>CM038681.1:338103489-339505938 GCA_021605205.1 Aegilops longissima | reverse complement strand
CCAAAGTCCGATCTTCACCAAGGCCTTGTCATTGCTATCTCAAGCATGTCCGTGATACTGAATTTCAACAAGAACATTCAAGCCCAATGCTAAATGTCTTCTTGCTCAATTATCCAACACCGCTGTATGGGTAATGTCATGAAATTTCTCTCCCTTACCTAAAGGGTTTTCTACATTATATCCTCGTCATGGATATCATGCTCGCTTATCCTTGGAAAGGATATACCCTGAAATATGTGTTTAAACACATTTTCCTTTCCATTGTTCTCGCTTAACCTAATGATCACATTTTCCTTTCCATGGGTCTGTTTGACCCTTCTTGGGATATATATAATCTAAGCGGTGATAATACCCCGCTTAGGTAAGCCCTCGCTGTACCACTGTAAGTAAGACCCTATTACTATTGTTGATGACATTCCGAACCACCGATGGACGAGAACCTTGCCTATTGGTCCGCCTGCTCAACGAAAGGTGAAAATGGTTCTCTTCGCCCCTCGCCTTGGTGCCTATGTTGTTGCCGACATGACCCTCGACTCTCCTCCGACATGCCTTGCTTACATGATCGTGCAAGATGTCACCAACCTTCTACTTTTAACCACATGGTGGGCCCATAACCACAGCTTCACAGATCGAAACTGACTCTCCTGTACACCCCTCAGGTCAAAGTTATTCCTCACGCTTGACTTGTATGTAATTCACGGGCCACTTGCCCGTTGATCTATTCTGCATCGGACGCAATACTTATTCCCGTTGCTCAACCCTTTCGCACCTCGCTTCACGCAACTAACGATTGCCTATCCGCTTGAAACTTCTTATTACCAATCGCTTTACTTTGCTCTCGATGTGTGTCATTTGTTCAACTCGAGAGATACTCATAAGTTCATTCTTGGGATACCCTGCATGATTTTCCTTATAACATCCTATCATTGTAGAGCTACCCTTACCTATTCGTAAGTACGATGGAGTTCCCAAGAAATGGTGACAAGTTTATCATGATGCATCGGAATAAAGGATTGAAGACATCAACGTAAAGGAACTAACTTCTTCGAGAAGATCCGTTAGAATATCGTAACAGAACTTTCCCCTTACTCCCTCTTAAATCTCGGACTAGATTTCTTGTAGTGGAGGAGAATTGTGTTAGGAAATTAAGCTACAAGAATCCCCATCGATGATGCCACGCCACCTACATCGTGGATAAACTCGCGTTAGTTCGGAACCTAGTTTGAATTTCAAATTCAAAATCGAGCAAAGGATAAAAGTTTTCAAATATTAAGATTTAAATGTTCGGGGTGAACCAAATAATACCTAGGTAATTGTGGTGGACAAACCAAACTTTGATAAAATGTATAAAGGCCCTAAAACGATTAAAACAATAGTGAAAATAATTGTTTAAATACCTTTTGTAATTAATAAAATGTCTAACTAATTTATTTGAGGATTAGACTTTTTGTAATTGTGGACTAATTAATAATACTAATTTAGGTGCTCATTTGGTATTTTATAAAACTAACCTAAAAGAAACTTCAAGTAAAAACAGAAAAGAAATATAATAGATAAAGAGAAAGGGTCTAAACAAAAACAAAACAATACAAAAGGAAAAGGAAGAAAGACCCCCCCAAGGCCTGGCTGGCCTCACCCCACCTGACCACCCAACCGGTCCGCCACCTAACCCTCCATAACCCCCCCCCGACAGAACCCTAGCCCATCGCACCCACTCACCCCCACGCCCTCCTCCCTCTCCCCGATCCCGATCCGATCGGATGTAACCTCCTCGACCCCGTCCCCCCTCGGGACCTCGACATCGCCTGCCCCGCCGTTGCCGCCACGCCGCCTCGAGCCGCTTCGACGCCGTCGCCGCTTTTTCTCCACCGGCCGCCCCGCCCGCCTCGCCACCACCACCGCCACCACGCCGCCGCTCGAGGATCTCGCTGCTGGCGCCGCTTCACTGTTGCCACTCTCGCGGCTGCTCATCTCGCTGCTGCTTCCTCTTCGCCGGCGCCCTGCACTCCCCACCTCGAGCACCACCGCCTGTTTCCACACACCCCGGTGAGGCCAACCCTCGCCTCTCTTTCCTCCTTGCCTTTCTTCGCTGCCTCGCTGCTAAGCTTGCAGCGCCCGCGGGCTCTCGCCCGCGACCGCATGTTCTTGGCCGCCCGCTGACCACGACCAGCAGCGCGCTTTAAGATAGCTCGCGCTTCGCCGCCGCTTATCGCCTGCTGTCGTGGTCCTCGCTACCTCCACCGCCGCTCACGCCATCGCCACTCCACCTGCGTTTCGCCCACTCCACCGCCTCGCTGCCCCGGCCCAGCATCCCCCTACAGCGCAAGACTCTCCTCCGCCGGCCGGTGCTCGAGCGCCCTGGCCTGTGGCCTCGCCCTCGTCCTGCCAGGGCCAAGGCCAGGTGGGCCAGCCAAACGGGTGAGAATCACTGCTAGCACCGCCTGCAATGGCCTCTAGGCCACTGACTAGGGGGCCCCGCCCAGAACAAAAATTAAAAAGAAAAAAAAGGGGATTAAAAATAAACTAATAAATAAATAAATGATTTAAGAAAATTAATTATTAATTAATTAATTATCTAATGAATTAATTAAGTTAATTAACCCTATTTAATTAGTCTAATTAACTGGTTAGTTTGAATAAACAGTAATTAAGTTAGTTAAACCCTAATTAGACTAAACAATCAATGACGAATGGGACCCACATCGTCAGCTTGACCAACCAACACCTCTCATTGATCGCCGACGCCATGCTGACGTCATGATGATGTCAGCATACACTATTCTGGATAATATTGAATTTAAATAATTAATTAAACTCCAGAAATTAATAAAAATCTTTAGAAAATCATATCCTTTAATCCGTAACTCGGATTAAAATATTTTCAACATGAAAGTTGCTCAGAACGACGAGACGAATCCGGATACGCACTCCGTTCGTCCGCCACACACCCCTGACCTATCAAACCTGCAAACTTTCCTCTCCGTTCATCTGTCTGACAGACGTCGGAACCGGAAAACTTTCCTGATGTTTCCTTCGCCAAGATCGCTTAGCGCCATGCTAGAACACGCCTAGCTCGCTCTGTTGTCCTGTTATGCACTTGCTCGCTATGTATTTACCGCTTCCCCCTCTTCTCCTAGACCCCGAGACCGATGTCGATGTCCTCGTGATCGACTACGCCATCGACGCCCTCCTTCTTGTTCGAGCAACCAGCAAGCCCCCTTGATCACCATATATCGCCACTCTTATCTACACTCGCTTGCATTAGAGTAGTGTAACATGTTACTGCTTTCAGATATCCTATACTGCTGCATAGCCTGTCCTTGCTACTACTGTTGATACCTTTATCTGCTATCCTACTGCTTAGTATAGGATGCTAGTGTTCCATCAGTGGCCCTACATTCTTGTCCGTCGGCCCTGCTATACTACCGGGCTGTGATCACTTCGGGAGGTGATCACGGGTATATACTATATACTTTACACTATTACATTACCTGTGGTACTATTCGGAGATGGGGCCGAAAGGACGGTGGCTCCATCCCTAGAGAGGTGGGCTCGGGTTCCCGACGCCTCGATCGATACTTTGTATGAGGCGGCAGGCAGGTTGAGACCGCCTAGGAGAGAGGTGGCCTGCCTGTTCTCGCGCTCATGTTACTTAACACGCTTAACGAGGTCTTGGTATTTGATCTGGGTTGGCTACGAGCTTATACGCACCAACCATCTACGCGGAGTAGTTATGGGTATCCCGCCGTGGTATCACCGGCACTTCAGACGTCACGACGAGCGGGCGCTGCTACCGGATTGGACCGAACGCTCGATGGCTAGGTCTCGCCTTCCGGCAGACGCAACGCGTGTGTGTGCTCGCGGCGATGGGCCTGCACTCTGCGGCTTAGGTTTAGACCGCGTGTTGGCCTCTCACAGTGCCTAGGTGGGGCTGTGGACGTGTTGATCTTGCGGCGGGCATGACCCAGAAAGTGTGTCCGCCAAATGGGATCAAGCGGCGGGTAAGATGGTGCACCCTGCAGGAAGTTAATCTATTCGGATAGCCGTGATCTTGATAATGGACGACTTGGAGTTGTACCTTGAGCTTATGACAACTAGAACCGGATACTTGATAAAACACACCTTCCAAGTGCCAGATATAACCGGTGGTCGCCTCGCTCGTGGTTATGAGCAGGGATTGCTGCAGGATTATTGCTATATGATGTTACTTGGAGGACTTCAGATTGTCCCTCCTACCACAGGCAAGACGTGTGTCCGTGGTTTAGTCTTTGTTAAGACTAGCTATCCCTCTTATTCTCGCATTCTCGCGATTCACCACCGATATGGCCTTTACACATATATCCATGCATATGTAGTGTAGTTCCTTGCTTAAGCAGTACTTTGGATGAGTACTCACGGTTGCATTGTTTCCCCTTTCCCCTACCTATACTTGATTGCTGCAATCGCACGATGGAGCCAGGAGCGACGCCACCGCCTATGACGACTACTACTCCGGAGGTGCCTACTACTACGTGCAGCCCACCGACGACGATCAGAGTGACCTAGGAGGATCCTGCAGAGGCCCGCTCCTCTTCGTCAGATCCCGCTTTGTGCTAGCCATCTTATGGCACCTTGTTTAACTTATGTCCGTACTCAGATATTGTTGCTTCCACGACTCGCCTATGATCGAGCACTTGTATTCGAGCCCTCGAGGCCCCGGCTTGTATTATGATGCTTGTATGACTTATTTTATTTGTAGAGTTGTGTTGTGATATCTTCCGTGAGTCTTGATCTTGATCGCATACATTTGCGTGCATGATTAGTGTACGATTGAATCGAGGCGCCACGGCGATGTACTCGATCGCCCATGGAGTGTCGCCGTTAGCAAAGCCGATGAGACTCGGATGGTGGCCTCCATTCGCCGAATTTTGTCTACTGTTGAGGGTAATCTAGGAGCAGCTTGAGCTCTCGGCAAAGCTTCTGCTTTGAGTGGTGGCGTATGGATATGCTCGAACTTCTAACTATGTTAGAAGGAGCGAGATCCGCCCAGCGACCATGCCTCGCTAAATGTACAAGATGTTGGCGCACGCTGGTCTTGAGGACCCCGAGATCCACTCGGCTCGATCTTGGTCCAACGAGCGTATGGTCTGTGGAATACCATGATTTGTCGGTCCGCGCCTCTCCCGAGATGGGCGGTGCATGTACGGACGCCGAGGTCTGCGTAGCCTTGTCCTTGACTTGGCAGCGTCATGAGCTCCCCGCGCGCCCGCTTCTTCCGCCGGTGTCTACCCCACAACCCATTTGCTCGGTGGTGGTGGGATCGACGTGGGCGGCTCATTGCCGCCAAGTCTTCTTCTTCGGTGGCATGTCGATGAAGACGATGAAGATCTTGCTCGTCGTGAACGCCGGATCAGGTTCACACAGCCTCGGCGCTTCTACCGGGCGCGCCAAAGATGTCGGGAAGCTGATCGGACCCACGGACACCTATGGGACCGGCGGACCAGCCCCTTCGGTTCGGCGGGGCGGAGGTCGACGAAGAGCGATCGAGGCGAAGCACACGAGCGGTTTACCCAGCCGGAGCTCTCGGAGAGATAATACTCCTCACGCTGCATGTCCGATTGTATTGAGTTCTTGCTAGGGAGCGCTGATTGCTCTAAAGGCACACCAGCCGCTTGAGACCTAGCGTGGGTGTTTTCGCTTCGAACCTTTCAACCCCCCCACGCTATGCATGGGCCTCCTTTTATATGCTCAAGGGTCTCGGCTGTGGCAATGTAGACAAGGGTAAAATGGAAAAGAGTGCGGTTATACAGCTACTTGTACGATGTATCATACCTAACCTCGACGGCGGGGACAAAGACATTAAATGCCCGCTTCACGCCGCCCAAACAAGGCAAGGAACTGTCGGGCGCCACCGCTTACCCACGATGGCAATCTTGTCGGTGCCGCTTGCCACATCACGCTCGGCCGCCGACAGACCTCTCTCGCCACGCTGCTACCGAAAGGTCCGTGGTGACACGTTGGTGGATGTGCCGAGCGCAGAACAGATTAATTAGCTTTGTGCAAGCGCCTTGCCGGTTGTTGTCTTGTCGCGTCCGGAAGCTTGTCGCCACGGGCCTTCCCAAGCTCCTCTCGCGGGCCTTGTCTCCTAGGTGCCTTGGGTGGCCTTCCGGCAAGCTCCTCTTTGCCGGGCCTTGTCTCCTTGGCTTGAATACTTTATTCTTGAATGGCTCCAAAGGAACCACGGAGGACCTTGGCGGTCACCGCAAGCCTTGTCATGGGTGTCAGAATCGCCAGTGCACAAGTTCGGGATACTAGGGTACCCCTACTCTAGTACACCGACATGGATACACCCAAAGAGAATAGCGGCGATGACAAGGGAGACCCAGTCGAGGATAAACCTCCTGAGATACTACCAAAGCGCCGACATCAGCGGCGCCACTCCAAGTCACGCCGTGGAAAAGACAGCAATACCGGCACAGGAGAAAACAATACTCCAGATGATGCCGAAGACAATGAAGACCCCGTTTAACCAACTACTGAACAGGACGAATGGGAAGAAGGGCAGGTTAGCCCTGATGAACAGGCCATAAACAAAGACTTGGAGGACAGTAATTATCTTCCGCTCTCCGAGGAGGAGGTGAGCCTCGGCAACGAGGATTTTATCGTGCCAGAGGAACCTCTCGAGCAGGAGCGCTTCAAGAGCCGGCTAATAGCCACTACAAGGAGCCTGAAAAAGAAGCAGTAGCAGCTTCAAGCTGATCAAGACCTACTCAATGATAGGTGGACTCATGTCCTGGCAGCCGAGGAATATGGCCTCGAGCGCCCAGCCAAAAGTTATCCAAAGGCAAATGGCTACCCCAGTTCGATGACGAGGCGCTGGAGCCCATACCATCATCGCGCAATGCGGCTGATCGACCACCACGTGGACGGGACAAAGCGGCAACTCAAGCCGAACACCAGCCCATACTACCTCACCGTAAAGGCATAGATAAAACAGCTCGGGGACATACATATGACTGCTGGCGCAGACTTGGACGAAGAGAGCGGTCGTAACAGATCGATCTATGGATCGTGGGGGCGTGCCCCGACACACGACAACGACTACCTACCCGGACGCAACAATCATAATCACGCCGGCCGAGAACCGCAGACGGACTCCATCCGAGCTACGTCGCGATGTGGCCCGATATAGAGGCGCCCCACACCCCCTTTGCTTCACTGACGAGGTAATGGAACATGAATTCCTAGAAGGGTTTAAACCTGTAAACATCGAATCATATGATGGGACAACAAACCCCACGGTATGGATCAAGAATTTTCTTCTCCATATTCATATGGCCTGCGGTGATGATCTCCATGCCATCAAATACCTCCCACTAAAACTCAAAGGACCAGCCCGACACTGTTTGAACAGTCTGCCCGAAAACTCCATTGGCAGCTACGAGAACTTGGAAGAAGCCTTCCTCGACAACTTCCAAGGCACATATGTCCGACCTCCGGATGGCGACGACTTAAGTCATTAAATTCAACAGCCCGGAGAGTCAACCAGGAAATTCTGGACTAGGTTCCTAACCAAAAAGAACCAGATCGTCGACTGTCCGGATGCCGAAGCCCTAGCGGCCTTTAAACATAGCATCCGGGACGAATGGCTCGCCCAACACCTCGGCCAAGAGAAGCCGAAGTCCATGGCAGCCCTCACGGCGCTTATGACCCGCTTTTGCGCGGGCGAAGATAGCTGGCTAGCCCGTAGCAATAACAATGCAAGAGAACCCGGCACTTTGAAAGCCAGAAATAGCAACGGCAAGCCCCGACGCAACAGACACAAGCGTCGAAGCAGCGGTGATAATACCGACGACACGACGGTCAATGCCGGATTCAGTGGTGCCAAGTCCGGCCAGCGGAAGAAGCCGTTCAAAAGGAACAATTCAGGCTCATCCAGCTTGGACCGCATACTCGATCGTCCACGCCAAATACACGGCACCCCCGAGAAACCAGCTAATCACACCAACAGGAGTTGCTGGGTTTTTACACAGGCCGACAAGATAAACACCGAGAACAAGGAGAAAGGGTCGCAAAGCAAGGACGATGACGGGGAGCCCCGTCCACCGAACACAGGGGGACAGAAGAAGTTTCCCCCACAGGTCAAAACGGTGAACATGATATACGCTACCCATATCCCCAAGAGGGAGTGCAAGTGCGCGCTCAGGGAAGTCTATGCGATAGAGCCTGTCGCCCGAAAATTTAATCCATGGTCGTCATGCCCCATCACCATCGATCGCAGGGATCACCCGACCAGTATCCGTCATGGCGGTTCAGCCGCACTGGTCCTCGACCCAATAATTGATGGATTCCACTTGACGCGAGTCCTCATGGATGGTGGCAGTAGCCTCAACCTGCTCTACCAGGATACAGTGCACAAAATGGGCATCGACCCATCGAGGATCAAACCCACAAAAACTACCTTTAAAGGAGTTATACTAGGTGTAGAGGCCCGCTGCACGGGCTCAATCACACTAGAGGTCGTCTTCGGATCCCCGGACAACTTAAGAAGCGAAGAGTTAATCTTCGATATCGTCCTCTTCTGAAGTGGCTATCACGCACTGCTCGGACGAACCGCATTCGCTCGATTCAATGCGGAGCCGCATTATGCTTATCTCAAGCTCAAGATGCCCGGACCACGCAAGCGCCATAACGATAATGGAAACACGAGCGCTCCTCCAGATGAAGAGCACACCGCGGCCCTGGCAGCGGAAGTACAGAGCGGCCTTCTAAGACAGAATTCTAATTCAATGCCAAGCTCACGAACACCGTCAAGCGAGTCCGGACTACTACGCACCAGGACAATCCGGCTCATCAGGAGCTAGACTAGCAATTCGACCTCCGTCTTAGTCCCGACCAAGTGGTAGCATACGTACCATGTGTACATAATTACGCACTGAAAATACCATGGGCAGAGACGGAGGCATTACTAGATTGTGGTCCACAATACGGCTCGACCTTCTCCGGACACACATACTTTCACTTTTCTTTTTATCCTTTTTAGGTTTCTTTTCCAAAGGCCCCTCGCGGCGGCCTGCTCAGCGGTCCTTTCAAAGGACGGGTACACCAAGGCGGCAAGTAGCACAAACGCGTGAAGGGATTTCTAGATGTCGCCCTCGACAGTCAATCTACCTGTTTTCAGGACCCACACGCAAGCTCCCCCCTTGATCTTGGCATGTCAAATAGCCCGGGTGCTTCTCACACTATTTGTACAAATACGCTTTGACGTACTTATCTAATTATAATGAAAACTGTTTGCGGCCCAACTTATGTGGCATTAGCTTAGAATTTCATTTTCGTTATTCCTATCAACTGCACACATACACTCTGGTACGCTTTAATTTTCCAGGGGCTTCACTACGCTCCACACTACGGCAACAAAGTCCAAACAGTTTTACGGTACAGTTCGGCGCCCCGAATTTCAGCATTATATGCATTGGCTCCGAATCATGTCTTTGGTCAATAGTTGGGTTGCCCGGCTCCTGTGCTTATTACCTTACTTTCCGCTCTATTGGCTAGGGTAGTAAAGGGAGAACTACTATGATTGTGTCCTAGTTTAAGCACCTCAGTAGAGAAAGCCAAAAACTGACTGTTATGATGTGGCGTGAGCCAGTCAGCTGTTGATTTTTTTCCGCATTATGCGACGGATCGACCTCGGCCCGATCAGGTGTTTACAGCACCCTAGTCTAGATTAAATGCTAACTAGGGGTTGCGCCTACATTTTTATTGTGAAACTCCTATGGCTAGGTGAGAGTGGTAAAGCCACCCAAGCCTTGACTTGGCGCCTTGTATCGCGGTACCCGAGGGGCACGGATTTACGAGAGATGTGCCAGCTTCCAGGATCAAACGAGGGTGGCTCGTGAGAAGGCAAAGAGAAGATAAATGCTCACGAGGGCACCTGCCTAGCCCCCTCGCAAGGTATGCGAGAGAGAGAACACAACAAACTAGAGCCGAAAAAAGCGGTAAAGGGCTAGGGAACCAAATCAGCAACGAACACCAAGAGCAACTCTGATTAAGGAAAAGTGAGCCAACTACGGAAAGCAAATGAAAAGCCGTGTCCGGCACCTAATCTAGTCTTCAAGTCTTCTCACCAGCGCGGAGCTAAGTGTTGTCCACTAGGCGTGGGAGGGAGCCCCACGGCCTGAGGCCGACGCTCCTGAGACTTCGGGGCATGTACAACCCCACTCATTATTACGTGAGAGTTTCACGGGCGACGATTCTTCATAGGCACCGGGCCTTCTTCACAGGCTCTGGGCCTTTCTTCTCAGGCTCTGGGCCTTGCTTCATGGATAGAACTTCCGGAGGTGCTGGATGTTCCAGCGCTCGATGGGTATCCCGTCCTGCCTCCAGCGCCGCTGACCCCTCAGATACATGGACGACCCTGAACGGGCCCTCCCACATGGGCGAAAGCTTGTGCAGCCCTTCCCTAGAGAGGACCCGCATCAGGACAAGGTCACCCACCTCGAGCATCCTGGAGCGGATGTTGCGGCAGTGGTACCGCCGCAGTGCTTGTTGGTACCTTGCCGCCCTCAATGCGGCTTCGCGTCGGCGTTCCTCCCCCGGCACGAGATCCATCCCCCGCACGGTGTCCTGCTGCATTTTGTCGAACGCCATGACCCGCGCGGAGCGATGCTTGACCTCGTGAGGGAGTACTGCTTCAGCTCCATAGACGAGGAAGAACGGAGTCTCACCCGTTGGCTTGGTAGCGGTGGTAAGAATGGACCACAACACGGACTGGAGTTCGTCGTGCTAGCCCCTGCCGCAGGCCTATAGCTTCTTCTTGAAGGTCCTGGTCTTGAGCCCCCTCAGGACCTCAATGTTGGCGCATTCGGCTTGACCATTGCTCCTGGGGTGGGCCACCGAAGCGTAGCAGATCTGTGTTCCAAGGTTAGCACAGTAGGTTTTGAAGAGGTTACTAGTAAACTGCGAGCCGTTATCTGTGATGATGCGGTTGGAGACCCCGAAGCGGCTCACGAGGCCCTTGATAAACTTGACAGCAGAGCCGGCTGGAATGGTACGGACGGCTTCCACTTCCGCCCACTTGGTGAACTTGTCGATGGCGACGTAGAGATAACGGTAGCCCCCTGGCGCTCGTGGGAATGGGCCTAGGATGTCTAGCCCCCACACTGAGAACGGCCACGTGAGTGGAATGGTTTGGAGGCCCTGAGCGGGCTGATGGATTTGCTTGACGTGGAATTGGCAAGCTTCGCAGGACTTCACCAGCTCGGCTGCATCGCTGAGTGCCGGGCCAATAGAATCCGCTGCGAAGGCTTTGCCGACGAGGGTCCTTGACGATGAGTGATGTCCACAGCCCTCGCGTGTATGTCAATCGCCAGCTCCCTTCCTTGATCGGCCGGAGATGCAAAGACTGCGTGACGCCGCTCGCCGTTTCTCGTATAACTCGTCGTCTTGAATGCAGTATGTCGTGGACTTTCGGGCCACACACTCCGCATCTTCTTCCTTCTCCGGCAGCGTCCCGTGCATCAGGTACTCCTTGAATTCCTTGGTCCAACACTCCTCCTGGGGCTCGAGCGCCAAGAGCAGCCGAGCTCCTGTGGTCGGGCCGCATGCTGGGGCTCCTGTGGACGGGGGCTGTGGGAGCTCCTCCCGAGGCTAAGTCGTGGTTGAAAGAGGTGGCATAGCTGACGGCTTGAAGAGCCGCTCTTCGAATACGCCGGGCTCTTGCGGTTGCCGCTTGGATGCTCTCTTGGCGATGTTGTCGGCTTCCTTGTTGGTGCCCCGGGGCACGTGCTGCAGCTCCAAGCTCGAGAACTGCTTTTCCATCTTGCGCACCTCTGCAAGGTAGGCCTCCATGTGCTCGTCCTTCGGCTTGTACACTTTGTTGGAGAAGTTGACGAGGAGCTGCGAGTCGCCCTTGACGGTAAGGCGCCTCACCCCCAGAGTCGCCGTAGCCTTCAGGCCAGCTATGAGGCCTTCGTATTCTACGATATTGTTGGAGACCTTCTCGCCGTGCTGGAAACAGAGTTGCACGACGGAATAAAGCTTGTCCTGAGTGGGCGAGATGAGCACCGCCTAGCCCTGCAAGGCCTACGGTGCTTGAAGGCGCCATCGAATGCATGAACCCACCGTCTGTGCCTCACTTCTGGGAGGTGGACCGGTCTTCTCCTTCCTAAAGAGCCGGGCATCTGTCCATTCCGCCACAAATCAGCGAAACGGCTCCCTTGATGACCCGGTGGTGCTGAACTCCACTGAATGCTTGCAGCTCGATGTTCCATTCAATGACCCTTAGGCTGAGTTTGGGCTCCTGAGTACCCTCTCCAACGGGTAAGATGAGACAACCTTGATGGGGTGGCCTCGAAGTAGTGTCGCAGCTGCATGAAGGCCACCAAGAGTGCGAAAGCAGGAGCTTTTGCAAGATGGGGTAGGCGTGCCCTTGCCATGATAAAGATGGTGCCGAAGCACATGAGGTGCTCGACGAGGGTGGCACCTTTGTTGAGGCTCGGGTCCTGCGGAGATTGTGGCATATCCTGAGGTGGAGGGTTTCCTGAGACTTGGCCGTCCTCAGGAGCTTCCGAGATGTTGCCCTGTAGAGCTTGGTCTTCCGCCGCTGATGGCTCTGCTGCGCCTTCTTGACCCTACGCTGCATCGGCTCTAGCTTGGCGCGGCACACCCTTGTCTTGGCACGCCTCTCGAACCGCCACCAGCGCCGCGCTGGCGGAGTACGGGGTGGCGGCAAGGTACAGCACCAGAGGTTCGAGAGGCCGAGGTACCACCATCACCGGGGGGCTGGTGAGGTATTTCTTGAGGTCTTGGAAGGCCCGATCGGCCTCCGGGGTTCACTCAAAGGGGCCCTTCTTCTTCATGAGCTTATAGAAGGGTAAGGCGAGCTCGCCTAGCTTAGAGATGAAACGCCCTAATGCGGTCACCCGTCCTGCCAGCTTTTGCATCTTCTTGAGGGTCTGGTGGGCTCACATGCGTTCCGCAACGGGGTACCAGACTTGCTCGCATGCGGCCGCGGCGTGGCTCAAGGGGTGGCCCAAAGACGCCCATCTTCATCAAGACAAGCTCAAGACCTCGCGAGGGGCAAGCCTTGCGGGCGGATGACGAAGCTTCTCGTGCACGGCCTCGCCAGCCGGGCTCGCGAGGAGGCGGAGAGATCAAGGCGGGTACTCACGAGGTGCCCATGACGCAAGCCATGACGACCGAGGGCGCTTAGGCGGGCGCCAGCCCGCGCAGTGTCCTCATTTCCTCTTTGGTGCAAAGGACGCAAGCGCAGGCGAGAGCATCAAGCAAAGGCAACCATTTCGGTGCAGCAAGACCAAGACCATCACAACGACAGGAAGGAGGTCATCGTGGAGCCCAAGCCGGCGTCACCGTCAGAGCCTTTGAACAGGCGAAGACCAACTTTAGTCAGGATAAGTGTACTAGATGTTCCCCTTCAAAATGGCCAATTGTTGGCGCCCTTCCCGCTCAATATTTGGGAAGAGGCCCAGGGCCTCTGCCTATAAATAGGACTAGCCTCCCACATCGGAGAGAGGATCCGGAATCGAGAACAGAGCTAGAGATCAAGCAATCTAGAGAGAGAGAGAGAGAGCGACCGAACTCCCCTCGGCAGTTTGTCACACCGGCCAAGAACAGACCCTCGCGAGGTTGTTCTTTCTTGTATTGTTCATCATCAGCCTCTAAGGCAATCCACCACACCACACACTGGAGTAGGGTATTACACCAAAACGGTGGCCCGAACCAGTATAAACCTTGTGTCCCTTGTGTTGCTCTTTGTGTAGTTTAGATCCTTGCGAGGTGACGAGGCGGTAGGTAGGGGTGAGATCTCGCGCACCCTGTAGTTCGAACCTAGAGGGTCCGCCGAACCCTAAATCCGACATTTGGCACGCGGGTAGGGGTGCACTGGAATCCGCCTTCCGCCGCTCGTTTTTCGCCGCCATCGCATCCATGTCGGACGCCGCCGGGCCGCTGCTGAAGCGCCGAGCCGCTCGCCACCAGCGCCGCCAGACGGCCCGTCGGCCGCCGCTTCGCCGTTTCGTCGCCGCCATCAACGCCGCCACCGCCCGCGGGAACGAGCAGAAGCATCGCCCCAAAGATCCGTCCGTGAGGCGACGGCAGCGTCTGCTTCTCCTTCGCTCTCCCTAGCTGGTTCTTCGTCTCGCGCTCGCGCTACCATGGAGGCTCGAGCGTGCTCATCGCGGCAAACGAGCTCTCGCTACCGCCTGCTGACGATGTTCACGAGGAGTGGCTCAACCGCTGCTGCCGAAGCTTCGTCTGCCGCAGGGGCTCTCTCGCCGCCCTTCTCATCAGACCGCGCCGCCTTGCGCGGCGATGAAGCTCCGGGCGCCTCGATTGCCTCCCCTCAAGAAGGCGCCTTGGCCCTAAGGCGCTGGGGCCCTGGCGGAACCCACTGTCCGCACCGGCAAGAAGAAGAGCACAATCTTGTTAAGAGGTCCTCGCCCCAAGAAGTTGCTCGAGTACTCCTCGACCGCCCGTCACGATCAAGGCGCTCGCTTCCAAGACGCCTAAGACCCCGAAGCTGCTCCGGCGGCAAAGACACGGGACCCGCAGCCAAGCCCTTCGTCACTAAAGGCCTCCCATGGCCACCGCAGTCGCCGCGCTTTCACCACCGAAGCCACGCAGCGTCAAGTCGCGTGGCCGGCAGGTTCAAGCGACCTGCCTCGCCACGACGGCACGGCCGACCCTGCGGAGTTCCTCCAGCTACGAGCTGGGCATCGGCTGCCAATGGGGATGAGAAGGTCATGGCGAACTGGTTTCCCATGGCGCCAAAGACGGTGCTCGCACTGCTCTGAACTCGCTCTCGCACGATCTCCTCTGGGACGAGATGCGACCGCTTCATCGCCAACTTCCATGGCACTCGCTGACCGCCTCTGCCGTGAGCGACATGCGCCGCATCAGCAGCAGCAGGAGAGACCCGCAAGTACATCCGGCCGCTTCAACAACGCACGCCTCAAGATTCCCAAGGTGACCGAGGAGGCTATCATCTCGCCTTCTCCGACGGCAGCGTGACGTCAAGATGAAGGAGGAGCCGCGATGCACGAAGACCCGTGCACGCCCTGAGTTGTTCAACTTGGCGTACCAAGCGCGCCAGGTTGAGGAAGGATGCCTTTCCTCCTTGAGCTGCGGCTGCGCACCCGTAAGAGAAGAAGCCCAAGGTCAAGGACGTGAAGCACAAGGGGCTGCCGTGCTCGCTGGCAGTAACCCGACACCAAGCGAGGCAGGATCACCGAGTCTTCCAAGGGCAGCCGACATCTGCGTGTACCACGACCTCCACACCCACAACACCAACGAATGTCAAGAACTCGGAGCCGCGAGAAGGGCGATCGGCCGACGCCCGACCACGCGTGATCGAGGCTACGCCGAGGAGGAGGAAGAAACGCAAGACGCTGGGAAGACCGTGGCCCTCGCCAGGGTGGCGCGACCGACCTCGCGAGGACCGCCAGGATCAGCCTCGCGAGGATCGCCCGCAAGGCAACGCAAGCCTCCTCCTCTCGCCGCCGCACCAAGGAGAAACGAAGACCATCATCGGGGACGAGGGGTGGGGGCTTCTGAGAGCCGCTGCAATCGCTTGCATCCCGGGCGAGCTCAAGCCCCAGCCTCCCGGCAAGATCTTCAAGCGGTTTGCCTGCCAAGTGAATGCAGTCCTCCCAAGCTCAAGCCACGCGCCTCTCGTGGTCAGGCGCCATCACATTCAGCTCAATGGATCGGCTCAAGTGCGCAGCCACAACCGAGTCCTCCCGATGCTTTGTTCCCCAATCATCAGCAACGTGCAAGTCACCAGGACCTTCATCGATGGCGGAGCAGGGCTCAATGTCCTGTCCGTAGAGACATTCAACATTTTCCAAGTGCCTTACAATTAGCTTAGTTAGCTCATAAACGATCCATTTTACCTAAAGTTAGCTCTAAAATGACTCATTTTACCTTAGTTAGCTTACAAGTGATCCAATTTATCCAAGTTAGCTCTAAAATGACCCATTTTACGTAGATTAGCTCCTAAATGATCCATTTTACCTACGTTAGCTTTAAAATGACCCATTTCACCTAGGTTAGCTCCAAAATGACCCATTTCACCTAGATTTGCTCCTAAACGATCCATTTCACCTAAGTTAGCTAAAAACGATCCATTTCACCTAAATTAGCTCATAAATGATCCATTTCACCTAAGTTAGCTAAAAAGCATCCATTTCACCTTAGTTAGCTCAAAAGCGTGGCATTTCACCTTAGTTAGGTCATAAAGCACCCATTTCAACTAAGTTAGCTCATAAAAGCTCATAAATGATCCATTTCACCTAAGTTAGCTAAAAACGATCCATTTCACCTTACTTAGCTGAAAAACGATGCCCTTCACCTTAGTTAGCTCATAAACGACCCATTTCAACTAAGTTAGCTCATAAATGATCCATTCCAACTAAGTTAGCTCATAAACAACCCATTTCAACTTTGTTAGCTCATCTATGATCCATTTCACCTAAGTTAGCTCATAAATGACATATACTTCTTGTTCTAGTCTTATTCTTGTTCTAGTCACCTATTTCTAACTTTCTTATTTACCATTTTGCAGATTTCATTCACTTCATGGAAGCTAGCTTGCTATGATGGAGTGCTTGCTTTTCCTTTGATGAAACTTTGCATTGTATCTAGCTTGCTATGATGGAACTTGATATGTTGATGAAACTTTGCATTGTAATATGTATATGGATGGAACAATGTGTATGGATGGAACTTGCTTATGTATGAATGGATGAAACTTATGTCTTTGGATATGTGATATGATTGTCAAGTTAAATAGCCCTATGAAATATATCTATATATGTCATATATATTTCTTTGTGAAAATTGTTGAATTAAAAAGCAGAAAAAAGAGACAATATGAAGCCTCTTTGTCGCCCGCCACCAACAAGAAGGGCTCTTTGCCATCAAGAACGGACGGCAAAAGAGGCCACGTGGTGACAATCAGTAAGCTTCTGGGAGGTCGACCAATTTGGTCGGTTTGCCCATAATGGTCGATTTAAGACGAGCTTTTTGCTGTCCACAATGAACGACAAAGGCTCGCCATTAACCACCTAACGGAGTAATAGTAAGATTTATTGTCAGCCCACCTTCTTGTTGGTCCGCCGATGGCAAAGGCCCTCTTGCCGTCACTGCCAAGCGGACTGAACGCAGCTCTTAGCCGTCCCCTACTTTGCCGTCCCCTTTTGCCGTCAGTGGTCGACAAGAAAGGTCTTTGCCGTCCGCCATCCATGCCTTTGCCGTTCGCCGTGGCAGATGGCAAAGTAGCTGATTCCTGTAGTGTCTAGTGCAAGTGGGAGACTGAAGGAAATATGCCCTAGAGGCAATAATAAAGTTATTATTTATTTCCTCATATCATGATAAATGTTTATTATTCATGCTAGAATTGTATTAACCGGAAACATGATACATGTGTGAATACATAGACAAACTTAAATGTCACTAGTATGCCTCTACTTGACTAGCTCATTAATCAAAGATGGTTATGTTTCCTAACCATAGACATGAGTTGTCATTTGATTAACGAGATCACATCATTAGGAGAATGATGTGATTGACATGACCCATTCCGTTAGCTTAGCACTTGATCATTTAGTATGTTGCTATTGCTTTCTTCATGACTTATACATGTTCCTACAACTATGAGATTATGCAACTCCCGTTTACCGGAGGAACACTTTGTGTGCTACCAAACGTCACAACGTAACTGGGTGATTATAAAGGAGCTCTATAGGTGTCTCCAAAGGTACATGTTGAGTTGGCGTATTTCGAGATTAGGTTTTGTCACTCTGATTGTCGGAGAGGTATCTCTGGGCCCTCTTGGTAATGCACGTCACTATAAGCCTTGCAAGCAATGTAGCTAATGAGTTAGTTACGGAATGATGCATTACGTAATGAGTAAAGAGACTTGCCGGTAACGAGATTGAACTAGGTATTGAGATACCGACGATCGAATCTCGAGCAAGTAACATACCGATGACAAAGGGAACAACGATGTTGTTATGCGGTTCGACCGATAAAGATCTTCGAGAATATGTAGGAGCCAATATGGGCATCTAGGTCCCGCTATTGGTTATTGACCGGAGACGTGTCTCAGTCATGTCTACATAGTTCTCGAACCCATAGGGTCCACACGCTTAACGTTTCGTTGACGATATAGTATTATATGAGTTATGTATGTTGGTGACCGAATGTTGTTTGGAGTTCTGGATGAGATCATGGACATGACGAGGAACTCCGGAATGGTCCGGAGATAAAGTTTAATATATGGGATAATAGTGTTTGATCTCCGGAAGGGTTCCGGAATTCACCGGAAGGGGTTCCGGATGTTTCCCGAAATGTTTGGGAACGAGAACACGTTATTTGGGCCAAAGGGGAAAGCCCACGAGGCTTTTGGAAAGTGCAAAAGGAAGTTTTGTGGAGACCAGAGGCTAGACGCCAGGAACCCTGGCGTCTAGGGGGTAGACGCCGGGAACCTTGGCTTCTAGCCCTGGAGTCCGTGTAGGACTCTTGCCTTTCGGGCAAAACCGACTTTGAGGATGCTTTTACTCCAAGTTTCACCCTGTGGCTCAACATATAAATAGAGGGGCAGGGCTAGCACCAAAGACACATCAAGAAACACCAAGCCGTGTGCCGGAAACCCCGTCCCCTCTAGTTTATCCTCCGTCATAGTTTCCGTAGTGCTTAGGCGAAGCCCTGCGGAGATTGTTCTTCACCAACACCGTCACCACGCCGTCGTGCTGCCGGAACTCATCTACTACTTCGCCAGTCTTGCTGGATCGAGAAGGCGAGGACGTCATCGAGCTGAACGTGTGCAAAACTCGGAGGTGCCATGCGTTCGGTACTTGGATCGGTCGGATCGTGAAGACGTACGACTACATCAACCACGTTGATAAACGCTTCCGCTTAGCGATCTTCAAGGGTATGAAGATACACTCCCCCTCTCGTTGCTATGCATCACCATGATCTTGCGTGTGCATAGGAAATTTTTCAAAATTACTACGTTCCCCAACACAAAGACAAAAGGAATATCTTTTTGTAAGAGATTAGTTAGAGGCCTAGAAATTTTTGAGAAGTCCTTAATGAACCTCCTATAAAACCGGCATGACCAAGGAAACTTCTTATACCTTTAATGTCCTTGGGACACGACATCTTTTCAATAGCATCAACTTTAGCTTTGTCAACTTCAATACCTCTTTCAAAAAATTTATGTCCCAAGACAATACCTTCATTAACCATAAAGTGGCACTATCCCAATTCAAGAAAAGATTAGTTTCTTCACATCTGTACAAAACTCGATCAAGGTTGCTCAAGCAATCATCAAAATAAGTTCCATATACGGAGAAATCATCCATGAAAACCTCAACAATATTTTCACAAAAATCTGAGAATATAGCCATCGTGCATCTTTGAAAGGTAGCAGGTGCATTGCATAAACCAAAAGGCATACGTCTATGAGCAAAGGTACCGAAAGGGCAAGTAAAAGTGGTCTTTTCTTGATCCTCTTTTGACACAGGTATTTGAGAGAAACCGAAATAACCATCTAGAAAGCAAAAATGTGTATCTTTGGATAATCTTTCTAGCATTTGATCAATAAAAGGTAAAGGGTAATGATCCTTTTTAGTAGCTTTATTTAATTTGCGGAAGTACATTACCATTCTATAACCTGCAATAATTCTTTGTGGGATCAATTCATCTTTATCATTAGGAACAACAGTGATACCTCCCTTCTTAGGGACACAATGGATAGGACTTACTCACTGACTATCAGCAACGGGATAAATTATACCTGCCTCCAGAAGCTTCAGTATTTATTTCCTTACCTCTTCTTTCATCTTAGGATTTAACCGTCGTTGGTGATCAACAACTGGTTTAGCGTCTTTCTCCAATTTTATTTTGTGCTGGCATAGAGTGGGACTAATGCCCTTAAGATCATCAAGAGTATATCAAATAGTAGCACGGTGCTTCTTCAGAGTTTTCAATAATTTCTTTTCTTCATGCTCTGAAAGGTTAGCACTAATAATAACAGGATATATCTTCTTTTCATCAAGATAAGCATATTTAAGAGTATCGGGTAATGGTTTAAGCTCGAACATGGGATCACCCTTGGGTGGAGGGGGGATCCCCTAGTATTTCAACAAGCAAGTTGTGTTTCAAAATAGGTCCCTGTTTAAAGAATACCTCATCTATTTCCCTTCTTTCATTCATAAACATATCATTTTTCATGGTCTAGCAAATATTGTTCTAAATGGTCATTAGGAGGCATGACAATAGAAGCAAGACCAATAATTTCATCTTTACTAGGCAATTCCTCGTCACGGGGTTGTCTATGAAATTTAGCAAAATTAAACTCATGAGACATATCCCCCAAACCAATAGTAACAACATCCTTTTCGCAGTCTATCCTAGCATTAACAGTATTCAAGAAGGGTCTACCAAATATAATGGGACAGAAGTTATCTTGTGGGGAACCAAGAACAAGAAAGTCAGTAGGATATTTAACTTTCCCACACAAGACTTCAGCATCTCTAACAACCCCAACTGGTGAAATAGTGTCTCTATTGGCAAGCTTAATTGTAACATCAATCTCTTCTATCTCAGCAGGTGCAATATCATGCATAATTTCTTTGTTAAGGAATGAGGTATTGCACTTGCACTAGCACCCATATCACAAAAGCCATGATAACAATGATCTCCTATTTTAACAGAAATAACAGGCGTGCCTACAACAGTTCTATGTTTACTTTTGGTATCAGGTCTGGCAATTCTAGCAGTTTCCTCGCAGAAGTAAATAACATGCCCATCAGTATTATCAGCTAAGAGATCTTTAACCATAGCAATACTAGGTTCAACTTTAATTTGCTCAGGGGGTTTGGGTGTCTTAATATTACTTTTATTGACCATAGTTGAAGCTTTAGCATGATCCTTTATTCTAACAGGGAAAGGTGGTTTCTCAATATAAGCAGTAGGAACGACAGGATCATTATAAGTGATAGTATTTTCTTCAACTTTAATAGGTGCAACTACTTTTACTTCAACGGGAGGATTATATTTCAACCACTTCTCCTTAGGGAGATCAACATGAGTAGCAAAGGATTCACAGAAAGAGGCTACTATCTCAGAGTCAAGTCCATATTTGGTGCTAAATTCACAGAAAACATCGGTATCCATAAAATATTTAACACAATCAAACTTAGGTGTTATACCTGACTCCTTACCTTCGTCGAGATCCCAATCTTCAGAGTTGCGTTTAATTCTTTCCAATAAATCCCATTTTAGTTCAATAGTCTTCATCATAAAAGAACCAGTACAAGAGGTATCGAGCATGGAGCGATTATTGAGAGAAAGCCGAGCATAAATTTTTTGAATAATCATTTCTCTTGAGAGCTCATGATTGGGGCATGAATATAACATTGGCTTAAGCCTCCCCCAACCTTGAGCGATGCTTTCTCCTTCGCGAGGCCAAAAATTATATATATAATTACGATCACGATGAACAAGATGCATAGGATAAAACTTCTGATGAAATTCTAATTTCAATCGGTTGTAGTTCCATGATCCCATATCATCACATAACTTAAATCATGTCAATGCCTCTCCCTTCAAAGATAAAGGGAAGACCTTCTTCTTGATAACATCCTTGAGCATACCTGCAAGCTTAAATAATCCACAAACTCATCCACATAGATTAGGTGCAAATCGGGATGTAATGTTCCATCTCCTGTAAAAGGATTAGCTAGTAGTTTCTCTATCATACCCGAAGGAATTTCAAAGTAAACATTTTCAGTAGGTTCATTAGGTTGAGGAGCAACTCTTTGCTCTACTAGTCGGGGTGAAGATACCCCAAACAAGCCCCTCAGAGGATTACTTTCCATAGTAACAAGTGACAGTACATTTCAGCACACTATATAAAATTTTCCTTACCAAATTCCACCTACTAAAGGCGCTTCACTCCCTGGCAACGGCGCCAGAAAAGAGTCTTGATGACCCACAAGTATAGGGGATCTATCATAGTCCTTTCGATAAGTAAGAGTGTCGATCCCAACGAGGAGCATAAGGAAATGATATGCGGTTTTCAGCAAGGTATTCTCTGCAAGCACTGAAATTATCGGTAACATATAGTTTTGTGATGAGGTAATTTGTAACGGGTAACAAGTAATGAAAGTAAAAAAGGTGCAGCAAGATGGCCCAATCCTTTTTGTAGCAAAGGACAAGCCTGGACAAACTCTTATATAGAGAAAAGCGCTCCCGAGGACACATGGGAATTATCGTCAAGCTAGTTTTCATCACGCTCATATGATTCGCGTTTGTTACTTTGATAATTTGGTATGTGGGCGGACCGGTGCTTGGGTGCTGCCCTTTCTTGGACAAACATCCCACTTATGATTAACCCCTATTGCAAGCATCCGCAACTACAAAAGAAGTATTAAGGTAAACCTAACCATAGCATGAAACATATGGATCCAAATCAGCCCCTTACGAAGCAACTCATAAACTAGGGTTTAAGCTTCTGTCCCTCTAGCAACCCATCATCTACTTATTACTTCCCAATGCCTTCCTCTAGGCCCAAAATATGGTGAAGTGTCATGTAGTCGACGTTCACATAACACCACTAGAGGAAAGACAACATACATCTCATCAAAATATCGAACGAATACCAAATTCACATGACTACTTATAGCAAGACTTCTCCCATGTCCTCAGGAACAAACGTAACTACTCACAAATAATATTCATGTTCATAATCAGAGGGGTATTGATATGCATAAAGGATCTGAACATATGATCTTCCACCAAATAAACCAACTAGCATCAACTACAAGGAGTAATCAACACTACTAGCAACCCACAGGTACCAATCTGAGGCTTTGGGACAAAGATTGGATACAAAGATGAACTAGGGTTTTAGAGGAGATGGTGCTAGTGAAGATGTTGATGGAGATTGACCCCCTCCCGAAGAGAGGATCGTTGGTGATGACGATGGTGATGATTTCCCCCTCCCGGAGAGAAGTTTCCCTGGCAGAACAGCTCTGCCGGAGCCCTAGATTGGTTCCGCCTCGTGGCGGCGGAGTTTCTTCCCGAAAGCTTGCTTATGATTTTTTCCAGGGTAAAAGACTTCATATAGCAGAAGATGGGCACCGGAGGCTCGCCAGGGGCGCTAGGGGTAGGACGCCCCACCCTCGTGGCTGTGGTGTGGGCCCCTCCGTGGATTCTTTCGCCAGATATTTTTATTAATTCCAAAATAACTTCCGTGAAGTTTCAGGACTTTTGAGCTGTGCAGAATAGGTCTCTAATATTTGCTCCTTTTCTAGCCCGAATTCCAATGCGGCATTCTCCTCTTCATGTAAACCTTGTAAAATAAGAGAGAATAGGCATAAGTATTGTGACATAACGTGTAATAACAGCCCATAATGCAATAAACATCGATATAAAAGCATGATGCAAAATGGACGTATCAAGGGGCTATTTTGTTCAGTTCATCTGACTGTAGATGTGGTGGAACTGTACAACGTACTTAAAATGAGCTAGTATATATAGTTGAACTAGCTATTTCAGTACGTGGTTGGCAACAATTGGGGAAAAGTTTGGTCGGTTCAGCTGTCGAGCTGAACTGTTTGTATAAATTAAGAGCGGCTGCTTAATCTATGAATGAAATCTATGCTTAATTACTGAATTTTAGTTGCAAAAATTAGATATTGTTAGTGATTTTTAGCTTCATATTTTGACAAATCGCAGTGTTACAAGGATTGACAAATCTTACCAAATTGTTTGTACGTGGTTGCACACGGGTCATCCAAAACAACCGTTTGCGTTGAGGGATGCACAAATCCTGTGTTGCTCTCACTTTGCATACGAGTGTTCTATCTAAAATGTTTGCGATCAAGAGCTGCAGAAATCCTGCTCAACACATTTTCTCTTGTCTTCCTGGGGAAGTTGTCGGTTTGCATACGGGTGTTCTAACTAAAACGTTTGCGATGAGTGTTTTATATTTAAAAAGTGAATTAAACTGCTTCTTGGGCGCCAATAATGGAGAGGATGCGAGCAAGGCGGACGACCATGGAAGTCAAATGGCTCGCTTCGGTGAGTCTGCAGCGTCACAGCTTCAGACGCTTCCCGTGAGCTCTGCGACTCGAGACGCCTCTCGGTCACTGCACAAGACCGGACGGCGCCAGACGCCTCCCGTTCAGTCAAGGTCAAGCAGCTGGCCGCACGGCACCTCCTACAGCCATTAAAACCAAGACATGTGGCATTATGTGAATGGTTAACAGAATGCACACGGTTTGAATTACACAAACGTTTGAGATATTAAAGTGGCAGATATTCTTTTAAAATGTCTTTGTTGGTTGTCATTATTCGAGTGCACCTTCCCTCAAAAAGTACACGAAAAATACCACAGCATGTCGGGTCCCATTTCATGATAGCATGCCAAGTTTCATGAATTTCAGACGAGTTTTCAATTTACTAGAATTTAAAAACCAGGCATCTCAGTGTTTTGCCAGTAATCAACTCTGTCCTCGTGTTTCAAATTCATTCCCATTTCTTGCATGGGACCTAAGCATGCACCCAAGGACACAAATTTGATTTTTCAACCAATTTATATGCACTGGAGCATGTGCATGTAGTTCAAATTTTGAATTATGCACATGAATGCATTGAAAAACTCAGTTAATGCATAAAAATGTCCAAACGAACCCCAAAAAACACAAAAATTCACACAACACTCCTGTTGTTCTATGTTGACACAGGAAAAAAAATTGAAAGCAATAAGAGGCAATGGATATTGTTTCGTCCCCAAAGGTGGGACGTTCCATACCGAAAACCATCATGCTTGTTGTGAGAAGCTCCGGTTTGTGAGAAGCATATACACAAACCTACCCCAAATGGGACAAAATTTGTACCACGGCATGTTGATGCCGCTCCATGATAGCATGCCAAGTTTCATGAATTTCAGACGAGTTTTGGATTTACTAGAATTTAAAAATAGGCATCTCAATGTTTTGCCGACAATCAACGGTGCCCTGGTGTTTGAAATTCATTCTCATTTCTTGCATGGGACCTAAGCATGCACCCAACGACACAGATTTGATTTTTCAACCAATTTATATGCACTAGAGCATGTGCACGTAGTTTAATTTTGAATTGTTCACCTGAAATGGCTAGAAAACCAATTTAGTGTATAAAATGTTCAAACGAACCCTAAATAATTCCAGTTCTTTTACGACACACATATAGTTGCATGTTCACTCCAGATAAAAGGTCTAACAATTCAAACATCGTCCATTGCCGCTTTGACCCCATTATGTAATTCAAATCAAGATGAAAAATCAAGTAGATTGCACACAGTTTATTATCAGCAACCATGTGAGATGCAGCACAAAATATCCTCGAGCACCGTCGGTGTATAGTACGCCTATGGCTTACGCGAGAAGGTGTGTCAGCTACAGTCCACAGTCGGTGTCTCAAGCACACTAGCTCGCTCCCCAAATATCATTTCACTGTTCAATCATCGCCGGTGAAAGATGGGCACGTGGACCCGCGTCGTGAGGGCAACTTCGGTGGCCCACTCCGGCGAGAGCGCGGCCGCAGCCGCCATGATAACAAGGTGCATGAGCGCGGCCGCAATCTGCGACCGGGTGGCAAAGGCAACCCAAATGGCCGATGTTGCTTCTCAGGTGGCGGCAGCAACATGTAACACCCCAAAATTCTTGACCTTGTTTACTTAATTTAAAACTTTGCCATGAAATTAAAATTTTATTTTTCTGGACTTTATCTTGATTTCAGAGCCTCTCTTTTCCCTAAGTTGTGGAGTTTTTCACCCCTAGTAAAAACTTTTCAAAATAGGTTATTGGACTTGTTTATCCTCTCAAGAAAAATCCTTTCTTTTCATCAGAGGAATTAAATATATAATAATCTCCATAATCTTTATTTTCTTGAAAAATGGTTTCCCATGGTTTTATGGCCCTTTTTAAACTGCAACCATTTGATAAAATCATTCAAAAATTCCACCAAAATTTGGAGATATCATGTGATGTCACCAAAACACTTTTATGCAAAAAGATATCTCATTCCCTAGATATTTTGAGCTCTACACCCAATTTTCTTCTCTGGTCCAGTGGGCAATTTTGCACTACAACCTATTTAAATATTTCTTTCTAGCCTCCACCAAAATTTTGGGATGTTAGTAGAAGCCTATGGTTCAACTTTATGCAAAAACCCAGTGTTGTCATTTGAAAATTTTGAGTGAATCAACCTCATTTTCATTCTGGTCCAACATCATGGTTTGTACAGCATCCATATTATTGCTTGCTCCTTGACCCTTGATTCTTTCCCCTGCTTGTAGACCACCCTACACAACCCTTAAGTCCAGGAGAGTGGACCCATTGGATGATCCTAAGTGCTTGCAATCATGCCCTCTTCTTCCTGTCAGAAACTGAGGTTTTGCAAAAATTGCACTATCAAGTTTCTTCTTTTGATAAACTAGCTTCACCACCCCCTTATCCATCCAACAAGACACTGATCTGGAGAAGTTGGTCACCCCAAGTAATGCCTAGGTGCCCGTGGCATTTTGTCAAACACCTTGAGAGCATGAACAGTTTTGGCATGAGTTTTGGTTTGCATTGTGGACCTGATCCTCGACCCAAATGACCTTGTCCACTAAGCTTCTAACTAATGCTAACCAAGACCTGTAAATCCCCAACCCCACCAAGGCCTCCTAGCATGCCCCGGCATTTTGCCGAACGGTTGGCGTGACGCCTGGCGCGCCAAAGCTGCTTTTGCACGCGTCGCTCGAGCTGCCGCGTCCCCAGTTGACCCTCCCCGAGCTCGATCGATCCTGGGATAGCCGTGTCGCGCCCCACCCGATCCCTGGCTCACATGTGGCCAAGAACAAGCTTCTTGGCGGCATGCTTGCGGCAGATCCATGGACGGCGCCGCCCAAACCTCCTCCGCTCGCCGGTTGCCCTCGTGAACAGGCCGTTCTCATCCCCCAGCTCCTTCACCACGCCTGCGCCCCGCTAGCCTCGCCACGCTGTTCTCAAGCAAACCACGGTGGCGGTGAGCCACCGCCCTCATCCACGGCCGTCGCCGAACCGCCTCTCCGTGCCTATATGAACCCACTCCGAGCTCTTCACGCTGGACAGGAACCCTCCTCGATGCCATTGAAAGGCCCCTCTAGCTCCCATTCCTCCAGAGGCCATCGATCTCCCCGTCTCTGGCAGTTTGGGCCGCTGCCCTCTCGGTCGATTCCGAGCAACCAGAGCTGCTTCCCCTCCATGCTCTCCTCCATTAGCTCCATGTCGACCCCGTGAACCCTTTCCCACTCCCATTTTCACCCGGGAGCCACGGTATGCCAAGCCCCATTCCCTCCCGAAGCTTCCCCTCCGCCATGGAGGAAGGAGCTCTCACCCCCAAACTTCACCACGCCCCTAACCACCGCAGATTGATGCGGTACCTCTTCCCGATCACCCCCATATCACGAGCGCGTCGAACGGTGGCTTGTGTCGCCGGGGATCGCCGTTGGAAACGGCCCCTGTCTCTGTCGAGGCGCGCACGGGGGGAGAAGATGAACCCGACAGGTGGGGACCACTTGTCGGTGAGCCAACCGAAGCCACTAGTGGCGCAAACCAACCGATCGCTTTTCTCTCGGTGGAAGCGTATTTCCGATAAGTACGACCAATCTCGAAGACGCAGTCCTGTGAACTGTTTTCCTTTTTCATCTTTTTTAAAATGTAACTTTGACTAAACTTTGATTGGGCTTAACTTTTAAATATAACTCCAAATGACTTGATTCTTTTTCGTTGCTTCCCAAATATTGTCTAGTTTATTTTCATATTTATTTGAAAATTTTCCAAGCAACTTTTTTGTACTGATTTTAAAGTGTTTATTATTTGATTTTTTTCAAAATAGGATTTTGAGAGAAGCGTAAAACTTTCAAAAGTTTTTAGGATGCACCTGCCTCTACACAACTTGAAGGCAAGCATTCGAACCCGGCATAATAATTTTGGTGTGTTAGTTGACACGCTTATAACACCACCTTATTTTCGAACTTGTTATTTCATGTGACATGATCATTTGCATGGATGCATATCGGTGTTTTCCTTCTTTGTTGGAAATGAATATACCGTGATGGTAATCATCCTCATGTACCTTGCATGCATGCCGGAAAGGAATCCGGGAAAGCATCTACCTTGGGTAGGCGTGAGCTTGTCGCCGGTCTCCGTTGGGACGGTTATGTCTGGTGTGGCATAGTAAGGTATAATGAGCGGTGATCCTGTTGTTTGAAAATATGTTTGTTTTACATATCATGCAGGAAATATTTAAGCCTCCTGAATCGGCCGTAGCTCGAGCCTTGTTCCAGTAAACCCCAAACTTGTTTCGTGCTGCCATTAGTCCCTGCCATAGGTAGGGTATGGTTCGAGAAGTTGTTAACCCTTGTCTTGGCACACACCGCATGAGAGGCCATGGTGGAAGATACCGGCTGATCCGGTAGGCATGCCACCTGGTCCGGAGCATGGGTGTATCCGGTTGGGACCGAGAGGGGGCACCCTTAGAGCGCGATAGAAATTTGATCCCATGCTACGCGAGGTTGTAGCCTCCCACTTAGAGTTTTGCTTAACAAGTGTCGTGGGTGATTCGCACACGAGTAAAGTTAAGTGGTGTGTGCAAGCCAGCGTATTTTCGACTAAAAGATCAGAGACGGAATTAGTCCCGATGGACTAAAGAAATCCGCTACTCGTGGGTAAATAGCACACCCTCCGCAGAGGTATTAAACCTATTCAATAACCCCGTCCTCGGTTAAGGATTCCGGTCTAGGATGGGTCAAGTGTCGGTCTTAGTGTCGGTCTGGGAGGAGAGCTACTAAACCGAACTTGGTTTATGATTGTGACTTGTTATGATGATAATGATTTTTATTATGGACTAATCCCTTTATATTATTTGAATTATTGAGTATCCCAGGACGGTTCTACCTCCTGGATATTCACCGCATTTATTTATAAGCCCTTTATGTGGTGTCGCCGACGCCTTGACCGTGGCATTTCTTACATTTATTTATAAGCCCTTTATGTGGTGTCACTCGGGCCTCGATCGTGGCATTTCTTCCATTTATTTATAAGCCCTTTATGTGGTGTCGCTCGACGCCCGACCGTGGTATTTCTTACATTTATTTATAAGCCCTTTATGTGGTGTCGCCGGGCCCGATCGTGGCATTTCTTCATTTATTTATAAGCCCTTTATGTGGTGTCGCTCGGGCCTCGATTGTGGCATTTCTTATGTTTATTTATAAGCCCTTTATGTGGTGTCGCTAAGACGCCCGACTGTGGCATTTACTACTGCTCCGTCATTACATATTTGTGGCCACTTATTAATAATCCACATGTATGCACCAAGGATTTCATTTCTTTATGGTGACGTTGTGATCATAAAATGTTCATCAAGGCATGATTCTTGATTGTTATATTATACTGTGTTGAGAATGTTTGCAGTACATTCAAAGTACTCACCGGCTTGTCCCGGCTATCGTCTTGGCAGATTCCTTGCATGGAGAGGGCGTTGCGATGACAGCCCGGAACCTAAGCATGGAGATAGCAGCCCCGCAAGATAGGAGTTAACCTGGTCGGTTGTTCCTGTGGGAAATGGAGTTCCATGGACACCGATGATCCACAAACCGCTTCGCCATCAACCACTAGAAACCATTTGTTGAACTTCGGGCCGAATGGTCTTGTACTTCATATTTTGTATTCTCGCTTGGAATTTCAGATCAAGTTGGTGCCTCATCAGCTAACAGTAAACCTGGGGCTGGTGAGCACAGCGGCCATTTCTGGAAATTGATTCCCGGAAAACCGGTCGCGACACAACATCTGCCTCGGGGATATCAACTGGCGAGAGCGGCACAACAGCTGTCCGTTCTGCAGCGGCGACCTTAGCCCTGATGGAGGCCTCCCACGACCATGTTGAGGCCGCCCACGCCCAGCTCCTGGCGGTCACCGCACAAATCGAACGAAGCTTCTCCGGCAACAGTCAACAACCCACGGCCGAATAGCTGGTAATCGCCGAGAGCGTTCGAGCAGCCCTCCGTTCCTCCACCGCATACCTTGCAACGACGGAGCCCGTCCAAGCCCAGATCGCGTCCGCCCACGCCCAGCTCGTGGCGGCCTTTTCCAAAGAGATGGCGGACACGGATGGTGAGATGCTTGCCGAGTATGGTGCGATGGATGCCATGGAGCCCCTTCCCCAGGAAACCATCGGGCGCGAGCGGGACATGGAGGCGGCGGCGGAGATCGACGAGCACCAGCCGTAGTATTACTCTTTGTTTTGTCTAATTAAGAGCGCCGGTCTTTAATTTGTTAGAGTAATGTTCAGGTCAGCTAGCTCTGTTAAATTGCTGAACTTGCTCGATTAAGAAGTGTGGGTGTGTTGTAGTCTCCTTTGTGTACCCAAATTATGCAATGACGTGGATAACCACTATAACCATGGAAATTCGAACCAAAACTTTTGACGTTCAAACTCATCACAGACGGGTTAAGCTGTCTGAATCATTTGTGATGTCACATATCGTACACAGTTCTGAATAATGGACCGTGTTTGATGACACTTTGCGCACCAGTTTTTTCGCTGAAGCGATTCCAAATTTTCGGCTTTCATGGAAATATCTACCTCCCCGCCCCTTCCCCCTTACCAAAAGCCACATTTTTCCTCTTTCCGCCTTCCTTTCCAAGTTGAAACCTTCACTCCTTTCTTGCAGCACCGCCTCCTCGTCGGCGACCCTCCTTCACGCTGCTCGGCCTCGTCTATCCAGGCGGGTAATCCACACCCGACCCCCATCCTCCTCCTCCTTCCACATCCCACATGCCCCGATCGCTGGCGCGAGTGCGACACCTTCCACCCAAATCACCGACCCCTCCACCAAATAAGCGCCGCCATTCGTGCCGACCCCCAGATCTTGGAGGAGCACCTTGCCATTTGCTAGCTACACCGGTTAAGCATGCTCGGTTTACCCGTTGTGTGTGCTACTCCTGCCTTTCCTTCACAAATTCTAGTGAATTGTGCTATCTAATTTTACCATGCAATCTATTGCTCTAGTGTATATGTTCTATATGTCGTGCAGTGTGGTGCTCACTTATTAACTGTTTTGTTAATTAGTTGTCATCTTTAGTTAATTGTTTGGTTCAGTTCTACAAATGTGATGTTCAATTCTTCAGGCTGCAATTTTGTATTGTCTTCCATGTGAGAAAGAAATCGAATTTATCTTTACAAAATTGTGGGTGCATTCTGTTATTGTATACCATGTGAGGAATAAATTGAATTTGGTTGTAGTAAATACATGAGAAACAAATACAATTGCTACAATTGGCTGTAGTTAACTGTTTGGTTAACTGTCTGATCTTCTATTAGGAGTATGTTATATTGTGCAATGTGGTGCTCGATTAATGTTTGCTTCATTTGTTGTGGTGTTTAGTTTAACTGCTTGGTTCAATCTTGCAATGCGATGTCCAATTGTCGTGGGTAGAATTTTGTATTGTTGTGCATGTGAGGAATAAACCGAATTTGGCTGCACTTAATACATGAGAAACATATACAAGTGCTATATTTCCTAGTTCTTAATCATGCTTGGTTTGGGTAAATGGGGTTTCCGTGTGGCTTGAATTAATCGATGAATCTGCAATGTGCTTATTTTTATCAACATATTTTATCGATAGCATACTGAACCCTTACTTAACCTCGATGACTAACTACCTTATATGTGTTGCAGGAAACAATGGGAAGCACCGAGGTTTACAATCAAGGTTAGCACGCATGTGGTCCGTTGTCTAATAGCACATTATTGTGCAATTGCAGGAACCATTCTAATATTTTGGTTTTAACAATTTGGTCTTGCACATGTAGGTCTTCTTTGTCCGAGGTTTTGACCCACTGTTCGACCCTTTTTGCATGTGGGGAAATGAGTTGTCCATGAATATCAATCAAATCAAGAAACACAAAAAGATTGTTAAGATAAAGAAATTAGCGACAAAAAACAACAAGATCTTTGTCTGCACAATGAAGAAGACATCAGTTCACTACAAGATGGTACTAACTATTATATCTTGCCTTTTTCATTCCTTTGCCCCATTTCCAATATAGAAAAGATATTTATGCACATCCTTGTTGTCCGGCCTTTCCAAAGCAGTTCACTGATGATTACCTCTCAAACCACCTCTATGGTCAGGAGGCGAGGAAGGTTTTCATACAACACCCACGGTTCAATATTGAAGTGTTCCTGAAGACGACGAAGGACGGACGGTCAATCATCCACAGGCACTAGCCTAAAGTTGCAAAGACCTTCAACATGAATGAAGGCTCAATATTCGCCTTCCGCTTCAGCAGTTTTCCAGTTGAGATGCATCTGTCTATATACCGTCTATGATGCTAATTTGAAAGGTTCTACATGTTGCATGTGGAACTTCTTCGGTGCGCTTGTGTAATGGGGTAGCTGAGTCTGTCAAGCTATATCATGTTGTACTCGATGTATTTCAATTATGAAATTCTGCTTCCTTAATATGGAAATGAAATATATTGTGTGCTTAATATGAAATGTCAATTAGATTAATAAATGGATTATGAATAATCGATAATTAGCTCGCTAATGGCTTAATTAGCTCGCTAATTGGGTTTGGCTATTGCAAACGGTTGTTGAAAAAATACCGTGGGCGATGACCTCAGGCAACGCACACAGTTTCTAGGAATAAACCGTGTTGGATCAATGAACAATCACACATGACTTTCTCTTGATAACTGTTTGCGTTAGGCCTCCTTGCGCAAACGTTTACCACATAAAGACTGTGTGTGATGGATAGCCTTTGCTACACAGTTTCTTCTATCGACCGTGTGTGATACATTCAATAACGTAAACGATTTAACGGGAAAATTGTGTATGGTGTACCTGTGAACGGAAACGTTTTCCTTGGAGCGACTGTGTGGGATGCACATACGAACGGAAACGTTTAGCGGGGTGTGGGATGTACTTGGGATCGGAAAAAATTTCGCCGTATAATTGTTTTTTAGCTCTACTGTATGTATTTCCGTATTTGAGCGCTCGCCGGTCGCATACGACCTCATTTTGCCGAACGTGTGTGCCAGGAGGGCATATCCCCGACGATTTCTGGGTCGTGTGGGAAGGACCCCCCTATCGTCCACATTCACTTGGCGACGATTCCAAATGTTGTCGCGGAAAGCGGTTAAAAACCGTTTGTTTAGGACCGACGCGTACCAGTGTGATCTCTTTCTATGGCTAACCAAACTTGTTGTTTTGCTAGGGATTGAGGGAGACCTAGATCTACACTTTCACAAAAGGAAATTTGATTCCCCCATACTTTTCTCTTGTGGATCTTATTACTCTTGGGTGTTTGGACATGCTAGACATAAGATGTCACCTCGGAGCCACATTACATTATGGTGAAGCTCCATTGTGGTGTTGGGAGCCTCCAATTAAGTTGTGGCGAGAGCCCCAAGCTTGTCTGTAAAGGTCATGGTTTTGTTGCCGCCTTCAAGGGCACCATTAGTGGATTCATGGCACCTTGCATCTTGCGAGGGCGTGAGGAAAATAGGGCGAGTCCTTGGATGCTTGGGGAGCATCGTGCCTCCACACCCCTCCAAATGGAGACGTACCTCCCCCAAAGGAGGATACTTCGTAAACACATCTTCGTCTCCATCGACTCCACTTGCGGTTATTTCGGTCCTTTACTCTATGCAAGTTTATTTCTTGTGTTTACTTATGTTTGCACTTGTTATCTGTGTTGCTTGTCATACAGGTTGTCCACCTAGTTGCATATCTAGACAACCTACTTTTTTGTTGAGCCTAAATTTGCAAACGAAGATAAAATTTTGTTAGTAATCTAATCACCCCCTTCTAGTCGACCATACCGATCCTTTTATCCATGCAAACCATTGCAATATATGCATGACAGGGAAGTAATATATTTGCTGTAGGGCCAATGATAGAAGAAGTGAAGCCATTGCTGAGGACGAGAGAGGATTTTAAAGTATGTTGGGTAAGGCGTTTGGTGAATTCAGTTTCTCATCAGTTAGCTAAGGTAGGTGTTAGTCGGGACGTGTGCAATGCGTATTTTTAATAAAGAGTGGATTTTATTAACTTAAAATAAAACATCAAGAGGATACAAACACGACGAGCACACACCCGACCTAGCTGCATAGCTAGGATGCACACAACACACACACAGAACATGCTAGCAAATAGCAAAGTCATATAAGACCAAAACTATGCATAAGCGGGGCAAAATAAAGAAAAAAGCCTAAAGTGATCAGATCCGTGATCAGCAAACTACAGACCAACCATCTCATAACAATACAAGTAGGACGAGGTTCTTCAACAGAACGCCTTCAGGAATGAAGCGATACTTAAGCGCTGCCGTCATCAGATCCAAACACTGAAGGACATAATTTAGATTTTCACCCTGAGGAAACACTTCGAGCATATTCGAGCACTGCCTTCAACAAGGTAACGTCGTACGAATTCGCCATTGCCAGGTATAATCAACTCAGGTCAGACTTGGGCTTTCATACCGGAGCTCAAAACCGGATGCTCAAGAAACACCACCATTGTAGTCACTCATGTGATGCTGCCATCATTTTTCCATGGTCCCAGCAGCTACACGCGATGCAGCCGATGCAGCTGCACAACCATCCCTCCGCGTCAAGCCTTCGTCAAAGTTTGCATCCCATCGCCGAAGCACCAGATTTGAAGAGTAGCCTGCGTGGAACCGTACGAGGTTCGGAAGCCAGCGTGGAGCTGTAGGAGGTCGGTGCAGTGCAATCTTCAACCACCACCAATAGTTCGATCCGAATCTGGATCACCATCACCGGACGAGGCCTCGCGCGCCAGCGAGAGAAGGCCGGTACGACATCCAGCAAGGCATGACGCCCCAAGCGCCCCTGGAGGATGCATGCACTCGTAGGGACAAATCCACACGTGGCCCGTCCGAGAACGCATCCACGTTCCGCTGGAACAAGTCCTCTCCTGAACTGCGGCACTACTCCGGCCAGCGCACGCCTGCACGCACCCATCATCACCGCCAAGAGAAGCTACCACCATGCATCCAACCACTGAGCCCGCCGTCGATCACTAGGACCTCGCGTCCCAGTGCGTCGATGCACCGCCCGCATTTGTGCCCCAGATTCGGGTGTTGCCGCGGAAGGACAGCCCACCGCTGCCGTTGGCTGCACTGGCAGCCCGGCGGCGTCCTCTAGTTGCGGTGTGGCAGAGGGGTGGGGGAGGGAGAAGGTTGGCGGCGTTAGGGTTAGGCGATGGACGCCTGCTAATTACATATTACATATTGTATCATATGAAATCCCATACTAGCTTAAGTAATGAAGTGGTATTCTCAAAGAAAAAAGCAGATTTGAGACGATCGAAACTACAGTGTATATCTGATGCGCATCTCCTGAAATAAAAAACGTCTCTAAACTACATTTTGGTTCAGTTCAATTCATTCTGTGAAAAAACTCCGCAAATCTCGAAATTAAATGGGATATTTTGGGGGCTTCTGCTACACCGCACTGCCGTCTCATCTTCCCTGGTCACCGTCCCACCGCCTGTACCAAGGTCCCCGCCAGCCCGCCTAGACCCTACGGCCTACGCAGTGATATCACACGAACACGGCAAGCACACACCGTCTTTAGTCCGATCCGGCGGACCATTGGAGGATGGCAATGATGAGAAGTACGCGGGATCTGCTGATGGAGGGTTTCGAGGGGCTCGTGCGGGACGGGTCTTTCAAGTGGCCCGTCCCCCGCCGCGGCGTGGACGACGACGACGACCCCTACCGCTCGCCCTCGGCCTGCAAGAGCACGTCCGTTGCCGGCCTCTCCCCCATGGTCAGCGCCGTCGTCTCTCGCTGCTCCCGGTAATATCTTAAAGAACTGGGCGTTGGTTTTCTTCACTTTGGAAAGAGGAAATGTTGCTCTCGGATGTTATAATTTTCGTTTATCACTTAGGCCTTGAGATTAAGAGATGCTGATTCCCGAAGCTTCTGTAGACTGTTTAATTCACGAGCTTCTTTCTTTTTGTAATGGAATTAGATCATCGCATAATCCTGGATAGTACCTCTGCTCTCTAAACTGCAGACATGGCGACGTAGGTGAAAATTCTCAGAAAATCTTGAAACGATATTAGCTTGCATATTATTATTCTTTACATGAGTCCAGGGTACTGTGTTTGAGGAACAAAGAGCGTAGTCTGGTCTGAGGGAGTTCATCTTGGATCTGAAAATGGGTTTAAGGTCTTTTTGATTCAAATGATTTCCAAAGGAATTTTGGAGGATTCTAATCCTTAGGATTTTTCCCTACAATGGTTGTTTCATGCATAGGAATTTGTCCTTAGGATTCCTTTGTACTAGGTTTTTATAAGAAAATTTCCATCCACTCCAACCTCATGTAAAGAATCCTATGTTTTTCCTGTGTGAATCAAACATCCATACTGATCCTATAGCATTGAAGATGACATGCCATTCCATTCTCTGTCGAAGGGTCTTTCGTGAACCATAAGATTCAGTTGGTTGAAATCGAAACTACATTGCAATGCATGTAACTGGACAATTCGAGAAATAGCGTTCTTATGGACAGTTAAGTGTCAAAAAGAGCTTGAGTTTCTCATGAATTGGACAATTAGTTTTATTTTAATATTTGGGTGCATACCATTTTAGAGTCAAAGGAACATGTTGTGTGACCTAATATAGTTTTAACTCAGTTGAAAGATCTGTAGTCCAGTGGTTGGCTTGACTGGGAACCTGTTGAGCTTCCCATGTTTCGTGGAGCTGTCATAATGTTTTTCTTTAGTTTTGACTTGATTTGTGGAGCACAGTTAGCCAGGATGACTGTGCAGTGTCGTACTTTATTATAATAAGTTAGTAATACCATATAACAAATTTGCCTTTTCTTAGTTACGTAATGCCTATTTTGTGTCCATTGGATGTTGAACAGCCTTTTTTGGCGCTAATTACCTTTCAGAGTTCTCGACGTATCCATTGAAGACCTGCAATATGACTTTGATATGCAAGCATCTGACTCTATAAAGCACCCAAGAAACTATGCGAGAAACTTTTTGGAATATTGTTGCTTTAGGGCACTTGCACAGGTCTCACAAGTTGCGGGATATCTTGCTGACAAAAGCCTTCGTCGCCTGACATTTGATATGATGTTAGCTTGGGAAGTCCCCTCTTCTTCAAGCCAGCTCACTGTTAAGGTAGAAGCTTTCTTTTGATTGCTTTCCCGAAATAATTTGTTGGTCATACAGAATGAGCTGGGCCTGCATTACAATCATCTGTACAAGGTCTTTTCTTGCATTAAAGCTTTGTAATAACATCCCTTTTATACTGAATTTCATCTCTCCTCATTTGTAGGTTGAGGTTGATAGCACAGTTAGTTTGGAGGCTTTCTCAAGAATAGCACCTGCCATTCCAACAATCGCTGATGTAGTAACTTCTTCAAATCTCTTTGATGTGCTTTCATCAACAAGTGGAGGCCGTCTTCCATTTCCTGTATATGATAAGTATCTTGCAGGATTGGACAGGTCACCTTCTGTACTGTAATGTTTTCATAGTAATCATATACGTTTCCTTGTTCAAATACCCGAGTACTTACAATTTTTTCTTTTGTATACCCTCTTATTCTTTAAAACATTAAATTTTGTTCCTTGTCTTGGATGAAATCATTATTAGTTCTTAAATAAACTAAACTAAATGTAAGACAATTTTCCTAGATATCTGGTCTTAGAGTGCACAATCTGAAATTTTTGTTTGGCGTTCATGACATTGTCTTTCCTTCTGCTATAAAGTATTTCTTGCAGAGTTTAGATATGATGTCATTCTGTTTGGCGTTCATGACATTGTCTTTCCTTGTGCTATAAAGTATTACCTCCGTCCCAAATTGTTTCTCTTAGATTTGCCTAGATACATATGTATCTATGACTAAAACGTGTCTAGATACATCCGTATCTAGACAAATTTAAGACAAGTAATTCGGGATGGAGGGAGTATTTCTTGCAGAGTTTAGATATGACGTCATTCAGTACTTCTTATAATGGATGTGCATGTGTAGTACTACATATTTTTTTTCTTATTTCTTACAAGATATTGTAACTCGATCAGTTTAAGCAATTATGCTGATGCATTGTTACAACTGGTCATCGCTTTATCGGTATAAATACAGAAATGGAGATATATCGTGTACTGTTGTCAATGTCAGCTAATTTTCTTGCGCACCCTTGATGTGTATGTCTGTTCTTAATTGTTTCCCGAATGAATAAAAACACATAATTGCATCACACATCTGATGTCTTCTGTTCTTGCTGCTTATTCTCAACAAACAGAGGCTACCTTCATATACAAAGATGGAGTTTTTTTGGGCAATCACTAACTAGGTTTTGTCTCTTAAAAGTCTTGCTTGTACGACATTTTATTACTCCCTCTGTTCCTAAATATAAGTCTTTGTAGATATTTCATTATGAACCACATACGAATGTATATAGATGCATTTTAGATTGTAGATTCACTCATTTTGCTCCGTATGTAGTCCAAAGTGAAATCTCTACAAAGACTTATATTTAGGAACGGAGGGAGTAGATTCCATTATATAGTGATTCACTACCTCATTCATGCTGAGTTATAGACTCCTGGCATGTATTGAAAAGGTTGTATGTGTTAAGGAGTATTAGTATATATAGGTCTAGGTCTAAATTTCCTTCGTTGTACCCCGAGTCTATTGTACTACATATTTACCCCATGGGCTATGCAATACAATCAAGTTGCATCCATAACATGGTATCACGAGCCAGTTTTTTCTCGCACGTGTAACTCATGCTCCTCATATTTGCTCCATGGGTTGTGCAATACAATCAAGTTTTGCATCCATAACAGTATGACGAGCAAATAACAACTATACATTTTCTTGCTTCTGTAGGTGTACAGTAATGTAACATTGAGGCTGTAGAGCGAAGCCATAGTTTAAAAGCCATGTTCGTAGTGTTCTTGATATCAAAGGATCGTAGTGTAACATGGACATGGCTTCCTTCTCCCAAATGCCATTGCGGGAAGCAGATTTTGTCATTGTTAACGATATATAACTTGTTCATATAGGCATTTAAGTGTCAATGCATATTCCGAAGTGTTATCACTATCTGAAATAGGATGGTAATTGACATTCCTTCACTATCTGAAATAAGATGGTAGTTGACATTCCTTCACTATCTGAAATAGGATGGTAGTTGACATTCCTTTTTAATTTTAAATTATTCGCCAATTATATACTCCTTTTTTAAAGTTGAATGCATCAGAAACATGTCTATAAACTTTTATTTTCAAATAAAGTTCAGTTATGCTATTTCGTTTCCTCTTAATATAGGATATGTAAGTATGAATTTCTGTTGGTTCCTTTTTGGTAAAGGTGACTCTGAATGTGTTTTGTCCATATAGAGCATTTAAGAAAATGAAGACACAGTCTGAGTCATCGCTTCTATCGGGCTTCCGATCACAGAGAGGAGAAAGGGTTCTAGAAGTCGATGGAACATTGACAACTCAACCAGTACTTGAGCATGTTGGGATTTCAACATGGCCAGGTTTGTCTGGTTTACTGATGGGGCTGATCAAGTTGATGGCATGTTTGATTACTTACAGCTTAATTTATGTTTTCACCTTGTTCCTTTTGTTGTATTTATATCACTGGTTTCAACCTTTGGTGATGCAGGAAGATTGACACTTACGGATCATGCCCTTTACTTTGAAGCTGTAAAGGTTGTGACATTTGATAAGCCCAAATCTTATGAACTTGCAGAAGATGCAAAGCAGATTGTTAAACCTGAGCTGACTGGCCCATGGGGTTCACGGCTGTTTGACAAAGCTGTTATGTATAAATCAACAACCTTGTAAGTTTAAAACAAAGCAAATACTCAATATTACATTAAATGAACATAGGTTGTGCTTTACAGCGGTCTTTTACTAATTATTTAACATACAACTGATTGCTATTTATCTTGAGAAAAAGTCTGTTCTGTTAAGACTGGTGTTCTACTTACGATTAGCATATATATTTTATATATATATATATATATATATATATTTGTTCTACTTATGATTCTGACTATATAATATTGAATGCAGAGCTGAACCAGTGATCATAGAATTTCCAGAGCTGGCCGGGCACTCTCGCCGTGATTACTGGTTGGCAATTATATCTGAAGTTCTTTATGTTCACAGGTTTGTTAGGAAGTTTGACATAAGTGGAGTCGATAAAGAGGAAATAATTCTGAAGGCCTCGCTTGGTATCTTGCGGTTGCAAGCCATCGAAGAATTAGCTTTTCCAGCTTCCAATCGATACGAATCTCTTTTGTTGTTCAATCTTTGTGACAAACTTCCTGGAGGAGATGTAATACTTGAAACACTAGCCAGTACTATATCATCAAGAAGTTCAGCTCATGCCAATCAACCAGGCATGAGCATTGGAATGCGTTCCATGTCTGCCTTCGCTGTCCTGTCAAACCTGGGCATGGTATCACCAGGTAATAATAGTGAGAGACTCTTTGTTGGTGAGATAGTCGTTGGGGAAATGAGTTCCTTGCAGAAGGCAGTTACTGAGTCAATGAACAACTACAAGAAGGTTGAACTGGCCCAAGCCACAGTTGATGGAGTCAAAGTTGATGGGCTTGATACAAACCTGGTAGTGATGAAGGTAAACTAAGAACAACATAATCTCTTCATCTTTTCAATTACTTTAGGTTGTTTGGCCTTTTCGAGCATTATCGCCTGTTCAATCTGGTCACTTAATTTTACTGCACTTTGGACTTGTATTTCTGGAGCCAGGTTCTTGTTTCAGTCCCTATTGTAACATTGGTTTAATTAAAGTTCTCGAAACTGGAAATATAGAGGCATATATGTTGTCTCATGGAAGTCCAGATGAGAGTGGGGAGTGTTCAGGGTTGCAATCATTTTGTCCCCTCTTTATGTTCAAAACATATTGTTTTGAGGATTTGCATGACACAGAGCAGATTGTTGTGTCAATGGGATGTGAAGAAAAAAGAAAGAGCAGGAGTAGTCTTATCCTTAGTATAATATGCGGTGGCCGGCAGCGGGGGTGCGGCCAGCAGAAATAGGGGATCTACAGCAGGTTAAGGCAGCAGCAGTACGTAAGGGGAGGCAGCAGCGGCTGTGTGTAGAGTAATGTGCCCTGCTCTTGTCCAAGGCTGCTCATCTGGCTGGACGAGATGCGTGCCCAGGAGCTGCTGCTGTGTTGCACAGCAGGAAAAAAAAGTGCATCCACTTGCTCTGTAGGGAAGATGAGATAGCTGCAGAGGAGTATAAGTGGTCAGGCAGGCAGTGCAGCCAGGAGTGTGCGTGTACTGCAGTGGACGAGCAGTTTGGGTGTCTGGTGCTCGTGCATTTTGCCTGTGAGCAGAAGAGTGCGTGTGGCCCGGACATTGGGAGCAGCATGCTGGATTCTCGGCTTTGGCGTGTGCCAGGGAGAAGATTGGTTTCTTGTGCTCTTCCATTTAGCAGCTGCTTGGGGTTCAGCTGTCGTGCTGTACTTGTTAGCTGCGCAAGAGAACTTGTGTTGTGCTGCTTCGAGGCTCTGTTTGTTAGTCGCCGACTAATCACCGAGCCGGTACTGGAAGACAGAAAATCACCAATTATGTCCAACTAATCGCTGAGGCGGAGGCATGGTGACTCGACTTGACTTGTTGACTCAGAAACCTTACTCTGAGGTGATCCGTAATCATGGAGGAAAATCGAAGAATTGAGAAGCTACTTGAGAAATTGACTCAATTGAGGGTGGAGAAAAATAAGGCTAATCTAATTTAACCTCGGAAGGACAGTTGTTTTTCCACTTTCTGAATTTCTGCACTCATTAACTGTCTCAATTTTTCGACGACGCCCATCCAGCACCATTCGTGGGATTGTGAACAACCGGATAACCACGACTTCCATGAAGAGCAACCGAAGGAGACAGAGCATGGAAGGCACGGCACCACACGAATTCTTGAGGAAAACAGAGGTCACAATGATGGGAGAAGCCGCGATGTGCTTGCACAAGGAGCGGGCGAAACGATCGCCGCTCCCTGCCACCTAGCGACGAAGACCAGAAGGAAGGCGTGGACGAGCGGGGACATGGCCCACCCGAGGTAACAACAATAAGAGAAGCAAACGTTCCTGTCGAGACTCACCTGGTCCACCATCTAACGATAACAGTGATGACCCAGAGGCGACTAGGTCGCCCGCACACCGAAGGCCATCACACCTACCCAATGAACGTGTCGACCAGGCGTCATTGCCGACCTTCAAGTTTGGCAACGATACTATGGGATGTCGAGCCCTCTCCCACGAAATCACCAGCATGAGGGTGCCACGCCATGTACAGACTCACAACTTCGAGAGTGACTCACTAACCCTGTCGCCTTATGAAGTTTCCCAGACGTTACGGGTCATGGGCGGCAATACCTCTGACATGGCAAACATCCTACCACCCATCTACAAGGCAACACCCTTGCATGTCTTAGGAACCTACTTTTTTACCGAAAAAGTCTTTCGCCCCGCTTTACATATAAAGCAACGACCTCATATGGCCGAGCAAACCACAACACAACACACCCACAACCACACTCACCCAAGGCCAGATACAAAGGTGCTAGAAGCTACAACAACCACACACTGAACGACTCGAAGTAGACTACAAGATGACAGTAAGCATCACTACGAAGCCGCCGGAGCACTCCCCGGAGATACCAAGAAGAGGTGAAGTTGAGGGTCGACGACACCGTGAGCTCCAAGACGGTGCCTTCAGGAAGGATACGACACCGCAGTGCTGACGCCGCCCGATCCAAGGATCTAGATTTTCATTCGGAGCACGACGAAGAGAAAGGAGCAACCTTAACGGAGACTTCAGGAAGATGACGACGCCCACGGGCGCCGCTTCCATCGGCTTGGCCGAAGCCTGACAGGGTTTTCACCTCGGCATGCATGCTCCTTCGCCCAGTGTGTGGCCAGGCATGAGTACCCTAGCGGAACACCTACACGGAACGTCAAAACGCCATCCACCACATAGCCCATGCGGCCATGGCTGCTAGCTGCACGCACCTGAGCTGCGAGCTTAGCCCACGAGCATCGCAGCTCCCTCTACTGAGCCGCTGCCTAGGAAACACGACGCCCAATAGGGCCTCCATGGCTGCAAGCGCTGAACCGACCGGCAAGCTCCGACCGCCGATAGAGCCGCCAGCAAACGAGACAATCAGATTGATCGGGGAGCCACCAGGTCGGAGAAGAAGTGACACGAGAGCGGACCACGTCGACGACAGGCACCCCTGCCGGTGACGGGTGGCCCGATTGCATCGGCGCCACCCATCACTCCCAACTCCTCTCCATACGCCACCTCCTGTGGTGCCTGACCATAGCTCCCGGCCTGGATCCGCATCTGGCTTGTCCCTACCGCCCGCTCCACGACGCGAGGTGACGGACCGGCCACACCAGCAACCGCGAAGGACCCCAGTGACCTCCACCAAGACCGCGCGCCAACGGACCGACACCGAAGGAAGTCCAGCTGTCGCCGCGATGCGACCCGCACTGCCACCATGGGTTGCCACCACGCCGCCGCACCCCATAACCAAGCCACGACCAGGATGAGCGCGACCACCACCCTGAGCCGCCAGCGGCGACCATGGGGCAAATCTGGGCGGATGACCGGCAACCACCGCACCCAGCAGTAGCTGCCGGCGCGCTGCCGTGGGCCATGGCCAAAGTCGAACCCGTCAATCGCTGCCCGCCCTGTGCCGCCCGCCGCCAGGAACCCATCATAATGGAACTAACCTGGGCCGCCGCCACCAAGCACGCCCCGCCTCCGCCAGACACGCGCAGCCGCCACCACCGCGAGCACGAGCCACCGCCGCTGACAAGTAGTCCTCACACAAAAAGGCATTGCCGCGCGCGCCGCGCCCACGTAGCGCCACGCCCCCGCTCGAAGAAGGCGTCCTTGCCGCCCGCGCCCCCACGGAGAGGAGAGGAGGCCCCGTCGCCGCCGCTGCCAAGCGGGCTTTGCCCATCAGCGAGTGGCGGCGGCGGCGAAGTGGGATCTAGAGGAGGAGGTGGCGGCTAGGGTTCCCCCTATCATTTGCGGGAGTGACGCGGGGGGGGGGCGGGGAGAGAAGCTTCGGATTAGGAACCTATTGCCCTATCAACTGTTGGAACACCTTTTGTGAACCTCTTCATTAGAAGCCTTTCTACCACAGGGGACAACAAGGAGATAAAAGATGATTTTAAGCTCATCAAGATGGCAGGCAATGAAAAGCTACATGACTACCTCCACCATACTGCTTGGAATGGCACAAAGTCCCTTACCTCCCAGACAAAGAAGTAACCGAAACACTGAAGGTTGCGGTCCACAAGGATCGAGGCACCACCTCCATATATGAAGGAGACCCTACCACATGAACCAACTTGTCAAAATTGTCAGAAAAGCAATAGCTATCGATGTTGCCATCACACGGAAGGCCGAAGATGGTAGGGACTGAAGTCCAAATGACCCGAACATGAGAAAGAACACCAGCAGAAATGATGGAGGAGCGACTCGAACGTCATGGTTGGATGCATTAGCAATGACTTTGAACGTTGAGGTGAGCCACATGTGCAGCGCAAAGTGTGCCCCAAGAAGCGTCAATTGCAGTCAAAATCCAAGTTCTAGGGCTCAAAGGATAAATGCACCCCTTTTTGATTTGAAGAAGGCAGAGGTAAATGCTAGGAAATATGCAACTTGTATTCCCTTGGGGCCATAGGCCAGTATATATACATGTACAGGTGCATGAAATATGCAAAAAAAACCTTATAGAATGGAACAAATAAAAGGGTACATGGCTAAAATATATAACTCAACCCCATCCCCTGTCAAAATCATGGTGGATCAACAACATTGAGTTTGGAGAGATACTCTGCTATATTCTGGGCCTTCGTAAAGAAATCCGCCAACTATAACTTGGAAGCCACATACTGAAGAGAATAACCTTATCCCACGCACCCGAGTGCACAAAAGAAGCCTCGACACCATTATGCTTGGTGAGCTCATGCTTCACAGGGTTGCGCGCAGTATTGATAGCACATGTACTGGTTGATGAGAGGAGTAGGTGTAGTGACAAACACCAAGATCTTCAAGCAGCCATCGTAGCCAAGCCTCCTCTACTATTAAAAGAACCATAGCTCGCAACTCAGTCTCTGAACTCGAATAGGAAACTACAAACTGCAGTCAGTTTTTTTGTCTTCCAGGCAATGAGAGAACCATCAAGAAAAACACAGTAAGCAGAAAGGGGCCGTCAATCTAAAGGATCACTAGCCGAATAGCATTCAAATAGGCCTGAAGCTGGAACGAACTGGATCGTGGGAAGAAGAGATGGCGAGAGATAGGCCCACGAAGATACCGTAGAACACGCAGGAGGTGACTGTAGTGGACCAAAGTGGGAGCAGAGACAAATTGACTTAGAATTTGAATGGGATAGGAAATGTCTGGACGAGTGATGACTAGATAGACAAGACTTACAACAAGATGACGGCAACGCGTAGGATCAGACAAAGGCTCATTGTTAGAAGCACAAAAGTGGACTTTGAGCTCCATCAAATCAACAGTGTGCTCAAGCAAGAAGATCTGGATATACTTCCCTTGGGAAGTAAAGAAGCCGACAGAGGTAGAAGAAACCTCAATGCTAAGGAAGTAGCTAAGAGCACCAAAATCAGACATAAGAAATTGCTCACTAAGACGAGCCATCACAAACACAATGTACATAGAGTCGTTGCCAGTGATGATCATGTCGTTGATGTTAGAAAACATGAGGAAGAGAGAATGACCGAACAGTTTTCTGTATTGAGGAGGAGAGAGATATATACAAGGTTACATGGGCCTGGGCCTCACTCTAGACTATGGGCCTGGGCACAGACAGACAAACACAACATATATACTTAACACCCCCTTCAAACTTAAGGTGGGTCAGAGCATCCGATACACCAAGTTTGAGAGTGTGAAACCTATCTTGATCTCTAGTTTGTGCCTTGGTGAAGAAATCTGCGACTTGAAGCTCGATGGGACATATTGTAGCTTGACAGTGGATTGTTGACAATGAGATCGAGTGAAAAAGGCATCCACACCAATGTGTTTGGTCAACTCATGCTTGACTGGATCATTAGCAATCTGAATAGCAGCAGTGTTGTCACAAAGAAGAGGTGTTGGTGTATGACATAAGACACCAAGATCATCCAATAGCCAGCGAAGCCATACAATCCAGTGTTTTTGCCCACCTTTCCGCAAGCTGTGCACCTTCGAGGTTGTTGACTTCAAGATGGTCTACATGGCCATGATAGTCCGCCACATGTTTGCACAATTCATGGCTATATTGAATCACATCTACATGATGGTAAAGCTGCCAGGGCTGAAAGACAGCATCAGGGTCGAAGGCTGCCTTGAACACAGGTTGAATGTGATGGGTGGAACTATGAAATGACCGCCACCACTTGGGTCCTCAACGAGCGGGTGCCTCCAATGATCTTCCTGTTAGAGTACTATATATATAGCCGTGTAGCCTTTTCTATTTTCCCCATTTTATAAGAGGTTTTCTGCATATTTCCTGCACCTGTCCATGTATATATACCGCCTTAGGCCCCCATGGGAATACAAGTTGCATATTTCCTAACATGGTTAGAGCCTAGGTCAATTTTTTCGCACACGCAACTCTTGCTGTGATCCCTTCGCCGCGATGTCGTCATCTTCTTGCCGGTCGTCCCTGCTCTCTTTCCCTCCGCCGCCGCCGTACCTCTCGGTTGCCGCATTGGACCACCCCGCTTCCGATCCACGCCACACCGCCTCTAATTCATGTCCTGGACACTGCGCTGTCTGCCTCCTAATCGAATCGTCCCACCTCTTGCACGTCTCTAGGTCATGGATGTACTCTCGCACCAGGTCCTTTCGGTCGCTGCCGCCATCTTTCTCAAGTTGGTTCCCTGTGCCAGGCCCGTGTTGCCCCTCCGCCCTCTGCCATTTAGGTCGACGCCTCCTCGGTCGTTACGCCATTGCAAGATGCGCATTTACAAGGCTGCCGCCAAGCTGCAGAAGCCCAAGCATTTACAACTCTTTGCTTGTGCACCCACACATCTACAAGGCTGCTGCTTCCCCCGCGCGTGCACACAATCTCCTTTGCTGGTCATGCTTCCTCCTGTTCCTCGCGTGAGTAGGCAGCCTGCTTGTTTGTTCTCGTGTTAGCAAACATGGTTGATTGGTGCCATCCTCTTTTGCTGGCATGTTTCACCCGCCGCTAGCCTTTGTCTAGCCCGTGATTCTGTTCTGCTCGGTTAAAAAAAGAGTAGAAAAATACATGTATGATGTTTTTGTCGGGTATGCATCTCCCTCCCTGCCCGCCGAATCTTGGCGGTGTTCCTTACATTGACTTCGTCTCGCACACCTCGGTGCTCGTACACTTGTGATGTCTCCTTCGACGTCTTTCATAGGCAGTGGTGGTCGCTCTTTAGTAGCGCCTCTCGCGACCTCCGCACATGGTGATTGTTGCTCTACACCCTCTGCCCTCGCGACTTTCACCGTTAGTGTTGGTGCATATTGCTCCATCAGCCGCGCCTCACACACGCGTGTTCTCTTGGCACTTGGTGCTTGTCTGCATGCGCCCTCGTCTCCTTCATCGGCTTCTGCAGATGATTCTGGTCATGCTACACCATCTTCTGTAGGGGCTTCCATAGGTGGTGGTGGTTGCTCCTCTCGTGGTGCTGCTACATCCACTACTTCATCTGTGTGCTTCATTGAGCAGGAGAGTGCGCAACTTCGCGACCCGCTTCTCCCTCGGACTCCTTTGCCAGGTGCATCTACGTCCACCTCTTCAGTTGAGCCTCTGACTAAGCAGGAGATTATGCGACTTCGATGCCTACGAGGTACGACTTTTGGTTCTACATCAACAACTTTTGCTACTGATTCTTTTGGCACCGTTGGACTATCTACTACGCTAGCCCATACATCTCCATGGATTCTTGATATTGGAGCATCTTTTCATGTGACTCATGATTCATCCACTTCGTCCTCCATTCTATCTCTCAATTTTCCTATTCATGTTCTTGATCCTGATGGTACCATCCTTCTAGTTAATGGCCAAGGCGTTCTTACTTTGTCTTTTCATGTTCCTGATGTTACTCATGTTCCCGGACATACCATGCAGCTCATTTCTAGTTGTCAGATTGTTGACTCTGCTTGTAGGGTCATTCTCGAATTTGACTCATGTTCTGTTTAGGATCTTCACACTGGTGCTCTCCTTGGTGATCTTCACACTGGTGCTCTCCTTGGTGCTGGCCCCCGACGCCGTGACTCCAAGGGCCTCTGGGAGGTTGATTGACGTCATCTTCCCTCCGTGCTATTGTTGCACTCTCTCCACCTCTGTTGCCTTGTCTCCCAACTCTTTTCAGCAATGGCATCATTGCCTTTGTCACTTGTGTGGCTCTCATCTCTCATCTTTAGTTCGAAGTGGTTTTCTTGGATCCGTGTCTGGTGGTGTATTTAGATGTCAGGGTTGACGGCTTGGTAAACAGGCCAGTTACCTTATCCATATAGTGAGACCGTGTCTCAGCGTCCTTTTGACCTTGTTCACTTATGTATGGTGTCTAGCTCCCTTTGCCTTGGAAAGAGGTTGTCACTACTATATTATATTTATAAATGATTTCTCTCCACACGTGGATATATCTTATGTCTTCTCGTAGTGAGGTCTTGTTTATATATAAGCGTCTTGCTACAATGGTTCACACTCATATGTATATTGGTGTGTTCCGTGTTGACCCTGTTGGAGAGTATATCTCCAAGATGTTGTGTGGAGTCCTTGCTAAGCAGGCTACTCTTGCTCAGTTCTCTTGTCCTGGTGCTCATGCTCAGAATGGCGTGGCTGAGCGCAAGCATCATGAACTTCTCGAGATGGCTCGTGTGTTGATGACCGCTACCTCTCTTCCGCCTCACCTTTGGGTTGGGGCTGTCTCCACTTCCACCTATCTCAGCAACATTCGGCCATTCACTGCTCGCCTTTGACCGCTCTCCTGATTATTGGGCGCTTCATTTGTTTGGTTGTGTTTGCTGTGCGCTTCTTGCCCCCCATGAGCGCACCAAACTTACCGCTTAGCCCGTCGGGTGTCTTCTTAGGGTACAATAATGAGCATAAAAGCCGTGGTTGTTGGGATCCTGTCGGTCGTCAGATGCTTATTTTCAACACACCTATCACTCCTGTTGAGCCCTTGTCTACCCATCCCACCTGCTTCTCCGACTGCCGCAGATCCGCCGCCGCCATCTCTTATGGTTTCCTCATAGTTGCAGATCCTGTTGAACCCAAGCAAAAGGGAATTTTTTTAGTACGAGCCAGCTTGATGCAAGGAGGGAGGCCTACCCCCTTTCTCCCATATTGACCAATGCCCGGGGAGCATTGCAGAACCCCCCTCGCTACCCCCTTTGGAACTAACCATATCGTCTACCAGCGCTCGGCAGTGTCCTCCGGCACCTTGATGGGATCTACCCGAGACAGAAAGCCCTAAGCGAAAATAGGTCATCGAAAATTGGAAGGCTCGCGACTGGGTCAAGAAACTCACCTCCGCCGTCCTGACTAGGACCAGGCACCAAACCATATACCCATGCTGGTTCATCTTGTTCCTTAAACATGAAATTCTTTGGCGGAAGAAGTCGCCCACAACATGGACATCCGTGCATTGCCCGTCCCACAAGTCTTTGATGGCCGCCACCATTGGAGTAAGGAAACTATAGTTCGCCGGATACGAGTCCCATTTGACTAGTCGGGCGTTAACAAACTTGGGGGCACCAGTCTTACTAGACACGATAACCCACCACTTCGCCGGGCCGGCCTTGTCATGACTCCAAGAATTGTGGGACTGCATCTCGATGAAGGCCCAACCTTTGCCAATGCGTATCAAGAACTGACAGGAACATGGGACCTCATTGGGCGCCAGGTTCGCATTCACCTTAAGCAAGACGTTATGGAAGAGATTCGGATCTTAGCGGATCCCGATGAAGCGCTCGCAAAGATGCATGAAGGCGGATAAGACCACCGATCAGGGCCAGTGATAAAGCTAGATTCCGCAGAAATGGATCATAGAGTAGAGGAAAGTGGACAAGGGGAAATTTACACCACCTAGGCAAGAACCATCATCGCGGCCCCGCCGGGTGTCGAGGAGTCACCCGGGGAGAAAGCGGTGCCACAAAGCCTCCGATGCTCCTTTGTTGGAGATATTTGCACTGTGCACACTTGCAATTTCAAGTTCAAGTGTATCTATGCACCACTTCAAAGTTGGGAAATTGTTGCATCTGCTCTATTAATCATCCACGGACTGGAATGTACCATCTATATCCATTTTTGAACATGTGAATTTAGTCAATTACTCTTCCAGTTGAAATTCCAAATGAAGGCAATTTAGTTCATCAGAACTCAAAAGGTAGGGTTTGGTGAGATCTGCCATTTAGGAGTGTAATGTAGATTACAATAAATGTTCATACTTTTTTTCACGTGCCGCTCATGTGCTCCCCATACAATGGTCATGAATAGACATTCCACGCCGCTTGTCATGTACCCAAGCTGGCATGCTCATGATCTACACTGCAATTTGTAACTTCTATGGCCTAGTTTAAGTAACCAGAGTTCAGTAACCTGCAATTCAATTGTCTCTTATCTACATGTGTACTTCCTTTGATGGTTTATGTTTTCAATACAATTGCACCAACCATGTATGTCAAATGCCAAATTTGTGTTTCCTATGGGCAGTTATGAATATAATGATTTAATTGTATCTAGGAATTGTTATCACCGGTAAGTGACCTTTGGAGGTTTTTGGTGTCGTTGGCATTGTGGGACGAGCCTTTGAAGTCATTCGTCTTTTGCTTGTTATCTTCTTCTATTATCATAAGGTATGCTGCTTTGCTCATATATATTTTTATTTTCTTTATGCAATGGTTGGTTATTGTGTACTATCGGACATACTAACAAATAAAGGCAAGGATCATGTTCTGCTACATCTCATGGAAGGAGGCTGCCAACATAAACTTGTGGGGACTTGCATGTGTTAATTTTTGTGTAAGAATGCGCTGCTGGTTGTTTTAGGTAGTACTTTTTTTGGTGGATAATGGAAGTCCATTTGGTCGTAACACCATTCGAGTTTGAGCACCATGACAAGATAACTAAGCAGGTATGCCCTACTTAGCTAGGAATCCGCCCGATAAATGGGAGATATACTCACCAGCAGAGTCTACACGAAAGACATGAATAGGGGTAGATAACTGGGCATGTACGGTGGTAGCGAACTGCTGATATACAGGAAGAACCTCATTGTGAGAAGACATAAATATTTCCAAGTTTAGTGAGAAATCTGTATATCGAGACCCCCTTTTGAGATGAAGGGAGCTAAACATCTGAATGAACAAGATCAAAAGAATGCTAAGACATTAACTCCCTATGAGGGTAAGGTAACCGAAATCTTTTTACCAAGCTTACAACCCTGACAATCTAAAGGCACATCTCCTAAGATAGACCCCATAAAAACACAATGAACTAAATACGGAAGATGAGAGTCACACAGATGATCGAGATGCTGATGGAAAGAGCTCCTGGACAAGGTAATGGGGGCAGGGAGACTGGCGGCCATGGCAATGGAAGGAATATGAAGCCAGTAAAGCTCGAAAAAGGGCCCAAGAAGCGCTCACCCACCGGCCACCTCCATCGAGCGTCGTGAGAAAGACCGAGTTAGACCGACTATAAACTAGCTTGACGATGGTGCTCGCACACGTAGGTTGCGTCGCTGCCATCTCCAGGAGACCGTCGCCACAGGAAGCCATTCACTAGGCTGCCGCCGCCACCAGTCACACCCACTTGCCTTCCCGCCCTGGTTGACACCAGCGATCATGCTAGCTTGGCTTCTTTGTCTCCTTTGTACGCACATGCCCAACGCTCTCCTTGTTGTGAGACTAAGGCGGTTCCCAGGGCCCGTCTTATGTTTCCTCTTAAATTGGATCTGAAAAAGGAAGAGTAAACCAAAAAAAAGTACGTCGTCTTCATTGTCGGGCTATCATACCATCTCTTGTCGGCCGGTGATTTTGACAATGTTCACTACACCGGGTTCGATTGGCCACATGCGCATTCACCTGTGTGGCCTTTGTCTTCTCTTCCATGAGGTCACATATCTGCCTCACCCTATTGCCAATTTGGAGCATTCACCTGTGTGGCCTTTGTCTTCTCTTCCATGAGGTCACATATCTGCCTCACCCTATTGCCAATTTGGAGCCTAAACCGTAGGCTCCTGCCCCAGATGCTCTGTACTTGTCGGTGGTTCGTCGGGAGTACACACTTTGGTAGGGTCATTCCATTGTCGACATTTCTACGTATAAAGTTCTGCGATTTGGTGTCAGCTTGATATTCTGCTGGTTGTGGCTCTTGTGCGCGTGTTGCCAAATTGTTCGTTTACGAGCTCTTGTATCGACAACATAAGGAGTTTGAGCCGTGATGTGCCCAAATCTTTTTCGCTTGTGCCCCGTGTCTCTTCTAGAGGCACTCACTGAGATCCACACTGAGGAGGCTAGTCTACGTGGTGCTAGTCCACTGCAAGTTCCCTCGGAGCTCGCTCCTTGCTCACCTGCTACACCACCTACTGCACCGGCTGCTTCCCGCTTCAGTGATCCGCCTCTTCTACCGTATCCAATAGGCAGTGGTAGTCACCCTTCTTCTAGTAGTTGTTGTCCGCATTGCCCCTATTGCGTCAACGATGGTGCACTTGAGTATGATTGCTACAAGAAGAAGCAACACATGTGACGCGGTTCTTCTTGAGGGACTTGTGGTTCTACATCGACCTCTTTAGTTGCTTCTCTACCTGCACAGGATGTTGTGCAACAAGATCTGCTTGCAGCTTCGGGTTCTTCCTCGATAGGTTCTGCAAGTTCAGCTACAAAGCGACCACCTCCTCCACAGTCAGGTACATCCCCATGGATTCTTGATTTTGGAGCCTCTTTCCATATGACATATGATTCTTCCTCTTTGCCATCCATTAGACCTCTTGATTCCCTATTCTTATTGCCGATGGTACTTCTCTTCCTATTGCTAATCCAGGTACACTGAGCATTCCATCATTTTTTGTTTCCCTTGTGGCTCATGTTCCTCAGCTTACCATGCAACTCTTTTCTATTGGCCAGATTACTTACTTTGGTTGTCATGCCATTCTTGATGATTCTTGTGTTTAGGACCGCCGTAGGGGAGCTCTAGTTGGAAGCCTATCTGACATAATACGGGAGATTGCGATGGGGAAATTCTATCTAGACTGTGCGGGGTGGCTTCGATGGGAGGGAAATAGCTGCATGCATGCTATTGTGTAGGGTAGAAAGTGAATTAGATAAGAAGATCGAAGATGGCAAGACAAATGATTGATCTGGAAGGCAATGAAAAAGTTTTTTTCAAGGAAGCATGAGTTGTATGTGTGGAGGAGAAAGAAAAACCCTAGGCCCTAATACCACGTTTGGGAAATAACAAATTATATTTCCATGAAGCGATAGGGGGATATATATACACGTACATGTGTGGTAAATATGCAGAAAACCTATGAGGGTTATTACATGGCTAACATATACCACTCTTAACAACAATCACATATAAGTTCCCCATCTTTGTGATGGATGAACTTCTTGATGAGCATGCTTCTTCAACATGCTTGGTTTATGTTCTGGTTTTCACCAAATGCGTAATAACATCGCCAAGACAATCTTTCGCACGCACAATGCCAACTACAAGTTCCTAGTCATGCCTTTTGGCATGACCAATGCCCCCAACGACTTTCTAGGGCTTGATCAACGAGATCCTTTAGCTCTTCCTCCATTGTTTTTTCTATCTTGTTTGATTAAATCCTTAATTATTGCTCATCATGGTTGGAGCACCGCGTCATCTTTGATACAGGGCAAGTCGTTGGGTGGCCCGACCTTCACGATTTTGAGGTGGAACGGCGATGAACATTCGTAACTATGCGTACGAAAAGCAATTTCAAGCTCTTCTTCCTCTGGCTCTCCTTTCTCCTCATCCATGGCTTGGTCTTCTTCCCTCACTTATCCATGCTAGATTCCTTCGCACCTAAGTATGCACAAGGTTTTGGAATTAGGTAGTAGACATGTCTCATATGAATGCATATGGAGCTCGAAGAGTAACAAAGTGACCTCGGTGTCAATGGCACGTGAGCGAGCTCTTGTCATCGGTCCACTTGGAGCTTGTGGGGTTGATGATGCATGGTGATGTCCATGGGGTGCTTTGCATCAATCTTCGTCTTGTGTTTGAGGTTATACGACAAGATACTCTCTTCCTCGAATGGTCCAAGTGCACATTCGGTGTTGCATCCATGGCGTACCTTAGCCATGTGATTTTTGCAGATGGTCTGCCCACGGATCGACAAGGTCCATCTGTGGAGATGAGCCAACCTCACTATTGGTGTTAGCGCATGTGCTATGAGGCTTCGGTTTTTGTCACACCTGTGCGTGATGACACAGTGGACTAGAGAGATGCCAAGGGCATGCTGGGCCATGGGCACTGTGAGGGATGTAAACTAGAGCCAAGTGTGGCCCAGAGAGGAGGCTATCTAACGTGTTTAACTGACGAGATGAACCATCGATCAGAAGAATGAACTGGTTCCTGATACCCTCGATATCCTCATCTTTCTGTGCTCTTCTCACCTCAAACCCTATCCCAACTATCCCGACACCTTGTGACTCTATTCCCTCTCCGACTGGTTCATCACAATTTGATAATCAAAGCCCAATCCCCCCTCTCCAAAACCCAGCTTTCGTAGTTGTTCCTTTGAATCTCCCGACATGATTCATACATCCACTTTGTTGGGTGTGATTTTGCTTCGGTGAACATCACACAAAATCCCTTAGATAGATTTTGGATTGGCTTGGAGCGTTAACGGCGTCGCAATCCAAGCCACATGCCACGTCCTTACAGCCATGGAGAGTGAAAATCAGACGAAGTCCTTGCTCGACATGATCCTCAAGCGCCTCAATGACTTGCTATCCTGGACCAGCGCCATGAGGCCTACCTCTAGTTCAAAGAGAAAGTCACCACCGATATGCAAGGGATGAGGAAAGAAATCCACCTCATCCAAGCAGATGTCAATGAGCCCAAGACGCACACCCGCGATCCATTACAATTAGGCTCTGCCATCGCACCCGCACCTTTGGCGACCCCGCCACTGCCAAAGATGGGCTAGCCAACGAGATGACCGCCCCACAGCTATCGTATGCCATGCCGGTCATCTCGCAGGCTGCTCCAGCTGGTGGCCATGGCTATGTCAAATCCCCGCACCATGGTTTCCCCACTTTCAACAGCACTACCCTGCGCCTTTGGTTGGACCGTTGCCTGGCCTATTTTGAGTGTACAAAATTTCGTAGCATCAGCGGGTAACCACGACGATGCTCTACGTTGAAGAGCATGCAACAACACTCGCTTCATGCATGCTGACAGTCCCAATGCATTTTCACACGGGAAGCCTTCAAGGAAGCTCTGTTGGAGGAATTTGGATCTGACAAAATTGAATTGTTGATGAATTGTTTGCTGCAACCGAGGCAGACCAGATTGGTGGCGGATTAATGTTGGACATTTGAGGCATCAATTCCCATTTGATTTCGCCGGCCTTTAGGCGCTGAAAATCATCATGCACGCCTTGTGTGTGCACACAACCAGGAGAAACTTGAGCACTAGCGTCCGCGCTACAGGCCGGCACCTACGGGTCAACCGCCTACCTCTCCGCTCCCCACATTGACCCCTCCTTAGGGATGTAAAGGCACGCTGTTTAAGCCCGTTTAAGCCCACTTATCCGTCTAATAGTTCAAGTTTTTTCCCGGGAAAATGAACTATTGTGCTAACTAAACGGGCCTTCCGGCGCTATTTATTGCGCCATTTACACCCCTACCCCTCCTCGACCACCAGTTGCACTGCGGCCTCCGGACAAGTTTGGGCTCTATTCTGCTATGGGGACAATTACCTTCGGGAGCATCAGTGCAAGCACCGAGGTGAGTGCTCATGATCAAGGTCGGTGACTATGGCGAGTTGCTCTCGGATGATGCCGTCCGCGCTCTAGAATTGATGGAGGAACTCGGTGCCCCATCACTGGAGTGCTGCCAGCTTTCGTGCACGCCATCACTGACTCCGAAGCGACAGGCACGATTCGCTTGCACATACTTGTGGGCACCCAAGACAAGTTGCTGCTGCTCGACTTTGGGAGCACGTACAACTTCATCAACGCAATGTTCATTGATCATATCGGTGCCACCATCGCACCCATACCATTGGTGGGTGTCAAGCTTGCGAACAAATAGTGTCTCTGCTATGATAAGTTTGTCCTCGACAATTTGGTGGTTGCAAGGCCATGAGTTCACCACCAACATGCGCGTCATGGAGCTCGGCGCATATAATGGAATTTTGGGCATGGAGTCTCGGCGCAATAGCCTGATAAACTGCCATTGGCTAGAGAAAATGATCACGTTCATTCACCAAGGCAAAGAGGTGACACTGCAAGGTGACCGATCAACCAACCAAACGTCTTTGCTTCCCCTAGAGCCTGATACTTTGCTCAAGTGGCATGCCGGGAACGACATATGGGCAATGTCAGTGATGGAGATGACACCTTCGAGGTCACCAACAGAAGAACTACACGTGCATCCGCCAGTTTAGGCTGTCCTCTACGAGTTCCACGTCTTTGCCAAGCCCAAGTCCCTTTCACTTCATCCCCAATACGACCACGTCATCACCCTAATGCCGGAGTTGCGCCCAACCAAGAAAGATCCTTGAGTTCAGGGTGTGTTTGCAGGGGCTGGGACGTGTAATGTTCCGACTCAGTATGTTAGTCTGGTTGCATTATGTTGGGAGTGCATCCGCTACGATGCTAGGCCACCTTGTCTGTTTGAAGTCAGGAACTCCTGTCTTCTGTTTATGTCTGAAGTCAACAGATCCCTAGAGTGTGACAACAACCCACTCTTTGAGAGCGGCACCACGCCACCGCACAATGGGTCAACCTTGGAATCCCATCCCTCGTCGCTAATGGGTGTGCATCCGTGGATGCTGGGCCTCCTTGTCTGTTTGACGTCAACAACTCCCATCTAGGCCCCGCGTCTTTTGTTTACATCTAAGTCAATAGCTCCCTGGGGTGCAGCGACGGCCCTCCAAGAGTGTTTGTGGGTTCGGGCGGCACCACGCCACCCCACAACGGGTAAACCATGGGATCTAATCCCTTGCCGCCTTGTCTGTTTGAAGTCAATAGCTCCCATCTAGGGCCTGATGGGTTGGGCCGCTTCGTCTGTTTGAAGTCAATAGCTCCCATCTAGGGCCTGATGGGTTGGGCCGCTTCGTCTGTTTGAAGTCAATAGCTCCCATCTAGGCCTGTGTTCTTTGTTTATGTTTGAATGGCCTGCTTTTTTTTAATGTTTGAAGGCAATAGCTCCCTGGATTGCGCCGACGACCTTTCGAGAGCGATCGTGTGTTCGGGCGGCACCTTGCCGCCACGTAGCGGGTCAACCTTGGGATCCTGTCCGTCCTTGCCAACGAAAGTGCATCCATGACGATGCTGGGCCGCCTCGTGTGTTTGAAGTCAACAAACTCTCCTCTTCTGTTTATGTTTGGGATCTCGTACATCATCGCCAATGGGGATGCATCCGTTACAATTCTAGGGCTGCCTCGTTTGTTTGAAGTTTACAACTCCTATCTAGGCCCAGCGTCTTCTGTTTGTGTGTGAAGTCAATAGCCCCCTTGAGTACGACAACGACCCTCCGAGAGCGATTGTGGGTTTGGGCGGCACCATGCCATTGCACAGCAGGTCAACCATGGGAACTCGTCCCTCTTCGCCAATGGGAGTGCATCCATGACAATGTTGGTCCACCTTGTTTGTTTGAAGTCATCTAGGCGCTGCGTCTTCTAATTATGTTTCAAGTCAATAGCTCCCTGGAGTGCCATGATGGCCCTTCGAGTGCACCCAAGAAGGTCCTTGTAACTGGATTAGCTAGACCATACCGTTACTCTCATTTGCAAAATGACAAGATCGAGCGCCGAGTTAGCGAGATGGTGCGTTGCGAGGTGATCATGCACAACATGAGCCCATATGCCGCTCCTGTGCTCCTCGTGAAGAAGGATGGAACGTGGCCTTTTGTGTCGACTATCCATGCCTGACATCATAGTAAAAAACAAGTTCCTTTTGCCAATTGACGACGAACTCAACGAGCTAGTGGCGCGACCTACTTCTCCAAGCTCAACTTCCATGTCGGTTACTACCAAATCCGGATGAAGCATGTCGATGAGATGAAAATGGCGTTCAAGACGCACCACAACCACTTCCACTTCCGAGTCATGCCATTTGGGTTGACGAATGCGCTGACAACATTCCAATGATTCTTGGACTCGATCTTCGCCGAGCATGTCCGTAGGTTTGTCACTGTCTTTCTGGATGACATCTTGGTGTATAATTCCTCACTTCAGGAGCACACTACCCACTTGCATCGGCTGCTCGACAGGATTCATCCACACCAAGGCATACCAGTGCACGTTCACCTAGACTGGTATCAAATACCTAGGACATGTGATCTCTTGGGACGGTGTCGCCACAGACAACCAGAAGGCGACAACCATGCAACATTGGCCCACTCCCACCAACGCCACCGAGCTGTGAGGTTTCCTTGGCCTCACGGGCTATTACAGAAAGTTTGTGCCCATGTATGGCATCCTTGCCAAGCCACTTACCCTGCTGCTAACAAAAAAAGGGCTTTGAAGTGGCAGATCATGCCTAGACGGTGTCCGAGCCACTCAATCAAGCGATGGTGACGACACCCGTTTTGGCGCTGCCCGACTTCACTAAGCCATCGTCAATCGAGATGGATGCCAGTGACACCAGCATTGGGGCCGTCCTCGTGCAAGGCAGCCACCCTGTGGCATTCTTCAGCAAGGCTCTCGGCGTCCACAACAAAAAACAATCAGGAAAGGAGTTCCTCACTGTCATGATGTCATGATGGTCGTGGACAAGTGGTGCACCTACCTCCAAACGGCTCCGTTCATGATCCTGATTAACCGCAAGTGCTTGGGCAACTGGCAGCTCGTGACAAATCTGCAATGGACGGCGATGTCCAACCTCCTGGGGCTCCCGTTCACCTTCCAATACAAGCACGACGTCGAGAACGGCTCTGACAATGCTCTGTCTCGCGGGCAACCTCCTCTTGGTTGACACTCTCTTGGTCTGGCAACCCGGCCGGAGGCAGGAGGTAACTAACTCATACAAGACAGATGTGTCAGCAAGCTTTTGCCAACTCGCACTGTGCAGCCCGGAGAAGCAACACTGCAGTGCATCATTCGCTTCCACTGGCGTGTATGGATCGGCTGCAACATCGCACTGCAGGCGAAGCTAGTGAGCGTGCTGCGCAACAATGTGGTCGGCAGCCACTTTGGGTTGGTCGTGACCTACCATTGCGTCAAGTTGTTCCTGTGCACAAGGCTCAAACAAGCCGTCGAGGATTTTGTCCGACAGTGCAAGGTGTGCCAGCACTCCAAGTATGAACACACCAAGCCGGCCTACTTGGAACTCCTGTCGGTGCTGGAAGGGCCGTGGATGGGCCTGACCATGGACTTCGTTGAGGGCCTTCCCTAGTCTGACAGATTTGACGTGATCATGGTGGTTGTGGACCGCTTCATCATCAAGCCTGCACACTTAATGCCACTTTGCCACTCCTTCAGTGCACAATAAGTGGTGCGGACGTTCTCGGTCGCGGTCGCAAGCTTCACGCCACGCCCAAGTCGATCGTCTCGGACTGTGACTGCGTCTTCACCAGCGACATGTGGCAAGAGATGCTCGCCTCTGTTGGCACCCATCTGCGGTAGTCCACAGTGTATCATCCACAAACAAATGGTCAAAGTGAGCGCGTAAACCAATGCCTTGAGATTTACCTTCGCTGCGACCTCCACGACACTCCGGGCAAATGGGGGTGCTGGCTTCTGATGGTGGAGCTTTGGTACAACTCCACATTTCACTCGATCGCTCAATTGTTCCCCCTTCAAGGTGCTCTACGGGCAGGAACCAAACCTTAGTGCTACCCTCTCTTGGCCGATTGCTTCTACATCAGCGATCGACGACACGGATTGGGAGCAGCAGACCGAGCTCCTGGGCACCCAGCTGCTCTGAGGTCAGTGCTGCATCCAGCTCAAGGCTGACCGCAACCGTGTTGAGCGCATGTTCATGGTGTGGGATGCGGTCCTGCTCAAGCTGCAACCCTACGCCCAAAGCTCCGCTGCCTTACCACAAGCTCACATGCAAGTACTTTGGGTCTTCAAAGGTGCTGAAATCCGTCAGGCAGCTCGCTACAAGCTCCATCTTCCGGGCGACAGCCACATTTACTCCGTCTCCCAGCTGAAGCCATTCATGCCGGACTACACTCCAGTGTTTCCCGAGCTGGTGCGCACCGCTGTTCTGACAGTCGGCCACCTGATGAAACACGACAATGGCTTGGTCGTCCAACTCAAGGTGTGGTGGTCTACCCTATCACCGAGACTCAGTCATCTCGGAGGACTATGGCGTTCTCAGGCTCCGCTTTCCGACGGCAGCGGTCTGGACAGGGGCTCCATCTGAAGAAAGGGAGAATGTCACACTTGTGCCCGATGACACAGTGGACTAGAGAGATGTCAGGGGCATGTTGGGGGATTTAAACTGGAACCGAGTGTGGCCCAGAGAGTGAGGCTATTTAATACTGGGTAACTGGCAAGATGAACCATCGACCTGAGGAACAACTGATTCCTCGTCCCCTAGCTTTCCTCTCATCTTTCTGTGCTCTTCTCACCTTAAACCGTATCCCCACTACCCTGCCAACTTTATCCCCTCTCCGACGGGTTCGTCAGTCTTGCAGGCTACCACCGCAAGTTTTATCAAGGACTATTGCAGTATGGCAGCGCAGCTCACCAAGCTACTGAAGGAGGGATTTAGTTAGTATGAAGAAGCCAAGGCTGTGTTTCATGAGAGCACCCTCGGTACAGCCCAAGCCCTGCAGATGCCAACTTTCAACTCCAGCTTTATCGACGAGGGTGATGCTTCAAACTCTGGCCATAGCGCCGTTCTTCACCAGGACAATGGTCTGTCAACTTTCTAGAGCCGGCGCATAGCAACGCTGCGTCCTGCCAAGCCGGCAGCCTATGAGAGGGAGCTAATGACGGGAACATGCATTCATCGACTTCACTGACCACTATGGTTTGAATTTCATCCTGGAGTAGTGGCTCAGATAATCTCACAACATCAATTGGTGAACAAGTTGTTCTGCTACAATTTCATGGTGGAACACCGTCGTGGGCATCTGAAGATACCAAGCGTCGTGCTCTCGAAAAAAAAAGATACCAAGAGTTGCTTAGTAAAAGTACTAGTGTAGATGCTACTAGTAATCTGAACTCAGCAGAAGTTCATGGATACGATGAATCTTAATATCAGCTTGTCAACTAATTGATGATTTTTCATCCCTTCATATTAGTGATGTTCCTATGCTTCTATGCTGAGACAGGGGATGGGTAGTCTATTTTCTTGTTATGGTCATACTGTTATCAGCAACGGTCATGCTGCTGACAAGACTAACTAGTCAAGGAAAGCCAATGACTGAGGTCAAGGTGACATCTCCACCTTCAATGAACACTATGGAGCAGCTCTTAGCTGTTCAAAATGCTATTTCCAAAGTTGAAGAGCTTGTCCAGGATGCAAATATTGTTCTTCTGAAGATAAGAGCTCTACTGCTGGCTTTTCCATCTCAGGTGATTATATCTTCTTAGTTTTCACCATTCCATCTTAAAATTTATTTTGATTTGCAGTTTTGCTTATGTGCTGTCTATGCTATATGGGTAATGTTGTAGTAAGAAGGTATCATGCACTGTAGATTGTGGCAGATGTATTGTCCAAGGGGATGTCTAAGTTACACTTTAATTTGCAAATTTATACTTAATTTGGTGCAGAAATAATGAAACCACATACAACTACGTGCTTTGTTTCATGAAATTATTATGAAGTACTGATGATTAACCTGGAAGCGTGTGCAAACTAATTTACCTGCATGGGGTTTTTCTTTCCTATGGAATTAGCAGATGAAATACACCAGGCAGATATGCCCTTTTGTTGTTTCCCATTATTCAAATGATTGAATCTGTAATTGCTAGTAACTGATCAATTAGCATACTGAGCCGTGGAACCCCATTGATTCACTCCTCGTATACGTAACTACACATTTATCTTTGCAACCAAGGGGAGGTACACCACTGTTCTCCTGCCACTGAGCTTGCTACCCCTTTAATTTCTACCAATGAACTTTCCCTGAAGACATGTAACAGGATACAAGTGAATTTGGGCATCGGAGGGGATAAGGACTTGGGGAAGAAGTAGAGCGAGTAGTTGGGGGAGGATCAAATTTCACTATTCATTCGATAATTCTCCTGTTACAGCTCATGGCATATAAATAACGCGTCCAAGTGACACCCTGGCCCACACACAACTACTACGCCACCACTAAACACCACCCCTTAAGGAACACGCCTGATGAGCTAACACACCTGTAGCTGGGCCTGGTGTGACATCCCCTCTGCAGCAGTTGGAAGCCACGCTTGAACATTGGCATAGTCTACCCAAGTCGTCTTCTCTGGCAGCGAAAGATCGCTTGATGAGCACCTGAAGCAGAGCAGTGTTGCCTTTCTTCAAGAGGCGACGATCCAGGATTGCCGCCAGAGAAACTTCAGAGATATCAAGCTCCGCAGCTGAAGGAAGTTTGGAGAAAACGGTCGAATGGTCAGGCACATGCTGCTTCAACTGCGACACATGGGCCACAGGATGTAGAAGGCAGTTCTACTTCATAAGCCACTAGACCAATTTTGTGAAGTATTTTGTAGGGCCCAAAACACTTGACAGAGATCTTCGGATAGGGTCTGGCAGGCACAGACTGTTGAGCATAGGGATGCAGCTTGTCATAAACTTGCCCCCCTTTTGGAAGTTCCTATCAGTGTGATTTTCATCAGCATAGTGTTTCATATGTAACCGAGCCTTGTGATGTTGCTGCTGGAGAAAATCATTGCACCAACTCGCCCTGGAGCAAGGATTCTGCATCTTCAGAAGTAAGATCAGTCAGAGAAGAAAGAGAGAAGTCCACATTACAACCTCGAATTAACAACTTGGTTTAATTTGCAACCTTGAACTTCGAAACCGGTCGCACAATACCCCAAACTAACCACGTGGTGCAAAACTCAACCCTCCTCTCGGTTTTGCCTCGGTCAAGTGGTTTTGACCGCGTTGACTGCTGACTGGGCAGCGCCATGTCAGCAGTCATGCCAACTCAGCTAGGACTGAACTGAATCTGTTTTTTTTCAACATTTTTTTACAAAGTTGTCCCTAAACATTTGCAAAAACACCCCTAGACTATATTCTTAAAGTGCAATCGGGTCCTCATGCCCGCACTGCCGCACCGCACGCTGGCAGGCTGCGAGCTGCTCACGCTGGAGGTGTGGACTGCAGCGACCGTCCGCCGGTGTGGACATCACTGGTTGACGGTGGTGCAGTAGGTGGCAGACTGCAGTGTGGTGGGGTGTGCACGTGAGCCGGCATTCAGGTGGAGTCCTCTCCTTCTCACCTCTGGTCGCTGTTAAAATATGTGCTGAATATGTGTACCGGTTGTGCTACAGTTGGATTTGTAATTAGCGGAAGGTTAGGTGTTTGAGTCAAACACGTTTAGCCCAGGCCTATTATATAAGGGCACCGTGGGGTAGTCAAATAGGCTAGACATAAGCTTGTAGGTTAAACAAAGATCACGAGAGGGACGGTCCGGCACCAATCTGAGTTAATCAATGCTTGGAGAATACATGCAGTGCTTAGTGCATGACAGCTGGTGAAGTGGAAAATATCAAAAAATGGCTTCCATTGCCGGAATTTTGGTATAACTCTTACTACAACATATCGCTGGGCTGCACCCCATTCAAAGCTCTATATGGAATAGATCCAAATTTTTGTACAATGCCTGCTTTGGAGGATGGACTACACTCTTCGCTGGCAGAGCTTGCAGCTGATCGTGCTGATTTTTTTGCATTACTGCGGGAACACCTCCGCCGCGCACAGGAGCGCGTCAAGGCTCAGGACGACAAGCACCACCAGGATTGTTAGTTCGCTGTCGATGAAGATGTGCTCCTCAAGCTTCAACCATACGCGCACTCGTCGCTCGTCAGTCAGACCGTGCTCCAAGCTTGCTCACAAATTCTACAGCTCATTCAAAGTCCTGGAACGAATTGGAGCTGCAGCTTATCGTTTGGATCTTCCGCCCTCAAGTCTCATACATCCAGGGTTCCACATGTCGCAACTGAAGCCATTCACCGCCAACTATTCACCGTTCTTCATGGAGCTGCCAGATCTCTCCACTGTGCTGTTGCAATTGCTGGCTATCCGGGAGCGACTTATGGTCACGAAGGGCAGCATGACAATTCTGCAAGTCAAGGTACGCTGGAACATGCGGCTTGGGAAGATTACTACATCTTGTGCTTGTGTTTTCTAGCGGCCGCTTGACTGGGTTGCAGGTGGTGATGGGCGACTAAACAGGTGGACATGAGCCCACCCGTCAGGGACCTCAAGTGGCTGGTTGACCCATCAAGTGTGGCATGTGTGCCATCACGATGTCTGAGTGTATATTTAAGCCCTAGGTTTCTTCAGCAAACTGGTGAAGGGCTTAGCCAAAATTCCATAGGCCTGTTCAAACTTTATGTAATATCCAGTCAATCCCAAAAATTCTCCGAGCTCTTCTTGCAAGTATCAGCAGGTCAGAATGCCAAATAAGAGTTTCTTGTGGTTGAAATCAAATGGTAACCTGTTTCTATTAATCTCAAAAGCTTACAAAAAGAATCAAATTCATTTGAAAAATACTCTCCACCACGATCGGGCCTAAGCCTCTTGATTTTATGATCAAGTTGGTTTGCCACTTCAGCTTTATAGATCTTGAAAAAGTTCAAAGCCTCATCTTTTGAGTTCAAAAGATACACATGGCAGTATCTAGTGGAGTCATCAATTAAGGTCATGATATATTTCATTCCACCTTTTGTCAAAACACCATTCATTTCACAAAGATCTGAATGAACGAGCTCTAGTAGTGCAAGATTTCTTGTTTCTGCAGTTGTATGAGACTTACGAGGTTGCTTAGCTTGCACACAAACTTGACACTTAGATCCCTTTACAACGGTGAAATTAGGGATTAAGCTCAACTTGGCTAACCGTGTCATGCAACCAAAGTTAATATGACAGAGACGTGAATGCCAGACATTTGATTCACTATTGTTGCACACATGATTAACAACTTTATTACAAACATCTGACAATGATAGTCTGAACAAGCCTCTCCTGATTGATAGCCTTTACCAACAAAAGTTCCATGCTTGGACACTACAAATTTATTGGACTCCAAGACAAGCTTGTAGCCATCTCTACACAGAAGAGATCCGCTAACAAGATTTTTATTGACGGAGGGGACATAATGCACGTTCTTCAGCCGCAAGATCTTCCCCGAAGTGAACTTCAGATTGACCGTGCCAACACCACGAACAGAAGCACTTGAACCGTTGCCCATCAGCATGGTGGAAGTCCCTGAGGTCTGATAAGAAGAAAACATGGAAATGTCATCGCATACATGTACATTAGCACTCGTGTCAATCAACAGATCAGGAGAATGACATACTGAAAAAATAGTGGAAAATATACCATACCCAGCAACCTTCATGTCAATGTCCCCAATGACAACATTAGCGGTCTTGCCGCCTTTCTCATGTTGACGCTTGTAATAACAGTTAGGGCAACTAGGAGCCCAATGATCAGGATCTCCGCACACATGACAAACTCCTTTGTTCTTGTCGGTCTTCTTCTTGAAGTTGGTGTGCTGCGAAGCATTGTTCTTCCCATCAAACTTCCCTTTACCATCAAACTTGCCCTTGTTCTTGAACTTGTGGGGCTGGAAGTTTTTCTTCTGTACCAGATTGGCACTAGAACCTCCCTCAATACCTCGAGCACGTATGTCTTTTGCTCTCGCCTCTTCTTCCACATCAAGAGTACCAATGAGATCTGTGTCAGGACCCCGATTCTAAGTCACACCGATCTAGCCTGTAACACCTCATATCACTTTGCGGCCTCACGCACGGTATTCCTACAGGCGTCGCCTTACCATGGCCCGGGACCGTTTGCGCCTTTTGGCTCATGTATATGATAGTGTCGCTAGCATCCATATGACAGAGAACCCGGGCCGACATGGCTAGTCGTGAACCCAAGGTGGCGCTTAACTTACGGGACAGCATACATGAATCAACATCGAGCATGTCGGCCGCCAGCTGTGAATCCGGGTCTGTAGATGGGCTAACAGACTCGGGAACCCGGTCAGAGCAGAGCTAAGGCAGACTCGGATGTCGCCACGTGACATTTCCCGAAGGATGAACATGTGAACGAAGTGAAACACATGCCGCCGGCCTAATGTTAGGAGCAAGAGTCTTTGAGCTAGCGTGACTCCGTAAACCGGCAGTAGCGGACTACCAAGGCTCAAGTGGAGACACGGACTACATTTCCCCATAAGAGAGGCTGCCAAGGATAAACAACTAGATTGTCGGATCCCACACATACCAAGCATTTCAATCATACACACAATATGCTCGATATGTGTAAATACAACATGGCATCACAACAAAACTTTACAACTCAAAATACTTTATTTAAAGGTCTTGAGAGCCATACATAACATGTTCATACGGATAGGGGTCACACGACCCGACACTCAAGTCATACAAACATACAAGCACATGCGTAGCAAACTTGTCTCGAGTACGCATAACTAAAAGAAAGAAGGCAGCGAAGCCTGTCTATCTACAAAGGCCCTTCACAAGCTCAGATCACCACCGGGTGGCAAGTCACTCGTCAACGTTGAGATCTACATAGAACCCATCGAGGGGCGGTGTTGTCGCCTAAAAGCGATAATTAAAGCAACATGAGTACAAAGGTACTCAAAGAAGTCTTACAACAGATCCTACTATACATGCACATTCTCAAGAAGGTAGTGGAGTTATTGCAAGAAGCCAGCTTTGACTCTTGGCTAAGCTATCCCACGAGATACCACTTGTAAAATAGTTTTCGCATTACGCAGTCCACTAATCACCATCACAATACTCCACTGTGGATCCTCCCTCGCCATCCCACGAGAGGGCCATCCATGTACTCACACTTATCTTGAGTCTTTTAGTAGTAACCATTAACTTGTCTATGAACCGCATAGGCGACCAAGTAGTCCTTTACATGACGCGCTATTCAATAGTTTTATACCTGCAGGGTGTGCCGTCACACATGTTTCCACCACTTAGCGCCCGACACGACATGTGCTCGGCAGACTTCAGTTTAAAGCCGACGTGGGTGTAGACCATGACCGACTAACCACACAAGTCTCTAATCCAGGTTTATCGCCTATTCGGTTCCATCCGCAAGGAAATCCGGCCAGGTGTCCTCAACGGCCCCAAACGATGTGTGCGGGGTTCCCGAGACACCAAACAGCGACTCAGACACCGTACACGTGCCTACCGCATCACAGCCCACCCCTAAGGTTAGCGCCGCGCACGGCCTCCAGCAACTACAAACACCAGAAACTACTTGCAACTCCTGGACAGAGGACGAGAGGGGTCATATTTCAGGGCCCAATGTGTGGTAGTAGCTGAATCTTAAATCACGCATACAGATCTCAGTTCTTAAGGACGGCCTCAATGAAACAACCCACCATGTACTCCTACATGGCCTCTCATCGATACCTTTACCAAATCATGTTCAACATTTCACTCTCATTACCGACACAACCATTCACTCTAGTCCATCACCCTGATGAGCCAGACCTGACACGACAAGCATAGCATGGTAGGAAACACAAACATGGCTCAATCAACTCCTACACATGCTAGTGGGTTTCATCTAGTTACTGTGGCAATGACAGGTCATGCAGAGGATATGGGTTCAACTACCGCAACACACAGCAGTTTGAAACGCGTTGTCTTAATGCAGTAAACGAGAGCAGAAGCGAGAAGCTGGGTTTGTATCGAAATGAACAATGGGTTGCTTGCCTGACAGAGTGGTAGTGGGATACTGCCCTTCAGTTGGATACTCGTGAATATCCTTGGAGGCAGAACCTACCACGAAGAACACATCGAAACACAATCATCACATGGCAATATGCAACAATATGATGCATGCAATGACATGGCAAAATGAGTCTGTTTTGGCTAATGCAACTTAGAACAGATTGGTTTGAGTTCATTTGAATCAAGGATTCAAATGCTAACCCAAACTAAGAGGTGATATTAGTGCATTAACTTGTTTCATCTAAACAGCAAGGTTAAAGTGTTCTGACATGCATGAAACCAGTACAGATGGAAAGATTGGATTTTTCTGATCAAATTTCATATATAAATCTTTGCATTTGGAGTTATAGATTAATTTCTATGAATTTTTTAAGTTTGTAGCATTTTCTGGAATTTCCTGTATAAGAATAAATCCAGTAAATACTTATTGCGTCAGCAGTGCGTCATGGTGATGTCAGCAGTCAACGGGGACGGTCCAGGTCAAACCTAGCCAGTGGGTCCCACGTGTCAGTGTCATTAGTCTAACTAATTTTTAGTTAGTCCTAATCCTAAGTTAATTAGCAGGCGGGTCCCACTTGTCATAGACCCAGGGGGTCAAACTGGGGCCCACCCGGGGTCAAACTGGGTCAGCAGGGTCAAACTCGCCGGCGTTTAGCCACCGGCGAGGCCAGAAGCGGCGGGGCAGTGCGGGTTTCCTCCTCCGGCGACCAAATGGACGGCGGAGGGCATCTACGTGACGCGGGGAGTGAGCCGCGTCGAGTGGTGGTGGCGGTTGGGCTCGGGGTCGCCGGAAACGACGCCGGCGACGACCTTGGCGGTCGCCGGAGTTCGGGTGAGCTCGGGATCGTCGCTAGGGGGCACGGCGAGGTGCGTGGAGTGATGCTACGTGCTCCTGAGGATGTGGTGAGTGCGGTGGACATGGTGGTGCGGCCGTTGCGTGGCCGGAGTCACGTCGGCGACGAGCTCGGCAGCGGCGCGTGCGGTGAAGCTTCATGCGGTCGCTACGGTGCTCGAAAGCGAGAACAGAAAGGATGGGGAGGTAGCTGAGCTCACGGTGGTCACGGAGGAGCAGACGGCGAGGTCGGGGACGAGCTGGTGCGGCGGTGACGGCGAAGGGGATCTCCGGCGGTGGTGGAGTCGGGCTTGGTCGTTGCGGTGGCTTCGGGGCAAGTGAGCGCTCGGGGCTCGGCCTGCTCGACGGAGAGGAGGGCGGCGGAGCTTCTGGACACGGTGGGGCGACGAGGAGGCGACGGTGGGCGCGTCTATGTCGGCGGTGCGGCAGCGGCAGCGTCGGCCTTGGTGGGAGAGGGAGAGGGAGAGGCGTTGGGGGAGAATGGGGGTGTCCAGCGGTCGTGCATGCACCGAGGAGGCGTTGAGGCGCTGAATGGGCGTGGCGAGCGAGCATGCAGGAGGTGGCGTGGCTAGCTCGGCGGCGTCGCCATGTCCCTCCTCTGCCTACTGGCAGAGGTAGGTGATGACTGGCACGGGCCAGATGGGCCGGGCCAGCCAGGTAAGTGGCCTCTGGCCTTTCTCTCTCTCTTTTCTAAATTGTTTTCTGTTTTCTAATTTTCTGCAACTGTTGGGCTTTATTAAAAATACTAAAACGTTTCCAAAAATCCTGAAAATAATTGTGGGCTCTGTTTAGATTATTCCCAACAGCCCACACTTAATTCCAGAATTATTTGGGCATTTAAAATATTTTATAGCATTTAAATGCCCAAATGCAAATAGGTAATGATTTAATCCAGTGACCTTAGGATGACCTAGAAAATTGTGCACCATTTTTGGCAGAGGTTTAAGGCCAAGGCAAAGATGATGAACATTTTAGAAGGGCATTTCAAGTTCATTGAAAATAATTTTAGTAAACCCTAGTTGGTTTCAGGGGGGGTGCTGGGGGTTCTGTCATCCCCATTTCCAAGTTTTTGCTCAAAGTAAACATGATGCAAACACTCTAATGCTTGAACTAGCTAGGGTGTGACAATCTGGAACGGAAAACTCCTGCCTCTTATGCTTCAGAGAGGTAGCAAAGTTCCTCCACGAGAGAGGAAGCTTAGTGATGATGCCTTCGGCAACAAACTTGTCCGGTTACATACAATTGAAGTGCTCAAGTTCTCTAGCAAATGACTGTATCTCGTGAGCTTGCTAAACCACGGAGCGCTCATTGTCATCTTGTAGTCATAGAATTGTTCCATGATATACAACTCAGTGCCGGCATCCAAGACCCCAAACTTGGCCTCGAGTGCGTCCCACATATCTTATCCATTATCAATTGACACATAAGCATCAACTATGTTCTCACCAAAAACACTCATGAGAGCAACCTTAAACAAGGTATCAATTTTCTGAAAAGCTTGTTCCTGCTGAGGATCAAGAACTCCTTCAGGTTTTGCCAAGAGTGGCGTCATAGCAGCTCATGGTTTGAAACCATAGAACGGCTCTCACATGCCACCTCTTATAGTGCACACCCTCAAACATAGGAGGCCTCATGGAAGCAGCAAAACCACTCGGGGTAAATTGCCTATAATAAGGTTTTTGGATTGTTGGAAATATGAGCAATTTACCATATGATTTTATTAACAAACACAGTAGATAAAACATGACTATCATAGCAGATATGGGACAAGTCATGCAATCTGACAGAGAGTATGCAAATGGCATCCGAGGTACTGAATATGAACAGAACATATGTAGAACAGAAGCTAGAACAAGAAACCGTGGCATGATCTTAAACAGAAAGAACACAAGGACGTACGAAGCAGCATCAGAAGTATTGGACTTGGGGTGGACTTCCTCGCCGGCCATGTCATCGAAGAGGTTGTCGACGTCGGGGAAGAAGTCGTCGTTTGGGAAGTGCTCGTTGGCGTCCGTGGCTTCTGTGATGAAGAAGTCAGTAGTCGCGCAGAGGCTCCCCAAAAACCTTATCACCCTTCTTCTGTACAAGATCCGAAGTGGCGGTGTTTCGGAGGCCTACTATCCCGGCCTGCGGTGCACGAGACCTTACAGTAACTCAGAGCTTGGAACTCGATGGCGAGAGGAAGATGATGTTCTGGTGTGTCTCTCTGGAGAGGATCAACCTCTCTTTTATAGGCACAGGAGAAGGAAGCGAACAGGCAGCGACAGGAGGCGAAGGAAAAGAGGGAGACGAAACGAACAGCCAGCAGCCGAAGGGTGCAGCGTTTTCAAACTCCACTACAGCAAAACTTTTCAGCTCCCGTGTGACCTTTCGTATACCAGTCGTGCGTGGCAAAAATTTAGACATCGGCTCATTCCCGCAACCCGCGGCGCGTCGTGACGAGGCGTGGCGAGGCGGGCAGCAGAGGAGGAGCGCCCGTGAATGTCTCTTGTTCTCATGCTCATACATGTGGGAAAACATCCTCTCTTTATAAGGAGGTCCAACTCCTACCAAACTAGCAATGTGGGACTAAACTTTAGTCCCACCTCCCTTGCATGAATGGGCTAAGTGGGCCTCTAGGATTTATTATTGGTCTGGCCTAAAACTAGACTAAATTCCAGCAGTTTGCATGTCATGTTTTTGGCCAAGCAACATATGTGAATGGGCAGAGGCAAGGTTTGATACTAGAGAAGCCATTTTGCTTACGGGATAAGTTCCTCAGATTTTCGGCACATCAAAATACCGTATCGGATATCGAGGCTGAGATCAAGTTGGCTTTTGACTCCTGAAGGCATTTTTCTGCTTTTGGGATGGCATGATCAAAACTCCTATGAGGAGGCAACACAGCTAGTTCCTGATCATTATATTGGAGAAATAGTTCGTGAACCATGGCGTAAGAGCTCTATGTACCTCTGTCATTGTATGAGCAGCTTCCTTTTTGTGTATGGCACCCCAACTCCCTACGGCAGCATCTACTAATTAAGAACTTAACTTGAAAGCTACATTTCGACCCGGATGCTTCTAATAACCTTCTCATCTCACTTTTTGGGGACATCAGGCAGAGGGATGTGGCCTTCTGGCCAAGAGTATATCAGAACCATGAGTAGTTTGCATGCAGTTTTAGGGAATGTTTTGGTGGGTTTCCGGCATGTACCCGTTTTAAAACATGCCAACATGTATATATTTCCCTCTTCTAGATGAAAAGGCAGCGCTCCTGCCGGTTGCTAAAAAAAAGTTAGTTCGTGAACTACAACAGGAGTTATAGTGTGTTGTTAGACGAGCGACCTTATTTTATTGCATAGCCCATAGGGCAAATATATAGTAAAATAGACTTGGGGTACAAGGAAGGAAATCTGGACTAATACGACTATGAAAAGTAGATTGGACCAATATAATACGGAAATGCCTAATGGAGCTCGAGCTCCATGTAGACCTTTATTTGTAAACTTCAGAATTCAAATTTTAAGTTTCAAAAAATTCTGAAAAATATACGCATATACATATGGATGTATAGTACTTGTCTGTGAAGTTCCATGACGAAATATTTTTTTATGCGAGCTACACAAAAATAACAAAATCACGTATTTCTAGCATATGTACTATTCATTATAAAATCACATGATTTTTTTCGTATTGGCCGCATAAAAACATATTTTGTGATGAAATTTCACACGCATCTAATATACATCTATAAGTACTTGTATGTTTTTCAGATATTTTCGAAACTAAAAAAGTTGAATTTTGAATGTTTGAAAATAGAGGGCTCCATGGTGCCCGAGAGCAAAAATCCACTCTAATATTTTTTTTCGAGAAAACGCAAAATGATTTTTGCGTTTCATTGCATTGAAAAGATGAGAGAGAGTACATGCCTCCTAGGAGGTTATATTTACAGAGTCCTAGCGCCTGATCAGTGGACATCCCAGGAGGCGAGCAAGACAACCCGCAGCCCCTGTGCCCCAGCTTTTGCCCAACATTTGGCCTCATCTTTAATCCTATCAACTAGCGCATCTATTGAGGGTCTTGCATTGTCAAAGAAGCATTCGTTCCTCTGTTTCCAGATCATCCAGGGGTCGAGCAGTGTGATCGATTGCAGAGCTTTCGTAGTGTAGGAGGGATCTGTGCCTTCGCACGCAGCCACCATTCCATCATGGTAACTTTGTTGGCTGGCGGTTGGGCAGGTATATGCGCCCAGTCTAGGATGATGTGCCAAGTCTGCTTAGCAAATGGACACGCCAGGAGCAGGTGTTGGATGGTCTCCGGGTCTTGGTCGCAAAGGAGGCACCTAGGGTGGTGCTGCAGGCCATGGCTGCCAGCCCCGACGCCGTCCACTCTCTAATATAATACTCCTTAACAATCCCCTCATGTTTTACCAAAACAAAATAGTGATAATCCAAAATCCGTGTCTTCAGAGTGTCGTTGTAGCATCAAGAGTCTTCAAAAACCTGTTGTGTCTAGCCAAAGAAGGGATAACAAGAAGATGATGCATCAAAGTAAGACAACATATCAGTAGAAGACATAAGATGAGTTTGAAGAGAAGATGGGTTGTCAAAAGACGATGGCACATCAACAGAATGTGTCATAGCCCAAGAAAACCAACACTGGAAGAAGCTTGGCGGCAAGAGAACGGGCGTAGATCGGCAATGCAGAAAGAGGCCACGAAAATCCTATAGAAAGGACAAGGACCAAAATAGGCTGACGGATAAAGGTATGGTGGACTCGCATGACATGACACGAAAAAGGGCAACGAACTTGGTGGACGAAGCGGAAAGTATAGAAAACTATAAAGCACATACTAGACCAGATGCGATGGTAGCGGAAGAAAATAATGGCGGCAAGAGCCAAGCAGAGCTCTCGTGTTGTGCACCTGACTGTGAAGAGGGTGGTCTCTCTGATCTAGAAGAGTCAGCAGCAGGACGGGCAGAACCTGTTGAAGAAGCACCTGAAGCTATAAGCAGACGCTCGCTCTCGATATCTGGGAAGAGGCTCGTTCTCAAAGGGAGGGGGGAGGGTGTGTCAGTCCCCACCATTGATGATGTCCTTGGAGTTGACGGATGACAAAGTAGGCAAGGGTCCCACTCTTCAGGAAAAGGAAGCTTCTGTGTGACGGATGACAAAGTAGGCAAGGGTCCCACTCTTCAGGAAAAGGAAGCTTCTGTGTGACTGCCTGTTGGCTTGGGGTGTGCTTTGTGTGCGTCGCGGGTTATGTAAATGATTCAGCTGTAAGGTGGACGTCATTGTTCAGTGAAGAGAAAACGCCTGCATCTCTCCTCTAAACACATCCCCTCTCTCGCTACCTACTCACGATGGGAATGGGCTGACGGTACCCATTGGATACTGGTCTGGCCCATAATTTCAAGGCCGATGGGTCTTCTGGGTTGGCTTCATAAGAAAATTGGACCAGGGGAGCCGGATACCATCGGCCCACCGGAGCAAGCTGGTCGACCCAAATTTAGTTACCCAAGGTTGTAGTCTACCGTTGCAATGCACATGCCTATGCAAGGTTGTTACCCTGGTGCTTATATAAAAGGAATAGGACAATTTATTACCATATATGTTGTGTATGTTTTCTCTCCATTTTATCTACTAGCAAACATGGAAGTGTGGAGAAAATTTAGGCCTCAATATGGTACATGGTCAGCCGTGTGTTAAATATCCTATTATTTTTTGCCAAGGTTTGAGAGGTGATGCACCTTTGTTTCTTCTCTTGCTAATTCATACACCATCTCTTGCTATTAAGTTCTAGTCCAGCTACCTTGATTTTTTTATATTACCATCGTTTTGATTGGAATAATATGTGATAGTGGTTTCTTATGTTGTGTTGTGGCCTATCTTGTTCAAAAACTTGCCTTAGATTATTAAAACAAGATCATGTTATTTAGCTTGAAACTAGCTTGAAATCGGCTCGAAATTGTTACAAGCTGAGCATGAGCCACTCTCTACAGCTTGACCTTGAGCTTCTTCGCTCAAATTTTGGTACTAGTTGAGCTGAGCCTAGTCCAGCTCGCTCGAGCTCTACTCATTTGCAGCCCCACCCATGTCTGCTTCTATTTCAGAGTGACAAATATGCTACCTTATGGTGCAGACGATTCATGGTATAAACAGAAACAAAGCTGCCTATCTCCTTTTTTTTTTCTTTGAACAATTAAATTCTAAATATCTTAACTTAGTAAAATTCCTTACATCTAAATCATGCTAGTTCAAATAATGTTGTTGTGTTATTTTTTTTTTGAGAACATGTGTAAATGCTCTTTCTTGTGCAACCTATTATTAAAGTGGGATGGACCATGTTGCCTAGTGAGACATGAGGCCACTTAGTATTGTATGATTGGGTTGGCTCCATGTCCCTGAACAGAACAGAGGTGCCATCAGGGACCAAGTCTGGGCCGGAGCAGGGCCGGAGCAGGCTGGCCAATTCCCATCTTGACTACGTACTCACCCCAATTCTTCCTCTCTCCCTCCAATTTCTGTGAGAATCCTTCCCTGGTGCCTCATAGAGAGGGAGTCTGGTAGATGTCCCATCCTTGAGGCAGCTCAACAGCACCTGCCTAGATCCAAGCGCGACCCCGGTGATGATGTCAAAGGTGCAGGCATACCTGTGCTTCCATAGCATCCAACACGTGAGGAGCACAGCGCTTGCAAGGCCTTTCCGCTGTTCCTTCGGCATCCTTTGCTTTGCAGCGTGCCACCAGTCGGTAAGGGATTCAGTGATATATGTCAGGCATGTATCTGTGTGTAGCTAGGTAGAGCTACGGGGGTCACATGCAACAACAACAACAAAGCCTTTAGTCCCAAACAAGTTGGGGTAGGCTAGAGCTGAAACCCATAAGATCTCGCAACCAAATTATTTTCTATTGCAATCAGCTCGAACGCAAGTTTCTGCATCACATTAGCCTATGTATATGAACGGTGATGATAAAAAACACAGCCGTAAAGAGACCCCGTATGGACCCTAATGAAACCCAGTCAATCTCACTCTAGCTCCAAGCATGTGTTCTTCTCTTGTTGTTAACAGAAAGCCTACACGGCAGATTATATTACGTTAGAAATAGAGATACATCATCCACTTTGACAAACAATGTTCTGAGCACTCACCACCTTAGAGCATCTCCAGCCGTTCGGCCCCCCAAGGGCTTGAAATAGCGCCGCTTGGGGGCTAACCGGCGATATATTCGGCGTGGGGTTGTGTGTGTGTGTTGGGGGCTCTGTTCCTAGTGACCCCCATGTTCGCCTCAACCAAGCAGAGTTTGGCCCAAATTCGGCGCAAATTAGGCCCAAATTCAACAAAAACTAATTTTTTTATCACATAGTTCATCACAGAAATCAATACAAATCAAATAGTTCAACGAAGCAAACTCATAATTCAAACACAAATTAAAACACATCGAACTAGGCTTTGCCCTTGAGCCTCCATAGGTGCTCCACCAGATCGTGCTGCGGTTCTTGATGCACCTGTGGGTCTTGAATCTCCTGATGCATATTGAGGAAGGCAGCCCATGCTGCCGGTACCTGGTGATCAACACTTGCAAGAGGACCCTGCCTGAAATATGGTTTAGTGTCAAACACTGGCTCTTCCTGCTCGCTCTCATTGATCATGTTGTGCAAGATGACACAACAATTCGTTTCCTCCCACATTTGAGATTTCGACCAGGTCAGAGCGGGGTACCGGACAACAGCAAATCGAGATTGGAGCACACCAAATGCCACGCCGACATCCTTCCCGCAAGCCTCCCGACACTTGGCAAAGTAGGAGTTCTTGCCTCCGGCATGTGGTTTGAGGCAGTCTTCACAAATGTGGACCATCTCGGATAGATGCCATCTGCTAGGTAGTATCCCTTGTTGTAGTGGCGCCCATTGACCTCGAAGTTCACCGGAGGAGCATGACCTTCAACAAGTTTGGCAAAGACATTTGAGCACTGCAGTATGTTGATGTCATTGTGAGTTCCTGGCATACCAAAGGAGTGCCAAATCCAGAGGTCCTGTGTGGCCGCTGCCTCAAGTACCACAATGCAAGCTCCTTTGGCGCCTTTGTACATCCCTTGCCAAGCAAATGGACAGTTTTTCCATGCCCAATGCATGCAGTCGATGCTTCCAAGCATCCCAGGAAATCCTCTTGCTGCATTCTGTGCTAGGATCCGAGCAGTGCCTTTAGCATTGGGTGATCGCAAGTATTGTGGTCCAAACACAGCCACCACTGCCTTGCGTCCTTAGTCTACCTGTATATCACCGGGAGCTCCGTATGCAAGCATCCTCATAGCTGTCATGCACTTCTGGAGTGAGGAGGATCCAACTGTGCCGGCACAATCCTTCTTGCGAATGAAATAGCTGTCGAACTCCCGGATGGCATTCGGCTCATCCGATAACGGCGTACTTTCTTGCCGTGCAGTGGAGCGTCGGCGAAGTAGTCGGCGTGGAACAAGCAATAGCCCTCCATTCGATGCCTCTGCTTGCTCTTACGATGGCCCCGCGCCGAGCCACCTCTGTTGGAGCAGCCGGAGGAGGAAGGAGACTCTCACACATGCAAGATAGAAGAACACAAGTCTAGAGGTTGAAGAAGATACGCACAGAGACTCTTGGCACACACAACTTTGCCTTTTCTCTATTTCTTCTCGCACCTGACACAATGCAAATACATGGGCTTAAGTAGCCAGTGTTACACGGCCAACACGCAGCCACTCACCCACTAACTCCACGCACACAGACGCACGTACAAACCCCACAACTACTTCCGACTCTTACTCAACCGGCTAGCTTCACTTTGAGTAGCAACCAAGTCTGCAGAACGTTGGATATGCACGCACAGGACCAAGCCACAACTGATTGCTCCCGATTCTTTCTCCTCGTCGATCTGCCACGCGACTCATCCGCTCCGGAGCTAGCTAACACATCCATGCAGATAGACTACTTGCTAATGCAACGGCACATACACACATTTGTGCCACACACACGATGCCATGTGACGCTCACAACTTGACATGACTAACCTGTCGTGCTCAAGTGCATCTTCCCTAATCTATATGCATTTATTTTCTAAATGTCTAACCCAGTACTAGCTTGCATGTACACATGATCTCATCTTCACGCGCTACATGGCCGCAGCTAAGTTGGTTAGACATGACTACGTGCATGAACGAACTAATGCGATGAAATAAACATGATGAATACCTAGACAACAAGGTAAACTCTATCAATCACCCCCTTAACCTTGTTGTCGTTTATTCGAACACCTCCATGTCGATCTTCAAAGCAGCCCCGGCTCGTCGGCGGCCGTCAGCGGCAGCAAGAAGCGCCCGCTTGCTTGGCTCGGTGCAGTCCTTGAGTAATGCCGTATTTCGATAGCTTGTAGCAACGCACCTTGCGTATGTCGGTTGCCCTTCTTCTTGCGTGGCGGCTGCATGGTGGCGAAGCAAGCCACTCCTCCGTGAGGAGCAGCGACTCCCACCACCCTGGTCGAGATTCTTTGGCGCCTCGCCCAAGTCGCCCGGTCTTTCGCCGCTTTGAGCCTTCCCACAAGCTCTTCCATGGACATGGTTTTAAGATCAAGAAGCTGTTCAATGGCAATGGCTACTGGTATACTTGACTAAGACGATGCCGAAGCTTCTTCACGACGCTCACCTCGCCGAGGTTCTCACCGAGCGGCGCAGCTTGTTGGCGATCCCGCTCATGCGCATGGCGAGCTCATCGAGGGTCTCGCCGCTCCTCATGCGACGGCATCAAACTCCTTGAGGAGAGTCTGCGCTTTGGCCTCACGGACGCGCGGGCATCGCCGACCCGCATGATCTTGATGGCATCCCATGCCTCCTTTGCCGTGCCGCCTTCACGGCAAGCGTGGAGTGCATCTCCTCCCAAGACGGCTCGCAGAATTGCCGCAAGCGCTACCTGTCCGGCTGAATGTCCCGCCTCCCTCGATGGCGTCCCACACGCGTTGGGCCTCCATGTTCACCTTCATGATCAGCGACCACTCGAAGTAGTTCGTCGCCGTCAGCGGCGGGTAGACGACGGTGCTGCTGGCCTGGTGGACGACCTCCTGATGCACCACCACCTTGCGGCAGCCACGCCGCATCGGGAGGAAGAAGACTCTCACACACGCAAGATAGAAGAACACAAGTCTAGAGGTTGAAGAAGATACGCACAGAGACTCTTGGCACACACAACTTTGCCTTTTCTCTATTTCTTCTCGCACATGACACAATGCAAATACATGGGCTTAAGTAGCCAGTGTTACACGGCCAACACGCAGCCACTCACCCACTAACTCCACGCATACGCACGCACGCATAAACCCCACAACTACTTCCGACTCTTACTCAACCGCTAGCTTCACTTTGAGTAGCAACCAAGTCTGCAGAACGTTGGATATGCACGCACAGGACCAAGCCACAACTGATTGCTCCCGATTCTTTCTCCTCGTCGATCTGCCACGCGACTCAGCCGCTCCGGCTCCGCAGCAAACGCAGCTAGCTAGCTAACACATCCATGCAGATAGACTACTCCCTCCGTTCGGAATTACTTGTCGCAGAAATGGATGTATCTAGACGTATTTTAGCTCTAGATACATCCATTTCCAAGACAAGTAATTCCGAATGGAGGGAGTACTTGCTAATGCAACGGCACACACATACATTTGTGCCACACACACGACGCCATGTGACGCTCACAACTTGACATGACTAACCTATCGTGCTCAAGTGCATCTTCCCTAATCTATATGCATTTATTTTCTACATGTCTAACCCAGTACTAGCTTGCATGTACACATGATCTCATCTTCACGCGACTACATGGTCGCAGCTAAGTTGGTTAGACATGACTACGTGCATGAACGAACTAATGCGATGAAATAAACATGATGAATACCTAGACAACAAGGTAAACTCTATCAACCTCGCCGCGGCTTTGCATTGTTTGCGAACAGGCCGGCCAGAGCGGCGAGGATCATGAGGTGCTCTTCGTCGTCGGTGTCGGCCTTGGCTTCCTCCATCAGAGTCGCGGACGCCTCCTCGTCGTCGAAGTCCATTGCCGAACATGCAAATCGCCGAACACCTGGCGGGCGTGGTGGGTGGGTATCCGCCGGTATCCCCGCTTGCGTGGTCGGAGCCTTGGAAAGCTCGCCTAGGAGCGGGATGGAGGCTGTCGCGGCGAAACCCTCTCTTTCCGGCGAGGAAATGACCTTTCTAGCAGGCAAGCAGCGGTTGTGGGCAGGTGGGCGGCGTCGGGATCGGCATGGCGGCGAAAGGGGAAGGGTCGAATCTGGGCGGGGAAAAGGCGTTTCTCGCCTGACAGTGGTGGCCCATGCGCCACTTTTCCTTCCGTCGGAGCCTCCAAGTGCCCCCCAGTGCGCTGGGTTCGGCCTGGGATTGCCGGGCCAAAAAATGGGCTGAACCGCGCCCTTGAGGAGGAGGGGGGGGGCACTTGGTTTTATTTGGCGCTGGCGGAAAAAATGGCTTGGGGGGGTCTGTTGGGGGTGCGCTGGAGAGCAAATGCACTGTCCTATTTGGCCTCCCTCGGACAATGGCTAAGTATTACATGGTCATGAAAACAAACATTCCTCGTGGATAGCAGCCGCAGAGCCGATGGAGCTACTGCCCTGTTGCATCACCTCCATGACTTCCATACAATCAGACTCGACCATGATTCTGTTGCAACCCACCTGTCCTGCAAGAATTAATCTGTTCAGGAGAGCCTGTGCCACAGTTTCCCGTTGCCAAAAAGAGACCATGGTCATTCCTTATAATCGTGCCCGTCCCCTCTGAACTGCTATTCTCATGAAAACAACCCCGGTCAATCTCAGTCTAGCTCCACCTCTACCATTACTGGTGCTCTGGTCCATATGTAAGATTTGATAAAGCGTCGTACCCTCCAGAGGAGAGCGCCCACAGTTATATTGATCGAATGAGAGGAGAGCCTCTCGTGAGGATTACAGTGTTTGGGTTACAGAAGATTAGATAGAAAAACTTAAGGAGACCAACTCTATCTGTCTCTAACCCAATCTATTTCCAACTCTATGAGAATAACTTGTAGTACAAGAGAGAGAGAGAAAGAGACGGACATAACAGGACGCATTACAACGTTTAACACTCTCCCTTAATCACAACTGCGCAAGTTGAGATTATGCTTAAACTCCTCCAAGCCTTTGACTGGTAATGCTTTTGTGAACCCATCTGCAAGCTGGTCCTTGGAGGGAATGAATTTGATCTCTAGTTGTTTATTTGCAACCCTTTCTTTGACAAAATGAAAATCTATCTCAATGTGTTTAGTCCTGGCTTGAAACACTGGATTAGCAGATAAGTATGCAGCACGAAGGTTATCACACCAAAGACAGGGAGGCAGAGTTTGCGGAACTCCAAGTTCCTTCAACACAGATTGTACCCAAATAATTTCAGCTGTAGCATTTGCCAATGCTTTATGTTCTGCCTCAGTACTTGACCTGGAAACAGTAGCTTGTTTCTTTGCACACCATGAGATTAAATTAGGTCCATAGAAAACAGCAAACCCACCAGTTGATCTTCTATCATCAAGGCAACCAGCCCAATCAGCATCAGAGAATGCACTCACACGAGTAGGAGAGGATTTGCTGAAAGTTAAAACCAAGATCAACTGTGTGCTTTATATACCTCAGAATACGCTTTGTAGCAGTCCAATGAGCAATGGTGGGTGCATGCAAAAACTGACAAACTTTATTTACTGCAAAGGAGATATCACACCGAGTGAGAGTTAAATACTGCAATGCACCAACTGTACTCCTGTAACTGGTGCTGTCCTCCTGATTCAGGAGTTCTCCCTGAGTTAAGGTCCATGATTTTGAGCTAGATAACGGTGTTGGTGAAGGCTTGCAATCCTTCATACCAACTCTGTTCAAAAGATCATTTGCATACTTCCCTTGTGACAACTAAATGCCATCTCTGATTTTCTTAACTTCAATGCCTAAAAAGCAATGCAAGTCTCCTAGATTCTTTAGAGCAAACTCTGAACTCAGATCCTTTAACAACCTTGTTATTGCTTCATTGGATGAACTAGTGACAATGATATCATCAACATATATAAGGACAAAAATGGAGGTTTTGAACTTGTTATAAATGAACAATGATGTATCAGACTTGGATGGAACAAACCCTAATGTTTGCATCTTTGTTCTCAACCGAGAATACCATGCTCTGGGGGCTTGCTTTAATCCATATAAGGCCTTGTCAAGCTTACAAACATGAAAAGGTGCATTTTTATCCTCAAACCCAGGAGGTTGTTTCATATACACCTCCTCTTCCAGAACACCATGAAGAAACGCGTTCTGCACATCTAGCTGTCTGAGACTCCATCCCCTGGAAACAACAATGGATAACATAAAACGAATGGATGCTGCTTTGACAACCGGACTAAAAGTGTCCTCATAATCAATCCCGTATCTTTGCTTAAATCCCTTTGCGACGAGCCTTGCTTTATAACGATCAACCGTGTCATCTGATTTTCTCTTAGTCCTATAGACCCATTTGCAATCGATCAAGTTTTTACGTGCCTGACGAGGAGCCAAATGCCAGGTCTTATTTTTCTGCAAGGCAGAATATTCCTCCTCCATTGCTTGTTTCCAGCGAGCATCACCAAGGGCTTCACGAAAATTAGTAGGTTCACCAGATAAACAGGCAAGACCAAACTTGGAAATATTCTTGTAATTAATACGATTGATTACTCCCCTCTGAAGCCGTATGCATGGTGGTATGACGATGGCAGTAGGAGCAGAGGGATGATCAAATCCAGGCGGAACAACAGGGTAGTCAGGTGCTGATGGAGCCACAGAAGATCCAGCAAGTGTTGCTGGCGAGGCGGCTGGCGATCCGGAGGCCGATTCGCTGGTCACGTCCCGCGTGCCAGGAGACAGACGCCCAGATGGGCCAGGTGAGAGGGCCGAGCGGCCGACAGCCGCCTGCTCCTAATTGGGTGGTCGGCCACCCGGGCACGAGCCGCACATGAGGCAGGCGGGGAGGCGGCCTCCACACGATCTGTGGGCCCAGCTGGCTGGCATGGGGAGGCGGTGTTGGACGCGACGCGGGTGGCGTCTGGATGCGCGGAGTCCAGAGAGGATTGCCCTGGTGCGGCTGCTGCAACAGCTGTCACGGATCCCGTGGCAGATCTTGGTGCACTCTGCTGCCGCAAGGACCCCAAGGCAGATCTTGGTGCACTCTGCTGCCGCAAGGACCCCAAGGCAGATTCGGTGCTGTTTTCTGTGGCAGCACTAGAACACGTAAAATGACGCCCAAAGACACTGTTTGGCACCAAATTGGCCCTGTTTTGAGCTGGATTTTCTGCTGTGTTTAGACCTGCACCATCACACTCAGCCATAGGATTAGAGGGATTACTCAAAATCGGTTCATTGCAATTATTATCACCCTCAGAATCGACGCCGGAAAGATGAGAAGTAAAAGAATTTCTTTACGAAGGAGTGCACCAGCATTAGGATGAAGTTTTTCGAAGGGAAACTGATTTCATTAAAGACAACATCACGAGAGATGTAAACTCGTCCACTTGACACATCAAGACACTTGACCCCTTTGTGTTTCGCACTATAGCCAAGAAAAATGCATTGGATTGAACGAAACATAAGCTTGCGTTGGTTGTAAGGACGAAGATTTGGCCACCAAGCGCAACCAAAAACACGATGGGAATTGTAGTCAGGCTTGATATGTAAAAGTAGGAGTGTCATTATTAATAACACAATTATGCAAGATGCTGATGAGATGAACGGCAGTAAGAAAAGCTTCATCCCAAAACTTGAGTGGCATAGAAGCAACAACAAGCAAAGCGAGGCCGACTTCAACAATGTGCCTATGTTTTCGTTCTGTAGAACCATTTTGTTGATGAGCATGAGGACAGGAAACATGATGAGAGATTCCTATTTGCTGGAAAAAAGAATCTAATTTTTCGTATTCACCACCCCAATCAGATTGCACTGCAACGATTTTGCTATTAAATTGTCGTTCAACAAGAGCTTGAAAATTGTGAAAGACTTGAAACACATTGGACCGTTTCTTAAGAAGATAGATCCAAGTATATTTGCTATAGTCATCAATAAAGCTAACATAATAGGTGTGTCTTCCCAACAGAGGAAGGAGCTAGACCGCAAACATCAGAAAAAAAAAGTTGCAATGGTTTAACAGAAACATAGTAGAGACAGGATATGGCAATTGATGACTTTTCGCTTTCTGACATGAATCACAAATAGTTTCAGAACTATGCTCACCGACAGCTGGGAGCTTATTTCTGCTAAGTACTTGATGAACGATAGAAAAAGCAGGGTGGCCTAAACGGTGATGCCATCTATTCAATGAAAGTTTGATGACACCGAGCACTTGTTTATTGAGTCTCCTAAACTTAGGAATCAACGGGTAGAGTCCGTCCACGCATCTACCTCGGTAAATGATTTTCTTTGTGGCCTGGTCCTTAATCAAAAAGAAGTATGGGTGAAACTCTAGAAAAACATGATTGTCAAGTGCAATGCGATGGATAGAAACTAGGAGCATGTAGAACATTGTTTAGATGAATATCTCGAAGTGGGGTTTTAATAATTGAATGACCAATATGACTAATCTCCATACCTGCACCGTCGGCGTTGTGAACTTGATCATGGCCATGATACCTCTCATGCATGGTGATCTTCTCCAATTCACCGGTTATGTGATCCGTAGCACCCGTGTCGGCATGTACCAGTTGGTATGTACTCCATAGGAAGTGTCCACCATAGCAGCAACTTTCTTCTTCCTGCAGTTATCTTCGGCATTGCGCCACTTGCAGTCTTTTGCAATATGATTATCTTTCTTGCAAATTTGACAAATTCCATCGAATCCTTGGGGAAAGGAGGAGGCGCCACCACGACTCTGGTTGTTGTAGTAGGGGCGCTGCTGGTTGTTGTTGGAGCCTCCACCGTAGCCACCATAGCCACCACCTTGACCATGGCCATAGCCTCCACGGTAGAAGCCACCACCACCCTGGTTTGGTGGCCTGCCACCATAGCTACCATAGCCGCCAGATCGGCTGCCTTGACCGTTGTTGTTGTTGTTGGTGGACATGCACCCTGGTTTGGTCTGCCGCTGCCGCTCCTCCCAGTTGCGCTTCGCTGCACAAAGGACCTCGATCTCGTCCGCTGCGCCGGGGATCTTGGGCATGCTGTTTTCCCCATGGACAGCGACCTCAAAGTCTGCGACATCGGCGGTTGGGGGGGCGCACCCCTCCTCGCCATTCTCCATCGACAACCCTCCAATCTTCTCTGTGCGGTGCAGACCAACAGCCGTCCGGCGGGGAGAAGGCATGGTGTCACCGACAAGAGTGCATGACGTAGCACCACTGCATTCCGCCGTCGGCCGCCGCGAGGGCGCCTCTGCTGGTCGCTCTTGCGACCACTTTCAGGTGGCCATACACACACACTCCTTTTGTCCAGATGGTTTCCATGGGATCCAGGTGGCTGTGGCTGTACACGTGCACGTTCGACGTGCGGATGGTGTCCACTTTATGTTCAGGGGTCCAAAATAAAGCGTCCCAATCCATTTCAGGTTGAGAGTAATAAACCAAGCCAAGATGTAAAAGGCTTGTTTTTAGGTGTTAGGTTTGTGTTGCGTCGAGTCATGGTTATAAGTTGGTTAGGCTGCAGCTCGAGGACAAGCTGCATGTCCAGGTGGGGTGTAGTGTTAGAGTACGTAATGGGCCTGGTCCCGTTAGTCTTAGGGTTAATTAGAGATAAGGGTCGCTTGCTTAAGGGTCAAGTAAGCCTTGCTTGGGAGTCAAGTAAACCTCTCTAAAGAGAGGAGATGTATCAATCTAGTCAAGCAGGAATTAAGAAGGAAATCCCTTCCCTCTTGCCCGGCCGTGGGCAAAAAGGCCCCCGGCCGGCACTCTCGCGCGCTCCTTCTAGTAGCGCCATAACAGGTAGCCACCGCCGCCGCTGCCCTGGCCAGGGTAGCTGCCTAGGATGGATCCGCCGCCGCTGTTTTGTCCTTGAGGAAAGCCCCCGCCACCATCTCCTTTTCGTTGACGCCCCTTCGAGAAGCCACGGCCGCGCCCAACCAAGTATGCAGAGGACTTGAATCCACCGGCGCCCGTACCATGGAAGAGTTCTATTGGTTGATCAAAGTTGCTCACCATGGAAAAAAGCTCGTCAACGGAGACGTCGTCGGTGCGGACATCAAGTGCAGAGACGATGGGCTGGTAGTCCATGTCCAAACCAGCGATGATGAAGGAGATGAGCTGATTGGGAGTGATGGGATCGCCGGCCATGGTCAGCTCGTCCGCGAGGGATCTCATGTGGCCGAAGTAGGCAGCTGCAGATTGGCTCCCCTTTTGCGCGTTCATCAGGTTGATGCGGATATTGTTTATGCGGGACCTTGATGTGGAGGCGAACATGCTTATCAGGGCATCCCAGATCGCATGAGCCTTCTCGTGAGAGGCGACTTGAATCAGGACCTCCTTGGAGAGATTATTGAGCAAGTATGCGAGCACCTGCTGGTCCTCCCTTGCCCAGACGGTGTACTCAGGGTTGATGACGACTTGATCCTTGCCGGCGCTGTCTTTGGTGGTGATTGTTTTGGGTGGTTCGGGATAGGTTTTGTCTAGGTAGCCATACATGCCCGCAGCTTGAATCTGCGATAGCACTTGAGCACGGCATAGGATGAAGTTGGTTCTAGTGAGTTTTTCTGAAACTTGGGAGTTGAGGGAAAAGTTTATGGTGGAGCTAGAGGAGGACGCCATGGCAGGAGGTTGAGGAAGGTAAGCTAGATGTGTTGGAAGAGAGGGGCTCTGATACCATGTAAGATTTGATGAAGCGTCGTACCCTCCAGAGGAGAGCGCCCGCAGTTATATTGATTGAACGAGAGGAGAGCCTCTCTTGAGGATTACAGAGTTTGGGTTACAGAAGACTAGATAGAAAAACTTAAAAGGAGACCAACTCTATCTATCTCTAACCCAATCTATTTCCAGCTCTATGAGAATAACTTGTACTCCCTCCGTTCCATATTACTTGTTACTGATTTAGTACAAAGTTGTACTAAATCAACGATGAGTAATATGGAACGGAGGGAGTAGTACAAGAGAGAGAGAGAGAGAGAGAGTAAGAGACGGACATAACAGGGACATAACAGGACGCATTACAATGTTTAACACCATGCATCTATTTGTGCTGCCTAGCCAAAAAGCCATAGGTAAACATGTTCCCCTCAAGCCCCTCAAACTGGGATGGGCATGACTTTTGGTTGCTGTCCTCAATGTTGAACTTATACAGTCTATCCAGCTTTCAAAAGTACATTTTGCTCCTATACAAATTTCTATTCTATCAGTTTGATCCTAAACAAATTGAATTTTATGGGCAGTGCCACAATTTTAACCACCACTCGAGTAAACGAATTCGATACCAGAGTTCGATCGGATATTTGACTTACTCTTGTAATTTGCAGGCCACAGACAAAGCTATCCTTGCGCTGTTACTGATGGCTCTTGTTCTTGCCTTGCTGCCCACAAGATTGCTTATCCTGGTGATGTTTCTGGAGGTGTTCACCAACCACTCTCCGCTAAGAAGAGCAAGCACAGAGAGATGCACCAGAAGGTTGAGAGAGTGGTGGTTCAGCATACCTGCAGCGCCAGTAGTGGTGGAGAAGGATAACAAAGAAGATAAGAAGACAAAATGAATTTGTGTGTATAAATTGTGATTCCGTGTCTAGTTTGGCTGATGTGGTGATGGATCACAAGCGCACCGCTGTGTACAATGTCTTGAGGATATGATAAATGAACTGCAGTTAGTATTTCAATAAGAATGTTAGCTCCTTTTCCCACCTTTCTGTGCTCTACCCTGATATCTCAAAACTAGTATATTTCATGGGAATGTATTATGCATGTGCATGTGTTTGAGTTTCAGTGTATATTTCTCGTGTTCTGTGTATCCTTTTGGTGTTTGATCACACTTTTAATGATAGTTTACAAAATCTACTTTCATCATTATATTCTCTTGCATCAACCCACCACCAATGCCATTATCACTAGCATCACAATGCACTTCAAACGTTTATTAAAGTTTGGTAATGCAAGCAATGGAGCATGCGTGAGCAATTCTTAGACTCATAAACGTGGCATCTTGTGAGGGTACCCATATGGAGGGCGCATTCTTCTTACTCAAAGCATGTAATTGTCACAACCCTAGAATAATGCTTTTAATTAGTTGCATCAATGAGCATCATGCATCATGTTAATCTCAAGAAACTTTAGTTGAGGGGATTTTCAAGCCTTAGAAAAATTTAAATAAAAGAAGAGCAAGAACCCTAAAAATTTCATTCAAACAATTCTTTAATGTTTGATAATTTTAGAGGGTTTTGATCCAAACTAAAAATAGTGAACATTTTTAAGGAATTATTTTGGGACTTTGAGTTAAATCAAAGCTATTTGAATTTGAATTAAACCCCCTTGTTGCCACTGACAGTGGGTCCTGCAGGTTTAATTAATTGGCTAACAACTAATTAGTGTAAGTTAATCGAGTGAACCCCACATGTCAGTTTGACCATGCTGACGTCACCGTTGTCCCGGCCCCACCTGTCAGTTTTGACCCTGCGGAGTCAGCAGTTGACCGGGCCCCACACGTGAGCAACTGTGTCGGCCTCCGCTAACGTTAGCCTTACGCAATAAAGTTTTCTGGATTTAGAATAAATCAGAAATGGTTTATTAAATTTCAAAAAATATTGCAAACTTTGAAAATTCATAGAAAATAAATGTAACTCCAGTGAGAATAATTTATATATGAAAAATGATCATAAAAATATGAAGAATATGTTTATGCCATGATCATGCATGTTTGAACAAGTTAACCTCACTGAATAGGACAAATGATGATTAAAGCAATTTATGGAATAACATTTGTAGTTCGAATTTGAGCGTGTCTGAATTCCACTTCAATTAACTTGGCTAAATATTGCATTAGGTGAATTCAATACCTTAACATGACATGTCATTCATGTGAATGTGCATTGCATTGATTGTGTTCCTTCTATGCTAGTCGGTGTTGCTCCTTCTCGGTAGTTGATGTTTCCGACGTTGTGATCGTTGTCATTGATGAAGACCACTACTATCTTCAGAAGTTCCAGGCAAGCAACCCCCCTTGATCACTCTGATACAATCCCACACTCTCTATCTTGCTCTCTTTTACTGCATTAGGGCAACAATGATTCAACTGTTACATGTTACAGTAGTTGAACCCATTCCTCTGCATCACCTGTCCAAACACGACACATGGAGCAGAGACTCTTCGACCAAACTGTGCGCGATGCATTAATCGCAAACGATGTTCTAATAAAACCGTCGCCAATAAGACAAACTCTGTGCAATGGCGGAGACATCAAGCACGATTCAGATTAGAGTTGCGTGTGTGATACGTGGCATATAATTGATCCATATGAACTGTTTGCGATAACCACAACAACAGAAACGGTCAGCCAGATAAAGGTGTGTGTAATATATGACATACAGTTCAATCAGATGAACCGTTTTTTGATTAGGTAACACAGCAAAATGATCAGCCAGATCAAGGTGTGTACGATATATGGCATACAGTTCACTTGGTTGAACTGTTTACAATGAGCCAGCACAATAGAAATGGTCATCCAGATCAAGGTGTGTGCGATAGATCACATATAGTTCACTCGGACGCACTGTTTGTGATGAGCCAAAACAACATAAACGGTTTAACTTTACAAGATGTGTGTGGTACGCGGCAAACAGGTGAGTAATAAAAATGTGTGGGAAGACCGATAATGACGCGGACGATTCCTGTTAACAAGCCGTGTGTGTTGTGAGCAAACCCTTGCTAGTATACAATTTTCAGTGATTGGTGAAATCATCATTGACGGGTTCCCTAGTTTAGTCCGTGTGCGATGTGATTTGCTCTGTCCGCACAACATTTATGCTCTGTCTACAGAACATCAACGTGTATACTTATAAGAACAGGATTGCATAACCAAATTAAACATACAGTTACATAAGTGACTACACACATAACATTTGCAGACACCAAAGTAAACAATTACATGCATACTAAACTAGGAGAAACGACCATCTAATCATCTACTTCTTGTTGTGACGATGCTTGCCATTGCTCTGCTTCCGGCCGGATCATTGTCCGTTTTGGGGAACGAGGCACTTCCTCATGCCAACGATTCGCCTGTACATCTCCTAGCTCGTGTATGCCTCCTTGGCCACGTACACGTCGTGAGCTTCGTCGAGTTTCTCCATCCAGGACGAGTGTCAGACACGCTCGTCCTTGTTACAGGAATCCTTCACGTCTCTGTAGTAGGGGTCGACGATGGCCTCCGTGAGGTGATCAGTGAGTCCTTCTCATGCTTCTTGCCACCCCAGATCTTGTATTGGCCCTAGACGTCGACAAGATTTTGGCAGGCGATGCCCGAATTCTTGAGCACCTTTACATCGCTGGTGATGTCCACCGTGGCGAACATGTAGTGGGGACTGTTGACAAACCTGGCGAAACACTCACAAGGCCTTGTGGCCAGGCAGTAGTGGTAGACGAGGACATGATTGCACATGCACATTTGGGCGACACGGCCTTGTGACAAGACCCGACAGGAGCGCGAGTGTACTCGAGGTCGAACCCGACCACCTTGTACTTCTCCGCAATATACAACAACTCCATAGTATGGATGGAGTTCTCCACCCAGATCAGGTTGTTGGTGTACACCACCGAGAGCTCTGTGAACCTTCTGTGGGTGTCCACTACGATATGCATGGTTAACTGCCGCTCGTCGTCGACAGCCGCTGGTAGCGCCATTGGAGCCACGCAGGATAACCTCTCAGAAATTGTCATCGTGGGCGTGCTTCTTGCAATACTGGGGCGCGATCGAAAGGTTGAAAAGACACAAGGGTTAAATGACCACTGTAATAAATGGGGGTCGGCCGGCCTGTAATCGTCACGTCTTGTCACCGTGTTCCTAGCGGAGGATTCCAGTGCACGCTTGAGCACCCCACATGCGTTTCGTTTGACCACGCGTGGGCTCGAAGAGGCGCCAAATGTATCGTTGGTGAGCCTGTTCGCGCGCAACCGCGCAAGCTTCCCGCCAGGCTAATTTGGCCACGCGTCGGCTAGAAGGGGGGGGGGGGAATCGTGGGCATTTATTGGCAAAAAGCTTTGAAAAAACAAAGCGTGTGGAATGACTTAGAGCAGCGCACATGTTCGACAATAAGTTTACCCGTGGGTGATGAGGTCAAAGTTACACATAAGGGTAATGATGGACACTCGAGTGCGATAATTCTGCACTCTACAGGGCACATAGTTGAAGAAACCAACTGTGTGCAATAATGTCGAAGATCACTGTCGAGTCCGCTATATATATCATTTGCAATGAGATCAGCATGGGAAACACATTCGACAATGGTAAATAAAATCTAAGTCCGTTGCATATTAAGGTCAAATAGTACTACCAATATACGAGTTTCATACGATGCCATTTCAAAGATTGTACCACAAAAGCCCAAAATTTATAAGGTTCAAATTCCAGAGTTATATGGCTCAAATTCGAAGATTACAAGGTTCAAACTGATATTAGAAATGAAATTCAGCTCATGGAGCTATAGATGCCCGCGCTGATCAGCTGAATATGGACATAAGAGAGCTTCAAACTGATATTACCACTTGTAATGCTTATTTCGAAACCTCATCATTTCTGCAAAGGGATCAACCACCGACAAGACATGTGTGGGCTTGACATAATGACTTCTGATTACTCTGTCTACTGAAGTTCCAAAATGAAATCCAGCTTCTTCAGAGTCTTCTCCATTCTGCTATAGCAGCCGGCGCAGATCAACAAACCATTCATTTTTGCAAAATAAATATAGGGAAAACCTTATTACCTTTAGCACCCTTGCTCTGACAACAAAGAACCCGGCGAATAAAATCTTCGGCAAGGTCCCTTGGTAGGAGTTCAAAGTAATTTCTGAGAGATGCAGATCAAGGCATCCAATGTGTTGTTACATTGTATCACATTATCCACTATGGGGCCTAATCTTATCTGCAAAAGAAGAGAATGTACTAGTGCCTACATGCAGTCTTGAACACTACTTCTGGCCTATTTAGTTTGCAACATTTCTAAAATACACTAATAGAGTGATGTGCCATCTTCGATCCTACATGATTAACGTGGGCATTTGATTACAATCTAGAAAAATGTAGGCTTCTTCACAAGAGGTTGGAGTGGATGGAAATTTCCCTATGAAAACTAGTATAGATGAATCCAAAATGCTTATGGATTGTAACCATATGAATCAAGCAACCAATATAGGGGGAAAAGATGTATGTACTGAAATCCTCCAAAATTCCTTCAAAAATCGTGGTATATTGTCATTGTAAACTTGGGAAAAGGTACCAAAAATTAAACTCCCTTATGGTTAACATTTAACAGGAAAGGAGCATCACCTCGATATATAGCTTCTCCAAGCACAGAAAGCATCTCAGGAAACTAACAACTTGGTCCAGGTTAGGGGCTGATAGGTTCTAGTGCCAAGACCTTCACCGTGCGCAGATTCAGGGTCAAGCTTGTTAGAATCACTTTCTGGATGACAGACGAACATACATCTTCAAAATTAGAAATAATGTTAATTTCAAGAAGGAGAAGAAGAAGGCGACTGTTGTACCTGAACGGGTGTGAATCCAATAACAAGTTCGGAGTATTTGATAGACGAGTAGCCTGTCACTGTCAATTTCGGCACAGAAATGACGTTGATTCTTGTTGGACCTTGTTGATCAACTACAAGTAATCTCTCAAGTGAAGGTGTGTCCTCAATAGCCATACTGTGATACACCTTATGTGATCTCTTGTTGCAGCCCCAGCAACACACATAAATAGTCTGGAGAGTCATGGAGGTGATGTGGAAGCTACACAACCCATTGATTGCCTGAAGACGAAGGTACTCGAGTGCAGTACAGCAGTGGAGCAGGCGCTCCATGTCATCCTTTGGGATGCAGACGTGGACGAGTGATAACCCACAAGTATAGGGGATCGTTTGTATCCTTTCTCGATAAATAAGAGTGTCGAACCCAATGACGAGCTAAAGGTAGAACAAATATTCCCCAAGTTCTATCGACCACCAATACAACTCTACGCATACTTAACGTTTGCTTTACCTAGAACAAGTATGAAACTAGAAGTTCTTTATAGGTGTAGTAGGATAGGTTTGCAAGATAATAAAGAACATGAAAATAAGAGTTAGGTGCTCTTCTAATAGAAGTACAATTAAATATAGCGAGTGTGGAAAAGTGGTGGATTGCTTTGGGGAGTTGTCCCTAAGCAATTGACTACCTTACTAGACCGATAGCAAGTTTTTATGTGGGAGAGGCCACTGCTAGCATGTCATCCCTTACTTGAAATTATAAGCACTCATGATTGGAACTATTAGCAAGCATCTGCAACTACTAATGTTCATTAAGGTAAAACCCAACCATAGCATTAAGATATATTGGTCTCCCTTCAATCCCGTATGCATCAATTTCTATTTTAGGAAGAAGTTTCCGTCATTCTTGCCATCCAACGCATAGTCCTATCAACATACAACTAACCCTATGGTGTGATCCACACGCGTGCTCATATGATGGGCACCAAAGGACAACAACATAACCACAAGCGAATTAAACCAATCATAGTAATTCACCAATCACCGATAGGACAAAAAATCTACTCAAGCATCATAGGATGGCAACACATCATTGGATAATAATATGAAGCATAAAGCACCATGTTCAAGTAGAGGGTACAGCGGGTTGCGGGAGAGTGGACCGCTGAATATAGATGAGGGAAAGTGATGAAGACGGAGGTGTTGGTGTAGATCCCGTCACACGATGATTGCCTCGGCGGTGTTCCGGCGCCACCGGGAGAGAGGGGGAGAGAGAGCCCCTCCTTCTTCTTCTTCCTTGACCTCCCCCTAGATGGGAGGAGGGTTTCCCCTCTGGTCCATGGCCTCCATGGCGGTGGAGGGGCGGGAGCCCCTCCGATATTGGATCTATCTCTCTGTTTCTCTTCTGTTTCGCGACCCCGTTTTCTGGCCTTTCACTGTTTCTTAAATATATGGAGATCCGTAACTGATTGGGCTGAAATTTTAACATGATTTTTATCCAGATATAAGCTTCCTTGCGGCCTAAGGACACCTCAAACCGACCTACGGGGTAGCCACAAGCTTCCAGGCGCGCCCTGGGTAGGGGGCGCCCCCCTTGAGCCTGTGGCCCCTCGAGCATCATCTCACGTTGATTCCGCTTCCCAAAAATCACATATATTCAAAAAAGAATCTTCGTAAAGTTTTATCGCGTTGGGACTTCGTTTGATATGGATATTCTACGAAACAAAAACATGAAACAAACAAGAACTAGCACCGGGCACTGGATCAATATGTTAGTCATAAAAATAATATAAAATGTTGCCAAAAGTATATGAAAGTTGTAGAATAATGGCATGAAACAATAAAAAATTATAGATACGACGGAGACGTATCAGCATCCCCAAGCTTAATACCCGCTCGTCCTCGAGTAGGTAAATGATAAAAAATATAATTTTTGATGTGGAATGCTACCTAGCATAATCTTGATCATGTAATCTAATCATGGCATGAATATTAAGATACTAGTGATTCAAGGCAATAGTCTATCAATTTGACATCAAAAGAATAATACGAGACATGCATGTAATTCATCATTGCCTTTCATAATAATGGAGCTAAATGAAACAACCTCTATACACTTAATTGTGGTAAGCATGACACACCCAGTCTTCCCTTTATAAAGTATAAATCATGAGCACCTTGGTGTCAAACCAGGCAATTGGATTGTAGTTCTAACACGCTTCAGCATTTCCAACTTCACTCAATACATGAGCATGAGCCATGGATATAGCACTATGGGTGGAATAGAATGCGGTGGTAGGGATCAACAGGAGAAGGGAGAAGGGTCTTTTCATTTGTGTCCCTAACTCGAACCCACTACTCATATTTGCCCCTAATTTTGAAGCATGCTCAAATTTACCCATCTGCCGTTAGTTCACCTTATAAAAATGCCCTTCCGTTCCGTTACCGTCCGGTCAAAGATATTTGACCATCTACGGGGCGTTTATTGGACATTTTGCCCCTGCCTCCATGTATCACTTACATGTGGGACCCTCTCAAGAAAAAATAAAAAGAAAAAACTCTTTCTCTCACCCCCTCTATCACACACTTACATGTGGCCCCCTCACGGTGTCCCTCTCACCTCCCACCTCTCTCCCCTACCTCAAGACCTCTCTCTCTCTCACTTCCGGTGAGCACACGCTGCCCAAGGACCATGCGCCGCCGCCGCTAGCACCCCACGTGCCGCAGACCTTCCTCCACCCTCCCTCTCTTCCTCCCTCCCTCCCTCTCCCTCCCTCCCTCTCCCTTCCTCCTTGTGCAGAGCACCACCGTCGCCGCTGCCTTCGTCTCCGCGCGACCAACGGCAACCCCAAGTGCCACCACCTCGCCAGGAAGCTCTTATGAGATGCCCCGCCCTCCCAGCTTACGAATTCGACCAGAGAAACTCAGGACCGAGTGCCACAATGCTTCTTCCCCGCCTCTGATCTCGAATAGCCGCCGCCGATTCGACGCCATTGAAGCTCCCCGGCCGACCCCTTATGTTCCCCGAGCATCCCGAGGTACCTCGAAAGATGTGAGCGTACTCTACAGAAGGCCCCGCGACTTTCGGTCGTCTTCCCCGCGAGCTCCGAGCACTTCCATGGTCGCCGTCGTTTAAGTACACACTTCAGTCTTTCTCGAGCCCCAACAGCGTCGCCATCGTGCTCCTAGTCTTCTCCTTAGCCTCGCACATCCTATTAGCCTCTCCCTCTTGCACAGTAGCTCGCCCACTTGCGCTGCCTAGAGTCGCCACGGGAACGGTCTTCGCCATCAGCTCCGACGACCATATGGTCTTAAGACACTATATGTGGGCGCGATCGAGCCAAGGCTATCGCGTGGTTCCCTCAGCCGGCCTCCCTGCAGCCTCCCCGGCGTGCCTCCGCCGCGAGATTTGGTCGTTGCCGGAAACCCTCCAAGGAATTAGTTTAGGGGCACATTAGTTTAATTTAATATAAAAAAGAATATGCAGCATAGCAGTTGACCCACCGTTTCAGAAAATAATTGAACAATGACATGTGGGCCCTATACGGAGTTTGACCGGTCCATATCTAGTTTTATTTTTATTTTTATTAGTTGGGACCCATGTGTAAGTGAGAGAGGGGTGAGATAAAGCGTTTTTTCTTTTTCTTTTTTCTCTGAGTGGGTCCCACATGTAAGTGACACACGGAGGCTGGGGCAAAATGTCCAGAAAACGTCTGGTAGACGGTCAAAGGCCTTTGACCTAACGGAAACGGCACGGAAGGGCATTTCTATAAGGTCACCTAACAGCAGAGGGGCAAATTTGAGCAGGCTTCGAAACTAGGGGCAAATCTGAGTAGGTGGTTCAAGTTAGGGACAGAAATGCAAATGGCCCAAGGAAGAAAGTCTCGCATCAACTCGGCAATGGAGATGCCCATCAATCGATATCAATGCGAGGAGTTGGGATTGCCATGCAAAGGATGCACTAGAGCTATAAGTGTATGAAAGCTCACAAATGAAACTAAGTGGGTGTGCATCCAACTTGCTTGCTCATGAAGACCTCGGGCATTTGATGAAGCCCGTCATCGGAATATACAAGCCAAGTTCTATAATGAAAAATTCCCACTAGTATATGAAAGTGATAACTCAAGAGACTCTCTATATGAAGAACATGGTGCTACTCTGAAACTCAAGTGTGGTAAAAGGATAGTAACATTGCCCCCCTCTCTTTTTCTCTCATTTTTTATATTTCCCCTTTTTTTCTTTTATTTTTATTGGGCTCTTTTTGGCCTTTTTTTTTCGTTTGGAGTGTCATCCCGACTTGTGGGGGAATCACAGTCTCCATCATCCTTTCCTCACTGGGGCAATGCTCTAATAATGATGATCATCACACTTATATTTACTTACAACTCGATATTACAACTCGATACAACTAATACATGATGATTCTATATGAATGCCTCTGGCAGTGTACCAGGATGTGCAATGATCTAGCATAATAAAGATATAAAAAACCGGACAAGCCATGAAACTATCATGCTAGCTATCTTACGATCATGCAAAGCAATATGACAATGAACGCTCAAGTCATGTATATGATGATGATGGAAGTTGCATGTCAATATATCTCGGAATGGATATGGAAATGCCATAATAGGTATGTATGGTGGCTGTTTTGAGGAAGATATAAGGAGGGTTAATGCACCGACGAAAGTTGCGCAGTACTAGAGAGGCTAGGAATGGTGGAAGGGTGAGAGTGCGTATAACCTATGGACTCAACATTAGTCATAAAGAACTCATATACTCATTTTGAAAGTTTTATTAGCCCTCGAAGAAAAGTACTACTCACATGCCCCTAGGGGGGAGGTTGGTAGGAGCTAACTATTGTGCACCCCCTATTCAAACAACATAGAAAGATTTCAATCAAGGCTAGATTATGCTCCGACCTCACTGCTATTGTGAGCGGCCACCACTTTACATGCGTGAGGATTTACTTGCGTAAAGACTTACTTCCATTAACACCATTATTAATACTCAACTTTAATTCTTCTACTAGCATTCCCCATATTACCACCTCAATATCGCAAAACTATTGCAAGGAATCAAACATATCATACTCAGCGATCTACAAGTTTTATGTAGGATTTTATGACTAACCATGTGAACGACCAATTCCTCCTGACTCTCTAAATAGATATAAGTGAAGCAAGAGAGTTTAATTCTTTCTATAAAATATCACGCTCTAATAGATATAAGTGAAAGAAAAGAGAATTCCACAAATGACGGTTTTCCTGTGTAGAGAAACACGCAAGCCAAAGTTTAAATGATATAAGTGAAACACATGAAGCATTCTATAAAACCATACTTAAAAGATATAAGTGAAGTACAAAGAGCATTCTGTAAATCAACCAAGGACTATCCCATACCAGCATGGTGCATAAAAGAAAAAGGAAAATAAACACAAAAGACACTCCAAGAATTTACGCATATCATGTGAACAAAATAAAACAAAAACGAGACATACCGATAATTGTTGAATAAAGATGGGATGCCTTCCGGGGCATCCGCAAGCTTAGATGCTTGAGTCTCCTTGAATATTTACTTGGGGTGTCTTGGGCACACCCAAGCTTGAGCTCTTGCCTCTCCTTATTCTTCTCATATCAATACCTCCTCGATCTTCGAACACTTCATCCACACAAAACTTAACCGAACTTTTGATTAGCAGGGTTAGTACATAAAACATCAAATCCCACCATGTACCATGATACGTCTCCGACGTATATCTAATTTATGAAGTATTCATGCCATGTTTACAACAATTATATATGGTTTTGGTATGATTTGAATGGAACTAACCTGGACTGACGTTGTTTTCAGCAAAACTACCGTGGTGTTGTTTTTTGTGCAGAAATAAAAGTTCTCCAAATGCAGCGAACTTTTTGATGATTTTTTGAACAAAAGAGGCACTAGAAGCTTTATGGGAGGGCCAGAAGAGCCACGAGGTGGGTACAACCCACCAGGGCGCGCCTGGAGCCCAACCTGTGTGTAGGTGTATCGTGCTCAACTCGAGGCCCATCTTCGCGTGAAACCAACGCCAAAAAATCCTATAGATATAGAAACCCCCAAAAATAACCCTAGATCAATAGTTCCACCGCCGCAAGCCTCTGTAGCCACGAAAAACCAATCTAGACCTTGTTCTGGCACCCTGCTGGAGGGGGAAGTCATCACCTGTGGCCATCTTCATCATCCCGGCGGCCAACATGATGAGGAGGGAGTAGTCCACCCTCGGAGCCGAGGGTTTGTACCAGTAGCCATGTGTTTAATCTCTCTCTCTCTCTCTCTCTCTCATGTTCTTGAGACGACACGATCTCGATGTATCGGGGGCTTTATTAATATTGTTGGATCATATGGTGTTTTCTCCTCTCTATCTTGTTGTGATGAATTGCATTCCCCTTTGAGATTTCGTTTTTATCGGATTGAATACTTTTAACGTTGTGTTTGGATGTCTGTATTCGAGACCTCTGTATTGAATTGGTTTCATTTCCAATTCGGAGCTGAAACTGTAATGGACATGAATACAAATTCACGTGTTCGGTTGCTCATGGAATTGGGCCATGGAATCTCAATACCAAATCATGTACGGATGACATACTATGGAATTGCATATGCTTTGTGTTTTATGCATCAAATCAAAATCTGTACAATTTGTGAGTATAATTGAATGATTATATAGCAATAAAGATGAACAAATATATATTCTAGATAGAAAGGAACGAAGACAGCAAATAATATTCACACATGAATAGGAGCAGTCATAAATTTCTAACAACAACAACAATAATTATGCCAACAGAGTGCAAATTCTTAACCAGGCCACATACAACAACACGTAGTTCAGATATGTAGTGTCCAAACTCTCAACAACAACAACACGTAGTTCTAAATTTAACATCACCGCACTAGTTCAAATAGGTTCAAGTAGTTAAACAAGACAAGCTGAAAAGCAATATTTGGATAAATTTAAGGCAACACTAACAGCCAAGCCTTCCTCATTTCCATGGGCAACTCCATTAGAGCTTCAAAGAAACGCTCATTAAGAATCAGCTTCCCATATGATCGCAACATGTCTGGCTCTGCCAAGTCTGGTATCAACTGAAGTGCAGCAAGAATTGCAGCAGGAGTGGTAGCTTTTGGCAGTGGAAGTGGATCGGTTGTCTCCAAAGCATCCTTGAAAGTAGCCCGCATTTCTCCAATCATGCACACAATGGACTCGCCTATTCGTTGCCTCTTTGGTGCCACTTCTGAAGAGATTTCTATTGGTTTTACTTCTGGATCTGCAGCAGTCTCAGTACCAGTCATCGCACCTTCACCATTGGCATGATCTTTTGAGTATATGATAGATATGGACTCCTAATGCTTCACTACTTTGGTCTTCTAGGAAGCTAATCCTTTCTCTTCCTTAATAGCCTGCAAAATACACACAAGCGAAGAGTAAAGTTGTTATCCCGTTATGTGACATACTAAAAAGGTAAACATGAATGTGCATATTATGATGGTTACCTCCACATATTTGATCCAGACATCATCACTATCCATTGATAGCTTATGATTCACCCAATCCCACCCAAAACCACTTTGGTAAAGTATCTTGATAATTACTTCATAGTACCTGTCGAAAGTCCTAAGCCTTCCCAAAATGTTGTCCTTTGTGATATCCTTGTTGCACTTCTCCTTCACATTCCTTATGGCTGCACAATACACGTGTGGTTTCCATCCATTTTATGAATGGTTGCCATTGTTGTGATGATCAACAAGCACCTCAAACAATGCACCATCCATCTCATCATTCCATGTGGTGTAATTCCTCCTTACAACTCCTTCAGCCATGGTGCTACAAAAAAAAAAAATATGCGCAAAGAAAAACAACATGTTGGATCAATATTATGCATAAATAAATGGTACATGAAGGTGCAAATTTTAGAGAAACACTATATATATATATATATATATATATATATATATATATATATATATATATATATATATATATATATATATATATAGGACAAATGTTTCCTACAAGCAAGTGGTAGTTACCACCACTGCGTTTTGTATGTTGTATGTAGTATCCACAAAACCGAGAGTATGTACGTGTAGTATGTAGTATATATTAATGATTAGGTAGTATATATACTACTTTTTAGGTAGTATGTACCATGTTTTGAGTATGCTCTTTTTATGTATAAATATGTACGTATTTCACAAATATAATAAAAACTATGGACTCATATGCAATTTTTCATGTAAGTTGCTTTAAAATATCTTAGATATAGTATATGAACATAATTAAAATAATAAAATAGTATATATAGTACCACATGGTAGTATATAAGATATGGGGTAACTACCACTGGGTGGTAGGATGGATTTTCCTATATATATATATATATATATATATATATATATATATATATATATATATATATATATATATATATATATATATATATATATATATACCACCGATCTCACCACCAAACTCCTGCCTCGCCTGCACTCCACCTCCCCTGCCACGCCACGCGACCTCCCGACTCCCCCGCCGACCTCCCGGATCCCCACACATGACCTGACCTCCTGACGCCTCGCTGTCGCCTACCACAAACGTGGCCGTGGCCGGACCCCGCCTCCTGCAACCCCGCAGCAGGCCTCCTCCCGGGACCCAGCCGCTGGTCTCCTCGCGCGGACCTACCTTCCTATCCTGCACCCTCCCTCCCTCGCCCCCTCCCCGGTGCTCCCCACCGGCGAGCCCGACGCCCAGCTCCGCTGCTCCCTACGACGGCCGTCTCTCGTGCAGCTCATCATCGACCACGACGGAGCGACCAGGCAGAGATTTTGTAGCAGTCCGGGCTCTGAAAAAGTGGCAGGTCGAGAGATTCGTCCTCCGCCTGCGCGGATGCTGGCTACCGCAACATGGAGCAAGGGCCTCCCCAGCCTGCGGCTTTCACCAACTACTGCGGAGCCGCACCGCAGCCGCTGCTGTTCACTGGTTCGGGACGATTCCAGCCATTAAAAACTGGCTGCAGATCGTCCGCAAGCTCACTGCCTCCACCCTGGTGCTTCGCCTCATCTTCCGAGGATGCACAAGTTCCGCGGCCAAAATGGGATGAGCTGCAGTAGCATCCGTACTGCTACTAGTAATGTGATCTATAGTGAGGAAAGAAAATTAAGCTGAAAGTTCAGAGATCCCCCTGCTGAAAGTTCAGAAAGAAATAGATAGACAAAGTTGTATGTTTCATGATATGTGTGTGTGGTGAGTGGATAGGAAAAGAAAATGAAGTTGTGGTGGAGAAAGAAGCCACCGCTTCTCATGTGGGCATCCACTTACTCCGCTTCTCAAGTACCATTATTATATTACTCTTAATCTAACTTACTAAGGAGAATATACTTCTTTATAACTCGAGCCTAATGAAAATAAATTGTATTGTAAGGAAAAACGTGCACGCATTAGTGCATGTGGTTTGTTGATGTAGTGCGTGCACAAGCTGTGTGTGCGTGTTAAAAATTAATAAAAATCAAGAGTTCTAAAAAAGTGTTATGGGTGTACAATTTTTCCCATGGATTTTCTACTTATTGAAAGAAGATAACCAACAAGATCAAATTAAAACAAAAGCAGCTCAATATTGGTAAAATAACATATATTTTTCAGTGTTGCTAAAAAATCCCAAGAAGGTCAAATTAAAATAACAAAGCAGTTCGAATAATTTATAGAAAAGGATTTCCTCGGTTTCTAGAAGAAAAAAACCTAGAAGTTCAAATCTAAATAATGGAGCGGTTCGATGCTTATCAACAAAATTTTTTTTTCTCGTTGCTAAAGAATAAAACCAATAAGTTTGAACGAAAATAATCGAGAAGATCAAATGTTTATAAAACAACTCATATTTTCCCTATTTCTACAAAACTAAAAGTAAAAAGTTCATATTTAAAAATGAGAGCAGGTCGATGTTTATTAAAAGAAAATGGATTTCTTGTTTCTTAAAATAATAACCAATCAGTTCAAATTAAAATAACAGAGGATTTCGATGTTTACTATACAAAATAATGGGGGTTAGAAGTTACCTTAAAATGTCGGCATAGTTCAAATGTGAAACACACAACACTCCAACTACTGTGTGGAGTTTGTTTCATATGAGAATAAAAAAGGTAGTGTGTGGAACATTTGCTGCTAGAAGTTCACGTGCACTGCTTTTATGTATTGAAAAGATTTTTTTGAACCGTCATGAGAATGAAAAAAATGATCAACACGTGAAAGTTGCGTGTTTTCAACAGCTATCCATCGGTATATCATTTTCTCAATTCCGGTAAGTGGTTGGGGAGTTACGGGTAAAAAACAACACGTGAAAAACAGAGTGAAGTTAAAAATGAACAGCTCTAGAAGTTCAACCTCTTCACGAAGTACATTTTCGGAGACTTCTGTTTTTCCGATGAAGGCAGAACACATGATCTCAGAAGTTCAGGTTGATAATTGTCAGAAGTTCACGTACTACACGGTGTGCATTTTGTATTAAAAAAGAATGAAAATGCAAAGCCTAAAGTTTTGTTGCTAGAAGTTCAAGTGCTCGACCCGAGAAAGTTCAAAAATTCATGTGAGAGAGGTTGAACAAAAATACGTGACAGAAGTTCAAGGTCAAAACAACGAGAAGTTCGAGTACTGCAAGGAATGCATTTTAGGTGAGATTAAAAGTACAAAAAAATAAAAGCTTAAAAGGTTTGTTGAAAGAAGTTCAAGTGCTCTGTCCGGAGAAGTTCAAAAATTCTTGCGAGAGAGGTTCACCTTGTATTTCCGTATAAAAATCGAATACTATTCTTTACTCAAAATATAAAAAGGTCAAGTTCAAATCGAAATAATAGAGAAGTTCGGAGTTTACTAAAACCTAGGATTTACCTGTTCAAAAAATAAAAAACACAACGCCATTTTTTGCACTTTTAAAATCAACCCATAAACGAAAAAAATTGCCAGAAGGTCAAGTGCTCAGCGAGGAAAAGTTCAAAAAATTCTTGTGAGAGAGGTTCACCGTGTAATTAAATGTCCAAAATATATAAAAATATGTTTTTTTGTGTTTTAAAATAACTCTCTCAAACGAGAGAGAAGTTCAAGTGATAACAACCGGAAGTTCACGTACTACATGGTGTGTATTTCATATAAGAAATACACATGCCCCAGAAGTAGTTCACGTACTACAATAAAGTGAAACAGAGTGAAGTTCAAACAGACATGCCCTAGAAGTTCAACTACTTCAAGCAGTGCAAAAAACAGCACGTCAAAAACAGAGTGAAGTTCAAACAGACATGCCCGAGAAGTTCAACTACTTCACGCAGTGCTTTTCCATTCATGATGAAGGCAGAAATCATGATCTCGTCATTTTCTAATTTACTTCAAAATGACAGGAATATCATTTGTGTCAGTTCAAGTCCTCGGTCGGAGAAAGTTAAAAAAATTATTGTGAGAAAGGTTTCCACAAAAGGAATATCATTTGTGTAACACTGACGAATGGATGAGAAAATTACACACGAAAATACGTCACAGAAGTTCAACGTGAAAACAATAGGAAGTTCAACTACTACGCTGAATGAATCTCAGATAAAAACTTTTAAAATTGTCACGAGTATGAAAAAATGATCAACATGAGAAAGTTGCGTGTTTACAACAGCTTTCCATCGGTATATCACTTGCTCAATTCCGGTAAGTGGATGGAGAGCTACGAGCAAAAAAAACACGTGAAAAACAGAGTGAAGGTCAAGTAAACATGCAAGAAGTTCAAGTTCTTCACGTGGTGCATTTTTGAAGAATCTGTTTCGCGATAAAGGCAGAACGAATGATCCCACCGTTTTAGAAATTACTTGAAAACGGCTAGGAATAATAGAAAACCATCAACATGAAAAAGTTCCGCATTTTCCATAGCTTTTCAACGGTATATTATTTGCCCAATTTCGATAAAAGTTGTAAAAATTACAGCAAAAATATGTTTTTAGCCATTTTCATAATTGACATAAAACCGTAATGAATTGGGAGAAATAATATATACCAAAAAGTTTCAAATTTCCTCAAGCTTTCCAACGCCATATCAGTTGCTACATTCTGACGTAAGGTTAAAAAATTAGCACGAAAATACAAACTCGGTGGAACTTGTACCGTTTTCTAAATTACTTTTAGACCATTCAAAATTAGAAAAAACTTTTAACAAGAGAAAGTAGCTCATTTTCATAAGCTTTCCAACGTCATATCATTTGCCTCAATTGGATTAGCTGTTTATAAATGCCATCGAAAATACTAACTCGGCTTTTCGGTTTGCGAAAGTTTATGATTTTCCATGTTACTCTTTAACCACAAGGAGTTAGAGAAAACTTTCAACATGTGGAAGGAGTGGTTTTACAGCAGCTTTCCAACGCCATATTATTTGCCTCATTCCGATGAACGGTTTAGAAATGTGATCGAAAATACAATTCATGTTTTTGTGTGAAGAAACAACGGGTCTCAAAACTGCTCTTAAACCGCTTACGTTTTGCCAAATATTTAACTTGGGTCATGATACTGGTGTCCATAACTTTCCAACGGTATATCGCAAGCCCCATTTGGGCAATGTTGGGGGAAGTTCAACCTAGCACTAGGAGAAGTTCAGGTCGAACAACTAAGGTAGTAAAATTACAAAAAAACGTAATTTCATCACGACTCAAGAGCAAAATCCGCCAACGAGCGAGATTCCTATTTAAAATGGGTATTTAGTTGCTAAAAAATGTTTTTAGATTACACTTACATCATATAGAACATAACTAACCAGAATAATTCGCGTGGGGAGACACGGTTGCGAAGATAGCCCGAAGGTCGGGTTCGTACAAAGGGAAGTTCAGGTGTGTAATACATAAAGTTCATGTCATGATCAGAATAATATTCTGATCCGTGATCGATATATATATATATATATATATATATATATATATATATATATATATATATATATATATATATATTTTATCTACCACCAGTGGTAGTTACCACCACTTGTATTTTGTATGTTGTATGTAGTATCTCACAAAATTGAGAGCATGTACGCGTAGTATGTATTATATAATGATGTTTAGGTAGTATATATACTAATTTTTAGATAGTATGTATCATATTTTGAGTGTGCTCTTTTTATGTACAAATATGTACGCATTTCACAAATATAATACAAATTATGGGCCAACTTGCAATTTTTTCATGAAACACACTTTAGGGTACCTTATATATATAGTGTATGAACATACTCGAAGTGATAAAGTAGTATATATATTACCACATGGTAGTATATGAGACATGTGGGGTAACTACCCCTAGGTGGTAGGATGCATTTTCCCTATACACACACACACACACACACACACACACACACACACACACACACACACACACACACACACACACACACACACACACACACACACATATATATATATATATATATATATATATATATATATATATATATATATATATATATATATATATATATATATATATATATATATATATATATATATATATATAGAGAGAGAGAGAGAGAGAGAGAGAGAGAGAGAGAGAGTAACACTATTCTAATCCTGGGATTAGAATAAATATTTGGATCACGATCGTCCCTATAAGTGCCGCACACGTCCTCCCGAACTCTCGAACCGTCGCACCAGCGTCGTCTAAGAAAGGCCCGTCGCCCGATCCCTTGATCCCATCCCCGCCGAGCCCCCGCCCCCCGACCAACTCGCCTCCGGTACCCCACCCCGACCCCCACCGGTGCCGAGCCCCGCCTCGAACCTCCCCGCATCGGTGCCCCGCCCCACCTCTCCCGCCTCGGCCTCCTGCTGTGACGCTGCCGCCGTGACGCGATGCCGGCCTCCTCCGGCGATGCCGGCGGCCTCGCCACCACGCACTGCGCCCCCGTCCGTCCGCCGCCCCAACACCTGTGATGCCCACATCTCCTCTTCCAACTCTGGTACGGCTTCTTCCCTTACCCCAAGATCCTTCCCAAAATGGAGATCCCCGTCCCTGCTCCCCAACTGGCCCTGCTTCTTCCGCCGCCATCGCCTCCACATCACAGCTCCGGCATGCAGCTTCGAGTTCCTCTGTCTCTGCTAGCTCTAATCACCTCCGCCGGCGTCGGGCTCTGTAGGTCGGCTGTTCTTCTTCACCTAGGCCGACCAGTTCCTTAGGTTTGCAGAGCACCATTATGTGCAGTCCAAATTGTTGATTTTCAGCAGGGCAATCTGTTCATTGACTAGTTTTGTGCGTTCAAAAACTAGTAGGACAAAAGTTGATGAATCAATTTTGTATAGTAAAAAACAGCAGGCCACTTGCTTCGTACTTGTGTTATTTGATTTTTGAATAACAGAAGTTCTCTTCTTTGTCTGCAGAAAACCCTAGTCTATCACATTTATTTGTCGTTATCCTCTGAAAAATGGCATTGTTGCAGGTCAGTTTCGCCGGATGCATCAGTCCAGTTGCAAAAAAGAAGAGCATTATACCTTGTTGTCTACTCCGCTGACTTCTTTTCCTATACTATGTAGGTCAGCTTCGCCTGATGCATCAGTTCAGTTTCATAGTGTGCGATAGGCATGATCCAGTAACCATGGCATTCCATCCCCACGCGCCACCGCTGGGCGTCAACCCAACCGCTGCTGTCCTCGGCCACCACACAAGCACTGCAACTCCTGCGTCTCCGACCACCTTGACCTTCCCAATGAAGGTTCATCCATGGAGCGGACACTCCCGCCACTCCACCGCGCCACAGTTCGGCTCATCTGACGCCTCTCTCGCTCTGTCACCAGCAGTCTGCCACCGCATAGAGCTTCCAGCACACCGCCTTGGCCTGCCCTTCCAGCGCCAAGCTTCCCTTGTGCGACGTCGGCTACTACTCGTGGCAGAGCGGCTAATTCCCTCCCCACTGTGCCAGCAGCTAGCGGTTGTTCGCCCCCTGGCCTGCTCTTGCTTCGTTGTCTTCAGAAAAGTTCAGAAAAACTAACTGAACTCATGTGTTGTTTCATCAAAAATACAGTGGGAAAAGTTCAGAAACGATTTTCCCACAAACAGAAGTTCAGGTCGCTATTTGTTGTTAGTTCAGAACGTCCCGCATGCACAGATCCGGTGGTGCTTGACTGCAGTGAGCCGTCGACACTGCCACAACACCCGATGGAAGCCGAGTCAACTGTAGCCAACGTGAGGAGGGATTAGTATAGCTGTTTGTGGAGTTCATATCCATACATGGCGTGTTCTTGGTGGAATCTGCCAACATGAATTTGCTACAGGTTAATACTACAAGCACTTCACTTGACTAGTCCCTTCAACTTGTAGTTGTTGTTGTCAACTCTTAGTCATTCGCTTCTGCAAAAAGTGATGATCTTTTCCTATTGCGTGGATCAGTGGTGGTGGCTTTGGAGATGGATGAGAACAAAGGTGTGTGTGTGTGGTAGAAAAAAGGTTCCACGAAACTTGTATTTTCTTCATATATACTCTGGTTATTTTGGTCGTTGGACTATGGATGTTTACGACATTGGACTGCTCTGATTTTACTGAACATATAAAAAAATGGAAGCACAGGATAAGGAAAACGCACGTTCTGGTCTCTTAAGAAGATAAGGAACATGATTGGGATGAAAACATGTGGTGGTAAAAATTCCATAGTTATTTAGTTTAAAAGAAACATTCTCAACTTTTGTAGTTGTTTATTTTGCTTTGTTCAACCTATGCAAAAAAGGAAGCAAGCTCATGCATCATGTTGCAAATCATTTTTTCATTAAAATAGGTTGCAAAAAAATTCTAAGCATATTTTTTTACCATGCCGCACCAGGCCCATCATTTATTTGTGCCCTCTTTGTAGGAATACTTGTTAAATGGCTACTCGTTTGTACATATGTCAAATAATATTCACTTGCTCTCGTGTGTTAAAAAATACCGGCAACTCCAAACCTAAAACAAGTTCAACTATGAGAACACACGAAATTCAAAAAGTACATGTTAAAAGAAGCATCCCTTGTATTTCCATGATCGATTTTTTCCATATAAAAACTGAATACAATTCTTTACTCAAAATATAAAAAGGTGAAGTTCAAATTGAAATAACAGAGAAGTTCGGAGTTTATTAAAACCTAGGATGTACCTGTTCCAAAAATAAAAAAAACACTACGCCATTTTTTGCACTTTTAAAAACAAATCATAAACGGAAAAAAATGGTTGCTAGAAGTTCAAGTGCTCGGCGAGGAAAATTTCAAAAAATTCTTACGAGAGAGGTTCACCGTGTATTTAGATGTCCAAAATACATAAAAAATATGTTATTTTTTGTGTTTTAAAATAATTCTCTCAAACCAGAGAGAAGTTCAAAGTGATAACAACCGGAAGTTCACGTACTACATGGTGTGAATTTCATATAAGAAAAAATACAAAAAAAAAGTGAAACAGGGTGAAGTTGAAATAGAGATGCCCCAGAAGTTCAATTACTTCACGTAGTGCAAAAAACACCACGTAAAAAATCAGCACATCGAAAACAGAGTGAAGTTCGAACAAACACGTCCTAGAAGTTCAACTACTTCACGCAGTGCAAAAACAACACGTTAAAAACAGTGTGAAGTTCGAACAGACATGCACGAGAAGTTCAACTACTTCCCGCAATGTATTCCCATTCGCGATGAAGGCAGAAATCATGATCTCGTCATTTTCTAATTTACTTCAAAACAATAGGAAATCATTTGTGTAAGTTCAAGTCCTCGGTCGAAGAAAGTTCAAAAATTTATTATGAGAGAGGTTTGTACAAAAGAAATATCATTTGTGTGACATTGACGAATGTATGAGAAAATAACAAAACGAAAATACGTCACGGAAGTTCAACGTGAAAACATTTGGAAGCTCAACTACTACACCGAATGAATTTCGATGAAAACTTTTAAAACCGCTATAGTATGAAAAATGATCAACACGGAAAGTTTGCGGTCACAGCAGCTTTCCATCAGATATCATTTGCTCAATTCCGTGAGTGTTCCGATGCGTGGATGGAGAGCTACGGCAAAAAAGCACGTGAAAAACAGAGTGAAGTTCAAGGTTTCATACCAAGAAGTTCGGTACTTCACGCGATGCATTTTTCACTTAACTGCTTTCGCGATAAAGGCGAATCTAATGATCTCGCCATTTTCCAACTTACTTGAAAACGACAGGGAATCACAGAAAACCATCAACATGAAAAAGTTTCGCATTTTCCTTAGCTTTTCAATGGTATATTATTTGCCCCATTCCGATAAAGTTTGTGGAAATTACAGCGAAAATACGTTTTTAGCCATTTTGAAAACTGACATAAAACAGTAAGGAATTGGGAGAAATAATATATATCAAAAATTTTCGCATTTTCTCAAGCTTTCCAAGCCATATCATTTGTTGCATTCGGACATAGGGTTATAAAATAGATCAAAAATACGAACTCGGTGAAACTTGTACCGTTTTCTGAATCACTTTTAAACCGTTCAAAATTAGAAAAAACTTTCTACATGAAAAAGTAGCGCATTTTCATAAGCTTTCCAACGCCATATCATGTGCCTCAATTGGTTTAGCCGTTTAGAAATGACATCAAAAATACGAACTCGGTTGTTCGGTTTGTGAAATTTTACGATTTTCTAAATTACTCTTTAACCGTAGCGAATTAGAGAAAACTTTCCACATGTGGAAGGAGCGGTTTTGCAGCAGCTTTCCAAAGCCATATTACTTGCCTCATTCCGATAAACGGTTTAGAAATGCGATTGAAATTACGATTCACGTTTTTTGTGTGAAGAAAAAACGGTTTTCAAAACTGCTCTTAAACCGCTTACATTTTGCGAAAATTTTAACTTGGTTCATGATACTCGTGTCCATAGCTTTCCAACGGTATATAGCAAGCCCTATTTGGGCAATGTTGCGGGAAGTTCAACCTAGCACATGGGGAAGTTCAGGTCGAACAACTCAGGCAGTAAAATCAGAAAAAACGCGAGTTCTTCACGACCCGAGTGCAAAATCCGCCTATGAGCGAGATTCCTATCTAAAACGAGTATTTAGTTGCTAAAAATCGCTTGAAGATTACACTTACATCACATGGAACACGACTAACCGTAAAAACTCATGTAGAGAAGGCACGGTTATAAGATAGCCCAAGGTCGGGTTCATACAGAGAGAAGTTCAGCGTTACTCAGTAAAGTTCAGTTGTGATCAGAATATTATTTTTATCCCGTGATCGAATAGTGTTTATATATATATATATATATATATATATATATATATATATATATATATATATATATATATATATATATAGTGATGCTATTCATCACCGTGATGCGTAATAACTTATTCTTCACCCGAGGTAATCTTACGATCATTTCATAATTAAATTACATTTGGAATTCAAATAGTTACATCTATTCATTCACTACGTAATATTTGACATAAGAAAATAAAAATATAGGTCATAAGACAAGAAAATTTGCAGTTTATGTGTATTTTACACTATGCTTTTACGTTTGTAATTTTACGTAACATAAAATATTTTTTACGACGATGATATATTTTCAAAAGAAAAAAAAATCCCACCCACCCGCTCCCCGCGATCCCCTCCCCTAACCTCCCCGATCCCACGTCTGCCCTCCCTCCCCAAATTACCGCTTCCCCAATCGCTTGCATGGCCGCCTCCTTCCCAAGCGCGCCATGTGCCACATCCTTTCCTAGCGCCATGCCGCCTCCTCCCCCAACCGCGGCTGCCCCGCATCCCATCGCGCCGCCGCCCTGCCCAACGGCGCACATCCGCCCCGCCAGGCCTCCTGACCACCGTCGTCCGGTGCTGCTCCACCACCCCCACGTCGCACCGCTCCTCCCCGACATTCCTCCTCTGGCGCTTCCCCAACGAGGATCTGGATCGGGTCATCCAGATGCTCGCCTCCTAGCTCCGCCCCACCCATGCCTCCTCCCTCCCCGTTCTGCCCCTGGCCATACCCGTGCCGGCGGCTCAACCATCCATCTCGAGAAAAGAAGTTCAACGCCTCGCGCGCGAGCAGTCCATCTAGGTGTTTGTTGTGGTTATCCCCATAGCACCCTCGGCGGCCTGCCCGAGGCCTCAGCGGCGACCTGCCGGAGTCCTACAATGTGACCTTCATGCATGTGTCTTCTCCAAGTTGTGTTGTTGCTGCTATGGCTATCTGCAGAGGATCCAATGCGCCGCCGCCGAGCTCTGGCTGACACGCCAGGCCGTGCTCCACATCTGCTCTCCATCTCTGCTATGCACCTGCTCGTGGACTCGCTACCTCCTTTGCACTCATGAGTCTCAGTCCCACCGCCTCTGACCTCCCGACGCTACCCTGGTTGACCCACGTCGCCGGTAGCTCCTGCATCGGCCATCCCCGCACGGCTGTTGCAGAGAAATAAGAACACCAGCAGTCCAAGGAAGATTTGAGTTTAGTGACATGCTGCAAGACAATATGGGCCGTTTTCATTCCAGGGGCATGTTCTGTACGACTGGATTTTAGTCCAGGATTTTGGATTCTGCCCTTTATGTGGCTCCATTAATTTCCATATAGATGTGGCCAGAAGTTAAATCTTCTTACAAGTTTGTAAAGAAGAACTGAGTCAACATGTATGATACCTGCATTGTACATCAATGCTGGTCGATTGTGCCACTACAGAGTAATTGGTACTCATTTATGATTTTGTACGTATGTGTTTCGATCTTACTTGAAGGGTAGATGGTTGGGATTAAGGTTCAGACATATTTGTTTCTTGTTTTTGTTGGTGTTTTCACTAACAGGAGAGTTGCATCTTGTGGATGAAGTGGCTCGCCGGACATCCTATTTTCACTGGTTCTACCTGCTGTCGTCTGATGCTAAGGAACTGTGGTTTAATGTGTATATTACAGGAAGGAAAGAGAAACAACATGTGTACGACAACATGGTTGTAGTTCTTTTCTGAGTGTCTATGTTTGGATGTGTTGTGCGTCTGTGAGCGCGCGCATATTACACTGAATTAAAAAACAATTTTTTTGTCATGTTTATTTTCCATATTGGTTTATAGTGTTGGTTTTTTGTGTTCATGGAGTAAATTAGGAAGTTCAATTTTGAGAAAGCAACAAGTTCAACCAATATAGAAACACCAAAAAATACATTGAATATAAACTTTTTTAGTGAGGTTCAAATTGGAAAGACATGATAAAAAAATGTTCTCTGTTCTTTACAGTAAAAAAATTATCACTTGTTGGTTGGTTTCCCCAACTAGTTGCTCTCTGACACACATTATGTTGTAGCTTTCCTTCTCCTTCATGAAACTGTTACAAAAAATAGAGCATAAAAGTTCAAAACTAAAAGAAAAAAGCAAGCATTTCTTAAAGTTAAAAAAAATGTTGATGCGAAGTTCATATTCTCTGGCGTGGATAGTTCAAAATGTTCGCTTACGGCAAAACACACACATTGAGTATCCAATAATAAAGAGGCGAACACACAAAAAATCCATAAAGTTTATATTTTAAAAATAGAAAACTTTCAAGTTTATTAAAAAAAGAAAAACAAATTTGCTTTGTTTCTAAAAAATAAATTAAAACGTTCAGGTTTAAATAGCACAACAGTTAGATGTTTATTAAAATACTCCTAGAAAAAATAAAATTAGGAAGTTCAATTTTAAATAATAGAATAGTTAGATGTATATTAAAAACTTGGATTTTCTCGTTATTAAAAGAATAAAACCAAGAAGTTCAAACTAAAATAACGGAGAGTTCAATGTATATAAAAACTCGGTCTTCTACATTAGTAAATAAAAACCCAAGAAGTTCAATTTATAATATAGAGTGGTTTGACGTTTTTTACAAAACTTAGATTTCTCCCGTTACTAAAGAATAAAGCAAGGAGTTCAATTTTAAAAAATGGAGTAGTTCAATGTATATAATAAAACTCAGGTTCCCTCGTTAATGGAGAATAAAACCAAGAAGTTCAATTTGAAAAAGCGGAGCAGTTTGATATTTATTTGAAAAATAATATTTTTCCGGTTACTAAAGAATAAAACCCATAAGTTCAATTTTGAAATAATTAAGAAGTTCGACGTTTCTAACAAAACTCTAATTTACACATTTTAAAAAAAAAGACATAAAGAAGTTCTAATAAAACAGTAAGAGACTTTCAATGTCTATAAAAAACTCGGATTTTTTTGATTACTAACCGAAAGAGAGAGAAGTTCAAATTGATAACTGTCGAAAGTTCATGTACTACATGGTTTGCATTTTTGTATGAGAAAATAAAAATAAAAAGGCGAAGTCTAACTATTTTGTTGCTCGAAGTTCAACTGGCCTGCCCAGAGAAGTTCAAAAATTCTTGTGAGAGAGGTTCACCGTGTATTTTCATGTTGAGAAACACACACCAAAATGTTGTTTTGGTGTCTTCAAAATAATCCTGTTGATCCATTACAAATTTCAAACAAGAATGCTTTGCATGAAAAACGTTTTCTCTAGTCAACAAATTTCCAAGGGCATATCATATTCTTATTCCAAAAAATAAACGGTTAAACAAAAATTGGTGTATGTTGTTAAAAACAAAGTTTAACGGTATTAAAAAAATTGCATCTTTTCAACAAGTTTCTAATGGTTTATCATTTGTGGAACTCCGAGGAACGGGTGTGGAATTACAAACAAAAAAATACATGGCTGAAGTTCAACGCGAAAACAGCGAGCAGTTCAACTACTATACGGGATGCGTTTCGGATGAGAATAAAATAATACAAAATTAAAAGCCTAAAATGTATGTTGCAAGAAGTTGCGTGTTTTCAACATCTTTCCATCGGTATATCATTTTCTCAATTCCGGTAAGTGGTTGGGGAGTTACGGGTAAAAAATAGCATGTGAAAAATATAGTGAAGTTCAAAAAGAACTGATCCAGAAGTTCAACCTCTTCACGAAGTGCTTTTTCGGAGACTCTGTTTTTTCCATGAAGGCAGAACGCATGATCTCATAAGTTCAGATCGGTAACTGCCAGAAGTCCACGTACTACATGGTGTGCATTTTGTATTAAAAACAGAATGAAAATGCAAAGCCTAAAGTTTTCTTGCTAGAAGTTCAAGTGCTCGGCCGGAGAAAGTACAAAAATTCTTGTGAGAGAGGTGAAAACAACACAGAAGTTCAACTACTGCAAGGAATGCATTTCAGGTGAGAATAAAAAGTATAGAAAAATAAAAGCTTAAAAGGTTGGTTGAAAGAAGTTCAAGTGCTCTCTCCGGGGAAGTTCAAAAATTCTTGCGAGAAAGGTTCACCTTGTATTCCCATGTTCAAAAACACAAAAAGGAAACTATTTTTTTGCATTTTAAAATAATTCTCTCAATCCACAAAGAAATTCAGTTATTGTTTGGGAGCAATTTGATTTCAAAAAGAAAAAATCAAATTATAAAAATGGAAAAAGTTCATGTACTACATGGGGTGTGTTTAATATGAGAAAAATGAATAAAAAGGCAAGGTCCAATTTTTTTGTTGTTATAAGTTCAAGTCGTTGGGGGGAGAAAGTTAAAAAATTTATTGTGAGAGACGTTTGTACAAAAGGAATATTATTTGTGTAGCACTGACGAATGGATGAGAAAATTACAAACAAAAATACATCACAGAAGTTCAACTGAAAACAGCAGGAAGTTCAACTACTCCACTGAATCAATTTCGGATGAAAAACTTTTAAAACCGTCGCGAGTATGGAAAAATGATCAACACGGGAAAGTTGCGTGTTTACAGCAGCTTTCCATCGGTATATCACCTGCTCAATTCCGGTGAATGGATGGAGAGCTACTAGCAGTGGATGGAGATCTACGAGAAAAAGAACACATGAAAAACAGAGTGAAGTTCAGGTAGACATGCCGAGAAGTTCAAGTTCTTCACGCGATGCATTTTCGAAGAATTCGTTTCGCGATAAAGGCAGAACGCATGATCTCGTTGTTTTTGATATTACTTAAAAACGGCTAGTAATCAGAGAAAACCGTCAACACGAAAAAGTTTCGCATTTTCCTTAGCTTTTCAGCGGTATATTATTTGCCCCATTCCGATAAAGTCTACGGAAAAAATACGTTTTTAGCCATTTTCAAAATTGACTTAAAACAGTACGGAATTGTGAGAAACAATATATACAAAAAAAATTCGCATTTCCTCATGATTTCCAATGCCGTATCATTTGTTGCATTCGGACACGGTTAAAAAATTAGCTTGAAAATACAAACTCGATGGAACTTGTACCGTTTTCTAAATCACTTTTAAACCGTTCAAAATTAGGAAAACACTTTCAACATGAAAAAGTAGCGCATTTTCACAAGCTTTCCAACGCCATATCATTTGCCTCAATTGGATTAGCCGTTTAGAAATTACATTGAAAATACGAACTCGGCTGTTCGGTTTGTGAAATTTTACGATTTTCCAAATTACTCTTTATACATAGGGAATTAGAGAAAACTTTCAACATGTCGAAGGAGCGGTTTTGCAGCAGCTTTCCAACGCCATATTATTTACCTCATTCTGATAAATGGTTTAGAAATGCGATCGAAAATATGATTCACGTTTTTGTATGAAGAAAAAACGGTTTTCAAAACTGCTCTTAAACCGCTTACATTTTGCTAAAAATTTAACTTGGGTCATGATACTGGTGTCCATAGCTTTCCAACGGTATATCGCAAGCCCCATTTGGACACCTGTTAGCTGAAGTTCAACCTAGTACTCGGGGAAGGTCAGGCACGTTACTCCGACAGTTCAGGTTGTGATCAGAATATTATTCTGATCCCGTGATCATAAGATATATGCTGGGAAGGTGATGCATGTACAACACAAGGCATCATCAGAGCCACCTATGTTATCACACAAAAGATATCCGGCAAGCGACTGCACAAAATGAGACCACCATCATCTAGCTACTTCACAGAATGAGACCACCATCATCAAGCTACTACACAAAATGAGACTACCATCATCAAGCTACTACATCTCTAGTTTTGCATGCCTCACAAGGTACTCAGCATACATGTCATCTGCAAAGTTTTGCCTAAAGTTGGTCCATTCATTTGTGACTTCAACAGATGTAATTAAGTTAGCGTCATCCTCCGGCTCAAGTTCCAAATCATCTACTTCATGGTCAACGTCTAGAAGCAATAGATCATCCATCACATGTTGCCTATCCCTTGCAAAGTTGTGTAACACGCAACAAGCATTAATAATTCGATCTGCACAAAATTAGATTCACAATCAGCATGTCATCACTATCCATAAGTAACAATCACTTTAACTTTTGTTACCTGGTCCTTTATATCAAAGAAAGATTGAACTCTTAGTATAGCCCATTTTTTCTTCCACAATACAAAAGTTCTCTCCACAACATTTCTAGCACGAGAATGACGCAAGTTATAGAGCTCTTTAGAAGTTTGGGGTTGTTGTTGACTTGCAACCCACTCTTTCAAGTGGTACCGAGTCGACCGGAATGGAGCAAGAAAGCCCGGCCCATTGGCGTAGCCAGCATCCACTAAGTAATACTTTCCTATGGTGGACCAATTAAAGTTAGCTAACAATTACATGGAGAAGAAAGTAAATGTCAAGAGAAATAATCATACCCTGAGGTACAACAAATGCATCATGACGATTATTTCTCATTGCATCACGCAACACTCTCGAGTCAGATGAAGATCCCTCCCAGCCAGGGTTCCAGTCAACCACACCTAGCATGTTAGTGGTGATCGCTTGCTTTCTGTTCCTATACCTTCCTTGGTCAGATGGAACAACAGAAACATCAATATGACACCCATCTAGTGCTCCCAATGCATTGCCAAACCACTTCCATTTGTAATCATCCGGAGGCTCGATAGATGGATTGGGAAGCTTGATAAACTCCCCACTTAGGGGAAGTATGGCTGTTAACACAGAGGAGAAGTGCCTACTGATAGTGTCTAATGAACGCTTGTAAGTGCCCCGCAGGATCCTCATTTTAGTACCGTGTCCAACAATAAAAACATAGCAACCTTTTCTTCTACAGTCACATATATGCTATCAATGAGACCACACTTCTCCCGCAACATCATGCACAGAGCACGGAAGTTTCTTTTTATTAGTCGCAACTCATCATAGCAAGTGATTTCTGACCCATTGTACATTTCCTTCAGCAAATACTTCCGAAGACCATATCGCTGCTCTTCATTACTAAAGCAGCCCAAACTCTTCGGTGCCCTCTGCGTACTAAGATACGCTAGCCCAAGACACACTGACTCAACATACATGGCTGTCATAATAATCCTTTTTCTCTTTCTTCTTTTGTTTTCTTCCGCAATGGAAGCAATCAATTCCAGATGAGACATGATACAACTACAGTTTATACACATTATGTCAATTTTATGCTATATGGCCAGCACACAATTTTTAGTCACATAACCATGCATCATTCAATAAATATGACTATCACAAAATCTCAATCAATATGACTAGCACAAGATCTCAATCGGTATGACTAGCACACAAGTTTTAGTCACATAACCATGCAGCTCATACCTTAACTCAGCATCCCAGGGTTCCACTTATCAGCAACACCTACAAAAAATGAACATGGGCTTTAATAATTCATGAGAGCAGAACAAGGGAAGAACATAACATGTTGGACATGGACATCAGGGGAAGAACAGAACAACTGACAAGAAAGAAGGGGGTCCAGGGGAGTGGAATAAGAAGATGGAAGAGGAAGGGGAAGAAGATGGCAGAGGAGAATGGGATGAAGAAGATAGGCGGGATGGAGGGGCTGCGCCGGAGCAAGATGGCCCGGATGGAAGGCGCTCCGGCCAGCGAGCTGGAAGGAATGGAGGCCGCGCCGGCCAGCGACACAGGCCAGATCCAGGGCTGCGCTGGCTCGGGCAGCAGAGGAAGGAGCGCTGCAGGGGAGGGAAAGGGCGGCAGCCGCGGTGGCTTGAAGCTCTGCCACGGTCGGAGAGAGGAGCGGGAGGAGGGCCATGGCATGGGGTGGGGATGAATACCTGCGCCACCAACGGCTCCTGAAGCTTCTTCCGTCTCGTGCGGGGAGGAAAGGGGCAGGTCGGGAGCGAGCCTGTCTCCAAATGATTTTTTGCGGGACTAGGTCAATTCGAGCGAAATCGGAGGCAAAGAGCTCTGTATCGCGGGAGGGCTACGCGCGTGGATGAAATTTCAGCTCTGTATTGGGCCTGTTTTCGTTCCCTCAATTCGGTATACATCTAAACGCTTGAACTGGCAGGTAGCCAATACCATCCAATTCGAAGGCCCTAATTCCGACATCCGAACGCAGTGTTATGGATTTGAGAGCACTTGATGTATGTCTCGCTATGAATACCCGTGGTGACAATGGGGTATCATATTGATTCACTTGATATGTGTTTTGGCACTCAAATCGCGGATTCCCGAGGTGACATTGGGGTAATCTATGTATAGGGGTTGATGCACGTTCTCATCTTTGTTTCTCCGGTAGAAATCTTGGGGCACTCTTTGAGGTTCTTTGTGTTGGATTGAGTATTATGAATCTGAAATCGTTTGATGCATATCGTATAATCAACTCACGGATATTCGCGGTGACATTAGAGTTGGTTGATGTGTATCATATGGTGTTATTTTAGTACGAACTCTTGGATAGATCGATCGAAAAGGATAACATGGTGTTGTTTTAGTACGAACTCTTAGATAGATCGATAAAAAAGGATAACTTTGAGGTGGTTTCGTACCCTACAAACAATTTCTTCTTATTTTCTCCGCTAGATAGGAACTTTGGAGTGATTCTTCATCGCACGTTGAGGGATGGTTATATGATCCAATTATATTAGCATTGTTTAGAGATTGCACTAGTGAAAGTATGAACCCTAGGCATCATTTTCAAGCATTGCAATCCCGTTTGTGATCACTTATGTTACTTGCTACCTTGCTATTTTTTATTGTTCTATTACAAAAATCAACATCTACTATCATTACTACGGTTGTATCACCATCTCTTCGCTGAAATAGTGCAGCTATACAAATTACCATTGTATTTGGTGTGTTGGGGACACAAGAGACTTTTTGTTATTTGGTTGGAGGGTTGTTTGAGAGAGACCATCTTCCTCCTACGCCTCCCACGGATTAATAAACCTTAGGTCATCCACTTGAGGGAAAATTGCTACTATCCTATAAAACTCTGCGCATGGAGGCTCAACACAAGTCTACAAGAACAAGTTGTGTAGATAGACATCAAGCTCTTTTCTGGCGCCATTGCCGGGGGGGGGGGGGGGTGAGTGCTTGAAGGTATATCTTTAGATCTTGCAACTGAATCTTTTAGTTTCTTGTTTTATCACTACTTTGGTTTATAAAAGAAAACTAAAAAAATGAAATTGAGGTTTTCTCATATCATTCGTCGTTATCATGTCTTTCTTGAAAATGATGGAAAGGAAAATTGTGCTCAATTGATAGAAGAATAATTCAGTGAAATGTTTGGCATAAATGATGAGCATGATTGCAATGTTGTTAGTATGAATTCTTTGATTATCCATGATGCTAATGATATGCAAAGCCATAAGCTCGGGGATGCTATGTTTGATGAAGATGATATTTGTTGTCCTCCAACTTTTGATGAGAAAATTTATTATGATGAAAGCATGCCTCCTATTTATGATGATTATATTGATGAAAGTGGGTTTGGAAGAGTGTCAACTCTAGGTACTAATGATCCCACTATTTTGGAGGGTGTTGAATCTTATTGTGATAATTATGAAAGTGGATTTGGAGAGGCCATGACTTTATTTAGTGATGAATCCACTATTTTGGAAGAGGTTTCAATTGACCATGACAACAAAGTTGATATCTATGATGATTATGGTGATGACATGTATGCTATAAAGAACAATGATAACCATGAAACTTGTCATTATGATAATCATGCTTGAACCTGCTGCTATACATACTGGATCAATTACTAGAGCTCGCCCACGCCAATTGAATTATCAGGTACTTTCGTTTCTTGGTAACGATTCTAATGTTCATGAGAATATGATGCTGCCTAAATTGGATACATTTGTTTTGCTTACAAATGAAGGGCCTATCTTGGACAAGAGAGATGAACCTTGGAGCAAGTTCAAGCATGGAGACGATGGCATGCGCAAGGGGAACAAGAACGGAGTTACAAGTGATGATTCCAGGACTTTGAAGCCACCATAATGAGTGCATGAAGCCTTGGACGAATATACAAGATGCCACTTCATAAATTTCGTCCAGAGGCTATTCTAGGTGCCGCGTCACCTTATTTTTGGGCCTGGCCCATGTAATTTCAAAATACTTGATTATAGGCAGTTTTTAGAGTCCGTATGTGTGGGGAAACAAGAGTTGGGGTTGGTTTCGGACCCCTCCTCCAAGGGCCACGAAACCCCCCCCCCTCTCCTCCATATATACAGCCCTTAGGGCATCGTTTAGACTTTGGGTTTTGTTTAGATTAAAAGTTCGCCATAGCTGCAACTTCGCGTACTTCGTTTGTGTTCAACGACCAGACAAAGGCATCACAGAACCCCACCTTCATTAATAAAGCTTTCCTCTTTTATTCGCAATATCCAGATTGCAATCACATTTTCTTGCTTGTTCTTCGTTTGCTCGCAGGAATAGACCCTCGTGGTCAGGTTGATTGTGCTCCGGCATGGTCAATAACCCCTCGGAAGTTGGTTTAGCGATTGCTAAGGCGCGACATCTTCGCACGTTTGTAGTTGGATCGTCAAAGTCGACTCCCACAGAAAACGATTGCTATCTCATGGAAACATCGGGAGACCTTCGCCTCTATCAAGTGGTATCAGATTTCCAGGTTGCTCGGTGAGATTTTCCAGTTTTTTGTAGTTTAGATCGAGTCTGTCCTTCATACCTACAGTCCACGAAAAAGCCACAAAAAATTAGGGTTAGTTCATCATATCCGAACCAGTCTGAGCCTTTGCATAGTCTTTTCAGTATTTTGCTTTGTTGAATTTGTGGTTGCATCGTCGTGTCTAGTTGCTGGTCTTAGAGTCTAGACTTTTAGAGTTTCGAGTTCTGGTCATAAGTTGTCACACCGCCGCCGCACCATCATCATTGCCCCTGCCATCTACCACCACCGCTTATCCGCCACCGATCCATCTCCATATACCATCACCAATCCGTATCCACCAATCTGTATCCATATACCACCACCAATCCGTATCCATATACCACCACCACTGCCATATCCTACCACCATATATCTACCACCAATTCGAGTTACTTTCCTATTAGGTTTGTTTTCTTGCCTGAGTAGGTTTTGGAAAAAAAGTCTGGAGACCCCCGGGCAGTTTTTAGGCCAAAATTTTGGCAGCCGAAAATATTTTTTCCCTATCCTGTTTTTAGGCTTTTTTGAGTCTTTTGAGCCACGTGCCATCATAGTGATTTTTTTTCGCACTTCGTCGCCGCTGCCCTGATTTCCGAAAAAAGTCAAAAAAAATTCGTGCCCATCCTGTCAGCTTGACCTGGGAAGAGTTTTGGGACACTCGCCATTATAGTGATTTTTTGCAAAAAAAAAGAGCGAAAAAAAACAGGGCGATTTTTTTCCAGAGTGTGCTTTTCCCTTGTTTACATGCAGCGCCGTGATTTTGTTAGTGTTCTAGGCTCGCGTCTCTAGCACGGTCTAGGCTAGGACCAGCACAATACCGTCGTTGAGCGTTTATTCAACTTTGCATCTCTGAATTGATTATTGCTGACCCTTTTTGCTACCATATTATAAGCCTTCCCAGCTCCACATACATCTACATCGTGCATTTGACTCTCCCTGGTAATCGCTCTATCCAAGCTTTGAGAGTTTTGACTACATCGATTGCCGATCACTGCCTGCTGCTAGGTAAGAACTGGTAAGAATTTGAGATTTGCTTGACGGATTTGTGACACCCACCACCACCACCACTTGTTAGTAGTCTATAGGATCATATTCTTGTGTGTTTCTATTGTCTGCTAACCATGCCAGGATCATGTCGAGCGAGATTGATCGGGAGAACTTAATGAACAAGGAGCTTCATGATAAGTTTCAGCAAATGATGACTGAACAAGTGCAAGATGTGCTGAACAATTTTGAAGAGGCCATGGAGAAGATCACTAGCCTTGAGAAGACATTCGAAACAAAGCTCGATAACAGATTTAATGAACTGCTTGCGCGTCTTCCACCACCGGCTGCACCTGCCGCACCTCTGCAACAACAACAACGACGACTACCTCCACGTCGCGAAAGTGCCCTCCGCCGAGCGAGCCGTGTCCTTCTTTAGCCAGGCCAAACTGTTGGTGCTGCTGTTGATACTTCTGTGGCTCCTGCTGCTGATGAGGTGGAGGATGATTACGCGGGAGATTACGAGGATGAGGTTGATCAAAATCAGAACTACGTGCAACCACCAGCACCACAACCACTAGGTCGTCCACATGCAAATAATGGCAATGGTAGGGCTCTCCCTCAGGTACGAGATCATGACCATCTTCCTAAACTGAAATTGAATATTCCATCATTTGAGGGTAGATATGTTCCTGATATATATCTTACTTGGGAGTTAGAAACTGAACAACGATTTACATGTTTACAATATCCTGAGGAGAGACGTGTTCCTGCTGCTGTTTGTGCTTTCACTACCTTTGCATGTGTTTGATGGTCTGAACATTGTAGATTATATCCCATTCTAGCTACTTGGGCTGCTTTGAAAACTGCTAAACTGCTATGCGTACTCGTTGGGTTCCACCATATTATCAACGTGAATTAATTCAAAAATTGCAGCGTTTAAGACAAGGAAAAATTTCTGTAGAAGAATATTATCAGGAATTACAAACTGGCATGATTAGATGTGGTATTGTTGAGGAGAATGAAGCTATGCTTGCGCGTTTTATGGGTGGATTAAATAGAGAGATTCAGACCATTTTAGAGTATAAGGAGTATAATAATATCACTCGTTTATTCCATCTTGCTTGTAAAGTTGAACGTGAAGTGCGGGATCGATAGGCATTGGCGCGAACTAACTTCTCTACAGGTCAATCTTCATCATGGACACCATGTGCATCCTCTACTTCCACTGCACCAGCACCTCCATCAGGTGCCACCTCCAGCCGTGATACAAGAAAGCAGGCACAACCACCACTATCTGCCAAGAGCACACTGCTGGGCTGCGCAGAGCTCTTCTTCTTCCATGGCATCAACAGGGCACACAAGTGATATTATTTGTCGTCATTGTAAGGGAAGAGGACATTTTGCGAGAGAATGCAAATCTCAGCGTGTGATGATTGCTACTGAGGATGGTGGGAATGAGTCCGCCAAATGACTATGATGAGGAGACTTTGGCTCTTATTACACATGAAGAACATGGTGGAGATGATTACGATCATGAGACGCAATACATGGCTGTCAAGATCTTTGACAGGTATGAATGTTTAGTTTCTCAACATGTTTTAAGTGTGCAGGTCACACAAGCTGAGCAAAATCAGAGGCATAATTTGTTTCATACAAAGGAGTTGTGAAGGAACGTTACATTCGGCGCCATCATAGATGGAGGAGCTGCAACAACTTGGCTAGCATGGAGATGGTGGAGAAGCTATCTCTCACCACAAGACCACATCCACATCCTTACTACATCCAATGGTTCAATAACAGCGGCAATGTCAATGTAACATGTACTGTTCGTGTGCATTTTAGTATCTGTACATATGTTGATTATGTTGATTGTGATGTGGTACCTATGCAAGCATGTTCCTTATTACTTGGTAGACCATGGAAATTTGATAAAAATTCTGTACACCATGGTAGAAACAATCAGCATACTCTTGTTCATAAGGACAAAAATATTACTTTGCTTCCTATGACTCCTGATTCCATTTTGAAAGATGATATTAATCGAGATAATAAAGCAAAACAGGAGCAAAATAAGAGTGAAAATCAGATTGTGGCAAAAGAATTTGAGCAACAAATGAAACCTAATAATAAACCATCTAGTGTTGCTTCTGAAATTAAATTGAAAAGTGCATGTTTACTTGCCACCAAATCTGATATTGATGATCTAGATTTTAGCAAATATGTTTGCTATGCTTTTGTGTGCAAAGAGGCATTATTTTCATTCGAGGACGTGCCTTCCTCTTTGCCTCCTGCTGTCACTAATATTTTGCAGGACTTCGCTGACGTCTTTCCACAAGATGTTCCACCGGGATTACCACCTATTCAAGGGATTAAGCATCAAATTGACTTAATTCCCGGTGCATCATTACCCAACCGTGCACCATACCGTACCAATCCAGAGGAGACGAAGGAGATTATGCGTCAAGTACAAGAGCTGCTCGACAAAGGTTATATACGCGAATCCCTTAGTCCTTGTGCTGTTCCTATCATTTTAGTGCCAAAAAAGGATGGTACGTCGCGTATGTGCGTTGATTGTAGAGGCATTAATAATATTACTATTCGTTATCGTCATCCTATTCCTAGGCTAGATGATATGCTTGATGAATTGAGTGGCTCTACAATATTCTCCAAAGTTGATTTGCGTAGTGGATACCATCAAATTCATATGAAATTGGGAGATGAATGGAAAACAATATTTAAAACTAAGTTTGGATTATATGAGTGGTTAGTCATGCCTTTTGGGTTAACAAATGCACCTAGTACTTTCATGAGATTAATGAACGAAGTTTTACGTGCTTTCGTTGGAAGATTTGTGGTAGTTTACTTTGATGACATATTGATTTATAGCAAATCTTTGGAGGAACATTTGGAACATTTACGTGCTGTTTTTATTGCTCTACGTGATGCACGTTCATTTGGTAACCTTGGGAAGTGCACCTTTTGCACTGACCGAGTATCTTTTCTTGACTATGTTGTTACTCCACAGGGGATTGAAGTTGATAAAGCCAAGGTTGAAGCTATTGAGAGTTGGCCGCAGCCCAAAACGGTCACACAAGTGAGGAGTTTCCTTGGCCTCGGTGGTTTCTATAGGCGTTTTGTGAGAGATTTTAGCACCATTGCTGCACCTCTCAATGAGCTTACAAAGAAGGATGTGCCTTTTGTTTGGGGTACCGAACAGGAAGAAGCCTTCACGGTATTGAAAGATAAGTTGACACATGCTCCTTTACTCCAACTTCCTGATTTTAATAAGACTTTTGAGCTTGAATGTGATGCTAGTGGAATTGGATTAGGAGATGTGTTATTACAAGATGGCAAACATGTTGCATACTTTTCTGAAAAATTGAGTGGGCCCAGTCTGAACAATTCTACTTATGATAAAGAATTATATGCTCTTGTTCGGACTTTAGAAACATGGCAACATTATTTATGGCCCAAAGAATTTGTTATACATTCTGATCATGAATCTTTGAAACACATTAAAAGTCAAGCAAAACTGAACCGTAGACATGCTAAATGGGTTGAATTCATTGAGACTTTCCCTTGTGTCATTAAACACAAGAAGGGTAAAGAAAATGTTATTGCTGATGCATTGTCTCGTCGCTATACTATGATTTCACAACTTGACTTTAAAAATATTTGGTTTGGATACCATCAAAGATCAATATGTGCATGATGCTGAATTTAAAGATGTATTGCAGAATTGTAAAGAAGGGAGAACATGGAACAAGTTCGTCATTAACGATGGATTTGTGTTTCGTGCTAATAAGCTATGCATTCCAGCTAGCTCCGTTCATCTTTTGTTGTTGTAGGAGGCGCATGGAGGAGGATTAATGGGACATTTTGGCGTGAAGAAGACGGAGGATATACTTGCTACACATTTCTTTTGGCCAAAAATGAGGCGGGATGTTGAGCGTTTTTTTGCTCGCTGCACTACATGTCAAAAAGCTAAGTCATGACTCAATCCTCATGGTTTATATATGCCTTTGCCTGTACCTAGTGTTCCTTGGGAGGATATATCTATGGACTTTGTTTTAGGTTTACCTCAAACAAAGAAGGGGAGGGATAGCATATTTTTTGTTGTGGATAGATTTTCGAAAATGGCGCACTTTATACCATGTCATAAAAGCGATGATGTTGTTAATGTTGCTGATTTGTTCTTTCGTGAAATTATTCGCTTGCATGGTGTGCCAAATACTATTGTTTCAGATCGTGATACTAAATTTCTTAGCCACTTTTGGAGATGTTTATGGGCTAAGTTGGGGACTAAACTGTTTTTTAGTCCTACATGTCACCCCCAAACTGATGGACAAACTGAAGTAGTCAATAGAACATTGTCTACTATGCTTATGGCTGTTTTGAAGAATAATAGGAAAATGTGGGAAGAATGCTTGCCTCATATTGAATTTGCTTATAATCGTTCATTGCATTCTACTACTAAGATGTGCCCTTTTGAAATTGTGTATGGTTTCCTACCTCGTGCACCTATTGATTTGTTGCCTCTTCCATCTTCGGAGAAGGTTCATTTTGATGCTAAAGAACGTGCTGAATTGATTTTAAAAATGCATGAGTTAACTAAGGAGAACATTGAGCGTATGAATGCTAAATATAAACTTGCTGGAGATAAGGGTAGAAAACATGTTGTGTTTGCACCTGGAGATCTTGTTTGGTTACATTTGCGTAAGGATAGATTTCCTAATTTGCGCAAATCAAAGCTAATGCCACGTGTTGATGGTCCTTTTAAGGTGTTAGAGAAAATAAATGATAATGCATATAAACTTGAGCTGCCTGCAGATTTTGGGGTTAGTCCCACTTTTAACATTGCAGATTTGAAGCCTTATTTGGGAGAGGAAGATGAGCTTCCATCGAGGACGACTTCATTTCAAGAAGGGGAGGATGATGAGGACATCAATACCATTGTTACACCCACAGCCCCTGCTGCTATACATACTGGACCAATTACTAGAGCTCGCGCACGCCAATTGAATTATCAGGTACTTCCGTTTCTTGGTAACGATTCTAATGTTCATGAGAATATGATGCTGCCTAAATTGGATACATTTGTTTTGCTTACAAATGAAGGGCCTATCTTGGACAAGAAAGAGCAAGTTCAAGCATGGAGATGATGGCATGTGCAAGGGGAACAAGAACGGAGTTACAAGTGATGATTCCAGGACTTTGAAGCCACCATAATGAGTGCATGAAGCCTTGGACGAAATATACAAGATGCCACTTCATAAATTTCGTCCAGAGGCTATTCTAGGTGCTGCGTCACCTTATTTTTGGGCCTGGCCCATGTAATTTCAAAAATACTTGATTATAGGCAGTTTTTAGAGTCCGTATGTGTGGGGAAACAAGAGTTAGGGTTGGTTTCGGACCCCTCCTCCAAGGGCCACGAATTTCCCCCCTCTCTCCTCCATATATACAGCCCTTAGGGCATCGTTTAGACTTCGGGTTTTGTTTAGATTAAAATTTTGCCATAGCTGCAACTTCGTGTACTTCGTTTGTGTTCAACGACCAGACAAAGGCGTCACAGAACCCCACCTTCATTAATAAAGCTTTCCTCTTTTATTCGCAATATCCAGATTGCAATCTCAGTTTCTTGCTTGTTCTTCGTTTACTCGCAGGAAATAGACCCTCGTGGTCAGGTTGATCGTGCTTCGCGTGGTCAATAACCCCTCGGTTGGTTTAGCGATTGCTAAGGCGCGACGTCTTCGTGACGTTCAGAGTCGGATCGTCAAAGTCGACTCCACGTAAAACGATTGCTATCTCATCGAAACATCAGACACCTTCACCTCTATCTCAGTAGCGACTGACCCAAAATCGGTCAAATCTACGTATGCATACCATCCCAAGATCATCTTTGGTACTCACAAGACATCGATAAAGTAATCAAAGTTCAATCACACCTGAATATCATTAATCGATTCTCATATAGAGTCTTTATTACAAGGAATAAATTCGCTCAAGGCCAACTCATGAGAAATAAACTAAAATGCTGCGGAAGCGCCGAGGTAAAGCGAGTCCATCCGACTCAAAGGGCAATCGCTAAGCGCGGAGCGTAGCCTCACCCCGATCGAATATATCTACGCAACATAATACGTTGCAGCCATGTAGGTCAGCTTTTGGAATAAGTGGCAAGTTATGAAGAACAACAATAATAAAGTTACTAACTCTATATGCATATTTGGTGTGGAGCTCTAAGTTTCATCATTTTATGTAAAGCCAATTTTATCCTACTACAAGTGGACTTATTTGCAAATTACTACAAATTGTTGGTAGTTATTGAGATGGTTCCGCCAACCAATATCTCGCTCCCAAATTATTATTAAGTCATAAACCCATCAAATTAATTCATTAGAGTTAAGTGTTGAGATATCCGAATACTTCCAAGGTCCAGATGCTCAAATGTCCGTGAATCGGGACACGGCTAATCGATTAGGTTATAACACTCTGCAGAGGTTTGCGACTTTCCCGCAAGAATCATTCCTCCTTTAAAGTCTTCGCACTTCATGGTGTTTGAAGACGGACTAATGAAACAGGTCTTCCAAAGAGTTCTTCCGCCACCGCCGTACCCATCCAACCCTACCGCTCGTCTACTTCTCGTAGTACCGCCCAGCCAGCTTCACTACAAGGGTCAACCCAGCAGAGCCCATAATGGCTTGCGGCTGCACAGTAAGCTTCCGGTCATGGGGCATCCATCCTTCTCTTCGTGGCTGGGTGAAGCTTTCCGCAAGATGTCATGGCGCTTCTCCATGCATCCCGCCACCACTGGTGCTCCAGGTGCCCACAACCGCCCTCCACCCAAGAGTGATTTTCAAGTCCATCTTGATCATTGTAGTCCATGGGGTCATCATCATCATCATTGACTCTCACATCTTGCTTATGAATTTCACTCATCCCAAATCCGTCTCACGAGCATAGCAAAATAACTACTACGTCCGGGGTCATGGTAACAAGGGATTGGTTCATCCTACCACATGATACTACTCAAGTTTAATGACTTCAAGATTTCACTACTGCATGCAATGGTGGGGTGGTGACAACTACTAATGCACAAAAACATAGGTATAGAAATAACATGATCAAAACTTGCCTTGCCGATGATCCTCGTAAGCTAAAGAGTCGAGTAGCAAGCTTCAGACTCAAGGAACTCTACCGAGACAAACAATGACATAATAAGTACAAAGCAAGAGGATCACACAAGATAACAAAGATAACATAACACAACCAAACAATCAAAACCAAATCAAAAGGAAAACTCAAAGAAATCAAATTCAAAGTTTTTCCCTATTCCAAACAATAGCAAAAATAGTTTTTATTTAACAGAAATTCCTCAATATGACCTAATCATGGTTTTAGGTTAACTTAACAGAAAAGGATTAACTAAACAACTAGGAGCAAAAAGAATTAATTAATTTGCTATTATAAAACTCAATTTAGGCCTAATCCAATTTCTATTAGGAAAATTAATTTAAAACTTTTATTAATTATAAATAAAAGTTCATCTAATGGAATGACAGAAACTAACCTAGAATAACTAATCACAAGTTAAAAATAAATTAATTTACTAATTAATTAATTAGGAAAACAGAACTAATCAATTAATTAGGATTAATAGGATTCTGCCTAGAATTAATTTTTTATTAATCCTAAAATACCAAAGTTAATTTCTAGGGTTTGGCAATATCAAAATAAAGTGATTGCAAAAGAATCATGCAAAAATAATTTTCTAACTAAAACTATAGCAGATTTGCTATTCTGACTAAAATAATATTAAAGCATTTTTAATTATTTTTAACATAGCTAAATATATGATTTTCAGAAACTACATAAAATTTGCAATCCAACAAAAAAGAATCACTAAAAATATTAAACAGAACAAAAGATACACATTTTTGAAATTTGGAACAAATCGCTAAAACAGAAAATCTAAATAAAAGAAAAATGCCTAATGGGCCTAAATCAGGCACTAGGCGCCGATAGACTAAATGGGCCTAGGGTTTAACTAACAGAACCGGCCTAACTAAAAAAAAAACCTAACTTAAAAATAAACCGCATCGGCCGGCCGGTTTTCTTACTAAAACATACCCCTTCGGGGGCTTCTAATCCTAGCCACCCGATTGGGATCGGACGGTGGAGGGGAAAGCCGGGGACTCACCGGACTCCGGCGACGTCGGCGGCGGCGGCGAGAGTGCTCCGGGGGCTTCGGGCGTCGGCGAGCTTCGGGGAGACGTCGGGGAGACGCGGGGAAGCTCGGGAAAGGGTTGGTGGGGTTGGTGAGGTCGGGGGCACTAGGGCGGCGACGGCGAGGGTTTTGGCGGCGGGTTGAGCTGGCTCGGCGTGCCGGGAGAGAGAGGGAGAGGCTCGGCGTGGCTAAGGGGGGAATGGGGTGCTGGGGCCTCGGCTTATATAGCCAGGGGTCGGGCGAGGGGCGGAAGGGCATCGGGCTGTCGGGGATCCGGATCCTTCGGATCCGCGATCTCCCGAGGTCCGCTCGTGGGCGAGGGGAAGAAGAGAGGTGGGGCCCGCTGGTCGGTGAGAGGAGAGAGGGTTTGGTCGGGTGACCGGACCTCGGGGTTTCGGGCGAGGGGCGGGGTGTGTCTTGCTGGGCTGGCTGTGGCCTAGTGGGCCGGTTGGTGGGCCATTCTTGGGAGGGGTGAGGTGAGGTGGCGCCTGGCTGGGCTGGGTGGCTGGTGGCGCCTAAAAGATTTTCTTTTATTTTTTAATAAAAACAAAACCAAAAATAAAACCTAAACTATAAATATTTTATATAGGGTATATATATACCAAAATGATCGGGAATATTCCTTTCATTTGAACATTTTCCAAAGGCAAAATCCAAACTTTATGAAAATCCATTTTTTCAAATTCAAATAAAATTTCAGATTTGAATCCAATTCTTTTGGCATTGTTTCCTCTGATATTTTTGGAGTGTCATGTTTGCTCCTCTCATACTTTTGATCAAGTATTTATCGGGCTTGGTTTTGGAATTGTTTCCACATGCCAAAGTTTGGAATTCAAATTTCAAATTCAAAATTCTCTGAAACTCCAAATGGTATTCAAATTCAAACAGATGCATAGGATGCTTAGCTATTATTGTAAAACATTCCAAATAGGAAAATTTGGGATGTTACAAACCTACCACCTTAAGATGAATCTAGCCCTCGAGATTCGGGTTGGCTAGCAATAGGTGCGGATGGTCTCGACGAAGGTCTTCTTGGCGCTCCTGTGTGGCTTCTTCCTCGGTGTGGTGACTCCACAAAGACCTTGCAAAACTTGATGACTTTGCTGCGGGTGACTCTGCTTGCAGTCTCGAGAATTTTGACGGGTTTCTCCTTGTAAGTCAAATCACCGCTGTCAAGCTGTATGGCCTCTAGGGGCACTTTGTGTCTCTCAACGGAACATCGGCCATGTCGGCATGGCACTTCTTCAAGCGAGAAACGTGGAAGACATCATGAACTCCGGACAATCCTTCCGCAATTCCAACTTGTATGCAACTTCTCCACGACGCTCGAGGATTTTGTAGGGCCAATGAATCGGGTGCTAACTTTCCTTGACTCAACCTCTTGATTCCACGAAGTGAGATACACGAAGATATGCTCGGTCTCCCACTTCGTAAGTCACCTCCTTGCGCTTCTCGTCGGCATAACTCTTACGTCGTGGATCGTGCTATCTTGAGCCGGTCTCAATTAGCTTGACTTTTTCTTCGAATCCTTGATAAGATCGGAACCGAAAAGTGATCGATCTCAACACTATCCCACAACAATGGGGTTCTCGCCTCCTTCCGTATAGAGCTTCGAAGGGGCCATCTTCAAACCGGATTGATAACTGTTGTTGTATGAGAACTCTGCGAAGGCAAGTTATCATCCCAGCTAGACCCATAGTCTAGCACACAAGCTCTCAACATGTCCTCCGTAATCTGATTGACTCTCTCGGTCTGTCCATCATCTGCGGATGAAAGGCTGTATGAATTCCAGCCTCGCACTCCAAAGTTTCATGCAATTGCTTCCAAAACTTTGAGGTAAACTCATTCCTCTATCGACACGATTTTCCTCGGAACTCCATGCGCACATACGATCCTGGTCATGTATATCTTGGCCAACTTGGCACTGGTATAGGTAGTCTTCACAGGAATGAAGTGAGCTACCTTAGTCAAACGATCAACTACTACCCAGATAGAATCTTAACTGAACGGGTCCTGGGTAATCTGTGATGAAGTCCATACCAAGTTTCTCCCATTTCCAATCGGGAATCGGCAAAGGTTGAAGTAACCTGCTGGCTTCGATGTTACGCCTTTACACGCTGGCAAACATCGACACTGCCACGTGCTCGGCAATGTCCTTCTTCATACCGGTCCACCGAAACTTTGCTTCAAATCCGGTACATCTTGGTGTTGCCGGGTGAATCGAGTACGGTGAATCATGTGACTCTGAGAATTAGCTTCCGAGCTCGGGATCATTGGGCACATAAATACGATCCTCAAACCATATAGTTCCATGTTCATCCTTTCGAATCCTTTAGCTTTTCCTTCCTCCATCTTTTGCTTAATCTCATCGATTTCCTTGTCCGACTTACGGCTTCACGAATCCTTTCGGTCAAGGTGGACTGAACTTCCGAGTTGCAACAAATCCTTTCGAACTATCTCCATCGGAGATCTCGAGGTCATCAACCAACTCCGGGTAATCCTCCTGCTTGTAAGAGTGTTCACATAACTCTTACGGCTCAAAGCATCTGCTACAACATTGGCTTTACCGGGGTGGTAATGTAGTCTCATGTCGTAGTCCTTTATCAATTCTAGCCATCTCCTCTGCTCGAGGTTCAATTCCTTCTGCGTGAAGATATATTTCAAACTCTTGTGATCCAGATAGACATCACAACGATTTCCAATGAGGAAATGTCTCTGTGTCTTGAGTGCATGCACAATACCGCTAACTCCAAATCATGCGTGGCATAATTCATCTCATGAGGTCGAGCTGTCCGGATGCATAAGCTACAACCTTGCCTTCCCGCATCAATACTCCTCCGAGTCCTTGACGAGAAGCGCCACAATAGACCTGGTATTCCTTATGTATGTCCGCAATATCAACACCGAGCTGTGACCAACCGTTTCTTCAATTCCTGAAAACTGGCCTCACATTCCTCGGTCCAAACATACTTGGCTTCCTTCTTCAACAGCTCACCATGGGTTTGGCAATCTTCGAGAAGTTCTCAATGAACCTCCGATAATATCCCGCAAGTCCGAGAAAATCTGCGGATCTCCTTGATCGAGGTGGGTGACCGCCAATCGGTGATCGACTCAACCTTGGCGGGATCAACTGCTATTCCTTCTCCTGAAATAACATGTCCGAGGAATCCAACTTCCTTCAACCAAAATTCACATTTGCTGAATTTGGCATACAATTGATGTTCTCAAGTTTCTCCGTAACTAGACGCAAATGTTCCTTATGCTCTTCCTCGCTCTTGGAGAATATCAATATGTCATCGATGAACACCACGACAAACTTGTCCAAGTACTCCATGAATACCTTGTTCATCAAATTCATGAAGTATGCAGGAGCATTAGTCAATCCAAATGACATGACGGTATACTCAGATAAACCATACCGTGGTGAATGCTGTTTTGGGTATATCCTTCTCACGAATTTTCAATGGTGATACCTCGATCAAGATCGATCTTAGAGAATACCTTGGCTCCTACAAGCTGATCAAACAAGTCATTGATCATGGGCAGAGGGTACTTGTTCTTGATGGTTACCTCGCTCAATGCACGATAATCCACAACCATCCTCAAGCTTCCATCCTTCTTCTCTACCAAAAGGACTGGGGCTCCCCAAGGTGATGAGCTTGGACGAATATATCCTTTCTCCAATAACTCATTTATTTGTTCCTTGATCTCTTTCAATTCATTCGGTGGCATCCGATAAGGTCTCTTGGATATTGGGGCTGTGCCGGCAATAACTCGATCGAAACTCAATGTCTCGTCCGGTGGCATTCTGGTAATTCCTCCGGAACACATCGGAAATTCTTGCACCATCGGCACTTCCTCTGAACAACTCCCGTGAGGGAATGCACTGATTCTTCATCCGGCTGTGCGGGCTACATACTTGATCCTTTTCGCTCCCCGGTGGTGAGCGAATAGACTTGTCGGCATATCAATGTTCCTTCATACTTTGACAACCAATCCATGCCTAGGATTACATCCAAGGTCTGAGTTTCCAACACTATGAGTTCTACGGAAATTTGTGGTTCCCGATGTTGAGGTTTGCGGGACAGCTTAAACTCGCCATCATTTCTCCTCTGCGGAACCGACGCGGAGGGGCTTCTAAGGGTTCTAGTGCGTAATCCGTACTTATCCACAACTACCCTTGATATGAATGAATGCGTTGCACCGTAATCAAAGCAGTAACCAAAACTGAACGTGAATTCAATAAAACTTACCAACCACGATTGTTCCGGTTGATCATAGACGTTCTCCACGCCGATGTGATTCACTTGAGCACGAGGGAAGGGATTGGGCTTCTTCGCTGAGCCTCCATTGCCATTCCTTCCTTTGCTTGGCCTCCGGGCAGTCGGTGGCGTAGTGCCCTGCCTTCCGCACTTGAAGCGGTGATGTGGCTCAGATCCTTTGAGCCGGGCAGAACGGTGCTGATTGCCATTACCATCGCCATTGCCATTGCCATGGCCTGACTTGTTGTCTGGCTGCGGTTGTTTCCATTTCCACCATGGTTATGACCTCCATGGTTGTGATGGATGTGCCCTCCTGAGTACGGTGCATAGCGGGGCTTCTGCTGAGCTCCTGAATTGTGCTTCCCCTGGCTGTACTTCCTCTTGCGGCTCTCTATCTGCTGCTGTTTGCCTTCCAGGATGGTGGCCTTGTCTACCAGCTCCGGTAGTTGTTGAAAGTAGCCACAATAAGCTGCATGCTCAATTCATCATTGAGTCCCTCCAGAACTTCTCCGCTTGGCGGCATCGGTGGCCACATCATCGAGGGCATAGCGGGCAAGTTTGCTGAATTCCTCCACGCATTGTGCCACAAGACGATTTCCCGGCGCAAGTTTCGAACTCACGCTTCTTCGCACTCATGGCTCCAGATGAGACATGAGCAAGGCGAAGGCCCTGCTGGAATTGATCCCAAGTGATGCCACCCAAAGGAAAAGTGGCGGTGTAATTCTCCCACCAAGAAGCTGCAGGTCCATCCAGCTTGATGCGCTGCAAAGCGCACCTTCTCAAAGATCGGTGCATCCAACGGTGACTAGCTCTCTTCCAATCTTGCGGAGCGACCGTCACCACAATCGCTCGGTGCTACTAGAGAACATGGCGGATTCAACCTCGTAAATCGAGTCAAGTTGTCCACGGTGGGTGGTGGTGGTGGCGGTGGATTGTTGGCGGGTTGTTCGATTACGAATCAGAGCTGCATCGATGCATTCTGCTGTTGGAGCAGCTGGGTGAGCTCCGCGGGAAACCAAAGGTCACGCCTTGGAGGCATCCGTGTTTTGGATTGGATGAGAAAATTAGAATAGAACAAGGGTCTATGAGAAATAACACTACCCATATGAATGCACAATCATAACACACCAATCATTTATTCATTCCACCCAAACATGGTTCAAACTCGATTACAAAAGCTCATGACTAATCGGAAGGAAAACATCGGCCTAACTGATCGACGAAAAAGAAAATAAAAGATAACATGGTGGTCGACTAAAAGTCTGCAGCAGTGGCGCCTCCTCTTGGGGTTTCCTTCAGTGGTACTCCCTTCGAAATCCTGATCATTGCTCACGAGGGGTGCTTCATCTCCACTCGGGTAAAGGTCCTCACCCAAGTCCATCTTTTCCTCAATCGCGGCAAGCTTCATCTTCAGGTCGTCGACTATCTCCATGAAGTCTGTGATTTCTTCCTCATGGCCAAGGAAGTCTGCGAGCCTTCTCCTCCATTCCATTCGCGGAACAAAAGCTTCCAGTGTGTCTTCGAAGTTACGGCGAGCTGAATCTCCGTGTCCCGAGAAGACACTCCAGATCCTGAATGTACGAGAGAGTGGAATCGTCCTCGATGGTACGGATGATATCTCCATTCCTTGCCCTGCGAGAAACCATGGCGAGGTCCGAGTGATCGAGCTCAGTCCTGTACTCTCTCTCGGAGATGTCCAAGTGCTCGGTAGATCGCCACGTCTCTTCCGATGATCCAGCTTGAACTCGGTGAACTCAAAGTTGATAGGCTCCGTCGTCCTCCAAAGGTCCTCCCAGGATATGCACCTCAACTCAGAGCGGGTGTCCGTCGGAAGTGCATTAGTGGGTTTCCAAGTGATCGAGGGCGAGCAATCTTCAGCAGCTTCACCATCTGGACCAGCTTCCTTCGAAGGGCATCGCCTCATCGGGCCGCGAGAACTCCGTAGCAAAACTGGGGTGAACTCGACGGCCATCTAGAATGTTGCAAAGGAGAGAAGAGTCGAATAGATCGAGAAGAAGTATAGAATGAAAAGGGGTTCAAAGTAAATGGTCTCGCTATGGCTTTCCGATCCTAGGGGTTACGATCCTACGGTCGTGTGCTCGATACCATCTCTCAGAGCGACCTGACCCAAAATCGGTCAAATCTACGTATGCATACCATCCCAAGATCATCTTTGGTACTCACAAGACATCGATAAAGTAATCAAAGTTCAATCACACCTGAATATCATTAATCGATTCTCATATAGAGTCTTTATTACAAGGAATAAATTCGCTCAAGGCCAACTCATGAGAAATAAACTAAAATGCTGCGAAGCGCCGAGGTAAAGCGAGTCCATCCGACTCAAAGGGCAATCGCTAAGCGCGGGCGTAGCCTCACTCCGATCGAATATATCTACGCAACATAATACGTTGCAGCCATGTAGGTCAGCTTTTGGAATAAGTGGCAAGTTATGAAGAACAACAATAATAAAGTTACTAACTCTATATGCATATTTGGTGTGGAGCTCTAAGTTTCATCATTTTGCGTAAAGCCAATTTTATCCTACTACAGTGGACTTATTTGCAAATTACTACAAATTGTTGGTAGTTATTGAGATGGTTCCGCCAACCAATATCTCGCTCCCAAATTATTATTAAGTCATAAACCCATCAAATTAATTCATTAGAGTTAAGTGTTGAGATATCCGAATACTTCCAAGGTCCAGATGCTCAAATGTCCGTAATCGGGACACGGCTAATCGATTAGGTTATAACACTCTGCAGAGGTTTATGACTTTCCCGCAAGAATCATTCCTCCTTTAAAGTCTTCGCACTTCATGGTGTTTGAAGACGGACGAATGAAACAGGTCTTCCAAAGAGTTCTTCCGCCCCGCCGGTACCCATCCAACCCTACCGCTCGTCTACTTCTCGTAGTACCGCCCAGCCAGCTTCACTACAAGGGTCAACCCAGCCAGAGCCCATAATGGCTTGCGGCTGCATGTAAGCTTCCGTCATGGGGCATCCATCCTTCTCTTCGTGGCTGGGTGAAGCTTTCCGCAAGATGTCATGGCGCTTCTCCATGCATCCCGCCACCACTGGTGCTCCAGGTGCCCGTCAACCGTCCTCCACCCAAAGAGTGATTTTCCAAGTCCATCTTGATCATTGTAGTCCATGGGGTCATCATCATCATCATTGACTCTCACATCTTGCTTATGAATTTCACTCATCCCAAATCCCGCTCACGAGCATAGCAAAATAACTACTACGTCCGGGGTCATGGTAACAAGGGATTGGTTCATCCTACCACATGATACTACTCAAGTTTAATGACTTCAAGATTTCACTACTGCATGCAATGGTGGGTGGTGACAACTACTAATGCACAAAAACATAGGTATAGAAATAACATGATCAAAACTTGCCTTGCTGATGATCCTCGTAAGCTAAAGAGTCGTAGTAGCAAGCTTCGCACTCCGGGAACTCTACCGAGACAAACAATGACATAATAAGTACAAAGCAAGAGGATCACACAAGATAACAAAGATAACATAACACAACCAAACAATCAAAACCAAATCAAAAGGAAAACTCAAAGAAATCAAATTCAAAGTTTTTCCCTATTCCAAACAATAGCAAAAATAGTTTTTATTTAACAGAAATTCCTCAATATGACCTAATCATGGTTTTAGGTTAACTTAACAGAAAAGGATTAACTAAACAACTAGGAGCAAAAAGAATTAATTAATTTGCTATTATAAAACTCAATTTAGGCCTAATCCAATTTCTATTAGGAAAATTAATTTAAAACTTTTATTAATTATAAATAAAAGTTCATCTAATGGAATGACAGAAACTAACCTAGAATAACTAATCACAAGTTAAAAATAAATTAATTTACTAATTAATTAATTAGGAAAACAGAACTAATCAATTAATTAGGATTAATAGGATTCTGCCTAGAATTAATTTTTTATTAATCCTAAAATACCAAAGTTAATTTCTAGGGTTTGGCAATATCAAAATAAAGTGATTGCAAAAAGAATCATGCAAAAATAATTTTTCTAACTAAAACTATAGCAGATTTGCTATTCTGACTAAAATAATATTAAAGCATTTTTAATTATTTTTAACATAGCTAAATATATGTTTTCAGAAACTACATAAAATTTGCAATCCAACAAAAAAGAATCACTAAAAATATTAAACAGAACAAAAGATACACATTTTTGAAATTTGGAACAAATCGGCTAAAACAGAAAATCTAAATAAAAAGAAAAATGCCTAATGGGCCTAAACTGTGCACTAGGCGTCAGATAGACTAAATGGGCCTAGGGTTTAACTAACAGAACCGGCCTAACTAAAAAAAAACCTAACTTAAAAATAAACCGCATCGGCCGGCCGGTTTTCTTACTAAAACATACCCCTTCGGGGGTTCTAATCCTAGCCACCCGATTGGGATCGGACGGTGGAGGGGAAAGCCGGGACTCACGGACTCCCATGACGTCGGCGGGCGGCGAGAGTGCTCGAGGGCTTGAGGCGTCGGCGAGCTTGGGAGACGTCGGGAGACGCGGGGAAGCTCGGGAAAGGGTTCGGTGGGGTTGGTGAGGGTCGGGGGGCACTAGGGCGGCGACGGCGAGGGTTTTGGCGGCGGGTTGAGCTCGGGCTCGGCGTGCCGGGGAGAGAGAGGAGAGAGGCTCGGCGTGGCTAAGGGGGGAATGGGGTGCGGGGCCTCGGCTTATATAGCCAGGGGTCGGGCGAGGCGGAAGGGCATCGGGTCGTTGGGATCCCGGATCCCGGGATCCGTGAATCTCAGCGAGGTCCGTTTGTGGGCGAGGGGAAGAAGAGAGGTGGGGCCCGCTGGTCGGTGAGAGGAGAGGGTTTTGGTCGGGTGACCGGACCACGGGGTTTCGGCGAGGGGCGGGGGTGTGCGCTGGCTGGCTCTGTGGCCTAGTGGGCCGGCTGGTGGGCGATTCTTATGGGAGGGGTGAGGTGAGGTGGCGCTGGCTGGGCTGGGTGGCTCGGGTGGCGCTGAAAAGATTTTCTTTTATTTTTTAATAAAACAAAACCAAAAATAAAACCTAAACTATAAATATTTTATATAGGGTATATATATACCAAAATGATCAGGGGAATATTCCCTTTCATTTGAACATTTTTCCAAAGGCAAAATCCAAACTTTATGAAAATCCATTTTTTTAAAATTCAAATAAAATTTCAGATTTGATTCCAATTCTTTTGGCATTGTTTCCTCTGATATTTTTGGAGTGTCATGTTTGCTCCTCTCATACTTTTGATCAAGTATTTATCAGGCTTGGTTTTGGAATTGTTTCCCACATGCCAAAGTTTGGAATTCAAATTTCAAATTCAAAATTCTCTGAAACTCCAAATGGTATTCAAATTCAAACAGGATGCATAGGATGCTTAGCTATTATTGTAAAACATTCCAAATAGGAAAATTTGGGATGTTACACTATCATTACACCTACTGTTTTTGTGAGTTCACATGATTAAGTTACTGTAGTAATCATGTTTTATAGCTTTTGTTTACATAAAGTGCCAAGTGAAGCCTTTGGGATAGTGTGGATGATAGTTGACTTGATTCTGTGCAGAAAACGTAAACTTTTGCACTCAGTCCAGGAATTTTAATAATTCACTGGAACGTGTTTTTGATCTGAAATTTTTGCAGATGATTGATATACAAATTACCCACATTGTCCTAATTTTTTGGAATTCTTGGAGTTACATAAGTATGTCAAAGTTCATATTACTACACACTGTTCTGTTTTTGATAGATTCTATTTTCAATGCATAATTTGCTTGTTTTCTAGTTTCTATGGCTAATATTGCTCAATATAAATTTGTGGAAATGATAAGGCACAGTAGTAATTGTGTGAGAACAATTATGAATCTTGTCTTTGACAGTACCAAAGTGAATGATTTGTCTTTATCACACTAACGTATCTCACGAAGTTCCGTTAAGTCTTGTGTGATTGAAGTTTTCAAGTTTTGGGTGAGATATCGATATGAGGAGAATAACGTGTGGCAAGACCGTAAGATTGGGGATGCCCAAGGCACCCCCAAGGTAATATTCAAGGAAGATCCAAGCAAGTAAGCTTGGGGATGCCCGGAAGGCATCCCCTCTTTCGTCTCCAACAATATCGGTAACCTTACTTGAGGCTATATTTTTATTCATCACTTGATATGAGTTTTGTTTGGAGCATCATTTTCTTTTGTTTTGATTTGCTTTATGTTATTTAAAATAATGTTTTTATCTTTTATTTCAATAAAAATGTCAAGTATAGCCTTTTCCATGCTTATTGTGCAAGTCTATATGTGGCTGTTTGAAAACAGAAAGTTGCATGCTAGTGCGTGAATTCTTGAAAAAAGTAAGAATGTGATAAGATGTTGATTTTTTTTGCACAGTAAGCTATATATTTTCTACAGTGTGGTAAAGTGTCAGAATTTTTGGAGTTAAATAAGCATTGATATTCTTGCTTCCTTTACAGACTGTCCTGTTTAGACAGATTGCTGTTATGATTGCATTGTTTGCTTGTTTAATGATTAAATTTGAGGATAGGAGTATTAACTATAAAGAGGCATATATTATGCAATGTTAAATTATAATTTTAGTCATTTTCTACAGTAGAGAATGATAAGGTTTTGCATCGATTTATACTAACTTATCTCATGAGTTCTTGTTGAGTTTTGTGTGGATGAAGTTTTTGAGATTTAGGGAAACCGTGTTATGAGAAGGAATTAAGGAGACAAAACAGCTCAAGCTTTGGGATGCCCAAGGCATCCCAAATTAATATTTCAGGAAGTTTCAAGCATCTAAGCTTGGGGATGGCCCGGTAGGCATCCCACCTTTGTTCATCAACAATTATTGGTTAGCCTCGATTGAGCCTAAGTTTTTGCTTCTTCACATGATGTGTGTTATTCTTGGAATACCCTTTTATTTTGTTTTGCTTGTTGTTTTAATACAGTACTTAGATCCGAAAGTTTTTAAATAAGAGAGAGTCCTCAATTAACCACCCCTTTACTCAACTACTCGCTTGATCTTCACTTATATCTTTTTGGAGTAGTTTGTCATTTACTCTTGTGCTTCACTTATATCCTATGAGTAAATTGTTGAATGAATTGAATATCATCAAGTTGAAATTATATGCTCATATCATGCCCCGTAGTAGCCTCACATTGGTTTAGAAAGTGAAATCTATTGAAGTTTGACAATCACGATATTGGTCATACAAGCAATTCATGAATGATTATTATAAGGAAGAGAACTTTCACATACAAATATATTATCTTGGACATCTTCTATGATTGTGAATACCCATTAATTATTTGCAAAGTTGAGGAAATTAGTTGAAGTTGGACAAGGAAGACAACGTAATGAGTTATGTTTGGGTATATTTGCATAGAAGTTAGATTGTTATGGATCCTCCAACATGTGGTGTTTGCTTAAGATCTTTTGCTAGCCAAAAATTCGTATTAAGTAGAGATACCACTTGTGCATCTGAAAACCCTTAAACCCAGTTTCTTGCATTCATGAGTGTCCACCATACCTACCGATGGATTGAATAAGATCCTTCAAGTAAGTTGTCATCAGTGCAAAAAGGCAATAAAAATTGCTTCCAAATGTGGTTGATCATTTAGTGTAAGAGAAAATGGAGCGTTGTACGAACTTGTGATAGCAAAGTAATAAAAGTGACGGACTGCATAATAAAGGTTGCTACCATAAGGGACAATATAACATGACATTCTTTTGCATTAAGGGATTGTGCATACAAAACCAAAAAGCGCATGGCAGCCTCTGTCTCCCTCTGCGAAGGGCCTATCTTTTACTTTTCACTATTCACTTTTATGCAAAGAGTCAATAGTATGAATTCTCATTCCAACCTCAATTATTCTCTAGTTGGCAAGCATAATGTGGTGGGGAAAGATCTTGGCACATATGACCAGTCAAATATATTTGATCATGAATTAGCATTGTTGACAATTATCTCTATAATAAATGAGTTGGGAGGCGAAACATTAAGCCCTTATCTTTCTCTGTGTTTGATGGATGCCATTTGTTCTAAGTCAGGGTGTGCAAAACCAAACCGAAAACCAAAAACCAAACCGAAAAAACAAAACCGAACCAAATTTCAGTTTTTTCAGTTTTTGGTTTTAGTTTCAGTTTTTTATTTTCAAAACCATATACCCTTCGGTTTTTTTGGTTAGAAACCAACGGTTTTCGGTTAAACTGAATTAAACCGAAACTAACTCCACTGTATGAAGGATTTTAGTTGAAACTACAGCCACTCCTCTATTTATAGCCTTCTGCCCACCACGATGCTGCTCCAGACGCGAGGTGGGACTAAACGCTGCGGCTTGAGCCAACGACCTGGGCACTCGGCGTACGCTGTGCTTGCTTGGGCCTCAAATTATCCGGCCCATAATATGACCACTCTTGTCAAGCGACCCCCAGGCAGCCGATCGCTTGCCTTAGAAAAAGGCTAGCCCGCCGCTTTTGTCATGATTAGGATTGGCTCTTTCCTTTTCTTTGCTTGCTCTGTCTCATAAGAAAATGAATATAATTGACTCTTTCCTTTTGGTTGCTCCCTCACATAATAAAAAAAACCTTCCTAATCTCAGATCTGCTGACATTTGATACTTAGGACCAGTCCATGTGTGCCATCTAATAATCATGTAATCTACGTAGGCACTTCTCACAAGAAAAATCTTACTTACATACACAGACCGAATCATGTGACCAAAATATATTTGTTGTTCATTCAAAAATTCGCGTCAACTTGGTTATTTTGGTTATTACCGAAACCAAACCGAAATTAAATGGTTATTACCAAAACCGAACCGTATCTATGTATAAAACCGTATAAACCGAAGTATTAAAACCGTATAAACCAAAAACCGTATAAACTGAACCGAATCAAACCAAAAAAACGAACGCACAGCCTAAGTTCTAAGAATATGCTTTGAGTACTAGCACTTACTTAGTTTTTATTGAGAATAAGTTGAATTGCAATTGCTTAGTGATTGAGAACATAGGTTGTTAAGTTTCAAGAGAACTAGTGGATCAGTTGCGCCAAATGACGCAGAGGCACCCTAAATCCATGTGCACGATGAAAATATTATCCATGGTTTAATCCCCTTTAATAGGAAACATGGTCGATTGTTGTCTACACTGAGGTGTATATACATATTTTAACTTGATAGCACAGAGTACTTGCTACCATGTTCGTAGTGACCCATTTGAAATCAAGTTCACATTGAAAACACTTGCATTTTTCAGTGACTTTGTGTTTGAGCAAAAAACATATAGACTTTTGTTTAAAAATATATGTACCTTTGAAACCATGAGTGCTTTCAAAATATTTTCATTTGTTAGGAGCTTTAGGTCTGAGCAAAGATGTATGTTTGGAGCTTTAGCCCTTTTGTATAAAAAAATAATAAAGGGGCATCAAACATTGAATAGCAGTTGAACAATAGTTCAAAACATCTCCATAATAGCAATATGTATCGTCAATGACATTTGTTTTTATAACTATCAAACATGTTTAAAACATCCTTTATATTGAATCCACATAACAATTATTTATGATAAGGGGCACCATCACATAGATTAAAGAAAAAAGAGGGATTAATCAATAGTTCAACACCAAAGCATCGACCACTTGCATGGTGGTAGGAGCAATGGGCAATGTGTCAAGTCTCTAAGTTGCGGTACATATTCTAAATCCTTGCGGTGCTCCATGGTTAGCAATGTATTGTCATATGCACATCTTCGCTACAACTGATGCATGCACCTCAAACAACATGCTGGTGTTTTTACCTGATAAAATAGATAGTGTTACAATTTTATTGCCAGGTGCAAATTGTACCAGCGACTTGTATCAAACAAATCCAGTGCTTCATTAAGATCATTACCCGACTATTCTTACCAAACGAACCAAAAAATGTTGTTTTCCTCTGTATTACCTGAACTGGTTACAATATAAACAAAATTAACCCTGTCGTAGAATAAAACCATTATGACCTACTAAACCCAACCTGACAAAATGATCCATTTCAATACAGAACATTTGATGTGTCATTAATTGCTAGTTGTTAAAAAAATTGGAATAGAATCATTGCGCAAACATAGCTTGTATTGCGGTTTACAGAATGAAGGAAACTCAAGCAATATTTTAACATTAATTTATTTTCCATCCTAATGATAGCCTCATACAGCGCCATATCTCTAACCTTGAGCTTTTTTAAAAATACCATACAAATATGTTAGATGGACGCAAATGCTTCTATTCTCCTTATTAATTTGTTGCTATGTAAATTTGTAAGATATACATGCAATTCCAGCTAGAAATACACTCACAAATTTCCATGGGAAATTAAGAACAGGTTCACCTTTTTGTTGACAGAAAATAAAGAAAGAAAGAACACACCGGAATTTTAATATGAGTAGCAGAGAGGTGGAGGACCATAATCCTTCTTCAGGCAGAGACAACAGCGGACGGCTGGGCATCGGAGGGCTTGGCGCCTGATGAAGAACGCGTGGCATTATTGGATTGACCTCTTGGTAGATGAGCATGCATGAAGGACATCAATACAAAAAGTGATATAAAATATTAATACATTTTAGGTTCATTTATGTTTTTTTAGCCAAAATGTCCTAGCCAAAGAGAGCTGCCCTGGCAGAACAAACATTCCAGGGTTCTTTTTTGGAAGCCACAAGAACAAACAAACGGCCAAACAGAATGCACAGAAAAGACAATTTACTCTTAAGGCCTGACAGGCTGACACACAAAAAACTTGGAATAGTGACTGTGAACATTCTGTTGTAGCAATCTACTCTGAAGCACAAAAAAGGCAATTTACTCTTGCCGCACAAAATTTTAACAGTTATTTTGGCATTGCATTCTTCCTATATGCTTAGTTTATGCAAGAAAATGGTCGTACTTCAGTTATACATTACACAAAGGTAGATCTAGAAGAATACTTGGCTGACCACATAAGAGTATAATTATGTAGCAGCAGCATATACCATAACAGCTTTAATAATAGGATTGGTACCTAATCACATTATAGCCAACAGCAGCTATCCGGCAGCGTCATTAACCTGATTAGTACCTAAGAACAACGGAAATTTCTTTTAGTAACAGTCCATGCAGAGTATGGCATCTAAACCTTCTAACTTTAACATAATAACAAAAACCTTATAGAAATTTGGTACCAGCTAACTTCGGTTCGATCATGTCTTCACCGCCGCCCAACTCGTCTCTCCCGCTGCCGGTCACCTCGTCGCCGACCACCACAACTGTCGCCTCGCTCCTGCCCGCGCCGGGATCCTCCGTCGCGCCCGCCCCCGCCGTCCTCACCTTAGAGGAGGTGCCCAGGGCACCGCGGGACCTAACCCAGGCAGTCTAGGAGATCCGCATGTTCTTGGCCGGGTCCTACGGGCCGCACCAGGCTGCACCGCCGTGGCAGCCGACGCACCAGGCGGCCTCCGCCGCGCTCGTCGGGCCGCTGCAGCTGCCATCCATCGCCCCGCCCTGGCTGCAGTGGCAACCGCCGCTCTGGCGGCCTCTACCGTGCTCGTCGGGCCGCTGCAGCTGCCATCCATCGCCTCGCCCTGGCTGCAGTGGCAGCCGCTGCTCCTGGTGGCCTCCGCCGCGCCCGGTGCTCTGCCACAGCAGCCGCTACCGCTGCCCGACGCGACACAGCAGCAGCCGCAGTAGCTGCAGCAGCCCCCGCCGGTCAGCTCCGGCCACACATCGACCGCGCCGACGGGAGTCCCGGCCCACCAGATCAAGTTCCTGCCGTTGCCATCACCGCTTTCCCAGGGCATCCCCATCCAGCAGATCAAGTTTCTGTCGTCGCCATCACCGCTTCCGGCTTGGATCGCTACCCACCACGTGTCGGCGGCGGTGAGGCTGCAGGCTGCTGCGCGCGGTCTCCTAGCGCGTCGGTGTGTGCGGGAGATGCGTGGTTTGCAGCTGCCGCTCCTCCCAGTTGTCCTTCGCTGCGCAAAGGACCTCGATCTCGTCCCCACGGATAGCGACCTCAAAGTCTACGACATCGGCGGTTTGGGGGGCGCACCTCCTTGTCATTCTCCATCGCAAGCCCTCCACTCTTCTCTATGCAGTGCAAACCAACAACCGTCTGGTGGGAAGAAGGCAGCATGTCACTGACAGGAGCGCACCAAGTAGCACCACTGCATTCCGCCGGCCGCCGCAAGGGCACCTCTGTTGGTCGCTCTTGTGACCACTTCCAGGTGGCCATACCCATGAACTCATTTTGTCCAGATGGTAGGATCCAGGTGGTTGTACACATGCATGTCCGACGTGCGGATGGTGTCCACTTTTTGTTAAGGGGTCCAAAATAAAGCGTCCCAGTCCATTTCAGGTTGAGAGTAATAAAACAAGCCGAGATGTAAAAAGCTTTTTTTTAGGTGTTAGGTTTGTGTTGTGTCGAGTCATGGTTATAAGGGTCGCTTGCTTGGGAGTCAAGTAAACCTCTCTATATAAAGAGAGGAGATGTATCAATCTAATCAAGCAAGAATTAAGAAGGAAATCCCTTCCCTCTTGCCCGGCCATGGGCAAAAGGCCCCCGGTCGGCCCTCTCGTGCCCTCCTTCTAGCAGCGCCATAACAAATAAGGAATTGAAAAACAAGAGAACAAATAAAAGGAGGCACGCACACTTGTAATGCAAACCATGCCAATTGTCAACTTATTTTTTAGATCTCACAAAACATCAAATCAATTGTGAACTAAAAGATGGTTGCCATGGTAAAATAATCTTTCTCTCATGCTGTAATGCCCCGGATACAACTTTCCATAATTGTAACTCCAACTCTTGCCATTTCCGGCGATGTGATATGTTATTTCCTCCGTGGTTGGGTTTTGTCTGTTGTTTTGCATTTTGTTCATGTCATGCAATCTCATCTCATAGCATCATCCGCATTGCATCTGCATGTTTTCATAAAGTTTGTATCCGTTCGTAGTTGCCGCGTCCCCCCTTGCCTTCGTTGACCGTTTCGCGACCAATCAGGGTTTTCGTTTCCCTCTTGTCAAACCGCCTAACCCCTCTTTGCACAACCACCGACCCCCTCTTATGCGTCGGAACTACCCGAACCTGACCTGTTCTGTCGTTACCGTTGGATTCAGATCATCCCGAAATATCCCTAAAACATCTCCGTTTTCTTATTTGGGACTCCCTAACATATTTATTCTTGTCCATCGGATTTCGATCGAAAGATCTAAACTTCCCTCCTTTTCATATATATAGTCCACCTCTAGTCATTTTTGGCAAACCCTAAATTTTAGGCAGGCTGTCCTATCCATCTCATCGTCGCCGCCACTCCACCAAATCCCCTCGGGATCCCTTCTCCTCGTTTTCCTCCAGCCACCAACCAGCGCTCCCCACTGCTCCTCCCCGATTCGCTCGCCCGGCCAACCAGAGCAGCTCCTCGATCCACTCCACGCCGACCCCCATCGCCCTCCTCCCGTGCTTCCCGCGCGCCACCCAAGCAGCAGTAGCAGATGAGCACCGCCGGCCCTCCTCTTCCTCCTGTCTTCTCCTTTTCCTCGTCTCTCAACTCCCCTCCTCTGCTTCCTATCGCAGGAACCGGACGCATCCGTCAAACGCCATGGATTCACGCCAAGAGGTCCTATGGGCCCCGAGGACCTCGCCGCCGGGATCCACTTCCTCCAGTCACCTCCAGCGCCACCACAGCAGGTGCCGCGGCCCTTGCGCCGACCTTCATTCCTCGCACCCGAAACCCAGCAAGCCAGCACGGCGCCGTCCCCTGCTTCTGGCGTGCGAACACGCGAGGACGCCGAGCCTGCGCCAAGTCCCTGCCTCGCCGGAGATATCTTCGCCGCTGCCGGATCTGCCATCCCCGCGCCTCCCCCGCCTTGGATCTGACCGCCTCCGCCCGGACCTCGTCGCCCCGTCAAGTCCATCGCCGGCCTCCCCTGCTTCTGCGTGCGAGCACGCGAGGACGACGACCAACGCTGCCCCCCTCGTTGACATGGTCCAGCGCCAGCGTGGACGAGTGTTGCGTCGCCCGTGCGAGCCCTCCTCTGCTTCGCCTTCGCCGTGAGCCGCGCCAGATCCGCCAGCCCAAGCCGGGTTGCCTTGGCCTCTCCACCCATCTGGGCCTACCCAGCTAGGTGAGTTGTAGCCCATCTCTAAGCCGCACCCAGTGCTCCTGTCGGGCCAGCCAGATTCGGCCCAGTGTAGTATTTTTTTTCAGATCTGCGATTTTAGCATTTATCCCAGGATTTTCAGAATTGCAGAAAACCCCTTGCTCTTCATGCATATAAGAACTCATCAACCGTGCATCGGATTAAAATGATTTAAACATGTAAAATGCTTAGAATTTTGTGTTGATTAATAATATGCCATTTTCATCCATGTTTGAAATGTTTAACTTGATGTTTGTTTAAATTTTCTTAAATGCCATGCTAAAATGATTTATTTCATAACTAAATAACCGTAGCTCGGTTTTAAATAAACTTTATATGTAAATGGGGTGGAAAAATGCCTAGCTTAACATGGTATACTTTATTTTGCTGTTTAACAACACTAAAATATGGTTTAGAGCAGAACAGTACCGAATCTAAAATATGCATATGGGGATTTTTCGGAATTGTTGTTCGTTGTTCCGGCCTCATTTAAATTTTCCTAGATAGGTAGTTTTCTTATGCTTCACCTCTTGCCATGTTTACCAACATTTAATATTGTTTGGTAGCTTAAACAAGATTAAACTAAATATGTCAATGTGGTGTTTCGACAATATGCAACTTGTTGCATATTGAGCTCCACTTAACTTGTAGTATTGTTTGTTGCACTTTGCCATGCCATGCCTCATTAAACCGGACATGCATCATACTTGGTTGAGCATCATGCCATGTTTATGCTTGTGTGTTTACTATGTTGTTTGCTTCTTTCCGGTTGTGCTCTTTCTCGTTAGTTCCCATTTCGTTGCGATCGTGAGGATCCGTTCGTCTACGCTTGGTTCGTCTTCGTGGCTTCATCTTCTTCATGGATTCGTTCTTCTTCCTAGCGGGATTTCAGGCAAGATGACCATCACCTTGGATCTCATTACTATCATTACTATGCTAGTTGCTTCGTTCTTTCGCTATGTCGCGTTACCTATCACTTGCTTATCAAGCCTCCCAAATTGCCACGAACCTCTAACCTTTGACACCCTTCCTAGCAAACCGTTGTTTGGCTATGTTACCGCTTTTGCTCAGCCCCTCTTATAGTGTTGCTAGTTGCAGGTGAAGATGAAGATTGCTCCATGTTGGATTATGTTTATGTTGGGTTATCACAATACCTCTTATATTATTAATGCATCTATATACTTGGTAAAGGGTGGAAGGCTCGGCCTTATGCCTGGTGTTTTTTTCCACTCTTGTCGCCCTAGTTTCCGTCATATCGGTATTATGTTCCCGGATTTTGCGTCCCTAACGCGGTTGGGTGATTTATGGGACCCCCTTGACAGTTCGCTTTGAATAAGACTCTTCCAGCAAGGCCCAACATTGGTTTTACCATTTGCCTCACCTATGCCCTTTTTTTCCCTTGGGTTTCCGGAGCCCGAGGGTCATCTTTATTTTAGCCCCCCCCCCCCGGGCCAGTGCTCCTTCGATTGTTGGTCCGAACCGAGCAACCTACGGGGCCACCACGGGGAAACTCGAGGCCTGGTTTTACTCGTAGCTTGACTTATCCGGTGTGCCCTGAGAACGAGGTACATGCGACTCCTATCGGGATTTGTCGGCACATCGGGCGGCTTTGCTGGTCTTGTTTTACCATTGTCAAAATGTCTTGTAACTGGGATTCCGAGTCTGATCGGGTCTTCCCGGGAGAAGGAATAACCTTCGTTGATCGCGAGAGCTTATCACGGGCTAAGTTGGGACACCCCTGCAGGGTTTGAACTTTCGAGAGTCGTGCCCGCGGTTATGTGGCAGATGGAAATTTGTTAATATCCGGTTGTAGTAAACTTGAAGTAAACTTTTCTGAAATACACCAACCGTGTGCGTAACCGTGATTGTCTCTTTTCGGGGTTGATCGAGAGGAGAACACGGTTTCTGGGTTATGTCTGACGTAAGTAGGAGTTCAGGATCACCTCTTGATCATTACTAGTTGACGACCGCTTGCTTTGCTTCTCTTCTCGCTCTTATTTGCATAAGTTAGCCACCATACATTGCTTAGCCGCTGCTGCAACCTCACCACTTTACCCCTTCCTTTACCTTTAAGCTTTGCTAGTCTTGATACCCATGGTAATGGGATTGCTGAGTCCTCGTGGCTCACAGATTACTACAACAACAGTTGCAGGTACAGGTTATGCGATGATCATGACGCGAGAGCGATGTTTGCTTGTTTTGGAGTTCTTCTTCTGCTTCTTCGATCAGGGGATAGGTTCCAGGTCGGCAGCCTGGGCTAGCAGGGTGGATGTTGTTTGAGTTTCTGTTTGTGTTTCATCCGTAGTCGGGTGTTGATCTTATGTAAGATGATGTTGTATTCATGTGACATTGTATGTTTTGGATGTATCCCCACTATTATGTAATGTTGACGTAATGATATCCACCTTGCAAAAGCGTCTTCAAGATGCGCTTCTATCCTTGGTGGGACCTTCGAGTTCCTTTAGGATAGGGTCGCATCTTGGGCGTGACAAGTTGGTATCAGAGCCTCGACCGACCATAGGAGCCCCCTTGTTTGTTGGCCGTTGTTGAGTCTAGAAGAAAACTATTTTGAGTCTTAGGATTATATATATCGGAGAGTAGGATTATTTTTACTCCTCAGTCCCTTCGTTGCTCTGGTGAGGCCTCCTGACGTAGATGTTTGGTCTTTCCTCTCCTCAAATTTCACGAAATTTTTTTAGGATCACGCGGGTATCTTGGGATCGTTCTGATAGTCTTGTGACGAGAACATTGTTCTTGGTGCCTCCCGACATTTAGGGGTTGTGGCGGTGTCCCGGGAGTTGAGCTCCGAGGTGTTGTCGTCACAATTTTATCGCTGCGATTCTCGAATACCGAGTTTTGCCAACATCGAAAATCTCTTTTATGCGCTTGTTGGTGAGATAACCTCGACGCCACCCAAGATGGGGAGTTGGGAGTATTGCCATAGCTTGTATAACGGATGCTTTTCAAGGTTGAGGTACACGATTTCGGAGTTTTCTTGGTTATGTGTTGAAGGATGGATATAGCTGGATCTAGGTATTGTTAGTTTGGGTGATATATTTTGTGTCCCTGTATCCCCAACACCAGATTGCATAACCGAAAGTTTGGGAGTTTATAGGTGGGAATTCAAGTAGCTCCTAGAATATCTTTCCGATGATGCCCGATATGGGATTGGGTAAATCTCTATCATATGTATTTGTTCCGGCTTATTTCTGCAAGCCAATCCTTTGTTTTGTTTTGAGTTGTGGTATTCGAGTTGCTTCAATGGCAAGTGTTGATTCCATACCTTTCAAGCGGTGTTCTCATATTTCTATGAGAGTGCTAATCCTTCTTGTTTATCGAGATTGTCATGTCAATTCTTTTCCAAACCGGCGTGCTTCTCTTCAAGTGGATCCGATCATTTTCAACATCCGCAAGATCAACTCTAAGTTTTCTCACCGGTGTTTGTTTCATCCATCCCAAGTTGTCCTTGTTTTCCCGCCCTCCCACCCCTTTTTCTTCAAGGACTCAGATTTCTTAATCATGTATCCTTTTTAATTGAGAGAAGTCTCTTCATTCTTTTCTTTCGATGTTCTTATCCGTGATTTCCCATGAAGATGCTCAACAGTTTCAAGTTCATCATCCTTCGTTGTTGTTTCTTCTCCGGCGGATCCAATTTCAAGCTTTCGGTGTTGATCATATTCCTTTCCTCGTTTCAAATGTTTTTGCATGCCGGTGTACCTCTTAGTTGTTCACCTCTCTTTATTCTTATCCGGAGTGTTGAAGATATCTTGGAAGATTCGTGTTTCCATTCTCAATTCGTTCAAGTTATTTTGAGGTTGTTATCTCATTCAAGCCATTTAACTCAACCGGTGCAATCCCCTTTCAATCAATCGTTTCAACGGTGTTTTCCTTTTGAGTGGGCCCTAACCCACAGGTCTTTTCCCAGGATCATACCTGACTCTTCTAATTTATCCGGAGCCATTTCCCAAATTCTTTTCGAAGCTTGACGTAAGAATGAATTTTCATCAGTCATATGTCTTTCTCCAAAATCTTTCAAACTCTTTTCATCGTTGGTTCAACCTTTCCAATTTTCATCCTGGAGTATCTCAACAATTCATGGTGGTTTCTCATCGTCATTCTCAACATTTGAAGACCGAAGAAGAGTTCCTCTTAAATCCTTACCCGTTCTTCCAAAGATGTGTAGTTCAAGTTTGATGCCATCCTCTCATAATTGTTTTCAATTGTGGGAATTCTTTTAACCCATCCGGAGCATTTCATGAGTTGTTCCCATTTCTTTCCTCCGTAGGCCATCATGTCATAATTCCTCATTCTCAGCTTTCAGCTCTCGTTCTCCAAATCTTACCGGTGCATCATTCAAGTATGCTCTAATCAGCTCGTGATCTATTCGTTCATTTGTATCTAAATTCCCTCAGGTATCAACGTCGTTTTCTAAATCCTCCCGGTGATTCATTCTCTTTTCTTCGTTCATTTTCAATTCTTACGGTGGTTCGTTCAAGATTCCTCTTCCTTTATTACCGCATCATTTCATTCGTCCTTTCCAATCCTCTCGGTGATTCGTTGAAGACCTTCCCAAGTTTGCGCCATATCTATTTTAATCCTTTCTACAAGAATAAGTGGCATGCCAAATCCATTGTGGGTCATCAATTTAAATTGGTGAAGGATACACATAACGTAATTCTTATTATTGTTTCATCCAGGTGATCTAGTTTCTTCTTTCCAGAGTTGTTCATCATTTCACGTTCTCGGTTTGAGTTGATTCATCTTACTTTTCCGGAGTTCCAAGTTTTCGGCATTATCTCATCGCGAAGCTCCTTCTAAATCATTGCAAGGCTTCAACTTGTGTTCTCAACTTCTCTTTCGTTTTATTATCTTTTTATTACCGGAGTTCTTCATAAAGGCTCTATATGATGGTTCGTCAAGGATTCCTTTCATTCTTCAATTGTTCTTCAAGATTTCTCTCGAAGTTATGATCCGTCAAGCCATACTTCAAAATAAACATGGTGCTCAACACATGTTTTGTTTTGAGGAGTTCAAGCATTCTTCATCTTGCATTCCGAAGTGCAGTTCTTTCTACCTTATCTTTTGAGATGGTGTTATGTCATCCTTGGCAATTTCTCCTCGTGCTTGATGATTCACATGTTGTCAAGAATGAGGTATTTAAAATCCATCAATCTCTACTTTGGAGTTACCTTGGTATAGATTTCACCTAAAGCCTTCCTAAGGAATGTTGCTATTTGTGGTGCTTATCAATGATCCGAGTTTTTTCTCCTATCCTCTCGGCGAAAGAAGTTTTCATCTCTTCTTTGACCTCACACAAGCAATTGTTTTTTGTTAGTGGAAAAATTTCACCTCAAGTGTTGAGATGTTTCTATGAGCCCACTACAAGCTTATTCTTTTCGTTGTGGGTTTTCCAACAACTCCTTTATAACCTTCTTGGAAGGGTGCTTTCCAAGATAATTTGCGGCAAAAGTTGGCATTTTCTTCTCCATTCTATTATTCCAATGATCTATCTGAAGGAAATATGCCCTGGAGGCAATAATAAAGTTATTATTTATTTCCTTATTTCATGATAAATGTTTATTATTCATGCTAGAATTGTATTTACCGGAAACATAATACATGTGTGAATACATAGACAAACAGAGTGTCACTAGTATGCCTCTACTTGACTAGCTCATTAATCAAAGATGGTTATGTTTTTCCTAACCATGGACAAAGAGTTGTTATTTGATTAATGGGATCACATCATTAGGTGAATTATCTGATTGACTTGACCCATTCCGTTAGCTTAGCACTTGATCGTTTAGTTTGTTGCTATTGCTTTCTTCATGACTTATACATGTTCCTATGACTATGAGATTATGCAACTCCCGTTTACGGAGGAACACTTTATGTGCTACCAAACGTCACAACGAATCGGGTGATTATAAAGGTGCTCTCTGGTGTCTCGAAGGTACTTGTTGGGTTGGCGATTTCGAGATTTGATTTGTCACTCCGAATGTCGGAGAGGTATCTCTGGCCCTCTCGGTAATACACATCACTTAAGCCTTGCAAGCATTGCAACTAATGAGTTAGTTGCGGGATGATGTATTACAGAACGAGTAAAGAGACTTGCCGGTAACGAGATTGAACTAGGTATTGAGATACCGACGATCGAATCTCGGACAAGTAACATACCGATGACAAAGGGAACAACGTATGTTGTTATGCGGTTTGACCGATAAAGATCTTCATAGAATATGTAGGAGCCAATATGAGCATCCAGGTTCCACTATTGGTTATTGACCGAGAATAGTTCTAGGTCATGTCTACATAGTTCTCGAACCCGTAGGGTCCGCACGCTTAACGTTACGATGACAGTTTTATTATGAGTTTATGTTTTGATGTACCTAAGGTTGTTCGGAGTCCCGGATGTGATCACGGACATGACGAGGAGTCTCGAAATGGTCGAGACATAAAGATCGATATATTGGACGACTATATTCAGACACCGAAGTGTTAGGGTGATTTCGGAGAAAACTGGAGTGCGGAGGGGTTACCGAACCCCGGGAAGTATTGGGCCTTAGTGGGCTGAGGGGAGAGAGGGCAGCAGCCCAGAGGTGGCGCCCGCCCCATGAGGAGTCCGAATTGACTAGGGGGGGGGCGCGCCCTCTTTCCTCCTCCTCTCCTCTCTTTCCTTCCCCCTCTCTCTTCCTAGTTGGACTAGGAAAGGGGAGTCCTACTCCCACTAGGAGGAGGACTCCCCCCTCCTTGGCGCGCCCCCTAGGGCCGGCCGGCCTCCCCCCTTGCTCCTTTATATACGGGGGCAGGGGGCACCCTAGAACACACAAGTTGATCTTCGTGATCGTTCCTTAGCCGTGTGCGGTGCCCCCCTCCACCATATTCCACCTCGGTCATATCGTCGCGGAGTTTAGGCGAAGCCCTGCGTCGGTAGAACATCATCATCGTCACCACGCCGTCAGGTCGACGGAACTCATCCCCAACACCCTCCCGGATCGGAGTCCGGGATCGCCATCGAGCTGAACGTGCGTAACACGGAGGTGCCGTATGTTCGGTGCTTGGATCGGTCGGATCGTGAAGACGTCGACTACATCAACCGTGATTGGCATAACGCCCGCTTTCGGGTCTACAAGGGTACATGGACACACTCTCCCTCTCGTTGCTATGCATCACCATGATCTTGCGTGTGCGAGGGAATTTTTTGAAATTACTACGTTCCCCAACGATGGCATCCTAGCCTAGGTTTTATGTGTTGATGTTATATGCACGAGTAGAACACAAGTGAGTTGTGGGCGATATAAGTCATACTTGCTTACCAAGCATGTCATACTTTGGTTCAGCGGTATTGTTGGATGAAGCGGCCGGACCGACATTACGCAGACGCCACGCGAGACTGGTTCTACCGCCGTGCTTTGCACATGTGTGGTGGCGTGTGTCAGTTTCTCCAACTTTAGTTGAACTGAAAGGCTACGCCCGGTCCTTGCGAAGGTTAAAACAGCACCAACTTGACAAACTATCGTTGTGGTTTTGATGCGAGGTAAGATTGGTTCTTGCTAAGCCCGTAGCAGCCACGTAAAATTTGCAACAACAAAGTAGAGGACGTCTAACTTGTTTTTGCAGGCATGTTGTGATGTGATATGGTCAAGACATGATGCTAAATTTTATTGTATGAGATGATCATGTTTTGTAACCGAGTTATCGGCAATCGGCAGGAGCCATATGGTTGTCGCTTATTGTATGCAATGCAATCGCTTCTATAATGCTTTACTTTATCACTAAGCGGTAGCGATAGTCGTAGAAGCATAAGATTGGCGAGACGACAATGATGCTACGATGGTGATCAAGGTGTCGCGCCGGTGACGATGGTGATCATGACGGTGCTTCGAAGATGGAGATCACAAGCACAAGATGATGATGGCCATATCATATCACTTATATTGATTGCATGTGATGTTTATCTTTTATGCATCTTATCTTGCTTTGATTGACGGTAGCATTATAAGATGATCCCTCACTAAATTATCATAGTAAAAGTGTTCTCCCTGAGTATGCACCGTTGCGAAAGTTCTTCGTGCTGAGACACCACGTGATGATCGGGTGTGATAGGCTCTACGTTCAAATACAACGGTGCAAAATAGTTGCACACGCGAATACTCAGGTTTAACTTGACGAGCCTAGCATATAACAGATATGGCCTCGAACACGGAGACCGAAAGGTCGGCGTGAATCATATAGTAGATATGATCAACATAATGATGTTCACCATTGAAACTACTCCATCTCACGTGATGATCGGACATGGTTTAGTTGATATGGATCACGTGATCACTTTGAGGATTAGAGGATGTCTATCTAAGTGGGAGTTCTTTAGTAATATGATTAATTGAACTTAAATTTATCATGGACTTAGTACCGATAGTATCTTGCTTGTCTATGTCGATTGTAGATAGATGGCCCGTCTTTGTTGTTCCGTTGAATTTTAATGCGTTCCTTGAGAAAGCAAAGTTGAAAGATGATGGTAGCAATTACGCGGATCGGGTCCGTAATTTGAGGATTATCCTCATTGCTGCGCACGTAAAAGTTACGTCCTAGAAGCACCGCTGGGTGCCAGCTGCTGCCGATGTAACCGACGGCGTTAAGAACGTCTCGCGAGCAAAGTCGATGACTACTCGATAGTTCAATGTGCCATGCTTTACGGCTTAGAACCGGGACTTCAACGACGTTTTGAATGTCATGGAGCATATGAGATGTTCCAGGAGTTGAAGTTAATATTCCAGAAGAATGCCCGGATTGAGAGATATGAAGTCTCCAATAAGTTCTATAGCTACAAGATGGAGGAGAATAGTTACATCGGTGAGCATATACTCAAGATGTCCGGTATTGTAATCACTTGATTCAAGCTGGAGTTAATCTTCCGGATGATAGCGCCATTGACAGAATTCTCCAATCACTTCCACCTAGCTACAAGAGCTTTGTGATGAACTATAATATGCAAGGGATGGATAAGACAATTCCGAGCTCTTCGCAATGCTAAAGGCTGCGGAGGTAGAAATCAAGAAGGAGCATCAAGTGTTGATGGTCAACAAGACCACTAGTTTCAAGAAGAAGGGCAAAGGGAAGAGGAAGGGAACTTCAAGAAGAACAGCAAGCAAGTTGTTGCTCAGAGAAGGAACCCAAGCTCTGGACCTAAGCCCTGAAACCGAGTGCTTCTACCCAAGCGGTGGTCCTTTGAAGCGGAACTGCCCCAAGTATTTGGCGGATAAGAAGAATGGCAAGGTGAACAAAGGTATATGTGATATACATGTTATTGATGTGTACCTTACTAATGCTCGCAGATAGCACTGGTATTTGATATTGGTTCGTTGCTAATATTTGCAACTCAAACAGGACTACGGATTGCGAAGATTGGCTAAGGACGAGGTGACGATGCACGTGGGAAATGGTTCCAAAGTCGATGTGATCGCGGTCGGCACGCTACCTCTACATCTACCTTCGGGATTAGTATTAGACCTAAATAATTGTTATTTGGTGCCAGCGTTGAGCATGAACATTATATCTGGATCTTGTTTGATGCGAGACGGTTATTCATTTAAATCAGAGAATAATGGTTGTTCTATTTATATGAGTAATATCTTTTATGGTCATGCACCCTTGAAGAGTGGTCTATTCTTATTAAATCTCGATAGTAGTGATACACATATTCATAATGTTGAAGCCAAAATATGCAGAGTTGATAATGATAGTGCAACTTATTTGTGGCACTGCCGTTTGGGTCATATCGGTGTAAAGCGCATGAAGAAACTCCATACTGATGGGCTTTTGGAACCACTTGATTATGAATCACTTGGTACTTGCGAACCGTGCCTTATGGGCAAGATGACCAAAACACCGTTCTCCGGTACTATGGAGAGAGCAACAGATTTGTTAGAAATCATACATACAGATGTATGTGGTCCGATGAATGTTGAGGCTCGTGGCGGATATCGTTATTTTCTCACCTTCACAGATGACTTAAGAAGATATGGGTATATCTACTTAATGAAACATAAGTCTGAAACATTTGAAAAGTTCAAAGAATTTCAGAGTGAAGTTGAAAATCATCGTAACAAGAAAATAAAGTTTCTGCGATCTGATCGTGGAGGAGAATATTTGAGTTACGAGTTTGGTGTACATTTGAAACAATGCGGAATAGTTTCGCAACTCACGCCACCCGGAACACCACAACGTAATGGTGTGCTGAACGTCGTAATCGTACTTTACTTGATATGGTGCGATCTATGATGTCTCTTACAGATTTACCGCTATCGTTTTTGGGTTATGCTTTAGAGACGGCCGCATTCACGTTAAATAGGGCACCATCGAAATCCGTTGAGACGACGCCTTATGAACTATGGTTTGGCAAGAAACCAAAGTTGTCGTTTCTTAAAGTTTGGGGCTGCGATGCTTATGTGAAAAAACTTCAACCTGATAAGATCGAACCCAAATCGGAGAAATGTATCTTCATAGGATATCCAAAGGAGACTGTTGGATACACCTTCTATCACAGATCCGAAGGCAAGACTTTTGTTGCTAAATTCGGAAACTTTCTAGAGAAGGAGTTTCTCTCAAAAGAAGTGAGTGGGAGGAAAGTAGAACTTGATGAGGTAACTGTACCTGCTCCCTTATTGCAAAGTAGTACATCACAGAAACCAGTTTCAGTGACACCTACACCAATTGGTGAGGAAGTTAATGATGATGATCATGGAACTTCAGATCAAGTTGCTACTGAACCTCGTAGATCAAACAGAGTAAGATCCGCACCAGAGTGGTACGGTAATCCTATTCTGTAAGTCATGCTACTAGATCATGATGAACCTACGAACTATGAAGAAGCAATGGTGAGCCCAGATTCCGCAAAATGGCTTAAAGCCATGAAATCTGAGATGGGATCCATGTATGAGAACAAAGTGTGGACTTTGGTTGACTTGCCCGATGATCGGCAAGCAATTGAGAATAAATGGATCTTCAAGAAGAAGACTGACGCTGACGTTAATGTTACTGTCTACAAAGCTCGACTTGTTGCAAAAGGTTTTTGACAAGTTCAAGGGATTGACTACGATGAGACCTTCTCACCCGTAGCGATGCTTAAGTCTGTCCGAATCATGTTAGCAATTGCCGCATTTTATGATTATGAAATTTGGCAAATGGATGTCAAAACTGCATTCCTGAATGGATTTTTGGAAGAAGAGTTGTATATGATGCAACCAGAAGGTTTTGTCGATCCAAAGGGAGCTAACAAAGTGTGCAAGCTCCAGCGATCCATTTATGGACTGGTACAAGCCTCTCGGAGTTGGAATAAATGCTTTGATAGTGTGATCAAAGCATTTGGTTTTATACAGACTTTTGGAGAAGCCTGTATTTACAAGAAAGTGAATGGGAGCTCTATAGCATTTCTAATATTATATGTGGATGACATATTACTGATTGGAAATGATATAGAATTTCTGGACAGCATAAAGGGATACTTGAATAAGAGTTTTTCCATGAAAGACATCGGTGAAGCTGCTTACATATTGGGCATTAAGATCTATAGAGATAGATCAAGACGCTTAATTGGACTTTTAGAAAGCACATACCTTGACAAAGTTTTGAAGAAGTTTAAAATGGATCAAGCAAAGAAAGGGTTCTTGCCTGTGTTACAAGGTGTGAAGTTGAGTAAGACTCAATGCCTGACCACTGCAGAAGATAGAGAGAAAATGAAAGATGTTCCTATGCTTCAGCCATAGGCTCTATCATGTATGCAATGTTGTGTACTGACCTGATGTGTGCCTTGCTATAAGTCTAGCAGGAGGTACCAAAGTAATCCAGAATGGATCATCGACAGCGGTCAAGAACATCCTGAAATACGTAAAAGAACTAAGGATATGTTTCTCGCTTATGGAGGTGACAAAGAGCTCATCGTAAATGGTTACGTTGATGCAAGCTTTGACACTGATCCGACGATTCTAAATCGCAAACCGGATACGTGTTTACATTAAACGGTGGAGCTGTCGGTTGGTGCAGTTCTAAACAAAGCGCCGTGGCGGGATCTACGTGAAGCGGAATACATAGCTGCTTCGGAAGCAGCAAATGAAGGAGTCTGGATGAAGGAGTTCATATCCGATCTAGGTGTCATACCTAGTGCATCGGGTCCAATGAAAATATTTTGTGACAATACTGGAGCAATTGCCTTAGCGAAGGAATCTAGATTTCACAAGAGAACCAAGCACATCAAGAGACGCTTCAATTCCATCCGGGATCTAGTACAGGTGGGAGACATAGAAATTTGCAAGATACTGTAACACCCCGGAAGTAACTTTCCATATTTGTAACTCCGACTCTTGCCATTTTCGGCATTGATATATGATATTCCCTCCGTGGTTGGGTTTTCTTCATGTTGCATTTTTGTCCATGTCATGCATTTTATATTATGTCATCATGTGCATCGCATTTGCATACGTGTTCGTCTCATAATTCCGAGCATTTTTCCCGTTGTCCGCTTTTGCAATCCAAGACTCCTATCTCCCGGCGGTCCTTTTACGTTTTCCGTGTGCGGGATTAAACCTTCTCGAAATGGACCGAGGTTTGTCTAGTGGCCTTGGTATACCACCCGAGACCACCGGTCAAGTTTCGGTCATTTGGAGCTCGTTTGGTACTCCAACGGTTAACCGCACTCTCGCAAAGGCCTCTTTTAAGTTGCAGCCCAACACCCCTTCAAAACAGCCCAATAACCCACCTAAGTCACCTCCATGCTCTCCGTCGCTCGATCACGATCGTGTGGCGAAAACTACACCTCATTTGGACTCTCCTAGCTCCCTCTATGCCTATTTAAACACCTCCCGAATCCGGATCATCCCTTCCCTCAAACCCTAGAAAGCTCGCTTACATGCCGGACACGTCCGCCAGGCCGGACATTTCACACGCCGCCCTCGCCCAATCGCGTCCGCCACCTGTCCTCTCACCGCCACACGCGCCGCCGCTGGCCCAGCGGGTGGCCGAAACCCGCCCGGCCTGCACAGCGCCCGGCGCCAGGTCCCCGTGCCGTGTCGTCGCCGCCCGGAGCTCCCGCTCGCGCCCGCTCCTTCTCCTGCCCCCGCCGCCGCCGCCGCCGGCCCGGGTCCCGAGGAGGTCGCCACCGCCTGCGCCGCTCGGTGAGGCGCCTCGCGCCCGGCCGAGCTCTCGGCCGCCGCCGGCGCCTCGCCGCCGGATCCACCTGGCCGCCGCCTCGCCAAGCCATCGCCGCCCAGCAGCCAGCGCCACCCTCGCTGGCCGCCTTCGCGCGATCTCCTCCAGCGCCGTTGCCGATCCGGTCGGGAGCCCGATCCGCCTCGGGCCCGAGCTCCCGCTGACTCTCTTCCTCTCTAATTTTTCCTAAGTCCTTAGATCTTTGTAATTTTGTGCATTTTTCAACATGCTATATCTTCGCATCCGTAGATCCATTTTTCGCGTATAATATGTCAAAATGTTCGTCTCAAGAGTAGATCATTTCATTCCATTGCATCATTTTCATTTGAGCTCATCTTGATGCCCGAAATGCTGTTGGAAGAGTGCAATGTGCTGATAGTTTCTGATTTTTATCAGGAGTTGCACTTTTGTTATTTTTGCTATGATTAATATGTGCACCCTATGAATTAGAGTCCTACATGTGTTTTGTAAAATGCCATGCCATCTTTCCAAGGGTGTATGCCATGTATTTTTGTGATCTATGTGGTGACTAGCACAAGCATGCAAAGTAGGTGTCCTAATGTTGCTGATTTCAGCCCTGTTTTAGCTGATTTTGATGCCATGTTTACTTGATGATACCGAGAGATCTATGCATATGTTGAGATACTTCAGTAAGGGTGTTTTGTAAAGCATGACTTGCTCTATCCATCCATGCCTTTGTTTGCAATTATGGGATGCCATAGCTTGAGTCAATCGAGCTCTACTTTTGCTATCAAGTGTTTCCTGGCAGATTGTATACGTGTTATTCAATTTTGCCTAGCTTGTTGTGGTTGACCCGTATAGGCTATATTATTGTTCTTGCCATGTATGTCTTCTATGTCATGTCTTCTTGATGTATGTATGATTAGTTTATCATTTGAGGCTCTGTAGTGAGTGCATTGAGCTTGCAAACATGCCATCTCGTTATCAGTTTTTGACATGCCAAGTTGCTGAATCTGTTAACGAGACTTTCAATATTGACATGGGTGTTACTATATTTTCTAGTCCTTTTTGGCTTATGGTCAGTAAGGGACTTTTGTTCTAGGCTTTGAGTAGATTCATGCCATGCCATGTTTTGCTATTTTAAGTTCCTGTAGCATGTAATTTTGATGCTCTGAACATTGCAACCTGTTACTGTTTTTGCCATGTCCAGCCTGATTATTATTGCACTTTTGCCATGCTTGTTTGAACCTGTTATGATGTGAACTAGCCGTAGCTCAGTGCTCATCTTTTGTCGAGCATCATGTGTAGATCACTGCCATGTGCTTTGTTGATACGTTTGGGTGCAGTAGCTTAATTATTTGTTGCTTGCTAAGTGGCATCATGCTGTTAATGACAGATTTGCGCCATTCTTGTTTTGCTTGCCATTTGCAAACCGTGCATCCGATTCCGGTGATCTTTATATCGATTTCAACCGAAATCATCTCATCTTTCCAGTGGCATGCTTGGTTTGCCAAGTTGATGCCTGGCTCATCATTTACCTTCCGGAGCGCACATACGCATTGCATATCGCATCTCGCATATCATGTCATGTTTTGCATCATGTTGATTGTGCTTTGCACCGTGATTTATTGTGGTTCCTTTGTTTGTGTTGTTGCTTTGGGTAGAGTCGGGAGACGAGTACGTGAACGAGGAGCCTGTTGAGAACGTTTTCGAGGATCAAGCTTTCGACAACTCGAGAACATTGCGCAAGATGACCATACCTCGAAATCACTTCTATCTTTGCTATGCTAGTTGCTCGCTCTTTTGCTATGCCTATGCTGCGATGCCTACCACTTGCTATATCATGCCACCCATATTGCCATGTCATCCCTAACCATCCTTTCCTAGCAAACCGCTGATTGGCTATGTTACCGCTTTGCTCAGCCCTCTTATAGCGTTGCTAGTTGCAGTGAAGTGAAGTTTGTTCCTTGTTGAACATGGAGATGTTGTTCCTTGTTGGAACATGTTTACTTGTTGGGGATATCACAATATATATCTGCTATAATTAATACATCTATATACTTGGTAAAGGGTGGAAGGCTCGGCCTTTTGCTGGTGTTTTGTTCCACCTTGCCACCCTAGTTTCCGTCATACCGTGTTATGTTCCTTGATTTTGCGTTCCTACACGGTTGGGTGATTTATGGGACCCCTTGACAGTTCGCTTTGAATAAGACTCGCCCAGAAGGCCCAACATTGGTTTTACCATTTGCCACCTAAGCCTTTTTCCCCGGTTTTCGCGAGCCCGAGGGTCATCTTTATTTTAACCCCGGGCCAGTTCTCCTTCGATTCTGGCCCAACTTGAGCGATGTCCGCGCGCCTTGGGCAACCAGGGTTTATGCCAACCCGACGTCTGGCTCATCCGGTGTGCCTCGAGAACGAGATATGTGCAGCTCCTATCGGGATTTGTCGGCACATTCGGGCGGCTTTGCTGGTCTTGTTTTATTGCTGTCGAAATGTCTTGTAGTCCGGGATTCCGAGATTGATCGGGTCTTCGGTAGAAGGAATATCCTTCGTTGACCGTGAGAGCTTATAATGGGCTTGTTGGGACACCCCGCAGGTAATATCTTTCAAAGCCGTGCCCTGATGTTATGAGGCAGATGGGAATTTGTTAATGTCGGTTGTAGAAAACCCAAAGTTGACCTCAAATAAAATACACATCAATCGCGTGTGTAACGTGATGGTCTCTTCTCGGCGGAGTCCGGAAGTGAACACGGTGTTGGAGTTATGTATGACGTAAGTAGTTCAGATCACTTCTTGATCACTACTAGTTTCACGACCGTGCTTTGCTTCTCTTCTCGCTCTCTTTTGTAAGTAGCCACCATATATGCTAGTCGCTTGCTGCAGCTCCACTTTATTATCTTGTCCTTCCTATTAGCTTAAATAGTCTTGATCTCGCTGGTGTGAGATTGCTGAGTCCCGTGACTCACAGATACTTCCAAAACAGTTGCAGGTTCCGATGAGGCGTGCAGGTGATTCCACCGAGCTCAAGTGGGAGTTCGACGAGGAACGTGGTCGTTACTATGTGTCTTTTCCAGATGATCAGAGTGGTGCCCAGTTGGGACGATTCGGGATCTGTGTTAGCATTTGGGGTATCTTCTTTTATTTTGGTTCCGTAGTCGGACCTTGAGTGTACTCAATGATGGATGTTTATTTATGTCTTGTGTGGCGTGGCATTGTAAGCCAACTATGTATCTTTCCCTTAATTATTACATGGGTTGTGTGAAGATTACCTCACTTGCGACATTGCTTTCAATGCGGTTATGCCTCTAAGTCGTGCCTCGACACGTGGGAGATATAGCCGCATCGGGTGTTACAAGTTGGTAATCGAGCCTTCCCGACTTAGGAGCCCCTACTTGATTGTTTGTTGGCGTTGTTGAGTCTAGAATGGAAAATGTTTTGAGTCTTAGGATTATATATATCGGAGAGTAGGATTCTTTTACTTCCCGGTCCTTCGTCGCTCTGGTGAGGTATCCCGACGAGAGTTTTGACTCTCCTCTTCTCAAATTTCACTAAAATTTTTTTTAGGATCACGTGGGTATCTTGGAATCGTTCCGATGGTTTTGTGACGAGAACATTGTTCTTGGTGCCTCGACATTTAGGGGTTGTGGCGGTGTCCCGGGAGTTGAGCTCCGAGGTGTTGTCGCCACAATTTTATCGCTGCGATTCTCGAATACGAGTTTTGCCGACATCGAAATCTCTTTTGTGCAGTTGTTGGTGAGATAACCCCGATAGCCCAAAGATTGTGGCGAAAAGGGAGTATTGCCATGACTTGTATAACGGATGTTTTTCAAGGTCGAGGTACACGATTTCGAGGATTTCTTGGTTATGTGTTGACGGATGGATACAAATGGATCTAGGTATTGTTAGTTTGGGTGATATATTTTGTGTCCCTGATCCCCAACACCAGATTGCATAACCAGAAAGTTTCGGGAGTTTATAGGTGGGAATTCTAGTAGCTTACGGGATATTCTTTCCGGCGGATGTATGATTTGAGATTGGGGTTCAACGTCTAGTGGTCCGCCCATTCACGGTCGATTTGAGTGGTCGCGAGACGCCTTAAAGAATCCTTGGCTATGCTGATTCGGGACGCCTTGTTAGTCATTCGTGACGTCCGCTATACGTCAGGTCCGTGTGGGCCCCACCACGAACACTTTGAGCGTAAATCTCTATCATGTGTTTGTTCCGCTCATTCTAGAAGCCAACCTTTTGTTTTCGATTATGATATTGAATTGTTTCGATCGGATGTTATTTCCATATCTTTTTATAAGTGGCTTCTCTCCTTAATGGATGTGTGATGATTAACTTTGGAATTCATTCGTTCATTCTTGTTGAATGTTTATTGTGAAGACTATATGTTGCATTTCTATCCGCTGATTCTACTTATCAATTTGTCTATCAAAGGACTAACGGATGTCACCCTCTTCAGATGGCTCCGCCAACGCGCCGAATCCGGATCGCAATGATGGGGATCGATCGAATCCTCCACCTCCACCTCCACCTCCGCCTCCGAGCGTGGCAAGCTATCATGGCAGCCACCAATGCCAATGCTCGATGATTTTGCAGCTCTTGCAAGAACGTACTCAGGGCAAGGCAATCAAGGCAATCAAGGTCAAGGAAACCATCAGCCACACTTTGCTACTCTCGGTCGGTTCCTCGCTAATCAGCAAGTCTTTCGGTTTACGTGTTGAGGCAATGACGACGATTGGTTAGTGGACATCTGCAAGCACTTTGATCAGTAGCAATGTCGGACACGAGGACTTTGTCAAGTTTGCATCGTTTCAACTCAAGGATCAAGCTGCTGAGTGGTTCCGACAATACAAAGATTCCAGAGGAGGTCGTGTCATTACAGGATGAGTTCCGCCGTGATTTCGAGCTCATCACATTCAAGAGTGTTGTTGAGAGCAAGCGTGAGGAGTTCCGCAATCTCAAGCAGGGCAACATGTCTGTCTATCAATACAATATCCAGTTCGAGCTAAGCTCTTGCTTTGCTAAGCAAGATGTACACGATGAAAGGAGTATGATCTATCGGTTCGGAGGTGGTGCGAGAGAAGATCTGCAATTACCTCTTGTGCTGTTTGAGCGAGATAAGTATGATGATTTCTACAACATGGCTCTCAAGCAAGAAGCGGCTCAGCTCAAATGCGAGGCTTCTAAGAAGAGAATCAGGATGCGATTCAGTCCTCTTCGTCCTCTCAAGTGGCAGCCAAGCAGCAGAAGTTTTACCTGCCCCCTCCTCCGTTCGTCGGCCTTACCGGTGAGAAGAACTCAGGTGGCCGTGGATCTTCCCACCCACCCAACCCAAGCTATCGTAACAAGTCTAATTCTCAAGCTCCAAGGTCAAGTGCTCCTTACCACCGTCCGCTCTCTCGAGGTCACTTGCAACAAGTGTCGCAGAAGGGTCACTATGCGAACAAGTGCTTCAACAGAGGCGTCTTCCGCCTCCTCCTCCTGTGAAATCTTCCAGCAATGCGGTGGTCAAGCATAATCCCAAGTCTGCAAGGTGAATATGATGAATGCAGCTCAAGCAGAGGAGTCTTCGATGTGATATTGGGTAATCTCTCGATTAATGATATTCTGCAAAAGTCTTATTTGATCTTTGGTGCATCGCATTCTTTCATTTCTAGACCTTTTGCATCTAAGCATGAGTTGGTTTTTCAAGATTTGCCTAAGCCATTATCGGTTGTCTCTCGGGTAAATTCATGCATGCAAGCTCCATGGTTCGGATGTTTCTATCAAGATGGGCGATTATAGGTTTTCGGCTAAACCAATTGTCCTTGGTGACTCGGATATTGATCTTATTCTCGGAATGGATGGCTTTATCGGCACAAAGCTCAAATTGATTGTGCTGCAGGAAATTCAATTGACTCATTCTTCTAATGATGTGATCATCTATGCCTCTCGTGATGAAACCATTGGTTGTTTTCTCTCAATGAGAAGGGCGAATTGAATGCCATCTCTCGATTCCGATCGTTTGTGAGTACCAAGATGTCTTTCCGGAAGAGCTTCCGGTATGCCTCCTCATCGGCCGCTTGAGTTCGTTATCGATCTTGAGCCCGCATCGAACCCGCTTGCAAGCGTCCATACAAGCTTGGACTGATGAGCTGAAGGAATTGAAGAAGCAGCTCGATGAACAAGAGCGTCTGGGTTTGATCGGACGAGTTCATCTCCTTGGGGTTGTGGTGTTCTTTTTGTCCGAAGAAGGATGGCACGGACCGACTTTGCGTCGATTACCGTCCATTGAATAAGAAGACAATCAAGAACAAGTATCCACTTCCCAACATCAATGAGCTTTTCGAGCAACTCAAAGGTGCTACTGTGTTCTCTAAGCTTGACCTTCAGATGGGGTATCATCGATTCGCATTCGTGAACAAGATATTCCCAAGACAGCATTGAGAACAAGCTTTGGTTCTTATGAATATCTGTCATGTCTTTCGGCCTCGTCAATGCTCCTCCAACTTTCTCTCGGATGATGAACTTCATATTCAATCCCTACACCAATGAATTCGTCTTGGTCTATCTTGATGATATTTTGGTCTTCTCCAAGAATAAGAAGGATCATGCCAAACATTTGCGATTGGTGCTAGACAAGCTCGAGAGAGTACCAATTCTATGCTAAGTTCTCCAAATGTGAATTTTGGCTTGATGAAGTGCTTTATCTTGGTCATATCATCTCGCCAAGGGCATCGCTGTTGATCCCGAGAAGGTGTCCGCAATTGTGAATTGGGAACCTCCTCGAATGTCAAGCAGCTCCAGCTTTCTTGGTCTTGCAAGCTATTGCGAAGATTCGTTGAGAACTTCTCCAAGATTGCAAAGCCTCTTTCCAACCTTCTCCGAGCGGTGAAGTATGTCGGTCTCCCGAGTGTGACGTTGCTTTCAATACTCTCAAAGAGAAACTCGTCACAGCTCTGTGCGACTCCTCTGATGAATCCAAGCCATATGAAGTTTTTGTGATGCTTCTCTTCAAGGTCTCGGTCTTTGTGTTAATGCAAGAGAAGAGAGTTGTGGCTTATACCTCTCGCCAGATTGAAGCCCAACGAGAAGAACTACCCCACTCACGATCTTGAGTTGGCGGCGATTGTCCATGCATTGATAACGTGGAGACATCTCTTGTTGGGAAGGAAAGTGGACATTTTCACCGATCACAAGAGTCTCAAGTACATCTTCACTCAGCCCAACCTCAACCTCGAGGCGGACTCGATGGGTCGAAATGATTCAAGAGTACAACCCAAGTATTGAGTATACTCGGGCAAAGCCAATGTCATTGCAGATGCTTTGAGCAGGAAAGCTTATCGCAACAGATCTAATCCTCAAGCCCTTTCACCGGATCTCTGTGAATCTTTCCGCAAGCTGAATCTTCAAGTTGTTCCTCAAGGCTTTCTTGCCAACCTCATAGTCTCTCCTACTTTGGAAGATCAGATTCGTGAGGCTCAACTTCTGGATACCATGGTGAAGAAAGTGAAGCGTGGTATCGACAAGGGCATTTCAAGTACAAGTGCTTCGCGTTGATGACAAAGACACTCTGTTCTTTGAGGACGGATTGTGGTTCCTAAGGGTGATCTGCGAAAAGTCATTATGAACGAGGCTCACAATTCGCTTCTATCCATTCATCCCGGAAGTACGAAGATGTACCATGATCTCAAGCAGTCATATTGGTGGACTCGAATGAAGCGAGAAATTGCTCAATTCGTGAATGAGTGTGATGTCTGCAGAAGAGTGAAAGAGAACACCAAAGACCAGCTGGTCTCCTTCAACCTCTTGCTATTCCTGAATGGAAGTTTGATCACATTGAAATGGACTTCGTGGTGGCTTTCCAAAGTCCAAGCGTGGAAATGATGCTATCTTTGTTGTCATTGACAAGCTTACTAAAGTGGCTCATTTTCTTCCTATCAAAGAATCCATCACAGCAGCTCGGTTGGCGAGCTATACACCTCCGGATTGTCTCCTTGCACGGTATTCCACAAGTGATCTCTTGAGGACCGTGGCAGCATCTTTACCTCCAAGTTTTGGGATTCTTTTGAAGGCCATGGGCACCAACATTCGTTCAAGCACAGCTTTCCATCCTCAAACAAGTGGCCAAGTTGAGCGAGTAAATCAAATCCTTGAAGATATGCTCGGGGCTTGTGTCATTTCCTTCGGTATGAAGTGGGAAGATTGTCTTCCATATGCCGAGTTCTCTTACAACAACAGCTTCCAAGCGAGTTGGGCAAGGCCCCATTCGAAATTCTCTATGGCGAAAGTGCGTACTCCTCTCAATTGGTGCGAGCGGTGAACGCCAACTTCTTGGCAATGACTTGATCACGAAGCGGAAGAAATGTGCAAGGTCATTCGTGAGAATCTCAAAGCCGCATAATCGCGCGGAAGAGCTATTATGATGATAAGCACCGTGATGTGACTTTTGAAATTGGAGACCATGTCTACCTCGCGTCTCTCAATGAAAGGTACTCATCGCCCGGTATCAAAGGAAGCTTGCCCCTAGATCGTGGGTCCTTTCAAGATCATTGGGAAAAGAGGCGATCTCGCCTATCAACGAGCTTCCATCCAACTTTGCAAGCGTGCACGATGTGTTTCACGTGTCACAGCTTCGCAAGTGCTTCAAGACTCGAACGCACTATCAACTTCAAGAGATTGACCTTCAAGAAGATCTTTCTTATCATGAGCACCCGTTGCTATTCTTGAAGAAACCGGCGCAAGACTCGCAACAAGTCAATCAAATTCCTGAAAGTGAAGTGGTCACACCATTCAACCGAGAAGCTACCAGGGCGCGAGGATCACCTCCGTTCGAGTATCCGGAGTTCTTTCGGTCCTAGATCTCGGGGCGAGATCCTCTTGTAGTGGTGGAGTGTTGTAACACCCGGAAGTAACTTTCCATATTTGTAACTCCGACTCTTGCCATTTCGGCATTGATATATGATATTCCCTCCGTGGTTGGGTTTTCTTCATGTTGCATTTTGTCCATGTCATGCATTTTATATTATGTCATCATGTGCATCGCATTTGCATACGTGTTCGTCTCATAATTCGAGCATTTTTCCGTTGTCCGTTTTGCAATCCGGCACTCCTATCTCCCCGGCGGTCCTTTTACGTTTTCCGCAAAGGGATTAAACCTTCTCGAAATGGACCGAGGTTTGTCTAGTGGCCTTGGTATACCACCCGAGACCACGGTCAAGTTTGGTCATTTGGAGCTCGTTTGGTACTCCAGCAGTTAACCGCACTCTCGCAAAGGCCTCTTTTAAGTTGCAGCCCAACACCCTTCAAAACAGCCCAATAACCCATCTAAGTCACCTCCATGCTCTCCATCGTTCGATCACGATCGTGTGGCGAAAACTACACCTCATTTGGACTCTCCTAGCTCCCTCTATGCCTATTTAAACACCTCCCCGAATCCGGATCATCCCTTCCCGAAACCCTAGAAACTGCTTGCCAGCCTTGCCGGACACGTCCGGCCGCATTGACATTCGCGCCGCCGCCCTCGCCCAATCGCGTCCGCCACCTGTCCTCACCGCCGCCACCGCGCCGCCCTGGCTGGCGGGGCCTGCCCGCCCGGCCAGCAGCGCGCCGCGCCGCCCGTGCCCGTGCCGTCGCCGCCCGGAGCTCCTTTCGCGCCCGCTCCTTCCTCGCCGGCCTCCGCCGCCGCCGCCGCCGGCCGTGGCCCCGAGGAGGTCGCCACCGCCGCGCGCGCCGCTCGGTGGCGCTCTCTCGCGCCCGGTGAAACTCGGCCGCCGCCCGGCGCCTCGCCCGCCGGATCCACCTCGCCGGCCGCCTCCGCGCCATCGCCCCCGCAGCCAGCGCCACCCTCGCCGGCCGCCTTCCCCGCCAATCTCCTCCGCGCCGTCGCCGATCCGGTCGGGAGCCCGATCCGGCCTCGGGGCCCGAGCTCCCGTTGACTCTCTTCCCTCTCTAATTTTTCCTAAGTCCTTAGATCTTTGTAATTTTGTGCATTTTTCAACATGCTATATCTTCGCATCCGTAGATCCATTTTTCGCGTATAATATGTCAAAATGTTCGTCTCGAAGAGTAGATCATTTCATTCCATTGCATCATTTTCATTTGAGCTCATCTTGATGCCCGAAATGCTGTTGGAAGAGTGCAATGTGCTGATAGTTTCTGATTTTTATCAGGAGTTGCACTTTTGTTATTTTTGCTATGATTAATATGTGCACCCTATGAATTAGAGTCCTACATGTGTTTTGTAAAATGCCATGCCATCTTTCCAAGGGTGTATGCCATGTATTTTTGTGATCTATGTGGTGACTAGCACAAGCATGCAAAGTAGGTGTCCTAATGTTGCTGATTTCAGCCCTGTTTTAGCTGATTTTGATGCCATGTTTACTTGATGATACCGAGAGATCTATGCATATGTTGAGATACTTCAGTAAGGGTGTTTTGTAAAGCATGAATTGCTCTATCCATCCATGCCTTTGTTTGCAATTATGGGATGCCATAGCTTGAGTCAATCGAGCTCTACTTTTGCTATCAAGTGTTTCCTGGCAGATTGTATACGTGTTATTCAATTTTGCCTAGCTTGTTGTGGTTGACCCGTATAGGCTATATTATTGTTCTTGCCATGTATGTCTTCTATGTCATGTCTTCTTGATGTATGTATGCTTAGTTTATCATTTGAGGCTCTGTAGTGAGTGCATTGAGCTTGCAAACATGCCATCTCGTTATCAGTTTTTGACATGCCAAGTTGCTGAATCTGTTAACGAGACTTTCAATATTGACATGGGTGTTACTATATTTTCTAGTCCTTTTTGGCTTATGGTCAGTAAGGGACTTTTGTTCTAGGCTTTGAGTAGATTCATGCCATGCCATGTTTTGCTATTTTAAGTTCCTGTAGCATGTAGTTTTGATGACCTGAACATTGCAACCTGTTACTGTTTTTGCCATGTCCAGCCTGATTATTATTGCACTTTTGCCATGCTTGTTTGAACCTGTTATGATGTGAACTAGCCGTAGCTCAGTGCTCATCTTTTGTCGAGCATCATGTGTAGATCACTGCCATGTGCTTTGTTGATACGTTTGGGTGCAGTAGCTTAATTATTTGTTGCTTGCTAAGTGGCATCATGCTGTTAATGACAGATTTGCGCCATTCTTGTTTTGCTTGCCATTTGCAAACCGTGCATCCGATTCGGTGATCTTTATATCGATTTCAACGAAATCATCTCATCTTTCAGTGGCATGCTTGGTTTGCCAAGTTGATGCCTGGCTCATCATTTACCTTCCGGGCGCATTTATCGCATTGCATATCGCATCTCGCATATCATGTCATGTTTTGCATCATGTTGATTGTGCTTTGCACCGTGATTTATTGTGGTTCCTTTGTTTGTGTTGTTGCTTTGGGTAGAGTCGGAGGCGAGTACGTGAACGAGGAGCCTGTTGAGAACGCCGAGGATCAAGCTTTCGACAACTCGAGAACATTGCGAGCAAGATGACCATACCCTCGAAATCACTTCTATCTTTGCTATGCTAGTTGCTCGCTCTTTTGCTATGCCTATGCTGCGATGCCTACCACTTGCTATATCATGCCACCCATATTGCCATGTCATCCCCTAACCATCCTTTCCTAGCAAACCGTTGATTGGCTATGTTACCGCTTTGCTCAGCCCTCTTATAGCGTTGCTAGTTGCAGGTGAAGCTGAAGTTTGTTCCTTGTTGGAACATGGAGATGTTGTTCCTTGTTGGGACATGTTTACTTGTTGGGGATATCACAATATATATCTGCTATAATTAATACATCTATATACTTGGTAAAGGGTGGAAGGCTCGGCCTTTTGCCTGGTGTTTTGTTCCACCCTTGCCACCCTAGTTTCCGTCATATCGGTGTTATGTTCCTTGATTTTGCGTTCCTTACACGGTTGGGTGATTTATGGGACCCCCTTGACAGTTCGCTTTGAATAAGACTCGTCCAAAGAAGGCCCAACATTGGTTTTACCATTTGCCACCTAAGCCTTTTTCCCCGGTTTTCGCGAGCCCGAGGGTCATCTTTATTTTAACCCCGGGCCAGTTCTCCTTCGATTGCTGGCCCAACTTGAGCGATGTCCGGCGCCCTTGGGCAACCAGGGTTTATGCCAACCCGACGTCTGCTCATCCGGTGTGCGAGAGCGAGATATGTGCAGCTCCTATCGGGATTTGTCGGCACATTCGGGCGGCTTTGTTGGTCTTGTTTTATTGCTGTCGAAATGTCTTGTAGTCCGGGATTCCGAGATTGATCGGGTCTTCCGGTAGAAGGAATATCCTTCGTTGACCGTGAGAGCTTATAATGGGCTAAGTTGGGACACCCTGCAGGTAATATCTTTCAAAGCCGTGCCCGCGTTATGAGGCAGATGGGAATTTGTTAATGTCGGTTGTAGAAAACCCAAAGTTGACCTCAAATAAAATACACATCAACGCGTGTGTAACCGTGATGGTCTCTTCTCATGGAGTCCGGGAAGTGAACACGGTGTTGGAGTTATGTCGGCGTAAGTAGTTCAGGATCACTTCTTGATCACTACTAGTTTCACGACCGTGCTTTGCTTCTCTTCTCGCTCTCTTTTGCGAAGTAGCCACCATATATGCTAGTCGCTTGCTGCAGCTCCACTTTATTATCTTGTCCTTCCTATTAGCTTAAATAGTCTTGATCTCGCGGGTGTGAGATTGCTGAGTCCCCGTGACTCACGTGATACTTCCAAAACAGTTGCAGGTTCCGATGAGGCGGTGCAGGTGATTCCACCGAGCTCAAGTGGGAGTTCGACGAGGAACGTGGTCGTTACTATGTGTCTTTTCCAGATGATCGATAGTGGTGCCCAGTTGGGACGATTCGGGATCTGTGTTAGCATTTGGGGTATCTTCTTTTATTTTGGTTCCGTAGTCGGACCTTGAGTGTACTCGAATGATGGATGTTTATTTATGTCTTGTGTGACGTGGCATTGTAAGCCAACTATGTATCTTTCCCTTAATTATTACATGGGTTGTGTGAAGATTACCTCACTTGCGACATTGCTTTCAATGCGGTTATGCCTCTAAGTCGTGCCTCGACACGTGGGAGATATAGCCGCATCGGGTGTTCTGAGATACATACGGATCTGAATGTTGCGAACCGTTGACTAAGCCTCTTCCACGAGCAAAACATGATCAGCACCAAGATTCCATGGGTGTTAGAATCATTCTTGTGTAATCTAGATTATTGACTCTAGTGCAAGTGGGAGCTGAAGGAAATATGCCCTAGAGGCAATAATAAAGTTATTATTTATTTCCTTATTTCATGATAAATGTTTATTATTCATGCTAGAATTGTATTAACCGGAAACATAATACATGTGTGAATACATAGACAAACAAAGTGTCACTAGTATGCCTCTACTTGACTAGCTCATTAATCAAAGATGGTTATGTTTCCTAACCATGGACAAAGAGTTGTTATTTGATTAATGGGATCACATCATTAGGTGAATGATCTGATTGACTTGACCCATTCCGTTAGCTTAGCACTTGATCGTTTAGTTTGTTGTTATTGCTTTCTTCATGACTTATACATGTCCCTATGACTATGAGATTATGCAACTCCGTTTACGAAGGAACACTTTGTGTGCTACCAAGCGTCTGGCGTAACTAGGTGATTATAAAGGTGCTCTACATGTGTCTCCGAAGGTACTTGTTGGGTTGGCGTATTTCGAGATTAGGATTTGTCACTCGAATGTCGGAGAGGTATCTCTGGGCCCTCTCGGTAATACACATCACTTAAGCCTTGCAAGCATTGCAACTAATGAGTTAGTTGCGGGATGATGTATTACAGAACGAGTAAAGAGACTTGCCGGTAACGAGATTGAATTAGGTATTGAGATACCGACGATCCAATCTCGGGCAAGTAACATACCGATGACAAAGGGAACAATGTATGTTGTTATGCGGTTTGACCGATAAAGATCTTCGTAGAATATGTAGGAGCCAATATGAGCATCTAGGTTCCACTATTGGTTATTGACCGAGAATAGTTCTAGGTCATGTCTGCATAGTTCTCGAACCCGTAGGGTCCGCACGCTTAACGTTACGATGACAATTTTATTATGAGTTTATGTTTTGATGTACCGAAGGTTGTTCGGAGTCCCGGATGTGATCACAGACATGACGAGGAGTCTCGAAATGGTCGAGACATAAAGATCGATATATTGGACGACTATATTCGGACACGGAAGTGTTCGGGTGATTTGAGAGAAGACGGAGTGCCGAGGGGTTACCGGAACCCCCGGGAAGTATTGGGTCTTAGTGGGCTCGAGGGGGAGAGAGGGCAGCATCCCAGAGGTGGCGCCCCATGAGGAGTCCGGGTGGACTAGGGAGGCGCGGCCCTCTTCCTCTCCCTCTCCCTCTCTTTCCTTCCCCCTCTCTCTTCCTAGTTGGACTAGGAAAGGGGAGTCCTACTCCCACTAGGAGGAGGACTCCCCCCCTCCTTGGCGCGCCCCCTAGGGCCGGCCGGCCTCCCCCCTTGCTCCTTTATATACGGGGGCAGGGGGCACCCTAAAACACACAAGTTGATCTTCGTGATCGTTCCTTAGCCGTGTGCGGTGCCCCCCCTCCACCATATTCCACCTCGGTCATATCGTCGCGGAGTTTAGCCGAAGCCCTGCGTTGGTAGAACATCATCATCGTCACCATGCCGTCGTGCTGACGGAACTCATCCCCAACACCCTGCTGGATTGGAGTCCGGGGATCGTCATCGAGCTGAACGTGTGCAGAACACGGAGGTGCCGTACGTTCGGTGCTTGGATTGGTCGGATCGTGAAGACGTACGACTACATCAACCGCGTTGTCATAACGCTTCCGCTTTTGGTCTACGAGGGTACGTGGACACACTCTCCCCTCTCGTTGCTATGCATCACCATGATCTTGCGTGTGCGTAGGAATTTTTTTTAAATTACTACGTTCCCCAACACTATATTCTATTATTTCTTCCGGAGGCATTATGATGTTGCTCTCTTCACCCATCACCTCGTTTTGTCAAGATCATGTTATTTTCTTACTTATCCATTTAACCGGAGTGTTGTATCATCTCTTCAATATCTTTTCATCTCATCAAGTTTTTTTCTCTTTTCTACTGGAGTGTTGTGCAAATTCTGTCATTCTTGTTCCTTGGCTATCTCATTATTCTGAGGTGGTCATATTCTTTTCGTTCGTGAAGCTCTTATTTCCATGTCTTTCAACCTTCAAGTTCTCGTAATACTCCTTGTTCCTCTTTTATACCGGATTGTTTGCAATCCCGTTCATCTCTGTTGTACTCTTTCTTTTAAATTGCTCAACCTCTCAAGGTTCGTGGTTTCACTCGTTCGTCAAAGAAGCAACTTATTTTACCTCTTATCTTCCTCTTCCTTTTCCCTCCGGTGCCATCCTAGATCTCGGGACGAGATCCTCTCGTAGTGGTGGAGTGTTGTAACGCCCCGGATACAACTTTCCATAATTGTAACTCCAACTCTTGCCATTTCCGGCGATGTGATATGTTATTTCCTCCGTGGTTGGGTTTTGTCTGTTGTTTTGCATTTTGTTCATGTCATGCAATCTCATCTCATAGCATCATCCGCATTGCATCTGCATGTTTTCATAAAGTTTGTATCCGTTCGTAGTTGTCGCGTCCCCCCTTGCCATCGTTGACCGTTTCGCGACCAATCAGGGTTTTCGTTTCCCTCTTGTCAAACCGCCTAACCCCTCTTTGCACAACCACCGACCCCCTCTTGCGCGCGTCCGGAATTCCCCCGAACCTGACCCGTTCTGTCGTTACCGTTGGATTCAGATCATCCCCAAATATCCCTAAAACATCTCCGTTTTCTTATTTGGGACTCCCTAACATATTTATTCTTGTCCATCGGATTTCGATCGAAAGATCTAAACTTCCCTCCTTTTCATATATATAGTCCACCTCTAGTCACTTTTGGCAAACCCTAAAATTTAGGCAGGCTGTCCTATCCATCTCATCGCCGCCGCCACTCCACCAAATCCCCTCGGGATCCCTTCTCCTCGTTTTCCTCCAGCCACCAACCAGCGCTCCCCACTGCTCCTCCCCGATTCGCTCGCCCGGCCAACCAGAGCAGCTCCTCGATCCACTCCACGCCGACCCCCATCGCCCTCCTCCCGTGCTTCCCGCGCGCCACCCAAGCAGCAGCAGCAGATGAGCACCGCCGGCCCTCCTCTTCCTCCTGTCTTCTCCTTTTCCTCGTCTCTCAACTCCCCTCCTCTGCTTCCTATCGCAGGAACCGGACGCAGCCGTCGAACGCCATGGATTCGCGCCAAGAGGTCCTATGGGCCCCAAGGACCTCGCCGCCGGGATCCACTTCCTCCAGTCACCTCCAGCGCCAACACAGCCTGTGCACGGCCGCCGCACGCGCCTGCGTTCATTCCTCACACCCGAAACCCAGCAACCCAGCACGGCGCCGTCCCTTGCTTCTGGCGTGCGAACACGCGAGAAGGCCGAGCCCGCGCCAAGTCCCTGCCTCGCCGGAGAGATCTTCGCCGCCGCCGGATCCGCCATCCCCGCGCCTCCCCCGCCTTGGATCCGACCGCCTCCGCCCGGCCCTCGTCGCCCCGTCAAGTCCAACACCGGCTTCCCCTGCTTCTGTGTGCGAGCACGCGAGGAGGACTACCAGCGCTGTCCCCCTCGTTGACTTGGTCCAGCGCCAGCGTGAACGAGTGCTGCGTCGCCCGTGCGAGCCCTCCTCTGCTTCGCCTTTGTCGTGAGCCGCGCCAGATCAGCCAGCCCAAGCCGGCCTGCCTTGGCCTCTCCATCCATCTGGGCCAACCCAGCTAGGTGAGCTGCAGCCCATCTCTAAGCCGCACCCAGTGCTCCTGTCGGGCCAGCTAGATTCGGCCCTAGTTTCTGTCATATCGGTATTATGTTCCCGGATTTTGCGTCCCTAACGCGGTTGGGTGATTTATGGGACCCCCTTGACAGTTCGCTTTGAATAAGACTCTTCCAGCAAGGCCCAACATTGGTTTTACCATTTGCCTCACCTATGCCCTTTTTTCCCTTGGGTTTCAGGAGCCCAAGGGTCATCTTTATTTTAGCCCCCGGGCGGTGCTCCTTCGATTGTTGGTCGAACCGAGCAACCCACAGGGGCCACCACGGGAAACTTCGAGGCCTGGTTTTACTCGTAGCTTGACTTATCCGGTGTGCCACGAGAACGAGGTACGTGCGACTCCTATCGGGATTTGTCGGCACATCGGGCGGCTTTGTTGGTCTTGTTTTACCATTGTCGAAATGTCTTGTAACTGGGATTCCGAGTCTGATCGGGTCTTCCCGGGAGAAGGAACATCCTTCGTTGATCGCGAGAGCTTATCATGGGATAAGTTGGGACACCCCTGCAGGGTTTGAACTTTCGAGAGTCGTGCCCGCGGTTATGTGGCAGATGGAAATTTGTTAATATCCGGTTGTAGTAAACTTGAAGTAAACTCTTCTAAAATACACCAACCGTGTGCGTAACCGTGATTGTCTCTTTTCGGGGTTGATCGAGAGGAGAACACGGTTTCTGGGTTATGTCTGACGTAAGTAGGAGTTCAGTGTCACCTCTTGATCATTACTAATTGACGACCGCTTGCTTTGCTTCTCTTCTCGCTCTTATTTGCGTAAGTTAGCCACCATACATTGCTTAGCCGCTGCTGCAACTTCACCACTTTACCCCTTCCTTTCCCTTTAAGCTTTGCTAGTCTTGATACCCATGGTAATGGGATTGCTGAGTCCTCGTGGCTCTTAGATTACTACAACAACAGTTGCAGGTACAGGTTATGCGATGATCATGACGCAAGAGCGATGTTTGCTTGTTTTGGAGTTCTTCTTCTGCTTCTTCGATCAGGGGATAGGTTCCAGGTCGGCAGCCTGGGCTAGCAGGGTGGATGTTGTTTGAGTTTCTATTTGTGTTTCATCTGTAGTCGAATGTTGATCTTATGTAAGATGATGTTGTATTCATGTGACATTGTATGTTTTGGATGTATCCCCACTATTATGTAATGTTGACGTAATGATATCCACCTTGCAAAAGCGTCTTCAAGATGCGCTTCTATCCTTAGTGGGACCTTGAGTTCCTTTAGGATAGGGTCGCATCTTAGGCGTGACAAGTTGGTATCAGAGCCTCGACCGACCATAGGAGCCCCCTTGTTTGTTGGTCGTTGTTGAGTCTAGAAGAAAACTATTTTGAGTCTTAGGATTATATATATCGGAGAGTAGGATTCTTTTTACTCCTTAGTCCCTTCGTCGCTCTGGTGAGGCCTCCTGACGTAGATGTTTTTTCTTTCCTCTCCTCAAATTTCACGAAATTTTTTTAGGATCACGCGGGTATCTTGGGATCGTTCCGATAGTCTTGTGACGAGAACATTGTTCTTGGTGCCTCCTGGCATTTAGGGGTTGTGGCAGTGTCCCGGGGAGTTGAGCTCCGAGGTGTTGTCGTCACAATTTTATCGTGCGATTCTGGAATACGAGTTTTGCCGACATCGAAAATCTCTTTTATGCAGTTGTTGGTGAGATAACCTCGACGCCACCCAGTACTGGGGAGTTCGGGAGTATTGCCATAGCTTGTATAACGGATGCTTTTCGAAGGTTGAGGTACACGATTTCCGGAGTTTTCTTGGTTATGTGTTGAAGGATGGATACAATTTGGATCTAGGTATTGTTAGTTTGGGTGATATATTTTGTGTCCCATGTATCCCCAACACCAGATTGCATAACCGAGAAAGTTTCGGGAGTTTATAGGTGGGAATTCAAGTAGCTCCTAGAATATCTTTCCGACGGATGCGATATGGGATTGGGTAAATCTCTATCATATGTATTTGTTCCGCTTATTTCGCAAGCCAATCCTTTGTTTTGTTTTGAGTTGTGGTATTGAGTTGCTTCAATGGCAAGTGTTGATTCCATACCTTTCAAGCGGTGTTCTCATATTTCTATGAGAGTGCTAATCCTTCTTGTTTATCGAGATTGTCATGTCAATTCTTTTCCAAACCGGCGTGCTTCTCTTCAAGTGGATCCGATCATTTTCAACATCCGCAAGATCAACTCTAAGTTTTCTCACCGGTGTTTGTTTCATCCATCCCAAGTTGTCCTTGTTTTCCCCCCCTCCCACCCCTTTTTTCTTCAAGGACTCAGATTTCTTAATCATGTATCCTTTTTATTTGAGAGAAGTCTCTTCATTCTTTTCTTTCGATGTTCTTATCCGGTGATTTCCCATGAAGATGCTCAACAGTTTCAAGTTCATCATCCTTCGTTGTTGTTTCTTCTCCGGCGGATCCAATTTCAAGCTTTCGGTGTTGATCATATTCCTTTCCTCGTTTCAAATGTTTTTGCATGCCGGTGTACCTCTTAGTTGTTCACCTCTCTTTATTCTTATCCGGAGTGTTGAAGATATCTTGGAAGATTCGTGTTTCCATTCTCAATTCGTTCAAGTTATTTTGAGGTTGTTATCTCATTCAAGCCATTTAACTCAACCGGTGCAATCCCCTTTCAATCAATCGTTCAACGGTGTTTTCCTTTTGAGTGGGCCCTAACCCACAGGTCTTTTCCCAGGATCTTACCTGACTCTTCTAATTTATCCGGAGCCATTTCCCAAATTCTTTTCGAAGCTTGATGTAAGAATGAATTTTCATCAGTCATATGTCTTTCTCCAAAATCTTTCAAACTCTTTTCATCGTTGGTTCAACCTTTCCAATTTTCATCCCGGAGTATCTCAACAATTTATGGTGGTTTCTCATCGTCATTCTCAACATTTGAAGACCGAAGAAGAGTTCCTCTTAAATCCTTACCTGTTCTTCCAAAGATGTGTAGTTCAAGTTTGATGCCATCCTCTCATAGTTGTTTTCGATTGTGGGAATTCTTTTCACCCATCCGGAGCATTTCATGAGTTGTTCCCATTTCTTTCCTCCGTAGGCCATCATGTCATAATTCCTCATTCTCAGCTTTCAGCTCTCGTTCTCCAAATCTTACCGGTGCATCATTCAATTATGCTCTAAGCAGCTCGTGATATATTCGTTCATTTGTATCTAAATTCCCTCAAGTATCAACGTCGTTTTCTAATTCCTCCCGGTGATTCGTTCTCTTTTCTTCGTTCATTTTCAATTCTTGCGGTGGTTCGTTCAAGATTCCTCTTCCTTTATTACCGCATCATTTCATTCGTCCTTTCCAATCCTCTCGGTGATTCATTGAAGACCTTCCCAAGTTTGCGCCATATCTATTTTAATCCTTTCTACGAGAATAAGTGGCATGCCAAATCCATTGTGGGTCATCAATTTAAATTGGTGAAGGATACGCATAACGTAATTCTTATTATTGTTTCATCCAAGTGATCTAGTTTCTTCTTTCCAGAGTTGTTCATCATGTCACGTTCTCGGTTCGAGTTGATTCATCTTTCTTTTCCGGAGTTCCAAGTTTTCGGCATTATCTCATCGTGAAGCTCCTTCTAAATCATTGCAAGGCTTCAACTTGTGTTCTCAACTTCTCTTTCGTTTTATCATCTTTTTATTACCGGAGTTCTTCATAAAGGCTCTACATGATGGTTCGTCAAGGATTCCTTTCATTCTTCAATTGTTCTTCAAGATTTCTCTCGAAGTTATGATCCGTCAAGCCATACTTCAAAATAAACATGGTGCTCAACACATGTTTTGTTTTGAGGAGTTCAAGCATTCTTCATCTTGCATTCCGAAGTGCAATTCTTTCTACCTTATCTTTTGAGATGGTGTTATGTCATCCTTGGCAATTTCTCCTCGTGCTTGATGATTCACATGTTGTCAAGAATGAGGTATTTAAAATCCATCAATCTCTTCTTTGGAGTTATCTTGGTATAGATTTCACCTAAAGCCTTCCTAAGGAATGTTGCTATTTGTGGTGCTTATCAATGATCCGAGTTTTTTCTCCTATCCTCTCGGCGAAAGAAGTTTTCATCTCTTCTTTGACCTCACACAAGCAATTGTTTTTTGTTAGTGGCAAAATTTCACCTCAAGTGTTGAGATGTTTCGATAAGCCCACCACAAGCTTATTCTTTTCGTTGTGGGTTTTCCAACAACTCCTTTATAACCTTCTTGGAAGGGTGCTTTCCAAGATAATTTGCGGCAAAAGTTGGCATTTTCTTCTCCATTCTATTATTCCAATGATCTATCTTCTATTATTTCTTCCGGAGGCATTGTGATGTTGCTCTCTTCACCCATCACCTCGTTTTGTCAAGATCATGTTATTTTCTTACTTATCCATTTAACCGGAGTGTTGTATCATCTCTTCAATATCTTTTCATCTCATTAAGTTTTTCTTTTCTCTTTTCTACTGGAGTGTTGTCCAAATTCTGTCATTCTTGTTCCTTGGCTATCTCATTATTCCGAGGTGGTCATATTCTTTTCGTTCGTGAAGCTCTTATTTCCATGTCTTTCAACCTTCAAGTTCTCGTAATACTCCTTGTTCCTCTTTTATACCGGATTGTTTGCAATCTCGTTCATCTCTGTTGGACTCTTTCTTTTAAATTTCTCAACCTCTCAAGGTTCATGGTTTCACTCGTTCGTCAAAGAAGCAACTTAGTTTACCTCTTATCTTCCTCTTACTTTTCCCTCCGGTGCCATCCTAGATCTCGGGACGAGATCCTCTCGTAGTGGTGGAGTGTTGTAACGCCCCGGATACAACTTTCCATAATTGTAACTCCAACTCTTGCCATTTCTGGCGATGTGATATGTTATTTCCTCCGTGGTTGGGTTTTGTCTGTTGTTTTGCATTTTGTTCATGTCATGCAATCTCATCTCATAGCATCATCCGCATTGCATCTGCATGTTTTCATAAACTTTGTATCCGTTCGTAGTTGTCGCGTCCCCCCTTGCCTTCGTTGACCGTTTCGCGACCAATCAGGGTTTTCGTTTCCCTCTTGTCAAACCGCCTAACCCCTCTTTGCACAACCACCGACCCCCTCTTGCGCGCGTCCGGAACTCCCCCGAACCTGACCCGTTCTGTCGTTACCGTTGGATTCAGATCATCCCCAAATATCCCTAAAACATCTCTGTTTTCTTATTTGGGACTCCCTAACATATTTATTCTTGTCCATCAGATTTCGATCAAAAGATCTAAACTTCCCTCCTTTTCATATATATAGTCCACCTCTAGTCATTTTTGGCAAACCCTAAATTTTAGGCAGGCTGTCCTATCCATCTCATCGCCGCCACTCCACCAAATCCCTCGGGATCCCTTCTCCTCGTTTTCCTCCAGCCACCAACCAGCGCTCCCCATTGCTCCTCCCGATTCGCTCGTCCGCCAAGCAGAGCAGCTCCTCGATCCACTCCACGCCGACCCCCATCGCCTCCTCCCGTGCTTCCTGCGCCACCCAAGCTGCAGCAGCAGATGAGCACCGCCGGCCCTCCTCTTCCTCCTGTCTTCTCCTTTTCCTCGTCTCCCAACTCCCCTCCTCTGCTTCCTATCGCAGGAACCAGACGCAGCCGTCGAACGCCATGGATTCGCGCCAAGAGGTCCTATGGGCCCCGAGGACCTCGCCGCCGGGATCCACTTCCTCTGGTCACCTCCAGCGCCACCACAGCCTGTGCACGGCCGCCGCGCGCGCCTGCCTTCATTCCTCGCACCCGAAACCCAGCAAGCCAGCACGGCGCCGTCCCCTGCTTCTGGCGTGCGAACACGCGAGGACGCTGAGCCCGCGCCAAGTCCCTGCCTCGCCGGAGAGATCTTCGCCGCCGCCGGATCCGCCATCCCCGCGCCTCCCCCGCCTTGGATCCGACCGCCTCCGCCCGGCCCTCGTCGCCCCGTCAAGTCCATCGCCGGCCTCCCCTGCTTCTGCGTGCGAGCACGCGAGGACGACGACCAGCGCTGCCCCCCTCGTTGACTTGGTCCAGCGCCAGCGTCGACGAGTGCTGCGTCGCTCGTGCGAGCCCTCCTCTGCTTCGCCTTCGCCGTGAGCCGCGCCAGATCTGCCAGCCCAAGCCGGCCTGCCTTGGCCTCTCGAGCCATCTGGGCCAACCCAGCTAGGTGAGCTGCAGCCCATCTCTAAGCCGCACCCAGTGCTCTTGTCGGGCCAGCCAGATTCGGCCTAGTGTAGTATTTTTTTCATATCTGCGATTTTAGCATTTATCCCAGGATTTTCAGAATTGCGGAAAACTCCTTGCTCTTCATGCATATAAGAACTCTCAACCGTGCATCGGATTAAAATGATTTAAACATGTAAAATGCTTAGAATTTTGTGTAGATTAACAATATGCCATTTTCATCCATGTTTGAAATGTTTAACTTGTTGTTTGTTTAAATTTGCCTAAATGCCATGCTAAAATGATTTATTTCATAACTAAATAACCGTAGCCTGGTGGAAGGGTGGAAGGCTCGGCCTTATGCCTGGTGTTTTGTTCCACTCTTGCCGCCCTAGTTTCCGTCATATCGGTATTATGTTCCCGGATTTTGCGTCCCTAACGCGGTTGGGTGATTTATGGGACCCCTTGACGGTTCGCTTTGAATAAGACTCTTCCAAAGAAGGCCCAACATTGGTTTTACCATTTGCCTCACCTATGCCCTTTTTCCCTTGGGTTTACGGAGCCCAAGGGTCATCTTTATTTTAGCCCCCGGGCGGTGCTCCTTCGATTGTTGGTCGAACCGAGCAACCCACAGGGGCCTGGGAAACTCGAGGCCTGGTTTTACTCGTAGCTTGACTTATCCGGTGTGCCCTGAGAACAAGGTACGTGCGACTCCTATCGGGATTTTTCGGCACATCGGGCGGCTTTGCTGGTCTTGTTTTACCATTGTCGAAATGTCTTGTAACTGGGATTCCGAGTCTGATCGGGTCTTCCCGGGAGAAGGAATATCCTTCATTGATCGCGAGAGCTTATCATGGGCTAAGTTGGGACACCCCTGCAGGGTTTGAACTTTCGAGAGCCGTGCCCGCGGTTATGTGGCAGATGGAAATTTGTTAATATCCGGTTGTAGTAAACTTGAAGTAAACTCTTCTAAAATACACCAACCGTGTAAAGCGTAACGTGATTGTCTCTTTTGGGGTTGATCGAGAGGAGAACACGGTTTCGGGTTATGTCTGACGTAAGTAGGAGTTCAGTGTCACCTCTTGATCATTACTAGTTGACGACCGCTTGCTTTGCTTCTCTTCTCGCTCTTATTTGCGTAAGTTAGCCACCATACATTGCTTAGCCGCTGCTGCAACTTCACCACTTTACCCCTTCCTTTCCCTTTAAGCTTTGCTAGTCTTGATACCCATGGTAATGGGATTGCTGAGTCCTCGTGGCTCACAGATTACTACAACAACAGTTGCAGGTACAGGTTATGCGATGATCATGACGCGAGAGCGATGTTTGCTTGTTTTGGAGTTCTTCTTCTGCTTCTTCGATCAGGGGATAGGTTCCAGGTCGGCAGCCTGGGCTAGCAGGGTGGATGTTGTTTGAGTTTCTGTTTGTGTTTCATCCGTAGTCGGATGTTTATCTTATGTAAGATGATGTTGTATTCATGTGACATTGTATGTTTTGGATGTATCCCCACTATTATGTAATGTTGACGTAATGAAATCCATCTTGCAAAAGCGTCTTCAAGATGCGTTTCTATCCTTGGTGGGACCTTCGAGTTCCTTTAGGATAGGGTCGCATCTTGGGCGTGACACATGCCTTGCTCATTTAAAAGACTACACAATCAACTACTTATTTCATGCACCAGAATAAACGCCACATCACGTGCATCCGAAAGGAAAAATATATAAATGGATACAGTAGGGGCCTCCCCTGCTGATATATGGAGCAAATTCTATTGGAAAATGACAAAACCTTTAAGAACTCAAACAAAGAAAAGTTTAGCTGAAGCATTTGTAGAATGGTGATACAAAATAATAGGAGTACGACTAGGAATGGATATTAACATAAGGTCTATGACAGAAGACTCAGAAATTTAGGTCCAAATAAAGAAATAAGCCTTGTCACCTGATGCTTGCTCCATTATACCACCTCTTCTGGCTTAGCGGGGAAGGCGGGAAATGGAGAGGCATGGTTGAGACCTAAAGTATCCTAACCTTTCAAAGACGTAGTAATAGAATACTCGAAACGTTCATTAAAAACCTCATAGCTGAGCCACAATTCACATATACATAGTTGAGCATGCGACCTAAAGTATCATAGTTAAGCCACAATTCGCAGAAATTTTAAGTCCAAAAAAGAAGAAATAGCATGTTGTAAGATTAATATCCACAGATACATAGTTGAGCTACAACCTAAAGTATCCTTACCTGTCAGAGCTATGCTAATAGAATATTCAAAAGCTTCATTAAACTATCATCATATTGCCCAGCCACGGCAGCAGTGCACGATCATCAAAATATGTAGGTGCAGAGTGCAGACCTATTCACAGGTTAGCTGAAGCGGTATGAAAAATTCAAACATTAGCTGTTACAATATTATTCATCGGTAAAGCAGTATGGGCTACCATCAGCGCGACATTACAGGGTGGCGACTTCGGCCTCTGTGATCGCAAGTTTTCTAAAAAGCAACATGGATGAATAGCTACCTCAGGAGCGTTGCTCCTGGAGAATTGTAAATTTGTAATACTCTTTTTAAAATGAACAGAGAAAATCCGCAATGACCAAGATGTCCAATTCTTCAATTACGTACTCATATATCAAGGTCTAGAGTATATCTATCCGGGTTGTACAGATTCAAACTGAAAGCAAAGTGGATTTTAGGACAGAGCTATATTGTGACCAAACATGTAAATAAGAGAATTCTGCAGTGCAAGAGCACTTTTAGGACAGGGTTACATTATAAACAAATTAGCCCATGAACTTATAATAAAAAAGGACATGCGTAGGGAAAAACACTGCCCAAACAAAGTACAGAGAAAAGGAACGCCCAAATAAATATGTTGACGAAGGCAAAGGAAGAAGACCACGTCATATTTGAATGAATATATATAATCTATTCCAGACCTTGCCTAGTAGAAACACAGTGACAAGCAAGCACAAGATGCATCAGCTTACGTATTTTAAACCACTGCCATTGACATACACGGATGATTACATTACAAAGGCATATAACTTGACATATAGGCATGGACGCTGATACTATGACTTGTTTATGCCCCATGCCCAACTGTCATGCTCCTAGTCTTTCTTATATCAAGCACAACAGCAGCAAAGCAAACAAAAATGTAGCCACTCAACACTTGGAAAACAGAAAACAGTGAACATACGCAAACAAATCAAACTGACGCAAATGCCCAGCCTCCAGTTAGCTGCTCAAATATGCTCTCCGCCACTAAGGGGAAATATGGGATATACTTTTCTTAACATGAAACATTAAGTTCTAGATGTCAATAAAAGATTTAGTCTGCTTGCACATCATTTGTTTGAGCATCACATACTCTCAATTAACCAACAACAATCATGAAGCACATACCTCCCCATGTCATAGGCCATTGCCTCCAGTTCTTGATGGACTCCTTCAATAGCGCAACGCCTTCCATATGTAGCAATGCAAAATTCAGCAACAAAGGTAACAAGCCTAGTGAGAGAGTGGATAGCAGAAGAAACACTTTCAACCAATTCCGGAGAAACAGAGAATATGTATAGAAACTTCCTACTGAAGTAACAATGCAATGCCATTTTATATTTGTAGCAGGTTAGTTTAAGAGAGATTCTGGTAAAAAAAATCTATTTTTTAAGGCTACCTCTTTCCAAATAAAAAAGTAAATTCAGTAACCATGTGAATAAGAATAAAATGCAACTTAACTTGTTTAAGGCCACCTCTTTCCAGATAAAAATGTAAATTTAGTAACCATGTGGATAAGAATAAAATGCAACTTTCTATCTTCATTAAACATTTGAGTTCTCTACTGAAAAATTAAAAGGACGAAATTAATCACTGGAAAGTAGCATTTCATAGTGATTTAGCTCTTTGCTCATGTTGTTTCGCCCACCTCTTCCTCAATCCTTTTTTTTGTTTTGCCCACCTCTGTCAGTTTGCCCTTCCTCAGTGATAGTTTGTTCTTAGCTAAAATTGGTTGTTGAATCCATTTTATGCCAAAAAAGGACACTCAAGATAAAAGAGAACTTTGATCCAAAACTAAAGAACAAAAAAAAAAGAACGGGGTGGCCGGTGGGCGTCGACAGCAGGGCTGGGCCATCTTCCTCTGGCTCTGTCTTCCTCGTCTTCCTCGGTGTTGACCAATCAGCTAGCTCCAAAGAAGAGGATATGGAGAGAAGCGAAGGGGGGGAGGAGGGGCACGGTGTGGTCAAGGCAGGAGAGGAGGAGAGATGCGAATGGCCTGTGCCGGCTTGTGTTCCTCCATCTGCTGTTGCACATTCCTCTCTCTTTCTCCCTCATCTCATTCCTTCTCTCTTCCCCACATCTTTTCTCTCTCCTGCAGGGACAAGCTCATGGCACAGGACCGAATCGAGCGCCCTAGCTATCACCGTTTGCCTGCAGGTCGTCCCCGTTGCTGGAGATGCTCGCCGCCGCACCCTCATGCCTCGGATCTGGCGGGATCCCCTGCTCCTCCACCTCTAGCGAGAAGACCCTGGCGGCAGCCGCGGCTTTGTTGCGTGCTCCCGTTCGGCTTCCTGCCCAAAGGCTCGCAACGGTCGTCCACTGGCTCGCGGTGGCGGCGGCCCCTGACCTCTTGCGCGGCAGCTTCCTCCTGGTGGCATGGTCGTCGGACAGAGAGGAGCGAGGCGGAATGGCGGCGATGGCTGACGAGGAAGGACGGACGAGGACGAGGGAGTGCGGCGCTGCGGGGTTTGGGAAGGCTAGGGTTTGTGCTGTGGGGATTGTGGACCTGCACGATTCGAGACGAGACGCGGTGCGGCGCACGCGGAGCTGACTGGCGAATCCCTTTCGCACACGAGTGCGGTTGACCCAGCCAATACAAGGACGAGACGAGCCCATCCGTTATTGGGCAGGAAAAAGCAACCGTAGGGTGAAAACAGATTTACCGGAAGGTGAATATCTTACGGCCTAAGCTGAAAACGAGGACGATTAGTGGTCATGAAGTCAGCAAATTGGGGGATCACCATGGAGCCAAGTTTGCTAGCAACCTTATAGATTAGAATTTATTATTTCAACCATAACATGTGAATTGGTTGCTAATTTAACATGAGAAGTTTTATGAGAAGGAGTTGTTGTTGTGATGCTAGGAAAAGTGATTGAAATTATCATTGATCAAACTTATGCACTTTGTCAGCATTCACGCTTCATAAATTATTATTTTTATCATTTACTTACTCGAGGACGAGTAGGAATTAAGCTTGGGGATGTTGATACGTCTCCAACGTATCTATAATTTATGAAATATTCTTGCCATGTTTACAACAATTATATATGGTTTTGGTATGATTTGAATGGAACTAACCTGGATTGATGCTGTTTTCAGCAGAACTACTGTGTTGTTGTTTTTTATGCAGAAATAAAAGTTCTCCAAATGCAACAGAACTTTTTGACGATTATTTTGGAACAAAAGAGGCACTATAAGCTTCATGGGAGGGCCAGAAGAGCCATAAGTTGGTCACAACCCATCAGGACACGCCTGGAGCCCAACCCGTGTGCAGGTGTATCGTGCTCACCTCAGGGCCCATCTTCGCCTGAAAACGATGCCAAAAAATTCTATAAATACAGAAACACCTAGAAATAATCCTAGATCAGAAGTTCCGCTGCCGCAAACCTCTGTAGGCACGAAAAACCAATCTAGACCCTGTTCCGACACCCTGCCGGAGGGGAAAATCATCACAGGTTGCCATCTTCATCATCCCGGCGGCCACCATGTTGAGGAGAGAGTAGTCTACCCTCGGGGCTGAGGGTTGTACCAGTAGTATGTGTTTAATCTCTGTCTCTCTCTCGTGTTCTTGAGATGGCACAATCTTTATGTATCACGGGCTTTGTTAATATAGTTGGTTCATATGGTGTTTTCCCCTCCCTATCTTGTTGTGATGAACTGAGTTTTCCCTTTGAGACTTCGTTTTATCAGACTGAATACTTTTATTGATTTGAGAGCACTTGATGTATGTATTGCTATGAATACCCGTGGTGAAAATGGGGTATCATATTGATTCATTTGATATGTGTATTGGCAATCAACTCGCGGATTCCCGAGGTGACATTGGGGTAATCTATGCATAGGGGTTGATGCACGTTCTCGTCTTTGTTTCTCCGGTAGAAATCTTGGGGCACTCTTTGAGGTTCTTTGTTGGATTGAGTATTATGAATATGAAATTGTTTGATGCATATCGTATAATCAACTCACGGATACTCGCAACGACATTGGAGTATCTAGATGACACATTAGAGTTGGTTGATGTGTATCATATGGTGTTATTTTAGTACGAACTCTTGAATAGATCGATCGAAAAGGATAACTTGGTGTTATTTTAGTACGAACTCTTCGATAGATCGATCGAAAAGGATAACTTTGAGGTGTTTCATACCCTACAAACACTTTCTTCTTATGTTCTCCGCTAGATAGGAACTTTGGAATGATTCTTCATCACACGTTGAGGGATGGTTATATGATCCAATTATATTAGCATTGTTTAGAGATTGCACTAGTGAAAGTACGGACCCTATGCCTCGTTCAAGCATACCATTTGTGCTCACTTTTGTTACTTGCTACCATGCTGTCTTTTATTGTTCCTATTACAAAAATCAATATCTACTATCATTACTACGCTTGTATCACCATCTGTTTGCCGAACTAGTGCACCTATACAAATTACCATTGTATTTGGTGTGTTGGGGACACAAGGGACTTTTTGTTATTTGGTTGCATGGTTGTTTGAGAGAGACCATCTTCATCCTATGCCTCCCATTGATTGATAAACCTTAGGTCATCCACTTGAGGGAAAATTGCTACTGTCCTACAAAACTCTGCGCTTGGAGGCCTAACACGAGTCTACAAGAACAAGTTGTGTAGTAGACATCATATTGTTGTAACGTTATGGTAGTTATAATCAATCATTACCCACTGTATGCTATCACAATTCTATGGACCCAAGTCAAAGGAGGCTCAACAAGATTTCAAACGCAAATAATGAAACTATAACAACAATATGTGAAAACAAGACAATCTGTAAAGCAAATGGTACATATACTTCTGTACCTCAATTTTTTTGAACAATTAGGACAAAACAAATAATGTGCATACAAGTACTGTGTAAAAATTTCAGAATTTTTGCATGTTCCGATAAAAAATGTAAATTCACGCACTATAACAAAAGTTTATGTTTTTGCACTGCACATACCAAACAAGCAATTTAATCATCCTAAAGGCAAATCTTGGCACATTATTTTTATAATACAATGGATTTTTACAAAGTGGATAATTATTTTTATTGAAAAGTTTATGTAATTCAAGATTTGCAAAGTTTCCATGCGCATGAACAAAGTTCAAGGAGCTCCCCCACTTCAATGGTGCTCGTCTTTCTTACTTTCACTTTCCTTTTTGAAAAGTTTTAGGTTCCCATATTTTTTTGTTTTTGAACTTTTTAAAAGCACACAACAGAATAAAATGACTCTCTAAACTTCCAGGTTGTCTCCCTGGTAGCGCTTTCTTTAAAGCCATTATGCTAGGCATAAAGTGCTCAAGTAATCGATCCACCCAGATCCCAAGGTATATTAAAGCCAATTTTAATTAACAATGATTTTTAATTTAGTATTGAGCACAAAGAAACATATATCAAGCAACAACGAAGTCTAACTCTCTTCCTATGCACCGGCATGTCATAAAAGAACATTTCATGCACACATAGTAAAGGTCGATACATAGCATAAGTAGTTTCTTTCAATTTTATCGTGTTGGACACATAGAGAGGTGGAGATGTGGTTCATCTCTCATAATAATTGCAAGTATGAGCAGAAATCATTTGCATATTATATTTATTAAAATCATCATGTGTAATAGTAAAACACAACCCATCAATATAATCCTTAATAAGCACAAACTTCTCTGATATAGTGTATTTCGGAGAATTCAAAAAGATGATAGGACTATCATGTGTGGATGCAATAGCAACAATTTCATTCTTAACATAAGGAACTATAACAGGTTCATCTCCATAGGCATAATTCATATTGGCAACATGGCCACGAGCATAGCAAACATCAATTTCACAAAAAGGGATATTTCAAACGAATCCAAGGGATCATAGCAATTATCATAGCGTTCACCTTCGGTAAGCACGAAGGAAAATTAAACAATGTTGAGTTTAAGAGTGACTCTCATTAGAAGGTGGGCATAGGTAGCTAATATGCTCTTCCCCCTTTTGTTCTTCGCGCTCCTCATCATCTTTTTCATCCAATGAGCTCTCAGTTTCAACATTTTCTTCTTCCATAGTTTCCTGCAAAATATTAGTCTATTCTTGGACAGCGGAGGCTTTCTCAATAAAATCATCAATATCGGCATTGTATTTATAACTCTCATATCAATATTTAAGTATAGCAAAATTTTCAGATCGGTAAACAACATCATGACAATCTTCATACTTTTCAAACAAAGATTCAATTTTATAAGCACCCTTAAAAGAAACAAATTCTTCTATTCGTTTCACATCATAATAATCATATCTACCATTAGCATAAGAAGCCAAAGTTTCATTATCATTAAATTCACATGAAAAGGGAAGGTGTGGAGTCTTCATCCTAGAGCAACAAGTGTAATCATATCTCAAGCATAAATCCCAAGCATACCATTGCGACATTTTAATTTGATCCTATAAGAGTTTCCATTTTGAGTCAAACGATAATCCCTAAAGTATTCACGTTGTTCCAATGTGTTTCCCATTATCATGTTGAATAGGGTTTTCTCAAGATTCTCAAAGTAGTGTTTAATATTTTCCACATAACGAGCATCGAGGGTTTTAGGAGGTTCTCCCTCTCCATGAGTAGCAAGTACAACTATTTTTTTGGTGTTTCGGTTCCATATCAATAACTAAAGATACAGAACAACTTAGAAGATAAAACTAAATCTACTTAGTGATAAAGCAAACAAGCACACACGAGAATATTCACCCCACGCTACTGCTCCCCGGCAACAGTGCTAGAAAAAGGCTTTGATAACCACAAGTATAGGGGATCATTTGTAGCCTTTCTCGATAAATAAGAGTTTCGAACCCAACGAGGAGCTAAAGGTAGAACAAATATTCCCTCAAGTTCTATCGACCACCGATACAACTCTACGCATGCTTAATGTTTGCTTTACCTAGAACAAGTATAAAACTATAAGTACTTTGTAGGTGTAGTAGGATAGATTTGCAAGATAATAAAGAACCTGAAAACAAAAGTTAGGTGTTGTTCTAATAAAAGTACAATTAAGTTAGTATAGCGAGTGTGGAAAAGTGGTGATAGGATTTTCTCAATTGTCCCTAAGCAATTGACTACGTTACTAGACCGATAACAAGTTTTTATGTGGGAGAGGCCACTGCTAGCATGTCATCCCTCACTTGGAATTCTAAGCACTTATGATTGGAACTATTAGCAAGCATCCGCAACTACTAATGTTCATTAAGGTAAAACCCAACCATAGCATTAATATATATTGGTTCCCCTTCAATCCCGTATGCATCAATTTCTATGTTAGGAAGAAGTTTCCCGTCACTCTTTCCCTCCAACGCATAGTCCTATCAACATACATCTAACCCTATGGTGTGATCCAAACACGCACTCATATGATGGGCACCAAAGGACAACAAGATAACCACAAGCAAATTAGACCAATCATAGCAATTCATCAATCACCAATAGGACAACACAAATCTACTCAAGCATCATAGGATGGCAACACATCATTGGATACTAATGTGAAGCATAAAGCACCATGTTCAAGTAGAGGGTACAACGAGTTACGGGAGAGTGGATAGCTGAAAATAGATGAGGGAAGGTGATAAGATGTTGGCGAAGATGATGAAGGTATTGGTTTAGATCACTGTCACACGATGGTTTCCCCGACGGCGTTCCGACGCCACCGGGAGAGAGCCCCCTCCTTCTTCTTACTCCTTGACCTCCCCCCTAGATGGGAGGAGGGTTTCCCCTCTGGTCCTTGGCCAACCCCTCTGAGATTGGATCTATCTGTCTGTTTATCTTCTGTTTTGCGACCCCGTTTTCTGGCCTTTCACCGTTTCTTAATATCCGGAGATCTGTAACTCCGACTGGGCTGAAATTTTAACACGATTTTTATCCGTATATAAGCTTCCTTGCGGCTAAAGGACACCTCCAACCGACTTACGGGGTGGCCACAAGCTTGCCAGGCGCGCCTTGTGGGCCCCTCGAGCATCATCTCGCGTTGATTCCGCCCCCAATAATCACATATATTCCAAAAAAATCTCCGTAAATTTTTATCGTGTCTGGACTTCATTTGATATGGATATTTTGCGAAACAAAAAACATGCAACAAACAGGAACTTTCACTGGGCACTAGATTAATATGTTAGTCCCAAAAATAATATAAAATGTTGCCAAAAGTATATGAAAGTTGTAGAATAATGGCATGAAAAAATCGAAAATTATAGATACGACGAAGACGTATCAACGAGCTTGAGGTGCTTCAATCGTGGTAGAAAAAGAGCGGGCGTGTCATTAATCGGAAGGGGGCGCAAGGTGGAGCGCGGACAGTGGCAGCTGCTACTTCTTGAGCTTGCGTTGGTTTTTCCCTTGAAGAGGAAAGGGTGATCCAGCAAAGTAGAGATAAGTATTTCCCTTAGTTAAGAACCAAGGTACCAATCCAGTAGGAGGAACACACAAGTCTCCAATAGTTGTACCTGCACAAACAAACAAATACTTGCACCCAACGCAATAAAGGGGTTGTCAATCCCTTCACGGCTACTTGCAAGGATGAGATCTGATAGTGATGGATATAAAAGATAAGTAGAAGTGCAACATAAAATAGAAGTAAATAAATTGCAGCAAGGTATTTTTGTGTTTTTGATTTTGTAGATTTAAAAATAATATGATAAAAGATAGACCCAGGGGCCACAATTTTCACTAGAGGCTTCTCTCTTGAAAGAAAGCATACGGTGGGTAAAAAAATTTTGTTGAACAATTGATAGAAAAGCACATAGTTATGACGGTATCCAAGGCAATGATCATGTATATAGGCATCACGCCCGAGACAAGTAGACCGACTCCTGCCTGCATCTACTACTATGACTCCACACATCGAACGCTATCCAGCATGCATCTAGTGTATTAAGTTAATAAGAACGGAGCAACGCCTTAAGCAAGATGGCATGATGTAGAGGGATAGATCCAATCAATATGAATAAACCCCATCTTTTTATCCTTAATGGCAACATTAAAAATACGTGTCATCTCCCCTTCTATCACTAGGATTGAGCACCGCAAGATTGAACCCATTACAAAGCACCTCTCCCATTGCAAGAAAAATCAATCTAGTTGGCCAAACCAAATCAATAGATCGGAGAGAAATACAAAGCTATATAAATCATGCATAAAAGAGTTGAGAGAAGACTCAAATAATATTCATAGATAATCTGATCATAAACCCACAATATCGGATCTCAACAAACACACCGCAAAGAAGATTACATCAAATAGATCTCCAAGAACATCAAGGAGAACATTGTATTGAAGATCAAAGAGAGAGAAGAAGCCATCTAGCTACTAGCTATGAACCCGTAGGTCTGTGGTAAACTACTACTCACACATCATCGGAAGGGCAACAAGGTTGATGTAGAAGCCCTCCGTGCTCGAATCTCCCTCCAGCAGAGTACCAGAAAAGGTCCCAGATGGGATCTCACAAAGATAGAAACTTGCGGTGGCGGAAAAGTTTTTTCGGTGTGCCATTAGGCCTACGGGGAATATTTGGGTATTTATAGAAGAATAATTATGGTTAGATGTGCCACAAGGAGCCCACAAGCTTGGGAGGGTGCGCCCCTGAGCTTGTGGCTATCTCATGGCCCTTCTAGCCTCCTCTCAAAGCTTCCAGGGTGCCTTGTGGTCCAAGAAAAATTGTCAAAAAGTTTCGTTTTATCTGGACTCCGTTTGGTATTGATTTTCTGTAAAGTCAAAAAGAAGGGAAAAAACAAATGGCATTGGTCACTAGGTTAATAAGTTAGTCCCAAAAACGATATAAAATAGGACAATAATACATATAAAACATCCAAGACTTATAATATAATAGGACGGAACAATAAAAAAATTATAGATACGTTGGAGAAGTATCAAGCATCCCCAAACTTAATTGCTGCTCGTCGTCGAGTAGGTAAATGATAAAAATAAATTTTTTGATGTGGAATGCTACCTAACATGTTTATCATGTAATCTTTCTTTATGTGGCATGAATATTCAGATCCATAAGGTTCAAACAAAAGTTTAATATTAACATAAAACAACAAGACTTCAAGCATACGAAAAAGCAATCATGTCTTTTCAAAATATCAGGGTTAAAGAAAGTTATCCCTACAAAATCATATAGTCTTGTCATGCTCCATCTTATTAACACAAAGTACATTTGATCATAGGTCATACTCATCGTTTAAGCTCAAGTGGGGTTACCACTTTTACAGAAAGCATTTATGTGTTCACATCATTAGAGTTTCTTTGACTCAATTCTTTGAGTTAAGCTCCCCCTAGATGTGAGATCCCCCTTAGAGGGATAAACTAACCTTGGGTTTTGTCGATGATGACTTCATGTAGGTGTTGAAGATGTGGATGCTCAATGTTGATGTAGATCTTTTGAAGCAATCCTTTGGAGTGAGTTGCACTTTCAATACCTACACGGTTTAGTCCCACAAGGAACAAACAAGAATATCCATAGACATAGAGTGATGCACACACAAAATGATGTCCATGGAAACATTAGGTTACCTTGTCCCTTGCCTTACCAACATGAGGGTTTGTGACTCCTTGAACTAGTGCAAGATATGGAAGTTGATTGCACTTGTCCTTGCCATAATAATATGAGTGAAAAAAAATGTTGGCGGAGTCACCCTCAAGAACTATCTAGTTCTTGTTCTTCGGGATCCACATCATCTTGATGGGAATCCTTGGTGTAGTAGTTGTGCTTGATGAAGTAGAACTTGACGTAGTCTTGGGAACCCACTTGACCAAGGCCTTAGGTGCTTCTTCAAATGCATCAATCTCCTCTTGAAGCTTGTCCTTGCCTTTGTTCTTGTGGTCTTGTGGTGGAAGATCATCTTGTGCTTGTGTTCCCTTGAAGGAAGTCGGATCATACTTCTCTTGTTGAGGAACAAACTCCGTCTCGGGGTATTGATCTTCTTACCACTCAACTCCATTGGCATTGAACTTTCATTCAAAACCAACACCTTGATTCTTCCGGTGCCTTCCTTGCTTGCGTACAATTTCCTCAAATTGCTTACTCCCGGCAAGGCTCTTGTATACACCTTTCTCTATAATTCCCTTCAATAAGTTGTTTTCTTGCTCAAGTGTAACTTGGCTAAGAGAATCATTAGTGGAATCAAGAGAACTACTAGAAGCAACAATATTGGATTTAGCATTGTCATTGTTACTACTAGAAGAAGAATCTTTCTTGTTCTTGTTACTAGACTTGACTTGAGGCATGTAAGTAGATAAGAGTAAACGCTTGGCAATGTAAGAAGAACTTTTCTTACGAAGATCATCATTGATCGCTTTTAGGAACTCATGCTCTTGCTCAAGATTGATCTTTTCAAAGCGTAACTTCTCATGAGCCCTTAAAAGTTCTCGATGATCTTCAAAGATAGTTTCATGAGCTAACTTAAGAGTGTTTAGTTCTTTAGTTAGACGCTCAATTTTATCCTTATCATTATCATTCGTTTCATCTTGATTAGCATGATTAATTGACGTTTGATCATAGTATTTCATCACTAGTTGTCAACAAGTAAATCATCATCACCTAGCAAGTCATCTTCATCACTATTAAAATCAACATACTCGGGGTTTGTTACCTTAGGACCTTTGGCCATGAAGCATCTTCCAATTCCTTCATTTGGTGATTCAAATATGTCGTAGGAGTTGGTTGACACAAGTGCTAAACTGGAAACACCTTCATCTTGAGTGTATTCGGAGTCGGAGTGATAGCTTCTCTCGGAGTGATTGTCGGAGTCGGAGCCGGATACCCATTCACCAACATGAGCTTGATGTCTTTGTTTTGTGTAGCTCTTTGATGACTTTTCTTTCCTTTCCGAATCCTTGCTTCTCTGTGAGGGTATTCGTTCATAACGATCATCTCTACTCCTTCTCTCTCTCTTGGTGGTGATTCTTCTCTTCTACTTCTTCTCTTGGGAGAATCTTCTCTTCTTTTGTAGGGTGTCGTACACTCATTGGAATAGTGTCCGGGTCTCCCACAATTGTAGCAATTGCGCTCTCGACTAGAAGATCTTTTGTCATTGTAGGACCTTGACTTGGAGCTTCTTTCTTTGCTTCTACTCTTGTAGAATTTGTTGAAGTTCTTCACCATTAAGCTCAATTCTTCATTGAAGGTTTAGTTTCTCACTTGATGATGTGGGGGCTTCACATGAGGCTTTGTAAGCACCGCTTGACTTGTTGTGAAGTTCCTCCATATCCTTGAGTGACATCTCATGAGAAACAATTCTTCCAATGACTTCCGTTGGCTTGAGATCTTTGTAATTTGGCATCATTTGGATCAATGTGCACACGGGATCATATTTTCCATCCAATGCTCTTAGGATCTTCTTGATGATGAATCTATCGGTCATCTCTTCGCTTCCTAAGCCGGCAATCTCATTTGTGATAAGAGCAAGCCTAGAGTACATTTCAGCGACACCTTCACCATCCTTCATTTTGAACTTGTCAAGCTGACTTTGGAGCACATCCAACTTGGATTCCTTGACGGAGTCGGTACCTTCATGCATATCAATCAAAGTATCCCAAATTTCCTTTGCATTCTCAAGACGGCTGATTTTGTTGAATTCTTCGGGGCACAATCCGTTGAAGAGGATATCACAAGCTTGAGCGTTGTATTGCAACATCTTTAATTCTTCCGCATTAGCTTCACGGTTCGGTTCTCTCCCATCAAAGAATTCACCTTGCAAGCCAATACACACAATACCCCAAACGACGGGGTTATGTCCGAGAATATGCATTTTCATCTTATGCTTCCAACTAGCAAAATTAGTGCCATCAAAGTAAGGACCTCTACGGTGATAATTTCCCTCGCTAGACGCCATACTCTCCTAGGTTGTGAAACCAAGGCTATGACCACCAAAAGCTATGGAAATCAAAGCAAATGGAGACCAAAGCTCTGATACCACTTGTAGGACCTTGAAGTATGTCTAGAGGGGGGGGGGGTGATTAGACTACTTGACTAATTAAAAGCTATGCCTTTTCCCAATTTTAGACTTTGGAATATTTTAGCTATCTTTGAACAATTCAAGCAATCATCATGTAATTCAAGCAAGCATGAAAAGAGTATATAGGCAGCGGAAAATAAAGGATGGAACTTGCAAGAATGTAAAGGGAAGGTTTTGGAGGATTCAAAAGCAATTGGAGACACGGATGTTTTTGTCGTGGTTCCGATAGGTGGTGCTATCGTACCTCCACGTTGATGGAGACTTCAACCCACGAAGGGTAACGGTTGCGCGAGTCCACGGAGGGCTCCACCCACGAAGGGTCCACGAAGAAGCAATCTTGTCTATCCCACCATGGTCGTCGCCCATGAAGGACTTGCCTCACTAGCGGTAGATCTTCACGAAGTAGGCGATCTCCTTGCCCTTACAAACTCCTTGGTTCAACTCCACAATCTTGTAGGACGCTCCCAAGTGACACCTAGCCAATCTAGGAGACACCACTCTCCAAGAAGTAACAAATGGTGTGTTGATGATGAACTCCTTGCTCTTGTGCTTCAAATGATAGTCTCCCCAACACTCAACTCTCTCTCATAGGATTTGGATCTGGTGGAAAGAAGATTCGAGTGGAAAGCAACTTGGGGAAGGCTAGAGATCAAGATTCATATGGTTGGAATGGAATATCTTGGCCTCAACACATGAGTAGGTGGTTCTCTCTCAGAACTGGTAAGTTGGAAGTGTAGGTTTGTTCTGATGGCTCTCTCCACGAATAAAGAGGAGGTGGAGGGGTATATATAGCCTCCACACAAAATATAACCGTTACACACAATTTACCAAACTCGGTGGGACCGAATCATAAAACTCGGTCAGACCGATTTAAACCTAGTGACCGTTAGGGTTTTCGATGGGACTGACATGCAACTCGGTAGGACCGATATGGTTAGGGTTAGGGCATAACGTAATCTCGGTGAGACCGATTACACAAACTCGGTGAGACCTAATTTGGTAATTAGCTAACCAAAGAGTTGGTCAGGTAAACTCGGTGGGACCGATTTGCTCTTTCGGTGAGACCAGAAAGTTACAAAAGGGAAACAGAGAGTTTACATCGTAATCTCGGTGGGACCGATTCGCTCTTTCGGTGAGATCGAAAAGTTACAAAAGGGAAACAGAGAGATTACAATCCCATCTCGGTGAGACCGAGATCCCTATCGGTGAGACCGATTTGCCTAGGGTTTGTGGCAGTGGCTAAGACATCTGAACTCGGTGGCGCCGGATAGAAAGAATCGGTAGGGCCGAGTTTGACTTTAGGTTTAGGTCATATGTGGATGTGAGAAAGTAGTGGAGGGTTTTGGAGCATATCACTAAGCACATGAAGCAAAAGGCTCATTAAGCAACACCTCATCCCTCCTTGATAGTATTGGCTTTTCCTATAGACTCAATGTGATCTTGGATCACTAAAATGTAAAATGTAGAGTCTTGAGCTTTTGAGCTTGAGCCAATCCTTTGTCCTTGATATTTTGAGGGATCCACTTTCATCATCCATGCCATGCCATTCATTGAGCTTTCCTGAAATATTTGTATTGGAATAGCATTAGCTCAATGAGCTATATGTTGTTATGAATTACCAAAACCACCTAGGGATAGTTGCACTTTCTAAAGCGCACCACCGTCAAACCCTCCTTATCGACAACCGGAAAACCTTTGTTTTACACAGTCAAGAAGTCATTGTGCTAAGGCCCCACATGTTGAGCCGTTGAATAGAATGTAGATCCTACTTTATGGAAACAAGTATCGATAATACGTTTGTATCTCCATACTTATATTTATTCTCTTATAAAAAAGTCGAGTTGGTGATGATGGTATGCGTGCCATCTTGCAATAGACTGTCCGATCTATGTCTGGCGGATGGAAATTAAACTAAAAGATAGTCGCACCTCTCTCCACATTTGCAGACAAGGCCTTCCCTCGTTCATCCTTATCTCTAACAACCTCATTGTTGAGAAATTAAAAAAGGAAGCCTCTGGAACAAACTGGCATGGTGGCCGTTGCCGGCGTCGTCCATCCCCTTGCCTCCGGTCAGTCCGACCACCAATCACCACCACGCCCCACTCCTCTTCACCTTATCTCCTGTTTCTCGAGATATCATTAGTTTTTTCACATGGTATCACTCCCGCATGGGTCAATCACAACAAGTATTTTATAAAAAATTCATCTTGATGTTTCGTACAATGCATGTACATCTTGCTAGTACTCCTACAGAAGACTAAGTTGGTGATGATGGTGTGTCTGCCATCTGTCATTTCTGACCATTAGATCTACATTGAACGACTATGAGGTAAGTTGTTGCCTTTTCTCACCGACATCCCACTTCTCTACCAATTTGCAGAAAAACCCATAATTAGTGTCTTAAAACCAACCACACCCCTCCCTCACCTCACCAAAACAGCCCAAGGAATATTTTCTGATTGAAACATAATATATCTCTAGTGATATATGTATATCAAAATTAGAGTGTTTTGTATCAAGTTTTGAATAAGTATTATTCTAATTATGATCCATTGCAACACACGTGAACATTGCTAGTATTTCCAACCATGCAAAAAAAATGCTAGTATTTCCATAGTTTCGAGTTTTCCATCAAGATATTAGTCACTCATGGTTGATATTTACTTTCAATCACATACACATAGGCACTATGTAACTAGCCTTGCTTATTGGCTTCCAATTTCCTAGATTTTTATGACCACACATGTTATTGTTAGAGTTGATATGAGAACAATTGGCATCTAATGATTGTTAGAATAGATTTATGAGTATAACCTCATGATTGCTGTATGTTACTCTCATTTCCAGGATTTTTATAACAACACATGTTATTGCTTAGAGTTGATATGAGAACAGTAGTAAGTGCTGTGGTAGAATATGAGTAGGCCCTACCATATCTATTTTCCTCTCATTGTTACATGATGTTTGAACCATGATATATTGCTAGAATATGAAAGCCATTGGCTTATTTTTTTAACTTGGGGTATGATTATGACCACGACATTGCAATTCTCTGTCTATGATATGTGTCACTGTTATAATAATCTTAATTCTACACATACTCTGAACATGATTGTTTATTTTTTCCTTTTGGTCTCCAATTTGAATTGTTGCAGCAGACGCAAATGCGCTGGCCTTCATGATTCCAGGACCTGGAATCATACCAGCCTAAGGGTGGTGGTTTATCGCTCGTTCAACTGACGGCGGTCATTTGATGCTCATTTGCACATACCAAATTGACCAAACTATTACATCAAACCACATGCAGTACAATGCCTGGGGCGTACATGACATTGATGGCTATGGCTGCTTCGTGTTCGAGAAAGATCCCAGCTCTGTTGGGCCAGGCGTATTCAACTGGAGGCGGGTTTACAACCTCGGCAACCACTCCATGTTCCTCGGGCTCAATTATCCAATCATCCAACCAATCATCGATCATATCACCGGCGATGATTATCGTGCTATGCAACTTCCATTCGCCAGGGGGAACTGTGTTTACACATCATCCATTGGTTTCATGAATCACCCTATCCAGAGATTCGTCGACACAGCTTCTTGCCAGATAATCTTCAGTGTGTGAAAGGCATCAAGCTTCCATGTGATGGATGGCTTTTGCAAACCCACCATGCGGCGATGTGGTTCATACCAACAGCAAATATGCACAACTTGATTCGTACTGATATCTAGACTGAGCCATGTATCCTGCTGTTGTAGCATGACCCTCTTTTGTTGGATATTATTTACTATTGTTAGTTTGAAGCACTCATTTGGTTTGAAAGATAGATACCTTCTGGGATCAAGTGCATCCTAACTCACCTGCGTAGGATGTACCGATAATGATGATGGAGATGTTGTGCGAAGAATATATATATATATATATATATATATATATATATATATATATATATATATATATATATATGTATGTATGTATGTATATACGTCTGGCTATTCATTTGCATGTAATGAATATTACCTACTTGAACTGATGTAGTTTACAGATTGGACTGACGTGGTTTTCTACTTGAACTGATCTTCCTGCGTCTACGACGGACGAAAACAGGGGATGCAATGGGGAGCTTCCAGGGGTTCTCCGGCGTGGTGCTGCGGGCCATTCGTTGCCAGAGGAGACATGTATGGGGTTCCGCACGTGCGCGCGCTCACCTAGTCGTGTTTTCCAATCTCAAGTCGCCGGAGGTGACGGCGTGTGCATTTGGCGGCGGACGTGTTTTGGGCGTTGGTGTTTACTGTGGTGTTCGTAGCCGTCAATTTAACGTCCGGTTTGTTGTTTTATGTGTTCTTTTGGATGTGAGAATTATCGACGTGTTAGAGTTTTTGGAGATTGTTTTCATCTGTAATTTCTAATTACAAGTTTTGGTGTTCTTGGTCGTTTTCCACGTCCGCCATGCAAATGTGTTTTTCTTTTTCTGATGTTTTACTTTCGAATTGGCATTGCAGGGAGAGAGATGAGGATTGTATGAAAAGATTTGTGTTGTCAATTTTGCTTCTTGAGTTGTTTCTACCCCGGATTCCCATGTGATTTGGTCGTTGGCGGAGGTGGTGTTTGGTGGCTGACTGTAGCCTGCAATTTCTTGTAATCTGGTCAAATTGTGTAATTAAGTTGCGTGTATTTTAGTGTTGTTTTGAATTGTTGTCGTATGTGTAGTTGGACTATTTCGTGTCAAAGTTGTATTACTGTGCGTTGACATCAGAGTAAGTATTTTCTACTGGCTGCCTACCCATACCTCTGCACTTTGAGTATAAAGCCCGAGCCCTCTGTTACTTTCATTCCAGCAGCTTAAACCAAAGAAAAGCCAGATGGATCCTGAGCTGGGAGAGGTCACAGAGGAGGAGGGGGATGCTGTGAATGTGAGGGCTGCAGTAGCGGAGCATAGGAGGAGGAGGAGGAGGTGCAGGCGCAGGCAGATGGCACGACGTGCTGCCAAGGAGGAAGTGGAGGCAGAGTTGAACAGACACCTTGTGCGCGAGGTGATGAATACTTGGAACTCCAATGAACTGGAGCTTCTTTTCCCAGAGGGCAGGGGAAGGAACCATATTCAGATCATCAGTTGGTCTAGGGCGAGAGCAGCCATGGCTCCACATCCATCCACCAGGGCCAAATGGCGGCGTTTCTTTGATCGTTATGACTGAAGTACTGAATTTTTATGTTTTTAAGATTGTGTTGTGAGGGAGCAGATGTTTGAATGACTAAATGAATTCAACTGTCTACCTCTGAATGTGTTGTTTTATCTGCATATGTTTGTTATGTGCACTTTTGAACAGCTATTTTATCTGAAGTTGAATACATTTGCGGTCAAATGTTGCATGACTTGTATAATAACTATTTTCTACCAGCTAGCTGCCCACCTGCCTATTTATTATTTTTATAATCCGCGAGTCCCCCTGGCTATATATTCTATCCATCTATGTGTGGTGTGTGGCTCAGTCTTTCCCTCCTTTTTCTTCCTTCTTCCAGAATCAGATCTAGGTTCCTCCCTCTTCTCTATGTTGTTTTGTTCCTTATTCTTATGTTTTCCATGGAGGATTGTTCATGTGGATGTCTGGCAAAGATGGCGCACATAGCTGACGGCTATGTGTACGAGTCTGGTTTGGAGCTCACCGAGACTCAGCGCCGTGGGAAACTTTCGTGTCTATTGTACAACAACCATGGGTTTCGTGCACCCTATGTTTGTCGCCTGACGGTTGGGGACTTGAAGGAATCATGGGTATGTGTTTCTATTCGTTTTTCTTCTTCTTTTTTGTAGGTCTCATTTTGAATCCCATGGACTGAATCTATAGGTTAGTTTTATTAATAGTTTGTCTATAATTTTTATTTGGTTTTGTCATAATTTAACAGTAGGGATATGTGTGTGTATTTGTTCATTACTTAACAGTATTTTATCCATTTTTGTATAATCCTTGATCTGTTTTTGTCAGATGTTTTTACTATAGGTGTATTGATATGTATATTTCTTCAGTTTAGTCAGGTCATATGACTAGTTAGTTTGGTGTTTTTGTTTTGGTTCAGATATTTTATTTTAATTTTGTTATGCAGCGGTTCCTAGATTTGTGTAAAAATTCAGTTATGTCAGGTGTTCACTTTGTTTTCTTCTCCCATGCCCATTTGCAGAAAATGTCACCCAGAATCAGGATTGTTGCTCCTAGTTCCGGGATACTGAATATGGAGACTTCAGACAAAAACGGGTATTAGTTGATGGAAGTTGCCTACCACGTCGACTTTGATGGTTGCATCAACCTAACTACTGGGTGGAAGGAGTTTATGGCTGAGTCTGGATTTGAGGATGGTGGTGTGGTTATGGTTATGTTCTCCAGGGAAGATGACTCTCTGACGTTCAGAATTTATGTGCTGTAGGTTTAAATGACGCTGGTTGTGAGATTTGTGTGTGTTTGATTATGTTGCAGTATTTTTTCTTTAAAACAATGCATGTGAGATGGTTGAATTCTATGGTATTACCAGATGGTTTGGAACATTTTTATGTATTTTATTGTATGCGCTCTTTTTTAATTTATGTAATGCTTTGCTATTTTTTTGCTCAAGCATAACAATTTTTTATATATTCTTTATATTTGAGCTGGAACAATTATAGTTGAACTGATGGGCATCCTTTGTTTTGACTGGGATATTTTCATGTATATAGCTCGCGGACAGGAAATATACGCTGATGATGGTTGTAGGACCCCTTTTGGGTTTTGCATTTGCTGAACTTACATGTTGTTAATGATAGTACTGAACTATTTAGGATGTCAATGGCCAATCGCATTCCTTTGTTGTAGAGCATTTTTTCTTAATTTTTTACATGAATTTTAGAGTACAATTTTAATTTTTTTAGTTTAATAGTGATAGTTCTAGTATTTTTTAATATAAAAAGGAATTTAATCTTTGCTGCACAGTACTAATTTTACTTGAACCTTATGAATTTTAGTAGTTGAACTTTTATAATTTAGTTTTGAAATTTTTACTACAATCTTCTCGTTTAATTTTCCAAATAAAAAGTATTTTTTTTATTTTTTTAGTTCTTACATTAACAAGTGTTTGAACTTTTTTACATTATTTGTTTTGAACTGATTTCTTATGAGTTTTTTTAAATTATCTGCATTTGTTTCTTTTATTTGGTCGTGCATGATCGTTTTAGAATTTTGTAATGGGGCTAACTATTGTATTGGGCCATCCGCCGGAGTCATCGTTTTCGGCCCAGATAGCTCGTCGTGCATGCTGGTGTCTTGATCTTGGCGTCTTGCGTCTTTATCGTTTAGTCCCACCTCACTAGTCGAGGGGGCACTTGACCTGTTTATAAGCGCTGCCGAGGCTCACTAGTCGAACTCCTCTGAATACATACCTGAGCGCTTATACACGGCGCTCGCCCTCTGTCATGACCTGTGGGCCATGGTGGGTTGGCCCCCGCAGTCTGGTTTACAAAGGATTCGCCGGTTGGTTCATGGTTGGCTTGAGTCCTAGTACCCACCTGCGTTGGGCCGGCCTGTCCGTTGGGGCGGTCAATATTTTTGATTCTTAGCATTTTTTCCTTCTAGTTTTTATGATTTTTTGCCTAATATAAGCATTTTTTTAAGTACTGAATGTTGTCCTCTACTTGAACTGATATTTTTTATAGTGTGTTTCCCTCTCTTTCACTTTGTTCTCATTCTTTTTCGGCATTCTTTTGGATTTTTTAATGAATATCTGGGTAAGATATATAGGGACCGCACCGAGTGGCATAGTTGTACTGATAGGATTTTTTTGGTATGGACTGAAGACCATCTATCTTTTTTAGGGTGTGTGGGTGCGTGGCGCAGTGCGTGTGGGGTGGAAACAGAATAACCGCACTACGCCTGTCAAACAAGCGCACTGCCGCGTTAGCACGAGGCCGAGCCGGGGGGGATGGGGAGGGACCCCCCGTCCCCCATCCCGACGAGGCCGAGCCAGGAACCAGCCGTAGCAGGCGACGACGGACATCGCATGCGGAGGCGAGTCTGTAAAATGACTTGCCCCCATTATCTTATCTTTTTTAATGGAAAAAACCACCACTGCACCGACGGGCATAGTTGTACTGACACATCTTCCTTGTATGGACTTGCCCCCATTATCTTGTCTTTAGGGTTTAGGGGAAAAACCAGCACCGCACCGAGGGGCATAGTTGTACTGACACATCTTCCTTGTATGGACTTGCCCCCATTATCTATCTTAGGGTGTGTGGGTGCGTGTGGGGGGGGGGCAGAATAACCGCACTACGCCTGTCAAACGAGCGCAATGTCGCGTAGCGCAAGGCCGAGCCGGGGGGGTAGGGGGTAGGGGGGGGGGGGTTGGGACCCCCTCCCCTATCACGGCGAGGCCAAGCCAGGAACGAGCCGTAGCAGGCGACGATGCGGCGTGCCGCAGCATCGCATGCGGAGGTGAGTCCGTAACATGACTTGTCCCCATTATCTTATCTTTAGGGTTTAGAGGAAAAACCGGCACCGCACTGAGGGGCATAGTTGTACTGCCACATCTTCCTTGTATGGACTTGCCCCCATTATCTTATCTTTAGGGTTTAGGGGAAAAACCAGCACCGCACCGAGGGGCATAGTTGTACTGACACATCTTCCTTGTATGGACTTGCCCCCATTATATGTCTTAGGGTGTGTGGGTGCGTGTGGGGGGGGGGACAGAATATCCGCACTACGCTTGTCAAACGAGCACATTCCGCGTTAGCGAGGTCGAGCGGGGGGATGGGACCCCCTCCCTATCCCGACGAGGCCGACCCAGAACGAGTCAGAAGCAGGCGACGACGCAGCGGCGTGCATGGCGTTGCATGCGGAGGCGAGTCCATAACATGACTTGCCCCCATTATCTTATCTTTTTTAGGGAAAAAACTTGTCGGATGTGGGGTTCCGGCAAACCCTTAAGGTTCTAACACTGGGGTGAGCATGAAGTCTCTCCCTCCTATCGATCTACGCTCTAGTTCGCTAAGATCTCGCGGATGAACTCGACGAACTTGCGACACAGAAAGACACGGGGTTTATACTGGTTCGGGCCACCGTTGTGGTGTAATACCCTACTCCAGTGTGGTGGTGGTGGATTGCCTCTTGGGCTGATGATGAACAGTACAAGGGAAGAACAACCTCCTGAGGTTGAGGTGTTCTTGTGCTTGTGTAGTTGAGGATGATATGAACCAGTTCGGGATCAGTTGCCTCCTACCGTGGTGGCTAGTCCTATTTATAGAGGCCCTGGTCCTCTTCCCAAATATCGAGCGGGAAGGGAGCCAACAACGGCGGGCAAATTTAAAGGGGGACAGCTAGTACGAGCTATTGCTGACAAAAGCGGTCTTCGCCTATGAAAAGCCCTGGGGTGACGCCGTCTTGGGCTCCACGATGACCTCCTCCTTGCCGTCCTCCTGGTCTTGGTCTCGTTGCACCAATATGGCAACCTTTGCCTGATGCCTCGATACTCTTCACCTACGCTGGCCTCCTTAGCACCAAAGAGGAAATAAAGACGCTGCACGCACCAGCGCCCGCCTGGCACCCGCCTGGCACCGTTCGTCATGGCTCACGTCACGAGAGCCTCGTGAGGTTTGCCTTGCCTTGATATATCCGCTCCTCGTGAGCCTGCCTGGCTAGGCCACTCTAGAGGAGGTCTTGCATCATCCGCCTTGCGAGGGTCTTGGGTGCCTTGTTGACGAAGATGGGCCGTACGGCATGCTGCTTGGCCAGGCTGTGGGCCGCAGGCAGGCAAGTCTGGGGACCCCCGTTTCCAGAACACCGACAGTAGCCCTCGGGCCCAAAGTGCGCTCGGGCTTGGCTTCGCAGTGAAGCCAAGGGTCAAGTTTGGAGCACCGCGGGCTCCAAAAGCCTACGGCCTCGGTCGACGCGTGGCGGTTGATTGGACGTGGGCATCTCCGCTTCCCCACGCTGCCTCGACAATTGCACGACTTGACAAGTCTCTGCGACATGCAAGGAAAACCATCATTACCTGCAATTGTGGGAGACGCCGGTTGGCCTTCTCTTGCTATAAATGGGGAGGGGGGCGGAGCCCCCGTTGCCCATCTCTTCCTCGCTTGCTTGCTTCTTCCTCCTTGCTCCGCTGCTGATGACAATGGCGCCCATCAGAAGGTTTTCCGCTGAAGAGAAAGGAAAAGCTCCCTGTGACGGTCCGGGCCCACTTCCACCGAGGAAGAGGTCGGTCCATCGCCGCGATAAAGCGGCGATGCAGGTGGTGACGATGCCTTGGTGCGAGCGGACTCCTCCGGGGTACCCGCTACGCTTGTACACCCGAGCCGAGGGCTCGGGAGGTCGGAGCAACGAGCAGCGCCGCCACTCCGTGTCCGGGGTCGCCGCACCACGGCGACGCATGCCGTTGCCCCTGGGGTCCATGCCGCGGACTCCTCGCGCGAGTCGGTGTTGTGGGCCCCGATGCCTCCAAGCTCCTGGATCTGCTTCCCGCGCTTCTTCTCCGACGTGATGCCGCTGAGGGGGCCTCTCGAGCTCTGGCTGCAGCATGTCGACTGCAGCGCTCCGGTGTCCAGAGCGGTCCCCACCGGCAAGATCTTCATAACTCGCAGCTGGGGTGAGATTGCGTGGGTCTGCCGTGTGAGGGCAGCCCTCGCGACCCATTTGAGTTCGACGGCGCCTCCGAGCTCTTCTTCAAGGTCTTCGACGCCGAGGGCCACCGCCTGGACTGCTGCCCTAGAGAGGAGCGCCAGACCATCATGCACTCCGATCGCGGCTACTCTAGCAGCAGCAGCTCTTGGGAGTCCGGCAACTCTCCTGAGCTTTACGAGACTCCGGAGACGAGCGACGACAGCTACGTGCCCCCGAGCTCTCGCCGCGCTCGGAGCAGGGCTGCGGCGTCCGGCCGTCGCCGCCGCTGATCTAGATGGGGTTGGCGCCGGCCTCCCGTGGCCCACTGTTGATGATGGCGTTTGCCACGGAAGGGTGTAGATAGGATTCCCCTTAGTATCAGCTTTTGTTTCCTGTGAAGGATCATGAATCACCCCGTGGGGGCATGTAAGGGTCTGTAATGTCTTTGGTGCTTATCTTCCTTGTTATGAAAACTTGGTGAGTGCATGTCCCGTTAAGGCTTGGTCCCCCCTTTCTTTCCTCACGATGGCTTGTTGCTCTACGCTGACAGGTCCCGGTCCCCAGGCAGGCTACAGCCGTCGCTGGTATGCCAGGCCGCGTGCCGTGGTCAAGGCCAAGAGGTGTGCGGCCCGAGGTCCAGTAAGAGCCCCTGAGGCGCGATGCTCAGGAGGTCCCCCTTAGCGCTCAAGCAGCCATGGTAAGGCAAGAAAGGAAAATGACTTGGCCGCAATGGGGCTGCGGCATGGCGTGAGTGACCATCAGGCCCAGATATTTAGCCGATCCTAGGGTGAAACTTATCTTGCTGACTTCGCGGCGATTCCCGATGTCGCGCTAGGGCTGTGCGCCAACTCGTGCGGCATAGCCAGGTCGGCCCATACGAGTTCCCCTCCCCTCACGCTCTCCTTAGTGCACTACGTCCTCAGGTCCCGGCCATCGAGCGAGCTCAGCGCCGCTGGTATGCCAGGTCGTGATGCCGTGGTCAAGGCCAGGGGGTGAGGGCTGGAGAGCCAGTAAGAGCTCCTGAGTCGCGATGCTCAGGAGCCCCCCTTTTAACGCGCAAGAGAATTGCACGAGAGAAAAAGGGACTCGCGGTGCCGCCTGCTATCCTTCCCCCGGGATCCCTGTGGGCAGGCACAAGAAGAAACATGGTTTGCCGTTACAGCTGTTAGCCTGCCGCTGGTTGCTCTGGGTGAGGTGAAGGCACTGAGGGCCTGGTGAGGTGACGTGCGCGGCGTGTGCCGTGAGCCAGAGCTCGACCACTCAGATTTGTCGGTCGTGGCAGGGACGGACCCATGCACCGGCGCCGTGCCTGTGTGAAGGCCTGAGAGGGGGAGGCGATGACCGAGCAGGCAATAGCCGTTGGCAGGTTAAGCTTGAAGAGTAGATCAACTTGGATAAATGCAGGAAGATACACGCCACCGGTTCTGGCCCAAGCGTCTTAGGGATGATGCAGCCCGAGGGGCGCCCCCAGCAAGGTAAGCTAAAGACTTAAGCAAAAGGGATACATGCCACAAGGACGGACCCATGTGGCCTAGGAATAATGCGGCCCGAGGGGCGCTCCCAGCTTAAACGAACTTGGAAGATGTCACCTGGTTCTGTAGACGAAGTAGACTTGGTGCAGCTGAAGCCGCGCGTTGAAGGAATGGCTCCTCATGAGCCACTGGGACCCTGAGCCTCGGGAGGCTCTGGGGGTTCAGGAGGTTCCCCGAAGACCGTCTCCATCTCCTCCAGGATGGCGTGGAACCTGGTCCTGAGCCGCCAGGACTTGCCGCACGTTGCTCTAATAGGCCGATGCCACGCTTGGCAAGCCGAAGGGCATGCGAACGTAGCTGTGTGGTGGGCCCTCGCAGCGGCCCACACGCGATGGCCTGAAGCACTCTTGAGATGCGGCCCTGTTGAGCCCTGGTACGTCGACGCAGACATGCAGCCCGGCATCCTCGCCTGGATGGGGAGCTGCGCCTTGTGAGCGGCTGTGGCCGCGCATGGCTCTTGCTTCTTGCAGTTCCTGGGTGGTCTTGGTGATGAACCCTGGGTGGTGGGCACCCCTTGCCCTGTGCTCTCCTGAGGAAAGTGTGCCGTGAGGCACGCTTCCAAGTGGTGCCCAAGCGCCTTCCTCGTGAGGTTGGCATGGTCTGAGGCTCTCTAGAAGAGAGCCTCGGAGCCCTGCCTGAGGAGGGCGCCGGGCACGCTTTCTATGCGGTGGAGGGAGGCGCCCCTGGAGCGGGCGCTGATCCTGACGAGGCTCCTTCCGCGACGCCATCTTCTTGGGGTCCTGTGCGGCGCGGTAGCTTCTTCTTGGGGATGGTCTCCGGAGGGCCTTCACTTCTGCTGTCGGGGTTGTCGATTGCTGCGGCTTGAAAGGCGCGCTCAAGGGAGCACACCGCATCCCTCTCTTCACACGGGACCGTGATGATTCCTCCGCTTCCTGGCATCTTGAGAACGTTATAGCCATGATGAATGACTGCCATGAACTTGGCCAGGGCTGGATACCCGAGGATGGCATTGTACGGCAGGCGGATGTGCGCGACATCAAAGTCGATGAGCTCGGTGCGATAGTTCTTGTGCTCCCCGAAGGTGACAGGCAGGTGGACCTGCCCTATCGGTGTGGTGGAACCGTCGGTCACCCCTGAGAAAGGCTTGGTTGGTTGGAGCTGCTCATATGGCACTTGGAGGTTGTCGAACGTGTCGACGGATAGGACGTTGAGCCCTGCGCCGCCGTCGATGAGAGTCTTGGTGACTTGCACATTGCTGATGACTGGGGAGCACAACATATGGAGGGCACCAGCGGTGGCTGCGCACTTGATCTGGTCTGCCGAGTTGAAGGTGATGGCACATTGGGACCACCTGAGCGGGCGCGTGGCCTCGAGCTTGGGGAGCACCGCGTTCACCTTGCAAGCGAACTGTTTGAAGATGCACTGAGAGGCTGGGGCCTGAGCACCGCCCAAGATGCAAGCGATCGCACGCGGCTCCTGGAAGCCCCTAGCCCCCTCGTCCTGGTGGTGGTGGTCGTTCCTTCTTGGTGGCGGCAGCGGGGGAGGACCGGCGTTGCCCTGGGGGCGATCCTCACAAGGCGGGTCCCTCTAGGCGGCCTCGCGAGGTTGGTCCTGCCAGCAGTCCACACAAGGCCGGTCGCGCCACTCTTGGCGCGGGCCACGGTCGTCCCAGCGTCCGCCTCCGCGTCCTCCTCCGCGGCCGTAGCCCCGGTCGTTGCGCTCGGGGCGTCGACCGTAGCGTCCTTCCCGTATGGCTCTGAGCTCTTGACAGTCGCTGGTGTTGTGGGTGTTCAAGTTGTGGAAGGCGCAAAACGGTCGGCCGTTCTTGGATGACTCGGGCTGATCTCTGCCTCGCTTGGTGTCGGGCTCCGCTACAAGCACTACTGCCTCTTTGCGCTTCACGTCCTTGGCCTTGGATTTCTTCTCCTCCGCTCCTGCAGCTAGCAGCTCAAGGAGAGAGAGGCGCCCCTCCTCAGTTCTTGTGCACTTGGTCGCCAGGTTGAACAGCTCCTGAGATGTGCAAAGCTCCTCGTGGATAGCGAGCTCTTCCTTCATCTTGACGTTGTGGACGCCGTCCGAGAACGCGGAGATGGCGGCTTCGTCTGTGACCTTGGGGATCTTAAGGCGGGTGTTGTTGAAGCGCTGAATGTACTTCTGGAGGGTCTCTCCTTGTTGTTACTTGATGCGGCGTAGATCACTCGCGGCCGGTGGGCGGTCACGAGTGCCCTGGAAGTTGGCGACGAAGCGGTCGCGCATCTCGTCCCAGGAGGAGATCGAGCCGTCTTGCAGTTCGAGAGCGAGAGCGGGCCCCATCCTTGAGAGCCATGGGAAACCAGTTCGCCATGACTTTTTCGTCGCCGTTGGCCGCTTCGATGCTAAGATCATAGATCTGCAGGAACTCCGCAGGGTCGGCGGTGCCGTCGTAGCGAGGAGGCAGATCTGGCTTGAACTTGCCTGGACAGGCGACGCTACGCAGTTCGGAGGTGAAGGCGCGGCAGCCGGCCGTGGTCGCCGAGGCCCGCTTCTGAGGTGGAGCTTGGTCTTGGCGAGGTCCGCGCTGCGTCACTGCAGGCGGCACGCGGTCTTGATGAGGTGGCGGGGCGAGCGCCGGTGCAGCTTCTCGCGGCCGCGGGATTTCTTGGTAGCTTCTTTCTTCACGCGCGGGCGCCGGGCGCGGTGGATCACGCTGCGGAGGTGCACGCCTTGGTGCCAAGGCACCGTCTTGGGGTTGAGGTGGTGGAGGCATGCCATGAGCCCCGTCGCCCGCGGCTAGTTGAGGGCGAGGCAGAGAGTGGGATGGCACCGCAGAGCCCCCTGCGGCGCGGACGAGCTCGGCGACGCGGTCGAGCCACTCCTCATAGAGGTCGTCGACGGGGTGGTAATGCAGGAGCTCGTTCGCCTCCATGGGAGCACGGTGCACGTGAGACGAAGAACCGGCAGGGGTAAGTGATGGAGTAGCGGTGCGGCCGTCTTGCCGCACCGAAGGATGCAGCGAGGACGCCTGCTGCTCATTCCCCGCTGGGCCGGTAGCAGCGTTGGCAGCGGGAGACGGAGAACGATGAGGTGGCCCGCCTACAGGAGCCATCTGAGCGACGCGGGCGGAGAGGGCAGCCCGACGCTCAGCTCGAGCACGGCGAGCGTCCGCCATGGAAACGATGGAGCGATGGAGCAACGAACTGATGGAAGGGAAACTACGGCGCACCCCTACCTGGCGCGCCAAATGTTGGATGTGGGGTTCCGGCAAACCCTTAAGGTTCGAACACTGGGGTGCGCGCGAAGTCTCTCCCTCCTACCGATCTACGCTCTAGTTCGCTAAGATCTCGCGGATGAAGTCGACGAACTTGCGACACAGAAAGAAACGGGGTTTATACTGGTTCGGGCCACCGTTGTGGTGTAATACCCTACTCCAGTGTGGTGGTGGTGGATTGCCTCTTGGGCTGATGATGAACAGTACAAGGGAAGAACAGCCTTCTGAGGTTGATGTGTTCTTGTGCTTGTGTAGTTGAGGATGATCTGAACCATTTCGGGATCAGTTGCCTCCTACTGTGGTGGCTAGTCCTATTTATATAGGCCCTGGTCCTCTTCCCAAATATTGAGCGGGAAGGGAGCCAACAACGGCGGGCAAATTTAGAGGGGGACAGCTCGTACGAGCTATCCTGACAAAAGCGGTCTTCGCCTGCGAAAAGCCCTGGGGTGACGCCGTCTTGGGCTCCACGATGACCTCCGCCTTGCCATCCTATTGGTCTTGGTCTCGTTGCACCAATATGACAACCTTTGCATGATGCCTCGGTACTCTTCGCCTGTGTTGGCCTCCTTAGCACCAAAGAGGAAATAAGGACGCTGCGCGCACCGACGCCCGCCTGGCACCCTTCGTCATGGCTCACGTCACGAGAGCCTCGTGAGGTTTGCCTTGCCTTGATATCTCCGCTCCTCATGAGCCTGCCTGGCTAGGCCACTCCAGAGGATGTCTTGCGTCGTCAGCCTCGCGAGGCTTGGACCCTCGCGAGGGTCTTGGGTGCCTTGTTAACGAAGATGGGTCGCACGGCCTACTGCTTGGCCATGTTGTGGGCCGCAGGCAGGCAAGTCTGGGGACCCCCGTTCCCAGAACGCCGACAAAACCAGCACCGTTATGAACTATTATTTCATTTGTACTTTTTTGATATTTTTTATTGTACTGTTGTGAGTTATTATTTGTACTTTAGCCGTTTGTTTTCTCCCTCTATATTCATTTTTTTATTGTATTTAATTTTTGCTATTATCTTTAGTAACTGCCCAGAGATAGTGGGCTTTGCCACGATTGTGGGCTTTAGCCCTCGGTTTTCTCCCACTCACCTTTAACCTCCGCTCTCCCCCGTTCCGCTCTGTTATGTCTTGAGCTTGCGTTGGTTTTCCTCGAGGAGGAGAGGGTGATGCAGCAATAGTAGCGTAAGTATTTCCCTCAGTTTTTGAGAACCAAGGTTTCAATCTAGTAGGAAGCTCCTCAAAAGTCCCACACACCTACACAAACAAACTGAGAACTCGCAACCAACGCAATAAAGGGCTTGTCAATCCCTTCACGGCCACTTGCGAAAGTGAGATTTAATAAAGATAGTAGGATAAGATAAATATATTTTTGGTATTTTATAATATAGATACAAAAAGTAAAGATGCAAATAAAAGTAAATTGGAAGCAAATATGATAAGAGATAGACCCGGGGGGCATAGGTTTCACTAGTGGCTTCTCTCAAGACATCATAGGTATTACAGTGGGTGAACAAATTACTGTCGAGCAATTGATAGAAAAGCGAATAATTATGAGATTATCTAGGCATGATCATGTATATAGGCATCACGTCCATAACAAGTAGACCGACTCCTGCCTGCATCAACTACTATTACTCCACACATCGACCGACTCCTGGCTGCAACTAGAGTATTAAGTTCATAAGAACAGAGTAACACATTAAGCAAGATGACATGATGTAGAGGGATAAACTCAAGCAATATGATATAAACCCCATCTTGTTATCCTCGATGGCAACAATACAATACGTGCCTTGCAACCCTTTCTGTCAATGGGTAAGGACACCGCGAGATTGAACCCAAAGCTAAGCACTTTTCCCATGGCAAGAAAGATCAATCTAGTAGGCCAAACAAAACTGATAATTCGAAGAGACTTGCAAAGATAACTCAATCATACATAAACGAATTCAGAGAAGATTCAAATATTATTCATAGATAAACTTGATCATAAACCCACAATTCATCGGATCTCGACAAACACACCGCAAAAAGAGTTTACATCGAATAGATCTCCACAAGAGAGGGGGAGAACATTGTATTGAGATCCAAAAAGAGAGAAGAAGCCATCTAGCTAATAACTATGGACCCGTAGGTCTGTGGTAAACTACTCACAACTCATCGAAGGGGCTATGGTGTTGATGTAGAAGCCCTCCGTGGTCGATTTCCCCTCCGGCAGAGTGCCGGCGAAGGCTCCAAGATGGGATCTCGCGGATACGGAAGGTTACGGTGGTGGAAATTGTGTTTAGTCTGCCCCCTGGATGTTTTCGGGGTACGTAGGTATATATAGGAGGAAGAAGTACGTCGGTGGCCGCCTGAGGGGCCCACGAGACAGGGGGACACCCTATAGGGGGGCACACCCTCCTATCTCATGGGAGCCTCGGCTGCTTCTTGACTTGCACTACAAGTTCTCTCGATCACGTTCGTTCCAAAAATCATGCTCCCGAAGGTTTCATTCCGTTTGGACTCCGTTTGATATTCCTTTTCTTCGAAATACTGAAATAGGCAAAAAAACAGCAATATGGGCTGGGCCTCAGGTTAGTAGGTTGTCCCAAAAATGATATAAATGTGTAAAATAAAGCCCATAAACATCCAAAAGGGGTAATATAATAGCATGGAACATTATAGATACGTTGGAGACGTATCAAGCATCCCCAAGCTTAATTCCCGCTCGTCCTCGAGTAGGTAAATGATAGAAAAAGAAATTTTTGATGTGGAATGCTACCTAGCATAATTTATAATGTAATTTTCTTTATTGTGGCATGAATTTTCAGATCCAAATGATACAAAATAAAAGTTCATATTGACACAAGAAATAGTAATACTTCAAGCATACTAATCAAAGTAATCATGTCTTCTCAAAATAACATGGCCAAAGAAAGTTATCCCTACAAAATCATATAGTCTGGCTGTTGCTCTATCTTCATCACACAAATTATTTAATCATGCACAACCCCGATAACAAGCCAAACAATTGCTTCATACTTTAATAATCTCAAACTCTTTCAACTTTCATGCAATACATGAGCGTGAGCCATGGACATAGCACTATATGTGGAATAGAATGATGGTTGTGGAGAATACAAAAAGGAGAAGATAGTCTCACATCAACTAGGCGTATCAACGGGCTATGGAGATGCCCATTAATAGATATCAATGTGAGTGAGTAGGGATTGCCATGCAACGGATGCACTAGAGCTATAAATATATGAAAGCTCAACAAAAGAAACTAAGTGGGTGTGCATCCAACTCGCTTGCTCACGAAGACCTAGGGCACTTTGAGGAAGCCCATCATTGGAATATACAAGCCAAGTTCTATAATGAAAAATTCCCACTAGTATATGAAAGTGACAACATATGAGACTCTGTATCATGAAGATCATGGTGCTATTTTGAAGCACAAGTGTGCAAAAAGAGATAGTAGCATTGTCCCTTCTCTCTTTTTCTCTCATTTTTTGGGCCTTTTCTTCTTTTTTTATGGCCTCTTTTCTTTTCTTTTTTTTTATTTTTCGTCCGGAGTCTCATCCCGACTTATGGGGGAATCGTAGTCTCTATCATCCTTTCCTCACTTGGGACAATGCTCTAAAAATTATGATCATCACACTTTTATTTTTCTTACAACTCAAGAATTACAACTCAAAGCTAGAACAAGGTATGACTCTATATGAATGCCTCCGGCGGTGTACCGGGATATGTAATGAATCAAGAGCGACATGTATGAAAATTATGAAGGTGGCCTAGCCACAAATACAATGTCAACTACATGATCATGCAAAAAGCAATATGACAAAAGTAATGCGTGTCATATGAACGGAACGGTGGAAAGTTGCATGGTAATATATCTCGGAATGGCTATGGAAAGGCCATAATAGGTAGGTATGGTGGCTATTTTGAGGAAAAGGTAAATGGTGGGTGTATGGTATCGGCAAAAGTTGCGCGGCACAAGAGAGGCTAGCAATGATGGAAAGGTGAAAGGGTGCGTATAATCCATGGACTCAACATTAGTCAAAAAGAACTCATGTACTTGTTGCAAAAATTTAGAAGTCATAAAAAACCAAAGCACTACACGCATGCTCCTAGGGGGATAGATTGGCAGGAAAAGACCATCGCTCGTCCACGACCGCCACTCATAAGGAAGACAATCAATAAATAAAATTGTGCTCCAACTTCATCACAAAGCGGTTCACCATACGTGCATGCTACGGGAATCACAAACTTCAACACAAGCATTCTTTAAATCCATAATCACCCAACTAGCATGACTTTAATATCACTACATCCATATCTCAAAACAATTATCAAGCATCAAATTGATCATAGCATCCAATTCATTTTCTATGATAGTTTTTATTATACCCAACTTGGATGCTCATCATTCTAGGACCAAATTTGTAACCATAGAAAATACCATGCTGTTCTAAAAGGATCTCAGAATAATATAAGTGAAGCATGAGAGACTAATAATTTCTTAAAAATTAAGACACAACCATGCTCTAAAAGATATAAGTGAAGCACTAGAGCAAAAACTATCAAGCTCAAAAAATATAAGTGAAGCACATAGAGTATTCTAGAAAATTCTAAGCAAATAGGCTTATCCAAAAAGGTGTGTACAGCAAGGATGATTGTGGTAAACTAAAAAGCAAAGACTAATATAATACACGACGCTCCAAGCAAAACACATATCATGTGGCGAATAAAAATATAGCTCCAAGTAAAGTTACCAATGAACGAAGACGAAAGAGGGGATGCCTTCCCGGGGCATCCCCAAGATTAGGATTTTGGCTATCCTTGAATATCTTGGGGTGCCTTGGGCATCCCCAAGCTTAGGCTCTTGCCACCTTTTATTCCATAGTCCATAAAAGCTTTACCCAAAACTTGAAAACTTCACAACACAAAACAGGAAATCTTATAAGCTCCGTTAGTGAAAGAAAACAAAACCACCACATAAGGTACTGTAATTAACTCATTCTTTATTTATTTTGGTGTTAAACCTACTGTATTCCAACTTCTCTATGGTTTATAAACTATTTTACTAGCCATAGATGCATTGAAATAAGCAAACAACACACGAAAAACAGAATCTGTCAAAAACAGAACAATCTGTAGAAATCTGTAACTAACGAAAACTTCTGGAACTCTAAAATTCCTACCAAAATAGGAAGACCTAGGAAATTTTTTTATTGATCATAAGAAATTGGAATCACTATTTTATCACGTTCTGGTGATGTTTAATAATTGTTTTCGTGAACAGAAAGTTTCTGGAAATAACAGCAAGATCAAATAACTATCATCCAAGAAAATCCTATAGGTTTAACTTGGCACAAACACCAATTAAAGCATAAAACCACATCTAAAAAGAAGGTAGATGGATTATTTATTCCTAAACAGAAACAAAAACAAAAAACTAAAAAATAAAATTGGGTTGCCTCCCAACAAGCGCTATCGTTTAACGCCCCTAGCTAGGCATAAAAGCAAAGATAGATCTAGGTATTGCCATCCTTGGTAGGCAATTCTTCAACGAGGCATCTACCTTCCTTAGAAATTTCTTTATTTCTAGTAATTATAAAAATTTTAGGCAAAAGATCGAAAAATTCATTCGGAGCAAATGGTTCCTTAATGATAGAAAAAAGATTGGGATGAATACTTATAGATTTAAGATCCGCGGTTTCCTTACTAGAGGATTCACCCTTATTCTTAGGAACATACATGAGCTTAGCAATTTTAGTAGGTGGACTTGGAGTATTTTTTACGGAAGAAAAGCGGTTCCTAAGTTGGTAATGATACCCTCAAGTTTATCAATTCTAGAGGAATCTTGATTTATTTTCTCATTAACTATGGGTTCCTTCTCCTTAATATTTTTCAAAGTTACTCCTACCTTAGATCCATATTGGGTAATTTGATTGTGGATCTTTTTATCTAGATTTTCAATTAACTCAACGGTAGCAACATTTTTTTCAATAATTTCAAGTCTTTGCATTACATGCTCCAAAGTTAACATAGTTCCATTAACCAAAAGAGGTGGTGAGCCAAATAAATCTATCATAGCATTATAAGAATCAAAAGTATGGCTACCCAAGAAATTCCCTCCGGTAATGGTATCGAGGATATATCTATACCAAGGATTAGCACCTACATAAAAATTGCGGAGAAGAACTGAGGTAGATTGCTTCTTGGTAGATCTATTTTGAGCATTGCAAATTCTATACCAAGCGTCTTTTAGATTTTCTCCCTCCCTTTGTTTAAAATTTAGAACTTCATTCTCCGGAGACAACGAAGAAGATATAAGACTAGCCATAACGACAAGCAAGCGAACTAACACACGAGCAAACAAACAAACGAGAAAAAGGCAAACAGAAAAGAGAGGGTGGATAAAACGGCAAGGGTGAAGTGGGGGAGAGGAAAATGAGAGGCAAATGGCAAATAATGTAAATGCGAGGGAGATGGGTTTGCGATGGGTACTTGGTATGTCTTGACTTGAGCGAAGACCTCCCCGGCAACGGCGCCAAAAATCCTTCTTGCTACGTCTTGAGCTTGCGTTGGTTTTCCTCGAAGAGGAGAGGGTGATGCAGCAATAGTAGCGTAAGTATTTCCCTCAGTTTTTGAGAACCAAGGTATCAATCCAGTAGGAGGCTCCTCAAAAGTCCCACACACCTACACAAACAAACTAAGAACTCGCAACGAACGCAATAAAGGGGTTGTCAAACCCTTCATGGCCACTTGCGAAAGTGAGATCTAATAAAGATAGTAGGATAAGATAAATATATTTTTGGTATTTTATAATATAGATGCAAAAAGTAAAGATGCAAATAAAAGTATATTGGAAGCAAATATGATAAGAGATAGACCCGGGGGCCATAGGTTTCACTAGTGGCTTCTCTCAAGATAGCATCGGTATTACGGTGGGTGAACAAATTATTATCGAACAATTGATAGAAAAGCTAATAATTATGAGATTATCTAGGCATGATCATGTATATAGGCATCACGTCCATAACAAGTAGACCGACTCCTGCCTGCATCTACTACTATTACTCCACACATCGACCGACTCCTGCCTGCATCTAGAGTATTAAGTTCATAAGAACAGAGTAACACATTAAGCAAGATGACATGATGTAGAGGGATAAACTCAAGCAATATGATATAAACCCCATATTGTTATCCTCGATGGCAACAATACAATACGTGCCTTGCAACCCTTTCTGTCACTGGGTAAGGACACCGCAAGATTGAACTCAAAGCTAAGCACTTCTCCCATGGCAAGAAATATCAATCTAGTAGGCCGAACCAAACTGATAATTCGAAGAGACTTGCAAAGATAACTCAATCATACATAAACGAATTCAGAGAATATTCAAAAATTATTCATAGATAAACTTGATCATAAACCCACAATTCATCGGATCTCGACAAACACACCGCAAAAAGAGTTTACATCGAATAGATCTCCACAAGAGAGGGGGAGAACATTGTATTGAGATCCAAAAAGAGAGAAGAAGCCATCTAGCTAAATAAATATGGACCCGTAGGTCTGTGGTAAACTACTCACAACTCATCGGAGGGGCTATGGTGTTGATGTAGAAGCCCTCCGTGGTCGATTCCTCCTCTGGCAGAGTGCCGGTGAAGGCTCCAAGATGGGATCTCGCGGATACATAAGGTTACGGTGGTGGAAATTGTGTTTCGTCTGCCCCTGGATGTTTTCGGGGTACGTAGGTATATATAGGAGGAAGAAGTTCGTCGATGGCCGCCCGAGGGGCCCACGAGACAGGGGGGCGCGCCCTATAGGGGGGGGGGGGGCGCCCTCCTATCTCGTGGGTGCCTCGACTGCTTCTTGACTTGCACTCCAAGTCCTCTGAATCACGTTCGTTCCAAAAATCACGCTCCCGAAGGTTTCATTCCGTTTGGACTCCATTTGATATTCCTTTTCTTCAAAATACTGAAATAGGCAAAAAAAACCAGCAATATGGGTTGGGCCTCCGGTTAGTAGGTTAGTCCCAAAAATGTTATAAATGTGTAAAATAAAGCCCATAAACATCCAAAAGGGGTAATATAATAGCATGGAACAATAAAAAATTATAGATACGTTGGAGACGTATCACGCTCCCCTCTCCTCCACAAATTGATTCCTTCTTCGTTCCCCTCCTCTCCTCTTCGCATAGAAGTTGCTTCTCCTGTTTCACCGCGGGAGCGTCGGCCGGCGGGTTGAACTCCAGGGGTGGAGGTCTGGGTGCTCTGTTTGCTCCTTTTGCTCTGCCATCGACTGCCCTTGCATCCCCTTATGTACAGATTTTCCCTGTATTTCTAAGTTATTGCTCTCGTTCTATCTCAGGCTGGATTCGCTAGGGTTCCTTTGCTCTTGAACGAGCGGTTCGCATCAGTGATACTGGATTCGGTGGTAGATATTGTGTTTGCTGGTAAGAGCTTTGCTTTGTACGACAATGTTCATTTCTGAAATAGGTAAGAGCCCTTATTTTGGTTCATGTGTCTTGTAGACCTGGTTCGACAGATTTTAGGTCTGTAGATCTCAATGGGTACATCATCGAGTCAAGACAAGTTGAATGTAGGTAATTTTTCCTGTAATTCGGATAATGTTTTATTGGATCTGGTGTTTAATAGGTTTTTAGTTGTATAGGTGTTGTCGTATGGACTTTACAAGTTGTTTGGATTTTGATTGTTGTTAATTTTTGCCCTGGAATGTGTGGTGTGTCTAGTTTTTAGGTTGCTGTGAACTGCAGAGAGGTTGCAGTACTGATCACCATGTGTTGTTTGAACTATTGTCCTAGCATTTGAGTAGTTTGTAGCAGTCTGAGAAGAACTAGTATGATGTTGAAAGAGTTGTCATTTTGAAGTTTGGTGTGCCAGTGGAGGGGTGATATTGTTTTATTGGGTGCACTTGTAGTGTTCATATAGTTGAACTGATTGCTTGTTCATGTACTTTTCTTTTTTTTACCTTTTTGCTGATTATGATGTTGTTGCAGATGTTGGAGTGCCAGTGCCTCCAGATTCTGACAAATCAGAACGCTTTCAAGATCTTGTGAAAGTTATTTTTGAGATACCAAATCCTCTAGAAGAACTTGCGAGTGTTGTTGGTGTTTCCCTTATATTTGCTCTTTTTTTAACAGCCTTGAATACATAAATATGTTTAGTTACATCATTTGTTCCTTTTGTTTGTGTCTGATGCTATGCGGCTTATTTATCTTGTCTCTTGAATGTTAATTGTGTTTTAGTTTTATATGTGTGTGCTTATGTTATTGGTTTATGCAGTTAATGACAGCCATGCTGCTGCTGAGGACATTGGTGATGTTTTCAAAGATATTAATGATGGAATGTACTCTCTTAACTTTGATGATGGCGATGGGAGCTTGCAGTTGTCTGTTACTCAGTCACAGAGTGTTGATGGCACTGAGCCTGTTACTCAGGTTGTGGATGTTCCTATGCAGTTACAACTTGAGGATGAAAGGATAAGAAAGAAGAAGTGTGATTTTCAGAGGAGAAAAGAGTTGGAATGGCGTCAAAAGGCTGCTTGCGTGGAACGAAGCGATGCAGATGTTGCTCAAGCTCCTAAAGGTGTAGGTGGTGAAGGTGGTGACGCGGCCTTTTCAACTGTTGAGGCTGGACCTCATGGAGCTGACATGCCTGTGAAGACAAACCTGATGCAGACTCATTTGACGCAAGTGTTTACTTGTGATGCAGTTAAGGAGAAGAAAGTTGTTTTGAAGAGGAAGATGTCAGATCCAAATCCTGATGGCACATAGAGGTGTAGCCCACATGTGAAAGCTGGTTCCCAACCTGGTAATAGCAAAGCTGATGGAGATAGTGTTGCTATGAAGATTGGTCCAAGCACACTTGGTGGCTCTCCTGTTTGTCGGAGTCCACGAGTTTTGACAAATAAGAAGCCTTCTTCATCTCCTCTTCTAGAGTGCTCTTTGTTGAAGGAAAGTAAGAAGCATAAAGCTGCTCCTGCGAAGGTGAACAAAGGTGTGAAGAACCGTGCTCATGTCAAAGCTGAAGATGCCGTATCTGAAGAAGATAACATCGAAGTTGATTCTGAAGATGAATATGCAGTGGTACGTGTTTGTACTATATGTTACTTACTAGTTGTACTTGCAATGATTTAATTGTGTCTGGGCTGGTATGCTGGCTAGGTGAGGGCTAGTCATTATTTGCATTAGTTGAGAGTGGTACTAATGTTGTTTTAAGAGTTGAACTTGTGCAATATTTTCTTTTTTCTGCTTGCCTTCATATGCTTGTTTTTTTCTATATTCATTTAATTAAATTGTGCCTTCTTTATTTTCATTTACAGCCTGCTAGCGTTATGGGTCCGGTCAAGCCGGTGAGAGGCAATGCCGAAAAAGTTGCTTTGGATGAAGGTGACATATAGCGATGGAACATAACCGTGCGATGTTCGTTGGGAGAGATTGATGCTTGTGCTAAATTGCTTGAGAGTCTTCATGTGGCTAAGGTTCATGCAGCTGGTTTTGGTTCTATCTTCAAGTGGAAGGTGAAGTCTAACGTTTGCCACCCTCTGATGGGGGCTTTGTACTTGAGGATAGATCCCGATACGATGACTCTTGACATGGGTGAGGCTAATGAGAAACTTCCCATCACTAGCGATGGTATACAACAACTATTTGGGTTCCCTCGTGGTGGTCGTTCTGCACCAAGGCCGTCACAGGATGGATATGATGATGCTCTGATGAAGTTAAGATCGGAGCTTGACATTAGCAGGAACAAAGATATCAAGACAAAGGATTTGAGGGATAGGCTCAAGGTGCTTGTCAAGGATCCAAGCAAAGATGACCTTGCTCTCAAAGTGTTCTCCATTATTGTGTTTATGAAGGTTGTGTTGCCTGGTGCCGCCCCGCGTGTTTCCAGAGAGGCAGCAATGTTTGAGCATCTCGTCATTGAGGACATGGCTAATATGGATTATTGCCAGCTGATGGTTGATGAGCTTAGAAGGCCTGTTGTCAGGTACCAAGATGGTGTTACCCTTGGGAAGGCAATCACAGGCTGTGCTATAGGGCATGTACTAATGTACCTTGACTGCCTTATCCGTGGCAAGACACCGGAGCCTGACATGCGAGTCCCCTGCATATGTTTCATGGATCCTGTAAAGCTTTACGATCTGGCTGATGCAGATTTGATAAAAAAGGCAACGCAGATCCAAAGACTTGGGTGTTTGGGAAGCTTCTGGTGAGTTTTATTTCTGTCGTGTCTTGCAGACCTTTTTTATTTAGGTATAGCTATTTTTGCTCGAGTGAACATGTGTACTGCAGAGTTTCCTGTTTAGATTTTGTCATTTCTTAAGCTTTGTGAGGTTTAGGTACGATTTTTAGTACTGTTGTGTCATGTGTGGTTGAATTGAATCTCTTTGCTCGACCGGCCTGTTGGTAAATACTAGCAAATTGGCACTGACAGTTAAAGATCGTTAGTGATGTTGATTTAAATCTGTTAATATAATGTTTATTTTTCCCTGTGTGTTGCATTGATTAATTAACTCTTTTCCCCCTTGTTTGTAGTGGAAAACTCAAGAGGAGGTTGTCTTTTTCCGAGTGTATAAACGTCCAATCCTGGAGATGCCGTCGTCTCAGGTTCCCAAGATTTCATGTCTGCACGATGAGTTGAGAGATGGCCATGGTGTTGAGGGTGCTGGTTATCTTCCCCTTGGCCCTAGTAAGGCTAGTACTTCATAGAGACAGGGTTTTGGTATGATGTAGCTATTTCTGCGTTGGAGCACGCTGAGCATATTTTTAGTAATGTGTGTTCTGAGTTGCAAAAGGTCCCAACTACAGTTGAGCGTGTGAGCTGTACCAATGGTATCCTTCCTGAAGGTCATCAATTTAATGCTGAGGAAGCAGCGGACTATATTGAGATGGAGAGAATTCTAATTGGTGATATGCGTGATGGTGCTGATCATCTAGTTCAGAGCTCGGTTTGTCTGTTGAACAACATGAAGCTTTAGAAAAGTATGCAAGACTCTCGCTGCAAGCCATATGAAGAGAGTGAAATGTTGTTATCAGGCAGACTGAGCAGGATGAGGCTGCTGCCACCGACAACAGGGCTGGTGATGGTACTGAGGCTAATGTTTCTGATCACCATATGAATGATGTTAACCTGGAGCCCCCTGTTGTTGATGTGAGTTAGTCCTTGATATTTTGCATTTTTTACTAAGTTGTTCTGCTGTCAGTATTGTAGTTGAACTTTCTCATGTTCATCTGTTTATTAATTTTTCTTTCATGCAGGAGACCAGTCATAATGTTGAGGTTGTTGTTGACTGTGGAGTTAATGATCCACGTACTAATAAGTGCAAGGTTATTTTTATTTTTATTGTGTTTATATATATTCTTGAATTTTCATGGGCACCAATGTGCCTTACATGTTCAATTTTCTATCCCACACTGTTAAGAGTTTGCAGGTGATACCTACCTTTTTGTTAGTGTGGTTTAATTCCTTGTGTTTATTGTTGCTAATAATAGCATTGTTTTTTGCTTGATTACTATGAATCAGGGTCCTGTTGTTGGCGACGAGCCTTGTTCGACCATTGGTGATGTTCCTTTGAATGTTAGTAGCAGCAAGATCGATTATGTTGCTGTGAATGCTGCTAAGGTTTGTTTTTCTGTGCACCTCTTGCTAGCTTTTTTTGATTGTTAGTTTCGCTCATAGTATTCACTTTTTCTGAATTTTTATTTTTTCAGATGATTGATGTTGAGCGTGAGGCTGCCGTTAGTGGTGGAGACGATGCTTGTGATGTTCCATTGAGTAGTGGGCGCGATGTTGGTACCAAAGTTGCTGATGAGGATGTTGGTGTTGCCAGCATACTTGATGCCAAATCATCTAGTGTTGGTATTGCTGGGAGTGAAAATCTTTCTGATTGTGAAGATTTGCCGCCGGAAAATTTCCCGCCTGGAGGGCTTGATTACGGTGATGCATTGCAAGATGCCTCTAGCGTGGAGGAGGTGCCATCTGAGGATGATGATTTACTGCTGTCGATTTCTTCTGGCCCCTTGACGCAGGAGGCGCTCCTGTCGTCCCAGGATTTTCTTTCTTCAGACCCTGAAAGCGCAACCATATTGCTGTCCTCACAAGATCTTCCATCGTCAAACCCTGAAACTGGAGGCATATTGGTGTCATCACAGGAACTCCCATCGTCAAACTCTAATAGTGCAGGTAAGGACTTGTAAATGAGGCGTACTTGTCATTTATGGCAGTTTGGACATGTTCACTTGTATTGCTTGAACTTATTATTTTTCTTCCTTTTCTGCAAGCAGACGGTGCTAATGTTGTTAAGGTTGATTTTTTTTCTTCGCTGTTACGAGGTTGCGTACGAACCGTGAGAAATGGTTAGTTTGGGATTTTGCCCATATCATTTTCGTCTCTTTTTCTTTCTCTCATATGACTATTGTTGTTATTGCAGTAGTTTTAATTCATGTCATCTTTTGTGTTTTCCTAGTGACAAGCTGATGTTTCAAAATAGAGAATGTGATGCCAATGTTGGTACTATTGCTAAAGCGTTGGTCCCCACTGGCATGCTCAACTCAGATAGTGATGATGTTGTTTTATATTCTCTACGTCAGAAGTACCAAGACACTGACAAGTTGATAGTTCCCAGATGGGTGACGATCAGTATTTTGCTTTGTAGATAGGATGATAAGTTATTTTAGCAATTTTCTAACTGTTATTGTTCTTTTTGTACAACAGACCAAGATCCGTGATGGACATATTGATGCCAATTTTGTATAGTGGTTCACGAGATCAGGGGCTGATGGTTTTGACCAAGTAGGTGAACTTGAACTTTTTGTACTCATGAACTATAACTGTCATGTTTTCTTGCAAGTTTGGGAGGTGGGAATGAACTTGAGTAGCCTGCTTTTTACCCTTGTACTTATGAATGAAGTGTGCTTCTTTTTTAAAGTCGCACTTATTGTCGCAAGGAAATTGAATTGATATGTTTGTTGCAAGTTTGGGCGATGGATATAAACTTGAGTAGCATTTTTTGTAGTGGGTTGCTTACTCAATTAGAACTTATGATTATCTGATTTGTTTGTACTTCTGAATTTCAATTTCCCTCTTTTATTTTATTGTTTGGAGGTAGAATTTTTTGTTTCATTATGATTTGTTAAATTCATTTTTCCTCTGTGATTTATTTGTCAGCTTCTTTTCCCTACTTTTGATCCGCCGTCATTTGTGACTGCCATGAAGCCTAGTGAAGAATCTGGGCATTGGTGCTTGATTGTTCTGAATTTGAGGTTCCGTCGTTTCGAGTGTCTTGATTCACTCTGTGATGAAACCTGGAGTGATGCAGTTAGATTCTGAAGGACTATGACAGATAACATAAAGAAGCTTTGAGGAGTCCAAGCAGACATGGCCAAACCGTTTCTCGCCAAGATATTGATGGTTTCTCTTCGAGTTTGTGCGGGTGCCGCAGCAGAAAAACACATGAGTATCCATTTTTAATGATTTTTATTAGTTGTTTTTGTTACTGGGAGGATGGTGTTCATGTATTTTGAATTTGTGATGTACCCTTTTGTTTTTTCTTTTATTGACAGGCATGATTGTGGCTTCTTTATGGTACAAAACTGCAAGACCTATCATTGCCGGGAGGATGGTGTGATTGAAATGTTGGATTACAGCCACATAGACATTCTTGACATTAGAAAGATTTTTCTGTATACCTGCGCAACTAGCGATGTGTTTGATGTTGAATTCTGGGGTTTGTTTGGCATCAAACCATGTAGGTATGCATGACCTTTTTTAATTTATTGCAGCTTGTACTTCTTGACTAGTACTGTCATGAATTATGTATTTGAACTTACCCTTGATGCACTCCTTTTTATTTATTTTTGCAGGTGAGTGGCTGGATCTTGGTGAGCATGACTACAGGATCTTTGGCAGCCAGTTCTCGGAGCTCGAGCGTGTAGCTATAGATTTTAGCCAGGGTCGTTCTCCCGAAAAGACAAGATATGGTGTTATGAAGGGGCGGTTGGGAGCTCTGAAAGGTTCTATGGCTGCTTGTGCAGAGAGCCCCTCTACACCCAAGAATCCCATTATGGAATTGATAGACAGCGATGATGATGCTTTTGACAAGATTGCTGGCATCGGAAGAGTCACCAGGAGCGCTGCTGCCAAGGGTGTATCTCCCCTTGCTGGAATAGTGGCCCATAGAGCTGGTGCTACTAGGAAGGATCCTGCTTTGGATTCTGGCAATATTGTAAGCACGAAGCGTGCGCCCAGAGCTCCTATAAAGTTTTTGCTCCCCTGTGTAGCAGCTTCACCCTCATATTTTCCCTCATCTGGATAAGGCTCGCAAGTTGTATAATCTGTTGCTTAGTGATGAAGGACGTGAGAAGTATGCCGAGTGAGTATCTCTCATTATGTTTCCTCTTCTTTTCTTCTGTTGTTTCTAACTGCTAGATAAATAAGACCTGAACTGTTCCTTTTTATACAACTTGAACTGCTATGAATGCCTTATCTTACTTCCCCTGCTTTTTGTTCTTGTGTGTGCTGCAGGAATACATTCTCAATGATTCCTCAGCCTGATGATAGCGTAACTAGCTTCACTGGGAAACACATCTGGGAAGTTTTTTCACCTGGGCGAAATGATGGAGGGTGATGTAATGGACTTCCTCATTGATGATTGGAAGCAATATCCTGAGAGAAATGCTGATTTTGCGTCTGGGAAAAGGGTATTGTTGAGTCCATATTTCATCACGGCAATCAATCAGATCATTTGTTTCTGTTAAGCAAAACTGCCTATTGTTTTACGAGTTTTAATAATACTTTGCTTGTTGATCCTTTTTCCCCTGTCTATTTCTTTTTTGGCTATTTGCAGGTTGTGCTTGACTGCATGTTTTATGGTGATGAAGATAAAGAGTTTAATGTGGAGAGTGCAGCGAGAGATTTCAAGACCTATGTTAAAGATAAGGAAGACTTGCTCAGTGCCGACCTTGTGAGATCTACTAGCTGATTTTCGGTTTTATTTGTTTATTGTCATGCTGGTTTTTATTTTGAATATTTAATATCTCTTTTTTGGTCATTTGTTTTTAGATCATGATGCCTCTATTCAAACCTATGGTTTTATCAAAGGATAGGAAAGTGAACCACTTTTCCTTATATGTCATGAATCGGTACCGAAGTAGCGTCGACATCCTTGACTCTTTACCTTATAAGAAGAACCATCGTCCTTCAAAGAACACCTATCATAAAGACTGCGAGAAGATTGTGAGTGACATTTATTATCTGTACTGGATTAATTTTTCCGCATCTTTGTTTCCGCTTTTCTGAGACGTGAAAATGTGTGGTTTCTTTTCTTTTTTTACAGATCTCTAGATTGGTCCAAGTAATGAAGGTTGTGTATGGTGATGCTCACTACAATGCGAGCAAGCAGCCCAAATGGGTGGTTTTTGTAAAGAAACCAACGTTTGTCAAGGTTCCACTGCAAGGGGCGAATGAATGTGGCCATTATACTCTGAAGTATGCGGGATCCTATGATGTTGAAAAGATCGTTGAGAACATTCGAAATAATGATGTGGGTTCTAGTTGATCTTTTCACTTTCTGTGTTTGGCTTATCGTGTATTGTTTTTTTTATGCGTCATGATTTTTGATAATTTGTTTTATTGTTTTGCAGCCTCGTATTGTTGATTGGAATGCTGAGGATCTGTATAGAGTTGTGTTCACCCGGAATAAACAACTTCTGGTGACGGAGCTTCCCAAGGAGGTTCAGGCTTTGGCTCCTAGTGCATAGAAGAAATGGTCATCATTTGCGTAGTGAATGGGATAGTTGTGTGATATATCTCTTGAAAGCATTGTAGGCTTTGTTTGTAGTGTTTGGATGTCTTTTCAAGTACTATGTAATTACTGGTATATTTTGTGTTGTGTTTAAGTGTGGCACAATGTTTAACAAACCTTTTTTTCCATGATGATAGTGTGGTTGAATAGCTGTTTCACTTGTGTATGTTTCATCGGGAATTCATTTGGTTAAGTTCTATTTTTTGTACTGAAGTCTTATACACTAGTTGAACTGAAAACACCTTCTTTCAAGTGCATTACGAGTTGTTGCTGAAAAAGTGAGATTTATTTTATTTTCATCTGTCCCAACCTAAGTTGGACCTTTATAGTTTTTGTACCCTCTTTTCTTGAACATATGGTATAGTTCTGTTAGTACTGAATTGTAATCTCATTCAGCGTAAGGCTTTTAAAATTTGGTGTCACGATAGCACTTGTGGATCTAACGTGAGTGGAGTGACGCTTCCGTGTTATGTAGAACTGATTTCATATAATGTATTAGAACTGAAGTTTTTCTTGGGATTGAAATTATTTACGACGAAGTTGCTGCGTGATCTCTAGCCAGATTTTATTTAAGTGTAAGAAATTTAGCAAAATTTGAGAGCCAAGTTTTTGTTTGAACTTCTTGAATTTTAGTAGTTGAACTTCATAGTAAAAGTTAAAGAACTGGTTTAAATTAGCTACATTTAACAGATAGCCCTATTAAGTTCATAATTACTTCACTAGTCAATGTGGACTGATGCTTCTGTTGTTTGTTTTTGTGAATTTTTGTCCTTGGTTGAACTGTAATCTATTTTGGTTGAGTCTTGGCCTTCTTTCTCAAGGCATTAATTGGTATCATCATAGTACTTACCGAATAAACTAAGTTGTACTGAGATTTCAATTGTGCTAGTACTTTGGTCATTTTATTTTTGTGTTGTTTGAAACTAGTACCTCACTGGTCAATGCGGGCTGATGCTTCTGTTGTCTTTCTTGTGATTTTCTCCTTGGTCAAACTGATATCTTTTTGATTTAGTTTTGGCCTTCTTTTTTCTAGGCTGTGGTTCTTCTCAAGGCAATATTTGGTATCATCATAGTACTTGCCGTATAGACTAAGTTGTACTGAGATTTCAATTGTGCTACTACTGTTATTCTTAGTGTGTCACTGTTTTAGGGAATGCGAACTGAAGCTTCCCGTTCCTTTTTATTTTTGTAGAATGAATGTACTGTGTGTTCAAGTGTACCAGTACTTTCAATCCTAGCATGCTAGTGACTAGGAAATACAGACTGATGGTTCTTTCCTTTTCCTATTGCAGTACTTAGTAATTTTTTAACTACTATTAGCATGATGCTGTTAGTACTGAATGTTGTCCTCGGCTGAAACTTAGTCTTTTTAGTGTTCTTCTGAAACTAAAAACTATTTTTTAGTGTGATAGTACTACCGTACATGACTAAGCTGTACTCTGCGTCCAAGGCTACTATTTGCTGTGATCCTTAGTCTGCCACTATTTTTTTGTGAAAATATCCAGGTGTGATTTGTTGCTCCATGACTAGTGCTGCATAGCAGCCATCAAGTTTCATTCACAACCTACTTCAACTTCTAAACAAAATAGGAAGCTAGCAAACTTGCCGAACGACATAAGCAAACGATGTACTTGATAGACATAGGCAAACTTGTGCAAACCCTGACACACATAACATAAAGAAGCTGGTTCAACTTAATGAAAGAAAACTACAAATCTGAAACAACAAGATTAAGGACAAGCAGAAGAGTGAGCAACACAAAGGAAGACTTTCATGTCTCTTCATCCCGCGAAGAGGCAGTGGTAGTAGGGGTCATCCTCATGCTCTTTTGCAATTTCCCAACCTGTTGTGATGTTGTCGATTATCTTCCATGAATTGTACTTGGCGTATGCATCTATTCCTGCGTACCCTATGAGCTTGTATGGCAGCGGGCTGATCCCCCACAGTTTGTGGTCTTCCTGCGTGTCGATCTTCCTTTTCATGCCTTTGTAGAATGGGTGGATGACGCTGGCTGCAACATCGGCCAAGGAGTCGTACAATTTCCTAGTGTTTGGAACTTTCCACTTGTGCTGCATGTCGATGAAGTTGTTGGGGTTGATCTCCAAACCAGATTTGTTCAGCATCCGCTTGTCACCTTCAATGCTGAAACCGGCAAATGTGTACAATTTCTCCTCCTGCAGGAACTCTTTGAGGCGCTTAGGCCTGCAAGGAGGAGACACATATTGAAGATTAGTGTTCTTTTTTGAAGATTTAATTCTTTTGTTTTTTGGTTTACAAGTGATAATCCATGAGGTAGATGCTTATATAGTATAAGTCATGGTTGAATGTAGTTCAGAAACTAGTACACAAAGTTCTGAAATTAAATTCAACTACACCATGTCATTTTTCTTTTTTGGTATCTTCAGTGCTTTACCAAATGGTTCACCAAGTTCAAGAACCTATAACCAGAGTAAATGATCTATGTGATGCTTACTTCAAGTTTAGTTTCATTTTTGTTGAATAAAAATACCTATACCAGTGCTTCACCAAGTTCTTACTTCATTTTTTGCTGTTGAATATTACATCAGACCAGGTTCAGAAACTACTTGTGTACATCCAGTTTAAAAATATCTTTTAATACATCAATTCTATAAACTATACTAGTGCATCAAGATCAGAATCTATGCTAGTACATCAAGTTCAGAAATTAATTTGGTGAAACAATTTTCAGATGCTAATCCAGTACATCAGTTTCAGATGCTAATCTGGTGAAACCATCCACTTCACAATTTCAGAAATGCATGTAACTTGAGAAACATGTACTCTTGCATCCACTTCACAAACTATAGTAGTTCATCTAGTTGGGAAACAAGTTTAATGAAATTTTTAGGGAGTATTACTAGTAGAACAGATAAATGAACAGTAGTATGGGTTACCATTTTGTGGCGGCTGCGATGTGGTACACCAAGCAGAGTTCCTCCACGCACAACTTTAGGACTGCTGCCATCTGGGGAGGTTCATCTTTGTTGGTGTACTCCACATCAACTCCGATGGAGCTAGGATACAAGCCGTCGCCCTTCATCCTCAGCCTGCTCATCATCTCGTCGGCCTTGTCTGGTTCACTGGTGCAGACGATCTACAGCGTCTCCTTGCCGTGGAGCTCAAACACTATGTGGGTTTTGGTGTATGCACGCTTCTCGCCGGGGACGAGAACGTGGTCGAGGTTGCTGCTCTTATCGGACGTCTTGCCATGCCGACGCTTGGCGGACGGTTCCTCCGCCATCGTCCTCCTCCGGCGACTATGGGATTGGGAGAGAGAAGTTTCTGGTTTGTCTACAGTGGAGATGGAAGCGGCAATGGTGGTTTTGGAATGAGGCAGAGATAGAAGACAATGGGTTATTTCCAGCGCGTGGACGGGGATGTGTGGGAGGCAGTTCATCGGGGACGTGGGTGTAGTGGTCGTGGGGTCGCCATTTGCAGTCCCTTGTGGCAACCGCCCAGTGGGTGGCGCGGGTGGTGGCCTGGAAGAACCAACCGTCCAAGCCAAGGGTTTTTACTGTCGCACTGAGTAGTCTTATCAAGCTGTACTTACCAGCTGCTTATCCCACTTGCACGTCTCAGGGGTGGTATGATGGTATTTTGCACTGTTTAAGTGACGTATGCTTTGTGATGTTTTTCCGTATGGAGGTTAAGTCTTGTTTTTCCATTGAAGTTGTATACACTAGTTAATCTCAGAACATATTCAGTGCCCTGGGAGTTGTTGCTCAAAACTGGGATTTATTTTTATTTTCATCTGTCCCAACCTAAATTAGGCCTTTATGGTTTTTGTATTCTCTTTTTAGTGCACTTATGGTTTAGTGCTGTGTGAACTGAATTGTATTTTCATACAGCATACGGTTTTGAAATTTGGTGTCACAGTGGTGTGAGTGGCCTGACTGTTCCTGCTTTTTTAGTACTGATGTCAGATGTATGTTTGAACTAAGTTTTTTATTTACGACGAAATCGTTCATTGAGGTGTGGATAGATTTTATATAAATAAGAAATTTAGCAGAACTGACAAACAAAATCTATTTGAACTTCTTGCATTTTAGTAGTTGAACTTGTCAGATTTTATATAAATAAAAATTTAGCAGAATTGACAAACAAAATCTATTTGAAATTCTTGCATTTTAGTAGTTGAACTTGAAAGTAATATTTAATTCGGTGTTTTAAATTATGTACATTTAACAGATAGGCTATTAAGTTCTCTGCTTTTTAGAGTTTCGTTGTTTTTGTATCATATTTTTCCTTTTTTATCATCCGTGGTGCAGAGCTAAAATTATCTTTATTTTTGTTTTTTGTATTTAAAATTATTGCCTGCGAACTAGTATTTGAACTTCTATATTTTCAGTTTTCGAACATTTTTTTTGTATTTTATATTTCTTTGCCCCGGGCCTTCTTTGTTTAACTGGCCTTATTGGTGGGGTGTTTGTAGGCGAGGGAGGCTATTGGGTCGTTTTCCGGCCCAAATGGCCCGCGCGGGCGACTTGGGGACTGCTGGATGTGCGTGTGCTCTGGGTTTAGTCCACACCTCGCTAAGGGAGGAGGCTCTCGACCTGTTTATAAGCGCGGTCGAGTCCTATTGGTCGAACTCCTCTGAAAACTTACCTGAGAGCTTATACATGGCGCTCTCTCTCCCATGACCTATGGGCCCTGGTCGGCTGGCCCTGCATTGTGCAGATTACTAGGGATTCGCCGACGGTTCCACCGTGGGCTCGAGTTCAAGTATCTAGCAGCGTCAGGGCCTGCCTGTCCTTGGGCGGTCAATTTTCACTTTTTTTTTGGTTTAAATCTAGTAGTTGACTCCACCTGTAACTTGGACTGATACTTTTTGTTCTAGTTCTTGTGAGTTTTGTGGAAGTGTTATCTTTTCATTTGAGTTTTTTGCCTTCTTTTTGTGTTCTTTTTGGTGATTATTCTCAAGGGTCTTCTGGTATCATTTTCAGCACTATGGTACTTGCGTGTAGACTAAGTTGTACTGATAGTCCATTCATAGTAGCACTTATGTTCTTAGTCTGACATTTTTTTGTGGGGTTACGAACTGATGCTTCTTTGTACTTTTAATTGTAGTAAGTATGTACTGTCCGATCAAGTGTACTAGTACTGTCATTCTTAGTCTGCAAGTGACCAACATAAGTGTGGTTGATGCTTCTTAACTTTTTCTGTTGTAGTACTTGTTAATTTTCTAGCAGCTACATATGAATGAGAACAGTACATGAAGTACTAAGAATTTCTCCTTCAACTTTTGAAGCGTTGTTAGGCAACTAAAATTGTACTGATTGTTTTCAACGTTATGTTTTCTATACAATACTGAATCAAAAATACACATGGAACATCGTTGTGTGATTGGTTTCTTCATAACTAGTACTGAAGAGCAGCCACAAAGTTCCATTCAGAAGCTACTTTGAATTTGAAATGATGGATTAACAAAATACGAAGCTACCAAACTTATATAAGGAGATAAGCAAAACAATGTACTTGATGACATAAGTAAACTTGTTCAACCATGACAAGCACGGCATAATCATACTGGTTCAACCCAACAAGAGCAAACTACGATTTTGAAACAACAAGATAAAAGGCAAGCACAAGAGGAAGCAAAACGAAGGCAGGCTTTGATGTATATATCTTCATCCCTAAAAGGGGCAGTCGTAGTGGGGGTCAGCCTCCCGTGCTTTTGAAGTTTCCCAACCATTTGTGATGTTGTTGATCATGTTCCATGACTTGTACGTGGCGTACGCATCTACTCCTGCGTACTCGATGAGGTTGTCTGGCAGCGGGCTGATCCCCCACAGTTTGTGGTCTTCCTGCGTGTCAATGTTCTTCTTCATGCCTTTGTAGAATGGGTGGATGACGCTGGCTGCAACATCAGTCAAGGAGTCGTACTCTTTTCCGGTGTACGGAACTCTCCAAAAGCACTGAATGTCGATGTACTTGTTGGGGTTGATCTCCAAACCAGACATCTTCAGCTTTTCTTTGTCGCCTTCAATGCTGAAACCGGCAAATGTGAACAATTTATCATGCTTCAGCATCTCGTTCAGGCGCTTGGGCCTGCAAGAGGAGAGTCACCAGGCCCGGCGCAGTCCGCTTGGAGACCGAAGATGCTGTCCCAGTGAGCAACTCCTGGAACATCGAGCATATTCGCAGGTTTTACCCATAAGCCGCGGCTTGCCGGGCCTCCCGGCAAGCCACCTTTTGTACAAGCTTTGCAAAGAAGGCATGTAACCCTTCATACAAAGCCAAAGCGCAGACCCTAAGCATAAATAAATGAAGCGCTGGCGCCCTAAGTTATAGCATGCATGCTAGGTCGAGTATCTTCCTTGGTTAAGGTTGATAGTGCTTGGCGGCGACTAACCCCTAGCCTAGAGGTCGAGTGCGCGTCTATCTGTTTCCTTTCTGTCCTCCTTTGGTTAGCAGGGCACATGAGCACTTCTGCTGAGCTACTTGGAAGAAAGGAAACGGACCGACGTCCCGACCCCGGCAAACCAGAGTTGCCGGGGGCTACAGATCCAGATAAGTCTTTCATCCTCTATCATGCATTTCGGAACGAAACTGGGATATGTGAAACCTCGTTTTATTTCTAGGCCACCATGCTCCCCTTTTCTATACCCAAGGATTATCTTCTGGGCCCGGATTTGGTTGTAGTCGCGGTGGCAAGGAAGTAGAACGAGGAGCCTAAGCCCGCTTCATCCCTGCCTCCGCCAAGGGCGCGAGAATGGTCGAGCGAAGTGGGCGGACGGCAAGGCCTGTTTCCGGGTGAAAACGTTTATCTTAAATTGTAACAAGGATTCGCTCCTTGTCGCGGGGTCTACCCACGAACGAAAAACCCGGCAAACATCCCTTTTTCATTAAAAGCATCCCACACAGGTACAGTCCGTACTGAATGAAAAACATGAACAAGGGGGATTACAAGCTTTAAATTTAACAAGGCCCGAAGGCTTACAGATTAAAAAAGAGATAAGATGCCCATCATCCCTTTCTTGTCCCTCTCCTTAGGAGGCATGTCAAGGAGGCGAAAGGGCAAAACGGGCGCCTAGGCAAGCTACGAGCAGCAGAAAGCACCAAGAGAACACCTCGGTGGCCGCCCACAGGTGGGCCGGTGATGACGGTGCCGGGAAAGGAGCTGGAAGACGAGGCGGCAGGACCGGCAATACGCGATGAGCGTACTCCGAGTTGACGGCCTTGCTGCCCGCACTCTTCCTCTTCCGCAACCTCCCAACGCTAGCCGCCCAAGGAGACGGCCCCGAGAAGTTCAAGGAGCTGGCCCCACCCCCGGCAAAACTCTGCCGAAGGAGCGGCCAGGTGCAGATGCTGTTGCTACCGCACCCGCCCAGGCGCGGGGCATCCGACGCCTAGTCGGACTCGTCCCCGTCATCTGCCCCACTGTCCTCCTCATCACTTTCGCTCGAGGAAGAGCTTCCATCGTTGGAATCTCCGTCGGAGGAGCTCTCCACACATCACTTCAGGCGAGTCCCGAAGTCTCCGAAGACCTTGACGGAGAGCAGGCCATCCTCCATTAATTTGAAGTAGAGGACGATCCCCGTCGTCAGGCTGTGGATGCGAGCGAACGTCTTCCATCCACGACGGAGGTACATGACCCGAGGAGCCAGGAAGTCGACATCGACTCGCGTGCCCCCATTCCCACAGCCCCTCATGTGCAATCTGAGGGATTGGGGCGGGTCGCGCTCCATCTCCCGAGCAAACAGGGCGGGAAGATAAAGACGACGACGCGGAGGCCGGCCCAGCCTGATGAAGAACTCGCGGGGCTGGTCTCCAACATGGCCTTCCGTCGGAAAAGGCATCATTGGCGGTGGCGAAGCCGGCGCTTCGCCCCGTCCTCCTCTTCCCCGAGCACTACGACCTCTGCCCCGGCCTCGCCCACGGCCTCGCCCCCTCCCCCTTCCCCTCGCGGCCAGTTCCACCACCACGGGCTCAGGAGGGGGAGGGACACGCTGTCGAGCGGCGACCCTCGCCGCCACCGATGAAGGACCAGGGTTCCCTTTCTCCATGGTGAGTGAAAGGAAGAAGCGGAAGCAGGAGGAGATAGGTGACAGAAGAGTGCGGGGTGCCATTCCCCCTTCCCCCTCCTTATAAAGGGTCGGGGTCGGGGCTCGGCCGCCCCACTCGACCAATCCAGCCACCAGAGGCACGGGGAATCGAGACTGACTCGCTGCCCCAACCAGCGACGGCCCGTTTCCCGCCACCACCGCTTGCCACCCCAAGCGCATGGAGGACGCGTGGCAAACATGCAGAATCGAGGGGATGGGTGAAGCGACCTCTCCCCACCCCGTGGTCGTGGGGTGTGGACGCCTTGGAGACCACAACCCGGCCCCGCGTAGTAAATAAGCCGCGCCTCCATGCCTCCCTCCTTTCATGGGGAAAGCGTGAGCTGCCCATTTACTGTGATGTGACGCATGCGTGCAGGAACCGCCCCCCGCATGCCACCCACATCACGCGCACCCCTCCACACCATGACGCGCCGCGCGTGAAAAGTTTTACCACGGTAAAAACCGCCCCGCCTGCCCATGCACCGTTTTGGGCCTGGCCCAACAACGTGTCGCGCTTATGTGTGGCCCAGGCCCAGGGGCTCCTGTCGGTGTACAAAAGGAGGGGCGCACTTTTGTACCCCTTTGCCTGTGCACGGACAGTCGGAGCCGCGCCCGCGGCCACACCAAGCAGAGCAGGGGAGGTGAACCAAGGTAAAACCAAAGCCTAAGACCGCCAGAGCAACGCCAAGGCCAAGACCACAAAGAGCAGAGGGACGAAGCAGGTTCCCCCGGCAAGACCCTTGCCGGGGCAGCTCACCCCACACCAACAGAGTGAGCCACCTTTGAGCCCACGGTCTCCAACATCACGTTGGGCCAGGGCTCGGGAGGCACCTCCATGGTGGCATGCAGATCTTTGTGAAGAAAAGTAACACTCAAGATCAGTTGAGGACTAGAAGACGACGATCCTCAGCAAGATCCTTGCCGAGGAAGGCCACCAGACCCCCGGCAAGGTCCTTGCCGGGGACGACAGCGCGCCACGGCAAGACCCTTGCCGGGCCACCGGGCAAGGCCCTCACCAAGGATGCCAACTGGGCCACCGCCAGGCCCGCGCCAACCAAGTTTCCACCGCCGTTCGGATGCAGCTGCCAGCCCAACCAGCTGGGCGGGCACCTGCATGGCAACATGCAGCTCCCTGGCCAACTCATTGTGGCACCCCGGCTCAGAGCGACTGGTTTACCATGCATCGCCAGCCCAGAGACCATGTCTTCTGGCAACATACAACATCTTGGTACAGAAAACAACCACTTTATTGATGCTAGCGGAACAGAGTTATATTACAACAACTGTCGAGGCCTAGCGGCACACCCAGTGCGACTGAACAATATGTACATTATTTAGTGAACATAAAGGGGGCCTCGATCCGAACAACTACGTGGTAGCGGAATAACGTCGTAGCGGAAGCTCCAAATCACAGGGACACCGATGTGGACACGATCTAGACTCGAAGAGCGCTCCTCTAGATACTTTCCTGAAATCTTGCATGACACGCTAGGTCAGTACATTGAATGTACTTGCAAGCTCACAACAGGCATAATCATAATGGCAAACAATACCATGATATTAAAACAATTATTAATAATGCAACACTATATGTCCAACATGTTGTGATCATGCTCGAACGTCCCTCGGGATAACTTACCAACTGTGATTATCCTCGGATTACAAACAAACCACCAACATGGTCTTTATCGAGAATAACTCATGATCCTTACGACGATCACAACCACGACCAACATCTGGTCCCGAATGCCTCGATGGCCTTCCTGCCATCCATCAACAATGCAAAGTTCATAGCTTAGTGTGCAATTTTATTAAACATTGACTCATGGTGGGACCTACTACGAGGTGTCCGTGACCGTGGACTCGGCTATCAATAGATTATACACTCTGCAGAGGTAGCACACTGTACCCACACCACGGAATCCATGGCCTCGCACTCCCATTCAGGTGGACCAACGGCGTCCCGACAAAACCCTTCCGTTGCCATGACACTGTCCCAACCACTCTGACCCAGTCCCACAACGGGCTAGTCCTGGGTGGCCCCGTGTCTACCAAAGACACACCAACCACCGTCGTGGCCAAAACAATCCCACTCGGGGACTCGGTACCATAAACTCAACAACGGGCACTAAAGATTATGCCTGCTTACCGGGCCAGGGTAAGCACGACGTAACCTTCCCTAGTTGGAGGCACCGACCAGAGGCAATGTCGATGGACCGAATCAAGGCCTTCCCACAAAGGCAAATGTGGTTGCACTGGGAAAGAAACTCGATTCAGCGGCACCATGACCCAGTCAACGGTATATTCAAGTTGAGTTATATTCAGGTTCAACTAAAATGAAAATGACCGGTGTCATCCATATTCACACAAAGCATAAACCTCAACAACTCATATTACTTTGCTGATCAAGACCACTCACATATTAACCAAAATATTTTGCAGCAAGTTTTATTATTATTTTCTCACGCAAGAACGTAACTCCAATAAATTTCTCATATGGTTAAGAAAAGATTTCACCACAACAATTTTTAATTTCTTTACCAACTAAGTGAGGTTCAAACATTCTGTAAGGCAAGTAAAATGTCTAACCAAGTACTTAACAGAATAATTTCTAGCAAATTTTTATCAATTTCATTTATGCAAGAACACAACCACAAATAATTTCTAACATGCATAGCAAATTATTTCTGTCATCACCATGAATAAATCCTAGCTTTGCTTCACCAACTAAGCTAGTTTCCACATTCTGTAAATCAAGCATATTAACTAGCAAACACTTAACAGGATATAAATAACACAATAATTTTAAATGCATGGACAAATCATTTGATTCAAGTAAGAAAATCATAAATATTGAAATGACACCATGAAAATGTTGCTGTGGCTTGCCTTAGTGTAGATGAGGTTCACAAGCCTTCTGGTGATCCTCAAGACAAGCCTCACCCTCTGAAAATAAATTTAAACACAAAAAGCAAATATCAAGAACACTTCTGAAAATCACCAGAAATTCTAAACAGCTCAGAAAAATCTCATCGTTGGTGAGCTGCTAGATTTCTTTTCAAAGAACACAATGCAAAAAGAATCAATTCATTTGGACTTAGGTGAAAAGTTATACATGTTTGAAGCTCTCTGGAATTTAAGTGATTTTGAATTTAAATAAACAACTGAGGGGGGGTGACGTCAAGGCGAAACCTCAGGCGCCACCACTGCACCACTTCTGCCACAGCGTCTGAGTGGCTGACTAGCGGGCCCTGCTAGTCAGGAGGGGGAAGGGGGAGAAGGAAATAGAGGAGGCCGCGGCTTCGCAAGAGCTCTTGCCGGCAGCAAGGGCTCCTCAGCCAAAACGAAAGGGTGGGATTTAAAGAGGGGACGGTGGCGCACCTGCCCATACCCGTAGCGTGGCTAGGGGTGGTCGGAAGGCGTCAGAATCAAGCTCGCAAGCGGAGGAAAAACACGGTGGTTGCCGGAGTTGAGGAAGACGGCGAACGGAGGCCACTCCAGGGGCTCCAAGCTGGAGGGACGGCCTCACCGGAGAGATGCGGAAGCCCTGGAGGGGTTGCACTGGCCTGGGAGGGGCTAGAGCTAACGCGGCGACCAGAGGGGATCGCCAGCGAGCTCGAGCTCGGGGACGGCGGCCCGAGGCCTGCCCGGCCACGCTACGACTTCCTACGCGATTGTGGGATGTGTGGGAGTGCTGGATGGTGCTCGAGGAGGCTGGGGGTGGCTCCATTTATAGGCGAGTGGAGAGGGGGGTTCGGGCTTCGCCGATGGACACCTGTCCACGGCGCCCGGCGACGAGCGGCGTCAGTGACAGGGGGAGAAGGCGATGCAGGTCACGCGGGGACTGCACAGACGGAGACTAGTACAACATCGAGGGGAAGGCGAAGAGCACAAGACGCCCGCGACTTGTTGGCTGGCGGACCTTGCCCGTGCTTCGCTGTGGCGAAGCTCCGCGTCGGGCGAAGCGCTAGAGGGAGGTTAAGGGCATTGAGACGAAGATGGTGGCGCGGTTTGGCACGCCTTCGGGCGAGGGAAGCGAGCACGCGGAACAGAAAGCGCCGGTGGCACTCGTGAGCGCCGACATGCATGCCAACACCGACGAACGTGGTCACCGCGTGAACTATGACATCAGGCCGATCTAAGCATAAACTTCATGTCTGGAATGTTGTTCATGGTAGTTTTGAGTGTTACCACGATTTGGTTTGGATCAGTGCGAGAGAGAGGTTTTACAAACCAGGTGAGTTTCTGATCAGTAACTTTGAACAGTTACTGTGGTCAAACGGCTGGGGAGTTAGAGGCTGTGCTTTGGAGGATAGTCATTGTCGGCGTTCTGGGAACGGGGGTCCCCAGACTTGCCTGCCCGCGGCCTGCGGCGTGGCTCAAGTGGGGGCCCAGTATGCCCACTTCATCAGCTCAAGCTCAAGACCTCGCGGGGCCAAGCCTCGCGGGGCGGACGACAGGAACCTTCCTCAGGAGCAGCCTCGTCAGGCAGGCTCACGAGGAGGCGGAGAGATCAAGGTAGGGTACCTCACGAGGGTGCCCCGTGACGCAAGCCATGACGATCGAGATCAGGCGGGCACCAGCCTGCGTAGTGTCCTCGTTTCCCCTTTGGTGCAAAGGAGGCAAGCACAGGCCAAGGCATCAGGAAAAGGTTACCGCTTTGGTGCAACAAGACCAAGACCAGCAAAGCGGCAGGACGGAGGTCATCGGGGAGCCCAGGACGGTGTCACCGTCAAAGCCTTTGCCAGCCGAAGACCAACTTTAGTCAGGATAAGTGTACTAGATGTTCCCCTTCAGAATGGCCAATTGTTGGCGCCCTTCCCGCTCATTATTTGGGAAGAGGCCCAGGGCCTCCCTCTATAAATAGGACTAGCCACCACAAAGAGAGGGAACGGGTCGAACCCACCAGAGAGAGAGAGAGAGAGAGAGAAGCGACTGGACTCACCCAAGCAGTCCATCTCACCAGCTCAAGAATAGCCCCTCGCGAGGCTGTTCTTCCTTTGTACTGTTCTTCATCAGTCCGGGAGGCAATCCACCACACCACACACTGGAGTAGGGTATTACACCACAACGGTGGCTCGAACCAGTATGAATCTTGTGTCTCTTGTGCTGTTCATCGTTCCTAGTTTTGATCCCTTGCAAACCATTAAGGCGTGAGCTGGTAGGGGAAAGATCTCCATGCGCACCCCAGAGTTCGAACCTCAAGGGTCTGCCGGAACCCGAAATACGACATTTGGCGCGCCAGGTAGGGGTGCGCCGGAATCTTTCTTCCGCTGGTCGCGGTGATCTTCCGTCAGGTCAATGGTCGACGCCGCCGAGCCTGCAAGCCGAAGCGCCGGTTGCTCGCGGCCGAGTCACCTAAACGGCTCCCGTCGCCGGCGACACCCCGCTGCTCTCGCCGCTTCTGCCGCCAACGCCACCATCGGCCCGGCGAGGAACGAGCAGCAGGCCTCGTCCCTGCATCCATCTGTGAGGCGAGAAGGCCGCACCGCCACTCCTTCACTCGCCTCGCTGGTTCTTTGTCCCTCGCGCGCATCGCTGGCCCCTTGAGGCTCGAGCCACGCCATCGCGGCAAACGAGCTCCTGCGCCACGCCTTCGCCGACGACGTTCACGAGGAGTGGCTCACCGCCGCCGAAGCTCGCCCACAACACAGGGGCTCCCTGCGCCGCCCCTCTCGTTGCCTCACCGAGGGAGTCCCGGACTAGGGGGTGTCCGGATAGCCGGACTATCGTCACGGCCGGACTCCAAGACTATGAAGATACAAGATTGAAGACTTCGTCCCGTGTCCGGATGGGACTTTCCTTGGCGTGGAAGGCAAGCTTGGCGATACAAATATGTAGATCTCCGCCATTGTAACCGACTCTGTAACCCTAACCTATCCGTGTCTATATAAACCGGAGGGTTTTAGTCCGAGGACGAACAACAATCATACCATAGGCTAGCTTCTAGGGTTTAGCCTCCTTGATCTCGTGGTAGATCTACTCTTGTACTACCCATATCATCAATATTAATCAAGCAGGAGTAGGGTATTACCTCCATCGAGAGGGCCCAACCTGGGAAAAACATCGTGTCCCTTGTCTCCTGTTACCATCCGCCTAGACGCATGGCCGGGACCCCCTACCCGAGATCCGCCGGTTTTGACACCGACATTGGTGCTTTCATTGAGAGTCTCCTGTGTCGCCACCGATAGGCCCAATGGCTCCTTTGATCATCAATAACGACGCGGTCCGTGGTGAGACTTTTCCCGGACAGATCTTCGTGTTCGCGGCTTTGCATCAAGGGCCAATTCGCTGGCCATCCGGAGCAGATCGAAAGCTACGCCCCTGGCCATCAGGTCAGATTTGGAAGTTTGAACTATACAACCGATATCCGCGGAGACTTGATCTTCGACGGATTCGAGCCGCAGCCAAGCGTGCCGCACTATTTCGATGGGCATGATCTAGCTCGCAGCGAACAAAGGCCTCGAGGCCGCATCAAAGACCCGCTCCGACCCTTAATCCGGAGCCGGATTCCCCGATCGAGGACGAGTGGTTGGACACCGCCTTGGGGGCTATAATCTCTGCGGCGATTGAGCCGAACTCCATCCCTGTCCTTTGCGAAGACCTCGACTCCATGGTGCCGGACTCCTCTCCGGACTCCGAACCCTCCGCGCCCCTGCCAATCGGATCCAATTGGGCGCCGGTCATGGAGTTCACGGTCATGACATCTTTCAGCGAGCCGCCTTTGGCGACATCCTGAATTCACTAAAGTCTCTCTCTTTATCCGAGAGCCCTGGCCGGACTACGGTCAGGAAGGTTGGGATGCGGACGACGAAGAAATTCAACGCCCACCCACCACCCACTTTGTAGCCACTGTCGATGATCTAACCGACATGCTAGACTACGACTCCAAAGACATCGACGGTATGGACGATTTATGCCGAGATTTACCAAGAACCAGCGCCTTCAGTGGCACTAGAAGGCCACCTCGTCATATGACATATATATGGTGGACATCCCAAAAGATGGGAACGGCGATGGAACAACGGAGGATGACCCTCCAAGAAACAGCCGAAGCACCGACGTCGCCGGGCGCCATTTAAATCCCGCCACAATAAAATGGTGATTCCGCACGGAGATAATAACACCCCTGGACAAAGGTCAAGAGAACCCGCCTAGCAGGACTCAGCGCGAGGAGGAGAGAAGCAAGCCCGCACGACAAAGGCGCAGTAAAGAGAGGTTGAGGACGATAATTATGTGCCTCCTCCGAAGATGAGGCAAGCCTCGACGACGACGAATTTGTCGTGCCCGAGGATCCCGCCAACAGAGCGTTTTAAACGCAGGCTTATTGCCACGACAAGCAGCCTCAAGAAAAGCAGCAACAGCTTAGAGCTGATCAAGACCTGCTAGTCGACAGATGGATCAAGTCCTTGCAGCCAAGAGTATGAACTCGAACGCCCTCCAAAAGCTACCCCAAACGCAGGCCGCTGCCTCGACTAGAGGAGGAAGCACCCAAGTCACCAGCACACGACATGGCAGATCGCCACCTGCGTGGCGCGACAGAAGCCTCTCGCCCTCCACTCAAGCCACACCCCGACGCCGCTCAAAAGTACCAAGGCACGGGAAAACGCGCCGGACTTAAGTAGATATATTGAGGATAAGGCAAAACATACAAGATCGATCCACGGATCGCGTGCGCCCAGCAATGCGGGATGATTACCGCGCACGGATACAAAGAAAACCGCCGGGCCCCGATGAGACAAAGCTCATATGAGCTACATCGTGATATAGCCCAATATGAGGCGCCAAGACACCCACTATGCTTCACAGATGAAGTAATGGATCATCAAATCTCGAGGGCTTCAACCCGTAAACATCGAATCATACGATGGTACCACAGATCCTGCGGTCTGGATCGAGGATTATCTCCTCCATATCCACATGGCCCGCGGTGATGATCTACATGCCATCAAATACCTCCCACTCAAGCTTAAAGGACCAGCTCGACATTGGCTCAATAGCTTGCCAACAGAATCAATTGGTTGTTGGGAGGACCTGGAAGCCGCATTCCTTGATAACTTCCTGTGGCACATACGTGCGCGACCACCGACGCCGATGACCTTAGCCACATAATTCAGCAGCGGATGAATCGCCGACAATTCTCGACTCGGTTCCTAACAAAGAAAAATCAAATTGTTGATCGTCCGGATGCAGAGGCCCTTGCAGCCTTCAAACATAACATCCGCGACGAGTGGCTTGCCCGCACCTAGGACAGGAAAAGCCGAATCTATGGCAGCCCTCACAACCCTCATGACTCGCTTTTGTGCGGGAGAGGACAGCTGGCTAGCTCAAGCAACAACTTGGCCAAACATCCCGATAGTCCGGATACCAAGGACAGCAATGGCAGGTCGATCGCAATAAGAACAAGCGCCGCATCAACGGCGATAATATCAAGATACGTTGCCAATGCCGGATTCAGAGGCTCTAAACCCGTCACGGAAGAAGCCATTCAAAAGAAATACCCAGGCCCATCCAACCTGGACCGCATACTCGATCGCTTGTGCCAAATACATGGCACCCCCGAAAAACCAGCCAATCACACCAACAGGGATTGTTGGGTGTTCAAGCAAGCAGGCAAGTTAAGTGTCGAACTCAATGACAAGGGGCTGCATAGCGATGACGAGGAAGAGCCCCAGCCGCCGAACAATAAAGGACAGAAAGGTTTTCCCACACAAGTGCGGACGATGAACATGATATACGCAACCCACATACCCAAAAGGGAGCGGAAGCGCACTACGGACGATATGCGATGGAGCCATTGCCCCAAAGTTCAACCCATGGTCTTCCTGCCCGATCACCTTCGATCAAGGGACCACCCCACTAGCATCCGCCACGGCGGCTTCGCCGCATTGGTTCTGACCCAATTATTGACGGATTTCACCTCACGAGTCCCGATGGACGGCGGTAGCAGCCTGAACCTGCTTTATCAGATACAGCAGCAAAATGGGCATAGACCCTCAAGGATTAAACCTACAAAGACGACCTTTAAAGGCGCCATACCGGTGTAGAGGCCAATTGTACAGGCTCACCACACTCAAGTGGTCTTCGGATCTCCGGATAACTTCCGGGTTAAGAGTTAATCTTCGACATCGCCCCATTCCGCAGCGGCTATCATGCACCGCTCGGACGAACCACATTTGCAAAGTTCAATGCGGTGCCGCACCACGCATACCTCAAGCTCAAGATGCCAGGCCCTCGAGGAGTAATCACGGTCAATGGAAACACCGAACGCCTCCGAACGGAGGAGCATACGGCGACCCTCGAGGTGCAAAGCAGCCTCTCACGGCAATTCTCGAGTCCGCCACTAAGCGTCCGGACACCGCCAAGCGCGCCCGAGTAACCTGCAACAAGACCACCCGCACGATTCAAGCACGAGTAGCAATCCGCCCCAACCCCAGCCCTCGCGAAATTGCGCGGCTAGTATTACGCGCATATAATTACGCCCGAGATACCATGGGCATATGGGGAGGGCAAGACAACGGCACGCCAAGAATGCGGCTCGACCGCACTGTGGTCTCCTGCTTGTGTCATTTTTTCTTTTTCCTTTTTCTTCCTTTTTTACTTTCAGACTCCGCCTTTGAGAAGTCCTGTCCGCACTTGAATCGCCGAACTCACGATGCAACAGCCTGTGGAAGCGGAAAGCCACGTCGAGTGTTCGTGTGGTCTCTATTATGAGCATTATACCTGTTTTACATATCATCCAAGCAGCTTACCCTCGGAGGGGACATGTTAGATAGTCCCATCCCTTGCTTATCGTGACTATTTGTATCGCTCGCTTCCATTGCAGTACTTTTTGAATAAACAATACATAGCTTTTGCTTATTATTGCTCTACTTCCTTTATATATACATATGTTCATTTCATGACATGTTGCAACCGTACACTTTGGTACGGCCAATACACCAGGGCTTAAGTATCCCAAAATTATGGTGTGATAAGTCCAACACTTTCACAAGTGCGGCACCCCGAACTTATAGCATTATATGAATTGGCTCAATCATGTCTTGGGTCAATAGTTGGTTTGCCTGCCCCGTGTTTTGGTACCTTACGCCCGCTATATCGGCTAAGGTAGCATCGGAGAACCATCGCGATTGTGCCCCAGCTTATGCTGGGTCGAGCACCTCGCTGGAGAAAGCTAAAACTGACCGTCATGATAGGGCGAGAGCCGGTCGCTGTTCGAGAGGTTTTTCGGTCCCTAAAGACTTATGCCGCTTAGAGCGAGGAACCGAATTGTCCGCCAAGGCATGGATAGCGCCCTAACTCGGTCTTCCGAATACTAGGGGCTTCACCAAATTTAAAATTATAGAATTCTATGGCTAAGGAGAGTGTTCAAGCATTATAAGTCCGTTGCCTTGTTCGCTGTGTTGAGCGCCTACCTAGATGGACCCAAGAATGGGAACAAGAGTGCTCAAGTTTATCCCTAACACCCCAAAGACTCGTGGCATGGGGGCTGAAGCCAACGACTTGCCATCTCTCAAATTTGATAAACGGCCGCATGTAAGGTAATATTTTAAATTAATAAGCGTTGCTTAGCGATATGAACAAGTTTTCAGCAGACAGATAACAAATGCGAGTTTATTCAAAATTACATCTTTGGAGCACTCATCCGCTATTTCGCGGCACCTTCAGAGGCCCTCATAGTACATTTCGGGCGTGCGATGCTCATGGCCCTTCGGTGGCTCGTCCGTCACAAGCCTCTCCGCATCCAGCTTGCCCTGCAGCACTTTAGCACGGGCAAGGGCCCGACGGACACCTTCAATGCAGACGGAGCGCTTGATGACTTCAAGCCGCATGGACATGCATCCACCACCGCTGCACCAAGTCAAGTAGCTCCCGGCATGGCCTCCAATGGCCACAAACCGCTTATAAGGCCCTTCATGGCCTGTTCGGCGACCTTATGGAGCTCGACCAGCTGCTTCAGCTGGTCGCTTCAGGGCACTGGATGGTCGGCCTCAAAGTACCGAGACCAGAACACCTTTTCCGTCGAGCTCCCTCCTTGGCGCGGTAGAATGCGGCAACATCGGACACACCACGGGCAAATTGCGAATGCTCCCGGAGAGCTCAATCCGGGTAAGTAATAGGTAATTCACTTTCACATGCTTGCTTTGCATAAAGAATGCCTTACCCGCCGCTATCTTCTTTAAAGACTCAATTTCTTGAGGGCTTTTTGGCCTCGGCCTTAGCAGCTTTGGCACTCTCAAGAGCCGAGGCGAGCTCGGACTCGAGTCTCGAGTCACGCCCAAACTCTCGTGTTTTTCCATGAGAGCTGGAGCTCTTGCAGATCTTGGCCAGCTGCTCCTCCCCTTCTCTCGCTCGGTGCGTTCTGCAGCCGCTTTGTTTTCGCCACGGACACCGCCTTCGTGGTCGCCACCTGCTCGTGGCCCCTGCAGCACTCCAAGTTATTCCTGTTATTTTTGCAACCAAAACCTTTCTATAAGGTATTTCTTTAATAACGTATTACTTACCTTCCTTGTCCTCGAGCTCCTTCTTGGCTTGTCCGAGCTCGTTCTCGGACCGCCGAGGTTCCGCTTCAATGCATTGACCTCCGTCAGTCAATAAGGCATGTGTCAGCAGCCGAGCTCTGCATTCCCATATTGACATACTTATGTTAAACTCCTGCAGATATCTTTTAGATCCTTAGTCCGCTTTTCTTTCCAACACGAACTAAGCATCAGGCTACCGCCTATGCGGTAATATTTTTACATGTTTCAAACTTACCTCAAAGCCTCGTTAGAAGGCTGGTAAAGCTGGTCAGTCCGCTCTTGGCGGATCGAATCAGACGGATCACCGCACTCATAACAAGGCGGTGCTCTCTTCGATGGAGGCGCCGCTCAGCGCCCCAAGAGCTATCCAGTGCCTCCGGTTGGACGGAGGACACCGGCGTCTTACCTTCTTATGAAGGATCCGCTGTCCGGACTTCGAAACCGCTGATGGTTCTGCCATGGAGTCCGGACGAGGGTCGGGCTTAGAGCCCCTGGGGGTCTTGCCCCCCTGTGCGCCTGGAGTCCGGGAGGTCGCCTTGTGGCACCTCCTGCGCTACCTCCTCTTGACCAAGCCCCTTTGGGGCCCCACATGGCCGTCTCCGCAGCATGAGGCGAGGAGGCGGTCGAAGCGGCACTCTCCATTTCCGACGAGCCTGTGGACCCGCCGATGAATCGCGAACTCGCCCTTGGGTGGGCTGCACGGTTGTTCGACATTAGAGAACACTCAGCAATAATAAAAAGCCATGGGTATTTGGACACTTACGATCTCGCCAGGCTTGGCCCTTGAGGCCAATCCTCCTCGTCGTCGCCGACGTTGGTGGAGAAGTCCGGAGGAGGGTTCTTCCTTCTGACCCTCCGCCTCCCCGGTCGGGCGGCCTTCCTTTCTTCTCCTCCTCGGCTGGGAGGAGCTTCTTCTTCCTCCTCATCTCCAGGAGAAGATTCCGCTTCAGAATCTGACAGCACCTGGTGTCGGGAGCTCCTTCGAGTTCCCGTGGCCTCCTTCTTGGCCTTCTTCTCCGGCACCACATGGGGTGCCGGAGCCAGCAGCCCCGTCAATCGAGTGTCCGCTGGGTCTTCTGGCAAAGGAGCCGGACAATTAATCTGTCCGGACGTCTTCAGCCAGTCCTGTCAAAGATTAGGGAGTTTTAGATCCCACGTATAGTCAATCTATGAAAAAAGAGTCCCGTAAAGGGTAGAATAACTTACCTCGCCGGCTTGACGCTGCGAGCTGTATCCGCGATCTTTGGTAGCGGATGTCGGGCTTCGCACCGCTTGAACAAGACCTTCCGTGCGTCTTACGTGACGTAGTGTCGAAGAGCCTGCTCAAAGTTTGGTGCTGTGCCGGATCGAACTCCCACAAGTTGAAGGCCCGTTGTTGGCATGGAAGAATCCGGCGGATGAGCATCACCTGGATTACGTCGACAAGCCTAAGATTCTTGGCCACCAGGTTTCGGACGCATGTTTGAAGTCCGGATGTTCTTCCGAATTCCCCACGCCAGCCCGCTCTTTCCATGACGAGAGCCGTGTGGGGAAGCCAGATCTGAATTCGGGGGCCGCCACCCATTTGGTGTTGCGGGGCTCGGTGATATAGAACCACCCCGATTGCCACCCCTTTATTGTCTCCACGAAGGCGCCTTCGAGCCATGGGACTTTGGCCATCTTGCCAACCATGGCGCTCCGCACTGCTTGACGGCCGCCCACTACCTTCGGCCGGACGTTGAAGATCTTCAACCATAAGCCGAAGTGGGGCTGGATGCAGAGGAAAGCCTCGCACACGATGATAAACGCCGAGATGTTGAGGATGAAATTCGGGGCCAGGTCGTGGAAGTCCAGGCTGTAGTAGAACATGAGCCCCCGAACAAATGGGTGAAGAGGAAAACCTAGTCCACGGAGGAAGTGGGGGAGAAACACCACCCTCTCATGGGGCCCGGGGTTGGAATGAGCTGCCTCGTCGGGAAGCTCAGGCGCGATGTTGCCGGACAAGTATCCGGCCTCCCGCAGTCTTCTGATGTGCCCCTCCGTGACGGAGGAGGCCATCCACGTGCCTCCCGCTCCTGACATGGTTGGAGAAGGTTGAGGTGGGATGTGCGAACTTGGGTGCTGGAGCTCGAGTGCGCGGAAATGGATAAGCAAAGGAGGAAGAAGGCATGGGTGAAAAGGTGGATCCTTATCCCCTTATATAGATGGACGAAGCTATGCGTCCCCCACCAGCCTGGTAAAACTCGCTTATTTCCCAAGCGCCGTAATCAATGGCGCAGATGGGTTACCCACGTCCGTATTGATGAGAATCCCGGAATAAGTGGGCATGATCTATGCTTTGATAAGACGTGCCAAGGAAACCGCCTCGCTAAACGCGCTGAGGTGGAACAGTAAAAACGATTCGTATGAAGGCCTGGCCGTGGTGTGATGTCACGCCGTGGAATACGTCAGCAGATCTGTGCAAAAATTATTCTCTCTATGGTGTTATGTGGAACTTGTTTTGCAAGCCGGACACTATCCTTGTGTTCAAAACCTTCTATGAAGTATTCGGAGGAGGAACCCGCCTCGCAATGCCGAAGATAATCCACGCGCCGGACTCGTCGTCATTGAAGCCTTGTTCAGGGGCTACTGAGGGAGTCCCGGACTAGGGGGTGTCCGGATAGCCGGACTATCGTCATGGCCGGACTCCAAGACTATGAAGATACAAGATTGAAGACTTCGTTCCGTGTCCGGATGGGACTTTCCTTGGCGTGGAAGGCAAGCTTGGCGATACGGATATGTAGATCTCCTACCATTGTAACCGACTCTGTGTAACCCTAACCTATCCGGTGTCTATATAAACCGGAGGGTTTTAGTCCGTAGGACGAACAACAATCATACCATAGGCTAGCTTCTAGGGTTTAGCCTCCTTGATCTCGTGGTAGATCTACTCTTGTACTACCCATATCATCAATATTTATCAAGCAGGAGTAGGGTATTACCTCCATCGAGAGGGCCCGAACCTGGGTAAAAACATCGTGTCCCTTGTCTCCTGTTACCATCCGCCTAGACGCACAGTTCGGGACCCCCTACCCGAGATCCACCGGTTTTGATACCGACACTCACCCTTCACCCCGCGCGAGAGGCAGGGAGCCGGAGGTGCCCCCGCCACCTCCTCCCCAAGAAGGCGCCCTGGCTCCAAGGCTGGTGGCCCCGGGCCGAGACCCTCCGCGTCCGGCGCCCGCGCAACAAGAAAGGAGCTGCCAGGAGATCCCTCGTCCCCAAGAAGGTGCTCGCGTGCTCCCAGCACCGGAGCACCGCGATCGCGCTCCAGCGCCACCACGTCAAAGACCCCGCGCAGCTCCATGCAGCGGTGTGCGGGAATCAACAAGAGAAAGCTCCGCATCAGCAGAGAGCCCCGGTGGCCACTGCAGGCTGCCGCGCCTTCACCGCCGAGCTACGTAGCGTCTCATGGCCCGGCAAGTTCAAGCTAGACCTGCCTCCTCTCTACGACGACACTGCCGACCCCGCGGAGTTCCTTCAGCTCTACGAGCTGGGCATCGATGCCGCCAACGGGGACGAAAAGGTCATGGCGAAATTGTTCCCCATGGCGCTTAAGGACGGAGCCCGAACGTGGCTCCTGAACCTGGCTCCCAGCATGATCGCCTCCTGGGACGAGATGCGCACCCGCTTGATCGCCAACTTCCAAGGCATTTCGCGATCGCCTCGGCCGTGAGCGATACGCGCTGCATCAAGCAAGCAGCCAGAGAGACCTGCGAAGTACATCCAGCGCTTCAACAACACCGCCTCAAGATCCCTAAGGTGACCGAGAAGCCATCATCTCAGCCTTTTCCGATGGCGCGTGGACGCCAAGATGAAGGAGGATCTAGCAATGCATGAAGACCTGTGCACATCCCTCGAGCTGTTCAACTTGGCGACCAAATGCGCCAGGCTGAGGAAAGGCGCCTCTCCTCCTCGAGCTTCCGGCTGCCGATCCGTAAGAGAAGAAGCCCAAGGTCAAGGACGGAAGCGCAAGGAGGCTGCCGTGCTCGCGCGTAACTGCATACCAAGCGAGGCAGTGGATCAGCTGCGCCATCCAAGGGCAGCTGGTACTGTGTATACCACGACCTCCACACCCACAACACCAACGAATGCCAGGAGCTCAGGGCCATGCGAGAAGGGCGTATCGGCCGATGCCCCGAGCGCAATGATCGGGGCTACGGTCGAGGAGGAGGAAGAGGCGCAGGACGCTGGGAAGACCGTGGCCCTCGCCAAGGATGGCGTGACAGACCTCGCGAGGACCGCTGGCAGGACCAGCCTCGCGAGGGAGGTTGGAGGGACCAGCCTCGTGAGGACCGCCCTCAAGGCAACGCAGGGCTCCCACCTCTGCCGCAGCCGCCAAGGAGGTAGAAAACCATCATCAGGACAAGGGGCTGGGGCTTCAGGAGCAGCGATCGCTTGCATCCTGGTGGCGCCAGCCCCACTCTCAACAGATCTTTAAGCAGTTTGCTCGCGAGGTGAATGCAGTCCTCCCAAGCCCGAGGCCACACGCCCTCTCGGTGGTCGCGTAAAGGCGCTATCACGCTCAGCTCAGCCGGATCAGCTCAAGTCTTGCGCAACGGCCGAGTCCTCCCATGCTTTGCTCACCGGTCATCATCAACGTGCAAGTCACCGTGACCCTCATCGACGGGCGGAGCAGGACTCAACGCCCTATTTTTCGAGACATTCAACGATCTCCAAGTGCCATACGATCAGCTTCAGCCGACCAAGCCTTTTCTCAGAGTCACCGATGGCTCCACCGTCTCCGATAGGGAAAGTTAGCCTTCCGTCACCTTTGGACAGCGCAACAACTACCACACCGAGCTCGCCGACTTTGATGTCGCCCACATTCGCCTGCCATACAATGCCATCCTCGGGTACCCAGCTTTGGCCAAGTTCATGGCGGTGACTCACCATGGCTACAATGTCCTCAAGATGCCGGAAGCGGAGGAGTCATCACAGGCCCCTGTGAGGAAAGGGATGCGATGTGCTCTCTTGGCGTGCCTTCAAGCCGCAGCAATCAAGACCCAGATCACAGAGGCGGGGAGACTTGCCGAGGCGATCCCTAAGAAGAAGAAGGCTTCGACTGGTCCAAGGCCTCATGGGGTAGGCACCTCCGGAGGCGTGGCAACAGGACCCGCGCCCGTTCAAGGGGCACCACCCTCTGTCGCATAGGAAGGCGCGGGCACCCTCTCAAGGCGGGGCTCGGGGGCTCTTTCATGGCGAGCCACCGACCTAGCTAAGTCACGAGGAGGCGCTGGGCACCACTTGGAGGCGTGCTTCAAGGCACGTTTCCCTCAGAAGGTATGAGGCAAGGAGGGCCAAACCCTCGGGGAGTTCATCACGAGGAACACCCGGAGCTACAGAGTCAAGAGTCATGTGTCGCCGCCGCTTACCGCCATGGCCCCACATCCGGCGAGGATGCTGGGCTGCGAGTCTGCATCGACATACTGTGGCTCAACCGGCCGCGTCTCAGAGCGCCCTAGCCCTCACGCGTGGGGCATTGCGAGGGTCCACCTCACAGCTATGTTCCCATGCCTTTCGGCCTGCCGAACGCGGTCGCCGCCCATCTGCGCCTACTGAGATGCGCTCTTGAGGCTCAAGAGGTCAAGCAGCGCGCGGTCCTGGCAGAGATGGAGACGGCTCTCGAGGAACCCCCTGCCTCGGAGCCTCCCGAGGCTCCAGGTCCGGAGGACTTGTGAGGGCCGGCTTCCTCATCACGCGTCATCCGCTACCTCAACATCCCGCCATCTCCGACCATATCAGGTGACACCTTTCCAAGTTCCGTTTTCAGCTGGGAGCGCCCCTCGGGCTGCATCATTCCCAGGCCTCGTGGGTCCGTCCCCGCGGCATGTATCCGTTTTTCTTATGTTCTTTACTTACCTTGTTGGGGGCACCCCTCGGGCTGCATTATCCCCAAGCTGCTCGGGCTAGACCTAGTGGCATGTGCTTTCTTCGCACCTATCTAGATGGATTAGCTTATTTGTACATAACATGCTTGACCTAATCGCCTGCTCGATTGACACCTACCTTTGGAGCCGCTCGCTCAGGCACGGCACTTGCGTACGGGTCCGTCCTTGCAACGCCGATAAATCTGAGTGGCTGAGCTCTGGCCGCGGCAGCCCCGCAAGGCGCCAACTCGCCAAACCCTCAGTGCCCCTGATCACTCCCTCGGAGCGACCAATGGTTGGCTGGCAACCGTAACGATGAACCTTGTTTCCCTCGTGATTGGTACACAGGACCTGCTCCAGGAGTAACGTTGGCGGCATCACGAGCCTTCTCTCCTCCTCTCCGGCGCGATCCGCTTGCACGTTTAAAGGGGGCGCTTGAGCATCGCGACTCATGGGCTCTTACTGGCTCTCCAGCCCTCACCCCCTGGCCTTGACCCATGGCATCGTGACCTGTCATACCAGCGGCGGCTGAGCTCACTCGAGGGCCAGGACCTGAGGACGTAGAGCATTAAGGAAAGCGCGGGGGAGAGGGAAGAAGCTCGCGAGGACCCAACCCGGCAACACCTCAGTTGCGGTCGCGCAGGCACGACACCTCATCGAACGCCGCTCCAAACCCGCAAGATAAGTCACGGAAAAACTGATCCGACTCAGCGCTAAACCCTCGCCTACTGCTGCTCTGTCACGGCAAAGTTGCCCACCTTTCTTGCCCAGCGGAGGCTGCTTGAGCGCTAAAGGGGACCTCCTGAGCATCGCGACTCAGGGGCTCTTACTGGACCTCGGGCCTCTCACCTCCTGGCCTTGACCATGGCATCGCGACCTGGCATACCAGTGACGGCTGAAGCCCACCTGGGGACCGGGACCTGTCAGCGCAGAGCACCAAGCCCTCGTGAGGAAAGAAAGGGGGAGCTGAGCCAGGACAGAACAAGCATCTCGCACCGATTCATCATAAGGATATAATATTCACAAAAACATGGCCAGCGCCTTACATACCCCCACGGGGTGCTACTTCGATTCTTCGCAGGAAATAAAAGGTGCTAATCCTAAGGAACGCCGACTCACGTGCCTCGCGAGACGCCATCATCAGCATGGGTACGCCAGCGCCGACGCCAACCCCATCCAGATCACGGTGCAGTAGCCAAGCGCCCGCCCGGCTCAGCGGTCGAGAGCTCGGGGCTCGTAGCTGTCGTCGCTCGTCTCGAGTCGCGAAGCTCGGCGGAGGCTGGACCCTCCGCCCCTTTGCTGCCCGAGGAGCTGCCGAGGCGGCGACTGACGGCCTAGTCTCGCCACGGCGATGCCCCGACCGCCCTTCTCGGGGCAGCATTCCAGCCGGCGTCCTTCCGCGTCGAAGACCTTGAAGAACATCAAGGAGGCGCCATCATATTCTAGGTGGATCACGAGGGCGCCCCTTGTCCGGCAGACCGGGCAATCTCGCCCACCTCGGGTCATGTAGACCTTGCTCGAGCGACAACCGCAACCTCCGCCCGGTCGCAGGGTGCTGCAGCCAGCGTGCTGCAACAGAGCTCAAGAGAACCCCTCGGCGGGATCTCGAAGGCGAAGGAGGGAGGAAGGCGAATCCAAGATTGAGGAGGCATGGCGGCGTGGAGCACGAGCTCTCGGGAGGAGCCCTCGGCATGGACTCCAGGAGGAACGACGCGCACCGCCGTAACCCGCCGGCGCCGACGGGGGCGTCGACCGGGTCGCTCGGTTTCTACTCCTCCAGGGCCCTCGATGCGGGCGTAAGGGCAGCGGGAACCCTGGCGGCGTCCGCTCGTACCAGGGCCTCGACGCCTCCTGCCGGGCGCCCTCATCTTGGCGGCAGAGGACTAGCCGTTTCCTCGACGGAAGCGGGTCGGGACCCTCTCGTGGGGCCTTTCCCTTCTCTTCTGCAGAAGACCGGCGGATCGGAGCCATTGTCACAATGCAGAGCAAGGGCGAGGATGGAGAGGAAGGAGTAGCAAGAAGGGATGGACTGGAAGGGCTTGCGCCATTCCGTACTTATAGCCGGAGGAGGCCAACCGTCGGCCTCCACGATCACAGGTAATCATGACCCATTTCTGCGTGCAGGGACTTGTCAATTCATCCAGTTGCCGAGGGATCGTGGGGAAGCGGAGATACCGATGACCAATCAATCGCCACGCAGCGCCCGAGGCCGCAGGCTGTTGGGGCTCGTGGCGCTTCGCACTTGCCCCTTCGCTTCTCTGCTAAGCCAAGTCCCGGCGCGCCTTGGGCCGGGGGCTACTATCGGCGTTCTGGGAATGGTGGTCCCCAGACTTTCCTGCCTGCGGCCTGCGGCGTGGCTCAAGTGGGGGCCCAGCGCGGCCCAGCTTCATCAGCTCAAGCTCAAGACCCTCGCGAGGGGCCAAGCCTCGCGGGGCGGATGACAGGAACCTTCCTCAGGAGCAGCCTCGTCAGGCAGGCTCACGAGGAGGTGGAGAGATCAAGGCAGGGTACCTCACGAGGGTGCCCCATGACGCAAGCCATGACGATCGAGATCAGGCGGACGCCAGGCGGGCGCCAGCCTGCGCAGTGTCCTCGTTTCCCCTTTGGTGCAAAGGAGGCAAGCACAGGCCAAGGCATCCGGCAAAGGTTACCGCTTCGGTGCAACAAGACCAAGACCAGCAGAGCGGCAGGACGGAGGTCATCGTGGAGCCCAGGACGGCGTCACCGTCAAAGCCTTTGGCAGCCGAGGACCAACTTTAGTCAGGATAAGTGTACTAGATGTTCCCCTTCAAAATGGCCAATTGTTGGTGCCCTTCCCGCTCATTATTTGGGAAGAGGCCCAGGGCCTCCCTCTATAAATAGGACTAGCCACCACAAAGAGAGGGAACAGGTCGAACCCACCAGAGAGAGAGAGAGAGAGAGAGAGAGAAGCGACTGGACTCACCCAAGCAGTCCATCGCACCAGCTCAAGAACAACCCCTCGCGAGGCTGTTCTTCCTTTGTACTGTTCTTCATCAGCCCCGGAGGCAATCCACCACACCACACACTGGAGTAGGGTATTACACCACAACGGTGGCCCGAACCAGTATAAATCTTGTGTCTCTTGTGCTGTTCATCGTTCCTAGTTTAGATCCCTTGCAAACCATTAATGCGTGAGCTGGTAGGGGAAAGATCTCTGTGCGCACCCCAGAGTTCGAACCTCAAGGGTCTGCCGGAACCCGAAATCCGACAGTCATGAGTTAGTAAGGTAAAGATGCACAAGAAAGTTCAGGTCAAATGGAGCATGTAAAATGGTAGTTGCTGTAGACACCACCATTTCTGTCCAGAACAGAAAATATTTTCTGTAGCAAAAATATTCCAAAAAGTGATGAAATATTTTTGCTCAGGAAGGCGCCTAAGGTTTCACAGAATATATGTGAATTATCTCAAATTTTTTTGAGCCATAAAAAATAGGGTTGCTTTGGAGAATACTGATCTGGCTAGGGTTTTTGAGATGAAATGAATATTTTTCATTTAAGAAAAATATTCCAAAGATTATTTTGGGATGGATCAGAAAAGAAATGATGATTTAGGAGGGAATTAAAGCACTTCGGTGAAAGCCAAGGATGCCCAAGTGTTTAAGTCCATAAGAAAATATTCAAAAATTCCAGGTTTTAGAAAAATTTCAAATGAAAATCAGGCAAATAAGAGAGGGCAAAAACCAGGCTGTCACAAACCTCCCCCACTTAGAATGAATCTCGTCCTCGAGATTCGGTTGCTTGGGAAAACCACTATGGATACTAATCCTTTAGGAATTCTTCCCGCTCCCAAGTTGCTTCCGATTCTGTGTGATGCTCCCACTGAACCTTGTAAAATTTTCTGACTTTGCTGCAAGTGACCCTTTCCATTTGATCCAAAATTTTAAACGGTCTCTCTTCATAAGTTAAATCTTTTTCCAACTCTATCTCAGCCATGGCAGTCCTTTTCTCAGGCGGGGATTTGCATCGTCTCAATTGCGAAACATGGAACACGTCATGCACGTCTGCCAATTCAGGGGGTAGTTCCAGTTGATATGCAACAGTACCTACTCGAGACATAATCGGGAATGGACCAATAAATCTAGGGGCCAGCTTTCCACCAGTCTGAAATCTCTTGACTCCTTTCGTGGGAGTGACTCGGAGGTATACGTGTTCTCCGGGTTCAAAACTGACCTGCCGGTGCTTTGCATCATAATAACTCTTCGTCGAGATTTGGCGGTTGCAATCATCTCGATTTCCTTAACTTGTTTCTCGGCTTCCATCATGAGATCCGTTCGAAGATACGGCTATCTCGATTTGAGACCAATTTAAAGGAGTGCGGCACTTACGGACATACAGAGCTTCATATGGTGACATTTTCAGACTGGTCTGGAAACTGTTGTTATAAGAAAACTCGGCATATGGCAAGCAATCTTCCCATTTAGCTCCTTTGGCTATCACACAGGCTCGCAACATATCTTCAAGTATTTGATTTACCCGCTCTGTCTGTCCATCTGTCTGAGGATGATAGGCAATACTATATTTCAGTGCTGTCCCCAAGGCTTTATGGAGGCGGGACCAAAAAGCGGAAGTAAACAAGGAACCTCGGTCAGAAGTGATAGTTCGGGGCACTCCATGCAGACTGACTATTCTGGATACGTACAGCTGTGCAAGTTCATTTGCCCTGTATCTGGTGCTGATGGGAATGAAGTGAGCGACCTTGGTTAGGATATCCACTATAACCCAGATTGCATCCTTGCCTCGCTGAGTCTTAGGCAATCCCGTAATGAAATCCATACAAACGTCATCCCATTTCCACTGTGAGACCGGCAGCGGTTGCAGGAGTCCGGCTGGCTTCTAATGCTCTGCCTTCTCCCTGTTGCATATGTCGCAACAGGCTACAAAATAGGCAATGTCTTTCTTCATTCCATCCCACCAGAATATTTGTCTAAGGTCCTCGTATATTTTTGTATCTCTTGGGTGAATGGAATATGAGGATTCGTGTGCTTCTGACAGGATTTTCTTCTTCAAGTCCGGTTGGTTGGGTACACGAATTCTTCCACGGAATCGGAGGGTACCGAATTTGTCCTTGAAGAAATCTGGGGTCTATTTTGACATTTGGCACTTGACACGTGTTTGCAGCTCGACGTCATCTGACTGACCCTTGCGGATCTCTATCTCAAGTGTGGCGGTAACTTCCAAAATATTAGCGAGGCCAGTGTCCACTATGACCAAGTTGAGCTGAGCAATCTCCTCTTGGAGTTCGGGAGGAAAGGATTTCAATATGACATTCAAGCTGACGGGCTTTCGACTGAGTGCATCGGCAACTACGTTGGCCTTGCCCGGGTGGTAAATTATTCCAAGGTCATAATCCTTGACCAACTCTAGCCATCTTCGTTTATGGAGATTTAAATCTGGCTGAGTGAAGATGTACTTGAGACTTTTGTGGTCGGTAAAAATTAGGCACTGTTTTCCAATGAGGTAGTGTCTCCAATTTTTTAAGGCATGAACCACCACAGCCAATTCCAAATCATGAGTAGGATAATTTCCTTCATGGGGTCGTAGCTGTCGTGATGCATATGCTACTACCTTGCTGTCTTGCATGAGTACGCAGCCAATACCTTGCCTGGAGGCGTCGCAGTACACATCAAAACTGCGATAAATGTCTGGAAGAGTCAATACAGGTGCGGTTCTCAGACGTATCTTCAGCTCATTAAAACTTTTCTCACAATCCTCCGTCCATTCAAACTTCTTATCCTTTTTTAGAAGCTCCGTCATGGGTTTAGCAATCTTGGAAAACCCTTCAATAAAACGAAGGTAATATCCAGCCAATCCGAGAAAGCTCCGGATCTGCGTCACAGTCGTGGGCGACACCCAGTCGAGCACATCCTTTACTTTGCTTGGGTCCACGGCTATACCTTCGGCGGATAGTACATGTCCAAGAAATCCAACTTGCTTGAGCCAAAATTCACATTTACTGAATTTGGCGTATAGCTGATGGTCACGGAGTCGCTGTAGGACTGCTCGGAGGTGATCCTTGTGCTCTTCTTCACCCTTGGAGTAAATGAGGATTTTATCGATGAAGACTACCACAAATTTGTCGAGGAAGTCCATGAATACTTTGTTCATCATATGCATGAAGAAAGCAGGGGCATTGGTGAGACCAAAGGACATCACAGTATATTCGTAAAGACCGTACCGAGTAGTGAATGCGGTCTTAGGAATATCCTCCTTTTTAATCTTGAACTGATGATATCCCCTATCCGTAAATCGATTTTAGAGAATACTTTAGCCCCACTGAGCTGATCAAACAGATCGTCAATCCTTGGCAGCAGATATTTATTTTTGATGGTGACCTCATTCAGTTGGCGGTAATCTACGTACATACGGAGACTACCATCCTTTTCGTCCACGAAAATAGCAGGTGATCACCATGGTGAAGGGCTGGGACGAATATAACCTTTGTAGAGCAATTCATCAAGCTGTTTCTTTAGCTCCACTAATTCTGATGAGGGCATCCGGTAATACTTCTTGTATAGCGGTGCGGTTCCGGGCACAAGATCTATTGCAAACTCCAGTTCCCGATCTGGTGGCATGCCTGGCAGTTCTTTCGGAAATACATCAGGGTACTCGCTGACCACAGGAATAAATTCCAATTCATCCACAACGATGCATACCAATTCTTGCTTGGGTATATTCTTGTGAGCGTAGAATTTGGTAAGCTGCCCATTCAGACCGGTCAAAGTGACTTCTCGGGTTGCACAGTTTATGCAAACTTGATATTTGGTCAACCAATTCATACCCAATATAATATCCAACTTTTCAGACTCAATGATTATCAGAGAGTTTGGAAAGTAGACTCCGTTGATATTGATTTCCAGATCACGACAGACCAGATGGCTCTTGATTATAGATCCCGAGGTTTGTACCAGCATATTTTTGTCCAAAATCGTGCAAGGAAAATTGCTTTGGGCAGCAAAACTCTGAGAAATAAAAGAATGGGAAGCCCCAGAGACAAATAAAATTACGGCAGGTATGTCATTAACAGAAAACATACCAATGACGACTCCTGGCTTCTCTTGAGCTTCATCGGCGGAGATATGATGTACGTTCCCAGTGAAGTTTTGTTGGGTTGGCCACGACTCCATAAAGTTGACTTGTGGCCCGCTTAGGGCATTCATCTTGTTGTTCTTGGGGCACTGTCGGGCATAATGTCCGTTCTGCCCACAGTTGAAGCAAGAATTGTTGCGCTGACGCTCCTCATGTGTTGGGTTAGTCACAACATTCTTGACATGAGTGGTGGTCTTGTTAACATTCTGCTGCCAATTTGGCTTGAATTCCACCTTAGTCTGCTGCCAGGTACACGCCTTTTGCACTGGTTGCACATCCTTCTTTGGCTCAAATTTACGCTTGTTGTCGTTGTTGACCGGCCTATTATCTGCTATAAGCTTGTGCTCCCGTTCAGCAATGAAAGCCTTGTTTACCAGAGTTTGGAAATCTGGGGAATCAAGCATACTGAGAGTACATCGGAGTTGCGGATTAAGGCCTCCAAGAAATCTGTCAATCTTCCTTTCTTGGTGTACGTCATAAAGAGAGTGTGAGCGGATGATTGAATTTTTTTTGCAAATATTCAGCCACAGACTGATTTTCCTTGGATGAGTGCGAGAAATTCACGCTGCTTGGTCCTCATAACTCCCATAGGGATATGATACTTTCGGAACTGATCCTTAAACTTTTCCCATGTGATTTCCTCATCAACCGGCCACATGGCTTTTGTATTTTCCCACCATATGGAAGCTGTGCCTTCAAGGTAATGAGTTGCAAAGGGAACTTTCTCATTTCCTTCAGTACGAGCAATCTCAAGCTTTTTCTCCATGGTGCGCAACCAATCGTCTGCATACAATGGGTCAACAATCTGACTGAAGCTGGGTGGATTGGTCCTCTGAAAATCTGACAGCTTTGAGTGATGACCGTTCTGATTTCCATTCTGTCCAACCATAGCTTGCACACTTCTCAATATTTTAATAAGATAGTTGTTCCTTTTCTCTTCAAACATACGCAGAATTTGCTCGGTGGAGGGAGGATTAGGCGGTGGAGGTGGTGGCGGAACGTACGGCTCGGGAGAATATCCTGCCTGTCGTGCGGAACGACGTACAGGAGTTCCCTCACGAACGTTGCTACTGCTGCCTCCACGCGTCATCCTATTGTGGATTTTTCCCAAGACAACACAATCGAGATGAGAAACACCCAAGAATAAAATTGGGGAAAAGCCAGCGACATTTCCCGGAAGAAAACAAAAGAGCGAAGAAAATACGGCGAATAAAGTCCCAACATAATTATACATAGACTCGTACATGAAAGATAAACAACATGAATGGTTCAACTACTCTCATACATGCAACGAAACATCATGACTCGTACGACTACATCCGTACATCATCCATACGACTGCGAATACTACTGCTCTGCTGGTGCTGCGGTGTCCTCCCCTGAAGCGGTCTCGGATCCCGAACTAACGTGGTTAACGGAAACCTCCGGGTTAAAGGTAACACGACGACGCTGCCTCGAGGTCTCTCCCTCAGGGGCAGGTGTAGAATGAAGCATCAGGGCTATATGAGTAGTAAGAAGTGAAACCCAGTCGGCAGGAGTACTGAGGGGGTTCACGGCCGAGACGCCCGTGCTACTCGGAGGAGTAACCGGTGAAATAGGGGAACTAGAACTGACTCAAATATAAGGGGTAAATCCCAGGGAAGATGGAGTAGTGGCAGATCTAGAAGTGACTAAAGTAGCGGCTAAAGCAGTATGGGACGAGTCAGCTCTCGAGCCAACTCGTGGATCATAAGATAGCTAGCAGTGACATAACGAGCAAGGTGGCTAGCAACACTATCAGACTCCGGATCAATGAGAGGGAAACGGATACGACCGTTGTCGTGCAGAGATGGGTAGTAATAGAAACCTGGGTGGTTCTGCATTCGGACCTTGTTGTAGCGGAGGTCGACAAGGACCTCGAATGCAGCAAACTGGACAGCCTGAGAAGCGGTGGAGGCGTAACCGCTCTGAGAAGTATGAGTGTAAGAGCTGGAATCGGAACTAGTGCGCAGAGTGACCACTGCGTGATACTCATACACTGAATCAACCAGATGCTCCCGATACACACGATAGACTGGGTCGCCTCCGAGAGGGTACAACCGACGCCACACGTTGTGAAGGAGGTGCGGTGACGTGTACGACATAAGCTGCAACTGGCACGGATACGGCACCGGAGCCATCTACACCCACAAACATTAGTAGGTTAGCATAAAAATATATAAACCGAATGCATGCAACGCAACAATCAGCACAAATTACTACCGGCACTCAACTTAAACTTGAAACTAACGTCCGGTAAACTCGTCGCAGTCTAGCGTGGCCTACAATCAGCGCGGCTCTGATACCAAGTGTTGTGGCACCCCGGCTCAGAGCGACCAGTTTACCATGCATTGCCAGCCCAAAGACCATGTCTTCTGGCAACACACAACATCTTGGTACAGAAAACAACCGCTTTATTGATGCTAGCGGAACAGAGTTATATTGCAACAGCTGTCGAGGCCAAGCGGCACACCCAGTGCGACTGAACAATATGTACATTATTTAGTGAACATAAAGGGGGCCTTGATCTGAACAACTACGTGGCAGCGGAATAACGTCGTAGCGGAAGCTCCATATCACAGGGACGCCAATGTGGACACGATCTAGACTCGAGCAGCGCTCCTCTCCAATGATACTTTCCTGAAATCTAGCATGACACGCCAGGTCAGTACATTGAATGTACTTGCAAGTTAATAATGCAACACTATATGTCCAACATGCTGTGATCATGCTCGAACGTCCCTCGGGACAACTTACCAACCGTGAACATCCTCGGATCACAAACAAACCACCAACATGGTCTTTAACGAGAATAACTCGTGATCCTTACGGTGATCACAACCACGACCAACATCTGGTCCCGAATTCCTCGATGGCCTTTCTGCCATCCATCAGCAATGCAAAGTTCATAGCTTAGTGTGCAATTTTATTAAACGTTGACTCATGGTGGGACCTACTACGAGGTGTCCGTGACCGTGGACTCGGCTATCGATAGATTATACACTCTGCAGAGGTAGCACACTGTACCCACACCACGGAACCCATGACCTCGCACTCCCATTCGGTGGACCAACGCCGTTCCGAAAAAACCCTTCCATTTCCATGACACTCTCCCGGCCACACCGACCCAATCCCCAACGGGCTAGTCCTGGGTGGCCCCGTGTCTACCAAAGACACACCGACCACCGTCGTGGCCAAAACAATCCCACTCGGGGACTCGGTACCATAAACTCAACAATGGGCACACAAGATTATGCCTGCTTACCGGGCCAGGGTAAGCACGACGTAACCTTCCCTAGTTGGAGGCACCGACCAGAGGCAATGTCAATGGACCGAATCAAGGCCTTCCGACAAAGGCAAATGTGGTTGCACTGGGACAGAAACTCGATTCAGTGGCACCATGACCCAGTCAACGATATATTCAAGTTGAGTTATATTCAGGTTCAACTAAAATGAAAATGACCGGTGTCATCCATATTCACACAAAGCATAAACCTCAACAACTCATATTACTTTGCTGATCAAGACCACTCACATATTAACCAAAAAATTTTGCAGCAAGTTTTATTATTATTTTCTCACGCAAGAACGTAACTCCGATAAATTTCTCATATGGTTAACAAAAGATTTCACCGCAACAATTCTTAATTTCTTTACCAACTAAGTGAGGTTCAAACATTCTGTAAGGCAAGTAAAATGTCTAACCAAGTACTTAACAGAATAATTTCTAGCAAATTTTTATCAATTTCATTTATGCAAGAACACAACCGCAAATAATTTCTAACATGCATAGCTAAATTATTTCTGTCATCACCATGAATAAATCCTAGCTTTGCTTCACCAACTAAGCTAGTTTCCACATTATGTAAATCAAGCATATTAACTAGCAAACACTTAACAGAATATAAATAAGACAATAATTTTAAATGCATGGATAAATCATTTCATTCAAGTAAGAAAATCATAAATATTGAAATGACACCATGAAAATGTTGTTGTGGCTTGCCTTAGTGCAGATGAGGTTCACAAGCCTTCTGGTGATCCTCAAGAGAAGCCTCACCTCTGAAAATAAATTTAAACACAAAAAGCAAATATCAAGAACACTTCTAAAAATCACCAGGAATTCTAAACAGCTCAGAAAAATCTCATCGTTGGTGAGCTGCTAGATTTCTTTTCAAAGAACACAGTGCAAAAAGAATCAATTCATTTGGACTTATGGTTGAAAAGTTATAACCGTTTGAAGCTCTCTGGAATTTAAGTGATTTTGAATTTAAATAAACAGCTGAGGGGGTGACGTCAAGGCGTAAAACCTCAGGGCGCCACCACTTGTACCGTTTCGCATACAGAGTGGCTGACTAGCGGGCCTCGCTAGTCAGGTGGGGGAAGGGGGGAGAAGGAAATAGAGGAGGCCGCGGCTTCGCCAGAGCTTTTGCCGGCGGCGAGGGCTCCTCGGCCAAAACGAAAGGGAGGGATTTAAAGAGGGGACGGTGGCGCACCTTCCCGTACCCGTAGCGTGGCTAGGGGTGGTCGGACGGCGTCGAAATCAAGCTCACAAGCGGAGGCAGAACACGGTGGTTGCCGGAGTTGAGGAACACGGCGAACGGAGGCCACTCCAGGGGCTCCAAGCGGGCGGGACGACCTCACCAGAGAGAGGCGGAAGCCCTAGAGGGGTTGCCCTGGCCTAGGAGGGGCTAGAGCTTCCGCGGCGACCAGAGGGGATCGCCGGTGAGCTCGAGCTCGGGGACGGCGGCCCAAGGCCTTCCCGGCCGGGCTACGGCTTCCTACGCGATTGTGGGATGTGTGGGAGTGTAGGATGGTGCTCGAGGAGGCAGGGGGTGGCTCCATTTATAGGCGAGCGGCGAGGTGGTTTGGGCTCCGCTGGTAGACACCTATCCACGGCACCCGGCGATGAGCGGTGTCGGTGAGAGGGGAGAAGGCGACGCATGTCATGCGGGGACTGTGCGCGGACGGAGACGAGCACATGATCGAGGGGAAGGCGACGAGCACAGTACGCTCCGCACTGTTGGGCTGGTCGGACCTTGCCCATGCTCGCTGCGGCGAGCTCCAGCATCGGCGAGTGCCAGAGGGAGGTTAAGGGCATTCAAACAAAGATGGTGGCACGATTTGGCATGCTCGGGCAGGCGAGGGCAGCGAGCACGCGCGAATAGAGCGCTCGGCGGCACTCAGAGCGCGTCGACACGCATGCCAACACCCCTGGATGAACGTGGTCACCGCGTGAACTATGAAATCAGGCCGATCTAAGCATAAACTTCATGTCTGGCATGTTGTTCGTGGTAGTTTTGAGTGTTACAACGATTTGGTTTGGATCCAGGTGTAGTAGAGAGGTTTTTACAAACCAGGTGAGTTTCTGATCAGTAACTTTTAACAGTTACTGTGGTCAAACGGCTGGGAGTTAGAAGCTGTGCTTTGGAGGATAGTCATGAGTTACGAAGGTAAAGATGCACAAGAAAGTTCATGTCAAATGGAGCAAGTAAAATGGTAGTTGCTGTAGAAACCACCATTTCTGTCCAGAAAATAAAAAAAATTCTATAGCAAAAATATTCCAAAAAGTGATGAAATATTTTTGCTCAGGAAGGTGCCTAGGGTTCACAGAATATATGTGAATTATCTCAAAAAAATTTGAGCCATAAAAAATAGGGTTGCTTTGGAGCATACTGATCTGGCTAGGGTTTTTGAGATGAAATGAATATTTCTCATTTAAGAAAAATATTCCAAAGATTATTCTGGGATGGATCAGAAAAGAAATGATGATTTATGAGGGAAGTGAAGCATTTGGGTGAAAGCCAAGGATGCCCAAGTGTTTAAATCCATAAGAAAAGATTCAAAAACACCAGGTTTTAGAAAAATTTCAAATGAAAATCAGGCAAATAAGAGAGGGAAAAAACCAGGCTGTCACACTCATCAAGCGCCTGCGTGGTGGCATGCAGATCTTCGTGGAGGCTCCACCACCATGCCACCTCAGCTGCCTGCCTGCCTACGTGGCGCCGCACGCGTTGCTAGCCAGGGCGCGTGTCGAAGCAAGGAGGAGCGGCGATGGACGGGACGGGCCGCGCCCCCGTCCCTGATAAAGCTAGGGGACACCTAAGCTACACATTAAATGCGTCTTGTCCCGTAATACAAGCGATAAGCTCATAGCACTGTGCGCCTTTCCACCTCATGTGTGCCACTGTGGCAGCCCCTTTTGACTATAAAAGGAGGCCCATGGCAAACTGCAGAAGGATTCTGAAAGTGCAACTATCCCTAGGTGGTTTTGGTAATTCCTAACAACATATAGCTCATTGAGCTAACATCATTCCAAGATGAATATTTCAGGAAAAGCTCAATGGATGGCATGGCATGGATGAGAAAAGTGGATCCCTCAAATTGCTAAGGATAAAAGGATTGGCTAAAGCTCAAAAGCTCAAGACTCTACATTTTATATTTTAGTGATCCAAGATCACATTGAGTCTATAGGAAAAGCGAATACTATCAAGGAGGGATGAGGTGTTGCTTAATGAGTTTCTTGCTCCACAGTGCTTAGTGATATGCTCCAAAAACCCTCAGCTACTTTCTCATATCCACATATGACCTAAACCCAAAGTCAAACTCGGCCCTACCGATTCTTTCTACCCGGCGCCACCGAGTTCAGATGTCATAGCCACTGCCACAAACCCTAGGCAAATCGATCTCACCGATAGGGATCTCGGTCTCACCGAGATGGGATTGTAATCTCTCTGTTTCCCTTCGTAACGTTTCGGTCCTACCGAGATGAGCGATCGGTTCCACCGAGATTGCAATGTAAACTCTCTGTTTCCCTTTCGTAACATTTCGGTCTCACTGAAAAGAGCGAATCGGTCCCACCGAGTTTACCTGACCAACTCTCTGGTTAGCTTATTACCAAAATTGGTCTCACCGAGATTACGTTATGCCCTAACCCTAACCATATCGGTCCTACCGAGTTGCATGTTGGTCCCACCAAAAATCCTAACGGTCACTAGATTTGCTGAATTGGTCCGACCGAGTTTATCAATTCGGTCCCACTGAGTTTGGCAAGATGTGTGTAACGGTTAGATTTTGTGTGGTGGCTATATATACCCCTCCACCTCCTCTTCATTCGTTGAGAGAGCCATCAGAACAAACCTACACTTCCAACTTGCTGTTTCTGAGAAGGAACCACCTACTCATGTGTTGAGGCCAAGATATTCCATTCCTACCATATGAATCTTGATCTCTAGCCTTCCCCAAGTTGCTTTCCACTCAAATCTTCTTTCCACCAAATCCAAATCCTGTGAGAGAGAGTTGAGTGTTGGGGAGACTATCATTTGAAGCACAAGAGCAAGGAGTTCATCATCAACACACCATTTGTTACTTCTTGGAGAGTGGTGTCTCCTATATTGGCTAGGTGTCACTTGGGAGCCTTCGACAAGATTGTGGAGTTGAACCAAGGAGTTTGTAAGGGCAAGGAGATCGCCTACTTCATGAAGATCTACCGCTAGTGAGGCAAGTCCTTCGTGGGCGATGGCCATGGTGGGATAGACAAGGTTGCTTCTTCGTGGACCCTTCGTGGGTGGAGCCCTCCGTGGACTCGCGCAACCGTTATCCTTCGTGGGTTGAAGTCTCCATGAACGTGGATGTACGATAGCACCACCTATCGGAACCACGACAAAAACATCCGTGTCTCCAATTGCGTTTGAATTCTCCAAACCCTTCCCTTTACATTCTTGCAAGTTGCATGCTTTACTTTCCAATGCTCATATACTCTTTGCGTGCTTGCTTGAATTGTGTTAAGATTGCTTGACTTGTGCTAAGATAGCTAAAATCTGCCAAAGACTAAAATTATGAAAAGGATAAGTTTTTAATTGGTCAAGTAGTCTAATCACCCCCCTCTAGACATACTCTCGATCCTACAGATTTGGCTTTTTCGAACCACACACTAATCACAGCTAGTTCGGGAGCTCAAGAACTCTATGAAATACACCCACCAAAGCAGGACTAGGGTTTTACGCATCCTCGCGGCCCGAACCTGGGTAAACGATCCTCGTACTGATTACTAATCCTGCTCTTCTCGCGACCCCGCGCCCCGGCAACTGTAGTAGGGGTTCTTGTCATCCCATAGATGTCGTTCCACACCAACATAGAGTTTTGTTGTGATGCCATGTTGTATTTACACATATCGAGCATATTGTGTGTATGATTGAAATGCTTGATATCTGTGGGATCCGACAACCTAGTTGTTTATCCTTGGTAGCCTCTCTTATGGGGAAATGTAGTCTTGTGCTTCCATGAGCCATAGTAGTCCGCTTCTGACCAGTTCACCGAGTCCTGCTATCCTAGCACTCTTGCTCCGGAACACTTGGTGGCGGCATGTGATTCACTTCGTTCTGTGGTACTGTCCCTTCAAGGAAATGTCACGCGGTGACATCCGAGTCTGCCTAGCCTGCTGCAGCCGGTTCACGGAGTCCTGTTAGCCCAGATGCTACAGCCGGATTCGCACGCTGTTTGACCGACATGCTCGATGTTGATTCGTGTATGCCTGTCCCCGAAAGTTAGTGCCACTTTGGGTTCACGACTAGTCATGTCGGCCCGGGTTCTCTGTCATATGGATGCTAGCGACACTATCATATACGTGAGCCAAAAGGTGCAAATGGTCCCGGGCCATGGTAAGGCGACACCCGTGGGAATACCGTGCGTGAGGCCGCAAAGTGATATGAGGTGTTACCGGCTAGACCGATGTGACTTGGAATCGAGGTCCTGATAGCGTTGGTATTAGAGCCTGACTGCCTGTAGGATTACCATGCCAAATTGGTCGAAGTTGAGTCAAGAAATTCTTTAGTTATGTAAGGGAATTGCTTGTGGAAGGGAACGTAAGGCTCCTTTTACTCCTTTACCTTATGCCCTTCTGATCTGAGTCATCCTCTTCTCTTCTACGAGGATTAAGAACTAGGCCTTCTCATCTATCTATCAGGATGACGTGTTACTAATCCATAGACTTATAGGATTGATGGATTCAAGTCTATTTTCAGTTTCTACCACCTCTGTATGTTCATAGCTGGCCTCAGAACCTATATATTGTGATGCTGAGTGGTCATGCCACTATTTTGCAGGATGTCTCAAATCTTTTTGAGCATTTACAGCCGTTATGCTGTCCGAGTCATCCCAGGTTTCTAGATAGTCTGATGCACATGCAATCATTCCTCCATGTTATTGATGTCCATTTGGGACAGATTAGTCACACTAATCGGTGAGTTGAGGTACTCTGTTGCCTCGATATATATGTTGGAGCTATTATTATGACCCTAGGTGTCTTAGGGAATCACCGAGTAATCCAGCAATGCTTTATATCCTAGTGTGATGATTCTGGCCGTCATTCTCGAAAGCATCCCGTGATGCCATTTAGTTAGTAGGCATTCTATTTCTCGGTTCTTGACCTGAGATTCACCCTACTCATTCATGTTGGTAGTGTTCCCTAGTTCCTTTAGGATATTAGTAACCTTTGTGATAGTCATCGAGGTTTGTGGTATATCGTTCTTTCAATACCATGAACCATTATGGCAGAAGTTCTTTGAACCAAAAGATCACAACCAGAGTGCTCTTGATGAGTTCTCCATTCTACATTGTGAATCTGCCAGTCCTACCTTTCTGCATGTATTATCTGGAAGAAATGTGTTGAACTTGCTTGACATACTAAATCTATGCATCCACAATTCAGAAAGTTATATGTTTCTTTGAGTTGCCCCTCTTCAATTGAATTCTAACCCTCATCTATCAATTGATAGTTAGGAGTAGTAGTGCACTCGTGTTCATCGATGCCTATTATTCTTGTGGTCCGTCGAGCCATCCTATTCTGGAATGACTAGGAGAAACAAACTCCAGTACCTTGTCCATTTTTGGGATTGGGTCAAAGCAGTTGTATTCCACAGATCAAAATGCCAATCCAGCTTTTGTTCTATTCTACCCTGGTGTATTACCTTATTTTGTCAATAATACCATAGGAATTGCACACCATCTTATGAATTCTTGATGTAGTGATACTTCTCGCCATCGTTGTTCATTTCTCGGTCCCCATGTTGTTGCAACCGGAATGCCGATAGGTGAACTATGAGGTGTGAAATCAATACTCCTAGCAACCCTGTTGCTTGGTAGTTAAAGGACAATAATTTCATCCTTAGTGTGTTGGTTATTGAATCACCATCCTAGGACTGATCGTGCTACCTTGTCCTTATTTCTGGTGCACTCTTCGATCTTTGAGTTAGGATTCAATCCCTCGCTCTTTAATCATATCGGCTTGCCCTGGAAAGCAAGATTGTTCTCGAGCTTAGTAACATATTGGTGGTTCGTGATATTTGAATATCTTCTCGGAAGTATCACCAGGTTGTCACCTGACAGCTATGTTGAGTTCGTGATCAAGTTGGTTACCGAAACCACCCTTTCTCCAAGAATCTGTGTTGGATACCCTGAGCTAGTTGGTTAAGCTGAACAACAACTTGGAGAGTTGGAAGATGAATGTTTGTCCGACTTAGTTCATATTAAGGGATACCTTGATTTTGTGTTGAAGAAAGATGATATCTTCATTGATTGATCCTCGTGTCAACTGTTGGATCTATTGTCTTACTCAAATCCTTGAATGCATATGGGCTAGCGTAAAATCAAGTCAGAACCAATGATATTCGTAATGGTGTCTTACCTGTGGTTGTTCCTCGGGCAAACACCGTTATACACTTTGGTCTGACCGATGCTATCGCCTTGTTCACATAATTGTGGAATTCCACTTATATGGAAACCAAGATGAATTGTTGTTGAGCCCATCAGCAACATTTTTATCTCCTCCATGATTCGTGTTGAACATTCAGCTAGTATTGGAAACTTATACAAGCATTATCTTCGTGTTTCGTTCATGAAGAATATGCTTGGATGAAAGAAGTGACTTCCTCTAATTCATGCACATTTGATGCAAGTTGCCGCCATGAATTCGAGAAAGCATGTTTTTACTTCCTATGGAATCATCCCGAGTCGGTCATGCACGTGTGAAGTATTCTGTGGTCTGTTAGACTGATCATCTTCGTTCCATATGAATTCCGTAGCACACCAAGCCACTGATTGATTTGTTCAAGGAGAAGAAGTTTCTTCTTAAGAGCTAGACTTACGCAAGGACTTCGATATCCTCGTTGATGGTTTCCCCTTGAACTCGGTAGTGTTTCATTGTAAGACTACCAGGTGACCATGCTTGTCTGGGACAGCGTGTTCACATGCTTGTAGCAGAACCAGCTCATGTTTTGGAGTTACTACCGTCGTTCATTTCCCCGAGAATCTCGCAACGTCATTTCGTCGATTTGTGTTGCAAACTTTCATTTTTTCCCAGAACCAATGAGTCTGGATTATCCTGACACCAACCAGATCTGAATCTCAGGCAGATATGATGGTTGGAACGTTTCTCAAGAACTATAATATTGGTCTCTATGTAACCCGGTAAAGTGGATATTCTGGCCAACACACCCAACCGGAAGACTTGTTATTGTAGTATCTTGATTGAGAAAGTTGGCCACCTCCCCATAGGGATCTCATAGAATTTATTCCAATATTTGTTCCTTCTGGATTTTTTGTGTTCCTGAAGTCCGACCTTTTACTTGATGTTCTAGATATCAAACCATATCTATGAATGGATTACGCTAGCACATCAAGGAGAACATTAGAAGCGGAGTGCTAAATGTCTCTCGGTCGATCATCCAGATTCTGTTTCCTTAGCCTCGCTAAGGGGAAGTCCGAGAAGGTGTTATCTTCCTTTGTATCTGCATCATACATCACTAGTCATCATGGTAGTATGTCGTGTTGCCAGGATCCTTGCCACGGATGTTGGTAAAACCTTGATGAATATGGAACTGCTCAAGTTCTTGAGAGCACGCTCAGACACTAGGTTACATCCTCGGTATCAATTGGAATGTTCCTTACGTTTGCCGAGTTGTCTTATAACTCTAGTTTCCTTTCCAAGCTGAGTATGCCATTCTTTCGAATTCCTTCAAATGATCGATTGTGATTTTCCTTAGGCTGGTATAGAGAGTTTCAATGATCTATGCATCAAAAGTAATTCTTTTTGCCACTTAAGGGAATAGTTTTATGAGTCACCTCTCTCAAGGTGCCCCGTTATGGAAACATGGCAATTTTTCCTCGCTACTTTGAAACCCTCGTCAACTTGTTTCTTCTGTCCCTCATGATGCATGTTTTGCCTCTCAGCTCCAGAGGTGTTTCTATGTCCCATCCCGTGAGTTGATCTTGTGATCATTAAGATGATCCTAAGTTGCCCGAACCTCAAGAAGATCGATTCTTCTAAAATTCTCCCTTTCTACTCGTTGTCATGTTGGATGTAGTTATCAAAGCAAGACGTCGATATCAAGGTGATGCAATGAATCAACACCCTCGAGAAAGACATCTGGATCGTGAAGATTGTGTTAGCTTGTGTCCCCCTGTCTTCTTACCTCACGACTTGAATCTCGGGACGAGATTCTTGTTTAGTGGGGGTGATTTGTCACATCCCTAGTTCTGTTAATGCTTAGTGCTAACATCTGGTGTTGCATCATGTTTACTTTTCACAAAAAGTTGATATGGGGATGACAGAACCCCCAACACCCCCTGAACCCAACTAGGGTTTACTAAAATTATCTTCAATGAACCTGAAATGCCCTTCTAAAATGTCCATCATTTTTGTCTTGGTCTAGAACCTCTGCCAAAATTGGTTCACATTTTTCTAGGACACATAAGGTCACTGAATTAAATCATACCCTATTTGCATTTGGGCATTTAGATGCTACTAATTATTTTAAATGTCCAGATAATCCTAAACTGAAATGTTCCATGTTGTTTATATCCTGAACAGTGGGCATGAGCAGTTTGGTGAATTTTCAAAGTGCCTAGCTATTTTTAGAAAAGCCACAAACCTGCAGAAAATAGAAAACAGAAACTAAAATAAAGAGAACAGAGAGAGAGAAAGCCCACCTAGCCACCTACCTGGCGGCCCGCCGGCGGCCCAGCCCATTGGCCTGAAGCGGCTGTCTTCAACCTCTGCCAGTAGGCAGAGGCGTGTCGATAGCGCGCACCCGAGCTCCACCTCCTGCTTGCCACCGAGGCGCCCCTGACGCGTCTGGAGACGCCCTGCAGCCCCCTCTGCCTCTCCCCTCACTCTCTTCTCTCTCCCTCACCATCTCCTTGCCATGGCCGCAGCCGTCAAGCGCTCGCCGCCGTGAAACCCGCAGCCACCGGCCTCCCTCGCTTCCCCAACTGGTCCACGAGCTCCGCGACGTCGTCCTCGACCCCCTCACCGAGCCACGCACCGCCGGAGGCCCTGCAGCGTCGCCCCGACCTCATCTTCAACCTTCGGCCGCCGAAAACCTGACCGTGGATTCGCGAGCTCCAGACCCTCCCCAGCCTCGCCGTTGTCTCTGCTGGATTCTGCGTGAGCCCCTGCCCCTTTCCCCTCTCTCCCCGCGCTTGTCCGCGTATTCTAACCACCGTGGCCATCGGAGCCGATAGCTCCTTGCCGCCGGTCATGTTGTCGTTGTGGCTACGGCCGTGCAAGCGCACGCATATGCTCACCACTGCATTCAGTGCACCCCAAGGAGTCGAACACACCAACCCGCTAGCCCTGTCATGCTCCCTAACGCCGAACCCGAGCTCGCCCGAACTCCGGCCGCTGCCATGAGCTCGACTCCGGCGAGCTTACTCCACCCCAGCCACTCCAGTTTGCCCTACCAGATGCGCGCGAGCCCCAGCTATGCGTAGGACCAAACCATGGTCGATTTGGTCGACCGTGGGCAAAACCCGAGCCAACCCCGTGTGCCTCCGCCGCGTTTTGGTCGCTACCAGCGTAACTCCGGCGATGGTGACGTGGCAGATTAGTTTAGGGCTAATGACGTAGTTAGTTAACACCTAGTGACACTGACAGCAGGGCCCCACTGCCTAATTAAACTTGGTTTAGTTTCTGCTTAGGATTAACTAACCATGGTGGCCCCATGCGTCAGTTTTGACCGTGTTGACGTGGCCGTTGACTGGGCCCACCTGTCAGCGACACAAATGACACGGTGTCACTGACACAAGGGACCCACTGCTCAGGTTTGACCTGGACCGTCCCTGTTGACTGCTGACGTCACCCTGATGCAATGCCGATGCAATAAATAATTTACTGGATTTATTCTTATACAGGAAATTCCAGAAAATGTTATAAACTTCAAAAATTTATAGAAATTAATCTGTAACTCCAAATGCAAAGATTTTTATATGAAATTTGATCTGAAAAATCTAATCTTCCCATCTGTAATGGTTTCATGCATGTCAGAACACTTTAACCTTGCTGTTTAAGTGAAACAAGCTAATGCATTAATATGACTTCATATCATGGGCTTTCATTTGAATCTTTGATTCAAATGGACTCAAACCAACCTGTTTTAGAATGCATTAGGCAAAACACACCCATATTGCCATGTCATAGCATGCATCATATTGTTGCATATTACCTTGTGATGATTGTGTTTCGATGTGTCTTTCGTGGTAGGTTCTGCCTCCGAGGATACCCACGAATATCTGACTGAAGGGCAGTATCCTACTACCACTCCATCAGGCAAGCAAAACCCCCTTGTTCATTCCGATACAATCCCACTCTCTCATTCCTGCCCTCTTTTACTGCATTAGGACAACATCCATTCAACTGTTACATGCTGCGGTAGCTGAACCCCTTTTCCTCTGCATGACCTGTCATTGCCATAGTAAATAGATGAAACCCACTAGCATGAGTAGGAGTTGTTTGAGCCCTGATGTGCCTACTCATTCATGCTTGTTTGTCATGCCTGCTACTGCTTAGAGTTGAGTCAGGTCTGATTTGTCGGGAATGAATTGGAATGGTGATGAACATGTCCTACTATGTGTGAGCTAAGTGTGTGAACACGATTTGGTAAAGGTAGCGGTGACAGGCCATGTAGGAGTACATGGTGGGTTGTCTCATTGAAGCCGTCCTCATGATCTGAGTTCTGTGTTTGTGATCCATGAACAACTACTACCACACATTGGTATCCTTAATAAACTCTCTCGACTTATTAACCACCCCTGTCCTCTGTCCAGGAGTTGCAACTAGATTCTGGTGTTTGTAGGATATGTGTTGGAGGCCGTGTGTAGCGCTGACCCTAGGGGTGGGCTATGATGCGGTAGATACACTGTGGCACGGTGTACCGGGCGCCCGTTTGGTGTCTCGGGAACCCTGCACACATCGTTTGGGGCTGTGAGCGAAACCCCGGCCGGATCTCCTCGTGGATGGAACCCGAATAGGCGATAAACCTGGACTAGATACTTGTGTGGTTAGTCAGGTCGTGGCCGACTCCCTCACCAGGCTTCTGCTTGAAGGTTGCCGAGATACACGATGTGTACATGGTGGTAAGTGGCGAGAGCGTGTGTGAATAATTACACCGCTGCAGGGTTATAAATGATCTATTCGAATAGCTGTGTCCACGGTAAAGGACTTCTGGGTTGCCTATAATAGTTCATAGACAATTGAAAGTGGATACTCTAAAATGCGCAAGATAAGCGTGAGTGCTATGGATGGCTTTCTCGTAGGGAGATGGGAGCGGATCCATAGTGGTGTATTGATATGGTGAATATGTGGACTCGTGTGCACCACCTCAAAAGAGTTACTTACAATCATAGTTTAGGATAGCCACTGAGTCAAAGCTGGCTTGCTGCAGTCAAACTCCACCACCCCCTTTGTTGATACTGATGCATATGTAGCTAGTTCTGATGTAAGTCTTGCTGGGTACATTTGTACTCACATTTGCCTATTTTATGTTTTGTAGAGAGACGTCACTCTCGCTAGTAGTTCCGTGTGGACTTCGAGGTTTAGCTTGATACCTCAGCTACGATCTTATGCTCTCGGCAGGATTTGGTAGATAGTCAGGCTTCTCAGCCTTTTCCATTAGTAGATGTCTGTACTCAGACATGTTAAGCTTCCTCATGTGCTTTGAGTTGTATGCTTTGAATGTTGGGTCATGATACCCATGTTTGTAATATCTCGCTCCTCGGAGCCTAATGAATGAATACTTTGAGTCATAGAGTTTAGAGTTTTGTTGTGGTGCCATGTTGTATTTACACATATCAAGCATATTGTGTGTATGATTGAAATGCTTGATATGTGTGGGATCTGACAACCTAGTTGTTTATCCTTGGTAGCCTCTCTTATGGGGAAATGTAGTTTTGTGCTTCCATGAGCCACAGTAGTCCGCGGCAGCCTGGTTCACCGGAGTCCTGCTAGTCCAGCACTACTGTTCCAGAACATTTGACTGGCCGGCATGTGATTCACTTCGTTCCTGTGTCTATCCCTTCGGGGAAATGTCACGCGGTGACATCCGGAGTCCTGCCTAGCCTGCTACAGCCCGGTTCACCGGAGTCCTGTTAGCCTAGTGCTACAGCCCGGATTCGCAAGCTGCTGACGGGCATGCTCGATGTTGATTCATGTATGCCTGTCCCCGTAAGTTAGTGCCACTCTGGGTTCACGACTAGTCATGTCTGCCCGGGTTCTCTATCATATGGATGCTAGCGACACTATCATATACGTGAGCCAAAAGACACAAACGGTCCCGGGCCATGGTAAGGCAACACCCGTGGGAATACCGTGCGTGAGGCCGCAAAGTGATATGAGGTGTTACCGGCTAGATCGATGTGACTTGGAATCATGGTCCTGACAGCGTTGGTATTAGAGTGTGACTGCCTGTAGGATTACCAAGCCAAACCGGTCGAAGTTGTTTCTATAAATTATTTAATTATGTAAGGGAATTGATTGTGGAAGGGAACGTAAGGCTCCTTTTACTCCTTTACCTTATGCCCTTCTAATCCGAGTCATCCTCTTCTCTTCTACGGGGATTAAGAACTAGGCCTTCTCATCTATCTATCAGCATGACGTGTTACTAATCCATAGACTTATAGGATTGATGGATTCAAGTCTCAGTTCAGTTTCTACCACTTCCGTATGTTCATAGATGGCCTCAGAACCTTGATATTGTGATGCTGAGTGGTCATGCCACTATTTTGCAGGATGTCTCAAATCTTTTTGAGCATTTACAGTCGTTATGCTATCCGAGTCATCCCAAGTTTCTAGATAGTCTGATGCACTTGCAATCATTCCTCCATGTTCCTGATGTCCATTTGGGCCAGATTAATCACACTAATCGGTGAGTTGAGGTACTCTGTTGCCTCGTTATATATGTTGGAGCTATTATTATGACCCTAGGTGTCTTAGAGAATCACCCAGTAATCCAGCAATGCTTTATATCCTAGTGTGATGATTTTGGCCGTCATTCTCGAAAGCATCCCGTGATGCCATTTAGTTAGTAGGCATTCTATTTCTGGGTTCTTGGCCCGAGATTCACCCTATTCATTCATGTTGGTAGTGTTTGCTAGTTCCTTTAGGATATTAGTAACCTTTGTGATAGTCCTCGAGGTATGTGGTATATCGTTCTTCCAATACCATGAACCATTATGGCAGAAGTTCTTTGAACCAAAAGATCACAACTAGAGTGCTCTTGATGAGTTCTCCATTCTACATTGTGAATCTGCCAGTCCTACCTTTTTGCATGGATTATCTCGAAGAAATATCTTGAACTTGTTTGACATACTAAATCTATGGGTCCACAATTCAGAAAGTTATATGTTCCTTTGAGTTGCCCCTATCCAATTGAATTCTAACCCTCATCTATCAATTGATAGTTAGGAGTAGTAGTGCACTCGTGTTCATCGATGCCTATTATTGTTGTGGTCCGTCGAGCCATCCTATTCTGGAATGACTAGGAGAAAAAAACTCCAGTACCTTGTCCATTTTTAGGATTAGTTCAAAGCAGTTGTATTTCGCAGATCAAAATGCCAATGCAGATTTTGTTCTGTTCTGCCCTGGTGTATTACCTTCTTTTGTCAATAATACCATAGGAATTGCACACCATCTTATGAATTCTTGATGTAGTGATACTTCTCGCCATGGTTGTTCATTTCTCGGTCCCCGTGTTGTTGCAACCGGAATGCCGATAGGTGAACTATGAGGTGTGAAATCAATACTCCTAGCAACCCCGTTGCTTGGTAGTTAAAGGACAATAATTTCATCCTTAGTGTGTTGGTTATTGAATCACCATCCTAGGACTGATCGTGCTACCGTGTCCTTATTTCTGGTGCACTCTTCAATCTTTGAGTTAGGATTCAATCCATTGCTCTTTGATCATATCATCTTGCCCTGAAAAGCAAGATTGTTCTCGAGCTTAGTAACATATCGTGGTTCATGATATTCTGAATATCTTCTCGGAAATATCACCAGGTTCTCACCTGACCGCTATGTTGAGTTCGTGATCAAGTTGGTTATCGAAACCACCCTTTCTCCAAGAATATGTGTTGGATACCCTGAGCTAGTTGGTTAAGTTGAACAACAACTTGGAGAGTTGGAAGATGAATGTTTGTCCGACTTAGTTCATATTAAGGGATACCTTGATTGTTTGCTGAAGAAAAATGATATCTTCATTGATTGATCTTCGTGTCAGCTGTTGGATCTATTGTCTTACCCAAATCCTTGATTGCGTATGGGCTATCGTCAAATCAAGTCAGAACCAAGGATATTCGTAATGTTGTCTTACCCGTGGTTGTTTCCTCGGGCATACACCGTTATATCCTTTGGTCTGACCGATGCAATTGCCTTGTTCACATAATTGTGGGATTCCACTTATATGCAAACCAAGATGAATTGTTGTTGAGCCCATCAGCAACATTTTTATCTCCTCCATGATTCATGTTGAACATTCAGCTAGTATTGGAAACTTATACAAGCATTATCTTCGTGTTTCATTCATGAAGAATATGCTTGGATGAAAGAAGTGACTTCCTCTAATTCATGCGCATTTGATGCAAGTTGCCGCCGTGAATTCAAGAAAGCATGTTTTTACTTCCTATGGAATCATCCCGAGTCAGTCATGCATGTGCGAAGTATTCTGTGGTCTGTTAGACTGATCATCTTCGTTCCATATGAATTCCGTAGCACACCAAGCCATTGATTGATTTGTTCAAGGAGAAGAAGTTTCTTCTTAAGAGCTAGACTTACGCAAGGACTTCGATATCCTCGTTGATGGTTCCCCGTGAACTCGGTAGTGTTTCATTGTAAGACTACCAGGTGAACATGCTTGTCTGGGACAGCGTGTTCACATGCTTGTAGCAGAACCAACTCATGTTTTGGAGCTTTCTACCGTAGTTCGTTTCCCTGAGAATCTCGCAACGTCATTTCGTGGATTTATGTTGCAAACTTTCATTTTTTTCCAGACCCGATGAGTCTGGATTATCCTGACACCAACCAGATCTGAATCTCAGGCAGATATGATGGTTGGAACGTTTCTCAAGAGCTATAATATTGGTCTCTCTGTAATCCGGTAAAGTGGATGTTGTGGCCAACACACCCAACCGGAATACTTGTTACTGCAGTATCTTGATTGAGAAAGTTGGCCACCTCCCCATAAGGATCTCGTAGAATTTATTCCAATAGTTGTTCCTTCTAGATTTTTTTTGTTCCCGAAGTCTGACCTTTTACTTGACGTTCTAGATATCAAACCATATCTATGAATGGATTACGCTAGCACATCAAGGAGAACATTAGAAGCGGAGTGCTAAATGTCTCTCGGTCGATCATCCAGATTCTGTTTCCTTAGCCTCTCTAAGGGGAAGTCACTTCCACTTTAGCATGGAGCATGGTGCTTCCACTTTAGCGTGGGCATAGCCGCTCCTCGACCGTGTCGTCCGCCAGCGTGGAGCATGGGGCATCCACTGGTGCGTTTGTGGGAGTTCCCTTGGGGGATACTCCGGGGCGTTTATAGCCCCGTTCGTACACGTGGCTATCACGGTAGAACGGGAGGAGGTGTATATGGGCACTCGTGAGCCAGCGTGGGACTCACGAGGCCCTACATCAAGGTGGGTTGCGCCTGAATTTTCAGCGTGGGGCGCTTATAAGAAACCTGCGAGATATGTGAGGTGGCTTGCACTGAGTGAATCTCTGGAGGACATCGCATGAGAAGGCAAAACACCAATGACCCCCGGAGGTGACGTGAATGGGGCTGGCCTGCCAGACAGAGCACATCCATTGGGTTTTTAGACGCTGCAGGGACGATCCCGAGCATAGACGTCATGCCTAGTCTTCTCATGCAATAATCCTAAAGAAAGACAACTGGAGTGAGGCTCCCGCGGTGGCCGAGGCACCGGGTCGCGCGCCCTGACTTATATACACGCGATTAGCTCATGCGAGAACAAGGCACCAAGGAACACGGAAGTTCACATGCATGGGAGCTGGCCCGCGAGATAAATATCAGCCACTCGGGTTTAGCGACGCTGCAGGGACGGACCCGAGCACAGACGTCGTGCCGGTCCTTAATCATGAGGCGGTTGTGGGCGGGCTTGTGGCGAAGCACCGGACATGCATGTTGCAATATTTTAGGAAATTCATAAGAGGCAAAGCCAGTTCTGATACATGCGCAAAACAATACAGGCTGCAGGGGCGGGCCCTAACAACTTGAGGATAATGCGGCCCAAGGGGCGCCCTCAACTGAACAAAAAAAATTCACCTGACACCGTCGTTGTAGAAGTGGTTGAGTAGATGAAGATTCATGCTAGAGAGGTCACTTCTCACGAGCCGGCCGGCTCCTGAGTCCCGAGGGGCTCCGAAGGTAGGGGCCTCGTGAGGTCCCGGGACCTCCTCCGTTAAGGCCACCTGGCGCCTGGCCTCGTGAGCCACCAAGACACCCTGCATGTAGTGTTGGTGTGACGCAGCCACATTCAGTAGGCCGAACGACATGCAGACATAGCTGCATGGGTGGCCACCACTTCGGCCGACGCGGGACGGCCAGAAGAGCTCCTGAGAAGCTGCCCTGTTAACGTCTGGGAAGTTGACGCAGACGCGCAGCTTGCTACCCACGTCAGCGGCGGTAGCCACATTAGACGGTGCGGGGCGGCGCTTGCCATGCATGGATCGCGCCTCCTGAAGCACTTCGATCGCCACGGTGATGAACTCCTGAGCTCCTGGCGCCTCGCGCCCTGCTCATGGAAGCACACGTTGAAGCATGCCTCCACATGGTGCCCGAACGCCTCCCTCGTGAAGTTGGTGAGGTCAGAGGCCCTCCAGACGAGAGCCCCCGAGCCCGTCCTGAGAGGGGCGCTGGGCGCACCTTCCTATGCGAGAGAGGAAGGCGCCCCAACAGTTGGCGCGGGGCCTAAGGCACAATAGTCGGACGACCCACCCTCTTGGCGGCCCTTGAGGAGGAGCTGCTTCTTCTTGGGGGTGGCCTCCGGAGGCCGGATGGTACCCTCGTCATCTTAGTTTTAAACTGCTGCGGCTTGGTAGGCGCGCTCGAGGGAGCACACCACATCTTTATCGTCGCAAGCAACTATGATGATGCTGCCACTTCCTAACATCTTGAGGATGTTGTTGCCGTGCTGAGTCACTACCATGAACTTGGCGAGGGCCGGATACCCAGAATGGCATTGTATGGGAGAAGAATGTGGGCGACGTCAAAGTCGATGAGCTCGGTGCGGTAGTTGTCGCACTTGCCGAAGGTGACAGGGAGGTGACTCTGTCCCAGAGGAACGATGGAGCCGTCGGTCACTCCTGAGAAGGGCTTGGTGGGGAGGAGCTGGTCGTAGGGCAACTGGAGCATCTCGAATGTCTCAACGGAGAGAACATTGAGCCCTGCGCCATCGTTGGTGAGTGTTTTGGTGACGAGGACGATGCTGATGGTGGGCGAGCAGCGCATCGGGGGCGCGCCAGCCGTGGCTGGGCACTTGAGTTGGTTCATAGAGTCGAAGGTGATGGCGTACTTGGACCACCTAATGGGACGCGACTCCTCAAGCTTGTGGAGGGCCGCGTTCATCTCACGGCGAACTGCTTGAAGATGCAATGAGAGGCGGGAGCCTGAGCGCCACCCAGGATGCAGGCAATGGCACGAGGCTCTTGGAAGCCCCCAGCCCCATCGACTTGGCGGTGGTCGTCGTTCCTTGAAAGGGATCGAGAAGAGGTGTCTAGAGGGGGGGGGGGATTAGACACTAAGTGCCAAAAGTTGCAGTTTTTAACTTTTTAGGTTCAAGTGGAGTTTTGGCACAAGTTTAACAACACAACACATAATTCAAGCAAGCATGCAAAGAGTATATGAGCAGCAGAAAGTAAAGCATGCAACTTGCAAGAATGTAAGGGGAAGGGTTTGGAGGATTCAAACACAATTGGAGACACGGATGTTTTCGTCGTGGTTCCGATAGGTGGTGCTATCGTACATCCATGTTGATGGAGACTTCAACCCACGAAGGGTAATGGTTGCGCGAGTCCACGGAGGGCTCCACCCACGAAGGGTCCACGAAGAAGCAACCTTGTCTATCCCACCATGGCCATCGCCCACGAAGGACTTGCCTCACTAGCGGTAGATCTTCACGAAGTAGGCGATCTCCTTGCCCTTACAAACTCCTTGGTTCAACTCCACAATCTTGTCGGAGGCTCCCAAGTGACACCTAGCCAATCTAGGAGACACCACTCTCCAAGAAGTAACAAATGGCGTGTCGATGATGAACTCCTTGCTCTTGTGCTTCAAATGATATTCTACCCAACACTCAAGTCTCTCTCAGAGGATTTGGATTTGGTGGAAAGAAGATTTGAGTGGAAAGCAACTTGGGGAAGTCTAGAGATCATGATTCATATGGTAGGAATGGAATATCTTGGCCTCAACACATGAGTAGGTGGTTCTCTCTCAGAAAATGGATGCTGGAAGTGTAGGTTCGTTATGATGGCTCTCTCCACGAATGAAGAGTGGGTGGAAGGGTATATATAGCCTCTACAAATAAACTAACCGTTACACACAATTTACCAATCTCGGTGGGACCGAATTGAAAAACTCGGTCGGACCAATTTAGCAAATCTAGTGTCCGTTAGGATTTTCGGTGGGACCGGTATGCAACTCGGTAGGACCGATATGGTTAGGGTTAGGGCATAACCTAATCTCGGTGAGACCGATTACACAAACTCGGTGAGACCGATTTTTGTAATAAGCTAACCAGAGAGTTGGTCAGGCAAACTCGGTGAGACAGATTACACAAACTCGCTGGGACCGATTTTGGTAATAAGCTAACCAGAGAGTTTGCATTGTAATCTCAGTAGTATCGATTACTTAAACTCGGTGAGACCAAATTTGGTAATGGACATACACAGAGAGATTACAATCCCATCTCGGTGAGATCGAGATCCCTATCGGTGAAACCGATTTGCCTAGGGTTTGTGGCAGTGGCTAAGACATCTGAACTCAGTGGCGCCGGATACAAAGAATCGGTGGAGCCGAGTTTGACATTTGGTTTAGGACATATGTGGATGTGAGAAAGTAGTTGAGGGCTTTGGAGCATATCACTAAGCACTGTAGAGCAAGAGACACATTAAGCAACACCTCATCCCCTCTTGATAGTATTGGCTTTTCCTATAGACTCAATGTGATCTTGGATCACTAAAATAGAAAGTGTAGAGTCTTGATCTTGAGGCTTGAGCCAATCCTTTGTCCTTAGCATCTTGAAGGGGTTCCACATCCTCTAGTCCATCCCACTCCATTGTTGAACTTATCTGAAACATACTAGATAAAAGTATTAGTCCAACAAGAGATATGTTGACATTAATTACCAAAATCACCCAGGGAGCACTTGTGCTTTCAATCTCCACCTTTTTGGTAATTGATGAAAACATACATCAAAGCTTTAGATAAAGATATAAAGAATAACGAGTAATGCTTTGGAAAGACATGTAACATGCATAGTCTCCCCCTACATGTATGCAATCATGTGAATATGGAATATAGAGGCATGTGAGAGCATAACCATGACAGAGTAAGCAATGTGTTACATGTATCTTGGCTATATGCATCAGAGCAAATGATGTGAATATGGAAAATGTACCTTCATGCTCATGAGTCCTTCTTGCAAACAGTATGTACATCAGCAAGAATTCCTCAGTTTTACTAATATCAACACAATATCAGGTTTGAATTTGTACAACTAAGCTTGTTCAGCTCGATGGGTGGAGCAGTGCTATTACGACACGAACCACGTAGGCTGATCATTGTCATCATAAAATGGGGAAACCGTAAGCATGATGAGTATAGTGTTGACCGTGGCAGTGGGATGGAAGATCTGAAGCTGCAAACCACACAAAGGGTAGTTAGCAACCTATATTTGCTTTGAAATAACAACTAAGATTTGGTATGGACAATAAAGTACAGTCAACAAGTGACAAAGAAATGCAATTCTGCTGTCTCTCTATATGTCACGAAATGCATTTGGAAACTCAAGTTGGACCTTTAGCCACCCAATTAAATGTGTCTGTTAACTAATATCAGTATCATATCACAACCATATTTGAACGACTAAGCTTTGGAATTTTGAGTGTTGTGTTGTTTAGCTTGAAGAGTGGAGTAATGCTAGTATGACAGAAAGCACCTACACAGATCAAAGTAGAGTAGATAAAAGGGGAAAACCCTAAGCATCAAGAGGAAAATCAGGAAAGTGGAACTAGCTGGACCAGTGGGTGGCGCACATGCTTTTCGAAATGAATAGAGGAACATTAGGTGACCAATTAAACGCTCTCTATTTTAGTAATATGAGCATCATCTCAGATTCGTATTTCAACACGTAAGCTTCGGGATTATGCGTGCCATGTTGTTTCGCTTGATGGGTTGAGGTCTTGAGTAGCAGTGATAGCACGACACAAAGCATTGAAGCACCTACGATGATGGTAGTGAATATAAAGGGGGGAAACCACAAGCTTTACGAGTATAGTGACCATGACATGGTGGATCTGAAGGTACAAACCGGACAAAGCTACTTCGCAACCAATGTTTGCATTCAACTAGCCACTACAATTTGGTACGGACAAGAAAAAAGTGCAGTAAACAATTTAAGATCTATTTTCTAGGTGAGATCATTAACTTAAACACATATAGAAGAGAACCACATCTCTTCTGACACCGTGTAGGCCCCTGCTGATATGTTGAGGGTGCTGCGGGTGCGATGGCTGTCGGCGGCAGGGAAGAAGACTTTAGATGGCAGACGGGCGGGTTGGGGGATAAATCCTATTGCCCTGGACGAGGCGGTCGTAGGAGCAGCAACGGCAAAGTGGACGACGGCGCAGATGAAGCGAGACGACGCGTTGAAAGGATCCTGGTCCAGCGCCGTAGATGAGAGACGTCCGTCTCTTGCAGTGGACGACGGGGTAGGGGTAGCAGCTCCGACAAGGTGGAGGATGGGGTGGCGGATGGAGGAGGCTGGCCACAGTGGGGAGGTTGTCGTGGCGCCGACGGTGTATGAATGGGGAAATCGAGGGGGAGGGGGGATCTCAAACTTCGGGACACGCTTGTCTGAATGTGGGAAAGTTACGAACTTATCACCCGTTTAAAATTTCGAACATCACATCGCTTGGGGATAGGACGGTAATCTCGCATCTCCCAAATATTTGCCGGTAACGATTTCGGGCGAGGAGAGGGTGTTTTGCCGCCCACGGTTGGCGCCCACAATGTATGAACGGGGACCCCTACTGACAGGTAGGGCGGCTGTGTCACGTCTGACGGAAGTTACAGATCTGCCCCTATTTAAAATATTAGCCTACATCAATTTCGGATGAGGAGAGTTTGTTTTGCTGCCCACCGTGGATGAATGGGGAAATGGAGGGAGAGACACATGTCTTTCAGACGAGCTTGAATCAAATGTGTTTTGGCACCCACATTTGGCGCCCACCGTGTCTGAATGGGCTCAGAGGCCGTCGTGTCACGTCTGATTGAAGTTACTAGTCTACCCCTATTGACAGCAGTGTAAATCTGGTCGATAAGGATGTCAAGTGTCAGGGGTAGACATTAATTTCCATCTCGCAAACACTTGCTTCGGGCAGCCCACAAATGATTGTGGGTGTTTAGCCACTTCGTTCAAAACTTGGGAGAATTAGCACTCACGTTTGCCCTGGGTCCTGGCAACTAAATCCAAATCCAATTTTTATTCGATTACGAATATCCATAGATAATTCTACGTTTTGTTATTTATTTCTTCAAAACCACAACAAAGATTTATTCCACCTTTATCTATGATTATGATTTAGAAATGCCGTGATCTTCGAATTCAGTAGGTTGGATACACTTTGAGTCAAATATCTATTTCATCCAATACAATATGCTCACACAAAAAACAGTTCACCTTATGTCAATCATACAAGTACTAAGGATTACCTCGCCTCAAAAATTTGGATCATTACAACACATGGACAACAGAGGGGGTCTCACAACATAATCCATTCAGAGATATGACACAACATGCAAGTACAATAATCTAATGGCAATTTCAACTCCTATCTAAAGAAGAACTGGGATTACCCTGGGCTTTAGATAGCAGAAGCAACAGGACCTCCTCCGTCTTCAAATTCAACATTCTTACTTCCTCCAATTCTTGGGTTGCTTGCATAATGTGTGTAGCTAATTGCATAATTTCCAGCTTCAAGATCGAGATTACCTCATTCATGGCAGCCACACCATCTCTTTCTACCTCTAGTAGAGCCTCAAGAACTATAATATATGTGCTTAGACTGCTCTCCGACGGTGTTGCCTCTGAACTGCTACCATCTGGTAACATGGATGGCGCACTGCTTCCACAAATAGATTCTGGGGTTGTACATTGTGTCCTAGTGTGAACGACATCCTGAAAGGTTTCCGTTGGACATAAGTAAGAGATAGTTATTGCATGATCCAGGCAGTAAGCTTACATGGTAAACGACATACGATATTGCCGAGCATGGCAAGCTATATTTAAATGGTTCGAAGCAGCATCAGCCGAAAAGAAATTAAAATGGTAAGATGAAACTAGGGATGTAAGTGGAAAATAAATGACATCCGCCAGTCCCATCACTACTAGGGAAAAAGCCTAGAAGCAACGCGGGTTCTAGGTGTATCAGTAGCACGGGGACCGGCGCTACTAATAAGGTGCTACAGCTAACTCGTAGCAGCAGCGCGTGCACTCCCGCGCTACTGATATACAAGTGTAGCAGCAGCGTTCTTACAGGGAGCTCGCTACTGCTAATAGCTATAGCGCGCTTCTCCTGTGCGCGCTACTGCTACTACCGCGCTGCTACTAACTTTTCTCCACTCACTACTGCTAATTTTAGTAGTTTTTTGTTTTTTTTTCGGCATATTTGTTTTGTATTTGTACATGCTTTATAGAAGAATCTTTAGCACATACAAATGTCATCATGATACACATACAAATGCCTGCGAGACCACAAATGTAATCATAGCATATACATACAAATAGTCTCATCATAATCATCATCCAACACAAAAGTGGTATCTTGTCATCATCTAGAAAATAGCGATATATGCAAGTCTAGAATACTTGCAACTTCTAGCGCCATCCATCTAAACAAAGGTATCTGTGAGAAGAGCTATCACTATGAGTGAGGCGGAACTATCTGATACATGAGGTGGCGATTCTGAGTCCTCTCTCACGCTAGCGTGAACCTCAAGTAATTAGCTTCTCCTTCTTGTGCCTTTTGAAGCCTTTATGGCTGGCGCCGAGAACCCATTCACTTGCGCCTGACACTCATGCCACTCGTTGTACATCCCCGGAACCTTCCCTTTGTACACGACATAGCCCTTCCATCTCGCCATCAAGAAACTAGGTACCTGTTAGAGATGCATGTTCATGAAGATGATGTACAATCATATATATGCAAAAAATATACTAGAGCAACACCGAAAAAGAAAGGATTAGCAACTAGATGCAACATACAATACACAAACTAATTAACTAGAGGTACGCATGTCATCATACGCAAACTAACAAAGTAGCGTTACGCAAGTTTGGCAGGGACCGTGGACATCACAAAGTTTCATCGCTACAAAAAGTATACAAGTTCAACCGACACATATCATCATCATCGGCATCAGAAATCACTAGAAATTCCATCCTTCCATATCATCGAGGATGGACCCTAGATTCTTGAACGGCGTGAGGTCTCGACGTTGCATGCCTATGCGAGTTCGGACGTCAGCTCGCGATATAGGGCCGTGGTGGAACATCCCCTTCTCATCGACAACTTCTTCCATGATGATCGTCGCAATGTCCCTTTGGATGCGAAAGAAGTCATCTCTAAGTTTATAATCCGCTTCTCCATGAGATTCTAGCCACTTGTGGATAGGATCATCATTTCTGCTTCTCATGCGAAGCTTTTGGTGATCCGTGTTGAACTGAATCATGAGATGGACGATGTAGAATCCATCCTTCTTGCTTGGTTTTGGGACATGGATGCAGGAGAAGTTAGTTTTATCTTGTGAAACCCATCTTCTTGTTCCTTTGTTTCCTGATCTGCATGTGGCCACCTCTAATGCTGAAGCCTTGGAGAGCATCATCTAGAATATTCATTATGTGGGTGTAGTCTTTTTTCTCGTAGTCTCTGGAAGGGTTTAAATACACGGCGTGGGAGACTTGCGGGTAAAGAACGGTAAGGACGGCGCGCCCGTTGCTGCGAGGAAAAGACACCTCAAATTATTCCCCATAGAGAGAGAGAGAAGGAATGATTGAAATGTACGAAAGGGTTGTCCGGAACTGACTTACTTTGGATGATAAGGCATGAGGAAAATTTCCCGGTCCTTATTCTGTACCATGAAGTTTTGGAGGTACTCCCTAGCAGTTTCACGCTCAAAGTCGCCGAGACTCAATAAAGACTCGTGCATGTAGTACGGATCCGCCACACAGATTTGCGAGACTTCTTCACTCTTCATGACAGAGCTCATATGTAGTGCAAAAAGGCGGACGATATTATAATCGAGCCGCCTTGTCAGAAACATCTCAAAGATATGTTCAAACCGCAGGAAGAACACCTCCGTGGGCCGTGTCTCGACGTAGCACTTCCCCTCAAGCACACGAGCCATGTATGTCGGATATCCTGGATCCTTTGAGGCTAGTAGGCTTTTCTCAGTCGACAGCACATGGTCGTGCAGTCTCCTGAGATCCCCTGATAGTGCCTCCAGTAATTTTGGCGGTAGCATCGGCTCGCCCGTGAGATGGAACATGGCCGCACCTTTCACGGGTACACGCTCTTCAGAATGCATCGTCTGGCTGCTATGTGCTCTGGCTTGTTTGGAGGCAGCTATCTTCCCCGATCTCTTCCTCTCCTTTTTCTTGGGCACACCTTCCAGACCCTTCCTTAACCCCTGCCTCAGTGTTCCCAGGCTAAGTACTGTACGACCCTCGCGCTCGGCTAGTTGGGCCTGTGTTGTGGCGGCATCTTCAGGCGTGTCCTGTGAGGATTTCATGAAGAGAGACTTTTTGGAATCCCTGCTACGACCTTCCTGCCCGGGCATATCATCATATCCTTATTAGCAAGCTGATAGCCCGATTCGTCATATGGTTGACTCATCATATCTATGTCTAAGTCATACGCGTTTGTATTGAGGAAACCCATAGGGTCTACCTCCGTGTCATCATCCATTCTCTGTTCTACAGGACAAATTACATCATCCAGTACTATTGCACCCCCTTCATCATGTCGTCCGCTGCTCTCACCCGGCACTATAGGAGCTGGTAATTGCGTAGGCGGGGTGGTGGTCTCTGCACATGCTTGTTGATGTGTGGTTATTGGTGTGCTCTCGGCCGGCTCGCACGAATAAGATTCTTGACCATAGCAGCACCCAACCCTTGCAGACTTCAATCCATGGCGGGGTCTCGTCGTCCTCTCCCACATCTTTGTCTTGGAGGAGGCAAATCCTCGTGCCTCAATTTCACCTTTGGACAAGCTAACCTGAAGTGCCCAGCAGGGATCGGCTGGTTGTGGAACGTGGGTTGCAAGGGGTCCATTATCATCCCTTTCCCATGTCCACCTTCGGCCTTTGATCAAGTAGAGTATGGTGCAGGGGTTTCTTTCGCTGCAAACACATATGTACGTGGTGTAAAACATCCAAAGGCAATAAAATGGAATATATATATATATATATATATATATATATATATATATATATATATATATATATATATATATATATATATATATATATATATATATAGCGACATGTAATTACCGTGACGGCGTCGAGCTCAACCAAAGACGAAGGCCCACCTAGCGTCGAGAGACCGAGGGCGGGCTGCTATGAGCGGGAGCGGCCGTGAGAGGAGGCCGGTTGCGTGAGCAAGTGATGGTGCGATGGTGTTGTTGTTCATGGAGTTGCTCCCGCGAAACCGGGCAACGGGAAATCATGTACCGTCTTGTGCGGATTTTCCTTCGTCCGATTGATGATAAGCTGGAACCAAGTTAGTAGAAAAATCATTTACTGCGGCGATTACACTGCATTGACTGCCTCTTGTAGCAACTCATATTTTTCCTCGGCTGTTTTTTCGCGTCCTCAGCTGCTTTTTTCTCGACCGCAAGCTTCACCTTCGCGTCGATGTCCGCCTGACTAAACCTCTTTTTCTGCTTCTTGGCCTCCGGGCCCTTGTTTTAAAACACCCTCTACGTGGCACCATCTCTAGCGCCGTGCACACAACCATATTGCGGCCGCTGGCCCAAAAGGGAGTCCCTTAAGTTCGTTCAAGGCCCGGTTGAGAGGGTTGTCCCACTTGGGCCTCATCGGAGAAGTAGGGCTTTCAGCTGCAAGCTGGTGTTGCTTGTCCAGCAGTCTAATAAATTTCCTCGTGATCTGGTCCGTGTAAAAAACCTTTTTCTCCTTGTCCCACTTGTAGCGGGCCCTGATGAAGTCACGCTCCAAGGGGTTGGTGAACTTCGCGAAGGGGTCTGGGAGACCCGCGGCTTCACGTTCCGCGTCCTCCTTATCCCATATGGGCCTTTTACTGAGGTAGCCATGGCTTCCGAGGCGATGCTTCCCCGTGTTCCTTTGCTGAAGGTTCTTGAATTTTGCAGCCTTAGCCTTGGCTGCCGCGGTAGCGCAAGTGTCCTTGAACTTTTCGAACTCCTCTTCCGTAAGTGTCGGATTTTCCTCCAGAATCTTGGACAGGGGTTCCTCAGCCTCAATAGCTCGTTTCACCCTCCCTTTCTAGGAGGCCAAATCATTGTTGAACATGCCCATGGCGTGATTGTTAATCTTTTTCATCTTCGGATCATCCCACGGTTGTTCTATGTTATCATCCCGGTCGGGGAACTTGAATCTCTTGCGCAATTTCGTTAGGAGCAACTGCGTCAAATGTTCTTTACTCCTTAAGTCATCGTCGTTGATGCTCACGCATTCCTGTAGGATGCATCCTACTTGGTTCCCATAGCACTTGCGAGGTTCTTCTGGCTCTAATGGCTCAAACTTGCCAGGTGCCATCTTTGTGATCACAAGTCGTCCAATCCCTAGTTTGTTAGGTTTTCGTATCCTCTGCTTCTTATGCTTCCTCTTTTCGGTAGCGGCATCGGCGCCGGTACCTTCCCTGCCGGTACCTTCCCCACCGGTCTCGGCGCCGCCATCGCTGCCGGCATCGTCGGTGTCGATGTCGGCGTCAGTACCATCATCGAGGCTGACCTGCAAACCTTGCTTAGCAGTCAAATAGTCGAGGTACTCTTGTTCACCCTCATAATCCATCTCGTCTGCATCTTGGTCAGAAGGCCCAGTTTCTTCGTTGTTCGACATGTTTCCTATGATTAGGTGTCCTCATTTATTTCTAAAAGTATGAATAAATGAGAAATGGCATAAAAAAGAAATCTATGTGCCAGCACTCGATATGCCAACTATGTAGCACAAATCATGCCTTTATTCACGGCAAATTTCGGCATGACCTTTGCTAAAAAATGGACATATCGAGCGCCTGAAATTCACCGGAACGGAAATGAATCAACATTCCGGCGTAACATAGGCCACTCGGATCATTTACCAAAATTGAACCAAAAAATCACATGTCCAAATGACATGTTCAAATTCCAAACATGACAATTCCAAAACATGACATATTCACATATCACTTGTCCAGTTCAAATTTGCATATAAATTCAGCCTACCTAAATTTGCTTTAACAAGGGATGTTGATTTGGACAATTGCTTAAATGCTGCCTTTTCTTTTAACTACAATTGCTTAACCCTAAATTTCTGTCCTATTTTAAAACCTAGCTAAATTCATAACTAAATAGATAACCTAATTAACCTACTGCCCTAACTAAAACCTAATTAAAATAATCGAAGAACCCTAGCTAGCAGAGAGGGGGGGTTTCTGAGGGTGCAGGGGCGAGGAGGCAGGCCCGACAACGGCCAAGGCTGAGAGTGGAGGAAGCAGAGGAGGAGGCGAGGCCGACGGTCGGGCGAGGCCTGGGTCGGGGCGAGGGCCGGTGGGGCGGAAGGCTGGGTCGAGGCGAGGGCAGGTCGAGCGAGCACCGGGGCGGGTTGAGGCGGCCTTGAGGCGGTCTGACAGGGGAAGAGAGTGGGGATTTAGGGGGAAAAGAGGTGGGATGAAGCAGGGAGAGTGAGAATTTTGGGTTAAGTGGACGTAGCAGTAGCGCGTTTAGACAAAATGCGCTGCTACTACCTTCACTAGCTGTAGCGGTTTAGACCAAACGTGCTGCTACTACCTTAACTAGCCGTAGCGGTTTTATAAGGAAATCGCTACTGCTAGCTTGACTGTAGCGGTTTTATAAGGAAATCACTACTACCAGTTTTCCTTTTTCTTTTCCTTTATTTTCTCCCACTTTTATTTCCCGAGAGCAGTGAACGAAGGGAAGGCGATATATATTGCATCATTTGACGGTTAAATATGTATACAAAATAGGAACATATATATTACAACATCGGACCCATGCATAATAATGGCTAAGTGTGTATAAAAAATAGGAACACACACACACACACACACACACACACACACACACACACACACACACACACACACACACACACACACACACACACATATATATATATTACATCATTTGACCGATAACATACGGTTCCTCAGCGCTGACGTTTTCGTTTTTGAGTCAGCTTCTTTCCCTTCTTGTTCGTCGAAGAATAATTGAGCCCCTCATTGTGACTTTGCCTTTTCCATGGAGTACGATTTTTCTTAGGTAATGTAGTATTGATTCTTCTTTTGACGTATACTTCATCATCATCGTCATCTCCCCTCATTGGTTGCCGTACTGATCATAGTCTTCCTCGTTGGCGACTCCATCCATTCCAATGATGTTCCTTTTGCCTCTCCTCACGACAACACAACTGGGATTGCATGGGTCGGTTATGAAGAAGCATTGTGTCACGTGCTTAGCGTGTACCCATGGCTCATTTTTTGCGATAGCGTTCACGGTAGCGCTCTTGGCGTCAGGTATAGTCATGGTAGTGAAAATCCGGTTTTCTCTTTTGACATTCTTAGCCCATCTGACACGGAACATTGTCGTGTTGTGCAGTCCAGAGTAGTCAAGCTCCCAGATCTCCTCAACCCTTTCATAAAATCGTTCAGTTGCGCCGTTGTCGCTGCCGGTCATGCATTCCATCGTCAACCCTGAGTTCTGATCATCACTGTCCATATCTTTGGCCTCCGTGTAGAACGTGTATCCGTTGATATCATATGCCTGATAGGTTACGAGGTTGGGCGAGGGGCCAGGTGCTAAGGCGTATATGAGCAATCCGTCCTTAGAGCCCTCCTTCGGGGGATTCGCAATAATATGCTCTTTGAACCAATGCAGGAAAGTGGAGTTGTGCTCTCTAGTAACTTCAGCGTCCATCATGCATACCCCCCGGTCACGATACTTCTTTGCGATAATTTCTTTATGCAGTGCCACGAAAGGATCTACCTTGTCTAGGTGTTGTAGCACTACCAAGTTTGTTCTGTCAAAGTCGCTGCATCGATCTGAGTATGCCACGTGCAGTTCCGTGCGACCGTTGCAGTGACCTTCTCCTTCGAGCCTCCCATCTTGCTTGTTAACGGGCAAACCAACACTAACACCAGGCGGCTGGTCTGCGCCATATAGAAAATTCTCATATAAAGAGATGCACTCTTGTGTCACATAGCCCTGGACGATGCTTCCATCCGGACGGGACATGTTACAAACAAATCCTTGGATGATCCCATTCATCCTCTCAAACGGCATCATGTTGTGCAGGAATGACGGCCCCAGGTCTATTATGTCATCCACAATATGGATACACAGATGCACCATCACGTCAAAGAACGCGGGCGGGAAGTACATCTCAAGCTCATTCAGTATCACAACGATCTCTTCATGTAGCCTTCGGAGCTGCTTCACACCGATTGACTTTCGAGAGATGACGTCGAAAAAGTTGCAGAGACCAATAAGCGTGTCACGGACGTGCTTGTCCATTATCCCTCTAAGGGCAACAGGTAGTATCTGCGTCATCATCACATACAGTCATGGGACCTCATCCCGCTGAACCTTTTCTTGTCCGTGTCTAGATATCTGCTTATCTTGCCACAGTAACCGGAACTAACTTTGACTCCGGTAAGGCACTTAAAGAATTGATCGATCTCAGCCTGACTTAAGGTGAAGCAAGAAGGGGGGCAATAATCCTCTTTCTTTATTTTCTTGCCCTTTTTCTCCCGTGCCTCTGTCTTCGTCTCTATCTCGTCTGACATTTTATGGGGCGGCATGTGCAGATCTTCCCTGATTTCAAATCTTGCAAGTCTTTTCTTGCCTTCGGCCCATCCTTGGTCTTATCCGGCATGTTCATCAGTGTTGCAAGCAAGCTCTCAAGGACATTCTTACAGATATGCATTTGATCAAGGCAATGAGGTGTATCGAGTTTGTGCCAGTACTCCAACTCCTAGAACACAGACCTCGTCTTCCATACCTTCAGCAGCGGCTCCGACGCCTTTCTCATCGTATTTCCCGGCGCGGGGCACTCCTTCCAGTTTTTCAACAGCTCATCGATTTCGGCACCGCTCCGCTTACGAGGAAGTACATCTCAAGCTCATTCAGTATCACAACGATCTCTTCATGTAGCCTTCGGAGTTGCTTCACACCGATCGACTTTCGAGAGATGATGTCGAAAAAGTTGCAGAGACCAATAAGCGTGTCACGGACGTGCTTGTCCATTATCCCTCTAAGGGCAACAGGTAGTATCTGCGTCATCATCACATACAGTCATGGGACCTCATCCCACTGAACCTTTTCTTGTCCATGTCTAGATATCTGCTTATCTTGCCACAGTAACCGGAACTAACTTTGACTCCGGTAAGGCACTTAAAGAATTGATCGATCTCAGCCTGACTTAAGGTGAAGCAAGAAGGGGGGCAATAATCCTCTTTCTTTATTTTCTTGCCCTTTTTCTCCCGTGCCTCTGTCTCCGTCTCTATCTCGTCTAACATTTTATGGGGCGGCATGTGCAGATCTTCCCTGATTTTCAAATCTTGCAAGTCTTTTCTTGCCTTCGGCCCATCCTTGGTCTTATCCGGCATGTTCATTAGTGTTGCGAGCAAGCTCTCAAGGACATTCTTACAGATATGCATTTGATCAAGGCAATGAGGTGTATCGAGTTTGTGCCAGTACTCCAACTCCTAGAACACAGACCTCGTCTTCCATACCTTCAGCAGCGGCTCCGGCGCCTTTCTCATCGTATTTCCCGGCGCGGGGCACTCCTTCCAGTTTTTCAATAGCTCATCGATTTCGGCACCGCTCCGCTTACGAGGAGGTCCTCGATGCTCAGCGTGACCATTGAATAGATCTCCACGGTTTCTCCACGGGTCGTCCTGTTCGAGCCATCTTCGATGCCCCATGTACACGATTTTCCCATACCCGCCATCTTTCCTAGACGTTAGCTGCTGAGACGTCGTATCATCCATGCACCGCGTGCATCCGCAATATCCATGGCACACCTGGCCTGCCACATATCCGTAACCGAGATAGTCCTGCACTGTCGTGATCAGCGCGGCTCTCATGTTGAAATACTCGCCTTTGCTGGTGTCCCATGTCTTGGCCGGTGTTCTCCATAACGTGTCTAACTCCTCTTGAAGTAGCCCTAGATACAAATTAATATTATTTCCTGGTTGTTTCGGCCCTTGAATAAGCATGCTCATGTGAATGTACTTCGATTTCATGCACAACCAGGGGGGAGGTTGTATATCCATACAAACACGGGCCATGTGCTATGGTTGGTGTTCTGGTTGCCAAATGGATTCATGCCATCGGTACACACGCCGAGCACGATGGTCTTGCATCACATTCAAAATACCAATAGAAGCTGTTCAACGCTCTCCACTGGCTTCCATCCTTGACGTGTCTCAGCTTCGGATCATCTCCATCGTCGGGCTTCTTCCTCTCCGCATGCCAGCGCATTAGCTTTGCTTCCTTGGGATCTACAAAATACCTCTGGAGATGGGGAGTGATCGGTAAGTACCATACAACTTTATGGGGACATTTCTTCCCGGCCTTCTTGTATCGAGAAGCATTGCACACCGGACAGCTTGTTTTTTCCGCGTGCTCCTTCCGATAAATTATGCAATCGTTGATGCATGCATGGTATCTAACGTGTGGCAGATCTACACGATCTTGTTGGCCTCATCAACACTAGTAGGACATAGATTACCCGCGGGAAGAACATCCTTTAGGTACTTGAGATGGTCATCGAGGCTAGTGTCGGTCCATTTGTTTTAGCCTTCGCCTTCGTGGAGTTGGGCGTGAAACTCAAGCGGGTCACCTCAGGATTGCAACCATCATACAATGGAGTGTTCGAGTCTACCACCAGTTGCTCCAGCTTAGCCTCCTCTCTAGAAGCAGCTCTCTCAGTACTCGTCTCCTTGCGAAGCAATGCTTGAACATAAGGGTCCTGCACGATTGAACTTAGTACCGACGAACTCTGCTGCCTGGAGTCCATGTCGTTCTCTCCGCCGCCATGTCTGGCCCCTTCTCCTCCGCCATGTTCGACCCCTTCTCCGCCGCCATGTCCGGCCTCTTCCCCGCCGCCATTATCGATCATCTCTTCGTCTTGCCCCGTGTCATCATTGCCTGCCCCGTCGGCATCCTCAACATCGTCATCCTCATCTTCAATTATCCACCGAGTATATCCATCCATGAAACCAGTCATGAGCAGGTGCGGTTCGACACCACCATCGTCATGGGGGTCGAGCCAAACTATTCCTTTGCATTTTCGACACGGACATAAAACCTCTGTCCGGTTATTTTCTTTCATGTCCTGCACCGCCGACCGCAACCACCTATCCACCGTCGTTCCACTGACCATCATCAACTCTGCACGGTAATAATAAACAAATTGATTATAAAAATGTGTGCATGCATCAAAGTCATACAAAAATTCGGCATGACCTGCCTTAAAAATAGGACATATATAGATCTAGAGTTTGCCCGGAATTTGCCGAAACAGAAATAAATCGACATTTTGGCAAAACATAGGCAACTCAAAAGCACAATTTAGCGTCAACTCATGCCACACACACAATTTCCATAAACATATCACACACACATAAACATATTTCCATTGTGCAAAAGCATGAAATTTTAATCACCACTATCTCGAGATCGAGCACACGGTGGAGATGATGATGTTGGGAGATCAAAAGTGCACAAAGCTCTTCTTGACAAAGATAGATCTAGTTAGGGGGAAAATAGGCCACTTAACTAAATATTACATCTACCTAGCTACCTAATTTGGGAGGAGACAACTTCAACTAGTGGAGGGGGAAGGAAAAAGAGAAAGGGGATGCATTAATGGAGGTGGTGTAGTTAGGTAGGAGTAATGAAGAGAGAGAAAGGTAGGTAGAAGAGGGAGAGTAATGGGGGAGAAGTATTGAGGAAGAAGAAGAGTGAGAGTGGGAGGATGTGGGAGGTAGGGGAAAGGGAAGAGAGGGGGGGAGGGGGAGGACGGGTGGGGAAAAGGTGGTGGGTTGGTGCGGATTAGCAGTAGCACGGGACGTAAAACGTGCTGCTGCTAAGAAAGTAGCAGCAGCGCGCTTTCGGCACAAGCGCCATCGCTAACGGGACCAAAAGTGTGGCCAATTTGAAAATTAGCAGCAGCGACCTCGTAAAAACCGCGCTACTACTACAGCTATAGCGATAGTGCATTTCATGACACCAGCGCTGCTGCTAAATGGAGTTTGGTGGCACCTTTGTCGGTCGATATTTGTAGCAGCGCGGGTTACACCGAGCGCGCTACTGCTAAATACTTGTCAGTAGCGAGTTTTCCACACCCGCGCTACTGCTAATTAGCAGCAGTGCTCCTTTTTGAGCCGCGCTGCTCTAAGATTCTGTGTATAAGGTTTTCCCTAGTAGTGCATCTAGTTAGTTTTTGCTAGCTCCCTGGTTCATTTTCATCAAAAAACAAAAACTCTTTTGAACTATCATACCACTAGTGGACTTTAATCAGGACTAACCGGGACCCAGTTGACATCCCTAGTTGAAAGGGAGTGTACCACCACTATATTTAAGTTGCCAAGGCATCTAAGAAGTTGAAATAATCTAAGAAAGCACTTAACAGTATTGCCTCATATAAACTATGAAGATAGTCTTGTGATGAAGTTTAGAGGAATAGTTATGGACTCAAATGAACTAGGCATGCATTTCTTTACGATAGTACAATAGGCACTGCTGACATATTGGCCAACTCAGGTATAGCCTAACAAGTAACAAACAAGCATTCGAATCAAGCAATACAGCAAAGCAGACAAGTGAACTATTTGTTATTCTATAGGATTGCAGGTTGAGGGCACAAGCCAAGAAAGTAGCCCACACGCACTACATTTCACATGTACTAAACCACACTGGCTTACCATATGTTGCTGTGAAGCCTCGCTGCTATTGCAATGTTCTTTGAAGATATCATCAACATCCCGTGGTTGCAAATCTACTCGTTGTAGTTTATTCTGCACCCTCTATTTAGGTAAAATTAATTTTAATCACATGCATTGGTTTGAATTGATCATCAATGGTTCATCTAAACTAATGAAAGAAGGGGGTGTGCATACACGACAATATATCTTCTTGCCTCTATTTTTATGCTTGTTCGAGGTGCTAGCCCCAAAAGAACAAATATTTTGCTTGATGGAGTTGGCATCTCCATAATTAATAGAAGCATCAAATTAGTCATGCAACTTGGGAAGATCAAGAACACACAAAAAAGTAATGAACAAAGGCTCGTAGCAGTGATGTAATAGCTAGCATCAGAAAATGTAGGGTTAAACGAACAAAAACCAGCAGAACCACATGCTAGTTTGCTGATGTGTAATTAACCATAGAGAACATGAAGCTGTCTGATGGAACCAACAGGTGGCATCAGAACAACACCATTATCATAAATATAGCATGCAAGAAGTAAAATAGTAGGCAGTGATATCTAGGAAGTACAGTAATACTTAGGACAAAACTAAAGCATATTAACTAGATGTGCACTGGTATGTAATTTAGCACATGTAACATGTTCACTGCCAGAAGTATGGCCCTACAGGTGCAAGCAGAATATCACGTCTCATGAAAAACTGAATGATGCCCTGAAGAAATTCAAAGGTGCGGTGCTTATGCTAAGAAAGTGAACGTAGGCGCCGGCCGTTGGATAATAGTACCTGATTCTCGGTGGCGTATGGGTATCGTTGGCATACTTGATAGCTAAGGATCGTCGATGGTGCTCGTGTTGCGGTTGAGTTTGGGCCGGTTGTCGCTATCGCTGAAGCGGCTCCGGTGCTACGGTTGCAGCGCCTGTCGACATACAAGAAAGCTCATCTGTGGTAAGTGAACAGTTGCATGATAAAGAGAAAAACCGAAGGAGTACAAATCGAAATAACCTCATGAGGCTGCAGCGTCGGTAATGCAGGGCTGGTGGAGTTGAATATGGTGCCCGTGGAGCGGATCCAGTGCAATGGACGAAGGCTTCGGCGGGTGTGTTGTACAATGCTTTCGGTGAGGCGGATCTGTTGCGGCGGACGAGGGCTTTATGAAGGGCCAGCAAAGGGACGGATGAGGGAGTCAGTGAAGGGCCTACACTATGGTGGACGAGGGCGCCGTTAAGCAGATCCGGTGCGATGGACCATGATGGCGGTCAAGGAGATCTGGAGCGGTGTACAAGCCAGTTGCTGAAGCGGCTCTGGTGAAGTGGTGAGTTGGCAGTTGGGTGTTCCAAGGTGCGGAAGGTAGATCCGTCGGGGTGTGAGGTCCACCGCCGTGGTGGAGGACTCGATTCGGCGGCTTGCCGTGGTCGGGGTCGGGGAGGGAAGGAGGGGCTCTGGGAAGAATGTTCGGGGCAAAGAGGGGAAAACAATGGAGTTACCAAAGCAGCCCTTTTCCGTTCATGTGGCAGGGGTAAAATAGTAATATCGCAGGGCTAAACTTTCGGGCGCGAGATATTTCGATGTGAGCGGGAAGTTTGAAAGCTTTTGGCGCCTGAAATTATATTCTGCTCTTGTACGGCCGACTATGATATCATAGCCGAGAATTTGTTTGTTTGGCACGCAAAAAAAGTGAAAGTTTTGAAAATCAATGTCTCCAACTCGAAACTTAGATTGTCCATTCAATTCAGATACGGATCATTGAGGTACTACAAGCAAATACCATCATATGGTCCAATTCAAATGAAATTCCAAATGTGTTTACCCTAAATATGATGACAAAAGCAAAAATGTGTATGTGTATGAATAAAGTGGATGATTATAAAGTTTGAACATGCCTGTATGTGTATATCTCTAGGTTTTATGTATGAATTTGAAATCACGAAATCCCGGCTTAAAAATGTACCTCCATTTAAATGAATTACAAAAGCTAATGATGGAGTCGAATTCCAAAATTCCAATCTTAGGTTTGTAATTATGGTACATCAAAGTATATCACGCATGTTCAAATGTATCATTATCTCATAGTCCAAACTGTGAAACAAATTGATCAACCTTGAGTGCACACACTATTGACCATGTATATCTCAATTACGCTGAAGTCCCTCAAATATAGACACCTCACTCTTTATCTGAAGCCAACCCACCCCTCATCACCCACCCCCCACACACACACACACACAGAGAAGTCATTCTCTCCCCCAAACACCAACACACGAGCACATTAACTCCCCTCTCTGATGTAGGGTGGAACCCTATCGTGTCGATCTTTCACGTTTGGAGTGGATCCTACGGGGAATCACGAAGAACACGCGGAAGCACAAAGGGGAAACACGGGGAAAACGAGAGAGAATCGCTAAACCGACAAGGAATTAATCACACAAGTGCTAGATCACCACACCCAAAGAGATACACGAGATCCAAAGTCAACAAAGGTAAGGATACAAAGGTAACCGATCTTCTCCGTGAGGAGGCCTTGAGTCCACAAGGGGATCTTCCCGCGAGGGGGTCTTGAATCCGATAGGATCTACTCCGAAGAGGCCGCGGTCTCTCACGAGGAGGAGATCCGATGGATGAGCGAAGCTCTATCTCTAACTTGAGCTAAATCAACGCTAACCCTAATACGAAGCTAGGAGAAGAGTATATATAGTGCTAAGCCACGAAGGGGTAAGTGGGAGAGGATACATGGGGTGAAAACCCCTTGCACTGCGCGCAGGCAGGCCGGTAGTACCGGTCATGGGGCCGGTAGTACGCTGAGAGCTCATGAGGGCGGTAGTTCGCCGAGGAAGGCGGTACTACCGGCTGGGAGGTCGGCACTGCTTCGGAGGTGGGCGTCGAAGGAGCCAGCGGTTGTACCGGATGTCAGGGCGGTTGTTCCGGTCTTTGGGCATAAACCGGTAGAACCGGTGCTGTACCGGCCTTGCACCGCTTGATCACAGAATGGTGGCCGGTTGTTTGGCGGTGGCTGGCTGGTTGTTCCGCCCGGGCGGTGGTTGGGCGGTTGTACCGGTCGGGTGGCTTCAGCGGTAGTACCGCCTGTAGTGGGCGGTAGTACCGCTCATGCTGGAGCGGCCGGGTTCTCTTCCTCCTTCTCTTCCATGCTTGGCCTCGGTCCTTGGATTCTCCATGGTCGTCTCGGTCGTACCTGAGTATATGCAAGATCCATGCATGAGGTAGTAGCCATGTCTCACATGTAGAAAGTGAAGGTTCGAAGAGGAGCGAGTTCACCTTGTGTCCAATGGTGCATATTCGAGGTCTCGTAATATGTCCTCTTGGGGCTTGGAGAATAGTCGGAGTGTACATGGGGATGAACGTGGGATGCTCCGCATCATCTCCCCCCCCCCCTTGTGAAATATCCGACCTCGGATCGTGATCCTCATCACCATGGAAACGGTTGTCATGGACGGACTTGTAGTTGGACGAAGTTGAAGACATGGTGCAATCCAAGTAGTCCAAGGTGTCGCCGGAGTGATAGACATGCAAAAGGAGCAAACACAAGCAACACTCGGAAATACAATGGTTAGCGCACACAAAGTGTCCATCATGTAAGAAGGGGTCCGTAAGGCAAGATTGGTCGTGACAAAGCGCATGAAGCTTATCAAGATGATCTAGAATGATATGCAAAGCGTTCATGGGAGGAAATGCAATCATTGTGCACACAAATGTGTTGTGAATATGATGAATGTAACCACGGTGCAAAATGATGTCATAGTGAGACGATTTATCAATAGCATGAATATGGCAATGGATGCTCAACATGTGTATGTTATCATGCAATTGATGGTGGACAATATGATCATGATGTATGAATATGCCATCAAGGTAGATCACAAAAAATTTGCTAAGGAAGTGCACAAGCTCATATATCATGGATGACATGGAAATAGATGCAACAAGACAAGCATAATGTGAGTCAATCCATGCATGGGGTGCAAACTTGTGGTGAGTATGATATGTCCATCGAGCATGACATGTATGAGCCCAATCAACAAATATGGAGGTGTTGGTGTACCAAAGCTCGATGTCGAGGCATGAGTGGAGTTCCGAAGATGCATCCAATAAGTGCGAGCGCTCCTCAATGTGAAGGTCCATAGGGTCCATCTCCAATGCCGGTCCTCCATCCAATAGATGTATCATGTAGACAACAAGAAGGAAACAATAATGAAAGCATGACCCATCCAATATGCGTATTTGAGGATGGCTCAAAGGGAAGGAGGTCACCTTTAGGAGGTTCTCGAAGATGTTGGAGTTGCACATCATGTATGCCTTCACATAACCAATATGTCGCATAACGGCACCGCCTTGTGAATCCTTCAAAATGAAAGAACATGACAAACACTCGGAAAAACAAATGAGGTTAGCGGAAGTGCAAAACCTATCATTCGTGTGGTAAGATACCCAACAAGTGTATGCATCATGCTCATCATAAGAAAGTACAAGGGAGTATTTCATAGTATGGAGGCATATGATGCAAGAACAACCAAATGCAATAGGCTCAATCAAACAAGCATGCATCACAAGTAATATGTCAAAGTCTCCAAGATCAATAAGCATAGTATGGTTGCACTCAATACAAGTGGATATGAAAGAGGCAACTAATGGACACAAGAGACAATGATCAAGATATATCATGTGAGAGGCATGAGCATATATGTCATCAACCCAAGAAAGCAAGTGATAGTGGAACATGGGTGATGCAACCAAGCAAGCAATCATAGCAATCAAGTCAAGAAAGCTAGTAGTGCGAAGATGCAACATACTAGAAGGAATCATGGCAAGCATGTCATTGGTGCAAATAATGGGCATGAATAATTCACATGTCATAGCACAGACATGAAAGCAAGATATGAGAAAATTATCATCAATGTATTGGCGAGAGACCATATGTAAATAGCAATGGGGCCTCATGACTCTCCCAACACAACAATCAACAATAGCATGGTGCACATGATGAACATGGCAAAAGCAACAAGGATCTCCACCAAGCATGCAAATACACATAGGAGTATCATAATGGTGAATCATGGGTATATGCAAGCAAGGGTCACAATTGCATGGCAAAGGCATAGAAGCAAGCATAACATGCAAAGTGAACACATAGTATGGGCATAAGGTGACAAGTGGTAAATATCCCATAGCCATGTGAGAGCCAAGTAGAAGAGATGCGCGTAGTCCTTGCACGAAGGGAGCGGTGGTAAAGATAGTCCACGGGATCCCAAAGCATCTTTGTTCTCAAGAGCTCGTTTCGTCAACTCTTGGGATTGAGAGGTTGACGAGTATTCATGAGTACCTACACAAAACAAAGACAAAGGAAAAATTGTGTGTGCATGGTAGATGTACACATCATCCATCATGATGCGCACGGGCATGTGTTGGTTAGTACTAAATAGCCAATGCTCAAATAAATGAGATGCGTGATATAGAAACATGTCATCCATCATGATAGGATTGTTATTATGTATCGCATAATGGAGACTCAAAGGATGTAATGCATCATTAGAATTATCTAGAGCATTGTTATTCATGGAATGCATATGGTGTACACTATCATGGGAATCATGCAAAGTATGAAATGCATCAAGATCTCCTAATATGTATGAGGAAACTATGGGGGTCGCCTCATGAGCAAGAGTAGAAACATCACGTGGAGAATATTGACAACATCCAAAACAATGCATATTCGAAATAATGTGATCATGGCATGTCATAGTAGAGGAATTGCACAAATAATGTAAAGGAAGCATGTCAATATCATCACAAGAGAAGCAAAAGCCAATGACCATCATCTCGTCATCTATGCCATTAGTGCAAATGGGATTGATTTTAATGGGGCATGCATAGTTACTATGTTGAGATTGTAGTGATGCAATATGGGAGATCTCACCCATAACATATGACAAGGTTAATGGATTGTCAAACATGAAGTGACCAATAGAATTTTCACAAGATATCCTATGAAGCATAGCATCACAACTAGGCAACTCAACATGCTTATCATCATACTCATCATAAATAGGTAATTCAAGGCATGAAGAAGTTTCACTAGCATGAAGCATGGTAATAGGTGGATCAACATCATGGGGGCAATCATTGGTAAGATAGTCCTCTAGTGGGACAAGAGAAGCACCGTCACCCATGTTACCTTCGGAGCGTAGCTCATGCGTTGTAGGTGAAGTGTTGAAGATCCAATCATTGTCATCTTCATCTTGATGGAACCATGTGGGGGGTGCATCATCGTCCACCATGGCCATTGTCGTTTCCAATGGAGGAATAGACTCGTCAAGGATTGGCGTGTCATCATGTAGGAGACCTGGCACCAAAGAATAAAACACACTAGGAGTAGAGGTTAAGTTGTTAGGAATCATAGTGGCCTCACATGCCGTCTCAACTACCTCACTCACTACGTGTTGTGGCTCACTCACTCCCTTAAGGATGCTCTCACTCATATGGTTGGTGGAGTCACTCAAATCGGGCTCAACCTCACATAGGATGTGTGGCATGCTCTCATGTGTGGGGCTAGTGGTGGTCACACTCATCCTCTCATAGGAAATGCTCTCAATGTCATGTATGGTGGAGTCACTCATGTTACTCATGGGGTGGTGGCTCTCCTCACATGGCACTTGGGGCATTTCTTCATATGTGGGTGTCGGAGAGATGTTGGTGCAAATGTCTCCATGCGCGGTCGCGTAGCTTGACTCGGAGGAGGAGTCCAATGTTGGCGCCGTCTTCATGTTGTTGAAGAGGTTCGCGCTCGTCGCCGTGGTCGAAGGGGATGGCCCTTGCTTGACCATCTTGTCACCGTCTTGGTGTGGGAGGCCCATGTGATGTGGCACCTCATAGCTCGTCTCCATGACCGAAGGGAATTTCCCATGCTCGGCCATCTTCCTTGGGGGGCTTCCGAAGATGGCAGTGTCACCCTCGCTTGTATGTGGTCGCCTTGGACTTGATGAAGTCGATGTAGGCATACACGTGGGAAGTAGGCGAAGATGCCGTACGTCCAAAGGCGAAGATGCCTTGATTGCACTTGGCGAAGATGCCGAAGTGGTTGTTGTAGCCTTAGCGCCGACTTGGTGGTGCTCGTCTCGCGGTCTTCTCTTGTGCTTATGAAGCTTCGACTTGGCGTGAAGTAGGGCTTGTTGGGACTTGTGCATTTGCGCTTGTGGAGCATCTTCATGATGATGATGTCGTTGTCGTACTTGAGCTCCTTGGCGTTCGTCGTCGTCGTGCACATGATGCTTGGAGGTGACTTGCCCTTCATGACGATATTGATCACGAACGTGATGGTGGTCGCCATGTAGCTGTTGACTTGGACGACTTGCGCTTGCATCTTGTTTGCGCTCCGAAGACTTGTGGCTTGAATGTCGCCGCCTTGAAGATGACGAAGGGGAAGTAGACTTGAGCAAGGTCCTAATCTCCTCCATCCTTGCATCTTGCGCCTCTTTATGTGCGGCAAGCTTCTTGTTGATGTAGTCCCTTCTCCTTGCTTCGGAGTGATGAATGTCGATGGAGATGTTCTCGATGCGCTCTCGCAATCTTGATTTTGTGCCTTGCACTTGTCGTTGTAGATCGAAGATAGACGCTTTGGTGATGTAGTTGTTCACGCCGTTGTTGTTGTCGTAGACCGGAGATGAAATGCCTTGCCTATCCATCACAAGACTCGAGCAAATATGAGTGGGAGAAAGAGAAGAACTTATACCAATGTACCTTGACCGATGTTGACAATGAATCAAGTTCACTCAAATGCGGACAATGAAATAGCACTATTGGTACCAATTCTTGTCGGTTCTCACACCTACACAAGTAAAGCTTATGGTGGAGCTCGGTGAGGATAGTGGCACAAAAATTTAATGCAAAATGTTAGCAAGAGTCAATAATGTTGAAAGAGATTCACAAATTTGCAAGTGAAACAAATGGACCAATAGCAAAGAAAGGCACACGGAAACACACACACAGATAGATAAATGGGGTCGTGCAACCAAGGAATGAGCACAAAATGTGGAATCCACGGAAAACGCTCGTGTTGCACAACTCAAGAGAGACGCTAGCACGATTGCTCTAAAGGCAGATACGACACTTGTGCACAACCTATAAGATGCAAAATGGATAAACTTCTATCCCCAAGTATGCTATGTATGTATGGTTCCCGGTGTTTCTCTCAAGATGATCCAAGATGATCGTATATGACAATCTTATGTGCAATGTGGTATGATGCTATGGCACTTGCTTACTAGCTTCTTTGCTCTCTTTCTTTTGCTTAAAAGCTTTTTTTTTCTATGGCCACTTTTCCACAATGTACAAACCAAGATAGCAATTGTGTATATGCGGGAACAAACTTGTGACACAAGAGATGATACCTATATGATATGGTATGTATGCAATGGATGGTGTAGATCACTAATGTGCACAAGTAACGTTGCCGGCAATACTCAAATGGCTAGTCTCGATAGACAAGTAACGCAAAATGGGCTAGAGGTTATCAATGCAATTTGCAAGGGGAATATACAATGGAGTCGTCGAGGTTACCGTCCTTTGCGATGATGATTCACGGTGTTCTTGATGTAGATACCAAGATGATGGAACTCGTCCCTAAGTAGCCGAAACACCTGAGGAAACGCAAAAACCGCGAACTCAAAATCTCAAATGACAAATGTCAAATGGTGGTAGCGGAAAGCGGTGGTGGTTTTGCACTAGGCAATGCGGAAGTGTGATGATGGGCAAAACACGTGTCGGAGTTGAAGTTGTCGTCCCTAAGTAGCCGAAACACCTTAGGAGACACAAGCCACAACTCACACAAGCTCAAACAACTATTGGGTTAAATTGGGGTGGCGGAAGTGTATGGTGGGCACGCCTATGTGGAAGTGGTGGTGGTGGTTGATGAAGAAGCAATCGTCCCTAAGTAGCCGAAACACCTTAGGAGACTCGAATCACTACTCAAGCAACCACAAATGCTATGGTGAACAAAATGGGTTAGGTTGCGGAGGTCGGTGGTGGCTATGCGGATGATATGGTGTAAGGCCTAGGCAAACTTGCCAAATTTTCGAAAATTTTATGGAGTCAAATGATGTTGGTGGTATTTTTGTGGGATGGGGGATGTCAATAGCTTCAAAACGAGCTAAATAACGTAAAAAACGGACTCCGGATGAATTAGTTATGGGCAAAACGGTGAAACTCGGAACGCTGAAATGGGAGGGCGGTAGTACCGCTTGTGGGCGGCTGTACCGCTCGAGGTACTCAGCGGTAGTACCGCTTCGGAGGGCGGAAGTACCGCTCGTGTCAGGATTTTTCGCAGATCGACTCGGGGCGCGATTTTGGGGCGGAAATGGATGATTTCGGGGCCAAAATTGGATGGATTTCGTGGATAAGAAGAGGGGAAACCTGGGCGAATGCTAGATCCACTTGAAACCAAGCAAATCCATGGATCAAAATCAACAAAACATCATCACAGCAAAAAATCACAAAAAATTTTGGGGGCTATTTTTGGTGGGGATTTTCGGATTTAGGACGAAAACAACAAAATCAAGCTAGAAAACACGGGGTAGGGGCTCCAAAAACGTGATCAACGTGGCTCGTGATACCAAGATGATGTAGGGTGGAACTCTATAGTGTCGATCTTTCACGTTTGGAGTGGATCCTACGGGGAATCACGAAGAACACGCGGAAGCACAAAGGGGAAACACGGGGAAAACGAGAGAGAATCGCTAAACCGACAAGGAATCAATCACACAAGTGCTAGATCACCACACACAAAGAGATACACGAGATCCAAAGTCAACAAAGGTAAGGATACAAAGGTAACCGATCTTCTCCGTGATGAGGCCTTGAGTCCACAAGGGGATCTTCCCGCGAGGGGGTCTTGAATCCGATAGGATCTACTCCGAAGAGGCCGCGGTCTCTCACGAGGAGGAGATCCAATGGATGAGCGAAGCTCTATCTCTAACTTGAGCTAAATCAACGCTAACCCTAATAGGAAGCTAGGAGAAGAGTATATATAGTGCTAAGCCACGAAGGGGCAAGTGGGAGAGGATACATGGGGTGAAAACCCCTTGCACTGCGCGCAGGCAGGTCGGTAGTACCGGTCATGGGGCCGGTAGTACTGCTGAGAGCTCATGAGGGGCGGTAGTTCCGGCCGAGGAAGGCGGTACTACCGCTGGGAGGTCGGCACTGGCTTCTGGAGGTGGGCGTCGAAGGAGCCAGCGGTTGTACCGGATGTCGGGGCGGTTGTTCCGGTCTTTGGGCATAAACCAGTAGAACCGGTGCTGTACCGGCCTTGCACCGCTTGATCACAGAATGGTGGCCGGTTGTTGGGCGGTGGCTGGCCGGTTGTTCCGCCCGGGCGGTGGTTGGGCGGTTGTACCGGTCGGGTGGCTTCAGCGGTAGTACCGCCTGTAGTGGGCGATAGTACCGCTCGTGCTGGAGCGGCCGGGTTCTCTTCCTCCTTCTCTTCCATGCTTGGCCTCGGTCCTTGGATTCTCCATGGTCGCCTCGGTCGTACCTGAGTATATGCAAGATCCATGCATGAGGTAGTAGCCATGTCTCACATGTAGAAAGTGAAGGTTCGAAGAGGAGCGAGTTCACCTTGTGTCCAATGGTGCATATTCGAGGTCTCATCATATGTCCTCTTGGGGCTTGGAGAATAGTCGGAGTGTACATGGGGATGAACGTGGGATGCTCCGCATCACTCTCTCTTCTAAAGTCCGGACCCCAATATAGGTCTCTATCACTTTGTCTCTTGGGCATGCACACATATCTTCCCCCACTCTCTAGCTAGGTCTCCCGGCATCTCTCTTTCCCAAGAACACGCACTATGTAGAGTGTATCTGAAACGCCCTCGGTGCGGCTATATCTCCCACGTGTCGAAGCACGACTTAGAGGCATAACCGCATTGAAAGCAATGTCGCAAGTGAGGTAATCTTCACACAACCCATGTAATACATAAGGGAAAGAGATACATAGTTGGCTTACAATCGCCACTTCACACAATACATGAGTAAAACATTACATCATACAGATACAATCAAGGTCCGACTACGGAACCAAAATAAAAGAAGACTACCCCAAATGCTACACAGATCCCGGATCGTCCCAACTGGCTCCACTACTCGATCAGCTGAAACGAAACAACACAACGCACAAAGCTCTTCGTCGAGCTCCTCCTTGAGCTCAGGTGCATCACCTGCACGGTTTCATCGGCACTGCAAACTGGTTTTGAAGTATCCGTGAGTCACGGGACTCAGCAATCTCACACCCGCGAGATCAAGACTATTTAAGCTTAAAGGTAGGACAGGGTAGTGAGGTGGAGCTGCAGCAAGCGACTAGCATATATGGTGGCTACCATACGCAAAAAGAGAGCGAGAAGAGAAAGCTAAAGCACGGTCGAACAACTATGATCAAGAAGTGATCCTGAACTCCTACTTACGCCAAACATAACCCGAAACCGTGTTCTCCCTTCGATCAACCCCAAAAGAGACACTCACGGTTACGCATTACGGTTGGTGTATTTTAATTAAGATCAACTTCGGTTTTCTACAACCGACATTAACAAATTCCCATCTGCCACATAACCGCGGCACGGCTTTCGAAAGTTCAAACCCTGCAGGGTGTCCCAACTTAGCCCATGATAAGCTCTCGCGATCAACGGCGAATAGACCTTCTCCCGGAAGACCGATCAGTCTCGAATCCTGCCACAAGACATTTCACAGCAATAAAACAAGTCCAAGAAGACCTCCCGGCGTGCCGACATCCCGATAGTAGCCGCAGATCTCGTCTCGAGCCACGACCGGATAAGCTAAGCGACAGTACCGACACGTAACCCAAGTTGCTAAGGGATGGTCCCAAGACGGTGTTTAGTTTGGACCAACGCTAGACAAGCACCGCCCGGGGTAATAAAGATGACCCTTGAGCGCGACTCCCAAGGGAAAAAGGCTAGGAGAGGCAAATGTAGAACCAATGTTGGGCCTTCTTTGGAAAAGTCTTATTCAAAGCGAACTGTCAAGGGGTCCCATAAATCACCCGACCGCGTTAGGGACGCAAAATCCGGGAACATAACACCGATATGACGGAAACTAGGGCGGCAAGAGTGGAACAAAACACCAGGCATAAGGCCGAGCCTTCCACCCTTTACCAAGTATATAGATGCATTAATTAAATAAGATATATTGTGATATCCCAACAAGTAAACATGTTCCAACAAGGAACAACATCTCCATGTTCCAACAAGGAACAAACTTCATCTTCACCTGCAACTAACAACGCTATAAGAGGGGCTGAGCAAAGCGGTAACATAGCCAAACAACGGTTTGCTAGGAAGGGTGAAAAGGTTAGAGGCTGACATGGTAATATGGGAGGCATGATAAGCAAGTGGTAGGCATCGAGCATAGGCATAGCAAAAGAGCGAGCAACTAGCAAGCAAAGATAGAAGTGATTTCGAGGGTATGGTCATCTTGCCTGAAATCCCGCAAGGAAGAAGAACGAGTCCATGAAGAAGACAAACGGACGTAGTCGAATGAATCCTCACAACTCCGAACGAAACCGGCTAACGAGAGAAGCAAACCGAAACAAACAAACAACATGGTAAACACACAATCACATAAACATGGCATGATGCACAAACAAATATGATGCATGTCCGGTTTAGATATGCATGGCATGGCAATATGCACAAACAATCCTACAAATTAGTGGAGCTCAATATGCAACGGGTTGCATATTGACAAAACACCACAACAATTATTTAGTTCTCTCTCGGTTAGGGAACCAACAATATTAAATGTTATTAAACATGGCAAGAGGGAGAAGCAATATGAAACTACCTATTTAGGCAAGATTAAATGAGGCCGAAACAACGAACAGCAATTCGGAAAATCCCCATATGCAAATTATGGATTTGGAACAGATCTGACCTAAAGCATATTTTAGAGTTGTTAAACAAGCAAAGCAAGTACACCATGTTAAACTAGGCATTTTAGCATGGCATTTAGGCAAAATTAATGCAAACAACAATTATAAGCATTTAAATGTTGTTATCATGATGCGGATGACAAGTGCAAGTTTATGCAATTTTTATGAAAACATTAACAAGGGCATGTTACGAAGCATTATGTCACCGTGGTGGAAGAAAGGGGTGCCACGGCAACATATCGGATCCGGTAGCTCACGGAGATACCGATGCAAAGGAAAACGACGGAAGCGAGTCATGCGAGATGGTGGGTGATCCCGATTCCGGTTCCCACGGAACGATGGCATGGCAACGAGGAGGAACAAGCGAGTGACAATTCGGACACGGTGCAAACATATCCTGCATCTCATACATGCAAGGGCACCTCATCGCGGTCGTCTCGGGTTATACCTTCAAGCGTGCGCTCGAGGAGAAAGCGTTTCGGAGAGGGAAGTAGAGGAAGTAGTCGTTCTCGCGATGATCGCCGAGGGAAGTAGTGGTTCACGCGACGGTAGTCGTTCATGTACACGTTTCACGGGTTTTCGGCGACGGTCGTCGTACATGGTTCGGAGTGGTACTTGCAGCTACGGACTTGACGAATCCGAGGGCTTCGGGGTCGACGGTAGTGGTACATGTGACGTCGGGGTACTTGTTGTTACGGTTCTTGCGTCCGTAGATGTACGCGGCAATCGTAGTGGTACTTGTCGCATCATCGTGTAATCGGTCTTGTCATCTCCGAAGGGGTACTTGTCGTTTGTCGGGGTACTTGACGGTCTCACACGGGGCAGCAACATGGCAGTCTTGGTGTTCCTGGTCTTGCAGTGCAATCGAACTTGGCGTCAACAAGGCCATGGAGGGGAACTTGGCGAAATCCACGAAGCTGGCCCTGGCGTCCTGGTTCGGAGGTTGCTCGGTTCCGCGCGTCGCGGGCGGCAGAGGACGAAGCAGAGGGGTGGAGCAGCTTGGGTCGGATTGGCCCTGGCGTGGAGATCGGGCAGGACCTCCCGAGGTGGGGCGCCGGAGTTGAAGATGCTCGGCGGCCGGAGAGGAGCACCGGTGGCGCGGGCGCGGCTCGGGACGGATGGCGCGGAGGCGACGAGGAGGGGGGCCGCGGGGACGGGAGACGAGGCAGTGGAGGTGCACGGGCGCAGGAGGCTGAGGACGCGGGGCCGAGGCAGAGGCGACCGGCGGGCAGTCGGTGAGGTCGAGGAACGGAGGGGGCGTGGCGCGGCCGGAGTCACCATCATCGCGGGCGCAAGGGAGGAGACACGGGAGGCGGCAGGCGAAGGAGACGGGTGCAGGTGCTCGAGGAGCTCCTCTCCCGGGCGCTTAGGCGACGGGAGAGATGAGGCGGGATCGAGAAGGAGATGGGTCGGCGGCTGAGGAGAGAAGGGATCGGCACGGGCGAGAGATCGAGGGAAAAGGGAGAGAGCGCGCGGGAGAAGGGAGGAGAGAGATGCGGCGGCGGAAGGAGGAGGACGAGGGGCGATGGGGTCTCAAGGGCTAGGGAGAGATGGGCTAGGGTTAGGTCGGTGGGCGGCTGGGCCTTGGGAGGCCGGCTGGAGGGAAAAGACGGGCCTTGGGAGGCCGCCCAAAGGAGAGGGAGGCTGTTGGGCTCTCACTCCTTCTCTCATCTATTATACTTTAGCAGAAAACAAGAGAAGAAAATAAATGAAGAGGGGTTTAGGGAGCAAAGTTGGACTCACGAATAAATTTCCGGACTCAAAAAAATGTTAGGTCCGAGAAAATTAGGAAAGACTAAGATTGAAAGAATAAATTCAAATTTCTTTGAATTTAATTCAAAAGGTTTGAACTAGGGTAGGTTCTAGGAGTTTCCAAAAATGTTGAGAGTTTTGGTAGAGCTCCGGAAAAATGATGAAAGGACAAGTGACAAAGTTAGAGGCCAAGAGTAGAAATAATGAAAGGCATTGGGATTTTTGCAAGTGTGTTATGATGATCCCAAAATAATGGGATATTTAATATAGCTCCCTAAAATATTGGAAGGATATGTTATAAAGAGAATTCACCATGTGAATACCCTCGGTTTAAATGGATCGAGAAATCCATGCAATTTATTTAGAAGAGTTGCAAAAAATGAATGGCATGATGGCATGATGACATGATGCAATGCAAGAGATGACATGATGAAAGCACACACAAAACAAATCACACGACAAACTCGGAAACCCTGGAAGGCAACTGAAGCTCCGGTCTTGGGGCGTCACAACACTCCACCACTACGAGAGGATCTCGTCCCGAGATCTAGGATGGCACCGGAGAAAAAACGGGAGAGGAAGAGGTAAAACAAAGTTGCTTCTCCGACAAACGAGTGAAACCAAAGAACTTTGAGAGGTTGAACAAAATGAAAGAAAGAAAACAATGAAGATGAAGAAAGTTGAAAACACTCTGTTAGAAATGAGGAACATGGGATACGACGAGAACCAAGAGGTTTAGTGATAACATAGATACTGAAACCACTCCGGTTAAAACTAGATCGAGACGGAATAAGATTGATAAAATTTGGATAGCACTCCGACTGAAAATGGAAGGAATTAGAATCATGAACTGGTCAGAATGAAAGCACCTGGATGAGACTCCGGTGAAAAGAGGAACGATAGACACAACACTCCGGTTAAAAACGATAAGCAAGGAAAAGGACATGATCTTTACAAAACGAGGTGAAATTCTGCCACCAACGGAAACAAACGATTGAATTTATATCAATAAGGAGACGAGAAACTTATTTCACCGAGAGGACAAATGAAGAACTTGGGTCCTTTATAAGCACCATAAATAGCAAGACTCCTTAGGGAAAGCTTTAGGTGAAATATAGCCCAAGATAACTCCAATGAAGAGATTGATGGATTTAAAATACCTCATTCTTGACAACATTTGAATCATGAAACACGAACTCAAATTGTCGAGAATGACATAACACCACCTCAAATGATAAGGTAGAACGAATTGCACTTCGAAATGCAAGAAGAAGAATACTTGAACTCCTCAAAACAAAACATGTGTTGAGCACCATGTTCAATTTTTGAGTATGGCTTGACGGATCTTAACTCCGAGAGAAATCTTGATGAACAATTGAAGAATGAAAAGAATCCTTGACGAACCACCATGTAGAACCTCCATGATAAACTCCGGTAACCAAAAGGGTGATAGAAAGAAAGAGAAGTTGACAACACAAGGTGAAGCCTTGCAGTGATAAGATGAAGCTTTGAAATGATATAACCGAGAAAATTTGGAACTCCGGAAAGAAAGATGAACAAATGAAATCACGAATTTTGACGATCCTCCGGAATAAGGAATTGAATTTACTCGATGAAACAAGAATAAGAATTACATTATGCTGATCCTTCACCAATTAAATTGATGACAAAATGGATTAGGCATACTACTTATTCTCATTGAAAGGATTGAAGAGAGATATTGCTCAACTTTGGAAGTTCTTCAACGATCCGCCGGTAGGATTGGAAAGAACGAATGAATCTGTATGATAACGAAGGAAGAGCACTCTTGAACGAACCACCGTAAGAATTGAGAATGAACGAAGAAGGCACAATTCACCGGGAAGAATTGGAAAACGAATAAAGATGCTTGACAAAATTTAGATACATTAGAACGAAGAGATCATGAACTGATTAGGGATATTTGACGATGCACCGTGAGATTTGGAAAACCAGAGTTGAACGCTTGAATGAATAATTTGATATGATGGGCTCAAGAATCAAACTGAAAAGACTCCTGAAATGCTCCGGGTGGGTGAAAAGAATTCTCACAATGAAAACAATTATGAGAATGGCACGAAGCTAGAACCATGAATCTTGAAGAGAATGGAGCAAGATTAAGAGAAAAACTCGTCTTCGGTCTTAAAAATTCGAGAATGACGACGAGAAACACCCCCATGAATTGTTGAAGCACTCCGGAATAAAAATTAGAAAGGTTGAACCAACAATGAAAAGAATGTGAAAGCTCTTGGAGAAAACCAAGACTGATGATAATTCATTCTTGCGTGAAACTTTGCAAAGAATTTGGGAATAGCTCGAGAAAATACAAGAGTCGTAAGATCCTCGAAAAGACACGTGGGTTAGGGCCCACTTAGAAGAACCACCGCTGAACAATTGTTTGACAAGAGAGATTGCACCGTTGAATTAAATGGCTTGAATGAGATAGCATCCTCAAAAGAACTTGAGTGAATTGAGAATGGAAACTAGAATCTTCGAGATATCTTCAACACTCCTAACAATTGAATAGCGAGAAATGGATGATTAAGAGATGCACCGACATGAGAAAGCATTTGAAACGATGATAAGGATATGATCAACACCAAAGCTTGAATTGAGTCCCACGGAGAAGAAAATTAGAATGGAACAATGATAAGGTTAAAGCTTCCTTAGCGCCTTCATGAGAAATCACCGGATAAAACATTAAAGGAAAAGAATGAAGAAACTTCACTCAATAAAATGGATACTTGATTAAGAAATCTGAGTCCTTGAAGAAAAAGGGTGGAGGCGGAAATCAAAACAACTAGGGTCGGATGAAACGAACACCGTTGAGAAAAAGCTTAGAATTGATCTTGCGAATGTTGGAATGATCGGATTCACTTGAAGAGAAGCACGCCGGTTGAGAAAAGAATTAACATGACAAGCTCGATGATCAAGAAGGATTAGTATTCACATAGAAATATGAGAACACCATTTAGGAAAAGGTATGGGATCAACACTTGACTTCAAGCAACTCAATACCACAAAACAAAACAAAAACAAAGGATTGGCTTCAAGAATGAGCCGAACAAACACATGATAGAGATTTACGCCCAAAGTGTTCGTGGTTGGACCCACACGACACGACGATAGCGGACGTCACGAATGACTAACAAGACGCCCCGAATCAGCATAGCCAAGGATTCTTTAAGACGCCTCGCGACCATCAGAATCGACCGTGAATGGGCGGACCACTAAACTTTGAACCCCAATCTCAAATCAAACATCCATCGGAAAGATATCCTGTAAGCTACTAGAATTCCCACCTATAAACTCCCGAAACTTTCTGGTTATGCAATCTGGTGTTGGGGATACAGGGACACAAAATATATCACCCAAACTAACAATACCTAGATCCAATTGTATCCATCCGTCAACACATAACCAAGAAATCCTCGAAATCGTGTACCTCGACCTTCAAAAACATCCGTTATACAAGTCATGGCAATACTCCCAGACTCGCCACAAGATCTTGGGCTATCGAGGTTATCTCACCAACAACTGCACAAAAGAGATTTCGATGTCGGCAAAAACTCGTATTCCGAATCGCAACGATAAAATTGTGACGACAACACCTCGGAGCTCAACTCCCCGGGACACTGCCACAACCCCTAAATGTCAGGAGGCACCAAGAACAATGTTCTCGTCACAAAACCATCGGAACGATTCCAAGATACCCACGTGATCCTAAAAAAATTTTAGTGAAATTTGAGAAGAGAAGAGTCAAAACTCTACGTCAGGATACCTCACCAGAGCGACGAAGGGACTGAGGAGTAAAAAGAATCCTACTCTCCGATATATATAATCCTAAGACTCAAAACATTTTCCATTCTAGACTCAACAACGCCAAACAAACAAACAAGTAGGGGCTCCTAAGTCGGGAAGGCTCGATTACCAACTTGAACGCCTCGGTGCGGCTATATCTCCCACGTGTCGAAGCACGACTTAGAGGCATAACCGCATTGAAAGCAATGTCGCAAGTGAGGTAATCTTCACACAACCCATGTAATACATAAGGGAAAGAGATACATAGTTGGCTTACAATCGCCACTTCACACAATACATGAGTAAAACATTACATCATACAGATACAATCAAGGTCCGACTACGGAACCAAAATAAAAGAAGACTACCCCAAATGCTACACAGATCCCGGATCGTCCCAACTGGGCTCCACTACTGATCAGCTGAAACGAAACAACACAACGCACAAAGCTCTTCGTCGAGCTCCTCCTTGAGCTCAGGTGCATCACCTGCACGGTTTCATCGGCACCTGCAAACTGGTTTTGGAAGTATCTGTGAGTCACGGGGACTCAGCAATCTCACACCCGCGAGATCAAGACTATTTAAGCTTAAAGGTAGGACAGGGTAGTGAGGTGGAGCTGCAGCAAGCGACTAGCATATATGGTGGCTACCATACGCAAAAGAGAGCGAGAAGAGAAAGCTAAAGCACGGCCGAACAACTATGATCAAGAAGTGATCCTGAACTCCTACTTACGCCAAACATAACTCTGAAACCGTGTTCTCCTTCGATCAACCCCGAAAAGAGACACTCACGTTACGCTTACGGTTGGTGTATTTTAATTAAGATCAACTTCGGTTTTCTACAACCGGACATTAACAAATTCCCATCTGCCACATAACCGGGCACGGCTTTGAAAGTTCAAACCCTGCAGGGTGTCCCAACTTAGCCCATGATAAGCTCTCGCGATCAACGAAGAATAGACCTTCTCCCGGAAGACCGATCAGTCTCGAATCCGGCTACAAGACATTTCACAGCAATAAAACAAGTCCAAGAAGACCTCCCGGCGTGCCGACATCCCGATAGTAGCCGCGCGTATCTCGCCTCGTGCCACGACCGGATAAGCTAAGCGTCACAGTACCGACGTAACCCAAGTTGCCAAGGGATGGTCCCAAGACGGTGTTTAGTTTGGACCAACGCTAGACAAGCACCGCCCGGGGGTAATAAAGATGACCCTTGAGCGCGACTCCCAAGGGAAAAAGGCTAGGAGAGGCAAATGTAGAACCAATGTTGGGCCTTGCTGGAAAAGTCTTATTCAAAGCGAACTGTCAAGGGGTCCCATAAATCACCCGACCGCGTTAGGGACGCAAAATCCGGGAACATAACACCGATATGACGGAAACTAGGCGGCAAGAGTGGAACAAAACACAGGCATAAGGCCGAGCCTTCCACCCTTTACCAAGTATATAGATGCATTAATTAAATAAGATATATTGTGATATCCCAACAAGTAAACATGTTCCAACAAGGAACAACATCTCCATGTTCCAACAAGGAACAAACTTCATCTTCACCTGCAACTAACAACGCTATAAGAGGGGCTGAGCAAAGCGGTAACATAGCCAAACAACGGTTTGCTAGGAAGGGTGAAAAGGTTAGAGGCTGACATGGTAATATGGGAGGCATGATAAGCAAGTGGTAGGCATCGTAGCATAGGCATAGCAAAAGAGCGAGCAACTAGCAAGCAAAGATAGAAGTGATTTCGAGGGTATGGTCATCTTGCCTGAAATCCGCAAGGAAGAAGAACGAGTCCATGAAGAAGACAAACGGACGTAGTCGAATGAATCCTCACAACTCCGGAACGAAACCGAAGCTAACGAGAGAAGCAAACCGGAAACAAACAAACAACATGGTAAACACACAATCACATAAACATGGCATGATGCACAAACAAATATGATGCATGCCCGGTTTAGATATGCATGGCATGGCAATATGCACAAACAATCCTACAAATTAAGTGGAGCTCAATATGCAACGGGTTGCATATTGACAAAACACCACAACAATTATTTAGTTCTCTCTCGGTTAGGGAACCAACAATATTAAATGTTATTAAACATGGCAAGAGGGAGAAGCAATATGAAACTACCTATTTAGGCAAGATTAAATGAGGCCGGAAACAACGAACAGCAATTCCGGAAAATCCCCATATGCAAATTATGGATTTGGAACAGATCTGACCTAAAGCATATTTTAGAGTTGTTAAACAAGCAAAGCAAGTACACCATGTTAAACTAGGCATTTTAGCATGGCATTTAGGCAAAATTAATGCAAACAACAATTATAAGCATTTAAATGTTGTTATCATGATGCGGATGACAAGTGCAAGTTTATGCAATTTTTATGAAAACATTAACAAGGGCATGTTATGAAGCATTATGTCACCGTGGTGGAAGAAAGGGGTGCCACGGCAACATATCGGATCCGGTAGCTCACGGAGATACCGATGCAAAGGAAAACGTGACGGAAGCGAGTCATGCGAGATGGTGGGGTGATCCCGATTCCGGGTTCCCACGGAACGATGGCATGGCAACGAGGAGGAACAAGCGAGTGACAATTCGGACACGGTGCAAACATATCCTGCATCTCATACATGCAAGGGCACCTCATCGCGGTCGTCTCGGGTTATACCTTCGAAGCGTGCGTTCGGAGGAGAAAGCGTTTCGGAGAGGGAAGTAGAGGAAGTAGTCGTTCTCGCGATGATCGCCGAGGGAAGTAGTGGTTCACGCGACGGTAGTCGTTCATGTACACGTTTCACGGGTTTTCGCGACGGCCGCCGTACATGGTTCGGAGTGGTACTTGCAGCTACGGACTTGACGAATCCGAGGGCTTCGGGTCGACGGTAGTGGTACATGTGACGCCGGGTACTTGTTGTTACGGTTCTTGCGTCCGTAGATGTACGCGCAATCGTAGTGGTACTTGTCGCATCATCGTAATCGGTCTTGTCATCTCCGAAGGGTACTTGTCGCTTGTCGGGTACTTGACGGTCTCACACGGGCAGCAACATGGCAGTCTTGGTGTTCCTGGTCTTGCAAAGGCAATCGAACTTGGCGTCAACAAGGCCATGGAGGGGAACTTGGCGAAATCCACAAGCTGGCCTGGCGCCCTGGTTCGGAGGTTGCTCGTTCCGCAGCGTCCGGGCGGCAGAGGACGGCGAGAGGGTGGAGCAGCTTGGGTCGGATTGGCCTGGCGTGAGATCGGGCAGGACCTCCCGAGGTGGGGCGCCGGAGTTGAAGATGCTCGGCGGCGGAGAGGAGCACCGTGGCGCGGGCGCTGCTTTCGGGACGGATGGCGCGGAGGCGACGAGGAGGGGGCGCGGGACGGGAGACGAGGCGTGGAGGTGCACGGCGCAGGAGGCCGAGGACGCGGGGCCGAGGCAGAGGCGACCGGCGGGCAGTCGGTGAGGTCGAGGAACGGAGGGCGCGCGGCGCGGCCGGAGTCACCATCACCGGCGGGGCCGCGGCGGGAGGAGACACGGGAGGCGGCAGGGCGAAGGAGACGGGTGCAGGTGCTCGAGGAGCTCCTCTCCTCGGGCGCTTGGGCGACGGGGAGAGATGAGGCGCGGGATCGAGAAGGAGATGGGGTCGGCCGCTGAGGGAGAGAAGGGGATCGGGCACGGGCGCGAGAGATCGAGGGGAAAAGGGAGAGAGCGATGCGGGAGAAGGGGAGGGAGAGAGATGCGGGCGGCGGAAGGAGGAGGACGAGGGGCGATGGGGTCCTGCGGGCTAGGGAGAGATGGGCTAGGGTTAGGTCGGTGGGGCGGCTGGGCCTTGGGAGGCCGGCCTGGAGGGAAAAGACGGGCCTTGGGAGGCCGGCCCAAAGGAGAGGGAGGCTGTTGGGCTCTCCACTCCTTCTCTCATCTATTATACTTTAGCAGAAAACAAGAGAAGAAAATAAATGAAGAGGGGGTTTAGGGAGCAAAGTTGGACTCACGAATAAATTTCCCGGACTCAAAAAAAATGTTAGGTCCGAGAAAATTAGGAAAGACCAAGATTGAAAGAATAAATTCAAATTTCTTTGAATTTAATTCAAAAGGTTTGAACTAGGGTAGGTTCTAGGAGTTTCCAAAAATGTTGAGAGTTTTGGTAGAGCTCCGGAAAAATGATGAAAGGACAAGTGACAAAGTTAGAGGCCAAGAGTAGAAATAATGAAAGGCATTGGGATTTTTGCAAGTGTGTTATGATGATCCCAAAATAATGGGATATTTAATATAGCTCCCTAAAATATTGGAAGGATATGTTATAAAGAGAATTCACCATGTGAATACCCTCGGTTTAAATGGATCGAGAAATCCATGCAATTTATTTAGAAGAGTTGCAAAAAATGAATGGCATGATGGCATGATGACATGATGCAATGCAAGAGATGACATGATGAAAGCACACACAAAACAAATCACACGACAAACTCGGAAACCCTGGAAGGCAACTGAAGCTCCGGTCTTGGGGCGTCACAGTATCTTTCCCATACACACAGAACATCGCCCCCAAATGTCTATCTCCCTAGTTATGTGGTTCTCGCACACTCACCTGACACACCACCCCCACTGCAAAACAAGCACACTTTGTCTCCTTGTGCACCACTCTCCACTTTCTATCTCTCCCACATGCGGACCCGCCCCAACTCCTCCCTGTATACATATATGTCGTTACTCTTTCCACAGCTCCCTAATATATCATCGTTCTCAATCTCGCACATTGTTCTGTACACCATCTATTCTAGATCTCTCATGAAGTCCCTATAACACACGATGAAAAGCTTCCCTTGCGTCTCTGTACATAGGCCAATTTCAAACAACATCAACATTGTCTGCCTATCTATACGCCATTTATGGACACAAACGCCACCTCTCTCGCCCCCTCTCTTCCTCTCTCTCTCTCTCTCTCTCTCTCTCTCTCTCTCTCTCTCTCTCTCGCTCTCTCTCTCTCTCTCTCTCTCTCTCTTGCTCTCACACCCCTCTCCCACACACAATCGATGTCTCTTCCAAATAGTCTGCTCCCCCCGCCTGCACCCATGCTATCCCGCTACTACACATGTCACACCATTCCACCTTCCCTTATACTAGGTTTACATCATTAGTGGTCTCTCTACTCCACATACACACACTCCCTCTCACACACAAATGCGCGCACAAACACACACAGACACGCACAAACACCCACTAATATGGATCCTCATCTCTCCCCATGTCCACATGTGTATCTCGCACACTCACTCTCTAATTATGTATATGTGTCTCCATGTTACACAACACAAAGCCCCATGTACATGTCTCTCTCTATCCTCCACACACATAGACACAAATAGTATGTTATCATTGCCTCAGTCTCTAGACATATCACACATGCACACTCTCTCTCTCTCTCTCTCTCTCTCTCTCTCTCTCTCTGCAAACACGCTCAACAAGGGTTTCCCAGTGAATAACTTACTGTATATTCATCAACAGTCGTGGCAGTACGGCGAACAGGAGACGTGAAAAAGAATAAATCTACACATGCTTAGACCACCTAGTATGACTACTTGTAACATCCCAAAATTTTAAATTTTGGAATGTTATAAATAAATAGATAGTTTTGATTGATTGTTTGATTGATTGACTGAAAGTGAGTGAATGAATTCGAAACTTTTTGAAAGTTAAATGAGAGGGAATAAAAGGACTTTCCCAAACTTTCATTTTTGCTTTTATGCTTTTCGTGAATTCAAGTACTCTTCATCACAAAACCCTGGAGAGAAGATGACATGACTTCTTCCATTTATTTAATGACAAGGGGTGTTGAAAATATTTGAATTTCATTTGGAAAATATTTCCAATTCTGAAACTTTATGCAACTCAATGATTTTCACGAGCGAAGATAAAATGACTTCTTCAAAACATATGAAATATGAGTGGGGAGTTTCAAAGAATTAAATTCAAAGTTCTTTTGAATTTATTTTCAATTTGAGGTTATTTGAGTTTTATTCAAATTATTTTCTCCAAAAAAATATATATAGAAAATAGGGTAACATGATTCCCTACATCAGAAAATTGAGAGAAATTAATTTGAAGTCATTTTGGTATTTTAAAATGATTTTATTCGATTTTATTGGACCGTAGCACTGTGTGAATTATTAAAATTTGTGTGTATTTTATTTGAAGCTAAAATAGTGTTCATGTTGTAGAAAATCTTTTCTGAAAATTTTGATATATTATATGCCTATATAAAATTTTTATTTATTTCTGTTTTGTTGTCTCTGTCAAAAAAATTTGCTGCGCTCCGGGCCAAGGGCCAAGGCCCAAGGTTGCCAGCGGCCGTCGCCAAGGCCATCCACCGCACGCACCTAGGGAGCCAGGAGCCAGGGTTTTATTCTTTTACAAATCCTAGTAGGATTTGATCCCGTTCGTTATTCCGCTTATTCCGATTTGTTTCTAGATCTTTTCCTTTTGTTTCCTAATCCTAGTCTATTTCTTGTCCCTACCCAAGCAAAGCCCTCCCTCCCACTATAAATACCCAAGCACCCCCTCCCTCCAACACATCAAACCAACACCTCTCCTCTTCTCTCCTCTCCGCTCCTCTCCGCAGCAGCAGAAGAAGCAACACCACCGCCGCCGCCAAGTGCCGCCGCCGCCTCGACCTCTCCTGAGGTTTATATGATCTCCTCTCCACCGTCCCGTGATCTCCTTTCCTCTAGGAGCAACTGCAACATCGGATCCGATCTTCTTCCCCAACTCCGACGACTACTCCGTGAGATCCACGAAATCCTGTAATTCATTTTTTCCAGAAAATAGCAATCTTAGAAAATTCATATCTTTTAGAGTTTTAGTATTTTGAGTGATTCCAATTGCTATGTGTCACAAATTTGCTGAAGTTTCTGTTAGTTCAATTTTATTTCACATTTGAGCAGTTTAAATTTGTGTTTAGATGAATTTGCTCAAATCACTAGATTTGAGCTATTTTGAGTTAGGAATATTATTTTGACCGATTCTTTTTGCTCCTGGTCTCTAGGACCTTTGTTTATCCAGCAGTATTTAGTATTTTATTTCTAGGTTAATTTAAATTAGGTTTTTAGCAAAACAGTACTGTTTTATTATTAGTTCTGTTTTAGCTTTTTCTTTATTGTTTTATTAGTTTTAAATTATTTCTTTTTGTCACTTTTGACAAAATTAGTTGTGTTTCTGTTAGACAACAAGAGAAAATTTTATTTTTATTTTAAAAATTTATTTTCCTTAGTTTTGTATGAAACCTTCTATAGGTCATAGTTAGAGTTTTATAAAAGCTTTTTATTTGTTTCTTTTTGCAAATAAAATTTTATGAAAAAATACTTTCTGTTAAATTAGTTATTTTACATTTTATTTTCTGTTAATTTATTAGTTTAGTATTTTAATTGTTGCTAAGTTTTTACTTACGGCAAAACTATATTAGATGTTTGTAGCAAAGTCATAGATCTTCGTTAGTAGTTTTTCTTTGTAGTTTTATTTGAAGTTTCTTTTGATTTTGTTTGAGTTTTATTATCGATTTTCCTTGCTGTTTTGATTGTTATTCCGAGTGCTAAAATTGTTTGCTAGGATGTTTGCTTATGTGAATGCTATGTTTGACTATATAGATTTTCAACGGAGTGACGATTAGTTCTACCAAGTCATTTCCTGACAGCGTTGTTATCTTCATCAAGTATTACCAGGCAAGTTCACTTTGACCATGCTTTCATACCTATGTATTATTGCATCTAGTGTCATCTTCGCAACAATCCCTCCAGTAGTGACATTGGATCCTTGTAGTTGAGTAGTATGCATGAGGTAGGAACCCATCACCCTGTTACCAAGCCCGGGACGTTATTTATTTTAATGCTACGCTATAGTAGACGGGTTGGTATGAGTGCTCGGAGTGGTGTGAGAATGGAGGATCTACGCCAATGACGATAACTCCATGATGGAATCTGCAAGGACTGCATCTTCAAGGCCTCAAGACTTCAAGACTCGAGACAAGAATTCAATACACACTACTGGGTGAAGGGCGGTTGACGGGCACCTGGAGAAACCAGTGGTTGGCGGGATGCATGGAGAAGCGCCATGACATCTTGCGGAAAGCTTCACCCAGACTCAAAGAGACGGAAGAATACTTCATGCCCGAAGCTTACTCCGTGCAACCGCAAGTCACTATGGGCTCGCTTGGTTGACCTTAGTTGTGACTGGCTGGGACGGTGCTAGCAGATGTAGAACTACGGTAGGATTGGATGAGCACCGGACAGTGGTCGAGGAACTCTTCGAAGACCATGTTTCGTCGTCTTGTTCTCAAACACCTCAAGTGCGAGAACGTAAAAGAGGGATCGAATCTTGCGGGTAAAGTGTACAAACCTCTGCAGAGGGTTTAAACCTAATCGATTAGCCGTGTCCCGATTACGGACAATTTGAGCATCTGGACTTGGATCTATCTCGGAACTCTCAACACCGGACTGATAACTTAATTGTGGGCAACTTATGATGTTTTGGGTGATGAGACATCGGTTGGCGGAACCATGTCATGATAGAAAACTCCATAGTACAGACTTCATTTATTCCTTTGATGTAGGGAAAATAAATCAGCTTTTACGCAAACAAAACTCAGACACAGAGCCATAAAGCCATATTGCATATAGTATAGTTTTATCATCTGTTTCATGTTGTGATCTTGCCGGTACATTCAATGTACTGACCTACACGGCTGCACCGTATCATGTTGCAGATATTTGCTCGACGAGTAAGAGTTACGATACAGGGTTACGGTCTACACTCAACTTGCCGATGGCGTTGATGGGACTCCACACCCGACTATTTGTTTCCGCTGTTACTTATGAGGTATATATATCAGTTTTACGTTATTTATGCATGTGATTGCACTTTGATATATACATTGATGTACTGTGTGCAAAGATACTGATCCGAGGATGGCATAGAAACACGAGGCTTGACCGTCTCGAGGTCGGGTCGCCATGATATGGTATCGAGCACATGTTGATCTGAGGACGTGACCCTAGAAACCGGAAAGCTCTAGGACAGGAAATTTCTAAAACTTTATTTTCAAACAGATCCTTTACTTCTCATCTTTTCTGATTTTATCAAATAACATCCTTACCTCAAATAGTTAGAATATACCATATCCTTTGATCACCGGAGGATCAATCAAGACGCCCAAGAAGGATTAGATATCGGAGAACTGATGACCACTTCTGAGTAAAGAGGATTTCACCATGCATTAGAAGAGTTGAAGCTGCAACAATTGAAGAGGATTTCACCATGCATTAGAAGAGTTGAAGCTGCAACAATTGAAGACTCTGAAGACTTGAAGAATTAGAAGAATCTAAAGATTTATTTGACTTTTAGAAGACCAAACCCCTGTTATATACTTACGTTAGATGCGGCGATTTGTGAGCTGTTATTTGTTTGATGTTTTCCGACAGCCCCAAAATAAACCTGTTTCTTCAAAACTATTGTTTGTATTGTGTGTATATCCCTCCCCACCTCTCTCATATCTCATCCCAAAACTTTTGAACCCCCATAGATGATGAACGAAGTTGGCCTGATATTCTTTGGACCGAAGACTCAGCCGGAGGCAGAGCTATGGATTCAGAACATGGAGAATCACTTCGGGAGCAATTTGGTTTCAAGGAAGAATGAAGTATCTCACGCTCTTCAGTACTTTGAAGGAAGTGCTGCAACCTGGTGGAAAATGCATCAAGCCATACATGGATTTAATGGAGCAAGAACTTGGGAGGAATTCAAGAAGACCCTGTTGAGATCACGTCTTACCTGGAAGCACCATGATACACCAAGAAATAAACCTTGTGCCTGCAAGATTTGCGGAGATATAGGACACACCCAGGAGGAACACAAGGATGGATGCCCTCATTGTGAGGAGAAACACCCAGCTGAGGAATGCCCAACTAGTCAGGTGACTTGTTTCTTGTGTGAAGGAACCACCCACTACCCGACTCAGTGTCACATTTACCCCATGGTGCAACAAACTATTCAGGAGCAGGAAGAAGGAATGAAAGAAGCCCTCCGAGAAGTTATGAAAGAACCTGTGATGAAGGAATGTGTTGAAGACCACGATGGAGAAGGCCTCAACAGATTTTACTCCAATGCCTGCTATTCATGTGGAGAAGAAGGACATTTTCGCAGATTGCACCAAGGAAAGAAAAGAGTATCCGGATATTTCCGACAGCAGAAGTGAAGTTTGACCTCGGAAATAGAAGCTCGATCATTACAGAGAAATCCAGAAGAGAAAAGAAGGCAACCCCTGAACAACACAATTTTCGCAGAGAAGGACCTGAGTCATATCACTTGTTACAGTGCAAGGATTTAGGTCATTACGCTAGTAAATGTCCGAAAAGAAGCCAAGAATCCAAGGATCCTACATAATCACAAAGAAGCCCCGAGACATGTCGGAAGTCTTTTGTTTTCGCTGCAAGGAAGCAGGACATTATGCTACTAAATGTCCCAACAAGATGAAAGCTGGAGTTGAGTAGTTGGAATTTTGATATTGGAAACAAGAGTAATAGAAAGCAATTTCATTTTTATGAGTACAATAAGTTGAGTTATGTAATGGGTGCTCAGAGTTTGTAATGGATTCATGAAATCAATAAAGTTAAGGTGACATGTTTTCATATGTTTAATTGTATGAGTTGTTACTCTATGAACACGGATTTTGACCATTTTCGAGGATATGAGAAATATGGTCTATGGATGGATTTGTGAATTTCATTTTAAGGGTGATAGTACCCTATGAAGAACACTGGACCAATGGAAATGGAAATGTGTCCCACAGGTTGGAGTTTGGAAAAAAAAAGTTGGAGTTTTGCTTTTGATATGATGGTATGAAGAAACAGAGTACTACTGGATTTAAAGGATGTGTAATATGGAACAAGAGAGTTACCCCAAGGATGAGTTAAAGCTGCACTAGTGTTGAAGTGGGCCATAACCCACAGGCCCAAGAATTAATAAGGATCAAGTACCCACTGGAGAAAGAAATTTTGGGAATAGACTATGATTTGATCAACCGACGATTCTATAGGAGTTTACGCAAAACCTGAAAGTTGTTAAGGAACGATAGATGTTTGTTTGGCCTGCAGAATCAATGGATTTTTCTGAACTTGGTTCGTCGACAAGAGAAATTCTGCAATGCTTGTGAGGATGATCGAGTGTTAGAATGCGAGATTCGCTAAACCATGTACAAGGTAATGATTTGGGTGCGGGATGGATTGATCACCATACCGACTTACTCTTATTATTCGCTTTGCTATATGGGATGGTAAAATCTGAGTGACTTACCTATGGTAGAGAGACGACGATCAAAACCTTGTTTAAACCTTAGAAAGGTATAGGTATTTCTTCCCTTGTGCACGGCAGTTGTTGCCAACCGTAGGTTATACGGTGAGGTTCAACCTGACCCGCTTTCTAGGGAAACCATAAATCGTTGACCACCATGAGATACCGATATTTGTTTAGAATTGGCGCCGGACCGTCGACTATGAAGACCCAGTCTCGAATAACCTTACCAAGAGTAAAAGACAAAAGAATTGAGGAAAAGGTTATGCCACTACCGGAAGAGCCCAGAGAAGGAATTATCCTTAATATCTGAGAAGACCGACACTATCAGCAATAAGGATGGAGTATCTGAGTTTTGATGGAACCGTAACAATGTTTCTAAGGGTGGTAGCACCCCAGACCCCGGAGATGATCGATGGATTTTGAAGACCCCAAACCTAACCCATTTCTATCTAGCCTCTCCGAATCTCGAGGACGAGATTCATTTTAAGTGTGGTAGTTTGTAACATCACAAAATTTTAAATTTTGGAATGTTATAAATAAATAGATAGTTTTGATTGATTGTTTGATTGATTGACTGAAAGTGAGTGAATGAATTCGAAACTTTTTGAAAGTTAAATGAGAGGGAATAAAAGGACTTTCCCAAACTTTCATTTTTGCTTTTATGCTTTTCGTGAATTCAAGTACTCTTCATCACAAAACCCTGGAGAGAAGATGACATGACTTCTTCCATTTATTTAATGACAAGGGGTGTTGAAAATATTTGAATTTCATTTGGAAAATATTTCCAATTCTGAAACTTTATGCAACTCAATGATTTTCACGAGCGAAGATAAAATGACTTCTTCAAAACATATGAAATATGAGTGGGAGTTTCAAAGAATTAAATTCAAAGTTCTTTTGAATTTATTTTCAATTTGGAGTTAGTTGAGTTTTATTCAAATTATTTTCTCCAAAAACAAAATATATAGAAAATAGGGTAACATGATTCCCTACATCAGAAAATTGGAGAGAAATTAATTTGAAGTCATTTTGGTATTTTAAAAATGATTTTTATTGGATTTTATTGGACCGGTAGCACTGTGTGAATTATTAAAATTTGTGTGTATTTTATTTGAAGCTAAAATAGTGTTCATGTTGTAGAAAATCTTTTTCTGAAAATTTTGATATATTATATGCCTATATAAATTTTTTATTTATTTCTGTTTTGTTGTCTCTGTCAAAAAAAAAAATTTGCTGCGCCCCGCCGGGCCAAGGGCCAAGGCCCAAGGCCAAGCCAGCGGCCGGCCGGTCAAGGCCATCCACCGCACGCACCTAGGGAGCCAGGGAGCCAAGGTTTCCTATTCTTTTACAAATCCTAGTAGGATTTGATCCCGTTTCGTTATTCCGTTGATTCCGATTTGTTTCTAGATCTTTTCCTTTTTGTTTCCTAATCCTAGTCTATTTCTTGTCCCCTACCCAAGCAAAGCCCTCCCCTCCCCACTATAAATACCCAAGCACCCCCTCCAACACATCAAACCAACACCTCTCCTCTTCTCTCCTCTCCGCTCCTCTCCGCAAAGCAAGCAGTAACACCACCGCCGCCAAGTGCCGCCACGCGCCTCGACCTCTCCTGAGGTTTATATGATCTCCTCTCCATCGTCCCGTGATCTCCTTTCCTCTAGGAGCAACCACAACATCGGATCCGATCTTCTTCCCCAACTCGACGACTACTCCGTGAGATCCACGAAATCCTGTAATTCATTTTTTTCCAGAAAATAGCAATCTTAGAAAATTCATATCTTTTAGAGTTTTTAGTATTTTTGAGTGATTCCAATTGCTATGTGTCACAAATTTGCTGAAGTTTCTGCTAGTTCAATTTTATTTCACATTTGAGCAGTTTAAATTTGTGTTTAGATGAATTTGCTCAAATCACTAGATTTGAGCTATTTTGAGTTAGGAATATTATTTTGACCGATTCTTTTTGCTCCTGGTCTCTAGGACCTTTGTTTATCCAGTAGTATTTAGTATTTTATTTCTAGGTTAATTTAAATTAGGTTTTTAGCAAAACAGTACTGTTTTATTATTAGTTCTGTTTTAGCTTTTTCTTTATTGTTTTTATTAGTTTTAAATTATTTCTTTTTGTCACTTTTGACAAAATTAGTTGTATTTCTGTTAGACAACAGGAGAAAATTTTATTTTTATTTTAAAAATTTATTTTCCTTAGTTTTGTATGAAACCTTCTATAGGTCATAGTTAGAGTTTTATAAAAGCTTTTATTTGTTTCTTTTGCAAATAAAATTTTATGAAAAAATACTTTCTGTTAAATTAGTTATTTTACATTTTATTTTCTGTTAATTTATTAGTTTAGTATTTTAATTGTTGTTAAGTTTTTACTTACGGCAAAACTATATTAGATGTTTGTAGCAAAGTCATAGATCTTCGTTAGTAGTTTTTCTTTGTAGTTTTGTTTGAAGTTTCTTTTGATTTTGTTTGAGTTTTATTATCGATTTTCCTTGCTGTTTTGATTGTTATTCCGAGTGCTAAAATTGTTTGCTAGGATGTTTGCTTATGTGAATGCTATGTTTGACTATATAGATTTTCAACGGAGTGACGATTAGTTCTACCAAGTCATTTCCTGACAACGTTGTTATCTTCATCAAGTATTACCAGGCAAGTTCACTTTGACCATGATTTCATACCTATGTTTTATTGCATCTAGTGTCATCTTCGCAACAATCCCTCCAGTAGTGACATTGAATCCTTGTAGTTGAGTAGTATGCATGAGGTAGGAACCCATCACCCTGTTACCAAGCCCGGACGTTATTTATTTTAATGCTACGCTATAGTAGACGGGTTGGTATGAGTGCTCGGAGTGGTGTGAGAATGGAGGATCTACGTCAATGACGATAACTCCATGATGGAATCTGCAAGGACTGCATCTTCAAGGCCTCAAGACTTCAAGACTCGAGACAAGAATTCAATACACACTACTGGGTGAAGGACGGTTGACGGGCACCCTGGAGAAACCAGTGGTTGGCCGGGATGCATGGAGAAGCGCCATGACATCTTGCGGAAAGTTTCACCCAGACTCAAAGAGACGGAAGAATACTTCATGCCTAGAAGCTTACCTGTGCAATCGCAAGTCACTATGTGCTCTGGCTTGGTTGACCTTAGTTGTGACTCTGGCTGGGACGGTGCTAGCAGATGTAGAACTACGGTAGGATTGGATGAGCACCGGACGGTGGTCGAGGAACTCTTCGAAGACCATGTTTGGTCGTCTTGTTCTCAAACACCCTGAAGTGCGAGAACGTAAAAGAGGGATCAATCTTGCGGGTAAAGTGTACAAACCTCTGCAGAGGGTTTAAACCTAATCGATTAGCCGTGTCCCGATTACGGACAACTTGAGCATCCGGACTTGGATCTATCTGGAACTCTCAACACCGGATGATAACTTAATTGTGGGCAACTTATGATGTTTTGGGTGATGAGACATCGGTTGGCGGAACCATGTCATGATAGAAAACTCCATAGTACAGACTTCATTTATTCCTTTGATGTAGGGAAAATAAATCAGCTTTTACGCAAACAAAACTCGATACGAGCCATAAAGCCATATTGCATATAGTATAGTTTTATCATCTGTTTTCTCATGTTGTGATCTTGCCGGTACATTCAATGTACTGACCTACATGGCTGCAACATATCATGTTGCAGACATTTGCTCGACGAGTAAGAGTTACGATACAGGGTTACGGTCTACACTCAACTTGCCGATGGCGTTGATGGGACTCCACACCGACTATTTGTTTCATTGTGACTTATGAGGTATATATATCAGTTTTACGTTATTTATGCATGTGATTGCACTTTGATATATACATTGATGTACTGTGTGTGCCAGCATACTGATCCAGGGATGGCATAGAAACACAGAGGCTTGACCGTCTGAGGTCGGGTCGCTACACTACTAGGACTAGAGCAAGCCAAAAAGCACGCCACCGTCACCCCCTCCTTATCGGCGACGGGAAAACCTTTGTTTTACACAGTCGAAAAGTCATTGTGCTAAGGCCTCACATGTTGAGGCGTTGAATAGAATGTAGATGCTAGTTTACGGAAACAAGTATCGATAATACGTTTGTATTGCCATACTTATATTTCTTCTCTTATAAAAAACCGAGTTGGTGATGATGGTACGCGTGCCATCTTGCAATATAGACCGTCCGATCTATATCTGACTGATGGAAAATAAACTAAAAGATACCCGCACCCCTCTCCACATTTGCAGACAAGACCTGCCCTCGTTCACCCTTATCTCCAACAACCTCATTGTTGAGCAATTAAGAAAGGAAGCCTCGGGAACAAACTGGCCTGGTGACCCCTGCCGGCGTCGTCAATCCCCATGCCTCCGCTCAGTCCGACCACCAATCACCACCACGCCCCTCTCCTCTTCACCTTATCTCCTATTTCTTGAGATATCGTTAGTTTTTACACATGGGATTACTCCCGCATGGGTCAATCACTACGAGTGTTTTTATAAAAAAATGCATCTTGATGTTCCGTGCAATGCACGGATCTTGCTAGTACTCGTAAAGAAGACTAAGTTGGTGATGATGGTGTGTCTGCCATCCGTCGTTTGTGACCATTAGATCTACATCTAACGACTGTGAGGTAAGTTGTTGCCTTTTCTCACAAACATCCCACTTGTCTACCAATTTGCAGAAAAACCCATAATTAGTATCTTAAAACCAACCACATCCCTCCCTGACCTCACCAAAACAGCCCAAGGAATATATTCTAATTGAAACATAATATATCTCTAGTGATATATGTATATCAAAATTAGAGTGTTTTGTATCAAGGGTGTGAATAAGTATTATTCTAATTATGATTCGTTGCAACGCACATGAACATTGCTAGTATTTCCAACCATGCAAATTGTTTTCCCTATTATTCCATAGTTTCTAGTTTTCCATCAAGATATTAGTCACTCATGGTTGATATTTACTTTCAATCATGTACACATATGCATTATGTAACTAGCCTTGCTTATTGGGTTCCAAAGCTTAACTTTCACTCCTACTTACAATATGTAGAGTATTTAACAAAAAACTACCACTTTCAACCAGCCCTAGGAAGAATCTATTGTACAAAAAATAGCAAAAACATACCCAAAATTTCTTAATCCACGCCAAAAACTACTACCTATCGATTAGGTTAGTTTAACCCAATTTATGACAGGGTTGGCCCACACGTCCGTGCTGAGGAGGCAGCTTAAACCAACACATTTTGTTTGACCGTTGACACGAGGGACCCAGATCTGACCTTCTATCCTATTATTCCCCAACAAATCATTATTTTTCCTGAACATTACTTCAAACAGTACTGATGCGTGTTCGTCGGTGGCGCCGGTGATGAGCGAGTTGGCCGCCGCTCCGCCGGACGGGCCGGACGCTGCGCTGGCCTCCGCATGGGTTGGCAGGCTGGCCCGAGCGTGACTCACGAGCGAGCAAGCCGCCGCGCTGGCCTTCGCCGAGCTGATGGTTGGCCTTAGCTGCGCTGCTGAAGCAAGCCGCCGCCGCCACTGTGCCAATCTAGCTAGCAAACCTTGTAGACAAGCAGCTGGACGGAGCTATCTTGGCGAGCTAGCGGCCGCGAGCGCCGGACGGAGCTGGCATCCGGGCTACCGCAATATGGGCTCCGCACCGCCGACGGTTTTGACCTCGCCTTTTGCCGAAGGGCGGTAGCTGCGTCCCATGGCCGAGGATGACTAGGTGGATGGGCCGGAGGTAGGATGTCACTCGGGGATTTTTGTGCAGACTGACATGTAGGTCCCACAAGTCATAACGCCCGGTCGAATAGAAGGCGTTGACTTAATGGGCGACATGGGCCCTGTTTGGATACTCTAAGTCATAGTTAGATCCTAACCCTGAACTAACTCTAAGCAAAATGGTGTTTGGATGGCAGGGTTAGATTGACAACAAATGTATCCAAATAGGGCCATGGGTTGAAACGTGCCTATAACGGCACTTTGTAGAGTAGTCGTTTCTTGGTAGGGCTGGTTGGTAAGAGCATGTAGAATGGTTGATAAGGTAGTCTTATCTTAAGTCTGCCACGTATGTAAGTGGTAGTAGTTTCTTGGCATTATTAGTGGTTTCTTGCATTATTAGGGGTTTCTTGTAAGGAACAATGTACTACTAGCGACAAAAGGCGATTCTAGGTTGTGTTGTACTCCAACGAGTACTACTAGTGGTCGCGGGAGTGTATACCTCGTTTTGTGGGTTCGATCCCGGCCAAACGCAGGGCGGCCTCTTTTTTAAATAGTAACTTTGCTGCAAGCCAATATTTTACACGGGTAGTTTGAGTTTTGAAGTCAGACGGACGCGCGGCACCACAATCTGGGTGCACTCGATAGCCTAGCCACGTGAACGGGTTTCCTTCCTGATATCTCTTGGCTCGCGTGCTCGCCCTAGCCGCACCTCGCTTGCAGGTTCCTCATCAGCTAGTAGCATATTCAAACTAGCGCCTCCCAATTAAGCCCGAGGAGCCGGAAAGGCCTGGCAGGGCATTGGGAACTGTCCAATATGGCTCTGTACGTAAAGTGCTCTACTACTACTCCGTAGCTTGAGGCGTTGCAAGCATGGACTTCACTCCTCTTGATGTCTTTTTTTGAAACGGAGGCAAATGCTTTGCTTCATCTCATTCATAAAGAAGGAACTACTAACAAAGTTCGACGAGATCCATTACACTTCCACAAATGGAAGCGAAAAGCCTAATCTCGCTGTATCAAATAACTCAAATGTTTTGCCCCCGCAGTAACCGTCGCTGATAAACATGCTGCTAGTGTGTGCGTGAGAGGAGACGCTGAGTAGGCCAGCTACGTGAGAGGAGCAGCTGAATAGAGCACCGAGAGTACCCGCTAGGCCACTACGCAGGTGTACTTTCCCTGCATTGATAGTATAACGATGGTTCTAGAGAACAGTAGTACCCTCCACTTCCAACTGTAGCTCCTTGGCCCTCAGATTCAAGAGTTCAAACCTGGTGCACTATACTAGAAGTACAGTACATAGCACTAGTAGTACCCTTGCACTACTAGTTGAGAAAGTAGTACTAGTACTGCTACAGTACGAGTACGGACTCCTCCGTCACATAATGTAAGACATTTTTTGACACTAGTTGGCGTGTACAAAAACTAGCAAAACATACCCAAAATTTCATAATCCACGCCAAAAACTACCAGCCAGTGCCAAAAATTTCTTACTAATGCTATTATTTACAGTATAATGCAATCCCATAACGTCCCATAATGCTAGTACTAGTAGTAAATAATAGCCTCACCCCTTCGATACAGTTGGAAGGAACGATTTACAGTTGGAAGGGACGAGGCCCTGCGGTTACTATGCTCTTATCTCCTCCTCGCCAGTTCCCCTCCCCCCGAAGAGAAGGCAGTTCGTCGCTGCTCCCATGGATTCGCCAGGCTGTTCTCCTGCTCGTCGGGGCTGGGAGACCTTGGACGACGATCCTCTGGGAGAAATCGCACACCGCTCCGACGTCCTCACTGCCGCAAGACTCGGTGCTTCCTGCGCCAACTTTTTCAAGACGGTGCTTAAAATGGCTTGGGAAAAGGCCATGCTTGTTGGTCTTCCATGCGTCCTCGAGGAGAAGGTTCTTCTATGGGACAATCCTTCGAACAGTCCATGGATTCGCCAGGCTGTTCTCCTCCTTGTCGGGGCTGGGAGACCTTGGACGACGATCCTCTGGGAGAAATCGCACGCCGCTCCGACGCCCTCACCGCCAAGAAGACTCGGTGCTTCCTCGCGCCAACTTTTTCAAGACGGTGCTTAAAATGGCTTGGGAAAAGGCCATGCTTGTTGGTCTTCCATGCGCCCTCGAGGAGAAGGTTCTTCTATGGGACAATCCTTCAACAGTCCACCGCTCCCCGCCATGGTTGCACGTTGACTCCGCTAGAGTTGCTGACGTTGAGAGGTAGTCGGATTTTGACCGATGAGCAGGTCAGTAATGGAGTTTGATCATGTAGTACTTAGTTATTCCATTTCCATCCCGTAATTTCTCCGCTGCCCACTGTCATATATATAGGTTTGGGTCGGTGCCAACAACGATTGGCTTGCAGACCTCCGGCCGGATACCACCATCATTTTGCACAACATCCACAGCAGTGCGGCCGTTCCGGTAGACCCCTTCTCCACCATTGGGATCGGCCTTCCGGACTGGCTGGGCTTGAATACGTATGATGATGCCTACATGAGATTGAAGAGGATAGAAATTGCGGACCCACCAACAAAGCAACGCGGCTACGCCGATTACTATCTCATCACGGTGTTCGACATAAGGATTGCCATCAATGTGAGAGGTAGTAACAGCAGAGGCTGGCGCATGTTGGCGGCGGAAGATTTGTACCCCTACACGTTCAAAGACGTCGTGCGCCATCTAGGTCGCATCCTCGCGGTGACAAGCCAGGGGACTTGTTTCGTCTGGTTGCCATCCTATGGTACGGGAGATTACAAACGGAATACAGAAACCATCATTTGCATCCCTAACGGTACTTCATTATTTTGCGGGGACCAGTCATCCCGCGATCAAAATAAGATCGCCAATCCTGGATGTGCATTTGCATCTGCGATTCGGTCTAACCTGGAACTTGTAGCTGACTTTGGCATATTGGGATGAACTATCTTAGTAGTCGTTACCCATGGTACCAGTGATGTGCAACATGGTCACACAATCTACCATGATCGGATCGTCACCATCTACCCAGGTATTCCATTTTTTAACCCTCTCGCCTTCTCTTTCATTGTTGTACTAGTACTCTACTTACGTACTAGTAGGAGTACCTTTTACCATGGAGGACACGTATAGCTAGCTAGGCCCTTGAAGACTTGAACCCACTAGCTGCCACCATTTTTGTTTTTCCATATCTTACTATCTCATCCATGTAGCCAAGAGTGGCTATATATAATAAGCCGGTTATTTTACTTCCTCTATACCGGAGTAGTACTATTTTCTACATAGTATTACTGACTGCCATATTTGAGCACAACATTATTATGCATGGACCTTGACTATGTACGTCACCATATGTCCAGATCTGAGATGCCGCGCGTACCAGATGAACGGCGCCGAGTTTGACCCCCGTGATGTTGCGTGGGTGCCGAGGAACACTCTTGGAGAGTACTCGCTTTTCATTGGGGACAGCTACCCCATTGTGAAGCGGATGCCACCTTCCATGCACGACATGAAAGGCCAGCCGTTCATGAAGCATGGTTGTGTATTCAGTGCGCACCGTCGGATGAACGACATGCTGGGACACGCTATCCCTAATTTATGCCGCTTCAGCTTGGATGAGTCTGCATCCAATGGAACCGGACTAGCAAGCTGCGACAATGATTCCCGTTACCCACCGCTATGGATCGTGCCATCTGTGAAGAACACATGGGACTGGAACCTGGAGGAGGACATGTAGCCCATCTATAACATGTAAGTGGAGTACGGTAAATTGTGAACAGTAGCGCTGTGAATATATGTAGACTAGTCGTGCACAAATTTATCACATGAATTGTAGATGAACTTGTGTGGCATACTGGCATTTGTCCTTTAGAATTTATTACTAGTAAATGTGTTATGTGTACGTGCAACTTGTGTGGTTGTTGCACGGGCTCCAACACGCTCTTTGAGAAAAAAAGGTGGCACAGCTTTAGATATACGTGACGTGGCGGCATCATACAGTAGCATCATTCGCTATAGTTGTAGTACGCTCCTACTAGGACGACAACTCCTATAAAACCATGCGCTTGGCTCTTTGCCTCTTCGGGAGGTTCAACAGTTCGTACTCGTGTGAACCTTGCACTTGGCTCTTCGCCTCTTCGGAAGGTCCAACAATGATGATACTACAATACACATTATGCTTCTGGCAATCTGACACCGATTAAACTGATGCACGTCCACCGCGAGGGCGAGGGCGAGGGAGAGGCAGAGGGCGCCAGAAGTCAAAACCTCTCCTCGTCCCCACGAACCATCGCTGCTGGGCAAGGGAGAGGCGTAGTAAGTAAGCTTCTCCTCGTTCGGCGAGTTGATGGGACACATCAAAGCAGTACTAGTACTAGTCCATACTGCATCCTTTCCGGTTAATATGTCTTAATTTGAAACGAGAAAAATACACTGGCGGTCAACGTATGTAACAATACGCTCTTTATGGTAACTATATATAGTTTTGCGGTGATTATACAATCACTAGCTCATCGTAGAGCATCGTATTGCACCCTACTGACCGACCACATAGTCGACGTGGCACTTCGTTGACTGGTTAAATTGTCACCTAGTTTCTGGGTCCCACCTGTCAGTTGACAGACCAAAGAAATCAGCTAAAATCAAAGAGTGTAGTACATCTACACTTCCAATGCATTTAGCCTTTAATCAAAATCGATATTGATTGATTAATGCACCAACTTGTGCTCTAGGTATAGGCTACATGTCTATCCTTCATTATAGCATGCAACGACCTTCATTTAATCTTATTCTCTCAATGGTCGCATGCACACATAAGGCTGGTCATAGTGGGAGTGACTTAGCAAGTAACATAACAAACCCCAAGAAAAGTTTGCTTATGTGGCATGTACTTAATGAGGAGAGAGGTGTTTGGAGTAACATAACATGTTATAGTAACATAACGCATCTCAAGGCAAAATGAGTCTACATCTTAATAAATGATGCCTTGCATGATACCACACATATGTTACTCCTCACTATGAAGGTAGTAACATAGACTAGTAACATATGCATGTTAGTAGTCTAAGTTATTCCCCACTATGACCAGACTTATACCAGCCTAAGTCTGCTACTTTTGGGCGTTAATTATGCCCTGGTCAATGTGTAAATCTCTAAATGTATAGTCTTTCACGGACGTAGGGAGTAGGTTGAGCACTTGAGCGTGAGCGTGTGTGTTGCGTCGTGTGCTGTGTGCCGCATGGGTGTGTGAGTGTTATGTGGCCCATGTGTACGTGTGAGTGTTGCATGTTGCATGCATGCATGCATGCATGCATGGGGCTTACTCCCTCCCATTGACATGTTCATATTTCAAGCTTCCTCTGTTCCCTCCATATGGTGATACTCCCTCTGTTCCCAAATACGGAGTAAAATCCTCCCTCTGTTCCCAATGTTCCCAAATACGGAGTATTTGTCTTTCTAGAGATTTCAACAAGTGACTACGTACGGAGCAAAATGAGTGAAGTGAGCATAGAGGCATAGGGATAATGTAGAAAGGAAGTCTTCGCGATCCATATTCCCCATCTCGGTCAGAGAGAACTATTCAACTAGTCTTCACAGTGAAGTGACAATACACGCTGCAGCAGATGGGACACTTAATTAATAAGCTGAACCAGCGTGTTGGTGTTACTAAATCAGCCTTACCCAGTACTGCCATCATGTTTGCCAGTAGAGCACGCTTCTGTCCTCCATTAACTGACATATGGGCCCATCTTGTGGTAGACACATATGTCATCGGTGTAACTATTTACACTCCGAAGGACGGTATATCCTGGTAGTAGTAGTAGAGTTGAGATTTAATGCACTTTCTTCCCCGTCTTCCACTCTTCTTCCTCCTCTCTTCCCCATCGTCGGCCGCACACCATTTCCCCCGCTCTCCGCCGCCTACCACGCTTATCTTCCTTGGTAGCTCGCGATACCATATCCCCCGCCACCGCCGCCACACGAGGAGAAGCTTCTTCGCTCGCCCGCCTGAATCCACTTCCCCGCTGGCTCGCAGGCACTGAAAACCTCAATGTCAGAACTAACTGACATGCAGAGCCGCGATTGGAATTCCCTCCCCGATGTTCTCTTGGAGCAGATCTGTAATCGTATGGACCTACTCAGCACCGTCCGTCTGGCCGCATGCTCGATGTATTTGTACCATCTACTCATCTGCAACCGGCCGGCTCTTTTCAAGACACCCTGCTTGCTGATGCCCGATCCTTGCAGGTGGCCCAGACACCGACTTGACGATCCTACGGAGGTTGCTGTGGTGCCCCTCGACATGCTACCACTACCCGTCCACCTGTCCTTCATGCGCGCGCCACCATCGGGCGGGCTCAAGGCCAACTCGATCGCCCTCATCCACCAATCCGTAGTCCGTGGTGTCTCTTGGATATCTACACCCAGCGAGAGATCACCCTTCCATCTTTGGATATCGCCGCCATCGAGCCTCGCGGCCTGCCAGACACTCCTGCCTACTACGCACGAGACGCGTCGAGCTTTTGGCTCGACCTCTGTTTGTTGAAGGTTGTAATCTGCAAAGTGCCCACACCATCAGAAGACTACATGGATTACAAGCTCATTGTCGTGTTCAACATGGGATTAGTCTATCTGGAATCCAGTCGCCATACATGGTTATGGCTCATCGTCGATCCTCTTTACCCAACACTTCTGTCTGATGCTATAGTGCATGATCGTTTATGCGGTCGACGCACAGATTGGCGGCCTATACTGGTGGAATCTATCATCGTGTAATTGTTCTATCTCATCTCATCTTTACCTTAAGAATACGACTGCCTGTTCATTGTTACAAATTTAGAATATATAGTATGTCTATAACCACATCATTGCTATATGTTCCTCTCATTTCCTAGATTTTAATGACCACACATGTTATTGTTAGAGTTGATATGAGAACAATTGGTATCTAATGATTGTTAGAATAGATATTGTGAGTATAACCTCATGATTGCTATATGTTATTGCTTAGAGTTGATATGATAACTGTAGTAAGTGCTATGGTAGAATATGAGTAGGCCCTGTCATATCTGTTTTCCTCTCATTGTTACATGATGTTTGAACCATGATATATTGCTAGAATATGAAAGCCATTGGCTTATTTTTTTAACTTGGGGTATGATTATGACCATGGCATTGCAATTCTCTGTCTATGAATGTGTCACTGTTATAATTATCTTAATTCCACACATACTCTCTACATGATTGTTTATTCTTGTCCTTTTGGTCTCCAATTTGAATTGTTGCAGCAGACACAAATGCGCTGGCCTTCATGATTCCAGGACCTTGAATCATACCAGCCGATGGGCAGTGGTTTATCACTCGTTCAGCGGACGATGGTCATTTTATGCTCATTTGCACGTACCAAATTGACCAAACCATTTCATCAAACCACATGCAGTACAATGCAGGGGGCGTTCGTGAAATTGATGGCTATGGCTGCTTCGTGTTCGAGAAAGATCCCAGCTCCGTTGGGCCAGGCGTATTCAACTGGAGGCGGGTTTACAGCCTCGGCAACCACTCCATGTTCTGCGGGCTCAATTATCCGATCATCCAACCAATCATCGATCATATCACCGGCGATGATTACCGTGCTAAGCAACTTCCATTCACTAGGGGGGACTGTGTTTACACATCATACCATGGGTTTCATGAATCACCATATCCAGAGATTCGTCGACACAGCTTGTTGCTAGATAATCTCCAGTGTGTGAAAGGCATCAAGCTTCCATGCGATGGATGGCTTTTGCAAACCCGACATGCGGCGATGTGGTTCATGCCAACACCAAATATGCACAACTTGATTCATACTGATATGTAGACTGAGCCATGTATTATGCTGCTGTAGCACGACCCTCTTTTGTTGGATATTATGTACTGTTGTTATTTTGAAGCACTCCTCTGGTTTGAAGGATATATACCTGTCTGGGATCAAGTGCATCGTAACTGACCTGCGCAGGATGGACTGATAATGGTGATGGAGATGCTGTGTAGTATATATATATACATATATATATATATATATATATATATATATATATATATATATATCACTTAGGCTTCAAGTGCGTACTTGTTAGTTAAACCTATGGTTAAAACGTGACACTAAATACGACTAGTAAGTAGTACAATAGCAGTACTAGTATACGTCGGTCAAATTATTCATCATGTCCACACATTGAATTGACGTGACAACACGCTGCGTGTGAGGTGACACAAGAATACCGGCGGTGTGTTCGGGTATTCTGGACTTCAGATTTGGAGTACCACTTATCTGTCGAAATCTTTCATCATTCGCTTAAAACAGTTGATTGATCATACATTGAGTAACATATAACTGGAATTAACCCATGCAAGTCGAAGAAGGATTGGCCGGTGCTGCACTGGAATTAACCCATGCAAGTCGAACAAGGATTGGCCGGTGCTGCCGGCTGGCATCAAGTTCGATCCCATGGATCTGGAGCTGATCGAGCACCTTGAGGCCAAAGTGAGTGCTGACAGTGTGAGATCTCACCCTCTCATCGTTTTGTTCATACCAACCATCGACAGCGAGCACGGCATATGCTACACCCATCCCGAGAAACTTCCAGGTAAGACAACGACCAGCCGTCTACTTGAACAATCATAGTCCTTTGTTTATAGCTCTATTTTTCTTTTTAGACGCAGACCTGGTGAAGCAATTACAACTTGACAGTTAATAAAAAGTGAAACAAGTGACTGCAACATGCCAAAGATGTTATGAAAATGCCAACTACATACACTAAAACCTGTATTCGACAATACTGCAGGTATCACACTAAGTGGCCTAAGCAAGCATTACTTCCAGTGCAATTCCAGGCTGTTCAAAAGGGGCATGTGGACGCGTCACAACATACAGTCGGAGTGCGGCATGCACGCGGTGTGGCACAACACTGGCAATACCTTGCCGGTGATGGTCAATGGCCGGCAGATGGGCAGCAAAAAGTTTCTGGTGCTGCACACCAAAAGAACTTTGACCAGCAGAGGACCAACTGGGTGATGCACCAGTACCACCTCGGGGACCTGGAGCAAGAGAAGGAGCGGGAGCTGGTCCTCTGCAAGATTTTCAACCGGACGAACACTAGGGCCAGGAGTTAAAAGATTATAAGTTAGTTTGGTATTGGTACTTGTACTACCTTGTCTTCCGCAGGTTGGTATTGTTGTTAACGATCTTTTGGTATGAACTTGGCATTTCCTTCCAACCATCATGCCGAGGGTCTACGTGGATATAAAGCTGAATCATTTGTTTCGAAACGAATTTACAAGCACCTGATTTTTATTTGATGGGTAGCATAAGCACCTGCCCTTCGAATTCCCAGTACTCCAAATTTTTCGAAACAAGTGCATGCTCTTATTATCGCGATGAAAAAACAATTTCCCTGCTGCATCCCAGTTATCAGTCTGTACTTGCAGAATTCTCTCGCTTATTGAGCATCTATATTGTTTTTTCAGGTCGAGCAAGTTTCAACTGGGCTGTAAACTGCCCAAGCTTCATTTTATTTTTAACAGGCCCAGCCCATGACGACAACGGGGCACAAAGATCCAGCAGGTAACTACTGGCCTCTGGCCCGCCATCGTTAGTTATATTTTGTCTTACAACATCCGCAGGCACTTTTTTTACTGAATCAAACACACAGCCCGGTTCTATTTTCCTCTTGAAACGCATGTCCTACATCCGTTTTCTAATCTCTACCTATAGTTTTACTAGTTCATATACATGTATCATTATATTGAAAATACATAAAATTCACTTTCCATATTTACATCCTTATTTTTTTTTGTTTTCCCTCCCAGCGCTGATTTTTTTACCACTCATTTTCCCTTAAACCAACTCAATTGTCCCATGTCTTATTTCCTTACAAAAATAAAAGGATTTTTTTGGCAAATCACTAAGTTCTTAAAAATGTTTATCATTTCGGGATTACAAAAGTTCGGACTCCACCGAAATATGCAAAATAAGGTTGAAATTTTTTGACCGTGGTCCTGGGCAGAAAATGGGATGTAATAAATTACTTAAGAATTAGCAAATGGGCTCTATGTGGTCTGCCACAGATTTGGAGGCTGACTTGTGGGCCTACTAAGTTCATGCGTACACAAGGTTTATCAAAAAAGAAACTTAATCAACAATCAACTCTACCAGCGTCAGACCATTAGATGTCAATCTAACGGCGATCGTCCTTCTTCGCCTCGATCTTCCCGCTCCACCAAGAAACCAGCACCGTTGAACCGCCGCTCCCGCCTCCTCAGCAGGTGTGGTTGCCGGGCAGGCCTCACAGCCCCATCATATTCTCGCATCGCTGGCCTGTCTCTCCCTCTACTCACCCACAGCTCCTGTTATTTTCCAGCGACGGCAGCCGAACCAGTCAACCCTCGTATTCTCCACCGTGTGGGCAGCCACTGCCGTGTCTTCCCGGCCCGCGTCGCTCCCTTCTTAGGCCTTGCCGCCGCCCACCGCCTCGGTGCTCTCTCTGGCGTGGTCAACATGGTAAACGAACAGATCCATCGAAGTGGACTCTACATGGAGAGGTCGACACTGGGCCCACGGCCGCACACAAGGAAATGCCTCCTTATTACGCGCAAAATAATGATTCCTCCACCGACATCCGGGACCACCGAAGGGCCTCTCAGATTTCACGGAAAAATGTTCACTCCACGACAAAGTCGACCCACTAACTATATCTTCGCACGCAAGGAAGTGCCTCCTTATTGCGCACAAAAAAATGAATACCCCCCTGCCAGCTGGGACCCACCATAGTGGGAGGCTGACTTGTGGGCCTACTAAGTTCAACGGGATGGAGGGCTTTGTCAACTTAGTCAATATGAACGATTCTAGCTCCAAAGGACCGTGACAATGTCCATCCAACGGCCTTAGTGCTTCTTCAACCTCTGGTCTTCTTGCTCCAAATTACCAAAGGAGCACCGGTCGTGCCGCACCGCTCCCGCCTCCCGTGGCGGGTTGTCTTGCCATGAGGCCTCACCGACCCCATACTACTCCCACCGCTGGCCAGCCATCCCTCCACTCACCCACACCCCTCGTTATTTCGCTGGCGACGGCAGCCTCGCATCAGAGTCAACCAAGGAACCTTGTACTCCTCTCCGCGTGGGCATCCACTATCGCGTCTTCCCCGACTCCGCGTCATCCCCTTCCTAGGCCTCGCCATCGTCCACCGCCTTGGTGCTCTCGGCGCGGTGTGGTCAATGTGGTCAATGACCGACTTCCATCAAAAGAGTACTGTACGTCGAGAGGCTGACAGCTGGGTCCACGGCCGCAGCCCAGTTTTTTTGTGATTTGTCAAGTAAGTCGCTTTGTCAGGCCTGTTGGGCTGCAAATCTTTCAAGATGAGGAGAGCTTCATTCAGCTGGCCGAGAAAATGGCCTATCAATAATGAGAAATGAGCTGCACATTTTTAAAACACATCAAACCACCAATTGGTTTCAAATTTCTTTTTTTCATTTCGAGATTTTAAATTGCATTGATTTTTGTGCGTGGACAATTTGTTGGATTTTATATTGATATACATTTATTTTTAAAATCAGTTTGAATGTGACTCGAAGTTTAGGGATTAAAAACAGTTTGGACTGCACCGAAATATGCAAAATTTCGTATAATTTTTTAACTGTGGCCACAATATGGACTGTAATGCTAACAAAAAGAATATGGGCTCCAAAAAAACCCTTAAGAATTAGCAAATGGGCTGTAACTTATTAGAAATAATGGCAGATGGGTTGTATTATGTTTTGCACAGATTTGAGGCTTTCCTAAAAAAAAGGTTAACACACAAGCAGTGACTGTTGGATGTCCATCAACCGGCCTTCGTGCTCCTTCAATCTCTGCTCTTCCTGCTCCAGCCGCTCAAACAAGCGCCGCGCGACCGCTCGCTTCTCCTCCTCCGCTGCCGGGCTATGTTGCCACAGCCTCACCTCCCCAACAGATTCCCATCGCTGGCCTAGCCATCCTCTACTCACCCACACCGCTGTTGTTCTCCGGCGACGGCAGATTTAACCAAGAAACCTCGTGACACTCAGATTCTCCGTGGGAAACAACCGCCGAGTCTTCCTGCCTCCATGTTGTTCCTTCCTAGGCCTCGCCGCCCACCGCCTGGTGCTCTCGGCGTGGCCTAGTCAACGTGGTCAATGACCGACATGCATCTGAAGTGCACTGTATGTGGAGAGGCTGACAGCTGGGTCCACGGCCGGACGCAAGGAAATGCCTCCTTATTACGTGCAAAATAATGATTCCTCCACCTCACATCTGGGACCCACCGAAAGGGCTTCTATATTTCGCAAAAAAAACGTTACCGCTAGTGACAGCTTGGACCCACCAGCTATATCTTCGCACGCAAGAAAGTGCCTCCTTATTACGAACAAAAAAATGAATACTCCCCCTGCTAGCTGGGACCCAGTATAGTGGCAGGCTGACTTGTGGGCCTACTAAGTTGACGGGGACAGAGGGCTTTGTCAACTTAGTCAACATGCACGATTCTAGCTCCCGTGACCATACGATGTCCATCCAACGGCCGTAGTGCTTCTTCAACCTCTGGTGTTCTTGCTCCAGCCGCCCAAACCAGCGCCGGTGGTGCCTCGTGCTCTCGCCTCCCGTGGTCGGGTTGCGCGATGCGGCGGAGGCCTCACCGCTTCTACTACTCCCACCGCTAGCCGTGCCATCCTCTACTCACCCACACCCCATGTTATTCTCGCGACGACGGCAACCTCACACCGGAGCGAAGTAGTGAACCTCATACTCCTCACGCTGCGGCATCCACCGCGCGTCTTCCCCGGCCCGCCGCCCCTTCCTAGGCCTCGCCGCCGCCCACCGCCCGGTGCTTCGGCGCGGCGTGGTCAACGTTGTCAAGGAATGGCTTCCATCGAACGTGGATCTGACGCGGAGAGGCCGACAGCCGGGTCCACGACCTCAGCAAGGAAGTGCCTCCTTATTACGCCGCAAAATAAGTATTCCTCCACCGACAGCGGAACGGGCCACCGATTTCGCGAAAAACATTTCCGACCGCTGGGACCCACCAGTTACATCTTCGCACGCAAGGAAGTGCGTCCGCAAAAACTACGATTCGCCTCTCGATTGCTGGTACCCACTGCTACATCTTCGCAGCAAGGAAGTGCCCGGATACCGACCCACCTAGTCGAAGCGTACGTAGCATTGTCATTCTGGTCGCGAATGTGTATGTACATACTGTCCAATGTAGAGGCGCGCACGTGTCGTAGTAGAGGCGTGCACGTAGCATGTACACGTACGTACAGCGGCAAGTGTGCAAGAAAGAAAATACGGCCACGTACGTACATACGGGCAGGGTCTCGAAGGCCTACTTGCGCATACGTACGGACATGGCTCATGTACATGGTTGGGTCGGAATGGAGAAACTGCGTCGACGTCATGTTCATGGGGAGCCAACCGGCTGGGTTGGAACGGAATGCGTCGTCATGTTTATCGGGAGGGCTTGGACGGAACAGCCTATGGAAACGAGGCCTGGTGTACCGCAGAACGGAGGAAACGGCCTTGTGTTCGACCGGCCGCGGTCGAAATGGGATCCTGTTCATTGGGAGGGGTCTGGCATACCGCAAAACGGAGGAAACAGACCTCCCACGGTTGAAACGGGGGTCCTGTTGATCGGGAGGGGTGTGCGTACCGCAAAACAGAGGAAACAGACTTGTGTTGGAGCGCTACGGTCGAAATGGGCGTCCTTTTCATCGGGAGGGGTGTGGCGTATCGCAAAACGGGACTCTACGGGATACTGTACATCTCCACCGTTGACCCCCTCCAGCCTCCACGGGCTACTGTTCATCCACCGTCGACCTCCTCTAGCCTCCATGTCACGCCCAAGATGCGACCCTATCCTAAAGGAACTCGAAGGTCCCACCAAGGATAGAAGCGCATCTTGAAGACGCTTTTGCAAGGCGGATATCATTACATCAACATTACATAATAGTGGGGATACCTCCAATACATACAATGTCACATGAATACAACAATACAACATACAGGGTCAACATCCGACTACGGATGAATCATAAATGTAAACTCAAACAATATCCACTCCGCTAGCCCAGCTGCCGACCGAACCTATCCCCGATCAAGAAGCGTAAGAAGAACTCAACGCAAGCAAGCACCGCCTCGCGCCATGATCATCGCAAACCTGTACCGCAATCGGTGGTGTAGTAATCAGGAGCCACGAGGACTTAGCAATCCCATTACCATGGGTATCAAGACTAGCAAAGCTTAAAGGGGTAAGGAAAGGGTAAAGTGGTGAGGTTGCAGCAGCGCTAAGCATATATGGTGGCTAACCAACGCAAATAAGAGCGAGAAGAGAGCAAGCTTAAACGGTCGTCAACTAGTAATGATCAAGAAGTGATCCTGAACTCCTACTTACGCCGACATAACCTAGAAACCGTGTTCTCCTCTCGATCAACCCCAAAAGAGACACTCACGGTTACGCACATGGTTGGTGTATTTTAGAAGAGTTTGCTTCAAGTTTACTACAACCGGATATTAACAAATTCCATCTGCCACATAACCGCGGCACGGCTCTCGAAAGTTTATACCTCGCAAGGGTGTCCCAACTTAGCCCATGATAAGCTCGCGATCAACGGGATATTCTTCTCCTGTGGAAGACCCGATCAGTCTCGTAATCCCTGCTACAAGACATTTCGACAAAGAATAAAACAAGACCAGAAGACCGCCCGATGCGCCGACAATCCCGATAGGAGCTGCACATATCTCGCTCGTGGCAACACCGGATGAGACAAAGCTACGAGTAAAACCAAGCCTCGAAGTTTCTGCGTGGTGGTTCTCAAGAAGCGTTTCGGTTCGAACCAGCACTTAGAGAAGCACCGCCTGGGGGCTAAATAAAGATGACCCTTGGGTTGGCCGACCCAAGGAAGGGTATAGGTGGTGGTGAGGCAAATGGTAAAACCAAGGTTGGGCCTTGCTGGAAAAGTCTTATTCAAAGCGAACGTCAAGGGGTCCCATAAATCACCCGACGCGTTAGGGACGCAAAATCCGGGAACATAACACCGATATGACGGAAACTAGGGCGGCAAGAGGAACAAAACACTGCATAAGGCCGAGCCTTCCACCCTTTACCAAGTATATAGATGCATTAATAATATAAGAGATATTGTGATATCCCAACCAAAATCCTGTCCACCATGGAGCAATCTTCAACTTCACCTGTAACTAGCAACGCTATAAGAGGGCTGAGCAAAAGCGGTAACATAGCCAAACAACGGTTTGCTAGGAAGGGTGACAAAGGTTAGAGGTTCATGGCAATTTGGCAGGCTTGAGCAGCAAGTGATAGGTAACGCAACATAGCGATAGAACGAAGCAACTAGCATAGCAATGATAGTAATGAGATCCAAGGTGGCGGTCATCTTGCCTGAAATCCCGCTAGGAAGAAGAACGAGTCCATGAAGAAGATGAACGGGAGTAGTCGAACGAATCCTCACAATCGCAACATTACCGGAACCAAGAAGCAACACCGGAAAGAAACAAACAACATGGTAAATGCACAAGCATAAACATGGCATGATGCACAATCAAGTATGATGCATGTCCGGTTTAATGAAGCATGGCATGGCAAAGAGCAACAAACATCCGTACAAATTAAGTGGAGCTCAATAAGCAACGAGTTGCATATTGACGAAACACCACATTCGAGTTATTTAGTTCGCTCTCGTTTAGGTACTCAACAATATTAAATGTTGTTAAACATGGCAAGAGGTGAAACATAATAAAACTACACTATCTAAGCAATTTAAATGAGGCCGGAACAACAAACAACAATTCCGGAAAATCCCCATGTCCATATTTCGAATTTGGTACTGTTCTGCCCTAAACACAATTTTAATGTTGTTAAACAGAAAAATAAAGTGTACCATGTTAAACTAGGCATTTTTCCACCCCAAATACATATAAAGTTTGTTTAAAACCGAGCTACGGTTATTTAGTTATGAAATAAATCATTTAGTAGGCATTTAGGAAAATTTAAACCAACAACATTTTAAATATTTTAAACATGGATGAAAGTGGCATATTCTTAATCTACACAAAATTCTAAGCATTTTACATGTTAAAATCATTTTATTATGATGCACGGTTTGTGAGTTATTAGATGCATGAACATGGAGGGTTATTTCTGTAATAAGCATGTCCAGGATTATTTAGCAAATTCGTCCAGGAAAAAAAACATGAGATGGGCCGAATCTGGCTGGCCCGACAGGAGCACTGGGCGCGGCTTAGAGATGGGCTGCAGCTCACCTAGCTGGGTCGGCCCAGATGGGTGGAGAGGCCAAGGCAGGCCGGCTTACAGGAGCTGGGCCACGGGGCGGGACTTGGCGAAATCGCGGTCAACGCGAGGCGAGGCGAGCGAGCTGCTGCTTGTTACTGAAGAACAGAGGCGGCAGCAGCAGGTTCATGGCGACGGACGGCGGGAACGGCTGCCGCGACGTGGGGCTTGGGCGCGACGCTGGAGAGGAGGCAGACATGGACGCGGAGGAGGCAAGGGCTCGTGCTCGTCCTCGTCTCCGTGAAGCAGAACGACGGCGACAGACTTGGCGCAAAGCAAGGGAGGTCCGGCAGGGGCGCGGGTCTCCAGGACGGCCGATCTGGCCAGGAACGGGCTTGGACGGCGGCTTGACTCTTGCTGGGGCACAAGAAACAGGGAGTTGAGAGAGGGAGAGAGAAGCAAAGAGAAAGGGGAGGGACGACAGGGAAAGGAGGGCGGCAACGCTGCTCACCGACGGTTCTGCAGCGACGGCGAGGCCTTGAGGTGGAGCAGAGGCGAGGTCTTGGCGCGGGCGAGCAAGGTAGCAGGGAGGCTGAAGACGTCGGATCCAAGGCCGAGGCCAGAGGAACTTGATCCCGGCGACGACGGATCTTCCGCGGGCGCCCATGGGGTTTCTTCTGCTGCGGACCCTGAAAGGGCGAGGATTTGGCCTGGTGGTGCTTGCTCCGACGAGCTCCGTCGTGGAGGCGGCGGGGTCCAGCAGGTCAGGCGAGGCGAAGTGCGCTCGGGCGCTGCGCTGTTGCTGCGGGCTCGAGGAGAAAGCAGAGGAGGAGCTCCTCTCTTGTGGGCTTGATCGAGGGGGGATCCCAAGGAAGAGGGGACTGGAGGAGTGGCGGCGGCGCGATGGAATGGGAAGGATGGGACAGGATCCCTAGATCCTAGGGTTGGACCTATATATATAGCAAGTGGTTTAGATTAGGGGTATTTAGTCCCTCCGATCGAAATCAAACGGCCGAGAATAAATAGGTTAGGGAGTCCAAAAGAGAAAACGGAGATGTTTTATAGATGATTGGGGATGATCCGGACCCAATGGTGATGACTGAGCGGGTCGGGTTCGGGAAGGTTTTTGACGCAAGACGAGGGGTTTGAGAGAGGTCGACGAAGACAAGAGGGCTTGACAAAAGATAAACGGAGACAAAGAGAGAAGCGGCAACTACAAATGACTACGAAGTTTTATGAAAATATGCAAATGCAATGCGATGATGCTATGAGATGAGATGCCCGACATGAACACAAAGCAAAACAATGATAAAAACCCAACCACAAAGGAAAAAATATCGCATCTCCGGAAAAGGCAAGAGTTGGAGTTACGAATATGGAAAGTTTCATCCGGGGCATTACAACACTCCACCACTACGAGAGTATCTCGTCCCGAGATCTAGGATGGCACCAGAGAGAAAACGGAAGAGGAAGATAAGAGGTAAAACTAAGTTGCTTCTTTGACGAACGAGTGAAACCATGAACCTTGAGGTGCTGAGCAAAATGAAAGAAAGAAAACAACGAAGATGACAAAAGTTGAAAACACTCCGTTAGAAAAGAGGAACAAGGGATACGACGAGAACTTAGAGTTTAGGGGACAATAAATTTTTTGAAGCTACTCCGATTAAAACAAGATGAGAGAGGAAGAATGATATAATTTGGGCAGCACTCCGACTGTAAATGGAAGGAATTGAACATGAACTTGACAAGATGAGAGGATAGTTGATGAGATCAACCACACTCTACCTCTGAAACTATTGAAAGAATGGCACAAGGGGTAAGAAAGATTTCAGACAGCTCTCCGGTTGAGGAAGGAGGCAAAACCTGATAAGATGAGAAAACTTGAATGGATGACACAACACTCCGGTTAAATGGATAAGCAAGAAAAGAACACGATCCTCACAAAACGAGGTGATTGGTGAAGAGCACAACATCACAATGCCTCCGGAAGAAATAATAGAAGATAGATCATTTGAATAAAAGAATGGAGAAGAAAATGCCAACTTCTGCCACAAATGATCTTGAAAAGCATCCTTGCAAAGAAGAATTGAACGGAGTTGTTGGAAAACCAACAACGAAAGGATAAGCTTGTAGTGGGCTTATGGAAAAGACCTCAAAATTATGAGGTGAGCTTCTGCCACCAACGGAAACAAATGGTTGGATTTATATCAACAAGGAGACGAGAAAACTTATTTCACCGGGAGGACAAATGAAGAACTTGGGTCATTTATAAGCACCATAAATAGCAATAATCCTTAGGGAAAGCTTTAGGTGAAATATAACCCAAGATAACTCCAATGAAGAGATTGATGGATTTAAATACCTCATTCTTGACAACATGTGAATCATGAAGCACGAGGAGAAATTGCGAAGAGTGACATAACACCATCTCAAAAGATATGGTAGAAAGAATTGCACTTCGGAATGCAAGATGAAGAATGCTTAATCTCCTCAAAACGAAGCATGTGTTGAGCACCATGTTTATTTTTGAGTATACCTTGGCGGATCATAACTCCGAGAAAATGTTGAAGAACAATTGAAGAATGAAAAGAATCCTTGACAAACCACCATGTAGAGCCTCCATGAAGAACTCCGGTAATAAAAGGATGATAAAAATTAGGAGAAGTTGAAAACACAAGGTTAAGCCTTGCGATGATTTAGATGGAGATTCGCGACGAGATAATGCGGAAAACTTGGAACTCCGGAAAAAGAATAGATGAAACACTAGAACCGAGAATTACTTCATCATGAACAATCTCCGGAAGAAGGAATTAATCACTTGGATGAAACAAGAATAAGAATTATGTCATGCCTATCCTTCACCAATTTAAATTGATGACAAGCAACGGATTTGGCATACTACTTATTCTTATAGAAAGGATTAAAATAGATATGGCGCAAACTTGAGAAGGTATTGATGGAACCACCGGTGAAATTTGGAAACAAAGAATGAATTAATATGATAACGAAGGAAGTGAAATCTTGAACGAACCACCATAAGAATTGAAAATGAACGTAGCAAAGGCACAATTCACCGGGAAGAACTGGAAAACGAATGAAGATACTTGAAGGGATTTAGATACATGAGAACGAAGAAATCATGAACTGATTAGAGGGTATTTGAACGATGCACCGGTAAGATTTGGAGAATGATAGCTACAGGCTGAGAATGAAGAATTATTACATGATGGCCTTCGGAGGAAAGAAATGGAAAACAACTCATGAAATGCTCCCGATGGTAAGAAAATAAATCTCACAATCAAAACGATTATGAGGATAGCATGAGGCTAGAACCATGAATCTTCAAGAGAATGGACCAAGATTTAGGAGAAATCCTTCTTCAATCTTCAACTGACGACGAGAAACACCACCAAAATTACTGAGATACTCCGGAGAATGAAAAGCAAAGATGTTGAGCCAACAATGAAAAAGAATTTGAAAGCGATCTTGGAGAAAGACATTTGATCGATGATAATTCATTCTTACGCCAAACTTTGCAATGAATTTGAGAATAACTCCGGAGAATTAGAAGAGTCGTAAGATCCTCGAAAAGACCTGTGGGTTAGGCCCACTCAAAAGAAAACACCGCTGAACAATTTTAAAGAGAGGTTGCACCGTTGAATTAAATGACTTGAATGAGATAATAATCTCCATATAGCTTGAACAGATCTTGGAAGAAAAGACGAGCCTTCTGAGATATCTTCAGCACTCCAGGACAAATGTATAGCAAGAAGTGAATGATTAAGAGGTGCATCGGCATGAGAAATCATTAGAAACGAGGAAAAGAATATGATGAATATCGAAAGCTTGAATTAAGTCCACCGGAAAAGAATACGGGAATGAAGAATGATGAACTTGGAGCTGTTGAGCATCTTCATGAGGAATCACTGGATAAGAACATTGAAAGAAAAGAATGAAGAGACTTTCACAAATAAAAGGATACGTGATTAAGAAATCTGAGTCCTTGAAGAAAAAGGGTGGGAGGGCGGGAAAACAAGGACAACTTGGGGACGGATGAAACGAACACCATTGAGAAAAACTTAGAATTGATCTCGCAGATGTTGAAAATGATCAGATCCACTTGAAGAGAAGCACGCCTGTTGGAAAAGAATTAACATGACGACCTCGATGATCAAGAAGGATTAGTATTCACATAGCAATATGAGAACACCGTTTAGGGAAGGTATGGAATCACCACTTGGCATTGAAGCAACTCGAATACCACAAAACAAAACAAAACAAAGGATTTGGCTTGAACAAAGGATTCGAAAAAAATACATATGATAGATATTTACCCAATCTCATATCATGCATCTGTCGGAAAGATATTCTAGGAGCTACTTGAATTCCCACCTATAAACTCCCGAAACTTTCTGGTTATGCAATCTGGTGTTGGGGATACAGGGACACAAAATATATCACCCAAACTAACAATACCTAGATCCACCAGATCCATCCGTCAACACATAACCAAGAAAACTCGAAATCGTAGTACCTCAACCTTCAAAAGCATCCGTTATACAAGCTATGGCAATATCCCTAACTCCCCAAAGATCGGGTGACGCCGAGGTTATCTCACCAACAACCGCATAAAAGAGATTTTCGATGTCGGCAAAACTCGTGTATTCCAGAATCGCAACGATAAAATTGTGACGACAACAGCTCGGAGCTCAACTCCCGGACACCGCCACAACCCCTAAATGTCGAGGCACCAAGAACAATGTTCTCGCCACAAGACTATCGAACGATTCCAAGATACCCGCGTGATCCTAAAAAAATTTCGTGAAATTTGAGGAGAGGAAAGACAAAACATCTACGCCGAGTCCTCACCAGAGCGAAAGGGACCGAGGAGTAAAAAGAATCCTACTCCGATATATATAATCCTAAGACTCAAAATAGTTTTCTTCTAGACTCAACAACGGCCAACAAACAAGGGGCTCCTAAGGTCGGTCGAGGCTCGATACTAACTTATCACGCCTAAGATGCGACCCTATCCTAAAGGAACTCAAGGTCCCACTAAGGATAGAAGCGCATCTTGAAGACGCTTTTGCAAGGTGGATATCATTACATCAACATTACATAATAGTGGGGATACCTCCAATACATACAATGTCACATGAATACAACAATACAACATACAGGATCAACATCCCACTACGGATGAATCATAAATGTAAACTCAAACAATATCCACCTCGCTAGCCCAGTGCTGCCGACCGAACCTATCCCCGATTGAAGAAGCGTAAGAAGAACTCAACGCAAGCAAGCACCGCCTCGCATCATGATCATCGCAAACCTGTACCGCAATCGGTGGTGTAGTAATCAGGAGCCACGAGGACTCAAAGAATCCCATTACCATGGGTATCAAGACTAGCAAAGCTTAAAGGGGTAAGGAAAGGGTAAAGTGGTGAGGTTGCAGCAGCTGCTAAGCATATATGGTGGCTAACCAACGCAAATAAGAGCGAGAAGAGAGCAAGCGGAACGGTCGTCAACTACTAATGATCAAGAAGTGATCCTCGAACTCCTACTTACGCCGACATAACCCGTAAAACCGTGTTCTCCTCTCGATCAATCCCAAAAGAGACACTCACGGTTACGCACACGCCAAGGGGGTCCCATAAATCACCCGACCGCTGTTAGGGACGCAAAATCCGGGAACATAACACCGATATGACGGAAACTAGGGCGGCAAGAGTGGAACAAAACACGTGCATAAGGCCGAGCCTTCCACCCTTTACCAAGTATATAGATGCATTAATAATATAAGAGATATTGTGATATCCCAACCAAAATCCTGTCCACCATGGAGCAATCTTCAACTTCACCAGAATTCAGCAACGCTATAAGAGGGCTGAGCAAAAGTGGTAACATAGCCAAACAACGGTTTGCTAGGAAGGGTGACAAAGGTTAGAGGTTCATGGCAATTTGGGAGGCTTGAGCAGCAAGTGATAGGTAACGCAGCATAGCGGTAGAACGAAGCAACTAGCATAGCAATGATAGTAATGAGATCCAAGGTGGCGGTCATCTTGCCTGAAATCCCGCTAGGAAGAAGAACGAGTCCATGAAGAAGATGAACGGGAGTAGTCGAACGAATCCTCACAATCGCAACATTACCGGAACCAAGAAGCAACACCGGAAAGAAACAAACAACATGGTAAATGCACAAGCATAAACATGGCATGATGCACAATCAAGTATGATGCATGTCCGGTTTAATGAAGCATGGCATGGCAAAGAGCAACAAACATCCCTACAAATTAAGTGGAGCTCAATATGCAACGAGTTGCATATTGACAAAACACCACATTCTAGTTATTTAGTTCGCTCTCGTTTAGGTACTCAACAATATTAAATGTTGTTAAACATGGCAAGAGGTGAAACATAATAAAAGTACACTATCTAAGCAATTTAAATGAGGCCGGAACAACAAACAACAATTCCGGAAAATCCCCATGTCCATATTTCGAATTTGGTACTGTTCTGCCCTAAGCACAATTTTAATGTTGTTAAACAGAAAAATAAAGTGTACCATGTTAAACTAGGCATTTTTCCACCCCAAATACATATAAAATTTGTTTAAAACCGAGCTACGGTTATTTAGTTATGAAATAAATCATTTAGTAGGCATTTAGGCAAATTTAAACCAACAACATTTTAAATATTTTAAACATGGATGAAAGTGGCATATTATTAATCTACACAAAATTCTAAGCATTTTACATGTTAAAATCATTTTATTATGATGCACGGTTTGTGAGTTATTAGATGCATGAACATGGAGGGTTATTTCTGTAATAAGCATGTCCAGGATTATTTAGCAAATTCGTCAAGGAAAAAAAACATGAGATGGGCCGAATCTGGCTGGCCCAACAGGAGCACTGGGCGCGGCTTAGAGATGGGCTGCAGCTCACCTAGCTGGGTCGGCCCAGATGGGTGGAGAGGCCAAGGAAGGCCGGCTTACAGGAGCTGGGCCACGGCGCGGGACTTGGCGAAATCGCAGTCAACGCGAGGCGAGGCGAAGCGAAGCTGCCGCTTGTTATCAAGAATGAGGCGGCAGCAGCAGGTTTATGGCGACGGACGGCGGGAACGGCTGCGAGCGACGTGGGGCTTGGGCGCGACGCTGGAGAGGAGGCAGACCGCGGACGCGGGAGGAGGCAAGGGCTCGTGCTCGTCCTCGTCTCCGTGAAGCAAAACGACGGCGACAGACTTGGCGCGAAGCAAGGGAGGTCCGGCAGGGCGCTGGTGTCTGTGGACGGCCTATCTCGCCAGAACGGGCTTGGACGGCGGCTTGACTTCTGCTGGGGCACAAGAAACAGGGAGTTGAGAGAGGGAGAGAGAAGCAAAGAGAAAGGGAAGGGACGACAGGGAAAGGAGGGCGGCAACGCTGCTCACCGACGGTTCGGGCAGCGACGGCGCAGGCCTTGAGGTGGAGCAGAGGCGAGGTCTTGGCGCGGGCAGCAAGGTAGCAGGGAGGTCAAGACGCCGGATCCAAGGCCGAGGCCAGAGGAACTTGATCCCGGTGACGACGGAGCTTCCGTGGGCGGCCATGGGGTTTCTTGTGCTGCGGACCCTGAAAGGGCAAGAGAGGTCAGGAGGGAGAGGGCACGAGGAAGGAGAAGAAAGAGGGCAGGGTGCAAGGACGGCCTGGTGGTGCTTGCTCACGAGCCCGCTGTGGAGGCGGCGGGTCCAGCAAGTCGCGTGGCGGAGGCGCCGGGCGCCTGCTGTTGCTGCGGGCTCGAGGAGAAAGCAGAGGAGGAGCTCCTCTCTTGTGGGCTGGATCGAGGGGGGATCCCGAGGAAGAGGGGACTGGAAGAATGGCGGCGGCGCGATGGAATGGGAAGGATGGGACAGGATCCCTAGATCCTAGGGTTGGACCTATATATATAGCAAGTGGTTTAGATTAGGGGTATTTAGTCCCTCCGATCGAAATCAAACGGCCGAGAATAAATAGGTTAGGGAGTCCAAAAGAGAAAACGGAGATGTTTTATAGATGATTGGGGATGATCCGGACCCAATGGTGATGACTGAGCGGATCGGGTTTGGGGAAGGTTTCGGACGCGCACGAGGGGGTTTGAGAGAGGTCGACGAAGACAAGAGGGCTTGACAAAAGATAAACGGTGACAAAGAGAGAAACGGCAACTACAAACGACTACGAGTTTTATGAAAATATGCAAATGCAATGCGCATGATGCTATGAGATGAGATGCCTGACATGAACACAAAGCAAAACAACTGACAAAACCCAACCACAAAGGAAAAATATCGATCTCCGGAAAAGGCAAGAGTTGGAGTTACGAATATGGAAAGTTGCATCCGGCGTTACACTCCACCCGCGATCGCTCATCCACGGGCCCTGCTCATCCAGCCTCCACCGCCGCTACTCCACCGACCATCGCTCAACCAGCCTCTCCACGGCTCCTTTTCAACCACCCTCCACGGGCTACTGCTCATCCAGCCCTCCAGCGCTCATCGCTCATCTTGCCTCCACGGGTGGTCCTGTTCATCCAGCCTCCATGGGGTCCTGCTCATCCAGCCCCAACCGCTCGACCGATCGGGGTCCTGCTCATCTAGAGGCAACATCACGGGTCCCGTTCATCCAGCCCACCGAACTGCTCATCCAAACCCCCCAAAGAACGCCATCGCTCATCTAGAGGCAGATCGATCGGCTTCAGCTTGCAGCAATAGCGGCGAATCGCCGACCGGGTTCGCTAACACCATCGATCGATCGCCGGGTTCAAGAACGCTGTAGCTCGCAAAGGTAATCGCCGCGCTCGCTTAGAGCCCAACGCCTTGCTCGGGTTCGCTAGAGCTCAATGCTCGCACCCATGTGCGCGCGCAGTATGAAAGAAACGCGCATCGCCGCCCCAACTACTCCACCGTGAATCGGAACACCCCGATATTTTCCTCGCCTCACTTCTACCACGGTTTTTTCTGTCATGGACGGCCCAAAGAATGTCATGCGCTATGCCTCCGCCTGCCCATGATGGAAAGCCCATTTTCTGTCATGATTTTTTGTCATAGAAGTAGGACCCCACCACATCTATGATGATACCGGGTTTTGTCACAATTATCGTCACAGAAGTGTCATAAGTATGACAGAAAAAAGTTCCGTTCATCCCAAAATGTCACGGATGTGTCTTTTTTTGTAGTGTAAGTATGGGGCCTTGGTGAGCCTAGGGTAGTTTCACGTCTCATGGCGCGGCTTCTGGGACATGCTGACACCTCACAGCCGCTGGCTCAGGAGCTGTTGACCTCGGGAGTCGTCGTGAAGCTGTAGAATTTTGTTAGATCATCTGTTGGGTGCTGATCCTTCTCTATGCAAGGCCCCAGCCATGGGCTAGTCATGGCCTGGTGCACCATGTCGCGGTGCCCGTGGGGCACGGACTTAGGAGGAAGCGCCAATCACAAGCTCAATCGAGGGCGCCTCGCGAAGATTAGGAGAGCTGTAGCTCTCGAGCGATAGAGCTTCAGCGAGGTGTGCACACACACCTGCCGAGCCCCCGCGCAAGGTGCGCAAGGGAGAGCGTCGGGCAACTACCGCCCTCCCAGGCGTAAAACAAGGAACGATCGAGTAGGCATCAAAAGGAAAGGAAAACCCATCCGAGCAATCGAAAGAGAACACCAGAACTCCAAATTCCATAAAAAAAGGGGCAAACCAACTACAGAAAGCAAATGAATAGCCGCGTCCGGCACCTAGCCTAGTCTTCTCACCAGCGTGGAGCTAAATGCTGCCACTAGGATGCGGGAGGGAGCCCCCGAGGCCCGAGGGCGGCACTCCTGAGACTCTGGGGCGTGTACAGCCCCACTCACTATTACGTGAGAGTGTCACGGGCGGAGACCTTCACACGCATTGGGCCTTGCTTCACAGGCGCTGGGCCTTGCTTCATTGGTAGAACTTCCGGAGGTGCTCGATGTTCAAGGCGTTCTAGATGGGGACCCCGTCCCGCGTCTCCAGGCGCACAACTCCAGGCCTGGAGACATGGGCAACCCTAAACGGGCCCTCCCACATGGGCGAGAGCTTATGCAGCCCTTCCTTGGAGAGCACCCGCCATAGGACGAGGTCGCCCACCTCGAGCATCCTGGAGCAGATGCTGCGGCAGTGATACCCCCGCAACGCCTGCTGGTATCTTGCCGCTCAGAGCATGGCTTCATGGCGGCGTTCCTCCCCATCACAAGGTGTATCCCCCGCATGGCGTCCCGCTGTGTCTCATCAAACGCCAGGACACGTGCGGAGCGATGCTTGACCTCGTGAGGGAGAACCACTTCTGCTCCGTAGGCGAGGAAGAACGGGGTCTCGTCTGTTGGCTTGGAGGCGATGGTGCGGATGGACCATAACACAAACTGGAGCTCGTCGTGCCAGCCCCTGCCGCAGGCCTCGAGCTTCTTCTTAAAGGTCCTGGTCTTGAGGCCTCTCAGGACTTCAACGTTGGTGCGTTCGTCTTGGCCATTGCTCCTGGGGTGTGCTACCGAAGCATAGCAGATCTGCGTTCCAAGGTTAGCACAATACGACTTGAAGAGATTGCTAGTAAACTGCGAGCCGTTCTCAGTGATGATGCGGTTAGGGACCCCGAACCGGCTCACAAGGGCCTTGATGAACTTAGCTGCGGACCCGGCCGGGATGGTGCGGATGGCCTCCACCTCTGCCCACTTGGTGAAATTGTCAACGACCACGTAGAGGTAGTGGTAGCCCCCAAGCTCTCGAGGGAACTGGCCTAGGATATCGAGCTCCCAGACCGCGAATGGCCACGAGAGCGGGATGGTCGGGAGGCCCTGAGCTGGCTGATGGATCTGCTTGGCGTGGAATTGGCAGGACTTCACCTACTCGGTCGCGTCGTTGAGTGCCGTAGGCCAGTAGAACCCGCTGTGGAACGCCTTACCGACCAGGGTTCATGAAGACGAGTGGTGCCCGCAGCCTCCGCCGTATGTCAGCCTAGCAACTCGCTCTCTGTTCCTAGAGATGCATCGCAAGGAAACATCATTTGGCCGCTTCTCAGATAACTCACCGCCCCGATGCAGATGTCGAGCTCGTCGGGCCACACGCCCACGCCCTCTTCTTTCTCCGACAGCTTCCTTGCGCTGTATTCCTTGAACTCCTTGGTCCAGCACCTCCCGAGGCTCGAGTGCCGAGGAGCAGCGTGTTCTCGAGGCCGGGCCACAGTGCCGGGCTCTCGAGGTAGGTGGCCGGGGAGTTCTCCCGACGCGCGCCGCCCCCGGCGGAGGTGCTGCCGAAGGCTTGAAGAGCCGCCTCAAAGACGCCTGACTCTTGGGGTTGGCGCTGATGCCCTTTTTGGCGATGTCGCCGCCTCCTTGTTGGTACCACGGGCACGGCCGCAACTCTAGGCCCAAGAACTGCTCTGCTTTATGTGCCTCACGAGGTATGCCTCCACGTGCTCGTCACTCGGCTCATATACCTTGTTGGAGAAGTTGACGAGGAGCTGTGAGGCGCCCCTGATGGTGAGGCACTTCACCCCTAGGGCCACCGTAGCCTTAAGGCCAACGATGAGGCCTTCGTACTCCGTGATGTTGTTGGAGACCTTCTCGCCCTGCTAGAAGCAGAACCGCACGGCGTAGTAGAGCTTGTCCTGAGTGGGTGAGATGAGAACTGCTCCAGCCCCCGCGCCCTGGCGTGCGAACGCGCCATTGAAATACATGACCCAGCCATCTAGCGCTTCACTTCCTGGCGAGAGGGATCGGTCCTCGCCTGCTTCAAGCCCCGGGGTGTCAGTCCATTCTGCCACGAAGTCGACGACCGCGGCTCCCTTGATGACCCTAGTTCTGCTGAACTCCAGTTGGAATGCTCGCAGCTCGATGTTCCATTCAGTGACTCTTCCAGCGGCATTGGCGCTCCTGAGTACCCTCTCCAGTGGGTAGGCCGAGACAACCTTGATTGGGTGACCATGTGTCACCCCCAATATGCGATACTATCCTAAAGAGACACGAAGGTCCCACCAAGGATAGAACTGCATATTGACACGCTTTTGCAAGGTGGATATCATTACATCAACATTACATAATATATGGGGATACATACAAGGCATACAAATGCCGCAAAAATACATCAATACATCATACATAAGACCAACATTCGACTATGGATGAAACACAAACAGAAGCTCAAACGACATCCACCCTGATAGCCTAGGATGCCGACCAGGAACCTATCCCTCGAACAAGAAGAAGCGGAACAAGAACTCCAAAACTATAAACATCGCTTCTCGGCCATGATCATCGTGATAACCTGTACCTCGCAACGGTGTTGTAGTAATCTGTGAGCCACGAGGACTCAGCACTCCCACTACCATGGGTATCAAGACTAGCAAAGCTTAATGGGTAAGGAAGGGGTAAAGTGGTGAGGTTGCAGTAGCGCCTAAGCATGTATGGTGGCTAAGTTACGAATACGAGAGTAAGATGAGAAGCTACGCAAGCGGTCGCCAACTAGTAATGATCAAGAAGTGATCCTGAACTACTTACGTTCAAACATAACCCCAAAACCGTGTTCACTTCCCGGACTCCGCCGAAAAGAGACCATCACGGTTACACAACGTGGTTGGTGTATTTTAATTGGGTTTACTTTAAGTATTCTACAACCGGATATTAACAAATTCCCATCTGCCACATAACCGCGGGCATGGCTCTCGAAAGTTTAAACCCTGCAGGGGTGTCCCAACTTAGTCCATGACAAGCTCACGATCCAAGGAGACAATCGTCCATCGCGGGACATCCGATCAGACTCGGGGTCCCGGTGCACAAGACATTTCAACAGTGGTAAAACAAAACCAGCAAGACCGCTCGAATGTGCCGACAAATCCCGATAGGAGCTGCACATATCTCGTTCTCAGGGCACACCGGATGAGCGAGACGTCGGGTTGACATAGACCCTGGTTGCCCAGGGGGCGCCGGACATCGCTCGGTTTGGACCAGCACTCAGAGGAACACTGGCCCAGGGGGGCTAAAATAAAGATGGCCCTCGGGAGCGCGACTCCCTAGGGAAAAAACATAGGTAGTGTGTAGGCAAATGTAAAACCAATGTTGGGCCTTGCTGGAAGAGTTTTATTCAAAGTGAAACCTCAAGAGGGTCCCATACCCCTCATCGTGTTAGGGACACAAAATCAAGGAACATAGCACCGGTGTGATGGAAACTAGGGTGGAAAGAGTGGAAAAAACACCACGCATAAGACCGAGCCTTCCACCCTTTACCAAGTATATATATATGCATTAATTAAAATAAGAGATATTGTGATATCCCAAGAATATCCAAGATAAAACCATGTCCCAACATGGTACAACCTGCAACTGCACCTGCAACTAGCAACGCTATAAGAGGGGCTGAGCAAAGCGGTAACATAGCCAAACAACGATTTGCTAGGAAGGGTAAAAAGGTTAGAGGTTTTCATGGCAATTTGGGAGGCGTGAGAAACAAGTGGTGGTTAGCGCGACATAGCGATAGCATCTAGAAAACTAGCATAGCAATGATATTAATGAGATCCAAGGTGATGGTCATGTTGCCTGAAATCCCGCTACGAAGAAGAATGAGTCCATGAAGAAGATGAAGCCACATAGATGAACCAAACATAGACGAACGAATCCTCACGATCGCAACGAAACATGATCTAACGGGAAGGAGCACAACCGGAAAGAAGAAAACAACATGGTAAACACACAACATAAACATGACATGATGCTCAACCAAGTATGATCCATGAAGAGTCTATTATATGCTACTCATGGCAAGAGATGATGCATACAAGAACAACACATCAAAGCAAGTTTAAATGAGGCCGGAAACATCCTATAACAATTCTGGTAAGTCCCCATATGCAAATTTCGAAATTGGTGCAGATCTTAATAAACCTTATGTTCAAGTTGTTAAACATCAAGTTAAGATGCACCAAGATGACCTACACGAAATTCTAGTCAAGTTAGATATAAAGTTCGTTTAATTCGGAACTACGGCCTAGAAGGTATGAGCAAAACAAATTAAACATGGCATTGATGCAAAATGCGTTCAAACATCAAGCAAGCACTCTCAAAACATTAATGCAACATGATAAGATGAAACTACATGCAAAACTAAGCAAGTTTCATAAAGAGCACACTCAAAACGGAGCAACAGTTCAACACATACATATGAAACAAGTTTAAAGGACAAGCTGTTCAAAACAGCAACTAGGCATCTAGCAAGCATCACTGTAAAGATGGCATGAATATGCTCCTAAAACATGTAGACATCATGCTCAAAGGATGCACACACAAAATGAAACGAAAATGGCAAAACGGCAAGTTATAACAGTCTCAGCAGGTTAACATCATATAGCACTTTCGCAACGATGATTAGGGCATCATGATGAACTCAAACAAGCATGTCACAGTGGAACAAAATGGACATAAACACATGATGAACACTTTGATACATCATGCATGCAAAACGAAGCTATATTCATAGAGATATGATGCAATGAACATGGCATGAAAATGTTGCAGATCTGGGGACTTGGTAGAAAATAACCTCCCGAAAACAGATCTAGGGTTCGGGGCACGTGGATCGAGGCTCGCAGGGGTTTCGCCGGAGTCGTCGCCGGACTTGGAGGAGAGGTGCCCGGCGTCGATGGGCGGGCTCGCCGGAGCGCGGGGGAGCCGAATTCGGTCGCTCCTCGACCGGATCAGGCCAGAGTCGACGAGGGGCGGCGCGCGGTGGTTGGCGGCGGCCAGCGGAGGTCGCGGGCGGTGGGTGAGGCGCAGGGATGGAGGGCGCGCGCGGCGGCAAGCCCGGGTCGGTGGTGCGGGTGCGGACGACGCGCCGGCCGCGGAGGAGCTAGGGCGGCGGGAGCAGCAGCATGACGCTGCTGGCGGCGGAGACAGGCGGGCGGCGGTGGAGCGCGGCTCGCTGGCCGGATCTGGCCCCACGGGCCGCGCAGTGGTGGGAGGCGCGGCGAGGTGCGGTTGGGCGCGGGCGGCGGCGGTGCTGACGTGGCTGCACCGGATTGGTCCGGGCGACGTGGCCGGAGGCGGTGCACATGTCCGGCGACGGGATGGACATGTCTGGTGGCGCGAGGAGGAAGAGGACTAGGGTTAGACCGCGAATTTGGAAGGGGGGATGCATATTTATAGATAGGGGAAGCTAGGAGAGTCCAAATGGGGAGCGGTTTTCGGCCACGCGATCACTATCCAACGACCGAGAGCATGGAGGGGGTTTGGATGGGCTAGTGGGCTGTGGTGACGGGGAGCTGGGCTGCAAAGAGAAAGGGCTTTCGCGGTTACCCGGTTAACCGTTTGTGCCTCAAACAAACTCCAAATGGAACGAAATTTGACAGGCGGTCTACCGGTTATATAGCAAGGCCACTTGACAAATCTTGGCTCATTCCGTGAATGTTTTTCTCCCGCTCACGAAACAAGGACTGAGAGGTGCAACGGGTGCCTGTGAGAGAAACAGACAACGGAGAAAGAGACCGGATGCAAGTTTTAAAAACATGAAGATGCAATGGACATGATGACATGGCAAAGATGCAACACGCAAGCAATTGTCATGGCCACGGCAGTGAATAAAAGGAAGACACATGGCGCATCGAATTCGGGGTGTTACACCTTGGAAGTAGTGAAGCAGCTTACGTGAGGCCACCAAGACCGCGAGCAAGAGCCTCTGTAGGCCCGAGAACGCCGTCTTGCTGGGCCCGATCATTCGTGGCGTTGTTGCAGCCCTTGTGGTGTCCTCTTGGTGTCGTATCGCCCCGGCTAGAAGTGCGGCACGTCGCGACAGACTCTTGGCCTGGCACTCTTCCCGAACTGCCACTAGCGCTACGCTAGCGGAGTAGGGAGTGGCGGCAAGGTAAAGCACCAAGGGCTGGAGAGGACGAGGCGCCACCATCACTGGAGGGCTGGCCAGGTATCTCTTGAGGTCTTGAAACACCAGGTCAGCCTCTGGGTCCACTCGAACGGGCCCTTCTTCATCAGCTTGAATAATGACAGAAATAACATCAGGTTGCAATTTTTAGAGCTATCAAACAACATGTTACAGCAAGCTATCATGGAAAACTTGAGCATGGAATGCTATTACTAAAAGCACTTAACAAAACTCCCTTACTGAACTTATTCCAAAGGTCAACAGAAAAGATGGTAGCATCCATGCAAACATGGCAAATGATATAGCAGTTTCAGCATTGACAGAACATTAACAGCAAGTCGCCCTCTTCACAAGCTTGTTTCACTCACCACAAGGCACAGAAAACTACATGGATTGCACCACTGTAAACATGGCATGAATATGCTCCCAAAACATGTAGACATCATGCTCAAAGGATGCACACACAAAATGCAACGAAAATGGCAAAACAACAAGTTATAACAGTGTCAGCAGGTTAACATCATATAGCACTTCTGCAACGATGATTAGTGCATCAAGATGAACTCAAACAAGCATGTCACAGTGGAAGAAAATGAAGAGAAACACATGATGAACACTATGATACATCTTGCATGCAAAACAGAGCTATATGCATAGAGATATGATGCAATGAACATGGCCTGAAAATGTTGCAGATCTGGGGACTTGGAAGAAAATAACCTCCCAAAAACAGATCTAGGGTTCGGGGCACGTGGATCGAGGCTCGCCAGGGTTTCGCCGGAGTCATCGCCGGACTTGGAGGAGAGGTGGCCGGCGTTGATGGGTGGGGGGGCTCGCCGGAGCGCGGGGGAGCCGGATCCGGTCGCTCCTCGACCGGATCTGGCCGGAGTCGACGAGGCGTGGCGCGCGGTGGTTGGCGGGGCAGCGGAGGTCGCGGGCGAGGTGCGGTGGTGGCGGCGGCGCAGCGGGCGGAGGGGTGTGCGGCGGCGGCGAAGCCCGGCTCGGGCGGGTGGCTAGGCGACGGAGCAGGGCGCTGGACGCTGCTGCTGGCGGCGGAGGAGCTAGGGCGGCAGGAGCGGCAGCAGCGGCGCTGGGCGGCGGAGACCGGCGGGCGGTGGCGGAGCTGGCTCGCATGGCCGGTTCTGGCCCCACGGGCCGCGCGGTGGTGGGAGGCGGCGGCATGTGGCGAGGCACGGTTACGCGCGGGCGGCGGCGGCGCTGACGTGGCTGCACCGGATTGGTCCGAGCGACGTGGGTGGTGGCGGTGGACATGTCCGGTGGCGCGAGGAGGAAGAGGACTAGGGTTAGACCGCGAATTTGTAAGGGGGAATGCATATTTATAGATAGGGGAAGCTAGGAGAGTCCAAATGGGGAGCGGTTTTCGGCCACGCGATCACGATCCAAAGACCGAGAGCATGGGGTGTTTGGAATTGCTAGTGGGCTGTGTTGAAGGGGGGCTGGGCTGCAAAGAGAGAGGGCTTTCATGGTTACCTGGTTAACCGTTCGGGCCTCAAACGAACTCCAAATGGAACGAAATTTGATAGGCGGTCTACTGGTGATTTACCAAAGCCACTTGACAAATCTCGGCTCATTCCGAGAACGTTTTTCTCTCGCTCACGAAACAAGGACTGAGAGGTGCAACGGGTGCATGTGAGAGAAAAGGATGATGAAACGGACAACGGAGAAAGAGACCGGATGCAAGTTTTAATAACATGAAGATGCAATGCACATGATGACTTGGCAAAGATGCAACACACAAGCAAATGACATGGCAGCGACGGCGAATAAACGGAAGACACCTGGCGCATCGAATTCGGGGCGTTACAACTCTCCTCCACTAACAAGAGATCTCGTCCCGAGATCTTAGGAACGAGACAGAAGGGAAAAGGGATGAGGTGAAATAAGAACAAAAGAGAGAGGATGAACAAAGTTGAGAGCACTGGGTAGAAAAGAGGAATGTTGAATAAGACAAGAATCGAAAGCTTAGGAACAAGATAGACTCTGAAACCACTCCGGTTAGAACAGGATAGGAACAGAATAAGAATGGAAGAATTGTGATAGCACTCCGGGTGAACATGGATGGAATAAAACATGAACTTGACAAGATGGAATGATACCTGACGAGAGGAACAACACAATGCCACCGGAAGAATTTAAAGAGTGGAATGAAAAGAATGGGGGAGAAGATGGCAACTTCTACCATGAATGAAATGAAAGCATCATTAGAAGGAAGGATTGAACGGAGTTGTTGAGAAAATCAACAACGAAAAGAATAAGCTTGTTGTGGACTTCTGGATAACATCTCAAAATTATGAGGTGATAACCGGCCACAAACGGAAAAAAATTAATAGCTGAGAAGAATGAAGAAATGCAAAAATCCATTTTGAAAAGAAAACGGAGAATTAATTGCACCTCGCGAAGCAAGAAAAAGAATACTTGAGCTCCTCCGGCAAGAATCTTGATGAACACTTAAGGAATGAATTAAATCATGACGATCCACCGTGAAGAACTCCGGTACAAAAGGATGATGAGATATGATTGAGGTATGAAAATAATAAGGGTAAAGCCTTGCGGTGAATAGAAGGAGGTTCGACGAGACGACCAAGGAGAACTTGGAACTCCGGAAGGAAAAGAATAACTCAGGACTGAGAGACTATTCACCATGAAAAATCTTCGACGGAAGGAATTGATCCACTTGACGAAAGCGGAATAAGAATTATGTTATGCTTATCCTCCACCAATTAAATTGATGAGAAGCAATGGATTTGCACACTACTTATTCGCGTTGGAAAGGATTAAGGGGGGATATAGCTCGAAGTTTGGGAAGGTCTTCATGAACCACCGGTAGGATTCTAAAGAACGAATGAATTGCAATGATAACAACGGAAAAGGAATCTTGAACGAACCACCGTAAGAAATCAAAATTGAATTACGAAGGAGAATGAATCAGCAGGAAGAATTAGAAAAAGCATGAAGATACTTGAGGGAATTTAGAGACAAGAGAACGAGGAGAACGCGAACTAATTGAAGAATACTTGAACGAAGCACCGGAAGAATATTGAGATGAACGAAGGGGCACATATATAGAATAATTGGAGAACGAATTTGAAAACTTAGAACAAAGAAATATTCCGAGAAGATGGTCTCCGGATGATCGAGACGGAAAAGAACTCCTGAAATACTCCGGATGGATGAAAATAATTGCACGATTGGAAAATTTTGATAGGATAACATCGAGCTAGCACCGCGAATCTCCGGGAGAACGGACAAGATTTAAGAGAAATTCTTCTTCGGTCTTCAAATGTTGAGAATGACGATGAGGAACAACATCAAAATTGTTGAGATACTCCGGGAGAATGAAAAGCGAAGAGGTTGAGCCAACAATGAAAATGATCTAAAATCGATCTTGGAAAAGCATCTGACTGATGAAACTCATACTTATGTCAAACTTCGAAAAGTATTTGAGAATAACTCCGGGAAAATCAGAAGAGTCAGGTCAGATCCTAGGAAAGACCTATGGGTTAGGGCCCACTAAAAAGAAACACATTGGAAGAGGATCGTTGGAGAGAGAGATGATGCACCGGAACAACTGAGGGACTTGAGTGAGGTGACAACCTTGAAAAGATTGAATGCAAACACTATTCTTCTGAGATGTCTTCATCACTCCGGAATGATTAAATGGAAAGAGGCGAACAAGCAAGGGGAAACATTTGAGCTGAGGGAAAAAATATGACCAACACCGAATACTTGAATTGAAACCTCTGGAAGGAAAACGAGAAAAACGATGATTAACTAGACGATAATTCACTGGTTGAGACAATTGAGGAAAGACTGAAGAGGCTCCGCACGAATGAAATTGCTCCTCGAATAGAGGCTCAGACTCTTGGAATATAAGGGGTGGGAGGGCGGGAAAAACACAGGCAACTTGGAACAACGAATAATTGAATAGAAAAGCGTCGGTTGAAATAATTGAGGAGAGACTGCAAAAGCTTCGCACGAGTAGGATGGATACTCAATTATGGACTCCGGCTCCAAGAAGAGAAAGGGTGGGCGGGTGGGAAAAGAAAGGCAACTTCATATGGGGAAACAACGTCTGTAGAGAAAGAACTGATGACTGATCTTGCCAAAAGATGAACAGGATCGAAACATTTGAAGAGAGAGCACCGGATGAAAAGAGCTGACATCGCAATGAGTGAAAAACTAACCGCGTGATCCTAAAGAAAAATTGAAGGGGGAAAGGAGTAAGTCAAAACACGTATGTCAAGATTTCTCACCAGAGCGACGAAGTGGGCTGAGGAGTAAAAAGAAGTCCTACTCTCCGATATAACTAGACTCCGAATTTTTTTTCTTCTAGACACGACATCGGCCAAACTATACGATCAATCAAGGGGGATCCTATGGTCGGTCGAGGCTCTGATACCAACTTGTCACGCCCAATATGCGATACTATCCTAAAGAGACTCGAAGGTCCCACCAAGGATAGAACTGCATATTGACATGCTTTTGCAAGGTGGATATCATTACGTCAACATTACATAATATATGGGGATACATACAAGGCATACAAATGCCGCAAGAATACATCAATACATCATACATAAGATCAACATCCGACTACAGATGAAACACAAACAAAAGCTCAAACAACATCCACCCTGCTAGCCTAGGCTGCCGACCAGGAACCTATCCCTCGAACAAGAAGAAGCGGAACAAGAACTCCAAAACTATAAACATCGCTCTCGCGTCATGATCATCGCATAACATGTACCCTGCAACTGGTGTTGTAGTAATCTGTGAGCCACGAGGACTCAGCAATCCCACTACCATGCGTATCAAGACTAGCAAAGCTTAATTGGTAAGGAAGGGGTAAAGTGGCGAGGTTGCAGCAGCGCCTAAGCATGTATGGTGGCTAACTTACGAATACAAGAGTAAGATGAGAAGCTACGCAAGCGGTCGCCAACTAGTAATGATCAAGAAGTGATCTTGAACTACATACGTTCAAACATAACCCCAAAACCGTGTTTACTTCCCGGACTCCGCAGAAAAGAGACCATCACGGTTACACAATGCAGTTGGTGTATTTTAATTGGGTTTACTTTAAGTCTTCTACAACCGGATATTAACAAATTCCCATATGCCACATAACCACGGGCACGACAGTCAAAAGTTTAAACCTTGCAGGGGTGTCCCAACTTAGCCCATGACAAGCTCACGATCCGCGGAGACAATCCTCCATCGAGGGACATCCGATCCGACTCGGGGTCCCGGTGCACAAGACATTTCGACAATGGTAAAACAAAACCAGCAAGACCGCCTGAATGTGCTGACAAATCCCGATAGGAGCTGCACATATCTCGTTCTCAGGGCACACCGAATGAGCCAGACGTCGGGTTGGCATAGACCCTGGTTGCCCAGGGAGCGCCGGACAACACTCGGTTTGGACCAGCACTCAGAGGAACACTGGACCGGGGGGGCTAAAATAAAGATGACCCTTGGGAGCGCGACTCCCTAGGAAAAAAATATAGGTAGTCGGTAGGCGAATGTAAAACCAATGTTGGGCCTTGCTGGAAGAGTTTTATTCAAAGTGAAACGTCAAGAGGATCCCATACCCCTCATCGTGTTAGGGACGCAAAATTAAGGAACATAACACCTGTATGACGGAAACTAGGGCGGCAAGAGTGGAACAAAACACCAGGCATAAGGCCGAGCCTTCCACCCTTTACCAAGTATATAGATGCACTAATTAAAATAAGAGATATTGTGATATCCCAAGAATATCCAAGATAAAACCATGTCCCAACATGGAACAACCTTCAACTGCACCTGCAACTAGCAACGCTATAAGAGGGGCTGAGAAAAGTGGTAACATAGCCAAACAACGGTTTGCTAGGAAGGGTAAAAAGGTTAGAGGTTTTCATGGCAATTTGGGAGGCCTGATAAACAAGTGGTGGGTAGTGCGACATAGCGATAGCATCGAGACAACTAGCATAGCAATGATAGTAATGAGATCCAAGGTGACGGTCATCTTGCCTGAAATCCCGCTAGGAAGAAGAACGAGTCCATGAAGAAGATGAAGCCACATAGAGGAACCAAGCGTAGACGAATGAATCCTCACAATCGCAACGAAACATGAACTAACGGGAAGGAGCAACCGGAAAGAAGCAAACAACATGGTAAACACACAACACATAAACATGACATGATGCTCAACCAAGTATGATGCATGACGAGTCTATAATATGCTACTCATGGCAAGAGATGATGCATACAAGAATAACACATCAAAGCAAGTTTAAATGAGGTCGGAAACAACATATAACAATTCCGGTAAGTCCCCATATGCAAATTTCGAAATTGTTCCAGATCTGAATAAACCTTATGTTCAAGTTGTTAAACAGCAAGTTAAGATGCACCAAGATGACCTACACGAAATTCTAGTCAAGTTATATATAAAGTTCGTTTAATTCGGAACTACGGCCTAGAAGATACGAGCAAAACAAGTTAAACATGGCATTGATGCAAAATGCATTCAAACATCAGGCAAACACTCTCAAAACATGGATGCAACATGATAAGATGAAACTACATGCAAAACTAAGCAAGGTTCATAAAGAGCACACTCAAAACGGAGTAACGGTTCAACACATACACATGAAACAAGTTTAGAGGACAAGCTGTCCAAAACAGCTAGGCATCTAGCAAGCATCAAAACAATATGCTACAGCACCTCAACATGAAAATAGAAGGCATGAACATGATGTACAGGTAAAGCGTTACAAAACATGAACACTGAGCTATCTCCAGAAATTACTAGAACATGCTCAAAAAGACATGGCAAGATTGCAAATAATAACAGTTTCACAGGTTGCAATGTTTAGAGCTATCAAACAACATGTTACAGCAATCTATCATGGAAAACTTGAGCATGGAATGCTATTACTAAAAGAACTTAACAAAACACCCTTACTGAACTTATTCCAAAGGTCAACAGAAAAGATGGTAGCATCCATGCAAACATGGCAAATGATATAGCAGTTTCAGCATTGACAGAACATTAACAGCAAGTGGCCCACTTCACAAGCTTGTTGCACTCACCACAAGGCACACAAAAATACATGGATTGCACCACTATAAAGATGGCATGAATATTCTCCTAAAATATGTAGACATCATGCTCAAAGGATGCACACACAAAATGCAAAGAAAATGGCAAACCAGCAAGTTATAACAGCCTCAACAGGTTAACATCATATAGCACTTTCGCAACGATGATTAGGGCATCAATATGAACTCAAACAAGCATGTCACAGTGGAACAAAATGAAGGGAAGCACATGATGAACACTTTGATTCATAATTCATGCAAAATGAAGCTACATTCATAGAGATCTGATGCAATGAATATGGCATGAAAATGTTGCAGATCCGGGGACTTGGTAGAAAATAACCTCCCGAAAACAGATCTAGGCTTCGGGGCACGTGGATGGAGGCTCGTCGGGGTTTCGCCGGAGTCGTCGCCGGACTTGGAGGAGAGGTGGCCAGCGTCGATGGGGGGGGGGCTCGCCGGAACACGGGGGAGCCGGAACCGGTCGCTCCTCGACCGGATCAGGCCGGAGTCGACGAGGGGCGGCGCGCGGTGGTTGGCGGAGGCCAGCGGAGGTCGCGGGTGGCGGGCGAGGCGCGGTGGTGGTGGCGGCATGGTGGCGGACGACGACGGCGCGGCGGCGAACTCCTGTGGTCGGGCGGCGGTGGCTAGGCGGCGGCGCTGGGCGCGGACGCTGCGCCGGCGGGCGAGAGCCGGCAGGCAGTGTGTGTGCGGGCGGCGGCGGAGCGCTGGCTCGCTGGGCAGGATCAGAGCCCCACGGGCCACGCGGTGGTGAGAGGCGGCGGCGACAGGTGGAGAGGCGGCGGTTGGGCGCGGGCGGCGGAGGCGCTGACGTGGTTGCACCGGATTGGTCCGGGCGACGTGGCCGGAGGCGGTGGACATGTCCGGCGACGGGATGGACATGTCCGGTGGAGCGAGGAGGAAGAGGACTAGGGTTAGACCGCGAATTTGGAACGGGGGATGCATATTTATAGATAGGGGAAGCTAGGAGAGTCAAAATGGGGAGCGGTTTTCGGCCACGCGATCACGATCCAACGACCGAGAGCATGGAGGGGGTTTGGATAGGCTAGTGGGCTGTGGTGAAGGGGAGCTGGGCTACAAAGAGAGAGGGATTTCCTGGTTACCCGGTTAAACGTTCGGGCCTCAAACGAACTTCAAATGGAACGAAATTTGACATGCGGTCTACCTGTAATATACCTAGGCCACTTGACAAATCTCGGCTCATTCCGAGAACGTTTTTCTCCCGCTCACGAAACAAGGACTGAGAGGTGCAACGGGTGCGTGTGAGAGAAATGGATGACAAAACGGACAACGGAGAAAGAGACTGGATGCAAGTTTTAAAAACATGAAGATGCAATGCACATGATGACATGGCAAAGATGCAACACGCAAGCAATTGACATGGCAACGACAGGAATAAACGGAAGACACCTGGCGTATCGAATTCGGGGCGTTACACCTTGGAAGTAGTGAAGCAGCTTACGCGAGGCCACCAAGACCGCGAGCAAGAGCCTCTGCAGGCCCGAGAACCCGTCTTGTTGGGCCTGATCATTCGTTGGCGCTGCTACAGCCCTTGCGGTGCCCTCTGGGTCTTGTATCGCCCCGGCTGGGGGCGTGGCTCGGTGCAACACATCCTTGGCCTGGCGCTCTTCCTGAACTGCCACTAGCGCTGCGCTAGCGGTGTAGGAAGTGGCGGCAAGGTAAAGCACCAAGGGCTCGAGAGGACGAGGCGCCACCATCACCGGAGGGCTGGTCAGGTATCTCTTGAGGTCTTGAAATGCCAGGTCAGCCTCTAGGTCCGCTCGAATGGGCCCTTCTTCTTCAGCAGCTTGAAGAATGGCAGGGCGCGCTCACCCTGCTTGGAGATGAAGCGCCCTAGCGAGGTCACGCAGCCCACAAGCTTCTGCATTTCATTGAGAGTTTGTGGTGGGCTCATGTCTTCTATCGCCTTGACCTTCTCTAGGCTAGCCTCGATCCCCCTGTGGGACACGAGGAAGCCCAACAGCTTGCGGGAGGGAACACCGAACACACACTTTTCTGGGTTGAGCCGCAAGTCCTGAATCAAAGTCCTCGCCTCCCTAGATTTTACCAGGATGTCATCGACGTAGGCTTCAGCGTTTCTCCCGAGCTGCTAACCCAGAGCGATGTGCATCGGCCGTTGGAAGGTCGCACCTACGTTGCACAGCCTGAATGACATGCAAGTGTAGCAGTACACCCCACACGGGGTCAGGAAGGCCGTCTTCTTCACATCATCCACCGCAATCTTGATCTGGTGGTAGCCTGAGAACGTGTCTAGGAAGCACAACAGGTCGCACTCGGCGGTGGAGTCGACAATCTGGTCGACGCGCAGAAGCGGGAATGGGTCTTGGGGGCAGGCCTTGTTGAGGTTGGTGAAGTCCACACACATGCGCTCCTTCCCGCCTTTCTTTGGCACAACGACAGGGTTCGCCAGCCACTCCGGGTACCGAACCTCACGAATGACACATGCTGCCTCCATCTTGCCGGTTTCCTGGACGATGAAGGACTGCTTCTCCGTGGACTGTCGCCGCGCCTTTTGCTTCAGAGGGCGCACGTTGGGGCACACCCTTAAGTGATGCTCGATCACCCCCCTCGGGACCCCTACCAGTTGCTTGGGTTCCCAAGCAAATACCTCCTTCTTCACGTGCAGGAACCTCACCAATGCCTCCTCTTGATCCGGGTCGAGGTTGGCGTCTATGGTGAAGGTGGCTCCTAAGGGCTCACCTTCCTCCACTGGTACTTGCTTGGTTTCGGCCCGGTCTTGAGTGAACATCTGCTTCTTCTTCGCCGGTGCGGCCTCCTTAGCTCCGAGGATGGCCTCATCGGCCGGGTGGGTCTCCGCGGCGGCTTTGAGGGCAAGCTTGAGCACCGCCAGAGCCTCCTTAGTGTCTCTAGCTATGGTGTGGACGCCCTTGCTCCCCGGCATCTTCATGAGGTTGTAGGCCGGATGAGTCACCGCCATAAATTGAGCCAGAGCCGGGTACCCGAGGATGGCGTTGTATGGGAGGCCAATGCGGGCGATGTCGAAGTCGATCAGCTCGGTGCGGTAGTTGTCGCGAGTGTCGAAGGTCACAGGAAGGCGGATTTGCCCTAGGGGGCTGGCGGAGCTGCCGCCGACCCCGGAGAAGGGCTTGGTGGGACGAATCCATTCGTGTGGCACATGAAGCAAGCCGAAAGCTTCCATGGAGAGCGCATTAAGGCCAGCCCCGGCATCGATCAGGGTCTTGGTGACGGCTACGTTGCAGATGGTGGGCGTGCAAAGCATTGGGAGCACGCCTGAGCTGGTGATGGTGACGGGGTGATCCCCCGAGTCGAAGGTGAGGTCAGCCCTGGGCGCCGCCCAACCAGGGGGAGCTCCTTGCTGCATGGAAGCGGCACCGATCTGACGGAAGAACAACTTGGTGTGACGGTCCGAGGGTGGTGCTTGCGAGCCGTCGAGGAGGGTTGCGACGGCGATGGGTGTCGGTGCCACGAAGCGTCGACGAAGAGGCCGCGCAGCTCCTCCCAAGATGCCACTGAGGATCCCGGGAGGGTGAACAACCTGGCACGCGGCACCGGCGAGGGCCATGGGAAACCAGCTGGCCATGACCTTGTCGTCGCCCCCAACTTCCCAGACAGCCTCTTCGTATGCCAGCAGGAAGGTTGACGGGTCTGCCGCACCGTCGTAACGCGGCGACATCTCCGGCTTGAACTTGGGCGGCCACTGTACCCGCCGCAGGGTGGGGGTAAAAGCTCTGAGCGCCCTGGCACCTTCGCGGGCGTCCGCCGTCCCAGCCGGAGGAGCAACGCCGGCCATGGGGACAAAGCGTGGAGGTGGTGGAGCACGGATCGACGAAAGGAAAGCTTCAGCGCACCCCTACCTGGCGCGCCAAATGTCGGATTTCGGGTTCCGGCAAAACCCTCAAGGTTCGAACACTGGGGTGCGCACGAAGATCTCTCCCGCCCCCTAGCTCACCCACTCACCACGGTCTCAAAGCTCAGCACGGCGAACTCGAAGAACAGGGGACACAAGAGTTTATACTGGTTCGGGCCACCGATGTGGTGTAATACCCTACTCCAGTGTGGTGTGGTGGATTGCCTTGTAGGCTGAGTATGAACAAGTACAAGGGAAGAACAGCCTCCTGAGGAGAGGTGTTCTTGAGCTCGGTGAGCTTGTGTGGTTGAGGATGATCTGAATGATCCGTCCCTTGCTAAGGTGGTGGCTAGTCCTATATATAGAGGCCCAGGTCCTCTCCCCAAATGCTAGGAGGGAAGGGATCCCACATTGGCCAATTTGAAGGGGGACAACTAGTACAAGCTATCCTGACAAAAGGTGGTCTTCTCCTGCCAAAGGCTCTGGTGGTGACACCGTCATGGGCTCCGCGATGGCCTCCGTCCTGTCGGTTTTGGTCTCATTGCACCAATATGGAAACCTTTGCCTGATGCCTCAGGACTCCTCGCCTGCGCTTGCCCCTTTAAGACCAAAGAGGCAACAGGTACTCTGCGCCCGCTGGCGCCTGCCTGGCCTTGGTCATCACGGCTCATGTCACGGGAATCTCACGAGGTGCCCCTCGCCTTGATCACTCTGCTCCTCGCGAACTAGCCTAACGAGGCCGCCCTTGAGGAGGTCTTGTGTCGTCCGCCTCGCGAGGCTCGGCCCCTCGCGAGGGTCTTGAGTGTTTGGTGGTGAAGATGGGCCATACCAGGCCACTGCAGGAGCCACACCGTGGGCCGCAGGCAGGCAAGTCTGGGGACCCCCCTTCCTAGAACACCGACAGTTTGACAAAGAGCCGAGGAGGGTGAGGGAGTAGCAGATTGAACTTACTGCTGGAAAGGTAGGGCTATGCGGTTCGACGACGCGTTACTGCTGGAAAGACAGGGTCTTGTGATATGACTACTCACTATAGTCATGAATGATTGCGCTACGACCAGGGTGGTGCCCCCCTTCCATTCCCCACTCTAATTTGGTGCATCACACATCGAGCCAGATGCTGGCACTCCCACATGTCGGCGAAGTATGTAAGAAGGAGCAAAGAATCATGCGGTATATATAGTGTATATACTAGTACTACTACTCATGCCGGAGGAGAGCGAACCACGGCAGCCCAGTGAACCAGCAGGCGATAGGCCATAGAAAACAATGTGGTGATATGGCCTATGGCCATAAGAAACAATGTGCTACAGTCCAATATGTAGCATGTACAGTACTACTCCTCTTCCTCCTCGTCTCGGTTCATCGCCATCATACTTTGCCCATTCCTGTGTTTTTAATGTCCTGCGAATCAAAGAGGACCTTAGACTGGTTTAGGTCTGGTCGTTTTTTTAATAAATGTGTTATGTCCAAAATTTAATGAACGTGCTCCGGTTTCTATGAAAATAATCTGGTTTGCATGTCGTAATTCATTTATTTATTTATTCTGCTGCGGGGGGTTTGCATGTAATTCGTGAGGTATGAAATATAAAGTACGCCGGCATGGTTGCATATATATTAGGATAAATACGTGAAAAATATGTAGTACTATGAAGCGTAGCTGCGGTTCGAAAAGTAGACCTAAAGTGATGACACGTATAGGTCGCACGCAGCCAACTAGTGGTACTAGACGTATGACTACTTTTTCCCCAAAAAAGAGGTAGGAGTACTCATTACTCCTATTCTATCAACACCACTCCCATCTGACAACAGCGTCCGTGCTACAACTACCTCTTATCCCTCGTTTCTCTCTTCTAATTCTAACTCAGCCGACATGCGGTGGACAGGGTGGGGATTTGCCGATGGTCGGTTTGCTCAACTGCGGCCCCACCTTACAGTGAAAATGTTACCACTGGAATAAAAATACCATACACTAATAAAACATTAAGACCACGAGGCGATGCAGCGCTCGTTACAGGAGGCAAGAAGAAAGATGCATCCATCAACGACGTTCACCTCCTCAACTCGGGGCACTGGCCCATCAAACGGCGGCTAAGGAGTAGCGGGTTTTGTGGCCAGGTTGACGTGGTTCTGAACAATGGCGTACAAAGATTCCAGCCGCTGGAAGAAGGCCAACGTCTTTCTGTCCTCGCTGGCCTTGTAGTGGCCTATCTAGACGATTTCCTCGTAGAAGTGGATGTACAGGTCGTGGTTTCTTGCATGGCGAGGCGCTGCGCGGCGAGTGCGGCCTTGTGCTTCACATTCTTTGTCGCGACCTCCGGCACCTGTAGGGCCACCAGGGCTTGAAAGAGTTCATCACCATGGAGGCCAATGAGGGTGGCAAGCAATGAGGAGCCTGGGCGAGCGGGCTGGAGCAGTATGACAAGGTCGTCTGCGTGCTTCTTGACAGCGGTGAACTTGCGGATGGAGCGGGCCATCATGTCATCTACGCAAGAGGCGAAGTCGGTGTCGGCGAGGGCTATGACGCCAGCGGTCGCCAGCACCATCTGGAAACGGTCCATGGTGCGGGGCCGCAGGCGGGCGTCTTGGATGATCTGGCACAGCCGACTGCCGCTCGCGTCCATCGCCTCCATAGGTGTTTGTGCTTCTGGTCACTTGGTCTTGGATTGGAGTAAACAGTGTTTGCGCAGAGACTATGAGTAGATGGATTGGAGTGGTGGGGCACCTTTACATGAGAGTCCAAACTCTGTTGCATTCACATTGTGCTGGCTCTATTATGCTTTTCCAATTAATTCCCTTTGCATGATAATTGAGGATGCATCATTGACCGTTCAACGTCTCGAGAACCTCTACCCTCTCCTCATTGGCATTCAGGCCATATCAATGTAAATGCGGGTCAAGAAGAGACTAGTCATTTACTACATTGTGCACCGCGACCGTGTGTGGGTGCGACGTGTACGGCACAGGCATGTTGTACTTATTCCACTTTCTCGTTTTGAACTCGTGACTTGTAGTAACGCTTAGTTTTGAATATATAAGTTTGGTTGTCGCACAAATATATACAACACTCCCTCTATGTAGGTTTGGTCACTAAAGTCAAAATTAGACATAGAACACGATGGTGACGGACCAATCTACCTCCGTCCTGGTTTATTGCTCCCCATCATAATCGGTGCCAAATTTTGACCATAAATTTGACTAACAAAAGGTTCATGCATGTCACCAAAATTATATCATTGAACACTATGTTCAGATACAAATCAAATGATATAATTTTTGTTGACATGCACTAACATTTTGTCAGTTAAATATTTGGTCAAAATTTAGCACAAATTATAAAAGGGACTAATAAACTAGGACCTAGGTAGTACAACAGGTCGAAGACAGTGACACTACATATCATTAACGCCAAATAAGAGCAAGGGATCACACATGTCATTTATGACTGGAATAAAAATGCCATACACTAATAAAACATCAAGGCCACAAGGCGATGCAGTGCTGCTTACAGGAGGCAAGAAGAAAGATGCATCCATCAACGACGAAGCCGGTACGACAAGGTCATCCGCGCCCTTGTTGATGGCGGTGAACTTGTGGATGGAGTCGATCATCATCTGGCACATGCCAGAGGCGAAGCCGGTGTCGACGAGGGCTATGATGCCAGCGGTCGCTAGCACCGTCTGGAAATGCTGCACGGTGCAGGGCCGCAGGTCGGTGTCTTGGACACTCCGACACAGCCGACTGCCAGTCGCGTCCATCGACGCCATGGGTGCTTGTGTCTTCTAGCTACTTGGTCTTGGTCTTGGATTGGAGTGGGTAGTGTTGCGCAGAGACTAAGAGTAGATGGATTGGAGTGGTGGGGCTCCTTTATATGAGAGTCCAAACTGCGTTGCATTCACATCGTGTTGGCTCCATGCTGCTTCTCCAACCTCTGCATGCTAATTGAATGCGGAGGCATCATTGACCTTTCAACTTTTCGGGAACCGCTACCCTCTGCCTCGTTGGCATTCAAGCCGTATCAAACTAAATGCATGTCAAAAAGAGACTAGTCAGTAGTACTATACTCAATATTGTGCACCGCGAGCAAGGCGGAGTGGAAAATTAGAGAACTACGTATTTATTTACGGTGTAGATTCACTCATTCTGCTCTGTATGTACTCATTTAGGGTGTAGTCACTTGTTGAAATCTCTAAAAAGGCAAATACTCCCTCCGTTTTAATTTACTTTGCATATTAGAGTTGACTGAGGTGAAATTTTCATAAAGTTTGACAAGTTTACAAAAAATAATATAAACATTTATCGTAACAAATATATGTGATGTGAAAGTACATTCAATAGTAAATCTAATCGTGTTGATTTGTTATTGCTTATGTTAATATATTTATTTATAAACTTGGTCAAAGTTTATAAAGCTTGACTTTTACCAAAGCTAATACGAGCACTAAATAAAAACGGAGGGAGTATTTAGGAACGGAGGGAGTAGTCCCTCCTTTCTGGATTATAGGGCTATACTATTAAGAGCAACTACAATAGTGGGCTTATAGCCTGCTTACATGGCAATTTTGTCTCATGCAAGAGCCTGGCTATATGCGTGCTCCAAGGCTCCGCACCACGCCCCACCCCTACACAAAGAGTGCCATGCAATCGTCTGCAACTGCCATGTCCGGGTTGCGCTTGGTTCTTCGCCTCTTCGAGAGGACGAACAATGATGTTACTACTTCTACAGTATCGAATCAACTGCTACATGTCCGTCCACCGCGTGTGGGGGGGATAGCTAGTAAAGGCATGTCCTTGTCTGCGAGCCACCGCACGCATGGGCGAGGGAGAGGGCGTGTATTAGTAAAATCAAGCTTCTCCTTGTTGTATGAGTTGACGCGACACATCATATCACTGGACCCACATGGTTGCCTCTAAACTTGGCTAAAAGACCCGTAGTGTACAATATATTTGCTGCAACCTCTAACATTTACCCCAGCACAAATTAAAATAAATATTCCTATCTTGACCGGATGAGCGTGCAAACTACAATCACCAGGATGACACAGATTATTTTAATTAAAAAATTCTCCGAGATGGCCTCATAGCATGGAGTCGACCCCAAAGATTTTAAGCTTAGAGGCACGATACAAACTATCCTAGACTATGTCACTATACCTGCCCTGCACATGAAACTGCCACACGAGTGTCCGGGTTGCGCTTGGCTCTTTGCCTCTTAGAGAAGTCGAACAATAATGGTACTACTGTAGTGGAGTACTACAGTATGCTTCTGGCCATCTGACACAGAATGAACTGCTACATGCCCACTACGTGCGGGTAGGAGAGCATGTAGCGAAAGCTTCTCCTAGTCCTGCGAGCCACCACACTCATGAGCGAGGGAGAGGGCATTGTAATCAAACTTCTCCTTGTTGTACGAGTTGACGCGACACATCAAAGCAGTGCACTTGATATATTTCAATAATTTAAGTTTATCGATGCATTAATTACAATGCATGCATGCATGTCGTGACTTTCCTTTTGATACTTGCATGTGTTGATTTAATACACCTTGAAGTAGTATGAATATGTGACGGTAAAACTTTTTAATGCCCCGGCCCTAAAGCGAGTGATGGTTGTGCACAAGGAGGGCAAGATCATGCCTACAGAATAGGAACCGACGATGGGGCTCTCTATGGTCTCTATGGACCTCACCTTGCTCCACTACCCCTTGTGCCTCCCCCCCTTGAAGCCTCCAGTGTATGACGTTTGAATACACCTCGTCCATTCGGTTGATCGAGCAAGGTGCAGGTTTCTTTATTAATGTGTTGTTCGATTGATTTGTGCAGTGCAAGGGAGGGCACCTGGCCTACGCGGACTACCGTGGCGAGCGCCCCGGGAACCAGCAGCAGTACCAGAAGTGCGAGCGCGGCGGTGGCTTCGACATGCGGAACAAGGCGATGGATGCCGTCCTCCCCTTGTGAGGGTGGAGTGCCCGCACGAAGGCTGTGGGATCTATGTCACTTACCACAAGCTCGTCAATTACCAGAGTGTGTGTCCGCTCGCGCCCTGCAAATGCGTCGTGCCCATCTGCATCTACGAATGCCCGTCACCGGCGCTTGTCAGATTTCGGGCTCCGCAGACCCTGGATAGATTCGAACTCTGGGTGCCTGCGAAGAACTCGACCTCCCTAGTCTACCTCTCACCGATCTCACAGCCTATCTCAATGAACAGGAAGGAAATGGGACATAGCAGTTCACCTAGGTTTGGGCCACGTTGCGGTGTAAAACCCTACTCCTGCTTTGTGGTGGATTGGACTTGAGGTGGGCTGAGGATGAACTAGTACAGTGGAAGAACAACCTCAGGAGGTGTGTTCTTGAGCTGGTGAGGGAGAGGATGGTCGGAATGATCCCTTCCCTTTCTATGGTGGTGGCTAGGCGCTACTTATAGTGGCCTCGGTCCTCTTCCCCCAAAATGAAGGCAGGAAGGGATACCACAATAGCCAAATTTGAAGGGAGACAACTAGTATGATACGTCTCCAACGTATCTATAATTTTTTATTGCTCCATGCTATTATATATTCTGTTTTGGATGTTTAATGGGCTTTATTATACACTTTATTATTATTATTGGGACTAACCTACTAACCCAAGGCCCAGTGCAAATTGCTGTTTTTTTTTGCCTATTTCAGTGTTTCACAGAAAAGGAATATCAAACGGAGTCCAAACGGAATGGAACCTTCGAGAGTGTGATTTTTGGAACAAACGTGATCCAGAGGACATGGAGTGGATGTCAAGAAGCCAACGAGGTGGCCACGAGGCAGGGAGGCGCGCCTGCCCCCCTAGGCATGCCCCCACCCTTGTGGGCCCCTCGTGGCTCCACCGACCTACTTCTTCCTCCTATATATACCTACGTACCCCGAAACCATCCAGGAGCACCACGAAACCCTATTTCCACCGCCGCAACCTTCTGTACCCATGAGATCCCATCTTGGGGCCTTTTCCGGCGCTCTGCCGAAGGGGGCATCGATCACGGAGGGCTTCTACATCAACACCATAGCCTCTCCGATGATGTGTGAGTAGTTTACCACAGACCTTCTGGTCCATAATTATTAGCTATATGGCTTCTTCCCTTTCTTAGGATCTCAATACAAAGTTCTCCTCGATCTTCTTGGAGATCTTGTGGGGACCCGGACCCATAAGTCGTGATCACCGAATGCACGTGTACAGTGAGCCCAACGATCAATGCTCACTGAACACAAATAAGCTGAATAACAAGAGTCTTACATCCATACATACTGTCTTACACAAATTATGACCATTATGGTCAAGTCTTACATAGATAAAGCCACAAGGGCTGAACACCAAATAAACTTAAGCAGCGGAAACTCTTCATCGATAAGTAGAACCCATGCCATCTGCCTTAACCCTACAGGCATTCTGACTGGGAAACGTCCTAGTTCGCATGTTCGTCTCCAAAGAACTCTTCTTCGAACTCCGGTTCTTCCATGCCTGGCCAATTAAATAACTAGTGGCAAGCCAATGAGTACTTTGAATGTACTCGCAAGCAACCCATGATTGTAACAAGGCACAATAAAGCAATGATATAGCACTAAGTAGGTAGTTTGCAGAAAGCTAGTTTTGCGTTCAATGACATGATCTACCAACATGTAAAGTATGCATCATGAGAGTACAGACATCCGTATGAACAAGTTACAGATATCAACATAAGCGGAGTTGGACAGCAATCCAACTCGATCATCATGTCAAGTCATCTGACTTAACCCAAATAGTTTTATCAACACACACACACACGATTTGTAAAACTCTGGACGTAGTTTAAGCAGCACTGCCCAACTATCATTGACTGTGGACACGACTATTCGAATAGTTTTACACTCTGCAGAGGTTGCACACTTTACCCACAAGATCCGGGGAAATTCCGTGTCATCCACGACCCGCGGTACCTCAAGTACCCTGGGTAACCACCCGATCACTGTCTTCCCCTAGACAACACTAACAAGGAGTCCACTCGTTGTTCCATATCCTCACGATGTACATCATACGAGACTCACTCGAGATCGTAACATCCGAGAGGGGACACAACGGTGCATCCGGTGCCCTGTGAAAACAATCATAGCCGGCCTACCTGGCACGACCCTGTCCCGAGAGAGAGCACCAACTCTCCCCCGTCACTAGTAATGCGGGCTCCAAGCTAGTATCGGCCTAGGTAATCAATAATGCCCTTTTCCATACAAGGGTAGAGTGGATGCGCATGTAAGGTTGGGACAATCGACAAATCTTAAATCTAATCCATTTTCCAAAACAACGCACACACTTGCCTCGGTACACCACTTCATCATCAAGTGGTTACCCATCTCATTAGCTCCCTAGGGCATAAGTTGCACCCGACGGGGTTTTCGAAAAGTCTTTTGAAAATACTTTGTCTCCATCACCATGCATATATCCGCCCCTTTTGCGTAGCATCTACTTTAGCATCCTCTATACCCCCACCGGCATAACCCTCATAAGGAGGTAGGATCATGCACCATGGAAGTATCAACGAGGAAGTATCGGTGGCAACCCACCCCATGTGGTCACCTCATCATCAGGTCTCCGATGCAAGCAATAAAAGTGCTATATGGCATGCATAAAAAGGGTTTCATAGACATGGTCAAAGGGCTGCTTGCCTGGCTTAGCAAAGTCTTCTTGGGTCTTCAAGGTTTTCTGGTCCAACTCCTTCGTCGGCAAAGCAATCTATCGTCGCAAAATAATAGCCAGAAAAATAAGGCAATAATAAAACAGAAAAACCAAAGTGCTCAGAAAAATGTCAACTCATTTTTGTTAAATACTAGGGTGAAAACTAAGAAGGAGAAAATTCCTAGTTTTGGATTTGGAGTATTAGAATATGAGGAATGGATTTTTAGAGAGGTTTAAATATATTCAAATTTGAATTTGAATATGAACAGTACATAAAAGTTGTTTGGACATGAGTTAAAGTTATACCATTAAATAGGTGGGATTTATAGAAAAATATGGGAGTTGGAATTATTGCATTTGGATTAATATTTAATTATGTGGAATTTTTGCAAGTTTCCAGAAAAAGAGAAAGGAGAAGCAGCACTGTGCAACTGGGCCAGAAGGGCCACAGTGCAGTAGTCCCAGATGGGTTTCAGCCCACGCGAGGCTGCCACGTCGAAGGCATAAAGGAAAAATACGCCTTCAGCCGATGCAGCCGATGCTGTATGCGTCGTTTTAAACCTGACGGTGGGCGCACCACAAGATGTGAGGCTGACTGACGGACCCCACGGCCGTTGTCTTCAACCTCGGGCAAGAGAGGGAGGCGAGCTCACCGGCATCGCTGTGGTCGACAGCGAGGCGATCCAAGGGCACCGGCGTGCTCATGGCGGAGTCGCCGTTCGGGTGGAGGTGGAACCGGTCGCCGGGGTGTCCTGGTTCACCGGCGAAGAGGTCATGCGGTGGAGGGGCTTCAGGCGGCGGCGGTTCTGGCCGTTTCTGGCAGCTACAGAGAGGGGAAACAAGGGGAAAGGATCAGAGAGCTGCAGGGGTTCCAGATCGAGAGGAAAGAGGGCCGGGGATGGCATGTACCTCGCGAACTTCGACGAGCCGAAGCGGCGGAGCTCGAGCTTGATCTCGAGCTCGGGCAGCTCTGGAAAGAAACTGGGGGTGCAGGGGGGTGATTAGGGGAGTGAGAGAGCGAGTGGTGAGGAGAGGAGGGCTCGGGGAGGCCCTTAAATAGGTGAATGGCGGGGTGCCGTGGACCCGTGCGCCGGCGAGCTCCTGCTCGTTGCCACAGGGCTCGGGAGGAGCTGCTGCCGTGTCTGGGGTGTTGCTGGGCGTGGACTACGCCGAGGGGAGCTAAGGGAGAGAGCGGGGGAAGGCCAGAGAGCCTCGCGCGTGTGAGCCGCGCCATTGGCGCGCTCGGGCGGCCAGCGCGTGTGCGAGCAGGGGCGAGAGAGGGGGAGAGAGGAGGGGGATAGAGGCGTGGCGTGTCGCAGACGTCGAGGCGCATCGTATGGCGCGCTAGGGAGGCCCGAGGTGGCCGGAGGCGGTTGGAAGGGGGCGGCTACAGTGCGGGAGCGCACTGTAGCTCGCTCCAGATCGTGCAAATGGCCGGCATGCCATTTTTTTGGCAAAGTGGGCACGGCCAAGCATGTCTGGTAGCTCTAGGGAGGAGTAAAGAATGTGGGGAAAGCCTTGGATGCCTTGGGTGGCCACTGGAGTGAGGAGGGAGGTGAGGAAGAGGGGTGCAAGGGCTGTCCAGAGAGCTAAAAGAGGTGGTTTCACCCCTCATTTATTGATCTGAGATGCAGCCATTGCTACTGGAGGTAGAAGAGGTCTAGGAGGGGCTGTGGTAAATAGTTGAGGCCGTGGAGAAGAGTGGAAGTGGTCAAAACAGGGGTTTTAGTAAAATGGCAGAAGGTGTTTCTTGCTGGTTTGGGCAAGAAGATGAACTCCTCTTGTCATGAGGCTTGAAAGGGTCAAATGGCATGAGATAATAATAGGTTCCACCAAGGTTGAGTCCATTTGGGCAAAGTTGCCAATTCAACTTTTGTAAACCCTAGAAATTAGCAAAAATGAACTTGTGTAGATCTAGTTGAGCAAATCACTTCCCCTTGATGAACCACTTGGTGTAGTGGCCTCATTTGTTCATGTGAACATGCTCACAAAAGTTGGGGTCAAGGAGAGAAAGTTGGTAGTACAAAGTTGTTCAAATTTGATTCTGGCCAGAGAGGGTTTTGGGGCATTTTGGTGAACCAAAATGACCTTGATTGACATGAGGCTTTGTAAGGTGATCACAATATGCATTTGTGACTTGCTGGATTTTCCTTGGATTTTTATGAAAATATTTCCTGTAGAAATATTTCAAATCCTTGAAATGGGCAGAAATGGTTTTGGGAGGTTTTGTACAATATTTTGAACATGACCATGTGATGAAACTCTTATATATGGGAAATATACGCCCATTGAGTTTTGCTGATTTTTGTCAAATATTTTTAAAACAATAAAATATCTTTTCCCTATTAAAGACCATTTCTGGCCTTAAGAAAAAGCTTTTAAATAAAATAGGAAAATAACTTTTAAAAATATATTTTTGTGGTTTATGGGAATCCTATATCTAATAGGTTTCAAATATACCTTTTGAAAGATTTTTCACACCCCAGATCAAATACTTGTAGTGCAAATCTCAATTCAGGGGTTTTTGGAAAACTAATTTTTGAAAATACTATTTGGCCAAATTATTTTTGTAAGAAAATACTATATTGCTCTATACACATGGCATGATCATTGGGCAGAATTTTGGGGCAAGGAGATGAAGTGTAGAAGGTGGAGTTGTGTTGACTTTAAAGAGCACTAGAAAAACATAGAGAGAAAACCAACTCCAAATAAAAGCCAATTGATGCAAGAGTTTTTGTTAAACCACACTTTATCATGATATATTAGCTTAAGTGTTGTGTCATGAAAATCAGGGTGTCAAAGACCTAACCCCCTTACAAGAATCTCGTCCCCGAGATTCCCAAACTAGGCATGGAAAGGAATACGAAATCTGGATCCGGGGTAGTCTTGTTGTCCTCATACCGCTTGTGCTTGCGAGTGGTGCTCCATTGAACCTTGAAGTACTCGATGGCGTGGATTCGTGTATGACATCCTGCTTGATCCATATTGCCATTGGGGTCTTTCTGTAAGTCATATTGGGCTGGAGGTCGATGGCTTGGTGATCGGCGTCCTTGTAGGGATCGGGTTGGTTAGGATGTTGGAAGCACTTCCGAAGCTGTGACTCGTGGAAAATGTTGTGCACATGGGTGGCTCAGGTGGTAATTCTAGCTGGTAGCCGTCTATTCTTCGTCTTGCAGTGATCTTGGAGAAGGTCGATAAATCTTGGTGTGAGTTTCTCTTGACATGAAAATGCTTGGTTCTCTTGAGAGAAGTGGCTCGCAAATACACCTGGTCTTCGACGAGAAAGTTCACTTCTTGACGATGGTGGTGGGTGTAGTTCTTCCTCCTTGGCATGGCGGTCTTCAAATGTTCCTTGACTAGCTGAACGCTCTTCTTCTGTCTTCGGGTGGACAAGTAGGTCACAAAATGATGATGACAACTATCTTGTCTAAGGACTCCATGAAGACTTTGTTCATGAGGTACATAAAGTAGGATGGGGGTATTAGTGGTGGTCACGGTTGAGTATGGTCCAAGGTGTTCTCGATCTAGAGTCAAGTCCCATGGTCATGATCCGACCATGTTGTAGCTTTGTAGGGCTTAAGGGTTTCAAGGGTTCTAGGGTGCGAGTGAACGTTTATCATCTTATCCTTGAGCACAATTCCTGAGATGCCAATTGTTCTATCTAGTCCTCCAAATAGACCACCTTATACCGCTAAAAGCATCATTTCGTATAGGTCAACTCCCCAAACTCATATGTATGTCTACCCCTAAAAATCCATGGGTAGAACATATAAGCTGCTAAGCTTGAACGTGACAATCCAAGTGCTCAGCCTATTCTTCCAAGGTCTAAGATAAAGCACCTCTATCCTAAGGAAACACGTCGTAAGCCACTCCAAGATCTTGTTTCCTTCCTATGAATCAACTCCAACAGCCCATTAACTTCCATCAATCACTACATAATCCATTTAATTCTACAAATCCAATGTTTATGGTGTTCCACATGACCTTCTAATGTCCTATAATCCTCAAATACTTGAAAAGGGGTATCTTTACTATAGTTAGTCCACCAATTCCCATTATTGGGGTCAAGTAACATCCAACCTCCAGCTTATATAGATCTTTAAATCAATTCCAATCTCCTAGTTTATTGTCCATCGAGGAACATGGTATCACGATCAAGATCATCAGTCTAAATCCAATTTACTTCGAATCCTGTAGGCTTACTCAGCATCTATACTCATCTAGGATCACCTATTTCAATCCAAATCATTTGTCCAACGAGGAATCCTACATGTTTCCCTCAAGTTATTTACTTAATTTCAACTGTCTCCTATCAATATCATCTGATCAAGTCAAATCCTTGCACTTCCAGGAGTTTCAGCTTGCGATCATAATTGTCCTATAAATCCAATTTACTCAGGGGTAATGAAAGCTATGCTACTCTATAATCATGATCCCACCATGTTCATCTACCAACATGGAAGCCTCATAATCCACCAAATAGTCTCGGATGATTCCTCAAAGTCATTGATATAAACTCATCAAGTCATTTGTCCTCTGTTCCTATATCCTCAAATTGGTCTTCCCTACGGCATTGTCAGTTTTGGTGCTATCTTAGGATGATAATGTGCTCGTTCACTATGTCCACTAGTTCCATATTGAACCCAGTGATAAGCAAGGTTACGGAGGCTTAACAGGTTCTCTTGCAATTCTGTGGGTTAAGCACATGGTTAAGGATTCGAGCTGCGGTATCTTATGAAGTCTCGAAGGGTCTAGGAATGGGTCTCTAATCTTGAGGGGCAACCATAACTCTAAGGGGCTGCACTTGGTCGAGGAGGTTGTAGCAAAAGTCTTCAGTGCTGGTTGGTTGCCAAAGTAGAATCCTTGGTGTATCTTGTCTTGTTAGCCTTTAGTTGAGGAGAGAGATGAGAGGGAGAGGTAGCATAGAGGAGGGGAATGCCTAAAGGGGGTCCTATAGTGCAAGTGCAAACAAACAGGTGCAAAAAGGGCCAAACAAAATAAACAAGGTAAGGAAGGTGATATAGTTGCATACTTGTCGCCTAGGGCAAAAGTGCGACCTATATCAAAACGCAAACAAATAAAAAAAGCAACACACAATCATGGTTCTATTCGAACTATCATACATACTCGACTGCATATAGGGGGTACACGACTCATCCTACCCTAGGGGTTTTCGGACTCAGTAGTCATGCCTTGTGCCTCATGCAGTCTTCTGAGTTTTCCTCAGGTGTTGCTACGTCTCTTGTTTGATGAAACGATCTGGGTTGAGCCTGAAGAATCTTCAACAACTTCTCTCCTGATGAGGTGATGGGGTGAAGGTGGCTCCTCGTGGCTGGCATTGACTTGATCTTCTTTCGTCTTCTTAATCATGACGATCACTTTTGCCTTTTTAAGGTGTTGGCGGTTCCAGGTGGCACTCCTTTATGCAATGACATTAACAAGGCATAATAGAGTCCCAATCTATCGGACACATTGTTGACAATATCGTCACCGAGAGCGGGGAATGAAGAGAACCGTTTTCCTGCTCACTATAGTGAGGCGGAACAAATGGCTAGGTTCTCATCCACCGGTGGTTGCCGATACAACAAGGGTAGTGACAGGGTTACTCTATTAGCGATGTATATCATGATCTTGCATATCCTATGCCCTGGTCGTCGTAGGCTAAGGTTGCATCATCTTGGGGCAGTGTCAAGGGTGTCACCATCTCCTGGGTCTTCGTGTCCTCATTCCTCGAGGATGTATCTTCTGTTGGTGTCGTCTTGTTGTGGTGTCGCCAATCTTGTGTTTAGGACATGTGGGTGAATGTCTGGCAAGACATCTTCCTCCTAGATTATCCACGAGAATTACAAGGAATCCACTGGTCAGGGGCATAAGGGTTCTAGCGACAAAAGGTTTTGAAGGGGAAGAGAAGTATAGATAGTTTTGAAAACTAGTAGTAGTTTTGGAAATAGTTTTACCCTAACTAACGACCATGCTAACTAAGGCTTCCTACAGTCAGGATGGCTCTGATACCAGCTCTATGGGGACCCCGACCCATAAGTCGTGATCACCAAATGCACGTGTACAGTGATCCCAGAGATCAATGCTCACTGAACACACAGAAGCTGAATAACAAGAGTCTTACATCCATACATACCGTCTTACACAAATTATGACCATTACGGTCAAGTCTTACATAGATAAAGCCAGAAGGGCTGAACACCAAATAAACTTAAGCAGCGGAAACTCTTCGTCGATAAGTACAACCCATGCCATCAGCCTTAACCCTACAGGCATTCTGACTGGGAATCGTCCTAGTTCGCATGTTCGTCTCCAAAGAACTCTTCTTCGAACTCCGGTTCTTCCATGCCTGGCCAATTAAATAACCAGTGGCAAGCCAATGAGTACTTTGAATGTACTCGCAAGCAACCCATGATTGGAACAAGGCACAATAATGCAATGATATAACACTAAGTAGGTAGTTTGCAGAAAGCTAGTTTTGCGTGCAATGACATGACCTGCCAACATGTAAAGTATGCATCATGAGAGTACAGACATCCGTATGAACAAGTTACAGATATCAACATAAGCGGAGTTGGACACCAATCCAACTCGATCATCGTGTCAAGCCATCTGACTTAACCCAAATAGTTTTATCAACACACACACACACACGATTTGTAAAACTCTGGACGTAGTTTAAGCAGCACCGCCCAACTGTCCTTGAACGTGGACACGGCTATTCGAATAGTTTTACACTCTGCAGCGGTTGCACACTTTACCCACAAAATCCGGGGAACTTCCGTGTCATCCACGACCCGCGGTACCTCAAGTACCCGGGGTAAGCACCCGATCACTATCTTTCCCTAGACGACACTAACAAGGAGTCCACTCGTTGTTCCATATCCTCACGATGTACATCATATGAGAGTCACTCGAGATCGTAACATTCGAGAGGGGACACAATAGTGTATCCGGTGCCCTGTGAAAACAGTCATGGCCACCCTACCCGGCACGACCCCGTCCCGAGAGAGAGCACCAACTCTCCCCCGTCACTCCAAGCTAGTATCGGCCTAGGTAATCAATAATGCCCTTTCCCATACAAGGTTAGAGTGGTTGTGCATGTAAGGTTGGGACAGTCGACAAATCTTAAATCTAATCCGTTTTGCAAAACAACACACACACTTGCCACGGTACACCACTTCGTCATCAAGTGGTTACCCATCTCATTATCTCCCTCCGGCATAAGTGGCACCCGACGGGGTTTTCGAAAAGTCTTTTGAAAATACTTTGTCTCCATCACCATGCATATACCCGCCCTTTTGTGTGCATCTACTTTAGCATCCTATCTACCCCCACCGGCATAACCCTCATAAGGAGGTAGGGTCATGCACCATGCAAGTATCAACAAGGAAGTATCGGTGGCAACCCACCCCATGTGGTCACCTCATCATCAGGTCTCCGATGCAAGCAATAAAAGTGCTATATGACATGCATAAAAAGGGTTTCATAGACATGGTCAAAGGGCTGCTTGCCTGGCTTAGCAAAGTCTTCTTGGGTCTTCAAGGTTTTCTGGTGCAACTCCTTTGTCGGCAACGCAATCTATCGTCGCAAAATAATAGCGAGAAAAATAAGGCAATAATAAAACAGAAAAACCAAAGTGCTCAGAAAAATGTCAACTCATTTTTGTTAAATACTAGGGTGAAAACTAAGATGGAGAAAGTTCCTAGTTTTGGATTTGGAGTATTAGAATCTGAGGAATGGATTTTTAGAGAGGTTTAAATATATTCAAATTTGAATTTGAATATGAACAGTACATAAAAGTTGTTTGGACATGAGTTAAAGTTATACCATTAAATAGGTGGGATTTATAGAAAAATATGGGACTTGGAATTATTGCATTTGGATTAATATTTAATCCTGTGGAATTTTTGCAAGTTTCTAGAAAAAGAGAAAGGAGGAAGAAGACCTTGTGCAAGCTGGGCGGAAGGGCCTGATGCAGCAGTCCCAGATGGGTTTCATCCCACGCGAGGCTGCCACGTCGAAGGCGTAAAGGAAAAATACGCCTTGAGCCGACGCAGCGAACCGGTACGCGCGTGCGTGTGTTTTAAACCTGACGGGTGGGGCCCACCCGTCAGTATGTAGGGCTGACTGACGGGCCCCACGGCCGTCGTCTTCAACCTCGGGCCAGAGAGGGAGGCGAGGTCACCGGCGTCGCTGTGGTTGACTGCGAGGCCATCCAATGGCACCGGCGTGCTCAGGGCGGAGTCGCCGTTCGGGTGGAGGTGGAACCGGTCGCCGGGGTGGCCTGGTTCACCGGCGACGAGGTCACGTGGCGGAGGGGTTTCGGGTGGCGGCGGTTTCGGCCGCTTCCGGCAGCTACAGAGAGGGGAAACAAGGGGGAAAGGATCAGAGAGCTGCAGGGGTTCCAGATCGAGAGGAGTGAGGGCCGGGGATGGCCTGTACCTCGCGAACTCCGACGAGCCGAAGCGGGGGAGCTCGAGCTCGATCTCGAGCTCGGGCGGCTCTGGAAAGGAACTGGGGGTGCAGGGGGATGATTAGTGGAGTGAGAGAGCGAGTGGTGAGGAGAGGAGGGCTTGGGGAGGCCCTTAAATAGGTGAACGGCGAGGTGCCGTGGACCCGTGCGCCGGCGAGCTCCTTCTCATTGCCACAGGGATCGGGAGGAGCTGGTGCCGTGCCTGGGGTGTTGCTGGGCGTGGACTACGCCGATGGGAGCTAAGGGAGAGAGCGGGGGAAGGCCAGAGAGCCTCGCGCGTGTGAGCCGTGCCATTGGCGCGCTCGGGCGGCCAGCGCGCGTGCGAGCAGGGGCGAGAGATGGGGAAAGAGGAGGGGAACAGAGGCGTGGCATGTCGCAGACGTCGAGGTGCATCATCTGGCGCACTGGGGAGGCCCGAGGTGGCCGGAGGCGGTTGGAAGGGGGCGGCTACAGTCTTGGGAGCGATCTTGAAGGCAGCTCGAGATCGTGCAAATGGCCGGCATGCCATTTTTTTGGCAAAGTGGGCACGACCAAGCATGTCTGGTAGCTCTAGGGAGGAGTAAAGAATGTGGGGAAAGCCTTGGATGCCTTGGGTGGCCACTGGAGTGAGGAGGGAGGTGAGGAAGAGGGGTGCAAGGGCTGTCCAGAGAGCTAAAAGAGGTGGTTTCACCCCTCATTTATTGATCTGAGATGCAGCCATTGCTACTGGAGGTAGAAGAGGTCTAGGAGGGGCTGTGGTAAAAAGTTCAGGCCGTGGAGAAAAGTGGAAGTGGTCAAAACAGGGGTTTTAGTAAAAATGGAAGAAGGTGTTTGTTGCTGGTTTGGGCAAGAAGATGAACTCCTCTTGTCATGAGGCTTGACAGGGTCAAACGGCATGAGATAATAATAGGTTCCACCAAGGTTGAGTCCATTTGGGCAAAGTTGCCAATGCAACTTTTGTAAACCCTAGAAATTAGCAGAAATGAACTTGTGTAGATCTAGTTGAGCAAATCACTTCCCCTTGATGAACCACTTGGTGTAGTGGCCTCATTTGGTCATGTGAACATGCTCACAAAATTTGGGGTCAAGGAGAGAAAGTTGGTAGTACAAAGTTGTTCAAATTTGATTCTGGTCAGAGAGGGTTTTGGGGCATTTTGGTGAACCAAAATGACCTTGATTAACATGAGGCTTTGCGAGGTGATCACAATATGCATTTGTGACTTGCTTGATTTTCCTTGGATCTTTATGAAAATATTTCCTGTAGAAATATTTCAAATCCTTGAAATGGGCAGAAATGGTTTTGGGAGGTTTTGTCCAATATTTTGAACATGACCATGTGTTGAAACTCTTATATATGGGAAATATATGCCCACTGAGTTTCCCTGATTTTTGTCAAATATTTTTAAAACAATAAAATAATTTCTGGCCTGAAGAATAAGCTTTTAAATAAAATAGGAAAATAACTTTTTAAAATTATATTTTTGTGGTTTATGGGAATCCTATATCTAATAGGTTTCAAATATACCTTTTGAAAGATTTTTCAAACCCCAAATCAAGTACTTGTAGTGCAAACCTCAATTCAGGGGTTTTTGGAAAGCTAATTTTTGAAAATACTATTTGGCCAAATTATTTTTGTAAGAAAATACTATATTGCTCTATACACATGGCATGATCATTGGGCTGAAGTTTGGGGCAAGGAGATGAAGTGTAGAAGGTGGAGTTGTGTTGACTTTAAAGCACACTAGAAAAACACAGAGAGAAAACCAACTCCAAATAAAAGCCAATTGATGCAAGAGTTTTTGTCAAACCACACTTTATCATGATATATTAGCTTAAGTATTGTGGCATGAAAATCAGGGTGTGACAGATCTATTCGATGTAACTCTTTTTAAGGTGTGTTTGTCGAGATCCGATGAATTGTGGGTTTATGATCAAGATTATCTATGAACAATATTTGAATTTTCTCTGAATTCTTTTATGTCTGATTGGTTATCTTTGCAAGTCTCTTTGAATTATAAGTTTGGTTTGGCCTACTAGATTGATCTTTCTTGCAATGGGAGAAGTGCTTAGCTTTGGGTTCAATCATTCGGTGCTCGATCCCAGTGACAATAGGGAAAACGACACGTATTGTATTGTTGCCATCAAGGATAAAAAGATGGGGTTTATATCATATTGCTTGAGTTTATCCCTCTACATCATGTCATCTTACCTAATGCGTTACTCTGTTCTTATCAACTTAATACTCTCGATGCATGCTGGATAGCGGTCGATGTGTGGAGTAATAGTAGTAGATGCAGGAAGGAGTCGGTCTACTTGTTACGGACGTGATGCCTATATACATGATCATGCCTAGATATTCTCATAATTATGCACTTTTTTATCAATTGCTCAATAGTAATTTGTTCACCCACCGTAATACTTACGCTATCTTGAGAGAAGCCACTAGTGAAACCTATGGCCCCCGGGTCTATTTTCCATCATATTAATCTCCCGTCAACGAGCTATTTCTGTCGCCGTTTATTTTGCAATTTTTACTTTCAATCTTTATCATAAAAATACCAAAAATATTATATTATCATCTCTATCAGATCTCACTTTTGCAAGTGGCCGTGAAGGGATTGACAACCCCTTGATGACGTTGGTTGCAAGGTTCTTATTTGTTTGTGTAGGTACGAGGGACTTGCGTGTGGCCTCCTACTGGATTGATACCTTGGTTCTCAAAAATTGAGGGAAATACTTACGCTACTTTGCTGCATCACACTTTCCTCTTCAAGGGAGAACCAATGCATGCTCAAGAGGTAGCATAGTACATCTTATCTTCGGTGGTCTTCGCATGCAACGCTTCTGGTCGTGACGCCATGGTGGGCTCGGCGATGACCTCCGTCTTGCCGTCCTGACGGTCCTGGTCTTCTTGCATGGAATTGGAAACCTTTGGCTGATTCCTCGGGACTCCGCACCTGTGCTTGCCTCTTTAGCACCAAAGAGGAAATTGTTGTACTGCGCCCCCAGGCGCCCGCCTGGCCTTAGTCATCATGGCTTGCATCATCCGAACCTCAAGAGGTGAGGGCTTGCATAGAAATCCCTGCTCCGCCTCGCAAGGCTTGGCCCCTCGCGAGGGTCTTGTGTTGTTGATGCTGAAGGTGGGCCGTACCAGGCTGTCGATGAAGCCACACTATGGGCCGCAGGTAGGCATGTCTGGGTACCCCAGTTCCTAGAACACCGACAGTAACCCCGGGCCCAAGGCGCGCTCAGTCCTGGCTTCGAGGCGAAGCCAAGGGGCAAGTGAGGGAGTCCTGGACTAAGGGGTCCTCGGGCGGCCGGCCTGTAATCCATGGGCCGGACTGATGGGCTATTAAGACATGAAGGTCGAAGACTGTACCCGTTTCCGGATTGGACTCTACTTGGCATGGAGGGCAAGCTTGGCGACCGACTGTGAAGATTCCTTCTTATGTTACCGACTCTATGTAACCCTAGATTCCCCCCGGTGTCTATATAAACCGGAGGGGTTAGTCCGGAAAGGATATATTCGTTACCATAGTCATACAGGCTAGGCTTCTAGGCTTTAGCCATTACGATCTCGTGGTAGATCAACTCTTGTAATACTCATATTCATCAAGATCAATCAAGCAGGAAGTAGGGTATTACCTCCATAGAGGGGGCCCGAACCTGGGTAAAACATCGTGTCCCCCGTCTCCTGTTACCATCGATCCTAGACGCAGAGTTCGGGACCCCCTACCCAAGATCCGCCGGTTTTGACACCGACAGCAAGGGCGAAGCGCCGCGGGCCCCAACCGCCTACGGCCTCGGTCAACACATGGCGCTTGATGGGACATGGGCGTTTCCTCTTCCCCACGCTGCCTCGGCAACCGCCCTTGTCTAACAAAAGGCTGGCGCCTGCCGCTGAGCGTTCATTGCCTTCCCTTCGTCTTGCTCCAAATCCCCTTCTTCCTTGCTCAGAGCGCTTCCAGATCCACCAACTTCTTCCCGGACCCGTCTCCGATGGCGGCTGAAAAAGAGAAGCCTGCCGCTCCTTCTGCACGTCTGGCTCCCTCATCCGAGCCGGCCCATAGTGCATCCACCGTCTCTAAGGAGAAGCATATCGCCGCCGTGCTCCCGCTGACGACGAGCAGCGCCAATGAGGGAGGGGAGACGGCACTCCAGGTCGGCTCTGCCAATCCGAAAACCTTGGGGGAGACCTTCTACCCCTTCTTCCTGCACAGTGTCTTCGCCGGGCTCATCCCCCCTTCTCCAATTTCTTCTTTTCCATTCTCAACCATTACTAGATCCATGCCCTCTATCTTCATCCCAACTCCATCCTCGTCATGTCAATATTCACCTTCTACTGCGAGGCGTTCGTGGGGGTGGCGCCCTCCATCGCGCTGTTCCGCCACTTTTTCTACCTCCGGATAGGCAGCGGCCAGTGCTCCGGGTGCGCCTGCTTCATCGCTGGTAGTGGCAGCAATGCGATCTCGAGGGCCGGGAAGAAGGTGGAAGACTTCCGGCACAAGTGGATCTTCATGGAGGCCAAGCGCTCCCACGCTCCGCTGGAGCCGTCGACCGCGTTACCATTGAAGATGGACCGGTGGGCTCACGAGAAGCTCACCGACCCCCGGGCGGAGCAACTGCTGGAGAGGATAATTGTAGACCTGAAGGCGGAGAAGCTGATGGGGGCCATGATCGTCAGGGAGTTCCTGACACAGCGGTTTTCTCCGCTCCAGGCGCACTCGCGCCCTCTGCGGAGCCTCAAGGATGAGGAAGACGAACTCCAGCTGCGCTCGGACGACTTGTCCGACGAGGAGCTGAGCAAGGTCATGCGTACCTTGCTCGAGAAGGACCCGGGTGTCCTCCCGGAGGCCTATCTTCCGTTGTACCGTCGCGACGATGGAGAGTAGGTTGCCGCTGCCATGTCCGTCTTCAACGAGCGGGGCTCGTGCCGCCGGAGCCTTCCTACCCCCCGAGCTACCCTGTGCCGGTGTCCTTCGGCGAGCACTCCGGGGAGGAAGAGGAGAGGGACTTGGATGCGACCTTGGCGGGGGTAGGGGAGACCTCTCCCCTGTGGCAGAGCGATCTCCTCCGCGTGCTCTCCGATGATGACGATGCCGGTAAGTACCCAGCCTGGGGGCACCTCCCTGAGGAAGCCGAAGCAGGGGACCCCGAAGAAAGGCGGAACGATGTTACCTCCCCTGGGCGACGCCTCCACCTTGTCGCTGGCCGCGATCGTCGCAGGGCCACTCACCGCGCACTTGCCCGCTACTGAGACCGCGGCGAGGCTCACGCCCAAGAAGCTTGTGGGTGCCGCGCTCCTGGGCACGAAGAGGTCGTACATCCCTGATGACCAGCAAGTGCTTCACATTGTACTTGTTTCCCATGCTTGACGTAGTGCTCAAACATCTCCCTCTTGATGGCGAGGCTGACGTCATCGGCGAAGATGAAGAGGGTGGAGGCCAGGGCCTCCAAGGCCAAGCAGCCTGCCACGGCCGTAGCGACTCCGACACGGGAAGGCGAGACCGCCACATGTCCTCTTGCGGCGGGGTTGCCCTCTCGAGGCTCAGGGCCCAACCTCTAGAGAAACCTGCCTCCGCGGCTAAGCCGACTCCAAGGCGCTGATAACCCACAAGTATAGGGGATCAGCTGTAGCCTTTCTTGATATACATATATATATATATACATATACATATATATATATATATATGTATATATAAGAGTGTCAAACCCAACGAGGAACTAAAGGTAGAACAAATATTCCCTCAAGTTCTATCGACCATTGATACAACTCTACGCACGCTTAACGTTCGCTTACCTAGAACAAGTATGAAACTAGAAGTACTTTGTAGGTGTTGTAGGCTAGGTTTGCAAGATAATAAAGAGCATGTAAATAAAAGCTAGGGGCTGTTTAGATAAAGACACAACTAAGTTAGTTTTAGTAGAGAGTTTTTTGTAATAAGAAAGTTATTTGTCCCTAGGCAATCGATAACTAGACCGGTAATCATTATTGCAATTTTATATGAGGGAGAGGTATAGGCTAACATACTTTCTCTTCTTGGATCATATGCACTTATGATTGGAACTCTAGCAAGCATCCACAACTACTAAAGATCATGAAGGTAAAACCCAACCATAGCATTGAAGTATCAAGTCCTCTTTATTCCCATACGCCATAACCCACTTATCCGTGTTTGTGTTTCTATCACTCACGCAACACAGACAATAAGCAAACCATGAACATATTGCAAACCCTACAGAGGGGATCCCTCACGCTTGCGCGACACGGAGAGAACCATAGGACAACACCAATAATAAAACATGCAACTCAAACCAATCACGATCATCAATGAACCCATAGGACAAAACAGATCTACTCAAACATCATAGGATAGCCATACATCACTGGGAAATAATATATAGCATTGAGAACCATGTTTAAGTAGAGATTACAGTAGAGAGACGTGGTGTTACACCACTGCATAGAGGGGGAGACAGTTGGTCATGACGGTGGTGAAGTTGTTAGTGTAGATCGTGGTCATGATGATGGCCCCGGGGGTGTTCCGATGCCACCGGGAGAGAGGGGGAGAGAGCCCCCCTCCTTCTTCTTCTTCTTCTTCTTCCTTGACCTTCCCCCTAGATGGGGGAACGAATCTCTCTCTGTTTCCTTCTGTTTCTACGCTCCCAGATTCTGCCCTTTCACCGTATCTTAAATTCCCAGAGATCCGTAACTCCGATTGGGCTGAAATTTTAACACGATTTTTATCCAGATATTAGATTTGTTGAGGGGAAAGAAGGGCACCAACCTCCTTACGGAGTGGCCACAAGGGCCCAGGGAGCGCCCTACCCCTGGGGCGCGCCCCTCACCCTTGTGGGCCCCTCGGGCATCGTCTCACGTTGATTCCACTTCCCAAAATTCACATATATTCCAAAAAAAATATCCGTAAGTTTTTATCCCGTTTGGACTCCATTTGATATGGATTTTCTGCGAAACAAAAAACATGCAATAAACAGGAACTGGCACTGGGCACTGGATCAATATGTTAGTCCAAGAAAATCATATAAATTGCTGCCAAAAGTATATAAAAGTTGTATGATATTAGCATGGAACAATCAAAAATTATAGATACGACGGAGACGTATCAGCATCCCCAAGCTTAATTCCTGCTCATCCTCGAGTAGGTAAATGTTTAAAAAGATAATTTTTGATGTGGAATGCTACCTAGCATAATCTTGATCATATAATCTAATCATCGCATGAATATTAAGACACGAGTGATTCAAAGCAATAGTCTATCATTTGACATAAAAACAACAATACTTGAAGCATACTAATAAAGCAATCATGTCTTGTCAAAATAACATAGCCAAAGAAAGTTATCACTACAAAATTATATAGTCTGGCTATGCTCCATCTCCACCACACGAAATATTCAAATCATGCACAACCCCGATGACAAGCCAAGCAATTGTTTCATACTTTTAAAGTTCTCAAACCTTTTCAACTTTCACGCAATACATGAGCGTGAACCATGGATATAGCACTATAGGTGGAATAGAATATGATGGTGGAAGTTGTGTGGTGAAGACAAGAAGGAAGAAATTCTCACAACGACGCGGCTAATCAACGGGCTATGGAGATGCCCATCAATTGATGTCAATGCAAGGAGTAGGGATTGCTATGCAACGGATGCACTAAGATCTATAAGTGTATGAAAGCCCAAACTAAAAACTAAGTGGGTGGGCATCCAACTAGCTTGCTCATGAAGACCTCGGGCATTTGAGGAAGCCCATCATCGGAATATACAAGCCAAGTTCTATAATGAAAATTCCCTCTAGTATATGAAAATTATAACTCAAGAGACTCTCTATATGAAGAACATGGTGCTACTCTGAAGCACAAGTGTGGTAAAAAGGATAGTAGAATTGCCCCTTCTCTCTTTTTCTCTCATTTTTTTATTTTTTATTCGGCTCTCTTTTTTTTGGCCTCTTTTCTTCGTCCGGAGTCTCATCCCGACTTGTGGGGGAATGAATGCTCAGGTCATGTATATGATGATGATGGAAGTTGCATGGCAATATATCTCGGGATGGCTATGGAAATTCCATGATAGGTAGGTATGGTGGCTGTTTTGAGGAAGATATAAGGAGGATTATGTGTGATAGAGCGTATCGTATCTTGGGGTTTGGATGCACCGACAAAGTTTGCACCAACACTAGAGGTGAGAAAGGGCAATGCACGGTACGGAAGAGGCTAGCAATGATGGAAGGGTGAGAGTGCGTATAATCCATGGACTCAACATTAGTCATAAAGAACTCACATACTTATTGCAAAAATATATTAGCTATCGAAACAAAGTACTACACGCATGCTCCTAGGGGGATAGATTGGTAGGAAAAGACCATCGCTCTTCCCCGACCGCCACTCATAAGGAACACAATCAAAAAAATCATCACTACAAAAAAAAGACACATCCGTGACATTTTGGGCCGAACGAAATATTTTCTGTCATACATATGACACTTCTATGACGATAATTGTGACAAAACCCGGTATCATCATAGATGTGGTGGGCTCCTACTTCTATAACAAAAAATCATGACAGACAATGGGCTTTTCGTCCTGGGCGGGCCGGAGACGCAGCTGCATGACATTCTTTGGGCCGTCCATGACGGAAAAAACCGTGGTAGAAGCGAGGGCAAGGAAAATTTCGGGAGTTCGATTACGGTGGGAGGTCGGGGCGGCGATGCTGCGTTTCTCGTACACGTATGCGGCGTGTGTGCGGCGTTAGCTCTAACGAACCCGAAGCGAGGCGTTGGGCTCTAGCGAACCCGGCGGACGACTGCAGAGCTACGCGTTCTTGAACCCGAGCGATCGATCGATGGCTGTTAATCGAACCCGATCGGCGATTCGCGCTATCTGCTGCTAAGCGAAGCCGATCGATTGGATAAGCAGTGAGCTTTCTGGGGGGAGGGTTGGCTGAGCGATGGCGGTGGCGTTGCCTCTGGATGAACGGGACCCGTGGTGTGGAGGGCTGGATGAGCGATGAGCGGTGGAGGGATGCCCGTGGAGGGGTGGTTGAGCAGGACCCGTGGTGTGGAGGGCTGGATGAGCATGAGCGGTGGACGGGTGCCCGTGGAGGTGTGGTTGAACAGTGGCGGTGGAGTAGCACGCGGTGGAGGCTGGATGAGCGAGGAGCCCGTGGAGGCTGGAGGAGGTCGACGGTAGCCCGTGGAGGTGGAGGAGGTCGACGGTGGAGATGAACAGTATCCGTGTAGTCCAGTTTTGCGATACGCCACACCCTCCCGATGAACAGGACCCCATTTCGACCGTGGGAGGTCCGTTTCTTCCGTTTTGCGATGCGCCACACCCTCCCGATCAACGGGACCCCGTTTGATCGTAGGAGGTCCGTTTAGTTCTTTTTTGATGACGCCACACCCTCCCGATCAACAGGACCCCGTTTGACCGTAGGAGGTGCATTTCCTCCGCTTTCTTGATGCGCTCGCCACACCCTCCCGATCAACATGACCCCGTTTACGACCATAGGAGGTCCGTTTCCTCCGTTTTGCGGTACGCCACACCCCTCCCGATCAACAGGACCCCGTTTCGAACGTAGGAGGTCTGTTTCCTCTGTTTTGTGGTACGCCAGGCCTCGTTTCCATCGCCTGTTCCGTCCAAGCCCTCCCGATGAACACGACCTTGCATTCCGTTCCGACCCAGCCGGTTGGCTCCCACGCGTTCCAATGCCTCCTGATGAACACGACGCATTCCGTTGCCTCCCCATGAACACGACGCATTCCATTGCGTCCCCATGAACACGACGCATTCCGTTGCCTCCCCATTAACACGACGACGACGCTGTTTCTCCGTTCCGACCCAGCCATGTACACGAGCCCGGCCAGACGTGTCTGTGAGTAGGCGTTCGAGACCCGCCCGTATGTACACATACGTGGCGTATTTTCTTTCTTGCACCCCGGCGCTGTCGTGGTTCTAAGTCCGGCGAAGAGAATGGGGGTAGGTATGGAGAGGCAAGGTACTAGCTATGGAGTAGTTAGTGCGCACGAGTTCTGAGTTCAGCCCTTCTCGAGGAAGTAACATCCCTCGTCTCGGGCCGGAGGCGGTCGATTGGATTATATGCGTATGAATTACAGGGTGCGAACCCTTCTACGTGGAGGGGGTGGCTTATATAGAGTGCACGGGACCCCAGCCAGCCCACGTGGCGGAGGGGTTTAAGGTACATTAAGGCTAGGCGTTCTTGGTAACGCATTACATAAAGTGTCATCATGATCATAAAGACTACTTAATTTACAGACCGTTTGGACACCGAGTGGCTCTTGGACTCCTGGTGGTCGAGTGGGTCTTCATGGTCGAGTGTCTTTGAATCTGTTGAATAGAAACCTACCAGGTCGACTGGTAGGCAGTTTACTCTAAGGATGACCTTGGGGAGGGTATCTTGGACAGGTCCATGACCCTACCCTAGGTATATGACTTCATCATTAGCCCCCGAATGGATCGAGGTTTGAGTGAGGAAGGAGTTGATAATCTTTCCGACCTGCTTTTTCGCGCTAGAGTGTGCTTTATTCGGATCTGAGACCTTTCTCAGTGACGGTGTCAACTTCTCTTTCGATCGTCTCCGATCCATTCTCTACATCTGTCGAGTGAACTTTATGAACTTGGAGATTTCGAGCGACGGATCGGAGGAAGTCTGCCGTCGACAAGTTGCTCTGCTGTTAGCGGATTTAGTGGGATCGAATTTTGGGAAGCGCGAAGGAGAAGGCTTGACACTTTCGGATGGATAAGGCAAGGCGCCTCGATCTCCGCGCCACCTTTTTTTTCGCCACGTCACAAGGCTGATCTGTTGCGGGATTTGACAGGATTGCTGGGCCTACCAGTCAGCCACTGAGGCGACTTCATATAAAGGCGCCCAAGGGGTATTTTGAGCAGTCGCCTCATTTTCCCCTCCTCCGCCCTCAGATTCATCCGCCGCGCCCTTGACCTGCTCAGCGCCGCTGCCCCGCTCCTGCCCCGCCGGCGACTATGGTGAAGGAGAAGACGATGGCCTCGGAGCGAGCGAAGAAGGCGACGGCGAAGGCGAAGGGGAGAGCGCCCAGTCGGGGCGGATCCTCGTCGCGGTCCAGCCTGCCGCAAGGTTGGGTCCAGGAAGATTGGATCCGCTCGACCATCACCCAGAAAGACCTCAACGACCTGGCCAACGAGGGATTGATCCCCCACGGGTCAGCAAGGCTTCCGGGGACAGAGTGGCAGCCGCAGCCACAAGAGGGTGAGTGCGTCCTCCTAGCCACCCATGTGGATCGTGGATTTTCTCTTCCGCCGAATCTTTTCTTTCGGGGTTTTCTGAACTTCTTTGGAGCACAACTCCATCACTTTACACCCAACTCCATTGCCTATCTCGCCTCTTTCGTGTCTTTGTGTGAAAACTTCTTGGGTTGTCGACCACACTGGGGCGTCTTCAAACACATATTCACTTGTCGCTCTCAGACGGTGAAAAAGGCTAGTCCGAATGACGAAAGAACCCAAGTAATCCAGATGTGTGGGGGTCTTGGGGTCCAGATGAGGGGTAGAAGTGCCTTTCTAGCCATGATTCTTCCCGATTCGATCGGAGGGTGGCGATCGACCTGGTTCTCTGCCAAGACCGGTCGGCCTTGAGGCGGTCATTGGACTCCTCCTTTCTCCATGGATCGAGTGAACAAGCCGTCCTCTCTGAAGGTGCTTCGGAGGAAGGCCCAGTTAAGTTGTTGATGGGCGTGTAGTTCAGCTCATTCGCGACAGTGACCGGCATGGATCTTACGGAGGTTTTCCTTGACGGCGCATTCAGCCGCTCCAATACCGAGGTCACCGATGTGGATGTACTCGGTACCGAGGACACCACCGGGTCCACCGGAGGAGGTCGGCGACGCCACATTGGAGAGGTGGATGACTACCATCACAGGAACAAGGATAAACCTCGTGGAGCTAGGAGGATCCACCACTCGACCAAACTTACGAACCAGACAAGGTATGGCCACTGATCTCCGACCGTGATCTGTTGCATTTGCTCTGTTCGCTCGCGAATCGGCCGGTGACTTTCGTCTTGTTTTGCTGTCTTCTAGGTCACCACTGAGATGTACTCGATGCCCAACGGGGCGCAAGAACCAGTCGAAGAAGAAGAAGGAAGCGGAGGCGAAAGCCAGGAGGAGTGGGAGTCTGAGGAAAACGACAGCTCTGATGAAGAGGAGGAGGAGGATGAGGAAGAGGAGGGAGTCGTGGATCCACCCCACTCGGAAAGGCGATCTAAGCTGACGCATGATCCGGTGGTCGAGCGAGGTAAGGCTATCGCGCCCATCGGGCATTCAGCAGCGCACTCGGGCGACTTCTCCGGTGCCAAGCGAGAAACCGCCAAAGCAACCCCGAGCAACGTCATCAAAGCCGGCGAAGGCCTTGCCCAAGATGAGGATGGTCATTCCCATCATTTCCGGGTAATCAGCAGAACTTGTGTTTTCCTGTCTACCATGAGTGCACTTTTGGTCGACTCGCTTTGACTGATCCATTGACTTCTGAAATCTGCAGTGCTGCCACCTCCGAGACCTCAGCTAAGCACGAGGATCAGGAAATGGAAGATGCTGCCACCTCCAACCTTGGTATGATCTCTGCAGTTTTGCTTTGCGGTCGATTGGATTTTTGTTTTTACCTTTGAATCTTGCTTGTAGTTCCACCTCATGTAATTGATCTCCCTAATGACGACGATGAAACACCACTGAGGAAGAGGAAGGACAAAAAGGTGCCTGCTGGCAAGGCTACTCCAGTTGTATCACTGCCTGAGACGCTAGCTCACGAGGGAGGCGACACCACTCGGACTTCTGTGTCCTTTGCTGTGCCGCTGACGAGTGTCCGGCCTTCGTCGTCGACTGCTGACCCGCCATCCCTTTTTGCCACACACCACGTCCCGGAAGACCAAGTGAGTGCTGCCAAGGAGGCCATACGCCAGGCAGGGATCATGATGGAGCAAGTGAAGGTGGTCCGGGAGGCCAGCCAGGCGGCTTATGATGCAAGCTCGGCTCTTCAGAGCAATGTCCAAGTAAGTTGCTTGTTCTGTTAGGATATGCTACCTGAAATTTCTTCTTTCTGAAGATTTCCATATCTGCATCTGTACACCCACTGGGTGTTGGTGGGTGTGTCGATTGAATTTTTGAACTGGTGGGGCACGCTGAGTGCACCCACTAGAGTGTAGTCCCGAGACTATGGTGGATGCAGGCGATCGACTATAGTCTTTATACTTTGAATTTCTTCACTCGGTCTGGTCCGGCCATGTCGAATGGATCTTTGGAACCGGTGGGGGCACGCTGAGTGCACCCACTGGGTGTAGTCCCCGAGACTATGGTGGAATGCGGGCAGTCGACTATAGTCTAAGAACTTCTTTTCTTTTTGTTTTTTACACGGCCGATGCTGACGATTAGCTATGTTTTAGGATCATAACCTTTTGCCTCTTTGGTCGATCGGTCGAACCGAATTAGTAAAACCAATGGGGCACGCTGAGTGCACCCACTGGTGTAGTCCCGAGACTCTTGTCGAATGTTTTGATTCGACTGTAGTCTTAGAAATGCTACGATTTTTCTTAAGTCACTCGGAAGTGACCTGTCTTTGACGTTTTGTCGATTGACTCTTCGCAGAAATCTTGTGAGCTCGTGGCCCGCTATACCGAATTAGAGAACAAGCAGATCCAGCTCAACCTTGACTTGAAGCTCGCTCAGGAGAACTTGCAAAAGGCGAGAGACGAAGCAAAAGGTATGGCTGGTGAGAACTTGACGACTGTCTTTGTCTTTCTATCCATTCTCAACTCTGGACTTATTGTTATTTTGCAGACAAACTGGAGTAGGCTCTGAAAAAGAAATACCAAGACCTTGCAGAGGCACAGAAGGCGGCTTTGGAGAAAACAAAGCTCGCGGAAGAGAAACTGGCCTTAGTCGGAAAACTCAAAGAGGAGAATACCAACCTGAAGGTTGCTCTCGACGCGGCCAACAAGGAGGCTAGCCGACTGAAGAATGACAAAGTTGCTCTGACTAACAAGGTTGGCGAACTGGCGGGGAGGAGGAACGATTTGGAGGTTTATCTGGGAGGGCTCACTAAGAATCTATTCCTCATGCTTGAAGGTAAATCCTCTTATCCGACTGACTTGTCATCATCGACTCACCATAGAACCATTATCTTGAACTTGAGTCGTATTTGCAGAATTCTGTCAGAACTTCGAAGAAGAGACCAGTTGAGTGGAGACAAGCCTGGACCCCATCAACTCTCCCATGAAGGATGAAGCCGCTATGAACGTGCTCCGACTGGAGTCTCGCATCGCTGGAGTGGTGGACTATCTCGCTCGACTGAAAGCTGCGGTGTCACGGATCGACTCAACCCTCTGGCCGGACCAGACGCTTCAGAATGACCTTGAGTCCTTAATGACTCGACTAAATGAGGTTCCAAGTCGAGTGCAAGAATGGAAAAAGTCTTCTGCCAGGTCCGGTGCTGATGTTGCTCTGTCTCTGGTTCGTGTCCACTTCAAGGAAGCGCGGGAGGACAAGCTGGCCGCCCTCAGAGTTGCGAACACCAAGAAGTATGATTTCCAATCTTTCATGGAAACTTTCATCGCCGCTGCCACCCGGATCGCCGATGGGATCGACCTTGACCAGTTTGTGGCTCCTTCCAGTCCTCCACCTGAGGAGTAAAAAACTTTTATGCTCTACCTTAAATTTGCCTCAGAATGCCGAGTGATTTTTGTAACCGATAAACCTTAGCAGGCTTGAGGCCTGGGTACTTCTGCATCCTTAGGATGCTATCCGAAGTTTACTTTTTGTCAGAATATGCTTTTGTTTGCCTTCGATTGAACTTTGCTCTTCACTCGGATTATGCTTCAATGTTTGAGACGCAGCTCTGAGGTGGATCCAGTCGACCTACACTTTGTGGCTCTTGCAGGTGCAGGAGAAGGAAGCAGTCGACGTGTACCTCGTCGTCCTTGTGGATCGGGATGGAGCACATGTTGTACTTGTGGCGCAGCTCCAAAGGAGAAGGTAGGAGTCGACCTGCACCTTGTCGTCCTTGCGGATCAGGATGGAGCGCACGTTGTACTTGTGGCACAGCTCCGAAGGAGAAGGTAGCAGTCGACCTGCACCTCGTCGTCCTTGTGGATCGGGATGGAGCGCATGTTGTACTTGTGCCGTAGCTCCGAAGGAGAAGGTAGCAGTCGACCTGCACCTCGTCGTCCTTGCGGATCGGTATGTTTTCAAACTTAGGCGAGTGCCGGACTGCAGCTAAGCCCCCAATTGGGAGGTTTGCTCTCCACTCGGTAGGATTTTTCAAACTTAGGCGAGTACTGGACTGCAGCTAAGCCCCCGAGTGGGAGGTTTGCTCTCCACTCGGTAGGATGTTTCAAACTTAGGCGAGTACTGGACTGCAGCTAAGCCCCCGAGTGGGAGGTTTGCTCTCCACTCGGTAGGATTTTTCAAACTTAGGCGAGTATTGGACTGCAGCTAAGCCCCCGAGTGGGAGGTTTGCTCTCCACTCGGTAGGATTTTTCAAACTTAGGCGAGTACTGGACTGCAGCTAAGCCCCCGAGTGGGAGGTTTGCTCTCCACTCGGCAGGATTTTTCACACTTAGGCGAGTACTCGACTGCAGCTAAGCCTCCAAGGAGGATTTTTGTGTCATAGCTTTGAAGGGGAAAGCAACAGTAGACCTGTACCTCGTCGTCCTTTCAAAGTGCACATTGTATTAAATACTTAGACGAGTACTTGGACTGCAGCTGAGCCCCCGAGTGGGAGTCTAGCTCACCACTCGGTAGGATTTTAAACACTTAGGCGAGTACTTGGACTGTAGCTAAGCCCCCGAGTGGGAGGCTGGCTCACCACTCGGTAGGATTTTAAACACTTAGGCGAGTACTTGGACTGCAGCTAAGCCCCCGAGTGGGAGGCTGGCTCACCACTCGGTAGGATTTTAAACACTTAGGCGAAACGGATTCGCTGCTAAACCCCCGAGTGAGAGGCTGGCTCGACACTCGGTAAGGATTTTTTTTACAAACTTAGGCGAAACGGATTCGCAGCTAAGTCACCCACTGGGGGGGAATTTTAACAAAAGTAATAACAATCCTTTGGGAAAATTATAATCTTCTTGATTTAGATAGACAAACTACAGAAGTACTTTTATTACATCTCACCCGAGTGAGCTCTTAAGTGTAAAAGGGGCGGAGCAGCTCCGCATTCCATGCCCGAGGCTCATTGATCTGGCGTTCGACGTTGTAAAGATGGTAAGCCCCATTGTGAAGAACTCTGGTGACGATGAAGGGGCCTTCCCAAGTGGGAGCGAGCTTGTGTGGTTTCTATTGATCCACTCGGAGGACCAGATCTCCTTCCTGAAAGGCTCGACTCTTCACATTTCTGGCGTGGAATCGACGCAAGTCCTGCTGATAGATGGTCGAGCGGATTAGGGCCATCTCTCTCTCCTCTTCAAGGAGGTCGACTGCATCTTGACGGGCTTGCTCTGCTTCAGCTTCAGAGTAGAGTTCGACTCGGGGGGCATTTGAAGCAGGTCACTCGGCAGAACTGCTTCAGCTCCATAGACCATAAAGAATGGAGTTCTCCAAGTCGAACGATTAGGAGTGGTCCTCAATCCCCAAAGAACCGACGGAAGTTCGTCGACCCACGCTCCTGCTGCATGCTTGAGATCACGCATCAGTCGAGGTTTCAGTCCTTTGAGAATTAGACCATTTGCTCGTTCAGCTTGTCCATTCGACTGGGGGTGAGCGACTGAAGCATAGTCGACCCGCGTGCCCTGAGAGGCGCAAAAGGCTTTGAACTTGTCGGAATCGAAATTTTACCCATTGTCCGTGATGATGCTGTGCGGAACTCCATATCTGAATATCAATTCTCTGACGAAACTGACAGCAGTGCACGCATCAAGATTCTTGATAGGTTTAGCTTCGATCCACTTCGTGAACTTGTCGACTGCCACAAGCAAATGAGTGAAACCACTCCTGCCAGTTCTCAGCGGTCCAATCATATCCAACCCCAAACAACGAAAGGTCGACGAGTGGAATGGTCTTCAATGCTGAGGCGGGCTTGTGTGACATATTGGAGTAGAACTGACATCCTTCACATTTGTCGACTATTTCCTTTGCCATTTCATTTGCCTTTGGCCAGTAAAATCCCGCTCGGTATGCTTTAGCCACGATGGTCCGAGAGTACGCATGGTGACCACAGGTCCGCGAGTGGATATCATCAAGGTTTAGCTGACCCTCTTCTGGCGTTATGCACTTCTGGCTGACTCCAGTCACGCTTTCTCTGAATAACTGTCCCTTGATCACAGTAAAGGCCTTGGATCAACGGACGATCTGTCTAGCCTCTTCTTCATTCTCCGGGAGATCTTTCCTCAGGATGTATGCGATGTATGGTACTGTCCAGTCGGGAGTGATGACCACGACTTCCATGACCAGGTCGACCACACTGGGACCTCAACTTGATCGGATCGGTGGCACTTTTGGCTGTGAAGCTTCTTGGTGAAAGGATCCTCTTGAATCGACGGTGTGCGGATGTGCTCCAAAAACACATCACTGGGAATGGCTTCCCTCTTGGACCCTATTTTCGCCAAATCATCAGCAGCTTGATTTTTCAGTCGGGGTATGTGATGGAGCTCTAACCCCTCAAACTTCTTTTCCAGCTTCCTCACTGCATTACAGTAGCCAGTCATGGCTGGACTTCTGACGTCCCACTCCTTCATCACCTGATTAACCACCAGATCTGAGTCGCCATAGACCATGAGGCGACGGATGCCGAGTGAAATGGCCATACGCAACCCATACAACAATGCTCCGTATTCTGCTTCATTGTTGGAAGAATCAAAGTGAATCTGGAGCACATATCTGAGCTTATCTCCTTGGGGGGAAACCAATACTACCCCAGCACCGGAACCATTCAGCATCTTGGAACCATCAAACAACATAGTCCCGGTGCTCGAGTGAACTTGAGTCGATAATCGTTGTTCAATCCACTCGGCGATGAAATCTGCTATTGCTTGGGACTTGATGGCTTTCTTTGCCTCAAACTTGATATCAAGGAGAAGAAGTTCAATCGCCCATTTCGCCACTCGAACAGTTGCGTCTCTGTTGTGCAGAATCTCACGATAACGGGCGTCGACGATCGTAATGGAATGATCAGAGAAGTAGTGAGCAACCTTCTTGGCGGTCATATAAATCCCATACACAAGCTTCTGATAATGAGGGTATCTTTGCTTCGACGGGGTTAACACTTCAGAAAGATAATATACTAGGCGCTGAACTTTGAAGGCTTTTCCTTCCTCTTCCCGCTCAACCGTAAGTACTGTACTAACGACTTGTCCTGTGGCTGCAATGTAAAGCATCAATGGCTCTTTGCTGATTGGAGAAGCAAGCACCGGCTGGGTGGAGAGCAGAGCTTTGAGCTCGCAAACGCTGCATCGACTTCAGAGTCCACTCGAACTTGTCGACTTCTTCATCGATCGGTAAAGAGGCAATGCCTTTTCACGAGGCAAGAGATGAATCGACTTAAAGCGCCAAGCATCCAAGAAGCTTCGGACATCGTGCACTGCGCACGCAGGCGTTTCATTGGAGAATAGTGCCAACTTTTTCGGGTTAGCATCGATTCCTCGTTCGAAGCGAGAAAACCGAGTAACTTTCCACGGGAACTCGAATGTGCACTTTGATGGATTAAGCTTGATATCATACCTCATGAGATTGGCAAATGTTTCAGCAAGGTCAGTCAACAGGTCGGAACCTTTCCGTGACTTGACCACAATGTCATCCATGTATGCTTCCACATTCCGACTAATTTGAGTGAGTAAACACTTCTGAATCATCCTCATGAGCGTGGCTCCGGCATTCTTGAGGCCGAATGGCATGGTGACATAACGAAGCACCGAATGGAGTGATGAAAGCTGTTTTGATCTCGTCGGGTCCATCTGACGGATCTGATGGTACCGGAATATCGTCTAAAAGGACAACCGCTCACATCCCGCTTGATCGAGTCGACTATTTGGTCGATGCGGGGGAGAGGAAAATGATCTTTCGGGCAGGCCCGATTGATATGTTTGAAGTTGATGCACATGCATAGTGAATTGTCCTTCTTAGGGACCATGACCACATTGGCGAGACACTCGGAGTGGTAAATTTCGCGGATAAACTCTGCTGCTAAGAGCCGAGCCACCTCCTCACCTATGGCCTTTCTCTTCTGGAAGGCGGACCGTCGAAGATGTTCTTTGACAGGTTTGACTTTTGAGTCGACTCGCAGACGGTGCTCAGCCACCTCCCTGGGAACACCCGACATGTCAGTAGGATTCCATGCAAAGATGTCCCAGTTCTCACGGAGGAACTGGACGAGCGCTTCTTCCTATTTGGAGTCGAGTGTTGTTGAGATGTTGGTCGGAGCAGCATTGGGGTCGGTCGGGTGAATATGAACCTGCTTCGTCTCACCGGACGAATGGAATGCCGACTCTGTAGCGGGCTTCTTGGCTCGCAACAAATCACTCGGATCTGCAGTCTTCTGATATACTTGCAATTCTACCACTGCCATCTGAGCATCAACAATCTTAGAGCCTTTCTGGAAACACTCTTCCGCTTTCTTCCGATTGCCAGTGACAGTGATCACACCCTTGGGGTCAGACATCTTCAGCTTGAGGTACACATAACATGGTCGGGCCATGAAACGGGCATACGCTGGCCTTTCCAGAATAGCGTGATAAGTGCTCTGGAAATCCACGACCTCAAAGGTCAACTTTTCTTTGCGGAAATGCTTCGAATCACCAAAAACCACATCAAGAGCAATTTGACCGAGTGACTCAGCCTTCTTTCCAGGAATGACTCCGTGGAAACTCATGTTACTGGTGCTGAGTCTGGACATCAGAATGCCCATCCCTTTCAACGTCTCTGCATACAAGATGTTCAGGCCACTGCCGCCATCCATCAAAACTTTGGTCAGTCGAGTGCCTTCGACGACTGGGTCGACTCCTGGCGCTTGCCTCCCAGGGGTGGCAATGTGTGTCGGATGATCGGACTGGTCGAATGTGATGGCGGTCTGGGACCATTTCAGATAATTGGGCGTCGCCGGAGCGACCATGTTCACTTCTCGGTTGATAACTTTCAATTGACTTTTGCTTTCAACGTCAGCAAAAATCATCAGGGTGGAATTGAACTGGGGGTATCCACCATCACTTCTTCTTTGTCCTCAACTTTATCCGACCCTTTTTCCTTATCCTTGGGCTGCTTCCCTTGGAACTGCTGAATCAAGAGCCGACATTGTCGAGTGGTATGCTTTGGGTAAATGAGTTTACCCTCTTCATCTTTCTTCGTGTGAATATGACATGGCAAGTCCAACACATCATTCCCATCTTGGTCTTTCACCTTCTTGGGGTTCCATGGACCCTTGGGTTTCCCCTTGAACTTTCCTGGGGTCACAGCCAAGGCTTCTCCGGGAGCGGCTAGCTCGGCTTTTGCTCGCTTCGATTGGAATTTCCTCCATGGCTTCATTAGCGGCTGACTTGTCCTTACCACTCTGGAGCCGATCCTCTTCTTCACCATTAGCATACTTGGTGGCAATCTCCATCATCCGACTCAGGGTCATATCTCCTGTCCGACCGAATTTCAAACTCAACTCTCTGTTCTTGACACCTTCCTTGAAAGCACAGACTGCCTGGTGATCAGACACATTCTCAACTGTGTGATGCAAGGTTGTCCATCTCTGGATGTAATCTCTCAAAGTTTCATTCAACTTCTGCAAACACGACTGCAGCTCTGTCAATCCTGTTGGTCGCTTGCAAGTCCCTTCAAATGTCCTGACAAACACTCAGGCCAGATCTTCCCAAGTGTAAATACTGCTAGGTGCTAACTGATTCAACCATGCTCTGGCCGAACCCTCCAACATAAGGGGCAAATGCTTCATAGCTACCTCATCGTTGCCGCCGCCAATCTGAACAGCCACTCGGTAGTCCTCAAGCCAAGTGTCAGGCTTGGACTCACCGGTGAACTAACTGACTACAGTCGCCAACCTAAAGTTGGGAGGAATCACTGCGGCTCTGATGGCCCTGCTAAAAGACTCTGGCCCTGAGACATGAACTCTGCTGCTGGAGGGAACATCTCTGTCATGACCTTCTCGGTGAGCTCTGTTCCTGTCGACCAAGCCTTGAACAATAATGGATCTTGAATCAAAGCCTGGCTCTCTGGGTGTCGGGGAAACTGATCCACGAACACCTATGGGACCGGCGGACCGATCCCCTTTCGGTTCGGCGGGGGGCGGAGATCGCACGAAGAGCGGATCAAGGCAAAGCACACGAGCAGTTTACCCAGCTTTGGAGCTCTCCGGAGAGATAACACTCCTACTGCTGCATGTCTGAGTGTATTGAGTTCTTTCTCAGGAGCGCTGAGTGCTACAGTACACACTTGCTGCTAACGAGACCGAGCGTGAGTGTTTTTACGCCTTGAACCCCCCTCACGTTGCGCATGGGCCTCCTCTTATATGCTAAAGGGTCTCCGACAGGTGGCAACGTAGACAAGGGTAAAATGGAAAAGGAATTGCGGTTGGTACAACTACTGCACAGATGTATCATACCTAACCCCGACGGCAGGGGACAAAGGCATTAAATGCCCGTCTCGTCGCCCAAATAGTGCAAAAAGGACCGTCGGGGGCGCCACGCTTACCCACGATGGCAATCTTGTCGGCGTCGCTTGCCACCAGCGCACCGCTGGCGCAGACACCTCTTGCCACGCGTGCACAGAAAGGTCCTGGCGACACGTTGGTGGATGTCTTTGGAGCCAGTGCAGTGGTAGTTTGCGGCAAGCGCCTTTGTCGATCGTTGTCTTGTCGCGTCCGGAAGCTTGTCGCTCACGGGCCTCGCCGGACGCGTGGTAGCGTCGCGGCAAGTTCCTTGAGATGCCTTGGTTGGCCTTCCGGCAAGCTCCTCTTGCCGGGCCTTGTCTCCTTGGCTTGAATACTTTGTTCTTGAATGGCTCCAAAGGAACCACGGAGGGCCTTGGCGGTCACCCGGGAAGCCTTGCCGCGGGGTGCTGCAACTGCCCGTGCACAAGTTCGAGATACTAGGGTACCCCTACTCTAGTACACCGACAGGAGCCCCCGGGCCTGGGCCACACACGGTGCCGAGCGCTGTTGGGCCAGGCCCAAAACAGGCAGAACACGCGGCACGGGTTACGCCGTATCTCACTTTGTATCCACCGCGCCCTCCTTGAACGGCACACGTCGAATGCGGCGTCGTGGGAGAGATCGTGGGTGGTTTCTTTATTCGGTAAGACGGAACGTCTGCCCCCTCCCTCTTTATAAGCAGGGAAACATGGGCAGTTCGCCCATCTGGCAGTTGCTATTCCAATCTCAAAACCTCCGCCCTCACCCCTTCTTCCCAAAGCTGAAAGAGAGCAGCGCTCCGCTTCATCGCCACCGGCACCACCAACGCCGTTGATCTCTCTCACCACCTCCGCCATGGCTCAAAGCCGGGAAGGTTGTGAAGTCGGCGGCGCAGCTGGCTCATGGGCGCTGCGAAAGGAGCGGCAACCTTCCCCCTCAGCTCGCCTTGAAGGAGCTGAGGGAGTATTACTACCTCTTAAGTCGACGGAGAAGCGGCGCATCCAGCGACGAAGGTACTCCCGGCTGCCGCTGAACTGGCTCGAATGGATATCCCTTCTTCGCGTTGTTCTTCTCTGCGGGCTCGCCGCCTTTCTCTGAGTTTTTTCGTGACATTATGAACACCTACGGGTTCCGCCTCCTTGACTTCACCCCCAACGCCGTTCGACCATGGCAGTTTTCGCATCTCTGCGAAAACTTTGTCGGAATCTATCCAAATGTAGCTCTTTTTCGCCACTTCTTTATGCCCCGAGTTGAGAGAGGGGAGCCTTTATCCGCGGAATCGCTCGGATCTCGAGAAGCGGCAAGAAGGAAGCTTATCGGAGGGAGAGCTTCGCAGCAAGTGGGATGAATGGAGCGGCTGATGCTGGATTGTCGAGGAGAACCGTAGCCATTTACCGCCCAGCGCCAAGCCCGGGGAGCGCGGCAGCGATTGGAACAACGTGGCCCGGAAGGCGATAGGCTGAAGATTGCCGTCACCGGATCCTCGCCTCGGGCTTGCGGGCTCACCGTGGCGCCGTTGGCGCAGATTTTCTTCGCCGCGCATCGCCCCCCTGCGGGAGAGGAGGAGACCCACCGGGAGTTCGAATCTGGCGGATATCATGAGGCTGCGCCGGGCCTCAACTTCAACTTCACTGTCCTCGAACTGGACGCGATGCTCCTAGAACTGTTCAAGCACGATCCTCAACATCCCGAAGTGTTCGGGTTGCGAGGGGTGTTGTTCCGCTATGCAACAACTCCTCGCTCGACCGCATCCGTGCAATGATGCGCTGTCGATTCGCATGGAATTGTCCCAACTTGGCAGAGCCTCGCAGACGGCGTCGTGCAGGGAGTTCTTTGACGGCTTGGTAGAAATGCGGTCCGCTCAATGAACAGAAGAGCCTTACTCGCGACACCACCGATCGCGGAGATGCAGCGCGCCACTAAAGCTGGAAAGGCGGCGGCAGCTGCTGCCGCGGGCGCAGTTTGGTTTCACGATGGAGGAGGCAGAGGAGGCAGAGGCGGCAAGCCTTGCAGTGAGGGAGCTTGCGGCGAGGGAGAGCTTGTTGGGCTGAAGCTGAGTCGGCGAGCCGCCGAGGGCGCGGCGACTCGTTGAAGATCGACTCCTCCTCTTTCTCACCTTCGACAGCTGCCGCAAGCGGAGCCCCAGCTCCACCAAGAAGCGTCTCGCAAGGCCGGGGGCGTGGCGAGGCGGCAGACGGGTCAACAGCCGCCAGCATGACGCGCTTCCACCGTGGCAAGCTTATTGTTGCCGCGGGAGCACCTCACACCGCTGCTTGGCAAGGCGGAGCGGGCCCTCCGGACCACCGCTTCGCTCCCGCCAAGCGGCTAAGGAACCTACTCCTCTGTCTTGTCGCGCCGAAGGTGGGCGGACTTCGACCTCTCCAGCGCTCAGCTCCGGCGAGGAAGAGGAAGAGTAAGATTCTTTCTTTGTACTTGTAGTTCTTCAATTCTTGCTATTTTGTCTTGTATCTGATTTGCTTTACTCCGAACCCATTCCTTTTCGGGACCCAGGCCCAGAGAGCGCCAAGAGAGCCAAGGTCCGGTGATTGTCATCGAGGGCGAACCCACCGCATGATGGGGGTGTGTCCGAGACCACCTTGCCGGACCCGCAACTATTCTCAGCAGCCCCAGCGCAGCCCCCAGCGTAAGTGTATGGTTTACTTCTTCTTTGTTAGGGCGCATGGGTGCTCTTTCTTCTTGACATCGACTATTGGTTTGCGTAGGGAGCGAGCAGTCTCACCAGAGTGCCGGAAGCTGCTCCCGACATGCCATCTGCTTCGACTACACCGCCAAGGAGGATTCCCGGCAAGGAGAATTCTCCGGCAAGGACGATTCTCCGGCAAGGACAGCACCAGCGATCCCGGTGGCGGAGACCACGATTAGATCCTAGTACAGGTAATCCTCTTGCTTGAAAACTTCCCTTGGGTTCTTCTTCTTCTGATTTTCTTTTTGAATATTTGCTTGACTTTTCTTCCTTTTCGGTCGTCAGTCCATCGCCACGGAGCCGATGGAAACCGAGGTCGCCGGCGAGGAGAACGAGCGTGGCAATACCGACGATGCCGCTGTCACCGAAGAAGAAGCCGGCGCTGATGATCCCGCCGGCGAGGAGGCCGCCAAAGCTGTCGCCGCAGAAGCTGGCGAGGGGTCCGGCGATCGCACTGACGGCCCCGAGGCCGCAGCAGCGTCAGGCGCTACGCCGACCGCCGATCCCTCCGCTGCTGCTGCAGCGTCCAGTTCCGAAGAGCCCCAGCCGGCGCCTATTTGAAGGCGGCGATGGCGTCTTCATCAAGCTCCCAGGCGCCGAGCTCGTGGCGCCGATCGAAGGAGAGACCTTGGATGAAGAGTTGCTCGCCTCCGCTGGGCTGACGCTGGTCGACGCACGGACAGCAGATAGCGGCGAGCCTGAGGAGGAGCAGCTGCTGCGGAAGCTGTTGTCGCTCTACCGCGCCCGACAGGCCAAGCTGGTATCCCGAGAAGCGCTTGTCGCGAAGGCGGGAGTGGACATCGAGAAACGCGTGGAGGAGCTCCGGGGCCTCAACCAGGAAGCTCTCCGGTCCCCGGCGGAGGAGCGGGAGCAACTCGCCGAGGAGCGTAAAGCCTTCCTCCTCGAGAAGGCTGAAGTTGAAGAGCAACAGCGGCTTGCTGCCGAGAAGCTGTCTGCGCAGGAAGGCGAGTTGGCGCAGCGGAAGGTTAACCTTGACAGCCACGAGGAGGAGCTTGCCGCGCGCGAGCAAACATTCGGTGGGGCTCTCAAGGAAGCAGAGGATGCTGCCGCAGCTGTCGAGGCCGCCAAGAAGGAGCTAGAGACGAAGGTGGCGCAGCTAGAGGCCGATCTCAAGGTGAGCAGCGAGGAGCTTGCTGCACTCAAGCGTGAGCGCGAGAAGGACGCCTACACCCTTGGCGAGCTGCAGGGTCGTCTCGTCGAGAGGAGCAAGGAGCTTAGAGCCGCCAAGGACTCCAACGCAGATCTTGAGTTGAAGCTGACTACTTTGACCAAGACGCTGGATGACGCCAGGGAGCAGAAGGTGGCCTTGGAGGAGAAGATCAAGGCCGATGAGGCGCTGCTGGTGAGTGCTGCTGCCGCCCAGAACACTTTTACGGAGAATGTGGAGCACTGGACCGAGGGTCTCGTGGATGTTGCCGCAGCCATTGATAGGGAGCTGGCGCAGCTGGGGATGGAGGATCTCGGGTATTCCTCCGATGAGCACCTCCAACCCAGCGCCAAGCTCAACTTGTTCTTCAAAGGCGTGGCGACGGCCCTCCAGCGACTCCGGGAGAAGATCCCAAAGCAGCTGGCCGACGAGTCGCGCCCGGATCTGCGCGGGAGCTCTTCAAAAGGTCTGGTGAAGGTGGCCTTCCGCAACCCAGGCCTCAACCTCACCAACGTCCTCAGGACCTTGCCGCCGGATGCTGATCTGTAAGCGCTCAAGACCCTTGTCGCACCCATTGTGGACAAGGTGAGCGGGATCAAGAGGGTTGAGGCGATCGCGAGATTAGGCCGCCTGCTTTTCTTTTTCTTGCCGCTGCTAGTCATGTTATGAGAACAATCTGTTAGAGCTGCGACAAGCTATCTTGTAATATGACTCTATTTCGGGTAGCGATTGCTATGTTATTTCCTTTACTTGATTCCTTCCTTTGTATGTTTCTGCCCTACGCTTTTAGGGAACTTGTCGGCGCAGGTACCCTAGCCGCGAGCGTTGAGTGCGGGACGTCAGCAGCCTACTGGCGGTGCCGCTACCGACAAGAAACCTTGTCGCAACTAGTCGTAGCTCACTTAAGTTGTTGAGCGGACTCGAAACAAAGTAAGGGCGCAACTAGCTACGAGTTGGTTCCTCCGCACACAGGTTTTCCATACAAAGCACGGTCGTTCGAGGAAGATAACTTAAAATTTTTAAAACTGATTGCTCAAACTTTAGCAACTTAGCTTATCTGTCGTTTGCTTCCCGGTAAGGCGAAACTTCCTTGAACGACGCTTGGTCCACACCATTATCTTCTCCTTTCCCCCCGGAAAACTTGTGGGCGAGGGAGCCTCCCTTTCTTTGAGAAAGAGAAAGAAGAGAAAATAATGATATGGAGCCTTATGGCTCGTTATTGCTATCGGGGTAGGCTTTGCACAAAGTGTCGATAACGCATGCAGAAAAAAAGTAGAAAGCATGAATTGACAAGATGTGCGGAGCACATGAGCTTTACTTATGCACGGGTCTGCGCCCGCTTCATACAAAGGATTACATGCAACATCGGCAAGACTTGTACAAAAGGTGGTTGCGGAACAGGTTCCGCAACCGCGCCCTACGAGTAAAACTTACGAAGATGCTCAATGTTCCGTGAGTTGCTCACCGAATGCCATCTTCGGTTTCAAAGCGGACAGCCGCCAGCCTAGTGACTCGTTTCACCCGGTAAGGGCCTTCCCACTTCAAGGCCAACTTGTTGGAATTCTTGGCGGACTGAACGCAGCCAAGAACAAGGTCGCCTTCCTCGAGACTTCCGCATTAACTTTGCGGCTATGGTAGCGGCACAAAGCTTGCTGGTATCGAGCAGCTCGTACAGCGGCCTGAAGACGGTCCTCCTCAAGGAACAGCGCATCATCTTGTCGCAACTTCTCTTGCTCAAGCTCATGATAAGCGAGCACTCGAGGTGACCCGTATATGAGTTCCGTGGGGAGAACTGCCTCTGCTCCATAGACTAGAGCGAAAGGTGTCTGGCCAGTGGCTCGATTTGGCGTCGTCCTGATCGACCAAAGAACCACCGACAGCTCCTCAATCCAGTTCTTACCGCACTTGTGCAGCCTGTCGAAAGTCCTGGTCTTGAGCCCCCGCAGCACTTCAGCATTCGCCCTCTCCGCTTGACCGTTACTTCTCGGATGAGCAACAGAAGCGAAGCAGACCTTGGCGCCAAGATCTTGGACGTCTGCATGAAGGTGCGGCTCGTGAATTGCGTGTCGTTGTCGGTGATGATCCTGTTAGGGATCCCGGCGGCAAACAATCGACCAAGAACTTGACTGCCGATCGTGCTGTCACCTTCCTCATCGCTTCCACTTCGCCACTTTGTGAACTTGTCGATTGCAACGCATAAGTACTCAAAGCCCCGACAGCTCGGGAAAGGGGCCGAGGATGTCGAGCCCCTGCACCGAAATGGCCAGGATAAAGGGATCGTCTCGAGAGCTTGAGCTGGCTGGTGTATCTGCTGGAATGGAACCGCACGCTTCACACTTGGTTACTTGTGCAGATTGCATCCCGGAGGGCTGTCGGCCAAAAGAAACCTTGCCGAACGCTTTGCGGCAAGTACTCTGCGCCAATGTGGTGACCACATATGCCTCCATGTATCTCTCGCCAACAGCTTTTGTCCGTCTTCCCGTGAATACACTTCAATTTCACACCGTTGAGTCTTCTTCTATACGATTGTGTTGTCGACAAACCTGGTACATACTTGACTGCCGGGCTACTCTTTCCGCTTCTTCTTGCTCTTCGGAAGTTCTCCGTCTCAAGGAAACGGACAATCTGTTGTGCCCATGCCGGAGCTTGCGGCTCGACAACAAGGACTAAAGGCACATCTCGCTGCTGCGGGAACATCCGCTTCTATGGCGAGAATCTGGGCTCACCGAGCTTGACGTTCCCGGCAAGCTTGCCGGAGCAAAACTTGTCGGGAGCGCTCGCTTCAACGAACAAACCCTAGGGCTTGCGGAGCAGATCGCTCCTCGGCACCCTTGGTGTTGATCTTGAGGACCTTCTTGGCGGCGGCTTCGGGAGCTCACGGAAAATAGTCACCAGAAATCAACTTAAGTGCGGCGCGACTTCGACGAGCCATCGGCAATGTCGTTTCGAGCTCTTGGAACATGTTCCATCAGAGGCCGTCAAAGTGTTCTTCTAGCTTTCTCACTTCATCAACGTAAGCTTCCATCAACGGACTATGATAATTCTTGTTCACTTGGCGGACGACAAGTCGTGAGTCACCCCGACAATGAGCTTCTTGATCCCAAGGTCTCGCTGCGATCTCGAGACCGCAAGCAAACCTTCATACTCTGCGGTATTGTTCGTTGCTTGCTCCTTGGGAAAGTGCATCCGGACTACGTACTTGAGGTGTTCTCCGGTGGGTGCAACAAGTAGCACGCCCGACCGGCGCTTTGCAGCGAGAAGGCACCATCAAAGTACATCAGCCACTCTTTGCTTGCTTCCTTGACGGGATGCTCGTTTTCGAATTTCTTCATCTTGTGTTGGCGCCCATTCTGCTATGAACTCCGCCAATGCTCGCTTTGGATAGTTGAAGTGCTCTCAAACTTGAGGCCAAAGCTTGGCAGCCCAGTGCCCACTCGACAACCCCGCTGTTGCTTACGGATTTTGCAAGATCCTCTTCAGCGGAAACGCAGTGACGATCTGTGATCTCATGTGCTTGGAAGTAATGGCGCAGCTTTCGAGGCCATGAGAAGGCCGAAAAGCAATTTCTCCACACCGTAGTACCTTGACCTAGCCCCCCGCAAAGGGAACTAACAAAGTAAACTGGGCTGCACCATTCTTTTTCGCATTTTCTCACACGCCAAGCAGATCCATCTTTGTCGGGACCAGAGCTTGCGGTGAAGTCCCCTTCTTGTCGCTGGATGCATCCGCCGTGGTTGCTGGCTCATCATCCGCCTCTCTCCGCTATTAACGCAGCACTAACCACTTGATTGGTTGCCTGCTATATATAGAAGCAACTTCTCTTGTGGCTTAGGTGCGACAAGTGTTGGAGTGGAGGACATGTATCTCTTTAAGTCCTGCAGTGCAGCCTCCGCTTCGAGTCCATTTCATTGACCTGCCTTTTCAATATTTTGAAAAATGGCGAGGCGCCTTCAGCAGACCTAGAGATAAACTCTGCTGAGAGCAGCTACGCAACCAGCAAGTCTTCGTACATCCTTGACGCGCTTTGGTGCTTCAATCTGCTCAATGGCCTTGATCTTGTCGGGATTGGCTTCAATTCCCCGAGAGACGAAGAACCGAGAAGCTTGCCGGAGGGGACTCCAAACACACACTTCTCGGGGTTAAGCTTGAGGTTGATCTTGCGCAGATTTGCAAAGGTTTAATCTAAATCTTGAATCGAGTCGCCTTGTCCTTGCTCTTGACCACTATGTCATCCATGTAGGCTTCCACATTTATGTGTATTTGCGGCTCAAAAGCGCCATGGACTATCCTTGCAAATGTTGAACCAGCATTCTTTAAACCGAAAGGCATCCGTACAAAACAGTATGTGCCACATGGGGTGATGAATGCGGTCTCTCCTCATCCTCTTCTCGCCATGAAGATCTGATGGTATCTCGAGTATGCATCAAGAAATGAAAGCAAGTCACATCCGGCCGTGGAGTCAACAATCTGTCGATGCGCGCAAGGGAAATGGGTCTTTGGGACAAGCTTTATTGACATCGATAAAGTCGATACAAAGCCTCCATTTCCGTTTGCCTTGTGCACGACTACAGAGGTTGGCCAACCACGAGGATGGAGCACTCCTCGACAAGGCCTGCTGCTTCCAATTTCTTGATTTCTTCGCAATGAATTCTTGGCGCCCACTACCGCTTTCGACTTTCGCTTGACGGGCGCGCGATGAGGACAGGCGGCAAGATGGTGCTCGATTACTTTCCGGGAACACCGGGATGTCGACGGTTGCCACGCAAATACGCCGACGTTTCGCTCAGGAAAGCAATGAGCGCCTTTCCTATTTAGGGTCGAGAGTGGCACCGATGGTGAAGGTACCATCGATGCCATCCTCCTGGCGGACACCTTCTTGGTCTCTCGTGGAGCTGCCATTGTCTTCTTACACTTGCCGGTGGAGCTCGATGGTGCATCCTCGACGGTAGCGCAGCACCAAGAGGTGCGCTTGCGGAGTGGGCATCGAGAACTCTTGCCGACTTGGTCTTCTTCTTCGCCCGGAGCTTCAACGGCAAGTGACTTGCGATCTGTTGCGGCTGCTGCTTCGGTAGATCTTGTCGGCGCAGATAAGAGCATCCTTCTTGTCGCCAGGACAGAGATGACACTTATCGGGCCTGGCATCTTCACATGTTGTATGCATAGTGAGAGGCTGCCATGAATTTGGCGAAGCCGGACGGCCGAGTATCCCATTGTAAGGCAATGGAAAGTCAGCAAAGTCAAAAGTGACCCTCTCGAGTTCTGAAGTTCAACTCGCTGCCAAATGTCACCGCAACGTGATCTTTCCTTCGCTTGCTCCTTCCCGGATTGATTCCTTGAATGTGCCGGTCTCTTCGAGCTCGCCATCGTGGATCCGGAGTTTCGGAGTACCACGGAGGAGATCAGGTTCAAGCCGGCCCGCCGTCAACTAGCATCTTAGTGACCTTGAGGTTGCGGATAGTTGGTGAAACCAACATCGGCAAGCACCGACCGCAGATTACGCGATCGTGGTGGTCCTCAATATCAAAGATGATAGGCGTCTTGGACCATTTCGAGGCTTGCGTGACTCGACGGGTGGTTCTGCCGCATTGACTTCCCGCACCCACCGCTTGAGCTGGCGGTGTGAAGTATGCGAAGAAGCACCGCCGTCAACGCACGGGACCTCTGTGGCTTTCGGAACTCCTGCTCATCGGTCTCGTCATCATCCATATCTTCATCGCCGCCGTCATCTTCATCCTTGTCGCGCCGCGGGAGGTCTGTCTCCTTGCCGCGGCGTCCTCCTCGGCCGGGCGTTTCTTGCCGCTCCTCCAGCACCTTCCTGGGCCTTCTCCTTGTCGCGTCGCAGTATTCAGCCTTTTGCTGCTCGACAAGCTACTCGACCTTCTTGCAGCTCTGGAGGTCATGGCCCTTGGTGTGGTGAATCTTGCAAGATCGCTTGTTGGTTCCGTCACGCTTGTCGGCGACCGCCACAACTGGTAGTTGGTGCTCGGCAATCTCCTCGCCGGAGCTACCAGCTTTGGCTTTCTTGGCGCCACCTCCGTTGCGGACTGCTCAACGACTAGCACATCTTTGTCTTTCTTCTTCCGTTGTTCCGCCACCGGTTTTTCTTTGCCGGGCAGCCTCCTCACTATCGATCCTCCCGCTTCAGATTCTCTCCGGTGAGTTTCTCCTTCCTCAAAGACGCGCACACTTGTCGGCGGGGCATATAGCTCACCGACGCGTCTCGATCTTGCACATCGGCATCTGCTCCCGCATCCTGCGGTTCCGCGACGCTCGATGGAACGCGCTGATTACCGCGGCGGGGTGGACATCTGGGATGTTGTCTTTGACGCGCTGAATCTCTCGAATGTACTTGCGCAAGGGCTCTCCTTCCTTCTGGGCGAGCAGATGAAGGTCGCTCTCTTGGCCATGAGGCTTGTGGCCGCCTGTAATGGCACCGACAAACTGATGGCATAGATCTGCCTAGGAGGATATGGAGTTGTCCGGCAAGTGCATGAGCCAGGATCTGACATTGGGCTTGAGCACCAGCGGGAAGTAGTTGGCCAGGATCTTGTCGTCCCGCCCCCCAGCAGCTTGCACCGCGATGGTGTAGATGCTGAGGAACTCCGACGGATGCGACTTGCCGTCGTACTTCTCTGGTACGTCTGGCTTGAAATTCTTCGTGCTGGGCCACTTGACTTGCCGCAACTCACGAGTGAATGCAGGGCAACCTACCGCATACGACAAGTCGCCTGGTTCCCCTGGTGCATGCATGTCAACAGAGGGCCCAACGCGCTGTTCCGATTGACGCTGCGCTTCTCTTCGGCGCTCGATGCGAGTTCGAGCGTCTTCTTGCTGTCATTCGTGAAGAACTTGGCGCTGATCGCGACGAGCTCGTGGATCTGATGATGCGGTGGAGTCGCTGTCGAGGTGGATCCGGCGAGTTGGCGATCTTGGCCTTCGGGTGGAGAGTGCATGGTGGTTGCACCCCACGGTTTCGCCGCCATCGCTCGTGCTCGGCAGTCCTGCCGCGGCAGCGATGTACTCGGCTGCCGCGAGTGTCACCGCTGGCGAAGCGATGAGACTCTGAATGGTGGCCTCCATTCATCGATCTTGTCTGCCGCTGCGTGGTAATCCAGAGCAGTTGAGCTCGCGCCAAAGCTTCTGCTGGAGTGGCGGGCGGCAGTGGCGAACGGCGCGAGGAGCGGGATATGCTCGGACTTCTAACTATGTTAGAAGGAGCAGTATTCCGTCCAGGCGACCGTGTCTCGCTCGTGCCAGCATGTTGGCGTGCATGCTGGTCTTGAGCACCCCGAAATCCACCAGCTCGATCTTGGTCCAACGAACGTATGGCATTGTGAATACCATGACGTTGTCGGTCCCGCGCCTCCTGAGATGGGCGCGGTGCATGTACGGACGCCGAGGTCTGCGCAGCCTTGTCCTTGGACCTGGCAGCACCGTGGGCTCCCTCATCAATGCTTGTTCTTCCGCCGGCGTCTACCCCACCACCCGTTTGCTCCGGTGGTGGTGGGTTCGACGTGGACGGAACAGCTGCCGCCGAAGCCTTCTTCTTCGGTGGCATGTCGATGAAGAAGATGAAGATCTAGCTCGTGTGAACGTCGGATCAGGTTCACACAACCTCGACGCCCCCTACCTGGCGCGCCAAAGATGTCGGGGAAACTGATCCACGAACACCTATGGGACCGGCGGACCGAGCCCCTTTCGGTTCGGCGGGGGGCGGAGATCGCACGAAGAGTGGATCGAGGCGAAGCACACGAGCAGTTTACCCAGCTTTGGAGCTCTCCGGAGAGATAACACTCCTACTGCTGCATGTCTGAGTGTATTGAGTTCTTGCTCGGGAGTGCTGAGTGCTACAGTACACACTAGCTGCTAACGAGACCGAGCGTGAGTGTTTTTCTGCCTTTGAACCCCCCTCTACGTTGCGCATGGGCCTCCTTTTATATGCTAAAGGGGTCTCCGACAGGTGGCAACGTAGACAAGGGTAAAAATGGAAAAGGAATTGCGGTTTGTACAACTACCTGCACAGTGTATCATACCTAACCCTGACGGCAGGGGACAAAGGCATTAAATGCCCGTCTCGTCGCCCAAATAGTGCAAAAAGGACCGTGTGGACGCCACCGCCACAGCGCAAGACCGCTGGCGCAGACAGCCTCTTGCCACGCGCGCCTGGAAAGGTCCCATGGCGACACGTTGGTGGATGTGCTGGAGCGTGGGTACATAGTGGTAGTTTGCCGCGGCAAGCGCCTTGCCGCGGTCGTTGTCTTGTCGCGTCCGGAAGCTTGTCGCTCACAGGGCCTCGCCGGGACGCGTGGTCGTCTTGGCAAGTTCCTTGAGATGCCTTGGTTGGCCTTCCCGGCAAGCTCCTCTTGCCGGGGCCTTGTCTCCTTGGCTTGAATACTTTGTTCTTGAATGGCTCCAAAGGAACCACGGAGGGCCTTGGCGGTCACCCGGCAAGCCTTGCCGCGGGGTGCTGCAACTGCCCGTGCACAAGTTCGGGATACTAGGGTACCCCTACTCTAGTACACCGACACTGGGGTCGACTGGAACCCTTCGCCCAGCACTGTGCTGCGTCTGTCATCTTGTTGCCGAGGAGCGTATGATCCACCCCTTGGAGGAGGGGTGGGCACTCGACGTCGATCATTGCGACCGAATCGGTGCTCATACGGCTCGCGATTCCTGTACTGATCATCAAGCCAGCCTCCACGCTGCTCACGCCTCGGGGGCGATCTTGGACTATGGGCCGACTGGACTAAATTCGCAGCGACGGATCTGCTGTGAATCCTGTTCCGTGACTGTGATACGACTGAGTTTTGATCTCGTGCTGCCCGGAGTAAATCTCTGATCTGTTGCAAACCTCTACCCGCCTCCGACTGGGAAGGCTGAATTGATTCTGCTATACGGGTTGCAGCTGCTAAATTCTGAATCGGAGTTCGATATACCTGAGTTGGTTGTGGAAAGAGCTGACGTCGACTGGATTCTGGAACCCGTGGTCGCGTGCGCTCGTCGAGAACTCGCTGGAGGTTCTCCAGTTGAGTGCGCTCAGCCAAGTTGGCCAAGCGCGCATCCTCCAAGGCACGAGCCTCGGGTTCCTCAACGATTGGAGTGTGAAGCGCATCCATGTTTCGGCGGCGAAGTTCCTCCCTCTGCAGCGAAGTGAGGGGCTCGGGTTGGCACTCTTCGTGATCTTGCGCCGGATCACCTCCACCGTCGCCTCCATCGGTGCGGGGGTATCCAGGAGGACTGTGTGGTCCGTCGACCATCAGAACCTCTGCCGCCGGATCGCTGCTATCACACTCGGATGCAGTCTCTGCGGAGCCAGTCGACAGATCGAACAGGCTGTAGAGAGATTCGTCGGGCTCGATTGCCGCGACTTGGGAAGTGGCCGACTGGCGAGCCACCGCATGCCTCACCCACCGCTGAAGCCTCGACCGACCGGAGCGCTTGCGCCGGCGGGAGACTGGGAGTGAGGACGACACAAGAACCGACCCATACTAGGTCGGTTGCCGCAGGAGGACGCCGCGGACGCACGCGCGAAAGTGCGTTGCCCCACGAACGGGGAGCGCGTCGACGTTGAGAGGAGCCTCCTGAAGCCAAGTGGAGTCGTCGGCGATGAACGTGAGTGCACCGAGACGGATCTCGCGGCCCTCAACCAAAACTCCACCTGAAACCATGATGTAGGAGATCTAAAGAATCCCAACTTCTCCAACAAATCGCTAGAACACCGGCCCCAAGGTGGGCGCCAACTGTCGTGGTTCTAAGTCTGACAGTAGAATGGGGGTAGGTATGGAGAGGCAAGGTACTCGCTATGGAGTAGTTGGTACGCACGAGTTTACGAGTTAAGGCCCTTCTCGGAGGAAGTAACAGCCCTACGTCTCGGAGCCCGGAGGCGGCCGACTGGATTATATGCGTATGAATTACAGGGGTGCGAACCCTTCTACCTGTGGAGGGGGGTGGCTTATATAGAGTGCGCCAGGACCCCAGCCAGCCCACGTAGCAGAGGGGTTTAAGGTACATTAAGGCTAGGCGTTACTAGTAACACCTTACATAAAGTGTCATCATGATCATAAAGACTACTTAATTTACAGACCGTTTGGACACCGAGTGGCTCTTGGACTCCTGGTGGTCGAGTGGGTCTTCATGGTCGAGTGTCTTTGAATCTGTCGAATGGAAACCTACCAGGTCGACTGGTAGGCAGTTTACTCTAAGGATGACCTTGGGGAGGGTATCTTGGACAGGTCCATGGCCCTACCCTAGGTATATGACTTCATCAGCCGCTGTACGTACGTGTACATGCTACATGCGTGCCTCTACTACGACACGTGCGCGCCTCTACTACGACGCGTCGCGGCGCTTCTCGTCAACCAAGATGTATGCGTACCGTTCGTGACCAGAATGACAACGCCACGATGCTTCGACCAGGTGGGTCCCGACCGTCGAGCACTTCCTTACTGCGAAGATGTAGCTGGTGGGTCCCAGCAGTCAGGGGGGCGAATCATTTTTTTTGCCCGGATGCACTTCCTTGCGTGAGAAGATGTAGCCGGTGGGTCCCAGCAGTCAGGGGGGCGAATCGTTTTTTTTTGCCCGGACGCACTTCCTTGCGTGCAAAGGTGTAGCAGGTGGGTCCCAACAGTCAGGGGGCGAATCGTTTTTTTTTTGCCCGGACGCACTTCCTTGCATGCGAAGATGAAGCTCGTGGGTCCCAGCAGTCAGGGGGGAATGTTTTTTCCCCGAAATACAGTGGCCCGTCCGGTGGGTCCCAGCAGTCAGGTGGAGGAATCATTATTTTCCGCGTAATAAGGAGGCACTTCCTTGCTGCGGTCGTGGACCCAGCTATCAGCCTCTCCACGTACAGTCCACGTCCGATGGAAGTCGTTCCTTGACAATGTTGACGAGGCCGCGCCGGGAGCACCACGGCGGTGGACGACGGCGAGGCCTACGAAGGGGACAACACGGAGCCGGGGAAGACGTGGCAGTGGAAGCCCGCGCGGAGAGGAGTACGAGGGTTCACTGGTTCGGCTGTGGTGTGAGGCTGCCATCGGCAAAGGGCCTGGCCATTGGTGGGAATAGTTGGGGGCGGTGAGGCCTCCATGGTAGCACAGCCGGCCACGGGAGGCAGGAGCATGCGGCACGACCGGTGCTGCTTTGGTATTTGGAGCAAGAAGACCAGAGGTTGAAGAAGCACTACGGCCGTTGGATGGACATCGTACGGTCACTGGAGCTAGAATCGTTCATATTGACTAAGTTGACAAAGTCCTCCGTCCCCGTCAACTTAGTTGGCCCACAAGTCATCCTCCCACTATGGTGGGTCCCAGCTAACAGGGGGTATTCATTCTTTTGTGCGTAATAAGGAGGCACTTCCTTGCGTGCAAAGATATAGCTGGTGGGTCCGACATGTCGTGGGGAACATTTTTTCGCGAATCTGAGGCCCTTCGGTGGGTCCCAGCTGTCAGGTGGAGGAATCATTATTTTGCGCGTACAGTCCACGGCCGATGGATGCCGTTCGTTGACCATGTTGACCAGGTCGCGCCGAGAGCACCATGGCGGTGGACGACGGCGAGGCCTAGGAAGGGAACGACACGGAGCCGGGGAAGACTCGGCAATGGTTGCCCATGCGGTGGGGAGTACGAGGGTTTACTCGTCCGGCTACCATCGCCGGAAAATAACGGGAGGTGTGGGTGAGTAGAGGAATGTCCTGGCCAACAATGAAGTAGGGTGGGGTGGTGCGGCCTGGAGCAGGCAGTCCCACCGGAGCTAGTTTGGGCGGCTGGAGCAAGAAGATCAGATATTGAAGAAGCAGCACGGCCGTTGGATTAACATCCAACGGTAACTGCTTCTAGAATCGTTTGTGGACCAAGTTGACAAAGCCAAAGTACACGCCAATCTAGTAGACCCACAAGTCAGCCTCCAAATCTGTCCCAAACAGCATACAGCCCAAAATTTCTAGCCAGATTCAAATTAATTTTAAATCTAAATATACCTTAATTTAAATTCAATGAAATTTTACCCGCACAAAAACAATGAAATTTAAAATATCAAAATCCGAAAGAAAACAGTATTTTGGAACTAATTGCCTGTTTGCTGTATTTTTTCATTTTATAGCCCATTTATTATTACTTATAGCCCATTTCTTATTACTTATAGCCCATTTTCTGGGCAAAATGCATCCCTCCTCGTCTTGAAAGATTTCCGGCTCAGCAGGGCGTAGAAAAGCAAGTAGGCCTACGTTGGTTATTCTGCAAAAAACAAAATAGCTGGCTAGCCATTTTCAGAATGGAAAAAAACTAACTGGGCTGGTCATGTGCTAAACATATAAAATAAAATCCTGGGCTAGACGGGCCACGGGCCCGCACAACCCAGTTGATACCCTTCTCCGTCCCGAAAAAACAAAATTACTGCGCTGCTGCTGGGTCCCTACTGTCATACTCACCATGTATAGTAATCTCCTTATTCCTCTCGATTGTTGACCATGTTGACAACACCGGAGGGAGGCGCCACGGCAAGCGAACCAAGGCAGAGGATGATGGTGAGGCCTCGGACGGGAACGAATAGGAGCCGGGGAAGATCACAGCCAGCCGTGGGAGGCGGGAGCAGGCGGTCCCGCCAGCGCTGGTTTGGCTTTGGCGGCTCGAGGAAGAAGAGACTGAAGAAACACGACAGACGTTGAATGTCAATCCAACGGTCAAGGTTGGCACAATCATTTGTTGACTAAGCGGACACCAAGTAGCATACTTTTTTATATATAGGAAGAAAACTGCGAGGAAAATGCGTTCGTCTGCCATCCTCCTCACAGGGAACATTCGCCACATAAGTGACTAGCACCCTTAGTTTTCAACCAAGAGGTCTTGGGTTCGAGTCCCAGGAACTCTCAATTTTGTCCTCCTTCCTTCCTCGCAAAAAAAAGGGAAAGAAAATCAAATACTTGGGAAGGCGTACAGAACAAGCTAGTGTACCCGTAAAGAGACGTTGCTGAGTTTTAGAAAAAAGAAAGATGTGCTCCTGTAGCTGGTTCAAATCCAAACCTAGACTATCACTATATATGGTGCTATGCTACTATGCAAGTAATGAAACTGACATATCCAACGTTCGCTTCTCCTCTTCTCTACTTTGCCTAGCATCAGAAGCTCTGGCCGGAGCAACCATGTCCGCTGGCTGCTCGTCCACCTGCTCTTCAGCAGGCAACAACCAAATATGCGCCAAGTCGCCACCCGTACCATCGCCTGTGGGTCTCATCACACCCCCGCCGGCACACGCACCACAACCGATTGCTCATCGCAACCCGCTGCTGTTGGTGTGGTGCCACTGCTGCAAATCACGCAGAGTCATCCGTCGCGCCTCAACCACAATCCGCAACCCTGGCCGAGTCTTCTACAAATGCCCGAATCATGGGGTAATAATATGTTTAAGTGTTGTTCTGCTGCTTTCAGTTGCTTATTTTTTTAATAGTTTGGTTGATGATCTTCCAATTTGATTTCTGCAGAAAAGGGAAGATTCGTGTGATTTGTATTTCTGGGAAGTTGCTGATGTGGGGGAATGCAACTACGCTGATTATTTGGTTAGCCGAGGAATCCCAATACCAGCAAGTTGGGGTGTTGGACAAGTAACTGAAGGAACGCCAGAAGAGGAAGATCCAGAGCAGAAGGTTAAAGATGCAGTTCCTCTGATCATGGCCAAGCAACAGCTGCTGAATGGCCTTGAAAGCAATGAGGAGATGAAAGAGCTTGTGAAGATAAGGGGCAAAATCGATGTGCTCTGTAGGATGATTGTCTCTTTTATTTGCAGTGTATGTAGCACTCGTGATGTATTCAGTGGCTACGACATGAGCACTTCGCTGAAACTAGTAATGAATGAAACCTGTGTAGCAGGATGGGCGTAGTGTTGTGAACATCTAATGATTTCTATTAACAGAAATCAGGGGGTATCCCCTTTTGCTCATAAAAATAAATAAATAGCAGAGGCCCTGTCGGGTCAGCTTTGTTCTCATTCGAAGACGTCGAGCAAATTGCAGTCCAACAGCAAACTATGTCATCAAATTCAAGTTTCACAGCCAAATATGAGTACAACTAAACAACAAAGTCATCATGTTTTAGTTGTCATACAATCACCAAACACAAATTAGCATACATAACAAGTGATGTTCTCACAGTAAAATACTAAACAACATGTTCATCAGGTTTCAGTTGTCATAGCAAACACAATTTCACATAGTAGATAAAAAAACGTCTTCCGACAGGCAAATACGACAAAAGCAATGTAATCATCATCCGCAGCAGCAACGTCAACATCTTCGCCATGTGTATCAGTCTGAATCATAATTCCCCATGGTGTCATCTTCTTCTTCGTCCTCAATGTCCTCGAACGTTGGCTTCTTCTTGATCAAATCTTGTATGTCCACAGCACGACAGGCAATCTTTTCGCCGGCGTCATTGACGTGATGGTTCTCAAAGAAATTAGGAACATCTATGTTATCTTGTACATCAGGAGCAGTGTAAGAATCATCTTGTTGTGCAACTTCATTAAACGAATTCCTCTTCTCAAACCTTTGCAATACTCTCCAGCCATCGCTACGTGCAAATGTGTCTTCCAAGAAAAATATCTGTGTTGCTTGATTTGCCAAAATAAAAGGCTCGTTGGTCTGGTACGCTGCCTTGACATTGATGGATTCGAAATAATCATCAGCTCTGGGTTTTGCGATCCCGGAAAACAGGTTATACCAACGACAGCACAACAGAACCACACGGATGATCCTCGCAACTAGAGATATACTGCAACTGAGCAATGTCTGTTATGTTAGCATACATTTCAGTTGTCTCTTTGTCATACGTATCTGTGCTCATGATGGCACTATTTTGTGTCTTCCTGCCTTCGTCTCGTGCAAGGGTGTTGTAGCGCACATCTCCAACAACGCAAGATTCATAATGTCTTACCCGAGTATCAGGACCCATTGCTAGTGAGTAAAGGGCATCATCAACTGCCTGCCCATCCTCCCGCATCTTCTTAACCTATGGTTAGAAAATAGACAAGCTGATCATCTTATGTACTCAATATATTAAAAAAACTAACAGTGCACTTCAAAAGCTTACATGGTTCTTGAACCATTTCACAAATCCTGCCATAACCAGTTTGTCAATGTTTCTTGGATTTTGCGGCAGTAACTCCTCTTTGTAGATGCTGCACAACATAGTGATCGCATCAAACATCTAAATATATAAGAATGTGCTGCAAGTTTAGTAGATTATGATGTATAAGCTGCAGTACTGCACTTACTTGATATAAGGTAGTATCTCAGGACAGTTATTCAACACATACCAAACCATTTTGTCCAAATCTTTAGGTTTGTCCTCTTGTCGACTCTTCCTTGTAACTCAAACAGAATAATCGAAAACATTGAGCCCGGGATTGTCTTCACCCACCTCTTTGCTAAGCTGATCAGTTGTTTCAATGTATTTTGAGCAGAATGTCAATGCTTCTGTAGCAATGTAGGCCTCTGCAATGGAACCCTCGGGTCTAGCTCTGTTCCTAACATAGCCCTTGAAAGTTCCTAGCCGCCTTTCAATAGGGTACATCCAGCCATACTGTACTGGACCTCTAAGTAGTGCCTCATCAGGTAGATGAACATCCAAATGCACCATCACATCAAAGAAGGCTGGAGGATATATCTTGTCAAGGTCGCATAGGATAGTTGGTATCTTGTCTCTAAGACGCTCCAAAGGATCTATCCTGATATTCCTACTGCAGAGTTCCCTGAAGAATTGTCCCAACTCTGCAAATGCTCTGTATAAGTCAGGGTGGCCCAATCCTCTAAGGATAACAGGTAAAACCCTTTGAAGTAGGACATGGCAGTCATGATTTTTCAACCCTTGTACCTTGTTTCCATCTGCACTAACTCTCCTTTCAGGGTTGGAAGCAAATCCATGTGGGAATCTCACACGTGATAGGACCTCGCATAATTCTTTTCTTTTTACCTTGTCCAAGACGTACACAGCTGGTGCCATATCCCGTGGTTTACCTTCATCTTGCACCTGCAAATCCTTTTTGATACCCAGGTGTGTCAAATCAATCCTAGATTTTAAGGTATCTTTCGTCTTGCCTTCAATATTAAGAAGTGTGCCGATAATGCTGTCACATATATTTTTCTCGATGTGCATCACATCAAGATTATGCCACAGATCCAAATCTTTCCAATACTCCAAGTCCCACAAAGTGGACCTGCGGGTAAACAATAATCTCTCTTCTACCCTGCCACGCTTCCTTTTCCCGCTACCATTACCAGGATGGTTTCCTGGTGTAATATGCCTAACCTTCTCTAATTCCACTTGCAACTCATCGGCGGTGAACCTCTTTGGCGCATCATGCTTTTCATGCTTTGCATTGAACACATGTCTTTGGTATTTTCTAGGATGTGACTTGTCCTTGGCAAGGAAACGGCGGTGTCCAATGTAACAGATCTTGCTAAGTATTGCGATGACAATGATTCTGTCACAACAAACACATGCATTGTAACCATGTGTCGTTCATACGACATAGTGGCCAAAGCCGGATAATCATGGATGCACCAAATTATAACAGCACACAGAAAGAAATCAGCTGGTGGGCTGCTATATAGGTCTCGAGTGAGAACACCCTTCCATAGCTGTTGAAGTTCCTCCACAAGAGGCTCCATGAACAAATCAAAATCCTTTCCAGGACTTTTTGGACCTGGGATGATCAAGGCCATCATGTAGTTTGATTCTTTGGTGCAGACAATTGGAGGCATGTTGTAAGGGATAACAAGCACTTGCCACATGCTATATGTGGCGCTCTGGTGGCCAAATGGGTCAAATCCATCTGAAGCTAAGCCAAGTATAATGTTTCTCGGGTGAGCAGCGAACTCTTTGTGTTTATCATTGAAGCTTTTCCACTCACTACCATGAGATGCATGGCTCATTACATTCTGATCTCTGTACTCCTGGTTCCTAGAATGCCACAATCCATCCTCTCTTGTTTCAGCATCATGAAACAACCTCTGCAATCTTGGTGTAATTGGAAAATGTCTCAGAACATTATGAGGAATCCTCTTCACAACATCGCCATATTTCCATCTTGATGATTTGCATTTCGGGCATTCACTTAAGTTGGCATAATCCTTCCGGAACAAAAAACAATTATTCTTACAAACATGGATCATATCATATCCAATTCCAACTGCACAAAGGAAATTCTTCATTTTACTGTAGGTGTGTGGCAGCTCAGAAGTATCTGGGAAAGATTTGCGGAAAGCAGCCAGCATCGCATCGAATGATTTGTTGGTCATCCGCTCAGATGTCTTCACCTGAAGAAAGGTGACCATAGCTGAGAATACTGACATCTTATTTCCTGGGGTGACAGCAACGTTGCATTGTTCCAACATTCCGACACACCGTTTTTCTTCTGCAGGTGAAAGTTCACGGAATGCACGAGCATTTCGTAGCATTGTTTCAATGTTGGTCAAACTCACTGGCTCCGCCACCACCACCTCCTCCTCCTCTTCCACCTGAGCATCAGGAAGATCAAGATGGTGATCTGCTGCTTCCATGTAGTCAATAACATTGACGTTAACAGCTTCACCATGATGAACCCACCTAGTATATGTGACCGACATCCCATACAAGTGTGGCTGATTTTGCACAGTTGACTGGGGTCTTGTAACTGAATTCATACAACTGCTACATGGGCAGAGCACATCTGATTTCAGACCAACGTACTCAGCTCTGATAAAGTTCATGAAGTTTTCAACCCCCTCGACATATGCAGCGGAGAAAGTAGAAGTTATCCAAGTCATGTCCATCTGTTAGACATACAAATTAGTTCTTCTACTAGATATTACAAAAAAAAACCATATATGCTTTTTTATGAAGTCTAGAAAAAAAATACCTTGGTCGATGTCTAAAGCTATGGAAAGATATTTGGACGAGCAGATCTAAGTAACGAAATATATGTAAAGCTAATTCAGCAAACATATTTGAGTGCAAATTATGGCAGGCTGTTTCAGCAGTCAATGAGGCCGATCACACAGCCATCGAACTATCGAAGGCCATCGCAGCAACAAAGATCTAGTATAAAACGGTGTAGAGCTATTTCACCTAACAGATTGTCTACTAGACCATGGCAATCTACGTCACAATAAATATGTGGAAGGATATTTTAGCAACTAATCGGCCTAGGCATGCCATCTCAGCTAAGCAGATTGAGTGCAGAACAGGGCAAGGAAGCTTCTTAAGTAGAGCATATTGACAGTAAACTACTTCGGCAAACAGTGAGATTAACAGCGTCTATCAGCTAACATTCAGCACTACACCGACATGAACGGGGCCTCAATCTAGAATGCGCGTACCATGGGAGAAGCTGACCGCCGTGCGTCTCCACCTAACGCCGCCGGTGATGGCGGTCTTGGCGCCGTCGCGCCTCCACAAGAATGTAGCCAGAGGTGGTGACGCGGCTAGAGGACGGAAGTCTACGAGAGCGTACTGTGGGAGCGAGAGTGTCGCCGAACCGCGACGCCGACGTATCGGCGCTGCGGGGAGGGCGGATTTGGCGGAGCGAATGGAGTGGAGGGGGACAGGGGAGAGGGGGTTTTGGGGAATATTATTGGCTAGTTGGCCGAAGGGCGGTTGAATCGGATTTGGGGGGAATTTTTGGGTGTGCGGGCGGGGAGGATTTTCGCGCGGTGGGCGGGGGGAGTTTGGCGCATGGTCGGTTTCTCCAAGTGCAGTCCCACGTGTCAGTGAAGAGGCAAGCCGAAGCGCGTTCCGTTTGCGTGAGTCGTGTGCAGGACCAAACATGTGTGGGTTGCAATGCGACCGCGACAGGAGTGTTGTGAGTGTACCGCCTTTTTTCCTTTTAAACTAGGTGCTTCGCCCCCTCAAAAAAATTGTTGCTTCCCGTGATCCATCGATACTACTACTAATAATCAGGTAATCCCGACTAAAACGACGCGGCCGGGTCTTTTCCCGTGCGATATGCTGGGAGGTTGGCTTAGTTGGGTTTTTTAGGACGAGTAATGCTACACCTACGTAATCCCAGTTACGTAATTAACGTAATGTGAAACGTGTGAGCTGTCGATTGTAGATTGGGGGGAGGGTGGGGCCCAACACCATGAAAATCAGGGGAGGAGAGGGAGAGGCAATTTACGTTAACCCTTTCGTAGGTTGTCGTAGATGCGTGAATGTGTAGTGGACGTACTATTGGAGTGCCTAAGATAATCTGTGTATGTATAGACCCTATGTGTTTGTTTTACTTCGCATGTTAGATTTGTCTCGGTTCTATAAAAAGCAGAGTTGGTGATGATGGTGTGCCTGTCATCCTGCAATATAGGCCGTCCGATCTATATCTAATGGATAGGAAGGAAACTATGACAATTTACCCGCACTCCTCTCCACATTTGCAGATAAGGCTTTCCCTTGTTCATCCTTGTCTCCCACAAGATCTTGATCTTCCGTGCAATGCACGGGCATCTTGCTAGTACTCCTACAATATGTATATTATTGTGAAAGTTCATATACACCGGTCGAGATTAATGCAAACACGGCAGATTTTCATTACATTTCGAACTTTTATAGGAAAGAAAAATAAAAGAAACCCGACCCTAAACCTATTCTACGGCGGCGACCGACATCCTCCATCTGCGATCTCTATGTACGGGGGTGGGGTTCAAGACCTGTGAAGTGAAGGTGCGGTCTCCGGTGAGGAAGAGTAGAACACGGGATACGGACCGGCCAGTTGGTACACCATGCCCTGCCGCCTCCCATGCCCTACTCTCTTCTCCATCCCTCTCCAACCCTCTTCTCCATCGATCATGTCGCCCTCCAGTCGAGTCCATCCTCCCGCATGCCTCATTTGAACATTCCGCCGAGTATCATTCGCATGTACCCACCCTAGTCCTCTTTTAATAGATCTCCGGACCCCGAGATGAAATCGAGAGGGAACGAGTGGGGGCACGTAATACCTAAGGCGGATTCAAAATTTTGAACCGGTGATCATAGCATCTGCAAAATCATATATAAAGGGTATTCAATGTTCGTTTCATTTTTGAACGTACAATATACTCCCTCCTATCCTTTCTAGTTTACATATAAGTTTTATGTGTAGTCAAAGTATCTCTACTTTGATCAAAAAGGTATCAACATTCAACAACGCCCAATCAATATTGTTAGATTAGTACGTACTCCTAAGATTAATAGTACATGATATGTATAATGTGAAAATTATATCATTGGAAACTCCTTTCACATACGAATTTGACCGTATGCTTTGTGTAAGTTGCATGTCATATATTATTACTCTAACAATTGGTCAAAGTTAGCCTCGAAAAACGCATTAGACCCTGTATGCTTTGTGTAAGTTGCATGTCATATATTATTACTCTAACATTTCTGTAAGTTGCATGTCATATATTATTACTCTAACATTTGGTCAAAGTAGTATAGTGGAAGCGGATCCTCTGACGTACGTATCCCTGCATTACCCTCCCTTTCGGTCACTTACTGGCGGACCCCATGCTTGCTAGGCTCCGCATGTCAGTTACTCAATGGGTTCGCCACGTCGAGGATCCTCATCCAAGTATACTCCTCTGTTTTATTTACTCCGCATAAAAGCGGAGGGAGTGGTGATATAATAAATGACGCGAAGCGGGGAGGGAGGGGCGTCGGTTTGCTCTCAAGCTGCGGTCCCTGGCGAGCGCAAAACGCAAGACGCGTTCCATTCGGTGAGCGATGTGGAGGTCCAGCGTGCGGGCTGCAACGCGAACGCGACAAGAGCGATGTACAGTCAAAACCGATTGACCGGTCGTCACCAGAACCACTATTCACACCAGAACCTACGCTGCTCGGCCTACGCCAGCCACTGCCCTAAAACCACACCAAATCTCCAGCCCATTCACCCACCTTTTGATCCCCTAGCCCACATCAAGCATCCCCTAGTTCGCTGGAAAGCCATGGTGCACCGCAAGATGACTTACTACAAGATGCTGACGCCGGAGCGCCGCGCAGAAATCCCGGCGGCGGTCGGCGCCACAAACCTCCGTTCCCAAGCTCGCTTTGCGGCGGGCCAATCCCTGAGTTCTCTGGAGCCAAGCTACGAGGAGGAGGAAGCCGATCCAATGTTCATGGCGGAGGTCGCAGCGAAGAAGGCCCCCGATGGGTATGAGACGATGGACGTCGACTTCGTGCCGGCGTCCGAGTCCCCCATGGTGCAGGCAGACCAGCGGTTCAACATGGAGATACTAAAGGAGGACCAGGAGGCAGAGGCTGAACTGCCGCTGCCATCGAGGCTCTCCTGCAGGCAGAACCGGATGTCGTGGATGTGAACCGAGCGGAGGAGGCTCAACTTGAGGCGGAGCGTGCGGATGCCGCTCCCATCGAGGCCCTCCTGCAGGCGGAATCGGACGTCCTGGAATTGAACCGGGCGGCAGAGGCTCGACTCGACGCAGAGCGCGCGGATGCCACTCTCATTGACGCCCTCCTGCAGGCGGAACCGGACATCCTGGACTTGAACCGGGCGGCGGAGGCTCGACTCGACGCGGAGCGCGCGGATGCCGCTGCCATAGAGGCCCTCCTGCAGGCGGAACCGGACGTCCTCAACTTGAACCGGGCTGTGCTCTCGTCTGTGCAGAGCGCCCGCACGCTCCGGTTGAACGAGTAGCTGGAGGCCGAGGACAACCACGGTGCGGAGACACACGTCGGCAACGATGGCTGGTTCGCGCCAGCAGCCAAAGACAACAAGGTCGTCTCTTTTCGCGAGCAGTGATAGTTTTTCTTTATGTTGTTGTTTTTATGGATCTTTTGCTATGTAAAAACATATATTTGTTATGCAAGTCGCCTGACTTGGGTCAGTCTACCATTTCAAGCGGTTGGATGAATATCCTACGTCTCCTAACCCTTCTTTCCTTCTTCCTCACCTCTTCTTCTTCCCCAACAGACCACCGCACGGGCCGTCCGGATACTCCCCAACATGCGGCTGGATAAACATACTCTATGAACGAAAATTATGTGTCAGCGATAGGATGGCTGAGTTTGGTTTGTTCACATGCGAAAGCACGTGTCAGTGAGGGTGCGTTCCCTTGGTTGGGTTTGCGGCATGCACGAGCGGCTGTGTGAGGGTACGGTGCGACCGCGGCGTGCAGGGACCGTGTGAGGGTGCGGTGCGACCGCGACAGCTGTGTGCAAGTGTACCTCCTTCTCATTTTGAAAACTTTAGGCGAGCTTGGCAAAAATGTGTGGCGAAGTTTAGCAATGCAAGGTCTAGACCCAAACAGGATAAGTACATACGTACTAGGAGTACTAGTCTTAAAAAAGAAAGTCGGGGTTTTCCTTCGCGAGATTTAATCGATACAAATCCTCGTTTCACGTGTCAATTAATGCGTATTTTTTCTCCAAATACCAAAGAGCTAACCATCTCACTCCTCATCGCTTGATTAATGCAGTGCCATGCAAACCAACCTTCTCACTTCCGCATGCATGCAGGGGATATTAATGTCCTTGGTTGCTATCCCCATCAATTTTGCCTCGATTAGTGTTAGTGGCCCTTTGCAAATTGTAATTTTTATATACTGGCCTTGTGTACAAAAAAATGGAGGTAGTAACTATATTTTACTTCCTTCCCCATTGTGGTGACGTCAACGATATCTTTTTTTGGTGGTTTGGCGAAGTGCATTCGACGGAGAACACCATTGAGGGAGACCACGGTAAGTCATTCGCAAGTGCCGCCTGCAAGCCGAGACAACCGCCTTATTTGCATCCAAGAAGTCCTTTACTAGTACTACTAGGAGTACGAGTGCGGTGAGATGGTTTCTCGAAGAAGACGATGGAGAAGCGGAGTCAGCGAAGAGTGAAATGATGGTTGCTTCGTCCGTGCTTTTGTGATTTGACGCCTCACTGCTTTGTGATTTGTGATAGAAGGGACAGGGGAGTAGACTATGTGCTCTATACTGTACTACATGTGTCCAAGCATGGGAGAAAGAGGAGAGACGTTGAATTTTTCTATTCCTTCAATCAATCAATCAGGGAGCTTCGGTTCCATCTTTTTGTCTTTGGCAACACTGTCTGCAATGGTTCCCACGATGCCAAAAGATATTTTCACATTTAGCTACACATTGTGGATGCCCTTAACCGTACCACTTGGTTTTGCTCCTGTGTTATCTATAGAAATCTCAATTATATTGATCTAAAAAATCATAGAATCAAGATTAGTAAAAAGGAGGTGATTTTGCCGCGCGGATGGCGGGGGAGGTTTCTTATTTGAGCAATGCTACATCCACGTAATGGTTTACGTAAAGTTATGAACTGATGTGATATGGGACTATTTGATTGGATTAAAGGAGAGGATTAGGCCCACCCCACCTGAAAATCAGGGGGCATATATAGATTGTATGTAAAGTATACGTAGCAGCTACGTAGCCCTTTGTAAGTCTAGGATTAGGCTTCTTATTTTCGGAGGACGTTGTCTTGGCGGTTTGCTAACATGCGGTCCCACGTGTCAGTGTTTTACCAAGCCGATCCGCGTCCCACATGAGGCAGAACAACGGCAGAAGCAACACGTGGTTAAGTTGAAGAAGATGAGGGAGAAGCGGATTCAGCAACGAGTGAAATGATGGTTGCTTCATCCCTCCAACTTAACTGCGGGAAAGGTGTAGCTTTGTGATTTGACGCCTCATTGCTCATTACTACGCCGGCGCCATGACTGGGGTGCTTCACCCCGGCTACTCTGCACTGTATTCCGCTATGGCACGTGGACCTGGTAGCTTGATGTCCCACATATCGGCGAAAGGGACTAGAAGATTTATGAAAGCGAGCGCTCCACTCTTACGACGGAGGAGTAGACGACACGACGGCCCAGTGAACTATCACTTGTATTGTATAGTACTATAGTTTTGCTGTTTTGCACGACCCATCGATACAAACCCGATTAAATAGGAAAGGGCGGGATTTTTCCCGCGTGGTAGATGATACTGGCCATACATTTCAAAGGCAATTTAATGTAATGCAAACTGAATAATTATAAGTAACAATATGATATCTAGTAAAGCTGAAAACACAAATGATTTATTGTGTTAGAGTGTAGTAGTAGTGCTGTATTGCATAATTGTTAGATGTAACATGCGACAACGTGTATAGATGTAGTTTTGGAGGGCGTAATACGGTCACCGAACTTCAGAATAAGCTGATTACGGTCACTATATACGTTTTGCGGTGATTATAAGGTCACTTGCTCACAGTTCTGCATCGGATTGCACTCTGTTGACCGGCCAAATAGTCTGCATGGCGCCATGTTGACTAGTTAAATTGACCACGTTCCTTGTGGGTCCCACCTGTCAGTTCGCATAGGCAAAAGGTCAGATAAGCACAAATTTACGCAGGCGCGACAAGGATCCAACCCGTGTGTGGGAATCACCTGGTTGTGTATGTGTCTGTCAGGGCCTGATGTGTGCGCATGCACGTGTAGGTTGAGCACTTGAGCGTGAGTGTGTGTGTTGGTCCTGTGGTGTACTGGTGTGTGCATGCATGCGTGTGTGTGTGTGCGTGTGGGTGTTGCATGCGTGCGTGTGTGGCTGCGTGTGTACATGTGAGTGTTGCGTGTGTGCGTGGGTGCATGTGTTTGTGTGAGTGTTGTGTGGATGCAGTTTGTCTGCATGCGTGCGTGTGTGTATAATCACCACACCAGCTCCTGTTGGTTAAAACAGACGGTTCAACATACCAATACAAGGTCATCTTGTCCACTGTGCCCGCGGTCATGACTTCGAACCACCGTCCAAATATTTTTTTGTCGTTTGTTTTCATTCTTACTAGAAAGATGCCCGCGCGTTGCACGTAACATCAAGATGCATTTGTATGACTTGTTTATCTTGTGAGAGAAAAGGCTGAATGAGGGAAGGCCTTATTTGCAAATGTGGAGAGGTGAGTGGGTACCTTTTTGCAAAATTGCCATAGTTTCTTTCCTATCCGTCAGATATAAATCGGACGGCCTATATTGCAGGATGGAAGGCACACCATCATCACCAACTCCATTTTTATAAGAGTGTATTTTATGTATTTTATAAGAGTGTAGATGTAGAGTAGATACAAGTCGACAGGTGGGCATGATGGTAGTGAGATAATGTGATGCAACACTAGAGGTGCCATGTGGAGCATTTAACTGGTCAACTAGTCATGTCATGAGCAAATATAGAGTTGTATAGTGAGCCCGTGACTGTATAATAACCACTAAACGTAAATGGTGACTGTAATGAGTGGATTCTAAAGTCCAATGTATGTATCGTGCTTTCGCTTCAAATACAATGATCGTCATTGCATATATCACGGGAGAAAGATGAAACATGCATGAATTTTCTGGGGGCTCACTTTTAGAGGACCTGGAGATAGTTTTGTGTGCATACATGAAAGGGGCGTACAGGGGGGGGTATGCGATGGAGAGAGAGATGCTCTTCGTTTCTCTTTATTATGACTAACTTTGTATATAGTATAAAAATATACAAATTGACAGTGTGGAATAAATATCATTGTGGGCACCATGCAATGCAAATTAGCGTTTGTACTCCTCCATATAACTTTGTAATGTTGTATATATGTAGAAACTCTAAAATAATTTTTGGCCACACTTTATTCAAAAGTAATGTTGTATCTGAAATAAGCGTGAAGAGAGGGCTTTTTAGATCAATGGGGTACGTGATGTAACATGTGTGAATGTGTAGTTGATGCATTTGGCGGGGCCTAGAGAGGTATGTGTGTGTATTACATATTCGAGAGAGGCATGGATAGAGGGGCCGACGGGGGGTGTGGGAGAGATAGCACGAGAAAGAGAGTGGTCTAGAGAGAGGGAGGCGAATATGGCGTCACGACAAGAGATTCCATTCCCTTGAGTGTGTATATGGAAGGGGAGGAATAGAGGCACCAGGAGAAATTTTTGTGTGTGTGGTGTTTGTGTTGGTATGTGTGGGTGTGAGAAGATAATGAGGCGTGGGGCAGAGGGTGTGTCACGCGTGAGGTCCGTGGGTCGAGGTGAGGCCCTTCGTTCGGTTCTGTCCTGCGCCACATTGGTCGGCCCGTGACGCATTTAGGAAGACCCATGGATTACTAGTCGTACAAGACAAAGATAGCAGATTTGTGAAGGACTCTGTGTCCACTGACAAAGCCGGCTAGGATTTGTAACCCTAGGTTCTCGGACTAAGGTAACCCCTTTTATCTCTGATATTACTATTCATCCAACCTAACTTTAAGGGGCATCCTACAGAATGCTCTGCTAGAATCATACTCATCGATTAGGAAGAGAGGTGTGAGACAATGCGTGAGAGACAGGCGTAAAGATAATGTGCATACATGAGACACGTAGGCAGGTCCATGTATATAGAAAGGGTCGATGAGGATTGTGCGTGTGTATGTTTGCGAGAGGAAGAGTGCTTGTGATAAAGGTTAGTGAAAACAGTTGTAAATGGTTACGAGAGGGAGGAGGGTTATATCTAGAGCATGTGTGCGAGAAAGACACCTCGGGAGAGAGTGTGTGAGCATGTGTGAGAGACCACCGATGGAGAGTGAAACTACATGTAAAGACTTCTCTACACATTGATTAAAGATATAAATTGTATCCAAATATTAGGATGGGATCATGATATTTGCAGTTCGCGTAAGGAGCGGTCATTGATCCATCAGAGATCTAGATTCTATCGAATTTGAGCATGTCTATGTTATTATTCGACACAATTTATCCACATAGTTAGTATTTTGAACTCCAGACAATGCATGGCTTTAGCAATCGAATATAAACGTGAGTATAGTTCATGTTGTGTGTGTAAAGCACATTATACATACGAAAGTTACACAATGGACATTATAAATAGCTACCTATGAACTAGCATACATTTGAATTCAACTTAAGGTGGTTTAAAAAATCGAATTCAACATGAAGTCCATTCAATTATTTGAATTTGATATCATGGCATTTGTAAACCATACCTAAATTATGGGGGCACCAATCTTTGCTCTGATTTTGTACATAATAGCATATGTAGTCGTGTACAAAATAGATTCAAATTTAGCTCCTCCATTCCAAAATAATCTTAGCTATATGATTTTCAAGTGTCAAATTTTCAAAAAGAAGCAGATAATTTAATGAGGTTTTCAAACGTACAAGGTCAAATATAACGTTGTCTATTTAGGTCAATCCTCATAGTTCAAGAGTACTCTAAACGTGAATGCTTGTGTTTCAAAATTTCAAACGAAGCGCCAAAAGAGCCTCTACTCGCCCGAAACCGCGTGAGACCATTGTTTGGTAGTACAAGGAAATTACTTTTCTAATAACTCCGACCCATGAAACCTACCGGCTCGACGTCCAAAGGTCTAAACCGGGGTAGGTTTGTAGCTTCATCTAGACGCCACGCAACCGCATCCGAAAAACATTCATACACAATGGCCGCCTAAGCACACATGCTGCTGTCGAAATCGCTCCGTCCACTATTTGGGACACACAGGATTACCATCCTACCCGACCAAGTAGGTCCGAAATTTAAGAGGGGGCAAAGTTTGTACTTTCCCAAATTTCAAACAAGCGCGTCCCATCTTACATTCAAAAAGCCAAAAACAAGCGTCCCTGCATGAAACATGGTTCCCCCACCCGTCCGATTCCCCACTCGCATTGTGGGCGCCAAAACTACCTCTCCAGCAGCCGTGAAACCCCGGTGTCCTCCGTCCGCAACCCCATTCCACCCATCAACCGCCGCCCTCCTCCATCACGCCGGAGCCGATACCCAATTAACGGAAGCATTCCCCGGTGTAACAGGCGCTAGTACGCCTATTACGCCGGGGAAGCAGCGCCTTTGGTGTTTATCTTAGGGGCGTGTGCGGCCTAGAACTACTGGCGCCCGATCTGGAGGTCGGCCAGGATTAAAGGGATGGCCTGGGGGCGCTGCCAAGCACGGCGGTGGTGTCAGGTCGATGGTAGGGCGGGGCGGCTAAGGCAGGGGTCTGGGCCGATGGTCGCTGGCGGTTCGAGAAAGGTCGTCAACAGTCACTGGCGGGAGGTAGACGAAGGCCATCTGCTCGTTCCTTATAGATCGGACGGTTCATTAAAAAATCGGTCGACCTATTTATTTTCAATCATTGTTATCTTAGATATGACCACGGTGGTGGTGTCTTTGGAGGAGTACCTGCATTTCCTGTGCTCATATATTACAAAATCACACGGAGTAGAATCTAATTTTGTTTGCCATGCAATGTTATAGAGCTATCATATGTCTCCTGCCATTTATTTTTCAGCCACCTGCTATCTGCTACTTTTATAGTGCACTAGTTCTGCACACACTTCACCCTTACTCTCACTATTGTGTTTTTATGCAAGGGTATTTCAGACTCTGCTGCCATGAGAGAAGCCAGAAAGAAAAGAGAGAAGTCGCTCCAGCTTCATATGCGGGTAGGCAAGACACATTACATCGCTATAAAGGGAGCAGTGTCAGCAAATGGAGACGGTAAACGTAGCTCTGGAGTTGATGACCTCGCTCGTAATGAACCACCATCTCAGGTGCTTGCTTTAACTTCGCGGTGTCATATGTGGTTGCATGTTCCATATGGTGTCTAGCTTGTATTCGAAAGGCCGAAGTCGGTAAGATAAGGAAAGATATTTTTTACATGAACCACCATCCGTGAGCACGGAAGACAAATTGTGAGTCGAGGGCCTTTGGCCGAGCCGGTGACAAGCCCAACAAAGATAGGCATCACACGGAAGCCAACTAAAAGCTGCGATGGTGGCGAAGCAGCCCGCATCCCACCAGGCTCTCAGGTCCTAGATGATCATGCTCACCACTCCAGCCGGATGTCTAGCTTGTATTGCTTCCAATTTGGTTAAATTGCATCTGCTTAGCTTACACATTATACCTTTGAATATGACATGCCTTTCTGTTTTTGGTACATACTAGTACATCTATGTATTAACCATGTTCTTACATCAAACTAATGTTCTTGTGTATCCCTCATCAATCACTTATGACGAGGCAGGCAGGCAAGGGGACTATTCCTCATTTAAAGAATGCAGCGTCAGCCTCCTGACATGATTCTCAAGAAACAGAAATGCTAGATGAAGATAGTGAACGTAGCTCTGTAGTTGATTACAACATTTCCCCTACACTAGCATCGCAGGTGCTTGCTCTAACTTGGCAGCGTGATATGTGGTTGCATGTTGCATATGGTGTCTAGATTGTAATTCTTCCAATCTGGTTAAACTGCATGTGCTAGTCTTCTTAGCTTATACATTATACCTGTTAATGTGACATGCCTTCATGTATTTAGTACATAGTACATCTGTCTATTAAGCATGTCCTTACATAAAACTATTGTTTTTTTTGTATCCCGCATTAATCAACATGACGAGACACCTTTAGTATATGCAGTGCGATATTAGTTGCATCTTTCATATGATTTATAGCATCCGCTGATTCTAATTTGTTGAAATTCCATTTATGATGGGACGCTTTTAACTTGGCAGATTCATATTGGTTGCATCTTTCATGTGGTGTCTAGCTTGCATTGCTTATTATTTGCTGGAATGGTTTCTGCTTAGTTTACACACACAGTTGTGAACATGCCATGTCGTCCTGTTTTTCGTACATATTCCATCCTGGTATCATGTGTTTGCCTTACATCAAAGTAGTGATTGTCAGTATCATGCATGAATGAGTTCTGAAGAGAGAATTTTATTGCTTTTTCTTGTCGGTTTTGCTTGACAATTCAAAATCAATAAAGCAGAAGGAAGTTATCAAGGCAGCGGATAAAGGTGCTCCTTCCGAACAGAGGGCCTCTACAGTTTCTACTCCTCCACACCCCCAAGACGATTTCCAAGACAACACATGCATAGACACTGAACAAAGCTGTGTTTATGATGAGCACGTCTCCCCTAGTGCAGCATCACTGGTGCTCCCTCTAACTTGGCATTGTTATATGTGGTTGCATGTTATGTGTGATGTCTAGCTTGTATTGCTTCTAATTTTGTTGCATTCCATCTTCTTACTTTACACATTATACTTGAATAAGACACGTGTTCCTGTTTCTAGAACATACAATTTATGTCTATAACACCATGTTCTTACATCAAATTACTAATGTTGTGTAACCTGCAACAATCACTTATCAAAAGACACGTTTGACTTCGGAGTGTGATATAGGTTACATCTCACATTCTTTTCTAGCTTGTACTACTAATTTGTTGAAATGTCACTTATGACGAGACGGTTTTAACTTGGTAGAGTGATATTCGTTGCATCTTTCATATGGTGTCTAGGTTTCATTGCTTCTAATTTGTTGAAATGCCTTCTCCTTAGTTTACACATTATATGCTGTGAATATGCAATGGCACTAATGACGAGAGACCTCTAACATGGTAGTGTGATGTTGTTTGCATCTTGCATATGATTTATTTCTTGTCTTGCTTCACATTTGTTTAAACGCCATATATGATGAGACACTATTAACTTGGCGAGCGATATTTGTAGCATCTTTCATATGGTGTCTACCTTCCATTGCATTGCTTCTAATTTGGTGAAATGTCTTCTTCTTAGTTTACATCATAGTTACGGTTATCTCTTCCGTCCTGTTTTTCATACATATTACATCCTCCTATCATGTGGTTGTCTAACATCAAAGTTCAGTTAAATGCATCACGCATCAATTTGTTCTGAAGAACTAAATTGTTATTCGTTGTTCTTGTCGGCTTGACTTAACATGGCACAGAGAAAGAGGAAGAAACACATAATGGCAGGGAATGAGAAGCGGATGAATCCTGCAGATTCTGCTGGTACTGATGGTGCAATAGAACGTCAAAGTCCAGAGGAAAATTCTACAAACACTGCATCCCATGCTACACGAGTTGCAAAAAAAGCCAAACAGAAACAAATAGCTCCCACCAAACAAGCAGAGACATCCCTAGTTCTTGCAACACCTACCACAGTACTACCGGCTGCACGACTTACTCGTCGTCAAGCTGAAACTAGCAAGACGTTCCCAAGCTCCTTGCCACGACACTACTTCCCAAGCACTCTTGACACAAGATGAGTTGGCAATATCAGATGAACCTTGTGAGCTTCAACAGCAAGAAGGTAGTTCTTTGGAGTCAAGTTATAGTTGCATGCTTCTTTATATATAGTCTCACAGTTTGATGTACACTAACACTTCCTATGTTCGTCGTTGGACTAGCACCTAGGCTCAAGAGGAAACAAACATTAGGGATAATGCTCGATATGTTAACTAAATCTAGAGGAGGAAGAATGGGGATCCGTTTTGAGGCAGGTTTAAAAGGCCACGTGATGCTCTGAGTCACCAAGTTAGTATCGAGGCAGCGGTTGCCGTTAGGTGTCATGTATGTATCCTCCCAACATGGATTGAAGACAGAATGGCAAAGACGAAACCCAGTTCAACACCTTCCTCGACCATTTATCTATAAGTGTGGTCATGTATGGAAACTAGTAATATCGTCTTGCTCTGTCCCATACTTTCTAGGTTGCTGATAATGAGACTCCCATAATTTTCAACAGATGAGGTTCAAGTTGGATAGCCAAGATGATGCAACCATACAAGCTTGCACCCATGTTTTCAAGTCTGCTCTGTGACATTATCGGTATAAATTGAGGAAAACTCACTTTGAAGGCAAGGCTAATAGTGAACTTTCCCAAACATCTCCAGTGGAAAATATATCGGATGAAGACTGGAGGGGCCTTGTTAAACACTGGTCTGATCCGAAGTATCAGGTACATTATATATATGTGATCAGATCACATGTTGAAGTCCTATTTACGCATGTGCCACACAAATCTATCTTCTTGTAGGTGAACTGTTCAAAGAACAAGGCCAACCGTACGAAAGTGAAATTCCAACAGCACTAACGGGATCTCGTAGCTATATTGCACACTGCGAGGCTCTTGTAATTAGCTGTTGTTTCACTCTTTTCACTGTACCATATTATCAGATCTATATTGACTTGTTCGAAATGCAGAGGAAAGCCATAAGGACCAAAAAGTACTGAACCAAATCTTGTGGAAATCTTCAAGGACTGTCACACCAGCAAGAAGAAGGGCATGACTACACCAGTCAAAGCCGCTGCTGTAAGTCCTTAATCCTCATGCCTTTTAACTACTACTTACTCTGACTTGTGCCTTGAACTGCATGGTTTGCAGCCAATGTCTATTACTCTTTTCAATTTTATACACAATTGTCTTAGCGCATCATTGCACCTTACAAGGTTTAAAAGAGAGGAGTGATTTTCCTTTGATCTTGACCCGTAATATAGTTCTGTGCTGGACTTGCCCACACAACGTTACAATTGCCTGTTTGTCTGTTCTCAGTTGTTTTGTGATATGAATGATGTCATGCTATGCTTACTGTATTATAAACTTCGTCTCTTTATCCTTAGCCCTCAATACAATGTGAAGAAATAGACAATACATTAGCGATGGTACATGGTCATATGTTTGGAACCTAGTTTTATTATTTGCTTTGCAATAAAATACAACTAATATTTTACATGGGTTCACAAGAATAAGTTCTGTATAGAGACCAAAGCTATTTTGTTTGGTTTTGCTGCCTCCTTAATATCTTCTGTTCTGGTACTACTAATGTAAAACCTCAACTTTTCAGCGAGCTATGGAAAAAATGGTGGAACCGCCACCGTCGTTAGGTGGCGAGGCAAATATAACCGCAATGTCAGCTCTTGCTGAAGTGGGTCAGTACCTGTCCGCTAACAGTGCCAAAAGCACGTTCCTGCGTAATACTGGGTTGATTGTTAAGGCAATATCGTCCAAACTGCCTCATGATCAAGATATGCAAGCTCAAAGCAATGTTGTATCTGCGCTCCAGACACAAGTCCATTCCCTAACAGAGACCCTTTGTGAAACAAGGAGAAACATTGCTCAATGTCATCAAGATCTGCATGGTTTTGAAACCAGACTATCAGACATTTGCTATGTTGTTCAGGAGCCTAGGTGAAATGAAGGCGAGGGTTATGGTGCTCCATCGGACAATACAACATGAAAACATAACAGTCAGGTCAAATGAACTGAGCTTCTGAACTTCTGGTGGTGCATTTATCTGCTAGACTATTAAGTTTTATGCCAACCTTCCTTTTGTTATATAGTTGTAATTTGTTTTGGTGCGATACAAAATTTATTCTTAACATGCAGCCACCGGCTGAAGAAAAGAGCAAGCCATTTTTGTATACTGTAGGGTGTTCCCTATATTTACACTGGTGGCTATCTTTGATGCCGAGTGGATGTAATCTATGCAATCGCCTTAATAGCCTAGCGTTTGTTTCGGCCTTATTTATTTCCTAGTCTTCTTTTTCCCTCGTTTGCTGGTGGCCGCAACTACCATGGGCCATATACGGGCCTTAGGATCCATGGGTCTCCTACGGGCCATCGATAAATGGGCCTGTAATCGGTGGGCCTTGGGCCGACTCTTGCAATGGGCCGAATTTGGCCCATTAGGGGAACAGGTCAGTAACGGGCCGACTCTTGCCATGGGCCGAGTTTGGCCCATTAGGAGAACAGGCCAGTAACGAGCCGGAAGTAATCGAGGGCCGAAAAGGAGCCCAAGAACGTATGGACCGTCAATAGGCCGAAAGCTAACACGGGCTGGAAACGGCCCATGTAAATCATGGGCAGTTAACGGGTATAAAGAAAATTACTGTTCATTATGGGCTAGAGTCACCGTGGGCCTGTAAAGGCTAAAAGATACGAAGGCCTCATATGGGCCGAAAGACGTCATGGGCCATATATGGGCCGAAAGTGAAATGGCTGGTGTTATATTCGACGGCCCACATGACATTGTTGGGCCGATTTCCTTTAGGGCCTAACGGGTCGTAAGTTAACGGGCCGTAAAATGGGCTATTTGCGAAGAGACCGTTAACAGGCTTTTCATGGGCCAGCCCGTTAACTTTTGACCAAGTCAAACGGGCCGACTTTGTAAGCTAAATGGGCCAGTGGTGGGCCATGGCACGTGTCGACATATCATAGGCGCCTATCTGACCCACTGACGAGCTGACACGTGTTTCGTCCGGCCAATAAGAATTTTACACGTGGAAATTTCCCATTGGTCGGGGCTGTTAACGGGTTATCGGATCCAAAACCCGACCCGATAGCTTAACGTCGTTCTGTTACGGTGGATGCCACGTGTCGGTCACCCTTTTTCACGCCCAATAGGCGACCCTATCCAAAAAGGAACTCGACGGTCCCACCAAGGATAGACCCGCATATTGAAACGCTTTTGCAAGGTGGATATCATTACATCAACATTACATAATAGATGGGGATACATACATAAGGCACAAATGCCACAAGAATACATCAACATCATATACAAGATCAACATCCGACTACGGATGAAACATAAACAGAAGCTCAAACGACATCCACCCTGCTAGCCCAGGCTGCCGACCTGGAACCTATCCCCTGATCGAAGAAGAAGCAGAAGAAGAACTCCAACACAAGCAAACATCGCTCTCACGTCAAGATCATCGCAACCTGTACCTGCAACTGGTGGTGTAGTAATCTGTGAGCCACGAGGACTCAGCAATCCCATTACCATGGGTATCAAGACTAGCAAAGCTTAATGGGAAAGGAAGGGGTAAAGTGGTGAGGTTGCAGCAGCGGCTAAGCATATATGGTGGCTAACATACGCAAATGAGAGCGAGAAGAGAAACAAAGGAACGGTCGTGAAGCTAGCAATGATCAAGAAGTGATCATGAACTCCTACTTACGTCAAGCATAACCCAGAAACTGTGTTCTCCTCTCGATCAACCCCGAAAAGAGACACTCACGGTTACACACACGGTTGGTGTATTTTAGAAGAGTTTGCTTCAAGTTTACTACAACCGGATATTAACAAATTCCCATCGCCACATAACCATGGCACGGCTCTCGAAAGTTTATACCTGCAGGGTGTCCCAACTTAGCCCATGATAAGCTCTCGCGATCAACGAAGGATATTCCTTCTCCCGGGAAGACCCGATCAGTCTCGGAATCCGGCTACAAGACATTTCGACAGCAATAAAACAAGACCAGCAAAGCCACCGGATGTGCCGACAAATCCCGATAGGAGTCGACGTACCTCGTTCTCGTGGCACACCGGATAATTCAAGCTACGAGTAAAACCAACCCTCGAGTTGCCCGTGGTGGCCCCAAGAGTTGCTCGGTTCGGACCAACACTCGAAGGAGCACCGGCCGGGGGCTAAAATAAAGATGACCCTTGGGCTCCGGAAAACCCAAGGGAAAAAGGGCATAGGTGAGGCAAATGGTAAAACCAATGTTGGGCCTTCTTTGGAGAGTCTTATTCAAAGCGAACTGTCAAGGGGTCCCATAAATCACCCGACCGCGTTATGGACGCAAAATCTGGGAACATAATACCGATATGACGGAAACTAGGCGGCAAGAGTGGAACAAAACACAGGCATAAGGCCGAGCCTTCCACCCTTTACCAAGTATATAGACGCATTAATAATATAAGATATATTGTGATATCCCAACAAGTAAACATGTTCCAACAAGGAACAACATCTCCATGTTCCAACAAGGAACAAACTTCATCTTCACCTGCAACTAACAACGCTATAAGAGGGGCTGAGCAAAGCGGTAACATAGCCAAGCAATGGTTTGCTAGGAAGGGTGCAAAGGTTAGAGGTTCATGGCAATTTGGGAGGCTTGAGTAGCAAGTGATAGGTAGCACAGCATAGAGATAGAACGAAGCAACTAGCATAGCAATGATAGTAGTGAGATCCAAGGTGACGGTCATCTTGCCTGAAATCCCGCAAGGAAGAAGAACGAGTCCATGAAGAAGGCGAGCGGATGAAGCCGAACCAAGCGTGACGAGCGAATCCTCACGATCGCATAGCAAGCAGAACTAACAAGAAGAAGCACACAACATGGTAAACACACCACACATGAACAAGACATGATGCTCAACAAGCATGATGCATGACAAGACTACATGAAGCTACTCATGGCAAGAGATGATGCAAACAAGAGCAACACATCAAATCAAGTTTAAATGAGGCCGGGAACAACATAGAACAATTCCGGTAAGTCCTCATATGCAAATTTCGAAATTGGTCCATATCTGAATAACTTTATGTTCAAGTTGTTAAACAGCAAGTTAAAATGCACCAAGATGATCTACATGAGATTCTAGTCAAGTTACATATAAAGTTCATTAGATTTGGAGCTACGGCCTAGAAGATATGAACAAAACAAGATAAACATGTCATTGATGCAAAATGCATACAAACATCAAGCACACACCTCAAATCATGGATGCTACATGATAATATGAAACTACAAGAAAAAACAAGCAAGTTTTATATAGAGCACACTCAAAACGGAGCAACGGTTCAACACATACACTCTATACAAGACATGACAACAATCTGTCCAAAACAGCAACTAGGCATATTGCAAGCATCAAAACAATAAGCTACACCACCTCAATATGAAAACAAAAGGCATGGGCATGAAGTACAGGTAAAGCATTACAAAACATGAACACTGAGCTATCTCCAGAAATCACTAGAACATGCTCAAAAAGACATGGCAAGATTGCAAATAATAACAGTTTCAGACTTATCAGGAAATAACATCAGGTTGCAATGTTTAGAGCTATCAAACAACATTTTACAGGAACTTATCATGGCAAACAAAGGCATGGCATGAATCTACTAAATGCATAGAACAAAAGTCCCTTACTGACCATGAGCAAAAAAGGATCAGAAAATATGATGGCACCCATGTAAACATGGCAAGAACAACATCATAGCATACACGGATCAACTACAACAACCTTGGCAAAATTGAATAACATGTAAACAACCTGCCAGGAAACATTTTATAGCAAAAGTAGAGCTCGATTGACTCAAGCTATGGCACTCCATAATTGCAAGCAAGGGCATGATTGGATAGAGAATAACCATATGTTCAAAACATCCTTACTGAAGTATCTCAAAATAAGCATGGATCTCTCGGTAGCATCAAGTTTACATGGCATAAAAATATCAGCATGAGCAGGGCTGAAATCAGCAACATCATGAAGCCTAGTTTGCATGCTTGTGCTAGTCACCACAGAGATCACAAAAGTACATGGCATACACCCCTGTAAAGATGGCATGGCATATTACAAAACACATGTAGGACTCAAGTTCATAGGGTGCACACATCAATCATGGCAAAATGAAAAAGTGCATGTTACGATAAGAATCTGAAACTAACATCACATAGCCCTCTTCTAACAGCATTTCGGGCATCAAGATGAGCTCAAATGAAAATGATGCAATCAGATGAAATGATGTACTCGTCGAGGCGAACAATTCGACATATTACACGCACAAAACGGAGCTACGGATGCAGAGTTATGGCATGATGAAAATGCAACAAAATACTGACAGAAAATGACTTGGAGGAAAATCGGGAAGAAGTCAACCCTGCGGGCACGCGAACCGAGGCGGCCGGAGGTTTCACCGGAGAAGGCACCGGAGCGGAGGGAGACGGGGCGCGAGGCCGGATCCGGGGGCGCCATGCCCGGATCGACCGAGCTGGGCGGCGGCGAGCGATCCGGGCGGGCGGGCGGCCGGGCGGTTTTGGCTGGCTTCAGGCTGGGATGTGTTTCGGGCGAAGCGCGGCGCGGGCAGACTCTGGCGAGGCGGCCGAGGCGGGGGCGCGGGGCGAGGCGGCCGGAGCCGAGGCGGCGGGAAGCCGGGCGGCGGAGGCGCGGGCCATGGAGGCGAGGCGGCGGGGCGGCTGCGGTGTGAGCAGGTGGGCGGCCTCAGGCCCTGCGCGGTTGTGTGGCGGCGGACGGCGGCGCAGGACAGGTGGCGCGGTCGGATTGGCCGGGGCGGCGGCGCGGACATGTCCGGCGGCGGGGGTTTTGTCCGGCGGCGCGAGGTGGACGAAAGCTAGGGTTAGGGGGAGAATTCATCCGCGAATTTGGAGAGGGTTGCACATATTTATAGGTAGAGGGAGCTAGGAGAGTCCAAATGAGGTGCGGTTTTCGGCCACGCGATCGTGATCGAACGGCGAAGAGCATGGAGGGGAGTTTGCTGGGTTTTGGGCCACTTTGGAAGGGGTGTTGGGCTGCAACTCAAAGAGGGCTTTGCGGTTACCCGGTTAACCGTTGGAGTATCAAACGGACTCCAAATGGCACGAAACTTGACAGGCGGTCTACCGGTGCTATACCAAGGCCGCTTGGCAAACCTCGGTCCATTCCGAGAAAGTTTAACACCCGCACACGAAAAGAGGCAAAAGGGGGCGCCGGGAGACATAGGAGTGCCGGATTGCAAAACGGACAACGGGGAAAATGCTCGGATGCATGAGAAGAACACGTATGCAAAATGAAATGCACATGATGACATGGCAAAATGCAACATGCAAGCAAATGGCATGGCAACGACAGCGAATAACTGGAAGACACCTGGCGCATCGGATCCGGGGCGTTACAACACTCCTCCACTAACAAGAGATCTCGTCCCGAGATCTTAGGACCGAGACGGAAGGGAAAAAGGATGAGGTGAAACGAGAACTCAAGAGAAGAAGCAAAGAATCAAGAGAACTCAAGAAGAAGAGAGGAACGACGAGAATGACGAGAATCAAAAGCTCACGGAATCAGATAGACTATGAAACAACTCGTTCTAACCGGAGTGGTTAGAATGAGAAAAGAAACAGATAAGACTGAAAGGATTTAGGCAGCACTCCGGCTAAAACATGGAGGAATAGAACTTGAACTTGAGAGGATGGAATGATAGTTGATGACATAAGCAACGCAATACCTCCGGAAGAATTGGAAAAATTGGATGAAAAGAACTTAGAAGGAAGGATTGACTGGAGTTGTTGAGAAAATCAACAACGAAAGAAATAGCTTGTTGTGGACTTATGGATAACATCTCAAGATCATAAGGTGATAACCGGCCACAAATTGAAATGATTGGATACCTGAGAATAACGAAGAAATGCAAAACTCCACTTCAAAAGAATATGGAGAATTAATTACACTTCAAGATGCGAGAAGAAAAGATACTTGAACTCCGCCAACAAGAATCTTGATGAACTCTTGAAGAAAAGATTAAATCATGAAGAACCACCATGAAGAACTCCGGTGACAAAAGGATTATGAGATTGAATGAAGGATGAAAAGAATAAGATGAGCCTGCGATGAATTAGATGGAGGATTCCGACGAAATGGCCGAGGAAATTGAACTCCGGATAAGAAAAGATGAAGACACTTGGAAGTAGAATTTATTCCTCAAGAACAAACTCCGAAGGAAGGGATTAATCACTTGGATGAAATAAGAATAAGATTTATTGTATGCTTATCCTTCATCAAATTAAATTGATGACAAGCAATGGATTTTGCAAACTACTTATTCTTCTTGAAAAAGAATTGAGAAGTGACATATCGCAAACTTGAGAAGGTCTTCATGAATCACCGGTAGGTTGAAAAGAACGAATGGATTAATATGATAAACAAGGAAAATAATCTTGAGCGAACCACCGTAAGAATTCAAAATGACTGATGAAAGAGAATGAATCACGGGAAGAATTAGAAGAACCAATAAGCTAGAGGGATTTAGATGCAAAAGAACAAAGAGATCATGAGCTGATTAAAGAACACTTGAGCGAGGCACCGGAAGAATATTGAGACGAGCGAAGGGGCACGGATATAGAATAATTGGAGAACGAATCTGAAAACTTAGAATGACGGAATCTTCCGAAAAGATGATCTCCGGATGATCGAGATGGAAAGCAACCCCTGAAATACTCCGGATGATTTAAAAGAATTGCGCAACTGGAAACAATGAGATAGGATAACATCGAGCTATCACCATGAATCTCCGGGAGAATGGACAAGATTTAGAGGAAAAATTCACTTCAATCTTCAAATGATGAGGAGAAACACCACCAAAATTACTGAGATACTCCGGGAGAATGAAAAGAGGAAGGGTTTACCCAAAGATGAAAAGAATTAGAAAGCGATCTTGGAGAAGGCATGTGACTGATGGAATCCATTCTTACGTCACAAATGAAAAGAATTGCGAAAAACTCCGAGGGAATTAGAAGAGTCAGGTAAGATCCTGGGAAAAGACCTGTGGGTTGGGGCCCATTAGAAGAAAAACACCGTTGGAAAGGATTGTTGAACAGATAGATGATGCACCGGAACAATTGAAATATTTGAATGAGGTGACAACCTCGAATTAATTCAAACACAGACGAGTCTCCTGAGATGTCTTCAGAACTCCGGAATGATTGAATTGCGAGAGGCAAATGAGCAAGGAGAACACTTGATCCAAGGAAAGAATATGATCAACACCGAAAAACTTGAATTGAGTGCACCGGAAAAAGAAAGGGATGAAGAATGACGAACAAGACGAGAATTCACCGGTTGAAATAATTGAGGGAAGACTGAAGAGACTCCGTACGAATGTGATAGCTGGTCGAGAGAGAGTCAGATTCCGGGAAGAAAAGGGTGGGTGGGCGGGAAAACAAAGGCAACTTGGAAGGGGAAATTGATGAATAACTTGAAGCGAAAACACCGGTTGAAATAGTTGAGGAAGAATGTAGAGGCTTCACACGAGTAGGAAGGATACTCGATTACAGACTCCGGTTTCGAGAAGAAGAAGGGTGGGCGGGTGGGAAAAACAAAGACAACTTCGGACAGGGAAACAACATTGATCGAAAATAGCTGAGGATTGATCTCCCAAAGACAAAGAGGTTCGAGTCGACTTGACGAGAGATGCACCGGACAAAAGAGGGTGGACAACTCACGAAACTAACCACGTGATCCTAAAGAAAAATTTGAATGGGAAGAGGAGTAGTTCAAAACACCTACGTCAAGATTCCTCACCAGAACGACGAAGGGGCAGAGGAGTAAAAAGAATTCCTACTCTCTGATATAACTAGACTCCGAAAACAGTTTTCTTCTAGACTCAACAACGGCCAAACTACACGATCAATCAAGGGGGCTCCTAGGGTCGGTCGAGGCTCTGATACCAACTTGACACGCCCAATATGCGACCCTATCCAAAAAGGAACTCGACGGTCCCACCAAGGATAGACCCGCATATTGAAACGCTTTTGCAAGGTGGATATCATTACATCAACATTACATAATAGATGGGGATACATACATAAGGCACAAATGCCACAAGAATACATCAACATCATACACAAGATCAACATCCGACTACGGATGAAACATAAACAGAAGCTCAAACGACATCCACCCTGCTAGCCCAGGCTGCCAACCTGGAACCTATCCCCTGATCGAAGAAGAAGCAGAAGAAGAACTCCAACACAAGCAAACATCGCTCTCACGTCAAGATCATCGCAACCTGTACCTGCAACTGGTGGTGTAGTAATCTGTGAGCCACGAGGACTCAGCAATCCCATTACCATGGCTATCAAGACTAGCAAACCTTAATGGGAAAGGAAGGGGTAAAGTGGTGAGGTTGCAGCAGCGGCTAAGCATATATGGTGGCTAACATACGCAAATGAGAGCGAGAAGAGAAACAAAGGAGCGGTCGTGAAGCTAGCAATGATCAAGAAGTGATCCTGAACTCCTACTTACATCAAGCATAACCCAGAAACCGTGTTCTCCTCTCGATCAACCCCGAAAAGAGACACTCACGGTTACACACACGGTTGGTGTATTTTAGAAGAGTTTGCTTCAAGTTTACTACAACCGGATATTAACAAATTCCCATCTGCCACATAACCGCGGGCACGGCTCTCGAAAGTTTATACCCTACAGGGGTGTCCCAACTTAGCCCATGATAAGCTCTCGCGATCAACGAAGGATATTCCTTCTCCCGGGAAGACCCGATCAGTCTCGAATCCGGCTACAAGACATTTCGACAGCAATAAAACAAGACCAGCAAAGCCGCCCGGATGTGCCGACAAATCCCGATAGGAGTCACACGTACCTCGTTCTCAGGGCACACCGGATAAGTCAAGCTACGAGTAAAACCAACCCTCGAGTTGCCCCGTGGTGGCCCCGCGGGCTGCTCGGTTCGGACCAACACTCGAAGGAGCACTGGCCCGGGGGGGGCTAAAATAAAGATGACCCTTGGGCTCCGGAAAACCCAAGGGAAAAAGGGCATAGGTGAGGCAAATGGTAAAACCAATGTTGGGCCTTCTTTGGAGGAGTCTTATTCAAAGCGAACTGTCAAGGGGTCCCATAAATCACCCGACGCGTTAGGGATGCAAAATCCGGGAACATAATACCGATATGACGGAAACTAGGGCGGCAAGAGTGGAACAAAACACCAGGCATAAGGCCGAGCCTTCCACCCTTTACCAAGTATATAGATGCATTAATAATATAAGATATATTGTGATATCCCAACAAGTAAACATGTTCCAACAAGGAACAACATCTCCATGTTCCAACAAGGAACAAACTTCATCTTCACCTGCAACTAACAACGCTATAAGAGGGGCTGAGCAAAGCGGTAACATAGCCAAGCAATGGTTTGCTAGGAAGGGTGCAAAGGTTAGAGGTTCATGGCAATTTGGGAGGCTTGAGCAGCAAGTGATAGGTAGCGCAGCATAGCGATAGAAAGAAGCAACTAGCATAGCAATGATAGTAGTGAGATCCAAGGTGACGGTCATCTTGCCTGAAATCCCGCAAGGAAGAAGAACGAGTCCATGAAGAAGACGAACGGATGAAGCCGAACCAAGCGTAGACGAACGAATCCTCACGATCGCAACGAAACAGGAACTAAAAAGAAGAAGCACACAACATGGTAAACACACCACACATGAACAAGACATGATGCTCAGCAAGAATGATGCATGACAAGACTACATGAAGCTACTCATGGCAAGAGATGATGCAAACAAGAGCAACACATCAAAGCAAGTTTAAATGAGGCCGGGAACAACATAGAACAATTCCGGTAAGTCCTCATATGCAAATTTCGAAATTGGTCCAGATCTGAATAACTTTATGTTCAAGTTGTTAAACAGCAAGTTAAAATGCACCAAGATGATCTACACGAGATTCTAGTCAAGTTACATATAAAGTTCATTAGATTTGGAGCTACGGCCTAGAAGATATGAGCAAAACAAGATAAACATGTCATTGATGCAAAATGCATACAAACATCAAGCACACACCTCAAATCATGGATGCTACATGATAATATGAAACTACATGCAAAAATAAGCAAGTTTCATATAGAGCACACTCAAAACGGAGCAACGTTTCAACACATACACTCTATACAAGACGTGACAACAATCTGTCCAAAACTGCAACTAGGCATATTGCAAGCATCAAAACAATAAGCTACAACACCTCAATATGAAAGCAAAAGGCATGGGAATGAAGTACAGGTAAAGCATTACAAAACATGAACACTGAGCTATCTCCAGAAATCACTAGAACATGCTCAAAAACACATGGCAAGATTGCAAGTAATAACAGTTTCAGACTTATCAGGAAATAACATCAGGTTGCAATGTTTAGAGCTATCAAACAACATTTTATAGGAACTTATCATGGCAAACAAAGGCATGGCATGAATCTACTAAATGCATAGAACAAAAGTCCCTTACTGACCATGAGCCAAAAAGGATCAGAAAATATGATGGCACCCTTGTAAACATGGCAAGAACAACATCATAGCATACACGGATCAACTACAACAACCTTGGCAAAATTGAATAACATGTAAACAACCCGCCAGGAAACATTTTATAGCAAAAGTAGAGCTCGATTGACTCAAGCTATGGCACTCCATAATTGCAAACAAGGGCATGGATGGACAGAGAATAACCATAGGTTCAAAACATCCTTACTGAAGTATCTCAAAATAAGTATGGATCTCTCGGTAGCATCAAGTTTACATGGCATAAAAATATCAGCAGAACAGGGGCTGAAATCAGCAACATCATGAAGCCTAGTTTGCATGCTTGTGCTAGTCACCACAGAGATCACAAAAATACATGGCATACACCCCTGTAAAGATGGCATGGCATATTACAAAACACATGTAGGACTCAATTTCATAGGGTGCACACATCAATCATGGCAAAAATGACAAAAGTGCATGTTCTGATAAGAATCTGAAACTAACATCACATAGCCCTCTTCTAACAGCATTTCGGGCATCAAGATGAGCTCAAATGAAAATGATGCAATGAGATGAAATGATGTACTCGTCGAGACGAACAATTCGACATATTACACGCACAAAACGGAGCTACGGATGCAGAGTTATGGCATGATGAAAATGCAACAAAATACTGACAGAAAATGACTTAGAGGAAAATCGGGAGGGGGGGGGGAGAAGTCAAGCCTGCGGGCACGCGAACCGAGGCGGCTGGAGGTTTCGCCGGAGAAGGCACCGGAGCGGAGGGAGATGGGGCGTGAGGCCGGATCCGGGGGCGCCATGCCCGAATCTGACCGGAGCTGGCTGAGGCGGTGGCGATCTGGCCGGGCGGGCGCGAGGCGGGCGGGCGCGGACGGGCGGTGGCAGGCGGCTCGGCCTGGTGGTTTTGGGCGAAGGCGGCGGGGCTGGCTCGGGCGAGGCGGCCGGAGCCGGGCGGCGGGAAGCCGGGCGGCGGAGGCGCGGGCCTGGAGGCGAGGAGGCGGGCTTGGTGTGGGCGTGCCCGGGCGGGCGGGCTGCCTCAGGCATGTGGGGACAGACAGTGGCGCGGTCGGATTGGCCGGGGCGGCGGCACGGACATGTCCGGCGGCGGGGGTTTTGTCCGGCAGCGCGAGGTGGACGAAAGCTAGGGTTAGGGGGAGAATTCATCCGCGAATTTGGAGAGGGTTGCACATATTTATAGGTAGAGGGAGCTAGGAGAGTCCAAATGAGGTGCGGTTTTCGGCCACGCGATCGTGATCGAACGGCGGAGAGCATGGAGGGGAGTTTGCTGGGTTTTGGGCCACTTTGGAAGGGGTGTTGGGCTGCAACTCAAAGAGGGCTTTGCGGGTACCCGGTTAACCATTGGAGTATCAAACGGACTCCAAATGGCACGAAACTTGCCAGGCGGTCTACCGGTGCTATACCGAGGCTGCTTGGAAACCTCGGTCCATTCCGAGAAAGTTTAACACCCGCACACGAAAAGAGGCAAAAGGGGGCGCCGGGAGACATAGGAGTGCCGGATTGCAAAACGGACAACGGGGAAAATGCTCTCATGAGAAGAACACGTATGCAAAATGAAATGCACATGATGACATGGCAAAATGCAACACGCAAGCAAATGACATGGCAACGACAGCGAATAACTGGAAGACACCTGGCGCATCGGATCCGGGGCGTTACACCCTTGACGAAAGCCCTTCTGTGACGCGCGATTTATCGTCATGGAAGTGGACACTTCCGTGATGATAATTTTGGTAATGTAATGGAACACTTCTACGACAGCACAGGTATGACTATCTTGATTCTGTCATAAAATCATCATGGATGTACATGCATGACAAAAAACGCGACCTACTGTGACAAACACGTATCATCACGGAAGTGTATTTTTTTTGTAGTGCATGCTCCGACTTTGTTACATAATGGTTCACCATACGTGCATGCTTAGGGAATCACAAACCTCAACACAAGTATTTCTAACAATCCACAATTAGTCACTAGCATGACTCTAATATCACCATCTTTATATCGCAAAACTATTGCAAGGAATCAAACATATATATCATATTCAGTGATCTACAAGTTTTATGTAGGATTTTATGACTAACCATGTGAACGACCAATTCCTGACGACTCTCTAAATAGATATAAGTGAAGCAAGAGAGTTCAATTCTTTCTCCCACGCTCTAAAAATATAAGTGAAGCAAAAGAGCATTCCACAAATGGCGGTTTTCTATGTGTAGGGAAACAGGCAATCCAAACTTCAAATGATATAAGTGAAGCACAGGAAGCATTCAATAAAGCCATACTCAAAAGATATAAGTGAAGTGCAAAGAGCATTCTATAAATCAACCAAGAACTATCTCATACCAGCATGGTGCATTATTAAAAGAAAAATAAAAAGCACATGACGCTCCAAGATTTACACATATCATGTGATGAATAAAAATATAGCTCCAAGTAGAATTACCGATGATTGTTAGAAGAATGAGGGGATGCCTTCCGGGGGATCCCCAAACTTAGTTGCTTGGGAGTCCTTGAATATTACCTTGGGGTGCCTCGGGCATCCCCAAGCTTGGGCTCTTGCCACTTCTTATTCCTTCATCCATCATGATCTCACCCAAAACTTGAAAACTTCAATCACACAAACTTAACAAAACCCTCGTGCGATTCGTTAGTATAATAAAACAAATCACCACTTTAAGTATTGTCGCAAACCAATTCATATTTTTTTTTGCATTGTAGCTACTGTAATATAACTTTTCCATGGCTTATACCACTGATACAATCAATAGTTTCATCAAAACAAGCAAAACAATGCATGAAAAATAGAATCTGTCTTAAACAGGTAAGTCTGTAGTAATCAGAACATCAACCATACTTCTGTAACTCCAAAAACTCTGAAACAATTAGGAAAAAAATAAAAACTTCGTAGGGAAGTACGGTGCGCAAAGTTTCAGAAGCGATTGACTTTCCAGCAAAAAATATAAAATCACGCACTACAGCCAAACTTTCTGTTTTTGCACCGCACAAACCAAACAAGCAATCTAATCATCCTAAAGGAAAATCTTGGTAAATTATTTTTATAATACAATGGAATTATACAAGGGGATAATTATATTTGTTGAAAATTTTATGTAATCAAGGTTCACAAAGTTTCCATGGGCATGAACAAAGTTCAAGGCAAGCTCCCATTTTAACAATGCTCATCTTTCTCACTTTCACTTTTCTTTTTGAAAAGGTTTTAGGTTCCCATCTTTTTTTAAATTTATAAAAGCACACAATAGAAATAAACGACTCTCTAAAACTTATGGATTGTCTCCCTGGCAGCGCTTTCTTTAAAGCCATTAAGCTAGGCATATAGTGCTCAAGTAATGGATTCACCCGGATCACAAGGTATATCAAAGCCAATTTTAATTAACAATGATTTGTAATTTAGTACTGAGCACAAAGTAACATATATCATGTAATGACGAAGTCTAACTCTCTTCCTATGCATCGTAATGTCATAAAAGAACAATTCATGCACACAAAGTAAAGGTCAATGCATAGTATAAACACTTTCTTGCAATTTTATCGTATTGGAAACATAGAGAGGCGCAGATGTAGTTCCTCTCTCAAAATAATTGCAAGTCAGAGCAGCAAGCACATGCATATTATATTTATCAAAATCATCATGTGCAACGATAGAACGCACCCCATCAATATAATCCTTAATAAGAGCAAACTTGTTGAATATAGTATAGTTGGGAGGATTCAAAAAGATAATGGGACTATCATGCGTGGGTGCAATAGCAACAATTTCATTCTTAACATAAGGAACTATAGCAAGTTCATCTCCATAATCATAATTCATATTGGCATCTTGGCCGTAAGCATAACAAGCATCAAGTTCATCAAAAAGGGATATTTCAAACGAATCAAAGGGATGATAGCAATTATCATAGCAATCATCCTTGGTAAGCATGAAGGGAAATTAAACAATGTATGAGTTGAAGAGTTACTCTCATTAGAAGGTGGGCACGGGTGATCAATCCTCTCTTCCTCCTTTTGTTCTTTGCTCTCCTCATCATGTTTTTCATCCAATGAGCTCACAGTGTCATAAATTTCTTCTTCCATGGATTCCTTCAAAATATTAGTCTCTTCTTGGACAGCGGAGACTTTCTCAATAAACGCATCAATATCGGTATTATATTCATAATTCTCATAGCAATATTTAAGTATAGCAAAATTTTCAGGTCTATAAACATCATCACCAAAAGCTTCATACTTTTCAAACAAAGATTCAATTTCATAAGCACCCTTAAAAGCAACGAATTCTTCTCTTCGCTCCACATCATAGTAATCATAAATACCATTAGCATAAGAAGCCATGGTTTCATTATCATTAAATTTACATGAAAAGGGAAGGTGTGGAGCCTTCATCCTAGAGCAACAAATATAATCATACCTCAAGCATAGTTGCCGAGCATACCAATGCAACATATGAATTTGATGCCATAATAGTTTCCCTTTTTGTGTCAAGCGATAATCCCTAAAGTATTCACATTGATCAAACGTGTCTCCCATTATATAATTGAATGGGGTTTTCTCAGGATTATTGAAGTAGTGCATAATATCTTTCACATAATGATCATCGAGTGTTTTAGGAGGTTCCCCATCTCCATGAGTAGCAAGTACACCTATTTTTTTTGGTATTTCGTGTTCCATATCCATAACTAAAGATAGAGAACAACTTGGAACAGCAAATAAATCTACTTAGTGATAAAGCAAACAAGCACACCCGAGAATATTCAGCCCACGCTATTGCTCCCGGGCAACGGCGCCAGAAAAAGGTCTTGATAACCCGCAAGTATAGGGGATCATTGTAGCCTTTCTGATAAATAAGAGTGAAGAACCCAACGAGGAGCTAAAGGTAGAACAAATATTCCCTCAAGTTCTATCGACCACCGATATAACTCTACGCACGCTTAACGTTCGCTTTACCTAGAACAAGTATGCAACTATAAGTACTTTGTAGGTTTGTAGGATAGGTTTGCAAGATAATAAAGAGAATATAAATAAAAGCTAGGGGCTGTTTAGATAAATACACAAATAAGTTAGTTTTAGTAGAGAGCTTTTTGTAACAAGAAAGTTATTTGTCCCTAGGTAATGGATAACTAGACCGGTAATCATTATTGCAATTTTATATGAGGGTGAGGCATAAGCTAACATACTTTCTCTTCTTGGATCATATGCACTTATGATTGGAACTCTAGCAAGCATCCGCAACTACTAAAGATCATTAAGATAAAACCCAACCATAGAATTAAAGTATCAAGTCCTCTTTATTCCCATACGCAATAACCCACTTATCTATGTTTGTCTTTCTATCTCTCATGCAACGCAGACAATAAGCAAACCATGAACATATTACAAACCCTACAGCGAGGATTCCTCAGGCTTGCGCGACACGGAGAGCACCATGGGACAGCACCAATAATAAAATATGCAACTCAAACCAATCACAATCATCAATGAACCCATAGGACAAAACACATCTACTCAAACATCATAGGATAGCCATACATCATTGGGAAATAATATATAGCGTTGAGCACCATGTTTAAGTAGAGATTACAGCAAGGGGAAGAGGTGTTACACCACTGCATAGAGGGGGAGAGAGTTGGTAATGACGGTGGTGAATTTGTTGGTGTAGATCGCGGTCATGATGATGGCCCCGGCGATGTTCCGGTGCCACCAGGAGAGAGGGGGAGAGAGCCCCCCCTCCTACTTCTTCTTCCCTGACCATCCCCCCAGATGGGAGAAGGGTTTCCCCCCTGGTCCTTGGGTTCCATGGCGGCGGAGGGGGGAGCTCCTCCAAGATTGGAACCCTCTCTCTCTCTGTTTCCTTCTGTTTCTGTGCTCCCAGATTCTACCCTTTCACCATTTCTTAACTTCTCGAAGATCCGTAACTCCGATTGGGCTGAAATTTTAACACGATTTTTATCCGGATATTATCTTTCTTGCGGTGAAAGAAGGGCACCAACCGCCTTACTGAGTGGCCACAAGGGCCCAGAGCACGCCCTACCCCCTGGGGTGCGCCCCTCACCCTTGTGGGCCCCTCGGCCATCGTCTAGCATTGATTCCACTTCCCAGAATTCACATATATTCCAAAAAAAATCTCCGTAAGTTTTTATCCCGTTTGGACTCCGTTTGATATGGATTTTCTGTGAAACAAAAAACATGCAACAAATAGGAACTGGCACTGGGCACTCGATCAATATGTTATAAAAGTTGTAGAATATTGGCATGGAACAATCAAAACTTATAGATACGATGGAGACGTATCGGGCGCCCATCTCTTGCGCGCCTGTTGAGGGTCCGAGGGCTCCAGAGCCCCCTATCGTCCTTGCTGGCGTTGATTCCCCAGCTCCGCCGCCGGTGCCACCTCTTCTCTATGCCATCACGCCGGCGGACCGTGGGTCCTCTGCCTCTCCCAGTGCTCTAGAGGATGCCTTCGCCGTGCTAGACCGGCTCCGGGATGATCTCTAGGGCGCCGACCGGCGCGTGCGGCGGACCGCCTGGGGCTGGTTTCGGGTGGCTCTAGGCCGACTCATCCGTCAGGGCAGCCTGGGGCCAAGCCGAGGCCGCCGCCGAGGAGGGTAGGAAGGTAGCCGGCATGGCTGCAGCTGCTTGAGAAGTAGCACTGGCCGAGGCAGCGACCGCCGAGAAGCACTGCCACATGATGGAGGCCGAGCTGAAGGCCCTTCGCAACGAGTAGGCCGCCCGCACCCGCCAGCTCAAGGTGTGGGAGGGGGAGCTGAAGGAGCGGGAGGCAACGCTCGACAACCGCGGCGTTGAGTTAGAGCAGGCAGCCCAGGAACAGGCCATGGAGCGCAGTTACCTGGAGAAGCTGAATGAAGAGGTGGAGGCGACCCATGCGCTCATCTCCAAGGAGAAGGCCCGGCTGGAGGCCAGGGAGAAAATCCTTGGCGCGGCTGAGAAGACGGCCACCGTGGGGCGCTGCGCCTTTGCCTCCCTCAAGCTGAGGCCCCACAAGGCACTACAGGACCTTTACGGGGAAGGGTACAAGAAGCCGCTGGCGACTGCGGAGGAAGGCCCCGCTGGGCTGCTTCCCAAGCTTGCCACAACGCTCGAGGGTGTCATCGTTGGAGTGGGCCCCATGGTGGAGGGGGAGGCTCGCACGCTATTTACCTCGGCCGCGACGCGCATCTTCAGCCACCTCCATCTTCGGGACCCCAGCTTCGACCTTGGCGTGCTGCTTGAGCCTGTAGATCCTGAACTCCACGATGCTGCCACCCGAGGCTGTGAAGAAGCAGGTGGAGGCCTTGCTGCAGCAGTTCCTCTGCGTCGACCCAGCGGCCTTGGCTGACAAGGACGGCGGCGACATCATCGACGAAGGGCCTTCCCAAGCGCGCGATGGTGGCGTCCAAGGCTGAGGAATAGGCTTGAAGGTGGTGATCCTCCTATTTTAATCCTGCAACATTTACCGTGCCTCATGGAGGCGTAAGAACTCATGCTTTTGAACTTTTGAGAAACAATATTTTTTTTAATAATTTGCTTGGGTCCTGTGATTTCCTTTCCTTTGCTTTAGTGTTCTGCGTCGGCAGGGCCCGCCCCGCGCATACCTGAACCGCCATTGGGTCGTCCGAATCACTAGGATGAGACTAAGGGGTGAGGGGCTGTGTGGCAAGTGAGGCTCCTGAGTCATGATGCTCAGGAGTCCCCCTTGACGTACAAACAGCCCTTAGGATGCAAGTGTAGGTTTTAGTGTTCTGCGTCGGCAGGGCCCGGCCCCGCGCATACCTCAGCCGCCGTTGGTTCGTCCGGATCACCAGGACAAGACCAATAGGTGAGGGGCTACGTGACCAGTGAGGCCCCTGGGTCGCGAAGCCCAGGGGTCCCCCTTGACGTACGAACAAACCTCCATACTTGTCCTCGCCGAGCTCTTGCTCGAGAGAGCGCGTGACGACCAGGTCCGAGGGACCTGGCGAGGTGGTGTACATCAGGCATGACCTGAGCATAGCCCCCTCGTGCAACTCTCCGGAGGGAACAACGGCTCGGTGAGGTTGAGCAGCAAGCCTGGCGGCTCTCCTTAGGTTATCGCAGCTGTTAGGCCACCCTCAGTTGTTTATCCACCAGCGCGGAGCATGGTGCTTCCGCTATTCCACTGGCATAGCCGCTCCTCGACAGCGTAATCCGCCAGTACGGAGCATGGGGCTTCCACTAGTACGTGGGTGGGAGCTCCCACTGAGGGGAGACTCCAGGGCGTGTACAACCCCGCCCTGACACGTGGATTGCATGGCATGGCTAGAGGAGGCCTGTATGGGCACTCATGAGCCAGCACAGGACTCACGAGGCCCTACCTCAAGGCGGTTGTGCTTGAATTTGACTTGAAAAATTTGTGATAGTCCTGCGAGATGGTTAGGCAACCTGCACTGAGTGAATCTCCTGAGGTGATCGCATGAGAAGGCCCAACACCAATGACCCCAGGAGGTGACGTGAACGGGACCGGCTCGCTAGACCGAGCTCAGCCGTTGGGTTTGTCGACGCTGCAGGGATGGACCTGAGCACATACACCATGCCCAGTCTTCTCATGCAAAAGTCCTGAAGAAAGACAACCGGCGTGCGGCTCCCACGGCGGCGAGGCACCGGGTCGCGCGCCCTAGCTTATCCGGCCCCGATTAGCTCATGCGAGAACAAGGCACCAAGTACCATCGGAGGTGACATGCATGGGAGCTGGCCCACGAGCCAGAGCTCAGCCACTTGGGTTTAGCGACGCTGCAGGGACGGACTCGAGCATAAACGCCGTGCCAGTCCTTAATCATGAGGCGGTCGTGGGTGGGTTTGCAAGGGCGTACGACATTCATGGCGACGAGGCACCGGGCAGGCAGGTGATAATCATAAAGCAACTCATGGAAGAGGGTAAAGCCAGTTCTGATAGATGCAAAGAACGATACATGCCGAAGGGACGGACCCACACGTCTTGGGGATGATGCTACCCGAGGGGCGCCCCCAACTGAACAAACCAAAAAGTGTCACCTGGCACCGTTGCTGGAGAAGTGTCGAAGTAGTTGAAGACACGTGCTGTAGAAGTCGCTCCTCATGAGTCGCCCAGGTCCTGAACCTCGCGAGGCTCTGGAGGCCCGGGGGGCTCGCGAGGATCCATCGCCATCTCTGTTAGGATCGCCTAGTGCCTGGCCTCATGAGCAGCCAGTATGTCCCGCATGTGGCGCTGGTCCATGACAACCCTGTTCAGCAAACTGAAAGGCATGCAAACATAGCTGTGAGGGGGGCCCTCGCACCGGCCAATGTGGGACGGCCAGATAAGCTCCTGAGATGTGGCTCTGTTGAGCCCTGGGATGTTGATGCAGGCGCGCAGCTCGCTGTCCTCGCTGGGGCAGGGAGCCACGCCAGGTGGTGCGGGGCGACGCTTGCCTCGCATGGCACTTGCCTCCTGCAGCTCCTCGATCTCCTTGGTGATGAACTCCTGAGCGCATGGCGCCTTGCGCCCTGTGCTCTCCTCGCGGAAGCGGACATTTAAGCATGCCTCCAGATGGTTACCGAACGCCTCCCTCATGACACTGGCCAGGTCACAGGCCCTCTAGAGGAGAGCCCCTGAGCCTAGCCTGAGAGGGCTGCCGGGTGTGCCTTCCTATGCCAGACGGGAAGGCGCCCCGTCAGTGGGCGCAGGCCCTGAGGCGCAGCCATCGGACACCCCACCCTCCTGAGGTCCTTGGCGGAGTAGCTGCTTCTCGTTCTTGGGGACAGCCTTAGGAGGATAGGCAGCGCCCTCATCATCTGGGTCCTCGACCACCGCGGCCTGATAGGTGCGGTCTTGGTGACGAGGACATTGCTGATGGTAGGCGAGCAGAGCATCGGGTGGGCACCGGTAGTGGTCGCGCACTTGATCTAGTCAGAAGAGTCGAAGGTGATGGTGTACTTGGACCACCTGAGCGGGCGTGTTGCTTCAAGCTTGGGGAGGGCCACGTTCACCTGGCGAGCGAACTACTTGAAGAAGCGATGAGAAGCAGGGGCCTGGGCGCCGCCTAGGATGCAAGCAATTGCACGAGGCTCCTGGAAGACCCAAGGCCTGTCATCTTGGTGGTGGTCATCATTCCTTCTTGGCGGTGGTGGCAGCGGAGGAACGCCAGCGTTGCCCTGAGGACGGTCCTCATGAGGATGATCCCTCTAGGCGCCCTCGCGAGGCTGGCCCTACCAGCGGTCCTCACGAGGCTGATCGCTCCAGTCCTGATGAGGGTCGTGGTTGTCCCAGCGTCCCCCGCCTCGGCTTCCTCCATGGTTGTAGCCTCGGTCGTTGCGCTTGGGGCGGCAACCAATGCGCCCATCGCGGATGGCCCTGAGTTCTTGGCAGTCATTGGTGTTGTGGTTGTGCATGTTGTGGAAGACGCAAAACGGGCGGTTGCCCTTGGATGACTCCGGGTGGTCACCGCCATTATTCATGTCTGGTTCAGCCACAAGCACAGCTGGCCCCTTGCGCTTCACATCCTTGGCCTTGGCTTTCTTGTCTTCTGGGTTAGCCTCCGGAAGCTCCAGGAGAGAGAGACGACCTTCCTTGGCTCTCGCACACTTGGTTGCCATGTTGAACATCTCGAGAGCCGTGCACATGTCCTCATGTATGGGGAGGTCCTCCTTCGTCTTGACGTCCCGGATGCCATCGCTGAGATGATGGCCTCATCTGACATGTTGGGGATCTTGAGGCGAACGATGGTGAAGCGCTGGATGTATTTGTGCAAGGTCTCCCCAGGCTACTGCTTGATGCGCCGCAGATCATCCGCAGCTGGTGGGCAGTCGCAAGTGCCCTGGAAGTTGGCGATGAAGCGCTCCGGCATCTCATCCCAGGAGGAAATCGATCCCACGGGGAGGTTCTGGAGCCACGAGCGTGCACCATCTTTGAGGGCCATGGGAAAGCAATTTGCAATGACCTTCTTGTCGCTGCTGGCCGCCTCGATGCTCAGCTCGTAGAGCTGCATGAACTCAGCAGGGTCGGGGGTGCCGTCGTAGCGTGGAGGCAGGTCGGTCCTGAACTTCCCTGACGAGACGACGCGGCGCAGCTCAAGGGTGAACGCGCGGCAGCCTGCCGCACTCACTGGCGCCGCCTTGAGGTGGAACCTGATCTTGTCGCTAGCGTGCCACCACTTCGGGTGGCACACGGTCTTAACATGGCGGTGCTGGGAGCGCACATGACTCTTACCACCTAGCAGCTTTCCTCGTTGCACGCCAGCGCCCTGCGAGGCGGGTCGCGTCGTGGAGCCCCACGCCTTTGCTCGGGGACGACGTCTTTCCTAGGAGGCGGAGGAGGTGCACTGTGGGCCACGTCGTCCACAAGGGGTGACAGGGGAGGCAGCGAGCGGGACGGTGCAGGGACCTCTCCCACGGCACTGACGAGCTCGGCGATGCGGTCCAGCCAGTCCTCTTAGATGTCGTCGATCCGGCGGTAGCGCAGGAGCTCGCGCGCCGTGAGCAACATAGCCTACGCGTTCACCAGCCCGTGACGAGCATGAGAAGACGAGCCAGCTGCCAAAACCAGCGACAGAGTGGCGGTGCTCCCATCATGGGCTGCATCGACGTAGCCTGCTACTCATGGGCCGTGGGGTCGGTGGCAGTGTTGGCAGCAGGCGATGGAGAACGACGGGGAGCACCTTCGCCTGCATGCGCCGTCTGGGCAACACGGGCGGCGAGGGCGACCCGACGCTTAGCACGAACTTGACGAGCATAAGCCATGGAGACGGCCAAACGGTGGTGAATCGACTGGAGGAAGAGAGGCTCTCACGCACCCCTACCCGGCGCGCCAAATGTCGGATTCCGGGCTCCGCAGACCCTGGATAGATTCGAACTCTAGGGTGCGTGTGAAGAACTCAACCTCCCCAGTCTGCCTCTCGTGGATCTCACAGCCTAGCTCGATGAACAGGAAGGGAATGGGACACATCAGTTTACCTAGGTTCGGGCCACCTTGCGGTGTCAAACCCTACTCCTGTTTTGTGGTGGATTGGCCTCAAGGTGGGCTGAGGATGAAGTAGTACAGTGGAAGAACAACCTCAAGAGGTGTGTTCTTGAGCTGGTGAGGGAGAGGATGGTCTGAATGATCCCATCCCTTTCTATTGTGGTGGCTAGGCCCTATTTACAGTGGCATCGGTCCTCTTCCCCCAAAATAAAGGCGGGAAAGGATCCCACAACGGTCAAATTCGAAGGGACAGAACTAGTACATCTTATCCTAACGAAAGGTGGTCTTCGCCAGCGAAGCTTCTAGTCGTGACGCCGTGGTGGGATCGGCGATGACCTCCGTCCTGCCATCCTGGCGGTCCTAGTCTGGTTGCATGGAAATGGAAACATTTGGCTGATTCTTTGGGACTCCGCGCCCGCGCTTGGCTCTTTAGCACTAAATAGGAAACTACTGTACTGCACCCGCTGGCGCCCACCTGGCCTTAGTCGTCATGGCTGGCATCATCTGAACCTCACGAGGTGAGGACTTGCATAGAAATGTCCGCTCCTTAGGAGCCAGCCTGAGGAGGCCGCTCCTTTTGGAGGTCTTGGCGTCGTCCGCCACACGAGGCTTAGCCCCTCGCGAGGGTCTTGTGTTGTTGATGCTCAAGGTGGGACATACTAGGTCATCGATGAAGCTACGCTGTGGGACGCAGGCAAGCAATTCCGGGTACCCCCGTTCCCAGAACACCGACAGCGCTCTCCCACAACGTCAGCGCCGTTCATCCCATGCCCATGCACAGGATCCAGTACAGCAAGGTGCTCCAACTGCAAGTGCCACTCTCGGAGCCACGGCTCTTGCTGTTCACGGAGGAGGACGACCACATGTTTTTCTTGGTCGGCGGCGTGCTAGACATCGGTGAGCCTATCACCGTGTCGGTCGTCTGCATCAGCGCAGGGCCGTCCCCACTACCGCACTACGCGGCCAAGTAGTGGGCGAATGGCCAGCTGGGCGAGCCCAAAGGCAGCACCGACGCCGTCAAGGTGGAAATGAAGGTGACAAGCATCAAGGATCCTGGTGACGTCGCCGTGCAGGAGCTGACCTTCTTCACAGTTCCGCCCAAGCTGCTAGCCGGGGCTGGGTTGTCGAGGACGGTGTCCCTCCACAGTCAGATTGACAAGCTTACCTCCCAAATGATTCTACAGTGCCTTCTGTTTATCTTAGTAATATGCTAATATATGGGTTAGCTCGTTCTACTTTAGCTTAAGAGATGGTGGGTTTTGGTGGCAATTGTAGCAATTAATTCGACATCAGATCAGTTGTTAAAGTAATTTTGAACAGTCGAACAGATATTTTGTGTTTGTTGGATGTAAAGATCCTTTGGGTAAGAAGTATAACAACTTATATGCTTGTTTGTTCAGGAAGTGTTGCATACTTGTGCGAGTTGACGTGACACATCAAAGTAGTAGTACTACTAGTAGTACTCCCGCCGATCCTAATTTCTCCGCGCATAAGTCGAGGCGCGGATACCAAGGAGGGCCTGGTTGTGTCTATACTTGGAAAACTCACCGGACTGTGCACCAGGCAGACGAAGCTCGTGTCGGGTTGGTGCCATGTGCAGCCTACACATTAACCAAAACCTCGCGCCTCCATCTTAGCCTCCGCATTTTAAACTTTTTAATCTGAAGGACAAGGAGCAACAGTAAACCTACGATAGAGCTAATCGGATGGTTGAGAACACTACAATTCGCAGCTACAGATGCGTGTGTGAGAGAGGACGAGTGCATGCGTGCACATCTTCTCTTCCTGTATAACGTACTAAACTCATAGTACAAGTGTATGTGGGTGGCATCAACCTAGGAAGCTAGAGATTGTGCATGCGAGAAGTCCCGAGAGACAAGGTGTGTGGGTGGGAAAGAGGGAGAGAGATGATTTGTGTCGATGTAATGCGTGTGAAAAAAATACTAGTCTATAGCTCTCCACGAGGCTATTCCTGTCGAATGCCCCAATAACTGAAAGGTATGTATTCGATGATGCCAGGTATTGCACGTACATAGCAGTAGAAAAAGAAGTACCATGGCATATTACAAAACTGCTACACCACGGCCGAGAACACGTGCCCATGTTACGCCATCTGGGAATAGTGCGGCACTTCAAAACTAGAACCGTTAATTAATTTTGAGCTTGCGTCTCATCCCATTCATCATTACTACCATGCTATATTTAATTGCAAACCTGTTCACACTGATCACAACCTAAACAGTTTCTCACTTACGAGTGTATTAGTACTCGGTTATAAGTACTACTATGCCAAGATGACTGCACATTCCTCCTCAACTCCTCATCCACAAAAACAAACAAGTCATTCAGCATCCTTCCCTTGCGTCTGCCATGGCCAGCGTGAGGTCTGGGTCAAGATATTACCACCAGGGAGAGGCGAGCATGGAAGCAGAAGCACGAGAGATGTCCCGCCTCGCCGCGAAAGCAGCCGACATGCCCCGTCGTGCGGCAGTAGCAGCACAGAGGTCCCGCTGCGCCGTCAATGCAGCAGACTGGTCCGGCCTCGCCGAGGAAGCAGTAGAGATGTCCCGTCGCGCCGGTAATGCAGCAGAGATGTCCTCCCGCGCCGCTGTGGCCTGGGAAAATGTCTCGCGGCAGGCGAGGACTCTTACAGGTGCATGCATGCAATCGTCCATAGCCATATGGGTCAGATCTCCGGCTGGGCGAGGTTGCAGGACGACCTGAAAGCCTCATTTGAACAGGCTACCTGCGTCATCCGGCAACTAGGGGAGGGAAATGCAAAGCTCCGGGCCGAGCGCGACCTGCTTAGGGCGAAGATCGCCGGAGCGGAGGAGACCGCTGCCTTGTTGAAGAGGACGGGCGTCATCATCGATAACTTATGGACGAAAGTGCCATGCTCCGCATCGAGCGCAGAAGGCTGGTGGAGGAATCTGGGATGCTACCAAGAAGCGTATTAAAGACATGAAACTGATGAAAGAGATCATCGCCGCTCGCCGCGGGAACTAGTCTCCGCGACCAGCAGCGCATCAAGAAAGTAGAGATCAGCGAGCCAGATCGTTGTATGCGTCTTCCTTCTTCTTTTGGCCTTGTGTTTCGGGTGTATACGCATGTGGCTTTTTTAGTTATCTTCCTAAATATGTAAGACAATTATTATCCACTGTCATCGTCCTTATATATTCATCAGTCTTGCTATAAGTCATAGTAGATGCTATATAGGTCCGTCGGATCTTACATCAAGATCGGTGCAAAATTTTGTTTTCGGAGTTTCATTTTTCTCTCTTAAATCTCAGTCGCGTGAGACATACCCATGCCATTAAAGAGGGGCTCAAGCGCCATTAATGGAGACCTTGGGAGAGAGGTGGGTGGCAGATGGAGGTCAAAGGGCACTCCTCCCGATAAGCACGCGCACGGGTCTGATCGCACGCCACCCGTACTCAAATAGCTACCCTGCACGACACCTCTTAGCTAATAAGAAAAGGGGACGCATGGCGACACGTAAATGGTAAGTAGAATGCCCACGGTTTCAATAATACTACCTGTGTCTCCGATTGTAACGTGACTCCACTTGTTTCAAAATGACTTTGTTGATTGTTAATGTGTGCACCTTCGCAAATCGGGCAGCAAAATTACCACAGCATGTTGGTTCCATGTCATGACACCAAGCCAAGTTTCATGATTTTCATGTATGTTTTGGATTTACAGGAATTAGAAAATAAAGTTTCTCAATGTTTCCAGCCGAGCCACGACGCCCAGATGTTTGAATTTCATTCCCATTTCTTGCATGGGACCTAGAAATTTACCCAAGGCCACACATGTGATTTTTCAACCAACTTTTGTTCAATGGAGCATGTGCTTGTAGTTTAAATTTGAATTATCCACATTAAATGACCAGAAACTCAATTAATGTATAAAAAAGGCCAAACGTATATAGTTCTATGTTGCCTCTATAAAGAAAATCAAGGGGGCAGCGTATATCGTTTCGCACACAAAGGTGACACGTTCCCTCTCGGAACTATTTGCGTTCTTGAGAGAAGCTCCGACTTGCAAGAAGCTTATACCAAAACTTGTTCCAATTCGGCCATGTTTTTTACCACAACATGTTAGTCCCATGAAATGACACCATGCCAAGTTTCATGATTTCCAGACAAGTTTTGGATTTACAGGAATTTAAAAACCAAGCTTCTCGTTCTCGGCCGAGTCACGACGGCCAGATGTTTGAATTTCATTCCCATTTCTTGCATGGGACCTAGAAATTCACCCGTGGAAACACATGCTATTTTTCAACCAACTTTGGTGTACTAGAGCATGTGCTTGTAGCTCAAAATTGAATTATGCACATTAAATGACTAGAAACACAATTACTGTATAAAAAGGCCAAACGAACCCGGACTAATCCCAAAATTTAACATGACACTCATATAGTTCTATGTTGCCTCTGTAAAGAAAATCAAGGGGGGGAAGCATATATCATTTCACACACAAAGTTGACACGTTTCCCTCTCGGAACCACGAGCCTTCTTGAGAGAAGCTCCGGTTTGCAAGAAGCTTATACCAAAACTTGTTCCAACCCGGCCAACTTTTTTAACACAACATGTTATTGCCATGACATGACATCATGCCAAGTTTCATGTTTTCTAGGCGAGTTTTGGATTTACGGGAATTTAAAAACCAAGTTTCTCAATGTTCTCGGCCGAGTCACGACGCCCAGATGTTTGAATTTCATTCCCATTTCTTGCATGGGACCTATAAATTCACCCAAGGACACACATGTGATTTTTCAACCAACTTTAGTGCACCAAAGCATGTGCTTGAAGTTCAAATTGGAATTATGCCCATTAAATGTCCAGAAAACTTAATTAAGGCCAAACAAACCTGGAATAATTCCAAAATTTAACAAATCTAAACTTAATTAATATCTTCTCTATGTGGGGCACTCAATAAATGTCTATTCAAATTTAGTAGATATGACAGTTTGATCCTCTCACATAATCTGTTATTGACACTATAGGGGATGTTGATTCCTATCAACTACCATATCCTAAATGTTAAAACAGGTACATAATCATCTTCTCTGTGTTTGCACAGTGCACTACCAACCCCTATACTATGATGCACATTAAACTGTTGATACAAGTTTTATGTAAACAAGTGGCTTAAAGTTGATTTTCATATTGTTTGAAATTGTGTCAATAAAGATTTTTTTTAAGAATATTGTTTGCTGATGTTGTCGGATGTGTGTATGAAAGATGCTTTCTTTTCCTCCCGCTGCAACGCACGGGCATGTTTTGCTATTGTATAAAAAAGTCCAAACGAACCCGGAATAATTCAAAAAATTAACAGGGCACTCATATAGTTCTATGTTGCCTCTGTAAAGAAAATCAGGGGGAGACAGTATATATCGTTTCGCACACAAAGGTGACACGTTCCCTCTCGGAACCACGAGGCTTGTTGAGAGAATCTCTGGTTTGCAAGAAGCTTATACCAAAACTTGTCCCAATTCAACCAAAAATTATACATATGAAAACAGGATTTAGATTATCCCGAACATCTTGCTACCTAGACCAATGTACTATGATTTGAATTCAACATAAAATGTATACAAATATTTGAATTGGAGATCATATGGTACATGTAGTTCATAGTGAAATATGATTACTACTATATGCATGTTTGTTGTTATCAAGATAATATTTAATGATGTTATAACTTGAATACAATCATATTCAAATAAGGAACATTAATTCAAATTTAGTCCATATGGTAGAGGACAATATATATGTTCATAGGGTGGAGTAAAATGTTCCTATAAGATGGAAGATCCAAATGTAGGACTACATCCATTATAAACTGCACGGTCACCTAACGATATATTTGAATTCAACATAACGTGGATTCAAAAATTGAAATTCGAGATCCTGGCATTTTTAATCATATAAAAAGGGACACGACTCTTTCTTGTGGTGGGAATTGCTTTGTTTTCTGTTGTTGAGGGAAGTGCGAATTGATTTGGTACTGTATAGGGAAATCTTGTTCTCCTGTTTTTTTTACATTTTTCTTGTAGTTTTTTTAATGGCATTTATAGCAATATAGTAAAAGGGGACATAACTCTCTTGTGTATTGTATGAATTGTTTTTTGTACACGTTAAGTTTGTTCTGGCGAACATGCAATCCGCGCCTTGTTATCCTAAAATTTTCAAGCTCGAGTATATTTTGTCCCTTCTGCTGTGAAACTCCCGCCTCTCCAACGAACGCTGCGCCTTGTTATCCTGAAATTTTGATGTGCGCGAAAACTCCCTCCTCATCCGAAATCGGTCCTGCGGCCCAGACACGCGAAATCCCCATCCTACTCCTCAGCTGGAAATCCCGCCTCGACATCACGTGGTCAAAACCGGTGGGGGTACGTTTGTAACTTACCCTACATTTCGGACAAGCGTGTCCCTAAGACATGGCTCCCCCTACCTTCCCCTTCGCCCCCCATTCGTACACTGTGCCCGCCAAAACCCGTGAAACCCCACGCTCCTCCGTCGGCCTGCCGACCGCCGCCCAGCCGGAGACTCTTCACCGACGACGTTGTCCACCGCATCGGATAAGGATCTGTCGTCGATCTCGTCGTCCCGTCGGATCAGCTGCCCGTCCGCCACCTCCAAGGAGCCGCCCCGATGTTTGCATCGTCTATCACGCCACATCCATCCCCACAACACCGTCTTCACCTGCCCCACCGGAACCGCATCACCCTCACCAATTCCTTCGATGAAGCCGAGGCCTACTCGGCGCCACCAAGGAGGTTCTGCACTCACTGCTGCATTTTATCTTTTATTTGATCTCACGGGGCTATTGGTGCTCGATACCGAGCAGCCATGGCGGGTGTCCATCGACGGAGCCATCGCCGGCCACTTCATCCATAGTGTCAAGGGTGGGGAAGGAGGGAAAAGCTAGATCCACACGTAGCAACTCAAATCCATGGACCAAATCCAACAAAATCTCAACTCACAAACAAATCACAAAAAAATTTGGGGCTATTTTTGGTGGGGAATTTTCGGAATTAGGACGAAAACAACAAAATCAAGCTAGAAAAAGAGGGGTAGGGGCTCCAAAAACGTGATCAACGTGGCTCTGATACCAAGATGATGTAGGGAGAAACCCTATGTGGACGATCTTTCACGTTTGGAGTGGATCCTACGGGGAATCACGAAGAACACGTGGAAGAACAAAGGGAAACACGGAGGAAACGAGAGAGAGATCACTCAACCAACAAGGAATCAATCACACAAGTGCTAGATCACCGAACACAAAGAGATACATATGATCCACAATCAACAAAGGTAAGGATACACGAGTAGCCGTTCTTCTCCGAGAGGAGGTCTTGATGGGGTCCACCCTAGAAGGGGTCTTGAATCTGCTTGGGGATCTTCTCCAGAGGTCCCGAGCCCGAGGAGAAGTAACCAAGTGGATGAGCAAGGCTCTCACACAAACATGAGCTAAACCAAAGCTAACCCTAGAAAGTTGGGGAAGAAGGAGTATATATAGTCTAGGGGGCGAAGGGGTACAAGGGTTGCGGCCCAAACGGAGTCAACACACAGGCGTCGGACGTCCGGAAGGCGTCGGACGTCCGGAGGCTCGTGACGGTCCGGACGTCCGAACGGGCTCGGGCGTCCGTAGAATCAGTTCTGTCGTGGGCGCGTCGGACGTCCGGAGAGGGTCGGTCGTCCGGAGCTTCGTGACGGTCCGCACGTCCGGAAGTTGTCGGTCGTCCGTAGATTCGGTTCGGGCGTGCGTTGGTCGGACGTCCGGAGGCTTCGGTCGTCCGTAGTTTTGGTTCGGGTGGCAAAGTGTCGGACGTCCGGAGAGTCCGGTCGTCTGGGTCCTGGGACTCGTCGGACGTCCGGAAGGCGTCGGACGTCTGGTGCCTGGGCCTTCAGCAGCATCTCTTCTTCTTCTTCAATATGCTTGGAGTCCTCGCCGTCTTGGCTCTCGCAAGTAGTTGATCCTTGGCTCACCTCCATGTACCTGATTACACATAGAGTCTCCGAATGAGGTAGTAGCCATGTCTCGTGAGTAGGAAGAGGGAGTTCAGAGAGGAGCGAATTCACCTTATCTTCGATAGACTTAGCTCGGGCTCTTGTCATGGGTCCTAGTGGCGTCGAGGGAGATGTAGGCACGTCCATGGGGATGAGCGAGGGATGCTCCGCATCACTTGGAATTTGACTATTTCTTCTGCCGGTTTGAAGGAGGTGGATTTGGGTCATTCCAAGGGTTTATTGGTGCAATTTGGCAGACGCTTGGCGAGTTCGCGGATTGCCCTTTTGCGCCTATTATTTGAAGCAAATGTCTCAAAGACCGTCAATACTTTGAGGTTGTCGTCTTCTGGGGGGGTGTTGTTCTGGGGTATTCTTGGTGAGGATATCCTTGCCACTTTTGGCCACTTGCCGGAGTATCCAACATGCTCTAAGGCTGTGGGTCGGTATGGTATCCGGTGTTGTGTGTATTTTGCATGGCCCATCGACCATCCTTCCAAAACGGTTCCGCTCCCCGTGATGGGTATATATTTCTTTACTATTGTACCGGGCGTGCCACGAGGGAGCGCCCTTTCCGCCTGAACGAGGGGTTGAGCGGGGGCCGATGATTCCCAACAGGCCGCCTGAGTTTTCCAGGCGCTTTCCATTGCGCTGTACTTCTGTACAATAGTTGCCAAGTCAGCGAAGTATAATATGCGACGGCGGTTGATGGCGTTGAGGATTCCTTCGTCCGTGCAATTGTTGCGGAACATTGAGATCGCGTCTTTGTCGCGAAAATCTTTAATCTTGTCTTTGACAAAGAGGAGTCTGGCCCAGAAGTGGTGGACCGTTTCCTGAGATTGTTGTTCTATGCTCATGAGAGCACTTATATCTGGGTGGGTGGGTGGTTTTAAATCCGAACCCTGACCCAATTTTGGATCCGGAGTCTGAAGATCCTCCGAACTTAACGGTTCGGGCTCCGGGATATCAACTGATTTCTTAGGCCCGTCGTCCGATCTTAAGTTCGGTGGGCAGGATTTATCTCTTTGCAGTTGAGTGTCCGGCTCTTCGAGGTTGGAGATCCGAATGTAGTCCGTCCTCAGTATAGAGGAAGAGTTGTCGTCTCGCTCCTCGACTACCGCTATCTGGTGGGCGATCGGTGGATATTTGATTTCTCTTTGATCGGGTTTAAGCCCAATTCGATTGTAGTCTGTAGCGACCCCCAAGGCAGCAATGCGATCTAGGAGCTCTTTAAAGACGAAAGCTCCACCGGATCCATCTGCTTGGAGTGCTCGGAATCAATACGAAGGGAATTTTTGATGACCCGAGAGGTCATCGTCGGCTTAACGGCCAAGCGGGCAGTCATGGTAAAGCCGCCCAGCCGGAGGGTTTGGCCCAAGGCCAGTGCTCCTCTAGAGGTGATGTTGTCCTTGAGAACGAGGCAAGCCATCGGTCCTATCTTCGACGTCATAGTGGAACTCTCAATGAAAGCACGAAAGCACCAATGTCGATGTCAAAACCGGCGGATCTCGGGTAGGGGGTCCCGAACTGTGCGTCTAATGTCGATGGTAACAGGAGACGGGGGACACAATGTTTACCCAGGTTCGGGCCCTCTGTATGGAGGTAATACCCTACTTCCTGCTTGATTGATCTTGATGAATATGAGTATTAAAAGAGTTGATCTACCACGAGATCGTAATGGCTAAAACTCAGAAAGTCTAGCCTGTATGACTATGGCTATGAGTCTTGGCCTCTACAGACCTAGCCCTCTGGTTTATATAGACACCGGAGGAATCTAGGGTTACATAAGGTTGGTTTACAGAGAAAGGAATCTTCATATTCGATCGCCGAGCTTGCCTTCCACGCCAAGGAGAGTCCCATCCGGACACGGGTGGAGTCTTCGGTCTTTGTATCTTCACAGCCCATCAGTCCGGCCATGGTCAATAGGCCAGACGCCCGAGGACCCCTTAGTCCAGGACTCCCTCGGTAGGGTGTTTGCCATTGTTGGTCTCCCCAACAATTCGCAACCTCAAGGTCACAAAGATGCTGGTGGACGGCAGGGCCAGGTTGAATCTGATTTCCCTAGCAGTTATGTAACATCCCAAAATTCCAAATTTTGGAATGTTATATTAAATAAATATTTATGCTTGTTTGTTTGATAGTGGTGTGGTTGCTTGTGTGAAATTGAGTGAAATTTGAAACTTTCTGAAAGTTGAATGAGAGGGAATGAAATGACTTTCCCAAACTTCCACCTTGCATTTATGATCTCCATGAATTCAAATTCTTTTCATCACAAAACCCTAGTGAGAAGATGACATGACTTCTTCCATTTATTTAAATGACAAGGGGTGTTGAAAATATTTGAATTTCATTTGGAAAATATTTCCAATTCTGAAACTTTATGCAACTCAATGATTTTCACGAGAGAAGATAAAATGACTTCTTCAAATTAAATGAAATATGAGTTGGGAGTTTTAAAAGAATTAAATCCAAAGTTCTTTTGAATTTATTTCCAATTTGGAGTTATTTGAGTTTTATTCAAAATATTTTTCTCCAAAAACAAAATATATGGAAATTAGGGTAACATGATTCCCTACATCAGAAAATTGGAGAGAAATTAATTTGAAGTCATTTTGGTATTTTAAAAATAATTTTTGTTGGATTTTATTGGACTAGAAGCACTCTTTGCTTTATTTAAATTTGTGTGTATTTTATTTAACGCTAGAATAATGTTCATCATGTAGGAAATCTTTTTCTGAAAATTTTGATATATTATATGCCTATATAAAAAATTTATTTGGTTTTATTATTTTTGTTTTGTTGTCTCTGTCAAAAAAAAAAATTGCTGCGCCCCGTCGGGCCAAGGCCCAAGGCCCATGGCCAAGCCAGCGGCCGGCCAAGGCCAAGGCCATCGCGCGCACGAGGGAGCCGCCGCTCCTTTTCCCTTTCCTAGTAGGACTTTTGTCCTACTTCCGTTTATTCCGATTTGTTTTTAGATCTTCTCCCTTTTGTTTCCTAATCCTTGTCTATTTCTTGTCCCCTACCCCAAGCAAAACCCTCCCCTCCCCAATATAAATACCCAAGCACCCCCCCCCCCCCCTCCAACACATCAAACCAACACCTCTCCTCTCCTCTCCTCTCCTCTCCGCAGCAGCAGCAGTGCAGCACCACCGCCGCCGCTGCGCCCTCGACCTCTCCTGAGGTTTATTTGATCTCCTCTCCACCGTCCCGTGATCTCCTTTCCTCTAGGATCAACCGCAACATCGGATCCGATCTTCTTCCCCAACTCCGACGACTACTCCGGTGAGATCCACGAAATCCCGTAATTCATTTTTTTCAGAAAATAGCAATCTTAGAATATTCATATCTTTTAGAGTTTTTAGTATTTTTGAGTGATTCCAATTGCTATGTGTCACAAATTTGCGGAAGTTTCTGTTAGTGTCTCTGGATTTCAAATTTGAGTATTTTAAATTTGAATTTGATAAATTTTGTTTAGATTAGTATTTTGGCCATAACTTGAGTTTAAAAATAGGTTTTAATTAATTCTTTTTGCTCCTGGTCACTTATGATATTTTTTGCTGTAGGATTTAGTTTGGTAATTTTGGAGTATTTTAAATTAGATTTTTAGTAAAAACAGTACTGTTTTGCTTATATAGTTGTTTTAGTTATGTAATTATTGTTTTTAATTATTTTAGTTCATTCCTTTTGTAGATTTTCACTTGTTGTTATATGTTTATGTTTAGCTATAGTAGATAAATTTTTGTAGTTATTTATTAGTGTTTAGCTACTGTTTTTGTAATTGCTTGTTTAGTTCATAGTGATAGTGGATAAAAATAGTTTTATTAGTTTTTCTTTTTCCACTACAAGTTATATTGTTTTGTTTCTGTTATTTGTGAACACATTAGTTGTTGTATTTATTTAGTATAGTTTATTAATGTTTTAATAAATGATTTGCTGTTATAGTTGTCTTAGTGTTTTGCTAGTTGCTATATTTGTTCTAGTATTAACTAGATGGTTATAGTAGTTTTATATTAGTTCTTTTTGTTAGTTAGTAAATTAGTAATTTATTTTCTGTTATTTTATTAGATTTATATTTTCTTTGCTGTAGAAAAAATTATTAGAATAATTTAGTGATGTTATGTTAAGATTTGTGTGAGTTGGTCACCACTAGTTTTTCCTTGAATTTTTCTTTCGAAGTTTTTCCTTTGGATTTCGACTTGGTTTTCTTTGTTGCTTTTATTTTGATTGAGTATTGTTATGAGTGTTAGAATTGTTTGCTAGGATGTTTGCTTATGTGAATGCTATGTTTGACTATATAGATTTTCAACGGAGTGACGATTAGTTCTACCAAGTCATTTTCTGACAGCGTTGTTATCTTCATCAAGTATTACCAGGCAAGTTCACTTTGACCATGTTTTTCATACCTATGTGTTTTATTGCATCTAGTGTCATCTTCGCAACAAACCCTCTAGTAGTGATATTGAATTCTTGTAGTTGAGTAGTATGCATGAGGTAGGAACCCATCACCCTGTTACCAAGCCCGGGACGATATTTTATTTTAATGCTACGCTATAGTAGACGGGGTTTTGGTATGAGCGCTCGGGAGTGGTGTGAGAATGGAGGATCTACGTCAATGACGACAACTCCATGATGGAATCTGCAAGGACTGCATCTTCAAGGCCTCAAGACTTCAAGACTCGAGACAAGAATTCAATACACACTACTGAGTGAAGGATGGTTGACGGGCACCCTGGAGAATCCAGTGGTTGGCCGGGATGCATGGAGAAGCACCATGACATCTTGCGGAAAGTTTCACCCGGACTCAAAGAGACGGAAGAATACTTCATGCCCGGAAGCTTACCTGTGCAACCGCAAGTCACTATGGGCTCTGGCTTGGTTGACCCTAGTTGTGACTCTGGCTAGGACGGTGCTAGCAGATGTAGAACTACGGTAGGATTGAATGAGCACCGGACGGTGGTCGGGGAACTCTTCGAAGACCATGTTTGGTCATCTTGTTCTCAAACACCCAAGTGCGAGAACGTAAAAGAGGGATCGAATCTTGCGGGTAAAGTGTACAAACCTCTGCAGAGGGTTAAAACCTAATCGATTAGCCGTGTCCCGTTACGGACAATTTGAACATCTGGACTGGATCTATCTCGAACTCTCAACACCGGATGATAACTTAATTGTGGGCAACTTATGATGAATTTGGGCTATGAGACATCGGTTGGCGGAACCATGTCATGATAGAAAACTCTATAGTACAGACTTCATTTATTCCTTTGATGTAGGGAAAATAAAACCAGCTTTTACGCAAACAAAACTCAGATACAGAGCCACAAAGCCATACTGCATATAGTATATTTTATCATCTGTTTTCTCTTATTGTGATCTTGCCGGTACATTCAATGTACTGACCTACACGGCTGCAACGTATCATGTTGCAGATATTTCCTCGACGAGTAAGAGTTATGATACAGGGTTACGGTCTACACTCAACCTGCTGATGGTGTTGATGGGACTCCACATCTGTTTGATTGTTTCCGCTAAGTATTATGAGGTATATATCATTTTACGTTATTTATACATGTGATTGCACTTTGATATATACATTGATGTATAGTGTGTGCCAGCATACTAATCCAGGGATGGCACAGATACACAGAGGCTTGACCGTCTGAGGTCGGGTCGCTACAGATATGGTATCAGAGCACATGTTGACTGTAGGACGTGACCCTAGAAACCGGAAAGCCCCTAGGACCAAAAATCTCTAAAACTTTATTTTCAAAAAGACTCTTACTTCTCATCTCTTCTGATTTTATCAAATAGACACTCTCACCTCAAATAGTTAGAATATACCCTTTTCCTTTCGATCACATGAAGAATCAAGCTCAAGCCGCTCCAAGAAGGACAAGATATCGGATAACTGATGGCCTCTTCAGAGTAAAGAGGATTTGACCATGCATTAGAAGAGTTGAAGCTGCAACAATTGAAGACTCCGAAGACTAGAAGAATTTGAATAATCTGAAGAATTATTTGACCTTTAGAAGACCAAACCCATGTTACACACTTAAGTTAGATGCGACGATTTGTGAGCTGTCATTTGTTTGATGTTTTCCGACAGCCACAAAGTAAAACTTGTTTCTTCAAAAAACTATTGTTTGTATTGTGTGTATATCCCTCCCCACCTCTCTCATATCTCATCCCAAAACTTTTGGACCCCATAGATGATGAATGAAGTTGGACTGATATTCTCTGGATCAAGACTCACCGGAGGCGAGCTATGGATTCGAACATGGAGAATCACTTGGGAACAATTTGGTTTCAAGGAAGAATGAAGTATCTTACGCTCTTCAGTACTTTGAAGGAAGTGCTACAACATGGTGGCAGATGCATCAAGCTATACAGGGATGGAATGGAGCAAAGACTTGGGAAGAATTCAAGAAGACTCGACAAGATCTCGTCTTATCCGGAAGCACTACGATAACTCAAGAAGAAACCTTGTGCCTGCAAGATTTATGGAGAAATAGGACACACCTGGGGGAACACAAGGATGGATGCCCTCATTGTGAGGAGAAACACCCGGTGAGGAATGCCCAACTAGTAAGGTGACTTGTTTCTTGTGTGAAGGAACCACCCACTACCCGACTCAGTGTTACATTTACCCCATGGTGCAACAAACTATTCAGGAGCAGGAAGAAGGAATGAAAGAAGCCCTCCGAGAAGTTATGAAAGAACCAGTGATGAAGGAATGTGTTGAAGACCTTGATGGAGAAGGCCTCAACAGATTTTACTCCAATGCCTGCTATTCATGTGGAGAAGAAGGACATTTTCACAGATTGCACCAAGGAAAGAAAAGAGTATCCGGATACTTCCGATGGAAGCAATAGAGTTTGATCCACAGGAATAGAAGGTTTGATCGAACGAAGAAACCCGGAAGAGAAAACAAAGACACCCTCGTAACAACCCAATTTCTGCAAATAGGGACAAGAGTCATATTACCTGTTTTGAATGTAAGGACGTCGGGCATTATGCCAATCATTGTCTCGAAGGAAGCAAGGAACTCAAGGAGCAGGCACCATCTCCAAGAAGCCCAAAGACTTATCGAAAGTCATTTGTTTTCGCTGCAAGGAAGCAGGACATTATGCTACTAAATGTTCCGACAAGATGAAAGCTGGAGCTGAGTAGTTGGAATTTTGATATTGGTAATAAGTGTAGTAGGAAGCAATTGTTTCCATAAGGATATGGAGTTGAATTTATGTAATGAAAGTCTCGGATATTGTAATGAATTCATGAAATCAATAAAGTTAAGGTGACATGTTTTCATATGTTTAATTGTATGAGTTGTTACTCTATGAACACGAATTTTGACCATTTTCGAGGATATGAGAAATATGGTCTATGGATGGATTTGTGAATTTCATTTTAGGGTGGTAGTACCCGTGAAGAAGACTAGACTAATGGATGAGAAAATATATATTCCACGGACTGTAGTTCAAGGAAAAAAAGTTGGAGTTTTGCTTTTGATATGATGGTATGAAGAAACAGAGTACTCTTGGATTTAAAGGAGGTGTAATATGGAACAAGAGAGTTACTCCAAGGATGAGTTAAAGCTGCACTAGTGTTGAAGTGGGCCATAACCCACAGGCACAGGATTTTGAAAAGGAACAGATGTAACCTTGATGAAGGAAGAAATTTGGAAGAATCGGTGATTCAATCAGCATACGTTTCTTAGGAGGTTACGAAAACCCAAGAGTTGTGAAGAACGATAGAAGTTTTGTTTGGCTTGCTGAACCAAAGGATTTACTTGAACCCAGTTCGAGAACAAGAGAAATTCTGCAATGCTTGTGAGTATGCCCAAGTGTTAGAATACGTGATTCACTGTTTACGTATGTGGTAATGATTCAAGTACGGGATGGATTGGCCCCATACCGAGACTTCTATCATGAACTATCATATGTTGATGGAAAATCGAGAGACTTAAAACTTTAGAAGAGCGTCGACACGACAAGCCAAAAACCTTAGAATGGTAGGACGATTGATCCATGTACCGCAACCGCTGCCAAACGTAGGTCATACGGTGAGACCCAACCCAACCCATTATTCCTGCAGGAGAAACCTGTAATGGTCGACCACCATGAGATCTCGATAGTTGTCTATTGGCGACAGACACTGTCGACTAAGGAGACAGAGTCTCGGAAGAACCTCACCAGGATGAAAGGACACGATTTGAGGAAAAGGTTTTGACCCTACCGGAAGAGCCCCGGTGTAGGAGTTACTTGAAGTTGTGAGAAGACCGATAGTGTTCACCCTAGGGATGGAGTACCGAGTTCCGTTGGAACCATAACCTGCTTTTAAGTGTGGTAGCACACTAGACCATTCGATCGACGGATTTTTGGAAGACCCCAAACCCTAACCTTTTCTTGTTGCCTCTTCAATCTCGAGGACGAGATTCATTTTAACTAATGGTAGATTTGTAACATCCCAAAATTCTAAATTTTGGAATGTTATATTAAATAAATATTTATGCTTGTTTGTTTGATAGTGGTGTGGTTGCTTGTGTGAAATTGAGTGAAATTTGAAACTTTCGAAAGTTGAATGAGAGGGAATGAAATGACTTTCCCAAACTTCCACCTTGCATTTATGATCTCCATGAATTCAAATTCTTTTCATTACAAAACCACGAGAGAAGATGACATGACTTCTTCCATTTATTTAAATGACAAGGGTGTTGAAAATATTTGAATTTCATTTGGAAAATATTTCCAATTCTGAAACTTTATGCAACTCAATGATTTTCACGAGAGAAGATAAAATGACTTCTTCAAATTAAATGAAATATGATTTGGGAGTTTTAAAAGAATTAAATACAAAGTTCTTTTGAATATATTTCCAATTTGGAGTTATTTGAGTTTTATTCAAAATATTTTCTCCAAAAACAAAATATATGGAAATTAGGGTAACATGATTCCCTACATCGAAAATTAGAGAGAAATTAATTTGAAGTCATTTTGGTATTTTAAAAATAATTTTTGTTGGATTTTATTGGACTAGAAGCACTCTTTGCTTTATTTAAATTTGTGTGTATTTTATTTAACGCTAGAATAATGTTCATCATGTAGGAAATCTTTTTCTGAAAATTTTGATATATTATATGCCTATATAGAATTTTTATTTGGTTTTATTATTTTTGTTGTGTTGTCTCTGTCAAAAAAAAATCGCTGCGCCCCGCCGGGCCAAGGGCCAAGGCCCAAGGCCAAGGCCATCGCGCGCACCAGGGAGCCGCCGCTCCTTTTCCCTTTCCTAGTAGGACTTTTGTCCTACTTCCGTTTATTCCGATTTGTTTTTAGACCTTTTCCCTTTTGTTTCCTAATCCTAGTCTATTTCTTGTCCCCTACCCCAAGCAAAACCCTCCCCTCCGCAATATAAATACCCAAGCACCCCCCCCCCCTCCAACACATCAAACCAACACCTCTCCTCTCCTGTCCTCTCCTCTCCGCAGCAGCAGCAGTGCAGCACCACCACCGCTGCCGCGCCCACCATGTTTCGGTCATCTTGTTCTCAAACACCCTGAAGTGCGAGAACGTAAAAAGAGGGATCGAATCTTGCGGGTAAAGTGTACAAACCTCTGCAGAGGGTTAAAACCTAATCGATTAGCCGTGTCCCGATTCACGGACAATTTGAGCATCTGGACTGGATCTATCTCGGAACTCTCAACACCGGACTGATAACTTAATTATGGGCAACTTATGATGAATTTGGGCTATGAGACATCGGTTGGCGGAACCATGTCATGATAGAAAACTCTATAGTACAGACTTCATTTATTCCTTTGATGTAGGGAAAATAAAACCAGCTTTTACATAAACAAAACTCAGATACTGAGCCACAAAGCCATACGCATATAGTATATTTTATCATCTGTTTTCTCTTATTGTGATCTTGCCGGTACATTCAATGTCTTGACCTACACGGCTGCAACGTATCATGTTGCAGATATTTCCTCGACAGTAAGAGTTACGATACTGAGGTTACGGTCTACACTCAACTTTGCCGATGGCGTTGATGGGACTCCACATCTGTTTGATTGTTTCCGCTAAGTATTATGAGGTATATATCATTTACGTTATTTATACATGTGATTGCACTTTGATATATACATTGATGTCTGTGTGTGCAAAGATACTTGATCCGTGGATGGCACAGAGATACGTGAGGCTTGACCGTCTGAGGTCGAGTCGCTACAAGTTATCAGTAAGCTTCAGATAGGATAGGAAGAGCTAAAGGTTACCAGCACGTTTCTAGGAGTTAACGCTAGCAGGAGCCATCCTAAGGGAAAGATCACGTTGCCGGTAACGTTTGGGGGAGAACTGAATTACCGGACCGAGAGGATTGTGTTTGATGTGACTGATCTCCCCTGTTGTACAATGTTATTCCGGGACGCCCGACCCTGGCTAAGTTCCTGGCGGCATCCCACTATGCCTACAATACTTTGAAAATGCCTGGGCCACTAGGAGTCATTAATATCCCAACAGATGAGAAGGATGCAATCATTTGTGTTGACAACGTGCCGGGGTGTTCTAACAGCAAGAGATCCAAAGTCGCTGCACTCCAAGTGAAGAAGGTGCCGGCAGGGCCGGCTGGCGTTGATGGTACTTTCACTATCAGCACAACCCTCAATGACAAATAGAAAAGCGCGCTCGTTGCCTTCCTGTGGGCGAATGTCAATGTGTTTGCCTAGCAACCATCTGATATCCCCTATGTTCCTAGGGAGGTAATCGAGCACCACCTTGTTGTTTGCTGATGATCCACAAGTATAGGGGATCTATCAAAGTCCTTTCGATAAGTAAGAGTGTCGAACCCAATGAGGAGCAGAAGGAAATGACAAGCAGTTTTCAGCAAGGTATTCTCTGCAAGCACTGAAATTATCGGTAACAGATAGTTTTGTGATAAGGTAATTTGTAACAGGTAACAAGTAATGAAAGTAAACAAGGTGCAACAAGATGGCCCAATCCTTTTTGTAGCAAAGGACAAGCCTGGACAAACTCTTATATAGAGAAAAGCGCTCCCGAGGACACATGGGAATTATCGTTAAGCTAGTTTTCATCACGCTCATATGATTCGCGTTCTTTACTTTGATAATTTGGTCTGTGGGTGGACCGGTGCTTGGGTGCTGCCCTTTCTTGGACAAGCATCCCACTTATGATTAACCCCTATTGCAAGAATATGCAACTACAAAAGAAGTATTAAGGTAAACCTAACCATAGCATGAAACATATGGATCCAAATCAGCCCCTTACGAAGCAACTCATAAACTAGGCTTTAAGCTTCTGTCACTCGAGCAACCCATCATCTACTTATTAATTCCCAATGCCTTCCTCTAGGCCCAAATAATGGTGAAGTGTCATGTAGTCGATGTTCACATAACACCACTAGAGGAAAGACAACATACATCTCATCAAAATATCGAACGAATACCAAATTCACATGACTACTTATAGTAAGACTTCTCCCATGTCCTCAGGAACAAACATAACTACTCAATAATCCTATTCATGTTCATAATCAGAGGGGTATTAATATGCATAATGGATCTGAACATATGATCTTCCACCAAATAAACCAACTAGCATCAACTACAAGAAATAATCAAAACTACTAGCAACCCACAGGTACCAATCTGAGGCTTTGGGACAAAGATTTGATACGAGAGATGAACTAGGGTTTTAGAGGAGATGGTGCTGGTGAAGATGTTGATGGATATTGACCCCCTCCCGATGAGAGGATCGTTGGTGATGACGATGGCGATGATATCCCCCTCCCAGAGGGAAGTTTCCCCGGCAGACAGCTCTGCGAGAGCCCTAGATTGGTTCCGCCAAGGTTTCGCCTCATGGCGGCGGAGTTTCTTCCCGAAAGCTTGCTTATGATTTTTCCTCGGACGAAAGACTTCATATAGCAGAAGATGGGCACCGAAGGCCTGCCAGGGGGACCACGAGGCAGGGGGCGCGCCGAGGGGGGTAGGGCGCGCCTCCCACCCTCGTGGCCAGGGTGTGGCCCCCCTCTAGTATTTTCTCCGCTCATTATTTTTTATTAATTCCAAAAATGCCTTCCATGAAGTTTCAGGACTTTTGGAGCTGTGCAGAATAGGTCTCTAATATTTGCTCCTTTTCCAGCCCAGAATTCCAGCTGCCGGCATTCTTCTTCTTCATGTAAACCCTGTAAAATAAGAGAGAATAGGCATAAGTATTGTGACATAACGTGCAATAACAGCCCATAATGCAATAAATATCGATATAAAAGCATGATGCAAAATGGACGTATCAACTCCCCCAAGCTTAGACCTCGCTTGTCCTCAAGCGGAAGCCGATAATGATAAATATGTCCACATGTTTAGAGATAGAGGTGTCGATAAAATAAAATATGGACATGAGGGCATCATGATCATTCTTATAACAGCAACATATATGGATATTGTCATATGAGTTCTTATGCTCAAGTAATAATCTATTCGTGACATCTAGTATGAATCAGAAACTTCATTGAAAACTAACAAACTATAATCTCAGTCATTGAAGCAATTGCAATTTATCATAACATCAGAAAGAGTCTATGTAAGAGCTTCTCAGCAAGTCCACATACCGAACTATTCATTTAGTATTTCACAACTGCTAAGACTCACGCAATACTTATGGGTATGGAGTTTTAATCGGACACAGAGAAAGATAGGGGCTGATAGTGTTGCCTCCCAACCTTTTACCTCAAGGGTAATGTCAACAATAATAATTCATGGCAAAACTGGGTTTAAGGATATTGGAAGCACAAGTATTATCTCTACTTGGTGCAAAGAATTGGCTAGCATGAGGGAGAAAGGCAAGCTCAACATGTTGGATGATCCATGACAATATACTTTATTTCGAATATAAGAAAACATAACCCATTATGTTGTCTTCCTTGTCCAACATCAACTCTTTAGCATGTCATACTTTAATGAGTGCTCACAATCATAAAAGATGTCCAAGATAGTATATTTATATGTGAAAACCTCTCTTTCTTTATTACTTCCTATTAATTGCAACGATGAAAACTAAATTTGTCAACTCTCAACAACTTTTAATCATCATACTCTTTATATGTGAAGTCATTACTCTCCATAGGACAATATGATATCTTTATTTCTTTTTATTCTTTCTTTTTTCTTTTATTCCCTTAAGATCATAGCAAAATAATCAAGCCCTTGACTCAACACTAATCTTTATTATATATAGCTCATGGACTCGATTACATGGAAGGATCGTAAAGCAAAACTCAAAACTAAATCATACTAGAACTTTATTCTACTAGATCAAGATATTACCAAAAGGATCGAACTAAGAAAAACGGTAAAGATAGTAGTGTGATGGTGATACGATACCGGGGCACCTCCCCCAAGCTTGGCAGTTGCCAAGGGTAGTGCCCATACCCATGTGATTATATCTCTTTTGCCGGAGGTGAAGAGGATGGTGATGATGAAGATAACTGTGCCTTTAGCTTTTTCATATTATAATTGAGAAGAGAAATTTCCTCCTTCAAATCATCGACCTCAGATTCTAGCTTCGAAATCTTGTCACATAAATCCCCTTTGCTTTTCTGCCGATAACGAGAAGGAATAGATCGGTTGTTAGACAGTTTAGCCCTCTTAGGGAGACTAGATTTCTTGAACTTCACGTGCATATCCCCAGGTTGAGGTTGAGGAACATCCTCCTCCTCTGAACTTGAATAATTTATCCTCATCGAATGAGCATCCTCCTCATCATCCGTAGTTCGACCATAAGGTGATAGATCCCCATAGGTCTTTGGGTCAGCGATGAGATGTGAGACATAGCTCTCTCCGTTGGAGTCCTGAGATGACATCTTGCTCCAAATTTGCAATAGAAACAACTCGAAACAAAAACAGAGGATATTTTCGCGGGACGGTAGTGAAAACCTTCGGGAGATTATATACTGAATTTTTACCGACCAAAAGAAGTATCGTGCAAGAAAACGGAGTCCGGAGGGCACACGAGGTGCCCACGAGGCAGGGGGCATGCCTAGGGGGGTAGGGCGCGCCCTACACCCTCGTGGACGCCTCATGTCCTTCCCAGACTACTTATTATTTTCCTATTTTCTTAAATATTCGAAAACGGAGAAAAATTGCCATTAGAACTGTTTTGGAGCTGGTTTACTTACCGTACCACATACCTATTCCTTTTTGGAGTTTTAAACATTCTGGAAAGTGTCTCTTATGTATTCCTATGGGGTTACGGTTTCAATAACATTAGTTTCGACATTTATAGGATTACCTGAGATATAATGTTTGATTCTTTGACCGTTCACCACCTTCGGATTTGTGCCTTCGAAGTTGTTGATTTTTATAGCACCGGAACAATAGACCTCCTCGATAATGTAAGGACCTTCCCATTTAGAGAGAAGTTTTCCTGCAAAGAATCTTAAACGAGAGTTGAATAGCAACACATAATCACCTACATTAAACTCACGCTTTTGTATTCTTCTGTCATGCCATATTTTAACTTTTTCCTTAAACAGTTTGGCATTCTCATAAGCTTGGGTTCTCCATTCATCAAGTGAGCTAATGTCAAATAACCTTTTCTCATCGGCAAGTTTGAAATCATAGTTGAGCTCTTTAATAGCCCAATATGCCTTATGTTCTAATTCGAGAGGTAGGTGACATGATTTTCCATAAACCATTTTATACGGAGACATACCCATGGGATTTTTATATGCAGTTCTATAGGCCCATAATGCATCATCCAGTTTCTTGGACCAATTCTTTCTAGATCTATTAGTAGTCTTTTGCAAAAATAATTTGAGCTCTCTATTACTCAATTCTACTTGACCACTAGACAGCGGGTGATAAGGAGATGCAATTCTATGATTAACATCATACTTAGCAAGCATTTTACGAAAGGCATCATGAATAAAATGTGAAGCACCATCAGTCATTAAATGTCTAGGGACTCCAAACCTCGGAAAAATAACTTCTTTACACATCTTAATAGAGGTGTTATGATCAGCACTACTAGTTGGAATAGCTTCTACCCACTTAGTAACGTAGTCAACAGCAACTAAAATATGTGTATACCCATTAGAGGAAGGAAACGGTCCCATATAATCAAAGCCCCAAACATCAAATGGTTCAATAACAAGTGAATAATTCATAGGCATTTCTTGACGTCTACTAATGTTACCAATTCTTTGGCATTCATCACAAGATAAGACAAACTTACGGGCATCCTTGAAGAGAGTAGGCCAATAAAAACCAGATTGCAATACCTTATGTGCAGTTCTATCTCCAGTGTGGTGTCCTCCATAAGCTTCGGAGTGACCCTTGCGTAGGATCTGTTCCTGTTCATGCTCAGGTATACAATGTCTAATAACACCATCTACTCCTTCTTTATGAAGGTGTGGGTCATCCCAGAAGTAATGCCTCAAATCGTAGAAAAACTTTTTCTTTTGCTGGTATGTGAAACTAGGTGGCATAAATTTAGCAACAATGTAATTAGCATAATCAGCATACCATGGAGCAGTATGAGAAGCATTTATGACATTTAATTGTTCATCAGGAAAGCTATCATCAATAGGTAGTGGGTCATCAAGAACATTCTCTAACCTAGACAAGTTGTCTGCAACGGGGTTCTTAGCTCCCTTTCTATCAATAATATGCAAATCAAATTCTTGTAGTAGGAGAACCCATCTAATAAGTCTAGGTTTAGCATCTTTCTTTTCCATAAGATATTTAATAGAAGCGTTATCAGTGTGAATAGTTACTTTAGAATCAACAATATAAGGTCTGAACTTATCACAAGCAAATACAACTTCTAAGAATTCCTTTTCAGTAGTAGCATAATTTCTCTGGGCATTGTCTAGAGTTTTACTAGCATATTGAATAACATTTAATTTCTTATCAACTCTTTGTCCTAGAACAGCACCTACAGCATAATCACTAGCATCACACATAGTTTCAACGGGTAAATTCCAATCAGGTGGCTGAATAATAGGTGCAGAAATTAATGCTTTCTTAAGTATTTCAAATGCTTCCACACAATCATCATCAAAGACAAAAGGGATATATTTTTGTAATAGATTAGTCAGAGGCCGAGAAAGTTTTGAGAAGTCCTTAGTGAACCTCCTATAAAAACCGGCATGACCAAGGAAACTTCTTATACCTTTGATGTCCTTGGGACACGACATCTTTTCAATAGAATCAACTTTAGCTTTATCAACTTCAATACCTCTTTCAGAAATTTTATGCCCCAAGAAACTGCCTTCATTAACCATAAAGTGGCATTTCTCCCAGTTCAAGACAAGGTTAGTTTCTTCACATCTCTGCAAAACTCGATCAAGGTTGCTCAAGCAATCATCAAAAGAGGATCCATAAACGGAGAAATCATCCATGAAAACCTCACAAATCTTTTCACAAAAATCGGAGAATATAGCCATCATGCATCTTTGAAAGGTAGTAGGTGCATTACATAAACCAAAAGGCATACGTCTATAAGCAAAGGTACCGAAAGGGCAAGTAAAAGTGGTCTTCTCTTGATCATCAGTTGACACAGGTATTTGAGAGAAGCCAGAGTAACCATCTAGAAAGCAAAAATGTGTGTGTTTGGATAATCTGTCTAGCATTTGATCAATGAAAGGCAAAGGGTAATGATCTTTTTTAATAGCTTTATTTGATTTGCGAAATCAATTACCATCCTATAACCTGTATTAATTCTTTGCGGAATCAATTCATCTTTATCATTAGGAACGATGGTAATACCTTCCTTCTTAGGGACACAATGGACATGACTTACCCACTGACTATCAGCAATGGGATAAATTATACCTGCTTCGAGGAGCTTTAATATTTCCTTTCTTACCACTTATTTCATCTTAGGAGTTAGCCGTCGTTGGTGATCAATAACTGGTTTGGCGTCTTTCTCCAAATTTATTTTGTGTTGATATAGAGTGGGACTAATGCCCTTAAGATCATCAAGAGTATATCCAATAGCAGCACGGTGCTTCTTCAGAGTTTTCAATAATTTCTCTTCTTCATGCTCTGAAAGGTTATCACTAATAATAACAGGATATATCTTCTTTTCATCAAGATAAGCATATTTAAGAGTATCAGGTAGAGGTTTAAGCTCAAACATGGGATCACTCTTATGTGGAGGAGGATCCCCTAGGATTTCAACAGGCAAATTGTGTTTCAGAATAGGTCCCTGTTTAAAGAATACTTCATCTATTCCCCTTCTTTCATTCATAAACATATCATTTTCATGGTCGAGCAAATATTGTTCTAAAGGATCATTAGGAAGCACAGCAATAGAAGCAAGACCAATAATTTCATCTTTACTAGGCAATTCTTCCTCACGGGGTTGTCTACTAAATTTAGCAAAATTAAACTCATGAGACATATCACCCAAACCAATAGTAACAACATCATTTTCGCAGTCTATGCTAGAATTAACAGTGTTCAAGAAGGGTCTACCAAATATAATGGGACAAAAGCTATCTTGTGGGTAACCAAGAACAAGAAAATTAGCAGGATATTTAACCTTCCCACACAATACTTCAACATCTCTAACAATCCTGATTGTTGAAATAGTATCTCTATTGGCAAGCTTAATTATAACATCAATTTCTTCTATCTCAGCAGGTGCAATATCATGCATAATTTCTTTGTATAATGAATGAGGTATTGCACTTGCACTAGCACCGATATCACATAAGCCATGATAACACTGATCTCCTATTTTAACAAAAATAACAGGCAGGCCTACAACAGGTCTATGTTTTTTTAGCATAAGGTCTAGCAATTCTAGCAGCTTCATTGCAGAAGTAAATAACATGCCCATCACTTTTATCGGCCAAGAGATCTTTAACCATAGCAATTCTAGGTTCAACTTTAACTTTCTCAGGGGGTTTGTGTGTCCTAATATTACTTTTGTTGACTACAGTTGAAGCTTTAACATGATCCTTTATTCTAACAAGGAAAGGTGGCTTCTCAACATAAGCAGTAGGAACAATAGGATCATTATAAGTGATAGTATTTTCTTCAACTTTAATAGGTGCAACTACTTTTACTTCAATGGGAGGATTATATTTAAACCACTTCTCCTTAGGGAGATCAACATGAGTAGCAAAGGATTCACAGAAAGAAGCTACTATCTCAGAGTCAAGTCCATATTTAGTGCTAAATTCACGGAAAGCATAGGTATCCATAAAGGATTTAACACAATCAAACATAGGTGTTACACTTGACTCTTTACCTTCGTCGAGGTCCCAATCTTCAGAGTTGCATTTAATTCTTTCCAATAAATCCCATTTGAATTCAATATCCTTCATCATAAAAGAGCCAGTATAAGAAGTATCGAGCATGGAGCGATTATTGAGAGAAAGCCGAGCATAAATTTTTTGAATAATCATTTCTCTTGAGAGCTCATGATTGGGGCATGAATATAACATTGACTTAAGCCTCCCACAAGCTTGAGCGATGCTTTCTCCTTCGCGAGGCCAAAAATTATATATATAATTACGATCATGATGAATGCATAGGCTAAAACTTATGATGAAATTCCAATTTCAATCGTTTGTAGTTCCATGATCCCATATCATCACATAGCCTATACCATGTCAATGCCTCTCCCTTCGAAGATAAAGGGAAGACCTTCTTCTTGATAACATCATCGGGCATATCTGCAAGCTTAAATAATCCACAAACTTCATCCACATAGATTAGGTGTAAATCGGGATGCAATGTTCCATCTCCTGCAAAAGGATTAGCTAGCAGTTTCTCTATCATACCCGAAGGAATTTCAAAGTAAACATTTTCAGTAGGTTCAGTAGGTTGAGGAGAAACTCTTTGCTCTACTGGACGGGTTGAAGATACCCCGAGCAAGCCCCTCAGAGGATTACTTTCCATAGTAACAAGTGACAGTAAATTTCAGCACACTATATAAATTTTTCCCTTACCAAATTCCACCAACCAAAGGCGCTTCACTCCCCGGCAACGACGCCAGAAAAGAGTCTTGATGACCCACAAGTATAGGGAATCTATCGTAGTCCTTTCGATAAGTAAGAGTGTTGAACCCAACAAGGAGCAGAAGGAAATGATAAGCGGTTTTCAGCAAGGTATTCTCTGCAAGCACTGAAATTATCGGTAACAGATAGTTTTGTGATAAGGTAATTTGTAACGGGTAACAAGTAATGAAAGTAAACAAGGTGCAGCAAGATGACCCACGCAAAGGACAAGCCTGGACAAACTCTTATATAGAGAAAAGTGCTCCCGAGGACACATGGGAATTATCGTCAAGCTAGTTTTCATCACACTCATATGATTCGCGTTCGTTACTTTGATAATTTGGTATGTGGGTGGACCGGTGCTTGGGTGCTGAACTCTCTTGGACAAGCATCCCACTTATGATTAACCCCTATTGCGAGCATCCGTAACTACAAAAGAAGTATTAAGGTAAACCTAACCATAGCATGAAACATATGGATCCAAATGAGCCCCTTACGAAGCAACTCATAAACTAGGGTTTAAGCTTCTGTCACTCTAGCAACCCATCATCTACTTATTACTTCCCAATGCCTTCCTCTAGGCCCAAATAATGGTGAAGTGTCATGTAGTCGACGTTCACATAACACCACTAGAGGAAAGACAACATACATCTCATCAAAATATCGAATGAATACCAAATTCACATGACTACTTATAGCAAGACTTCTCCCATGTCCTCAGGAACAAACGTAACTACTCACAAATCATATTCATGTTCATAATCATAGGGGTATTAATATGCATAATGGATCTGAACATATGATCTTCCACCAAATAAACCAACTAGCATCAACTACAAGGAGTAATCAACACTACTAGTAACCCACAGGTACCAATCTGAGGCTTTGTGACAAAGATTTGATACAAGAGATGAACTAGGGTTTTAGAGGAGATGGTGCTGGTGAAGATGTTAATGGAGATTGACCCCCTCCCGATGAGAGAATCATTGGTGATGATGATGGGGATGATTTCCCCCTCCCGGAGGGAAGTTTCCCTGGTAGACAGCTCTGCCGGAGCCCTATATTGGTTCTGCCAAGGTTCCGCCTCGTGGCGGCGGAGTTTCTTTCTGAAAGCTTGCTTATAATTTTCCCTCGGACGAAAGACTTCATATAGCAGAAGATGGGCACCGAAGGCCTGCCAGGGGGCCCATGAGGCAGGGGGCGTGCCCGGGGGTAGGGCGCGCCTCCCACCCTCCTGGCCAGGGTGTGGCCCCCCTCTGGTATTTTCTCTGCTCAGTATTTTTTATTAATTCCAAAAATGACTTCCGTGAAGTTTTAGGACTTTTGGAGCTGTGCAGAATAGGTCTCTAATATTTGCTCCCGGAATTCTAGCTGCCGGCATTCTCCCTCTTCATGTAAACCTTGTAAAATAAGAGATAATAGGCATAAGTATTGTGACATAACGTGCAATAACAGCCCATAATGCAATAAATATTGATATAAAAGCATGATGCAAAATGGACGTATCATTTGCCCTGATGCCCGACCTGTCAAGCAGAAAGTCCAGAAGCAGGCCTTGGAGAGGCAACAGTTCATTGCAGAAGAGATCGAGAAACTTGAGGCAGCTAGTTTGGTAAGAGGAGTGCTGCATCCCACGTGGTTGGCAAATCCAGTAGTAGTCCGGAAGGCTAACGCGAAGTGGAGGCTTCGCATAGATTTCACAGATCTCAACAAGGCTTGCCCGAATGACCCATTTCGCTTTTCACTTATCGACCAGATTGTGGATTCTACTTCAGGTTGTGATTTTCTCTCCTTTCGGGACGCATGCTCTTGGTATCACCAAATCTTCATGTCCAAAGAAGATCAAGAGAAGACGTTGTTCATCACTCCATGTGGTACGTACTGCTTTGTTCGCATGCCATTCATATTAAATAGTGTCGGGTCCACTTTTGCAAGGGCAATCCAGATTGGTTTTGAGCCACAGCTGCACAGAAACATAGAAACCAATATGGATGATATTGTGGTCAACACGAAGGATAAGGCCACCCTTACTCAAGATTTGGAGGAGACATTTGCTAATCTGCACAGGATCAATCTAAAGCTCAAGCCGGAGAAGTGTGTATTTGGTGTTCCCTCCGGCAAGTTGCTTGGGTTCTTTGTATGCCATCGCGGGATCGAAGCCAACCCCGACAAGATAAAAGCCATCGAGCAAATCCAAGTGCCAAGGACAGTTAAGGATGTGAGGCGTCTGACAGGATGTGTTTCCGCCCTAAGAAGATTCATCTCCAAGTCTGCCGAGCGTGCCCTGTCGTTCTTCAAAATTTTGAAGAAGGTCAGTCCTATGAAGTGGACCCCAGAAGCAGATGCAGCTTTGCAAGATTTGAAGGCCTACTTGTCCTCTGTGCCTACCTTGGTTGCTCCCAAACCCCAGGAGCCATTGTTGCTATACTTGGCGGCAACCAACAAAGTGGTCAATGCGTCCTTGGTAGCGCAGCGAGTAGTGGATGAGGCAGAAAGTGAGCAGAGACGGGCAGAATCTGAGAAGGATCGGGACAGCAATGAGCATGGCAACGAGAGCAACCCAAGGAGGCGGCAAGGAAGAAAGTGGTGCAGCGCTAGTGTACTTCGTCAGCTCCTTGTTACAGGGGGCTAGATCGAGGTACTCTGGAGTGCAAAAGTTGATCTTTGGTCTCATTATGGCCTCAAGGAAACTTCGCCACTACTTCCAAGCCCATGAGATCATGGTTATTACTCGTGTTCCATTGTAAAGGATACTCTGAAACCTTGAGGCTACCGGCAGAGCAGTGGAGTGGGCTTTGGAGTTATCCAGCTTTCTTCTAAAGTTTTAGAGTGCATCAAATATTCAGAGCAAGGTGTTGGCAGAGTTTATTGGATAATGGACGCCAACCCCTGACGAGGAAGTGACAGAGACAGTTATCCCCTGCAAGGAAACGCCCCAAAATGGATTATGTATTTTGATGGTGCTTTTTCCCTACAAGGTGCGGGAGCTGGTGTGCTTCTTGTGGCCCCCTCCGGAGAGCACTTGAAGTACGTCCTCCAAATGCATTTTGCCCGGGAAGAAGCCACCAAAAATACAGCTGAGTATGAAGGGCCCCTTCCGGGGCTCAGGATTGCAGCTGAATTGGGAATTAAGAAGTTGATCGTTCGAGGAGATTCACAGCTCGTGGCGAGACAAGTTAACAAGAATTACCAAAGTCCATTGATTGAGGCATACGTCGAGGAAGTGAGGAGATTGGAGGAGCACTTTGACGGATTGCAAACAGAGCACGTACCCCGTGTGGAAAACAGCATAACTGATCATCTGTCAAAGTGTGATGTGCAGAAGCTTCCTGTGGAACCAGGGACTTTTGTTCTCCACCTCACTCAGCCCTCTGTATCCCCAGCGACAATGGCCCGGAAAAGGAGAAAGTTGGACTACGGTAAGCCTCTCCCGATAGAGCCGTCTGCTCCTGGCAGAGACCCTATCGGAAACAACTCCTCACAGCCTGCCGGACCACCCCTCCAGCTGGGCCCATGGACCCCGCGAATGAGGCACGTGCCCGCGCAGAAGAGGAGGTGCCTGTCACGCCCAATATGCGATCCTATCCGAGAGGAACTCGAAGGACCCACCAAGGATAGAGCCACATATTGAAACGCTTTTGCAAGGTGGATATCCTTACATCGTACCGTTGCATACAAAGGCATACAAATGCCAGAGGAATACATCAATACATGATACATAAGATCAACATCCGACTACAGATGAAACAAAAACAGAAACTCAAACGACATCCACCCTGCTAGCCCAGGCTGCCGACCAGGAACCTATCCCAAGATCGACAAAGAAGAAGGCAAACTCCAAAATAAGCAAACATCGCTCTCACATCAGATCATCGCATTACCTGCACCTGCAACTGTTTTTGTAGTAATCTGTGAGCCACGAGGAGTCAGCAATCCCATTACCATGGGTATCAAGACTAGCAAAGCTTAATGGGTATGGAAAGGATAAGTGGTGAGGTTGCAGCAAGCGACTAAGCATTGTATGGTGGCTAACTTATGAGTACAAGAGTAAGATGAGAAACTACACAAACGGTCGCAAACTAGTAATGATCAAGAAGTGATCCTGAACTATTCGGCATTCAATGTATCCTAGATTACCCTGGCCTCCCAAATTTTGAATGAGTCCATCCGAGATTAAATGGCAGAATAGTCTTCTATGGAACAAGCCATTCGAATCTGAGCTTTATGCCGGAAATCTTATTAGGTGTCTGATACGTCTCCAACGTATCTATAATTTTTTATTGTTCCATGCTATCATGTTATCTGTTTTGGATGTTTAATGGGCTTTATTATACACTTTTTTATTATTTTTGGGACTAACCTACTAACCGGAGGCCCGGTGCAAATTGTTGTTTTTTTTGCCTATTTCAGTGTTTCGCAAAAAAGGAATATCAAACAGAATCCAAACGGAATGAAACCTTCGGGGGAGTTATTTCTGGAACAAACACAATCCAGGAGACTTGGAGTGGACGTCAAGCAAGCAACGAGGAAGCCACGAGGCAGGGAGGCGCGCCCAGGGGGCTAGGCGCGCCCCCACCCCTCATGGGCCCCTCGTGGCTCCCCTGACTGACTTCTTTCGCCTATATATACTCATATACCCCAAAAACATCCAAGAGCACCACGAAACCCTATTTCCACCGCCGCAACCTTTTGTACCCATAAGATCCCATCTTGGGGCCTTTTCCAGCGCTCCACCGGAGGGGGAATCAATCACGGAAGGCTTCTACAACAGTCTTCTGAATTCTTTTCTGTATGATTGGTTATCTTTCCAAGTCTCTTCGAATTATCAGTTTGGTTTGGCCTACTAGATTGATCTTTCTTGCAATTGGAGAAGTGCTTAGCTTTGGGTTCAATCTTGCGGTGTCCTTTCCCAGTGACATCAGGGGCAGCAAGGCACATATTGTATTGTTGCCATCGAGGATAAAAATATGGGCTTTATATCATATTGCTTGAGTTTATCCCTCAACATCATGCCATCTTGCCTAATGTGTTACTCTATTCTTATGAACTTAATACTCTAGATGCATGCTGGATAGCGGTCGATGTGTGGAGTAATAGTAGTAGATGCAGAATCGTTTCGGTCTACTTGTCACGGACGTGATGCCTATATACATGATCACTCCTAGATATTCTCATAATTATGCGCTTTTCAATCAATTGCTCGACAGAAATTTGTTCACCCACCGTAGATGCTATCTTGAGAGAAGCCACTAGTGAAACCTATGGCCCCCGGGTCTATTTTCCATCATATAAGTTTCCAATATATTTTAATTTGCAATCTTTACTTTCAATCTATATCACAAAAATACCAAAAAAATATCTTATTATCTCTATCAGATCTCACTTTTGCAAGTGGCCGTGAAGGGATTGACAACCCCTTTATCGTGTTGGTTGCAAGGTTCTTATTTGTTTGTGTAGGTACAAGGCGACTTGCGTGTAGTCTCCTACTAGATTGATACCTTGGTTCTCAAAACTGAGGGAAATAATTACGCTACTTTGCTGCATCACCCTTTCCTCTTCAAGGGAAAACCAACGCAGTGCTCAAGAGGTAGCAAGAAGGATTTCTGGCGCCGTTGCCGGGGAGGCTTATACCAAGTCAAGTCAAGATTTGATCTCCTGCCAACGTGCGATTTCTAGCGCCGTTGCCGGGGAGTCTACACACAAGTCAATACATACCAAGTACCCATCACAAACTCTTATCCCTCGCATTACATTATTTGCCATTTGCCTCTCGTTTTCCTCTCCCCCACTTCACCCTTGCCGTTTTATTCGCCTTCTTTTTCTATTCTTCTCTTTTCGCTTGCTTCTTGTGTATCCGTGTGTTAGATCATTTGCCTTGCTGTCATGGCTAGTCCTTCTATCATTGTTAGTTGTCGGTGTACTAGAGTAGGGGTACCCTAGTACCCCGAACTCGTGAACGGGCAGTTGCAGCGCCCCACGGCAGGGCTGGCCTGATGACCGCCAAGGTCCTCAGCGGCTCCTTTGGAGCCATTCAAGAACAAAGTAGTGAGACCCGGCAAGAAGAGCTTGCCGGGAAGGCCACTCAGGTAGCCGAAGGAACAAGGCCCGGCAAGAGGAGCTTCTTGGGGAAGGCTTGGTGGGCGCCGAGCCCCAGACGCGACAAGGTTCTGCCGGCAAGGCGCTTGCCGGGCGGGCGACCTCTCTTCATCTCCGCTCCAGCTCACCCGCCAACGTGTCACCACGGGCTCTCCCAAGCACGCTGCGTGTCGACGGGCTGTGCCGCCAGCGGGAACAACGACAAGCGGCGCCGACAAGCTACCATCGTGGCAAGCAGAGGTGCACTTGACGGTCCTGTTAATCGTTCGGGCGATCGAGACGGGCATTGATGACTCTTGTCCCTTGCCGTCGAGTTAGGTATAGATTCTGTACCTTTGCATAAAGCGGTGTACCAACCTATGTTTTACTATCTTACCTTGTCTACTTGCCACATGTGGTAACCCCTTGTGCCTATAAAAGGAGGCCCGAGTGCAACGAGAAAGGGTTCGGCTCAGCTCCGCTTAGTTCATCCTACTCATACGAAACCACACCCGGCTAGGTCTTGTAGCTCCCATTGCTCCCTAGCAAGAACACAAGATAATCCACTAAAGCAGCAGTAGGAGTATTATCTCTCGGAGAGCTCGAAGCTGGGTAAGCCTGCTCGTGTGCATCGCCTCGATCCGCTCTTTGTGCAATCTCTGCCCCCTCCGAACCACAAGGGACCCAGGTCCGTGAGGTGTTCGTGGGACACGATCAGCCCTCCCGACATCTTTGGCGCGCCCGGTAGGGCGTCGAGGCTGTGTGAACCCGATCCGGTAGTCACACGAGCAACTCCATCAACATCTTCGTCAACATGGCGCCGAAGAAGAAGTCTTCGGCAGTAGCAGAGCCATCCGCGTCGAACCCACCACCACCGGAGCTGTCAGGTGGTGGGGGAAACGCTGGCGGAGGAACAGGCGTCGACGAGAGAGCCCACAACGCCGCCAGGTCCAAAGACAAGGCAGCGCAGGCGTCGGCGTCTGAATCTTCACCGCGTCCTTCTCAGGAGGCGCGAGACAGACAGCGTCGTGAAGCTCGCGGCACCATACGCTCGTTGGACCAAGCCCAAGCTGGGGGATCCCGAGGCCCTCGAGACCCGCATGCACCCCAGCATGCTGGTACGAGCGGAGTACGGTCGCTTGGGTGGGATGCTGCTCCTCCTAACTTGGTTAGGAGTCCGAGCACGTCCCGTTCTTCGCTCCGTACGCCGTTGCCGCCAACCACACCAGCGGAAGCCTTGGCAAGAGCTCAGTTACTTCTAGACTACCCTCCAACGGCCGACAAGGTCGACGAATGGAGGGCCACAATTCAGAGTCTCATCGCCTTCGCCAACGGCGACGTCCCGCGGCAACCGAGTGCCTCGCAGCCGCGGCAAGGCGAGAAGGCGCGAGCTGATGGCGATGAGACTTACGGGGGAGCAGCCACCGTGCACTCACCTTCCCGAAGGCCAAGATCGCCGACTCGCCGGATCCACCTCGACAGCGACTCCACAGCGTCGTCGGATCCGCGAACTCGTCGCGACCAGCGCCAAGTTCTCCGAGAACGGCAAGAAGAAGACGCTCGAACCCGTATCGAGCGCCAAAGAGAAGCGCGCCGTCAATCTGACCAACGCGCCGGGCCAACCGTCGACATGCATGCGCCAGGGGAACCAGGTGACTTACCGTATGCGGTAGGTTGCCCTGCGTTCACCCGTGAGCTGCGGCAAGTCCGGTGGCCCGACAAGAAAAATTTCAAACCAGATGTGCGAGAGAAGTATGACGGCAGGACACACCCATCGGAGTTCCTCAGCATCTACACCATCACGGTGCAAGCCGCGGGGGGACGAGACGACAAGATCCTCGCCAATTACTTTCCCTTGGTGCTCAAGCCAAACGTCAGATCCTGGCTCATGCACTTGCCGGACAGGTCTATTTCTTCTTGGGCAGATTTGTGCCACCAGTTTGTTGGCGCCTTCACAGGCGGCCACAAGCCTCATGGCCAGGAGAGTGACCTCCACCTGCTTGCCCAGAAGGAGGGAGAATCCCTGCGCAAGTTCATCCAGAGATTCAGTTGAGTGCACTACAACATCCCAGACGTCCACCCTGCTGCAGTGATCGGTCGTTTCATCGAATGTACGAAACCGCAGGATGAGGGAGGAGATGGCGATGTGCAAAGTGAAAGACGTCAGCGAGCTTTACGCCCTGGCCGACAAGTGTGCACGAGCTGAAGAAGGAAGAAGACTCCCAGGAGAGAATGTGGGAGCAGAGTCTGACAGTGAGGAAATCGTCCCGGCAAGAAAAAGCCGGCGGCGAAACAACAGAAAAAGAAAGAACCCAAGGGAAATTATCAAACAAGAAAATCACCTGCAATGGGATCTGTTGCCGCAGCCTCTACTACCGGAGGGTCGTCGGCGCTGGTCCTTGTCGGGGAAGCTCCCCTTGTCGGAGAGGCCTCCCTCGCCGGAGAGCGCTCCCTTGGCGGAGAGTTTTCCCTCGGCGGCGTAGTTGAAGCAAGCAGAACTTCGGGAGCGACCTCCGGAGCTTCCTGATGAGGCTGCTCTGCTCCTACACAATTCAGTAAATCAGATATCAATAACGGAGAAACACCCAAGCACGCCTAACCATGAGAAGTATACCAAACACTTACGCTGGGGGCTGCTCTGTTGAAGGGTTGCCGGGTCCGGCAAGGGAGTTCCAGACATGCCCCCTGTCGCCCCAGGGGAGTCATCTGAGACGACGACCACCGGCGTCTTGGCCCTCTTCAGCGCCCTCTGAGCTAACGTCCTAAAGAAGAAGGTTCAGAGTGAAGCCAGTCAATTATAAAGATAAAACAATAAATTAGAGGATTACAAGTAGCAGCGACAAGATCTAACTCTTCCTCTTCTTCCTCGGAGCTGAGAGCGGAGAGATCAAACTCTGCTCCGGCGCGACGGATTGGGGGAGAAGACTCCCTCTGACGCTTGGCGGGTGCAGGGGCCGCGACTCCAGAAGACCCTGCGCCCGTCACCGTGGCGGAATGAGGCGCCTCCTGCTGCACGGTATTTGCTGGCGCGAGGCGCTGCCGGGCGGCGAGGCGGCTGCTGGACCATAGGCCGCCCCGCCACTTCTCCAGTCTTGCGGAGGCGTCTCCTTGGCGGCACAGCAGGCCCCTCTTGCGGCAAGCTACTTGACGGCGGAGGAGAGGCGTCCCCGGCAGGCTCGCTCGGTTCGTTATCGGGCTCGGGCTGCTCCTCCTCACCTACGAACTCTTCTCGGTCGGCAAGGCTTACCGCCTCGGCCCTCTCCGCCTCCTCGACAGTAAACCCAGACGCGCCGGCGGCAGTAGCCTCTGCAGCCTCCTCCAACCTCGTGGCGATGCGCGCCATCTCCTGCTCAGTGGTGTCGCGAGTGAGCCGCCTCTGCTCGTCGGCGCGGATCGGCACTTCAACTAAGTTGTCGAAGAACTGCTGCACTATGTCATAGGCAGGCTCCTGCCAAGTTGGAACGATTCCATGGGAATCGCACAACGCATTATCGCGCCGGATCTTTGTCAAGCGGCAATTGTTGCACAAGGCACAACTCCCTCGCAACATGCACCATCCGGGTTATCTGCTTGAGCTTGAACAGCTCCCGCAGCATGCCGTCAAGCTCCAAGGTAGTGAAATTCCAATTCAGACACTGGGCGCAGCCTCATGATATCTGCCGCCGCTGGAATTCCCAAGCAGGCTTCCCTCTCTCTGCAAGGGCGCAATGCGACGGCGAAGGAAGTCGCGCCAACTGCTCCGACAAGAAGCCCTGCTTGCGGAGACGCAAAATCCTAGTCGTGGCAATCTTCAACTTGTCGTCCTCTGGCGCCAAGTTGCTCCAATCGCTGCCACGAACTATGGGGGTCCGCGCAGGCGGTGAAAGGCTGTGGCTCCTCCTCTAAAATCCAACACCAGTCAGCTCTCCTCCTCCCACTTATCGCACAACTCTCCGTCAAGATACGCTTCCTTCTTGCCGATCCTAGAGGTCCATGCAATTCCTCCGCAAGCGGCTCTCTCTCTCTCGCTGGGTGAGAAGTAGTGACGGAAAAGTGCGACATTTGGATGGACCCGACGAAGTTCTCGCAGAGGTGTGCGAAACGGCCATGGTGAGGATAGCGTTGGGGTGAAGTCAAGGAGGCGGAGGCCATATGTGTTCATAACATCGCAGAAAAATTCAGAAAAAAAGGGCAGAGCCCGCACTGTAAGAAAATCGCGAAGAAGGGGTACCCGATGGAGACCTTAGCAGATGTGGCGGCGGAGATGACCCTCGTCGCGCGATGCGCACGGGTCTCCGTCGACAGTAAGAGATAGTACAGCTCCGCAGCTCCTTCTGTTGAGAAGGGATCAAGAGGCCCGCTCTTTCCAGCAGCGCCATGAGCCGCTGCGCCTCGGCCGATTTCACGCCTTTTCCCTTATCGGCCTTCGGAGCCATAGGGAGTGGTGGAGGAGGAAGCCGACGGCGTTGGTGGCACCGGAGGCAGTGGAGGGGGCGGAGCGACGCTCTCTCTGGGCTCGAGAAGAAAGGGGAAAGCGACGGGGGTTTCTGATGTGACAGCAAGGGCAAGTGGGCGTCCTGCCCCTATTCCCCCGCTTATAAAGGGGAGAGGGGACGGGCGTTCCGATTTTTCCCATTAAAGAAAGCCCCACGATCTCCCCCATGACGCCACGTCCGGTGCGTGTCGTTCGTGGGAGACGTGGTGGGTCCAAGGCAAATAACGGCGTAATCAAGACCACACGTGTCCGCAGACCTTTGCTCAGGCCCGCCCAATGAGCTTGGCGCCGTGTGTGGCCCAGGCCCGGGGGCTCCTGTCGGTGTACTAGAGTAGGGGTACCCTAGTACCCCGAACTCGTGCACGGGCAGTTGCAGCGCCCCACGGCGGGGCTGGCCTGATGACCGCCAAGGTCCTCAGCGGCTCCTTTGGAGCCATTCAAGAACAAAGTAGTCGAGACCCCGGCAAGAAGAGCTTGCCGGGAAGGCCACTCAGGGCGCGAAGGAAACAAGGCCCCGGCAAGAGGAGCTTGCCGGGAAGGCTTGGTGGGCGCCGAGCCCCCAGACGCGACAAGGTTCCTGCCGCGGCAAGGCGCTTGCCGGGGCGGGCGACCTCTCTTCATCTCCGCAATAGCTCACCCGCCAACGTGTCACCACGGGGCTCTCCCAAGCACGCGTGTCGACGGGCTGTGCCGCCAGCGGGGAACAGCGACAAGCGGCGCTGACAAGCTACCATCGTGGCAAACGGAGGTGCACTTGACGGTCCTTGTTACACTGTTCGGGCGACTGAGACGGGCATTGATGACTCTTGTCCCTTGCCGTCGAGTTAGGTATAGATTACTGTACACTGCATAAAGCGTGTACCAACCTATGTTTTACTATCTTACCCTTGTCTACTTGCCACATGTGGTAACCCCTTGTGCCTATAAAAGGAGGCCCGAGTGCAACGAGAAAGGGTTCGGCTCAGCTCGGCTTAGTTCATCCTACTCATACGAAACCACGCCCAGGCTAGGTCTTGTAGCTCCCATTGCTCCCTAGCAAGAACACAAGATAATCCACTAAAGCAGCAGAGGAGTATTATCTCTCGGAGAGCTCAAGCTGGGTAAGCCTGCTCGTGTGCATCGCCTCGATCCGCTCTTTGTGCAATCTCCGCCCCCCTCCGAACCACAAGGGACCCAGGTCCCGTAGGTGTTCGTGGGACACGATCAGCCCTCCCCGACATTAGTACTCCCGATCATGAAGTTCTTAATTTGAAACAAAGGGAGGGAGAAAATCTAAAAGATGCTTGGCATAGAACTTGTAATGCTTAGAATAGATCTACTAGGAAGCAATCTACTTCCGTTCTTCTTCCCAATTTTTTATGTAGGCATCACCCCTTGGAATAGATATATTCTTGATACCATTACCGGAGGGAAATTCTTGGGTAGCCATACTTTTGATTGTTATAATGCTATGATAGATTTGTTTGGCCCACCACCTCCTTTTGTTAATGGAACTATTTTAACTTTGGAGCATGTGATGCAAAGGCTTGAAATTATTGAAAATAAAGTTGCCACTGTAGAGTTGATTGAGAATTTTGATAAAAAGATCCACAACCAGATTAACCAATATGGATCTAAGGTAGGAGTTAATTTGAATTTTTTTAAAGAAAAAGAACCCATAGTTAACGAAAAGATAGATCAAGATTCCACAAGAATTGATAAACTTGAGGATTTTATTACCAACTTAGGGTCTGCTTTTTCTTCCATGAAAAAACCTCCAAATCCTCCTAATGCCAAAGTTGCCAAATTGATGTATGTGCCTAAAAATAAATGTGAATCTTCTAGTAAGGAAAATGCGGATCTCAAATCCATAAGTGTTCACCCCAACTTTTTCGCTATCATTAAGGAACCTTTTGCTACAAATGATTTTCTCGATTTCTTGCCTAGGAGTTTGATCATTAATAAAAAGAAGCAAACTCCTAAGGGTTATAAGTGTTCAATTGAAGAATTGCCTACCAAAGATGATAATACCTAGATATATTCTTGCCTTTATGCCTAGCTAGGGGCGTTAAACAATAGCACTTGTTGGGAGGCAACCCAATTTTATTTTTGTTTCTTGCTTTTTGTTTCTGTTTAGTAATAAATAATTCTTCTAGCCTCTGTTTGGATGTGTTTTTATGTTTTAATTAGTGTTTGTGCCAAGTAGAACCAATAGGATCTTCTTGGGTGATAGTTGTTTGATCTTGCTGAAAAAGACAGAAACTTTATGCTCATGAAAATAATTGTTATAATTCAGCATAACGTGACAAAATACCAATTCTTTTTGAAGTAGATCAATACACAAATTATACAGGTTGTCCTAGTTTTTCAGAATTTTTGGAGTTCCAGAAGTATCCGAACAAATCTGATTGTTGCAGACAGTTCTGTTTTTGACAGAATCTGTTTTTCGTGTGTTGTTTGCTTATTTTGATGAATCTATGGCTAGTATCGGCGGGTATGAACCATAGAGAAGTTGGAATGCAGTAGGTTTAACACCAATATAAATAAAGAATTAGTTCATTACAGTACCTTGAAGTGGTGATTTGTTTTCTTATACTAACGGGGCTCATGAGATTTTCTGTTGAGTTTTGTGTTGTGAAGTTTTCAAGTTTTGGGTAAAGATTTGATGGATTATGGAATAAGGAGTGGCAAGAGCCTAAGCTTGGGGATGCCCAAGGCACCCCAAGGTAAAATTCAAGGACAACCAAAATCCTAAGCTTGGGGATGCCCCAAAAGGCATCCCCTCTTTCGTCTTCGTCCATCAGTAACTTTACTTGATGCTGTATTTTTATTCACCACATGATATGTGTTTTGCTTGGAGTGTCTTGCATGATTTGACTCCTTGATTTTTAGTTTACCACAATCATCCTTGCTGTACACAACTTTTGGAGAGACACACATGAATCGGAATTTATTAGAATACTCTATGTGCTTCACTTATATCTTTTGAGCTAGATAGTTTTGCTCTAGTGCTTCACTTATATCTTTTAGAGCAAGGTGGCGGTTTTATTTTATAGAAATTATTGATCTCTCATGCTTCACTTATATTATTTTGAGAGTTCTTTAGAACAGCATGGTAATTTTCTTTGGTTATAAAATTAGTCCTAATATGATAGGCATCCAAGTGGGTATAATAAAAACTTTCATAAAAAGTGCATTGAATACTATGAGAAGTTTGATACTTGATGATTGTTTTGAGATATGAAGATGGTAATTTTAGAGTCGTGCTAGTTGAGTAGTTGTGAATTTGAGAAATACTTGTGTTGAAGTTTGCAAGTCCCGTAGCATGCATGTATGGTAACCGTTATGTAACAAATTTGAAACATGGGGTGTTCTTTGATTGTCATCCTTATGAGTGGCGGTCGGGGACAAGCGATGGTATTTTCCTACAAATCTATCCCCCTACGAGCATGCGCGTAGTGCTTGGTTTTTGATGACTTGTAGATTTTTGCAATAAGTATGTGAGTTCTTTATGACTAATGTTGAGTCCATGGATTATACGCACTCTCACCTTTCCATCATTGCTAGCCTCTTCGGTACCATGCATTGCCCTTTCTCACCTTGAGAGTTGGTGCAAACTTCGCCGGTCCATCCAAACCCCGTGATATGATACGCTCTATCACACATAAACCCCCTTATATCTCCCTCAAAACAGCCACCATACCTACCTATTATGGCATTTCCATAGCCATTCCAAGATTTATTGCCATGCAACTTTCCAACGTTTCATTTATTATGACACGCTTCATCATTGTCATATTGCCTTGCATGATCATGTAGTTGACATCGTATATGTGGCAAAGCCACCATGCATAATTTACCATATATGTCATTCTTGATTCATTGCCCATCCCGGTACACCGCCGGAGGCATTCATATAGAGTCATACTTTGTTCCAGTATCGAGTTGTAATCATTGAGTTGTAAATAAATAGAAGTGTGATGATCATCATTACTAGAGCATTGTCCAAAAAAAGGAAAGGCCAAAGATAAGAAAGGCCCAAAAAAAGAAATAAAAGGGACAATGCTACTATCCTTTTTTCCACACTTGTGCTTCAAAGTAGCACCATGATCTTTATGATAGAGAGTCTCTTGTTTTGTCACTTTCATATACTAGTGGGAACTTTTCATTATAGAACTTGACTTGTATATTCCAACAATGGGCTTCCTCAAATGCCCTAGGTCTTCATGAGTAAGCAAGTTGGATGCACACCCACTTAGTTTCTTTTGTTGAGATTTCATACATTTATAGCTCTAGTGCATCCGTTGCATGGCAATCCCTACTCCTTGCATTGACATCAATTGATGGGCATCTCCCTAGCCTGTTGATTAGCCGCGTCAATGTGAGACTTTCTCCTTTTTTGTCTTCTCCACACAACCCCCATCGTTATATTCTATTCCACCCATAGTGCTATGTCCATATGGCTCACGCTCATGTATTGCGTGAAAGTTGAAAAAAGTTTGAGATTACTAAAGTATGAAACAATTGCTTGGCTTGTCATTGGGGTTGTGCATGATGAGAGCATTCTTGGGTGACGAAAATGAAGCATAGCCAAACTATATGATTTTGTAGGGATGAACTTTCTTTGGCCATGTTATTTTGAGAAGACATAATTGCTTAGTTAGTATGCTTGAAATATTATTATTTTTATGTCAATATTAAACTTTTGTCTTGAATCTTTCGGATCTGAACATTCATGCCACAATAAGAGAAATACTTAGAAAATTGCGTTAGGTAGCATTCCACATCAAAAATTCTGTTTTTATCATTTACCTACTCGAGGACGAGCATGAACTAAGTTTGGGGGTGCTTGATACGTCTCCAATGTATCTATAATTTTTTATTGTTCCATGCTATTATGTTATCTGTTTTGGATGTTTAATGGGCTTTATTGTAAACTTTTAAATTATTTTTGGGACTAACCTACTAACCGGAGGCCTAGTGCAAATTATTGTTTTTTTGCCTATTTCATTGTTTCGCAGAAAAGGAATATCAAATGGGATCCAAAAGGAATGAAACCTTCAGGAGAGTTATTTTTGGAACAAACGCAATCCAAGAGACTTGAAGTGGACGTCAAGCAAGCAACGAGGAAGCCACGAGGCAGGGAGGCGCGCCCAGGGGGTAGGCGCGCACCCCACCCTCGTGGCCCCCCTCGTGGCTCCCCTGACCGACTTCTTTCGCCTATATATACTCATATACCCCTAAAATATCCGAGAGCACCACGAAACCCTATTTCCACCACCGCAACCTTCTGTACCCGTGAGATCCCATCTTGGGGACTTTTCTGGCGCTCCGACAGAGGGGGAATCGATCACGGAAGGCTTCTACATCAACACCATAGCCTCTCCGATGATGTGTTAGTAGTTTACCACAGACCTTCGGGTCCATAGTTATTAGCAAGATGGATTCTTCTCTCTCTTTGGATCTCAATACAAAGTTCTCTTTGATTCTCTTAGAGATCTATTCAATGTAATTCTTTTTGCGGTGTGTTTTTCGAGATCCGATGAATTGTGGGTTTATGATCAAGATTATCTATGAACAATATTTGAATCTCCTCTGAATTCTTTTATGTATGATTTGATATCTTTGCAAGTCTCTTCGAATTATCAGTTTGGTTTGGCCTACTAGATTGATCTTTCTTGCAATGGGAGAAGTGCTTAGCTTTGGGTTCAATCTTGTGGTGTCCTTTCCCAGTGACAGCAGGGGCAGCAAGGCACGTATTGTATTGTAGCCATCGAGGATAAAAAGATGGGGTTTATATCATATTGCTTGAGTTTATCCCTCTACATCATGTCATCTTGCCTAATGTGTTACTCTGTTCTTATGAACTTAATACTCTAGATGCATGCTGGATAGCGGTCGATGTGTGGAGTGGAGTAATAGTAGTAGATGCAGAATCGTTTCGGTCTACTTGTCACGGACGTGATGCCTATATACATGATCATGCCTATATATTCTCATAACTATGCGCTTTTCTATCAATTGCTCGACAGTAATTTTTTCACCCACCGTAGATGCTATCTTGAGAGAAGCTACTAGTGAAACCTATGGCCCCCGGGTCTACTTTCCATCATATAAGTTTCCAATCTATTTTACTTTGCAACCTTTACTTTCAATCTATATCATAAAAATACCAAAAAGATTTATCTTATTATCTCTATCAGATCTCACTTTTGCAAGTGGCCGTGAAGGGATTGACAACCCCTTTATCGCGTTGGTTGCAAGGTTCTTATTTGTTTGTGTAGGTACAAGGCGACTTGCGTGTAGTCTCCTACTGGATTAATACATTGGTTCTCAAAAGTGAGGGAAATACTTGCGCTACTTTGCTGCATCACCCTTTCCGCTTCAAGGGAAGACCAACGCAGTGCTCAAGAGGTAGCAGTGTCTCCGATCTTGAGCTTTATGCGGGACTGCTTTCGAGCTCCAGCGTCAAATTGCATTCGAGCTCCAATGATGATCAGCGTCCGAGGTATCATAGATTACCTCGGTCTTTCAAAATTGGAGAAATTCATCTGAGCTTAATGCCGGAAATGCCCTCTAGGGAGCAAGCCACTTGTGCCCGAGCTTTATGGCAGATTGCTTCCGAGGTGGTGCACCACCCCGCCCGTGGCCCGATTTTTTGTGGACAGTTTTGATTGGTGCAATTCATTCTCTGCCAAGATATATAGCCAGTAGCCCTCAAGGTGTGTGTCGGTCTAAAACCCGAGATGCACCTGAAGGATGACATAAAACTACTGATCCTAGTAGCCCCTGAGACTCAGGTAGATTCGTCAAATCGGCCCGAGGATCAACTCCTAGATCGGCAGCATACTTTGGAACACAAAAGGGGTGCGCACAGACCTCGAAACTCAGGTTGGATGCGGATGTCCAACCTGAGGACCATAATCTCCTCGGAATGTGTATTGCACTTAAATTTTCTGCATTGAATTGTCAATGTAGTAGCCCCCGAGACTTGGGTTGGGCAATATGGCCGACCCTAGGATCAGACCTCCTCGGGAATTAGTTGAATTGTCATGTGTGTTTTGACAATACCGAGGTGGATTTCAGCAGGAAAGATGTCGAACTGTAGTTTTAGAAAAGAGTTTCACGCCGAACACTTCCACCAAGAGAATGCCTCGCTGAAAGGAAAACATAAAAAAGGTTAAAGATGTTATAAGCTCAAAAGACCTAAAAACATGCGTAAAAAACTTTACGTCTAGATTGAATCAAGCTTTTTTTGTGCCAATACGAAATTGGTCTTAAAATGTTGCTTCCGTCGTGCTTTGACATGACACATCTGATATATAGACTTCAAGTGGGCCAGCCTTCGGCTTCAACCTCCCTATCCCGAAGGCGGGGTGCTTCTCAGGCCAGTTTAGCGAACTAAATGCGAGCGGCTTTAGAGAGAAACCAGGCTACCCGGCTATTCATCATGCACTTGAGCCGAGAAAGGAGTGGTAGAAAAAGACTTTGCAATGACTAAGAATAAAACATCTGTTATAAAATGACTCATAATAATTTAAGATCCCCCAAGTGACTTGGGTAGAAGATTTTTATGTATAATGATTATATGTACCGAAGTACTTATATAATATCTTGGTTCGTCCGAACTTTGAACGCGTATTACCCGACTGTCGGCTTCTCCCTCTTCGGCCAAGGGGCAAAAAGTGTTATCTACTCCACCTACCAAGAATATCGGCGGTGTTTCAGATAACCAGGCAATCAGGCCATGAGGCTGTAATGGACAAAGCACGCCCAGGGAACTTATGCTATATTACTTATGTAACGTAAGAAGCATATTCAAAGAAAATAGTGCCCCCAATGGTACCTTTCTTTGGTCGCTCATGATTACTATGAGACAAATGCAATAGATTTGTGTACGCGTGAGTTTTGTCGTGTGCCGACCATAGTTGAAAACAATAAGAGCGCTAGCTTTCGGCTTCACCCGTCTGAGGTACGAGTTAGGATGACGCAATCGTAAGAATCACAGAGGTTCTCCCTTTACTCCCTAGGCAAACAATCGGGGACATAGGGTAAGCACAGGAGCCAAGCAACCCAGCTTTGCATAACACTTAAGTCAACATGATGCATATTTTGGCATAATACACGAGCAAGGAAAGAAGTTGTACAATAATAATCACATGCAAAGAGAAAAAGTTTCATAAAGGATGCCCCCAAGTAAATGGGGTATTTGAATTTGTTTGTAACAAACAAACTTTTGACAAAGAAACTTTTTCACAAAAAGTATAATGCTTGGTCATACCAAACAAAATTTAAAACTATAAGTTTTGAGCATGAAAGCGACTTAGCTGGTTAATGTGTTCGGTGTGACATGGGCCGAGCTTGTAGCGGCTCAAGGTCCCAGCTCCCAAGCCGGTCTTGACGTACCCGAGCGACGAGCTCGGCTTGACGGAGTGATAGCACAATAGTGCCGAAGTGTCGAGACGAAACCCTGGTCCAACCGAGGAGACAGAGTAGTTCAGCAGCGTGAAAGTGAAGCCCCCACGTCAGCCGACGTGTCGAAACAGGTCAGCATTGCGGACGTCGCTTTGATGAAGGGACGGCGCGATAATGGCGACACAGGGTATCACACCATGGTGACGGTGGAATTTGGTTGATGGAGACGGGAGGAAGACTCTGTACGCCGAGGTGACCGCGCGACGCAGCAAAAATTGATTATCTTCACACATAAAATAGTGCAAGGCAGAAGTAATAATAATAAAACGCTTCAAAACAAAAATTAAAAATTCATCCAATTAATTAATTTGAGTGAAACAAATAATTAAAGGAACACCGCCTGGACATGGGGGTCGGCTTGACGGAGTGGAGGCATCAAAGTGTCATTGCAGATCAAAATTTGTCGAACAATGATGTTGTCGGGCTGCTGACAGAAAACCAGTCCATTGTATAACGGCGACTACGAGGGAGACACGACTGTAGAGCTACCACAATGAAAATTCCCAAACCATAGAAGACATATTCTGGGATATTGTGTACCACTTCTTCAAGTATGCACAACTGCACGTGCGCCCTTGAGAAGCCGGTCTAGTTCGAGCTAAGCAGACCATCTCATGGAGACCGCGTTACACAGTCCAAGCCAATTGCCTGCGCACATAATATATGGTAAGCCAAAAATAATAACAAACAAAGGTAATGATAATATATATATATATATATATATATATATATATATATATATATATATATATATATATAATTCTTCTACTTAATTAATTTAAGTGAAGTAAACAATTAAGAGAATATGGCGTGTCGTTGATGTCGGTATATGTTGGAAATCCGCATGATGACGCCATTGTCGGAAATCCGCATGATGACGATGACGGCACAATGTGATGACCACATAGCTAGAATTTGCACGGCTGGCCGGGTTGCGGTTGCAGTGTCCACTGAATTATGGATGAAGTCGGCTCACCAGATGCTGACCAGACTGGAATCAGACGTCTGTCGCGGGGTGGTCCAAACTGTAAACCAGTCACAGAAAATCTATGCAAAAAATTTAATGCAAACCAGCAGAAATTTTTCTATATATGTAAAAACTAATGCATATACGGTTAATTAGAAAAATAGAACCTGATGTTTCTATTTGGATAGCACGGCAGGGAACTCCGTGAAGTGAAAAATGTGCAGACGAAAAGACTAGTATTGTCTTGCATGGAGATCAAACTTCGGAAGGAGTGGTGACCTATTAGATATGAGTGGAATTCCTCACGTGGATGTTCACTAGTGGTCAGTCTTCAAGGAGTAAGGCTAGCCATAGTGGGAGTAACTTAGGTAATAACTTAACACATCCGAAGAAAATTTTGCTTATGTGGCAAGTATTTAATGAGGAAAGAGGTGCTTGTGGTAACATAATATGTTACTATAACATAGCGCTTTCCGAGGCAAAATAAGTCTATGAGATAATAAATGAAGCGATCTATGATACTACTACTATGTTACTTTCCACTATGGAGGTAGTAACTTACACTAGTGTCATATGCATGACACTAGTCTAAGTTACTCCCCACTATGACCAGCCTAATAACCATGGTGGCTGGTGCATATGCAGAGCGACTAGGTGCACGTGGGTGCCACCTTGGTCTTTGATACAGAAAACTGTCCAGGCCCCGATGGGGCAGCAGGGATCCATGCAGTGTAACTTTGTCGGCCATTGGAGTTCGGAACTGTAGATGTGTTCCGCCTGGACTTGCGTGCATGTACGCCGATCTCTCTATATTTAGATCGGATTGTCCTTGCCATCATCTAACGCTGCACATAGATGCTTTCATCCGAATTCCTCTCGATTTGATCTATCACAAATCTATGCACATAAGAGAGTGCAAACTAGTAATAATAGTTGAAAACAATGCATAATTAATTCATGTGAATTAAGTGATTGAAGAAAGATGGCCTGGCATTGAGATCATCTTGGTCGAGCGCGTATGTGGACGTAGGTCACTGTTCATGGAACGATGGTGTCAACGTGATGCGGCATCCGTCAGACCATGATTGCCGTGTTATACATCTTGGATCGCCTGGGAACGGCGACACCAAGTAGAAAAGCTGCACGCACAAAACAATGCGAGCCAAGAGAAAAATATCTAGGAGAAAATACTAGTTATTTAATAGAACTAGTTAATGAAACAGCCGCACCTGGTGGTTTGCTCGGTAGTAGTCATAGCAACCAAACCAAAAGAACTTTCCAGTAGTCCTAGTGCTTAGTGCCCACGTGAAGTCAAAACCGATCTGACCTTTATACAGGTTCCCACATAAACACACAGCTGGCTAAACGTCTTTTACATTGAGATGTGATGCTTGACCAAGGTTTGATCCCATCGGAGCTTGGGGTGCGTGAGGCCAGCCCTTGCATGCACCCACCTGGAGGAGCGGCCCGATCTGGCGCGCGCACCGCGCCTAGCCGGTCTGTATGAACCATAGAAGTTGATTGCTAGATATGATGCGGCCGCCGCTGACTAACATCATGATAATTTGTCCGTGATCTCAATTGTTCCTGCAAACAAAAATTTGCACAAGCTCACAGCAACAACCCTAATAGAGGCTAATTTAAAGGCACTAATTTAACTGAAAAGACAACACCTGATTTGGCGTTCGTTAAAGATCCCATCGCACCATGACGATCACCTAGCAGGCTCTCAATGAAAGCACCAATGTCAGTTCTATATCCGGCATATCTCGTAATATGGGCCCTAAGCTAGGCGTCTTGGAGCGATGGTAACACGGACACATGATTTTACCCAGGTTCGGGCTCTCTCGAAGAGATAATACCCTACGTCCTGCTTTTGATTGTATTCATATGGGGTGTAGTACAGAGTACATGTGTCTACCACGAGATTCTTCAAATGAATATTACATGATATATTGACTAGCCTGGCCCCGGTTTATATAATATATCAGAGGCCCAGGGTTTAGAAGAGTCCTCGTCTTGGGCGCCAAGTCTTGTGGAATATCCCTTGTATGCGGCATAGGCTGCTCGAACTAGTCCAATAGTAAATCATCATGGGGGTCCACAGCCTGACCCACTGGTCGGGAGACGACATGGTGAGTACCCCCTAGTCCAGGACGCCATTAGTGCTCCCTCGAGCGCGCCTACGAGGCTACAGCAGTCGAAAACTCACATGACGATGGTGCGGTCCTACCTCCTAAGGCCACCACCAAGAAGAAGAAGAAGCTCCTCCTCAAGGGTCGTCAGGAGGCTGGGGTGCCCGACGATCGTGCCTGAGGCCCCGTGCCCACTTCCGGGGCGCCCTTCCCTCTCACTTTGGCATGGTTCCCCCCTTCCATTCTCGCGGTAGCTTAGTGCTATACGTCGGCAGGACCCAGTCCCTAGGCAAGCTTCGATCGTCGCTAGTATGCCAAGTCGCGATGTCGTGGTCAAGGCCAGGAGGTGAGCGGCCCGAGGTCTGGTAAGAGCCCCTGAGGCACGATGCTCAGGAGGTCCCCTTTCGTGTGCAAGCGGCTCTCGAAGGACTGAAAGGGAAGTTTCCTTGCCCGGGCGAAATCGCCAGAGACAAAGCGCTGATTATGAGGTTCACGCATGCGCGTGCGAGGTGACTTATCTTTGCGAGCTTGCGGTGGTTCCTTTGCTGCGAGGGCGAACTTCTTGTGCGACATCAGGCTACGCCCTTCTCTGATGTCACCCTCCCAACCCGCAAGGCCCGTACCGACTTCATCTCCCCTGCTCATCTGGGTGCTACATCCTCGGGGCCCGGCCTCTCGAGCGAGGCTCGGCCGCCGCTGGTATGCTAGGTCGCGATGCCATGGTCAAGGCTAGGGGATGAGGGCTCGAGAGCCAGTAGGAACCCCTGAGTCGCGGTGCTCAAGGGCCCCCCCTTTAACGTGCAAGCGACTTGCGCGAGAAAAGAGTGGCTGGCTGTGATGGGGTGCCTAGGTGGGGTTGCGCCCTTCGACACGTAGCATGGCGCACTTCCATGGTCACGAGTGGTTGGTGAGGCCGCTCGTGGTCCTGACGAGGTGTTGGTGACGCGCGGGAAACTTCCCTTTCAGTCCTTCGGGAGCCGCTTGCGCGCCAAAGGCGAGCTCCTAAGCGTCACGCCTCAGGGGCTCTTACCGGACCTCGTGCCGCTCACTTCATGGCCTTGACCATGGCATTGCGACCTGGCATACTAGCAACTGCCGAAGCTTGCCTGGGGATTGGGTCCTGCCGGCGTAGAGCACTAAGCTACCGCGAGAATGAAACGGGGAACCATGCCAAAGCGAGAGGTGCAAACACAACATCGATTGGAAATGTTAACATTAAAGTGCGAGCATTACGGTTTTTACATACCCCCACGGGGCCCATCACGATTTTCGCGCAGGAATGAAGCAAAAGGAAAAACCTCCTGAGATCCATGGCCTTGGCAGCATCGCATGCGACGTCAGGATGGCATCTCTCCTCCCATAGGCCCGAGCGTTGCGACGTGGCAGCTCGTAGCTATTTACCTCGCTCGAGCCTGGTCCTGAGGAAGCGATGTTGCTGTTGGAGGAGTCGGGGACAAGACCAGGGGCAAGTTCACCACTGGTGGCTTCGCCGCCTCGCCGACTCATAGGGGAACCACTCCTGGATCGCCTTCCCTAGGGCAACACTCCAGACATAGGCTGTCCTCTCCGAAGACCTTGAAGAAGAGCGTCGACGCCCCGTCGTACTCGAAGTGGATGGCGTGTCCCTCCTGCGAGCGACAGGCATGGGCAATCGCTCACCATTCTCATGTCATGAAGACGTCGTCGGAGTGGAGGGCCCCGACCTCCGCCTCCAAAGCTTGGCTGCAGCAGCCGTCGTGCTGCAGCCACAGCTCCACAGGCCCGTTCGGCAATATCTCCCCCGGCAAAGACCGTGGCAGCTGGATCCACGTGCGCGGTGGCATTGCTGTCCACACCCTGAACTCGCGAGCCGTATCGCGCCCATGGGCTTGCGGGCGAGGTAGTCGTGCGACCACCACTTGTTCTCCTCCACGACTCCGTCCCCCGCAACTTCCACGGCCGCTCCAATGGACGGGGCTATGCGCACGAACATACGCGCGGACTGCGATGCCCGGTGGAGCGTGTTTGTGCCAAGGTCGCATTGCCATGGGCGCCACAATGGCATCGCGAGGGCAGTCACGCCTTTTCTTCGGTGGGAGGAGCTTAGATTCCACCAGAGGGGTTGATACGTCCATTTTGCATCATGTTTACCTACTATTATTTATATTGTTTTATGCATAATAATGCCTTTTGGAGTAATTCTAATGCCTTTTGTCTCATAATATGCAAGGTTCACACAAAGAGGGAGAATACCGGCAGCTAGAATTCTGTCACGCCCAATATGCGACCCTATCCAAAAGGAACTCGAAGGTCCCACCAAGGATAGACCCGCATATTGAAACGCTTTTGCAAGGTGGATATCATTACATCAACATTACATAATAGTGGGGATACATCCAATACATACAATGTCACATGAATACAACAATACAACATACAGGATCAACCTCCGACTACGGATGAATCATAAACAGAAACTCAAACAATATCCACCCTGCTAGCCCAGGCTGCCGACCTGGAACCTATCCCCTGATCGAAGAAGCAGAAGAAGAACTCAAGACAAGCAAGCATCGCTCTCGCGTCATGATCATCGCACAACCTGTACCTGCAACTGTTGGTGTAGTAATCTGTGAGCCACGAGGACTCAGCAATCCCATTACCATGGGTATCAAGACTAGCAAAGCTTAATGGGAAAGGAAGGGGTAAGGTGGTGAGGTTGCAGCAGCGACTAATCATGATATGGTGGCTAACATGCGCAAATGAGAGCGAGAAGAGAAACAAAGGAACGGTCGCCAACTAGTAATGATCAAGAAGTGATCCTGAACTCCTGCTTACGTCAGACATAACCCAGAACCATGTTCTCCTCTCGATCAACCCCGAAAAGAGACACTCACGGTTACGCACACGGTTGGTGTATTTTAGAAGAGTTTGCTTCAAGTTTACTACAACCGGATATTAACAAATTCCCATCTGCCACATAACCGCGGGCACGGCTTTCGAAAGTTTAAACCCTGCAGGGGTGTCCCAACTTAGCCCATGATAAGCTCTCGCGATCAACGAAGGATATTCCTTCTCCCGGAAGACCCGATCAGTCTCGAATCCGGCTACAAGACATTTCGACAGTAATAAAACAAGACCAGCAAAGCCGCCCGATGCGCCGACAATCCCGATAGGAGCTGCACATATCTCGTTCTCAGGGCAACACCGGATAAGCGAAGCGTACAGGTACCGACGTAACCCAAGTTGCCAAGGGATGGTCCCGCACGGTGCTCTAGTTTGGACCAACACTTAGACAAGCATTGGCCCGGGGGGGGGGCTGTAGTAAAGATGACCCTTGGGTTAATTACTCCCAAGGGAAATGTAGGTGGTGGTGAGGCAAATGGAAAAACCAAGGTTGGGCCTTGCTGGAGGAGTCTTATTCAAAGCGAACTGTCAATGGGGTCCCATAAATCACCCGACCGCGTTAGGGACACAAAATCCGGGAACATAATACCGATATGAAGGAAACTAGGGCGGCAAGAGTGGTACAAAACACCAGGCATAAGGCCGAGCCTTCCACCCTTTACCAAGTATATAGATGCATTAATATTATAAGAGATATTGTGATATCCCAACCAAAATCCTGTCCACCATGGAGCAATCTTCAACTTCACCTGCAACTAGCAACGCTATAAGAGGGGCTGAGCAAAGTGGTAACATAGCCAAACAACGGTTTGCTGGGAAGGTGACAACGAGTTAGAGGTTCATGGCAATTTGGGAGGCTTGAGCAGCAAGTGATAGGTAACGCAGCATAGCGATAGAACGAAGCAACTAGCATAGCAATGATAGTAGTGAGATCCAGGGTAGCGGTCATCTTGCCTGAAATCCCGCAAGGAAGAAGAACGAGTCCATGAAGAAGACGAACGGATGAAGCCGAACCAAGCGTAGACGAACGAATCCTCACGATCGCAACGAAACAGGAACTAACAAGAAGAAGCACACAACATAGTAAACACACCACACATGAACAAGGCATGATGCACAAACGAGCATGATGCATGACAAGACTACATGAAGCTACTCATGGCAAGAGATGATGCAAGCAAGAGCAGCACATCAAAGCAAGTTTAAATGAGGCCGGAAACAACATATAACAATTCCGGTAAGTCCTCATATGCCAATTTCGAAATCGTTCCAGATCTGAATAAACCTTATGTTCAAGTTGTTAAACAGCAAGTTAAGATGCACCACGATGATCTACACGAAATTCTAGTCAAGTTACATATAAAGTTCATTTAATTCGGAGCTACGGCCTAGAAGATATGAGCAAAACAAGTTAAACATGGCATTGATGCAAAATGCATATAAACATCAAGCAAACACCTCAAAACAAGGATGCAACATGATAATATGAAACTACATGCAAAATCAAGCAAGTTACATATAGAGCACACTCAAAACGGAGCAACGGTTCAACACATACACATGAAACAAGTTTAAAGGACAAGCTGTCCAAAACAGCAACTAGGCATATTGCAAGCATCAAAACAATATGCTACAACACCTCAATATGAAAACAAAAGGCATGGGCATGAAGTACAGGTAAAGCGTAACAAAACATGAACACTGAGCTATCTCCATAAACTACTAGAACATGCTCAAAAACACATGGCAAGATTGCAAATAATAACAGTTTCAGACTTATCAGGAAATAACATCAGGTTGCAATGTTTAGAGCTATCAAACAACATGCTACAGGAACATATCATGACAAATAAAGGCATGGCATGAATCTAATAATTGCATAGAACAAAAGTCCTTTACTGACCATGAGCCAAAAAGGATCAGAAGATATGATGGCACCCATGTAAACATGGCAAGTTATATTACAGATTCATACATGGCAGGAACAACGATAAGTAGGCATGTTGGTGAGCTTGAACCACTCACCACAGAGCAATACATGGCATGGCAAGGAAACTCACAGTAAGAAGACATGTTTATGAAACTAAGTATGGCAATGGAAAGTTCATAGAGTGCATGGATCACTAACAAAAACCTTGGCAAAATTGAATAACATGTAAACAATCTGCCAGGAAACATTTAATAGCAAAAGTAGATCTCGATTGACTCAAGCTATGGTACTCCATAATTGCAAACAAGGGCATGGATGGATAGAGGAAGACATGTATAACAAAACATACTTAGTGAACATCTCCAGATTATGCATAGAATGACTTGTAGCAGCAAGTTAACATAGCATCATGATATAGCAAATTCAGACATGCAAAACAGCAACAGCAAGTAGCCTACTTAACAAGCTCGATGCACTCACTACACAACTCCCAAAAACACATGGATAGCACCACTGTAAAGATGGCATGACATAGATCAAAACTCATGTAGAGCTCATACTCATAGGAGGCACACATCAAATGCAACAAAAATGACAAATCACCAAGTTATAACAGTTGCAGCAGATTAACATCACATAGCACTCTTGCAACGATGATTCAGGCATCAAGATGGACTCAAATGAACATGATGCAATGGAATGAAATGTAGAGCATCTCGCAACGAACATTTTGACATATTACACGCACGAAACGGAGCAGTATGCAGCAAGTTATGACATGACAAAAATGCACACATGGAGTTGAAAAATCTGGGGACTTAGTGAAATTTCACCTCCGCGGAAATGGACAGAGGGGTTCCGGGACGAGGAGATCCGGGATCGGGGCGCCGTTTGGTTGGATGCATTGGTGGATCTGGTCCACCTCCAGATCCGGCAAAGCTCCGGCGAGGTGGCGGCGAACTCCGGCGAGGAGGAGGCCGGAGCAGGCACGGGAGGACGGAGGGGCGCCGGGGATGGCTGGATCCGGTCTGGCCCGACCGGATCCACGGCGGGAAGGCGGCGAACGGCGCGCGGCCGGAGGTCGCCCGGCGACGACGGGTCGCCGGAGGGAGGCGCTAGGCGGCGGCGGGATCTGTCGTGGCGAGGGACGGACGGGCGCGGACGGCTTGGGCGAGGGGACCAGCGCTGGTCACCGTCGCCGATGGGCTGCTTGCCGCCGCGGCCGGAGACGGAGGCGGCGCGGCATCGGCGGCGACGGGCAGGGCGGCCGAGGGGCGCTTGGCGGCGGCGGGCGGCGGCTTGGGCCCCGGATGGGCTCAGGCGGGCTGCGGCGCGAGGGACGGCGGCGGGCCACGTGGCGACTCGCGATAGGCGCGGGGCGGCGGCGCGATTTGTCCGGCGGGCGCGAACATGTCTGGGTGCGGCGGGGGCGATTAGGCTACGGTTTGATTTGCGGAATTTTCGGAGGGGATCACATATTTATAGGTAGAGGGAGCTAGGAGAGTCCAAATGAGGTGCGGTTTTCGCCCACACGATCGTGATCGAACGACCGAGAGCATGGAGGGGAGTTTGCTGGGTTTTGGGCCACTTTGGAAGGGGTGTTGGGCTGCAAAGAGAAAGGGGCTTTACGGTTACCCGGTTAACCGTTGGAGTATCAAACATCCTCCAAATGGCACGAAACTTGACAGGCGGCCTACAGGTGCTATACCAAGGCCGCTTGACAAACCTCGGTCCATTCCGAAACCATTCAACACCCGCACACGAAAAGAGGTAAAAGAGGGCGCCGGAGGACATAGGAGTGCCGGATTGCAAAATGGACAACGGGGAAATGCTCGGATGCATGAGACGAACACGAATGCGAAATGAGATGCACATGACGACATGATATGAAATGCAGATGATGACATGGCAAAGTGCAACACGCAAGCAAATGACATGGCAACGACGGCGAATGACTGGCATACACCTGGCGCAACGAATCCGGGGCGTTACAACACTCCTCCACTAACAAGAGATCTCGTCCCGAGATCTTAGGACCGAGACAGAAGAGAAAAAAATGATGAGGTGAAACAAGAACTCAAGAGAAGAAGCAAAGAATCGAGAGCACACGAGAAGAAGAGAGAAACGACAAGAATGACGAGAATCAAAAGCTCACGGAATCAGATAGACTATGAAATCACTCCGGTTAGAACGAGATAAGAAAACGAATAAGACTGGAAGGATTTAGGCAGCACTCCTGCTGAAAATGGAAGGATTAGAACATGAACTTCACAAGATGGGATGACACTTGACGAGATAAATAACGCAAAGCCTCCGGAAGAATTGAAGAATGGAATGAAAAGAATTTAGAAGGAAGGTTGAATCTGAAGTTGTTGAGAAAATCAAGAACGAAAGAATAAGCTTGTTGTGGACTTATGGAAAACATCTCAAGATTATAAGGTGATAACCGACCATAAGCGGAAAATATTGAATAGCTGAGAAGAACGAAGAAATGCAAAACTCCACTTCAAAAGAATATGGAGATTTAATTGCACTTCGAGATGTAAGAAGAAAAGGTACTTGAATTCCTCCAAAAGAATCTTGATGAACACTTGAAAAATGAATTAAATCATGACGAGCCACCGTGAATAACTCCGGTAACAAAAAGGATGATGAGATAGAATGAAGGAAGAAAGAATAAGATGAGCCTTGCGGTGATTTAGATGGAGGTTCCAACAAGATGGCCGAGGAAAAAATTGAACTCCGGAAAAGAAAAAAAAATGAAAACACTTGGAAGTAGAATTTATTCATTAAGAACAAACTCCAAAGGAAGGGATTACTCACTTGGATGAAATAAGAATAAGATTTATTGTATGCTTATCCTTCATCAAATTAAATTGATGACAAGCAATGGATTTTGCATACTACTTATTCTTCTTGAAAATGATTAAGGGGAAAATATAGCACAAAACTTGAGAAAATCTTCATGAACCACCGGTAGGATTGGAAAGAACGAATGAATATATGATGAGAACGGAAAAGGAATCTTCAACGAGCCACCGTAAGAATTTGGAAATGACTGATGAAAGAGAATGAATCATCGGGAAGAATTAGAAGAACCAATAAACTAGAGGGGATTTAGATGCAAAAACAAAGAGATCATGAGCTGATTAAAGAACACTTGAACGAGGCACCGGGATAAATAGAGAACGATAACTGGAATGATGGCCTCCGGTGAAAAGTAATGGAAAAAAACAACTCCTGACATACTCCGAATGGGTAAGAAAGAATATATGACAAACAGAATAATATGAGAGGATAACATGAAGCTAGAACCATGAAACTTCGAGAGAACGGGCAAGATTTAGAGGAAAAACTCTTCTTCAATCTTCAAATGATGATGAGAAACATCACCAAAATTATTGAGATACTCCGATAGAATGAAAAGCGAAGAGGTTGAGCCAATAATGAAAATGATTCGAAATCGATCTTGAAAAGGCATCTGACTGATGAAATTCATTCTTACGTCAAACTCCGAAAAGAATTGAGAATAACTCCGGGGAAATTAGAAGAGTCAGGTAAGATCCTGGGAAAAGACCTGTGGGTTAGGGCCCACTGAAAAGAAAACACCGTTGGAAAGGATTGTTGAAGAGATAGATGATGCACCGGAACAATTGAAATATAAGAATGAGGTGACAACCTCGAAATAATAGAATGCGAACATGAATCTTCTGAGATGTCTTCAACACTCCGAGATAAAAGAATGGCGAGAGGAGGAACGAGCAAGGGGAAAACACTTGATCCGAGGAAAAGAATATAATCACTACCAAAATTAGAATTGAATCCACCGGATAAGAAAAAGGGATGATGAATGACGAACGAGACGAGAATTCAGTTGAAATAATTAAGGGAAGACTGAAGAGGCTCCGGGAAGAAAAGGGTGGGAGGGCGGGAAAAATAAGGCAACTTGGAAGGGGAAACCGACGAACAATTTGAAGAGAAAACACTGGTTGAAATCATTGAGGAAAGAAAGCAAATATTTCACACGAGTAGGGTGGATACTCGATTACGGACTCCGGTTTCGAGAAGAAGAAGGGTGGGCGGGTGGGAAAAGAAAAACAACTGAGGATTGAATTTGACAACGATGAAGAGGCTCGAGTCAACTTGACGAGAAATGCACCGGATGAAAAGAGCTGAGGAACAACTACCGGAAAACCAACTGCGTGATCCTAAAGAAAAATTTGAAGGGGAAGAGAAGTAATTCAACACACCTACGTCAAGATTCCTCACCAGAGCGACGAAGGGGCTGAGGAGTAAAAAGAATTCCTACTCTCCGATATAACTAGACTCCGAAAACCAGTTTCTTCTAGACTCAACAACGGCCAAACTACACGATCAATCAAGGGGGCTCCTAGGGTCGGTCGAGGCTCTGGTACCAACTTGTCACGCCCAATATGCGACCCTATCCAAAAGGAACTCGAAGGTCCCACCAAGGATAGACCCGCATATTGAAACGCTTTTGCAAGGTGGATATCATTACATCAACATTACATAATAGTGGGGATACATCCAATACATACAATGTCACATGAATACAACAATACAACATACAGGATCAACCTCCGACTACGGATGAATCATAAACAGAAACTCAAACAATATCCACCCTGCTAGCCCAGGCTGCCGACCTGGAACCTATCCCCTGATCGAAGAAGCAGAAGAAGAACTCAAGACAAGCAAGCATCGCTCTCGCGTCATGATCATCGCACAACCTGTACCTGCAACTGTTGGTGTAGTAATCTGTGAGCCACGAGGACTCAGCAATCCCATTACCATGGGTATCAAGACTAGCAAAGCTTAATGGGAAAGGAAGGGGTAAGGTGGTGAGGTTGCAGTAGCGACTAAGCATGATATGGTGGCTAACATGCGCAAATGAGAGCGAGAAGAGAAACAAAGGAACGGTCGCCAACTAGTAATGATCAAGAAGTGATCCTAAACTCCTGCTTACGTCAGACATAACCCAGAAACCGTGTTCTCCTCTCGATCAACCCCGAAAAGAGACACTCACGGTTACGCACACGGTTGGTGTATTTTAGAAGAGTTTGCTTCAAGTTTACTACAACCGGATATTAACAAATTCCTATCTGCCACATAACCGCGGGCACGGCTCTCGAAAGTTTAAACCCTGCAGGGGTGTCCCAACTTAGCCCATGATAAGCTCTCGCGATCAACGAAGGATATTCCTTCTCCCCGGGAAGACCCGATCAGTCTCGGAATCCCGGCTACAAGACATTTCGACAGTAATAAAACAAGACCAGCAAAGCCGCCCGATGCGCCGACAATCCCGATAGGAGCTGCACATATCTCGTTCTCAGGGCAACACCGGATAAGCGAAGCGTACAGGTACCGACATAACCCAAGTTGCCAAGGGACGGTCCCGCACGGTGCTCTAGTTTGGACCAACACTTAGACAAGCATTGGCCCGGGGGGGCTGTAATAAAGATGACCCTTGGGTTAATTACTCCCCAGGGAAATGTAGGTGGTGGTGAGGCAAATGGAAAAAACCAAGGTTGGGCCTTGCTGGAGGAGTCTTATTCAAGCGAACTGTCAAGGGGGTCCCATAAATCACCCGACCGTGTTAGGGACACAAAATCCGGGAACATAATACCGATATGACGGAAACTAGGGCGGCAAGAGTGGAACAAAACACCCGACATAAGGCCGAGCCTTCCACCCTTTACCAAGTATATAGATGCATTAATATTATAAGAGATATTGTGGTATCCCAACCAAAATCCTGTCCACCATGGAGCAATCTTCAACTTCACCTGATACTAGCAACGCTATAAGAGGGGATGAGCAAAGTGGTAACATAGCCAAACAACGGTTTGCTGGGAAGGTGACAACGAGTTAGAGGTTCATGGCAATTTGGGAGGCTTGAGCAGCAAGTGATAGGTAACGCAGCATAGCGATAGAACGAAGCAACTAGCACAGCAATGATAGTAGTGAGATCCAGGGTAGCGGTCATCTTGCCTGAAATCCCGCAAGGAAGAAGAACGAGTCCATGAAGAAGACGAACGGATGAAGCCGAACCAAGCGTAGACGAACGAATCCTCACGATCGCAACGAAACGAGACCTAACAAGAAGAAGCACACAACATAGTAAACACACCACACATGAACAAGGCATGATGCACAAACGAGCATGATGCATGACAAGACTACATGAAGCTACTCATGGCAAGAGATGATGCAAACAAGAGCAGCACATCAAAGCAAGTTTAAATGAGGCCGGAAACAACATATAACAATTCCGGTAAGTCCTCATATGCCAATTTCAAAATCGTTCCAGATCTTAATAAACCTTATGTTCAAGTTGTTAAACAGCAAGTTAAGATGCACCACGATGATCTACACGAAATTCTAGTCAAGTTACATATAAAGTTCATTTAATTCGGAGCTACGGCCTAGAAGATATGAGCAAAACAAGTTAAACATGGCATTGATGCAAAATGCATATAAACATCAAGCAAACACCTCAAAACAAGGATGCAACATGATAATATGAAACTACATGCAAAATCAAGCAAGTTACATATAGAGCACACTCAAAACGGAGCAACGGTTCAACACATACACATGAAACAAGTTTAAAGGACAAGCTGTCCAAAACAGCAACTAGGCATATTGCAAGCATCAAAACAATATGCTACAGCACCTCAATATGAAAACAAAAGGCATGGGCATGAAGTACAGGTAAACCATAACAAAACATGAACACTGAGCTATCTCCAGAAACTACTAGAACATGCTCAAAAACACATGGCAAGATTGCAAATAATAACAGTTTCAGACTTATCAGGAAATAACATCAGGTTGCAATGTTTAGAGCTATCAAACAACATGCTACAGGAACATATCATGGCAAATAAAGGCATGGCATGAATCTACTAATTGCATAGAACAAAAGTCCTTTACTGACCATGAGCCAAAAAGGATTAGAAGATATGATGGCACCCATGTAAACATGGCAAGTTATATTACAGATTCATACATGGCAGGAACAACGATAAGTAGGCATGTTGGTGAGCTTGAACCACTCACCAGAGCAATACATGGCATGGCAAGACAACTCACAGTAAGAAGACATGTTTATGAAACTAAGAATGGCAATGGCAAGTTCATAGAGTGCATGGATCACTAACAACAACCTTGGCAAAATTGAATAACATGTAAACAATCTGCCAGGAAACATTTTATAGCAAAAGTAGAGCTAGATTGACTCAAGCTATGGCACTCCATAATTGCAAACAAGGGCATGGATGGATAGAGCAAGACATGTATAACAAAACATCCTTAGTGAACATCTCCAGATTATGCATAGAATGACTTGTAGCAGCAGGTTAACATAGCATCATGATATAGCAGATTCAGACATGCAAAACAGCAACAACAAGTACCCTACTTAACAAGATCGATGCACACACTACGCAACACCCAAAAATACATGGATAGCACCACTGTAAAGATGGCATGACATAGATCAAAACTCATGTAGAGCTCATACTCATAGGAGACACACATCAAATGCAACAAAAATGACAAATCACCAAGTTATAACAGTTTCAGCAGATTAACATCACATAGCACTCTTGGAACGATGATTCAGGCATCAAGATGGACTCAAATGAACATGATGCAATGGAATCAAATGTAGAGAATCTCGCAAAGAACATTTTGACATATTACACGCACGAAACGGAGCAGTATGCAGCAAGTTATGACATGACAAAAATGCACACATGGAGTTGAAAAATCTGGGGACTTAGTGAAATTTCACCTCCGCGGAAATGGACAGAGGGGTTCCGGGACGAGGAGATCCGGGATCGGGGCGCCGTTTGGTTGGATGCATTGGTGGATCTGGTCCACCTCCAGATCCGGCGAAGCTCCGGCGAGGTGGCGGCGAACTCCGGCGAGGAGGAGGCCGGAGCAGGCACGGGAGGACGGAGGGGCGCCGGGGATGGCTGGATCCGATCTGCACGACCGGATCCGGCGGGAGGCGGCGAACGCGCGCGGCCGGAGGTCGCCGGCGGCGACGGGTCGCCGGAGGGAGGCGCTAAGCGGCGGCGGATCTGTCGTGGGGCGGGACGGACGGGCGGCGCGCGGCTCGGGCGCTGGGGACCAGCTTGGTCGCCGGTCGCCGATGGGCTGCTTCGCGGCGGCCGGAGACGGAGGCGGCGCGGCATCGGGCGCGCGGGCAGGCGGCGGAGGGAGCTCGGCGAGAGCTCGGGCGGCGAGGGGCGCGCTGGCGGCGGCGGCGGCGGGCGCTGGCGCGCTGGCCCCGGATGGGCTCAGGCGGGCATGGGCGCGCGAGGGACGGCGGCGGGCCACGTGGCGCACTGCGATAGGCGCGGGGCGGCGGCGCGATTTGTCCGGCGGGCACGGACATGTCCCGGTGCGGCGGGGGCCATTAGGCTAGGGTTTGATCTGCGAAATTTTCGGAGGGGATCACATATTTATAGGTAGAGGGAGCTAGGAGAGTCCAAATGAGGTGCGGTTTTCGCCCACACGATCGTGATCGAACGACCGAGAGCATGGAGGGGAGTTTGCTGGGTTTTGGGTCACTTTGGAAGGGGTGTTGGGCTGCAAAGAGAAAGGGGCTTTACGGTTACCCGGTTAACCGTTGGAGTATCAAACGACCTCCAAATGGCACGAAACTTTACAGGCGGCCTACCGGTGCTATACCAAGGCCGCTTGACAAACCTCGGTCCATTCCGAAATCATTTAACACCCGCACACGAAAAGAGGTAAAAGAGGGCGCCGGAGGAAATAGGAGTGCCGGATTGCAAAACGGACAACGGGGAAAATGCTCGGATGCATGAGACGAACACGAATGCGAAATGAGATGCACATGACGACATGATATGAAATGCAGATGATGACATGGCAAAGTGCAACACGCAAGCAAATGACATGGCAACGACGGCGAATGACTGGCAGACACCTGGCGCAACGAATCCGGGGCGTTACAACTTCACCATATTTTGGCCTAAGGGGATGCATTGTGGAGTAGTTATTAGATGATGGGTTGCGAGAGAGACAGAAGCTTAAACCCTAGTTTATGCGCTATTTCGTAAGGGACTGATTTGGATCCAAAAGTTTAATTCTATGATTATAATTTATTCTTAATACTTTTCTCGTAGTTGTGGATGCTTGTGAGGGGGTTAATCATAAGTAGGAGGTTTGTTCAAGGAAGAACAACACCTAAGCACCTGTCCACACAAATATCAAATTACCAAAGTAGCGAACACAAATCAAACCAACATGATGAAAGTGACTAGATGAAATTCCCGTGTACCCTCAAGAACGCTTTGCTTACCATAAGAGGTTGTTTTTGCCTATCCTTTGGGCTACCTTGCTGCACTTTTGTTACTATTATGGTTACTTGCTCGTTACAAATTATATTGCTATCAAACTACTCGTTACTTATAATTTCAGTGCTTGCAGAGAATACCTTGCTGAAAACCACTTGTCATTTCCTTCTGCTCTTTGTTGGGTTCAACACTCTTACTTATTGAAAGGACTATGATTAATCCTCCATACTTTTGGGTCAGCAAGGCTCTTTTCTGGCGCCGTTGCCGGGGAGTGAAGCGCTCTTGGTAAGTGGAAATATGTAAGGAAAATTTATTACTACATGCTTAAATTTACTGTCACTTGTTACTATGGAAAACAATCCTTTGAGGGGTTTGTTCGGGGTATCTTCACCTCGATCGGAACCACAATTAGTCACCCTCATCCTAGTGCACCTACTGAAAATATTGGTTATGAAATTCCTTCGGGTATGATAGAACAACTGCTAGCTAATCCTTATCCAGGAGATGGAACCGAACATCCTGATATGCACTTGATATATGTGAAGGAAATTTGTGGATTATTTAAGCTTGCAAGTTTACCCAGAGATCAAGCTAAGAAGAATGTTTTCACTTTATCTTTGAAGGGAAAAGCATTGGCATGGTATAGGCTATGCGCTGATATTGGATCTTGGAATTGGAATTGATTGAAATTGGAGTTTCACCAAAAAAATATCCTATGCATCTCGTTCATCGTGGTCGGAATTACATACATATTTTTTGGCCTCGTGAAGGAGAAAGTATCACTCTAGCTTGGGGGAGGCTTAATTAAATGTTATATGCATGCCCCAATCATGAGCTCTCAAAAGAAATTATCATTCAGAATTTTTGTGCTCGGCTTTCTCATAATGATCGATCCATGCTCGATACTTCTTGTACTACTTCCTTTATGAAGAAGAATATTGAATTCTGGTGGGATCTTTTAGAAAGAATTAAACGCAACTCTGAAGATTGGGAACTCGATGAAGGCAAAGAGTCAGGTATTAAGATTAAGTATGATTGTGTTAAATCTTTTATGAATACCGATGCTTTTCAAAAGTTAGCACTAAATATGGACTTGACTCTGAGATAGTAGCCTCCTTTTGTGAATAATTTGCTACTCATGTTGATCTCCCTAAGGAGAAGTGGTTTAAACATCACCCACCTATTAAAGAATAAAATAAAGAACCGGTAATAGCTAAATATGAAACTATTATCTATAATGTTCATCCAATTGTTCCTACTACTTATATTGAAAAACCACCTTTCCCTGTTAGGATAAAGGAACATGCTAAAGTTTCAACTGTGGTCAATAGAAGTTATATTAGAACACCTAAACCAGCTGAACAAGTCAAAGTAGAACCTAGTCTTGCTATGGTTAAGGATCTCCTGGTTGAAAACATAGATGGGCATGTTATTTACTTCTATGACGAAGCTGCTAGAATTGCCAAACCCGATGAAAAGGATAAACATAGACCCATTGTTGGCATGCCTGTTTTCTCAGTTAAGATAGGAGATCACAGTTATCATGGCTTATGTGACATAGGTGCTAGCATGAGTGCTATTCCTTTTACCTTATATCAAGAAATTATGAATGATATAGCACCAGTGAAATAGAAGACATAGATGATACTATTAAACTTGCTAATAGTGACACAATCACACCACTTGGGATTGTTAGAGATGTTGAAGTCTTGTGTGAGATAATAAAATATCCTACTGATTTTCTTATTCTTGGTTCCCCCCAAGATGACTTTTGTCCCATTATCTTTGATAGACCATTCTTGAACACCATTAATTCTATAATAGATTGTGAGAAACAAACTGTCGGTGTTAGTTTTGGTGATGAGTCTCATGATTTTAATTTTTCTAAGTTTAGTAGAAAGCATCATAAGGAAGAATTGCCTAGTAAGGATGAAACAATTGGTCTTGCTTCTATTGTCGTACCTCCTACTGATCCACTAGAACAATATTTGCTAGACCATGAGAATGACATGCATATGCATGAAAGAAATGAAATAGATAAGATTTTCTTTGAACAACGTCCTCTACTTAAACACAATTTGCCTATTGAAACTCTAGGAGGTCCTCCTCCACCTAAAGGTGATACTGTGTTTGAATTAAAACAATTTCCAGACACTTTGAAATATGCTTATCTTGATGAGAAGAAGATATATGATGTTATTATTAGTGCTAACCTTTCAGAACATGAAGAAGAAAGATTATTGAAGGTTCCGAAGAAGCACCGAGCTGCTACTGGGTATACTCTTGATGATTTAAAGGGCATTAGTCCCACTCACTTTCGGCACAAAATTAATATGGAACCTGATGCTAAACCCATTGTTGATCACAAACGATGTTTAAATCCTAAAATGAAAGAAGTGGTAAGAACTGAAAATAGTGAAGCTTCTGGAAGCGGGTATAATATATCCTATAGCTGATAGTAGATGGGTAAGTCATGTTCATTGTGTCCCTAAGAAAGGAGGTATTACTGTTGTTCCTAATGATAAGAATGAACTTATTCCACAAAGAATTATCACTCGCTATAGAATGGTAATTGATTTTAGAAAATTAAATAAAACTACTAGAAAAGATCATTACCCTCTGCCTTTTATTGATCAAATGTTATAAAGATTGTCAAAGCACACACATTTTTGCTTTCTTGATGGATATTCTAGTTTTTTATCAAGAGGAAACCACCTTTACTTGTCCTTTTGGAACTTATGCTTATAGACTCGATCAAGGTATTGTCTTGGGACATAAAATTTCTGAACGAGGTATTGAGGTGGATAAAGCTAAAGTTGATGCAATTGAGAAAATGCCATGTCCTAAAGATATCAAAGGTATTCGTAGTTTCCTCGGTCATGCTGGTTTCTATAGGAGGTTTATTAAAGACTTCTCTAAAATTTCTAGGCCTCTTACAAATCTTTTACAAATGGATGTTCCATTTGTTTTTGATGATGATTGTGTAGAAGCCTTTGACGCACTTAAGAAAGCCTTAATTTCTGCACCTATTGTTCAACCACCTAATTGGAACTTGCCTTTTGAAATTACGTGTGATGCTAGTGATTATGTTGTTGGTGCTTTCTAGGACAAAGAGTTGATAAGATGTTAAATGTTATTCATTATGCTAGTAAAACTCTAGACAGTGCTCAACAAAACTATGCTACTACTGAAAAAGAATTCTTAGCAGTGGTGTTTGCATGTGATAAATTCAGATCTTACATTGTTGATTCTAAGATTATTGTTCAGACTGATCATGCTGCTATAAAATATCTTATGAAAAAGAAAGATGCTAAACCTAGACTCATTAGGTGGGTTCTCTCACTGCAAGAATTTGACTTACATATCACTGATAGAAAAGGAGCTGAGAACCCCATGGCTGATAACTTGTCTAGGCTTGACAACATTCTTGATGACCCACAACCTATTAATGATAGTTTTCCTGATGAGCAATTAGTTGCAATAAATGTTTCTCATAACACTCATTGTTATGTTGACTATGCTAATTACATTGTTGCTAAATATATACCACCTAGCTACAGATACCAACAAAAGAAAAAAGTTATTCTATGATTTAAGACATTACTTTTGGGATGACCCACATCTTTGTAAACAAGGAGTAGATGGTATTATTAGAAGTTGTGTACCTAAGAATGAAAATGGACAAATCATACGAAAATGTCACTCATAAGCTTATGGAGAGCATCATGCGTGGCATAGAATTGCTCACAAGGTATTGCAATCCAGATTTTATTAGACTACTCTCTTCAAGGATGCCCGTAAGTTTATCTTCTCTTGTCATGAATGTCAAAGAATTGGTAATATTGGTAAGCGTCGGGAAATTCCTATGAATTATTCACTTGATGCTGAACCATTTGATGTTTGGGGTTTTTATTATACGGGACCTTTTCCTTCCTCCAATGGGTATACACATATTTTGGTTGATGTTGATTATGTTACTAAGTGGGTAGAAGCTATTCCAACTAGTAGTGCTTATCACAACACCTCTATTAAAATGCTTAAGGAAGTTGTTTTCCCAAGGTTTGGAGTCCCTAGATATTTAATGACTGATGGTGGTTCACAGTTTATTCATGGTGCTTTCCATAAAATGCTTGCTAAGTATGATGTTAACCATAGAATTGCATCACCTTATCATCCTCAGTCTAGTGGTCAAGTTGAACTTAGCAATAGAGAGATAAAATTAATTTCACAAAAGACAGTCAATAGGTCCCGGAAGAATTGGTCTAAGAAATTAGATAATGCACTTTGGGCTTATAGAAGAACATATAAAAATCCTATGCATATGTCACCTTATAAAATGGTTAATGGAAAAGCTTGTCATTTGCATCTTGATTTAGAGAATAAAGCATATTGGGCAATTAAAGAACTCAACTATGATTTCAAACTTGCCGGTGAAAAGAGGTTATTTGATATTAGCTCACTAGATGAATGGAGAACCAAGCTTATGAAAATGCCAAGTTATTTAAAGAAAAAGTTAAAAGATGGCATGATAAAAGAATCCAAAAGCGTGAGTTAAAAGTTGGAGAATATGTTCTTTTGTACAACTCTCGTTTCAGATTGTTTGCAGGAAAAATTCTCTCACAATGGGAAGGACCCTATGCTATGGAAGAGGTTTATCGATCTGGAGCCATCAAAATAAATAATGCCAAGGGTGCTAACCCGAAGGTTGTCAATGGGCAAAGAATAAAACATTATATCTCAGGTACGCCCATTACTGTTGAAAGCAATATTATCCAAACTACGACACCGGAAGAACACATAAAGGAAACCTTCCAGAACACTCCAGAATCGTGAAAAAGAGGAGGTACGTGATACGGTATATAAATGGACTCCAAAAAATCCGCAAAAATATTTTTTTGTCAGTTTTGGATATATAATAGGAAAATAAGAAACTACTAGGAAGGTCACCCTGGTGGGCACAAGACACCAGGGTGCACCTGGCTTGCCAGGCGCACCCAGGTGGGTTGTGCCCACCTCGAGTACCTTCCTGACTCCATTTTTCTTCCGTTTGCTTGTTTCCCAAGATAAAAAATCTTTGTATAACCCCCGAACCTATTGACCACCATATCACGGAGAAATCTTCTATTCTTCTTTCTCGCTGTTTTCCAAACAAATCTGAAAATATGTCATCTCAAAATTCCAAGGAGTGTCCGGTTTCTTATCAGCCTTTAGATAGAAACATCTTCAAGGACACCTATCCTTACATATGGTTCTCCAATGAGGAAGATGAAGATGAACCATTCCCTCCTCGTTTCAAGCACGAAAGCATAGAGGCATTATGCAAGAGGATAATAAAGCTCGAGATGGAGAACGATGAGTTGAGGATAGATAACTCTATCCTCCAACGTAAGTTGGAGAAAGAGAAAGAGAAACCCTCTACTTCATCACCACCACCTCCTTCTTCATCACCAAAGGAGACTTGAGTATCAAGTATGGGCACTCCCCTTGGCTTGTGCCATGCTTGGGGGTGGTGCCCCAGTATTGTATCACCTCCACCATCTTTTTCCTTTACTTATCTTAGTTCGGTCCATAGTTATATTTTGCTTTAGATGAATAAAAGTTTAGTTCGATCCTTTATTTTCGAGAGTTTGCTTAGTGAACTATCCTTGTAATTGCGTGCAAGTTATATAATAAAGTTTAGTTCGGTTTCTGTTTTCTTTACTTTCATGTTCAATAAAAAGAAAGGAAATAAATGAAAAAGATCATATGCTAATCTTATGGTAAGTAATGACATCAAGAGTATAAGTAGAAAGTTTTATTGGAGATTTACAAGCATGACCTTGGTCAATGATGTAATTCATGAAAGAATTAATAAGGGAAAAGAAGATTCACATGCAAATACACTATCTTGGACACCTTTTGTGATTGTGAGCCCCCATAAAAATATTATATGCCAAAATTGTTGACGTTGGACAAGGAAGACAATGTAATGATTTATGTTTGTTCATATTCACATAGAAGTTATATTGTCATAGATCCTTTAACATGTGGCGCTTGCCCCCTATCCTCGCTAGCCAAAAATTCCGCACCAAGTAGAGATAGTACTTGTGCATCCAAAAACCCTTAAACCCAAATCTTGTTTTGAGAGTCCACCATACCTACCTATGGGTTGAGTAAGATCCTTCAAGTAAGTTGTCATCGGTGCAATAAGGCAATAAAAATTGCTTCAAAAATATTAGATCATTTAGTGTAAGAGAAAATTGAGCGTTGTACGAACTTGTGATGGCAAAGAATAAAAGCAACAGACTGCATAATAAAGGTTGCTATCATAAGGGGCAATATAACATGACGTTCTTTTGCACTAAGAGATTGAGCATACAAACAAAAAGCGCATGGAAACCTTTGCTTCCCTCTGTGAAGGGCCTATCTTTTACTTTCATGTATTTACTTTTATGCAAGAGTCAAAGTTTTCTCTCTATTCCTTTTTATTTTCTCTTTTGGCAAGCATCATGTGGTGAGGAAAGATCTATGCACATATATCTATTTGGATATGGGTGGCATGAGTTATTATTGTTGACATCACCCTTGAGGTGAAGGGAGGCTAAACTACAACCCCTATCTTCCTATGTGTCCGTTTGAAACGTTTTGCCCATGTGTACGCGGTGAGTGTTAGCAATCATAGAAGACTATATGATGGTTGAGTATGTGGACTTGCCTAAAGGCTCCGATACGTGACCATGAAAAGATGATGAATTGTAGTTGCAAAGTTGACTGAGAACATAGTTTGTTGGTTTTCAATAAAGTTTATGCTGTATACTTCGATGCTGTGATGAATTGTTACTTATTCATGAGAAGTATATGATGAAAGTTTTCTAATAAAAGTTCTATGTAAAAGTTTGTTGCTGTTATAATAATATACATGATGCTTCTATGTCTGTATTTTGCATCATGTTAACCTACTGTTATTTACATTGTTTTTATGCATAATAATGCCTTTTGGACTAATTCTAATGCCTTTTCTCTCATAATTTGCAAGGTTCACACAAAGAGGGAGAATATCGGCAGCTGGAATTCTGGACCTCGAAAAGCTAAGTCACGCTACCTATTCTACACAACTCCAAATGAGCTGAAACTTTACGGAGATTTTTTATGGAATATATAAGAAATATTGGAGCCAATAAGTACAAGAGGGGGCTAGAAATATTCTACCTCTTCTGGTATATAAGTCGTTTTGACCTAGAAAAAATAAGAAGAGGACTTTCGGGACGAAGTGCCGCCGTCTCGAGGCGGAACTTGGGCGAGAGCACTTTTGCCCACCGGCGGACCGATTCCGTCGGGGGAGTTTCCCTACCGGAGGGGGAAATCATCGTCATCATCATCACCAACAACTCTACCATCTTGGAGAGGGCAAGCACCATCACCATGTTGAACATCACCATCTCCTCTCAAACCCTAGTTCATCTCTTGTGTTCAATCTTTGTACCGAAACTATAGATTGGTACTTGTAGTTACTTTTGTTCTTGAGGCCACGGGAGAAATCTTGTTGCAAGTAATCATGTGAAATTTATATGTGTTCGGTATTTTGATGGTATGTATGTTGTGATTCCCTTAGTGGTGTCATGTGAACGTCGACTACATGACACTTCACCATATATGGGCCTAAGGGAATGCATTGTGGAGTAGTTATTAGATGATGGGTTGCGAGAGAGAAAGAAGTTTAAACCCTAGTTTATGCGCTATTCCGTAAGGGACTGATTTGGATCCAAAAGTTTAATGCTATGGTTAGAATTTATTCTTAAAAAATTTCACATAGTTGCGGATGCTTGCGAGGGGATTAATCATAAGTAGGAGGTTTGTTCAACTAAGAGCAGCACCTAAGCACCGGTCCACCCACATATCAAATTATCAAAGTAGCGAACACAAATCAAACCAACATTATGAAAGTGACTAGATGAAATTCCCGTGTCCCCTCAAGAATGCTTTGCTTATCATAAGAGACCGTTTTGGACTATCCTTTGCCACAAAAGGATTGGGATACCTTGGTGCACTTTTGTTACTATTATTGTTACTTGCTCGTTACAAATTATCTTGCTATCAAACTACTCGTTACTTATAATTTCAGTGCTTGCATAGAATACCTTGCTGAAAACCACTTGTCATTTCCTTCTGCTCCTCGTTGGGTTCGACACTCTTACTTATCGAAAGGACTACGATGGATACCCTATACTTGTGGGTCATCAGGGGTTTTTACCTTCTCCGTGGCGGAGAACCTCCTCACTGTCGCCATTGATGCTCTGGCAAGATGACGGGACGAAGAAGAAGAAGGAGCGAGAGGCGAGAAGATGAAGATGAGCTGGGGGCTCCGCCCCCTCTCCCATTTATAGCCGGAGGAGGACTCACCGCCGGCCTCTCACGCTCCAAGCAATGATGGCCTTTCTGCATGCGCCAGGCATTTGTTAAGTCGAGCAGTTGCCGAGGCAGCATGGGGAAGTGGATACGCCCACTTCCCATCAAGCGCCACACGCCAGCCTGGTCCGCAGACGATTGGGGCCTGTGGCGCTTCGCCCTTGCCCTTTGGCTTCATCTCGAAGCCAAATCCAAGCATGCCTTGGTCCCGGGGGCTACTGTCGGTGTTCTGGGAACCAGGGTACCCAGACTTGCCTGCCTGCAGCCAACGGCATGGCCCCATCGACGTCCTGGTTTGGCCCATCTACACAACCATCAAAACAAGACCCTGGCGAGGGGCCAAGCCTCACGAGGTGGGCGACACCAAGACCTCCAGAGTGAGCATCCTCTCCATGCGGTCTCCTAGGAGCGGAGATTTATATGCAGGTGCCCAACCTCATGAGGTCGCGGTAACGCGGGTTCCCGAGGAATCAGGCAAAGGTTTCCGTTCTAGTGCAACAAGACCAAGACTTCCAGGACGGCAGGACGCATGTCATCACCGAGCTCACCGCAGCATCACGACCAGAAGCATTGCAAGCGAAGACAAACTTTCATCAGGATAAGATGTACTACTTGTCCCCTTCAAATCACCCACTATGGGATCCCCTCACGCCTACGTTTTGGGGGAAGAGGACTAAGGCCACTATAAGTATAGGTTAGCCACCACCGTAGCAAAGGATCCGAACCTAGTCGACTCATTCCCGCACCAGAGCAGACCTCGCGAGGTTGTTATTCCCTTGTACTAGTTCATCCTCAGCTCCTCGTGAGGCAAATCCACCACAAAGCAGGAGTAGGGTCTTACACCGCAAGGTGGCCCGAACCTGGGTAAAACTCTTGTGTCCATGTTCTTCCTTATTCATCAGCCTAGGCCGTGGGGGTGACGAGCTGGTTGGCTGGAGAGGTCGATTTCTTTGCACACGCCCCAGAGTTTGGACCTTTCTTGGGTCTGCGGAGCACTGAATCCGACTGTTCCTAGGGGGTGGCTGACTATTAATTATGTGCTTTTGTGCGACAGGGGCCACATCAAAGTTGTCCATTGGGTATTCGAACATCAAACCAACCTTTTCATACATATATTTGGTCCACATGAAAGTGTGTTCGTGTTCTGACCCTCTCCCGCGTTACTCTTTTTGCCAAATTTATAAACAACACGCGAGTTGGATGTAGAAACCGTCTGCGATTGGGTACGCAACCGACACGGTTCGATAGACTACCCGTGTGCCACGCCCGTGCCCCTGCAGTCACTCACATTAGCACAGTAGATTGAGCTCCACGACGCTTGCCTCCCGGTCTCAAAAATATCTGCTGCCTCATAATCGCAAAAATATCTACCGCCTAGAAGATTTTAATGTTTGATAGCACACGATTAGTATGTGTGGACCTTGTGCGATGTCTATTACTCCTGCTCTGCTTCAATCCCTTGATTCAAATTTTCAGTAGCCCCGGTATTTTACTCCAGCCTCTGCATCCCTCGCAATCTCAAAAAATATCTGCTCACCCTTGATATAAATTTTCAGTAGCCTTGCCTTGTTACTCCCGCCTCTGCATCCCTCGAAATCTCAAAAATATCTGCACGCCCTTGATTCAAATTTTCAGTAGCCTGCCTTGTTACTCCCGCCTCTACATACCTCGCAATCTCAAAAATATTTGCTCGCCCTTGATCCAAATTTTTAGTAGCCCGGCATTTTACTCCCGCCTAGTAAAATTTTCAGTTGCCGCGGTATTTCCTCAAACACCACCTTGCCCCGCCCCCTCCACACACACCACACAATCCCCAAAACCTCCGCTCACACAGACACACACCACCCCTCCCTCGCTCGAAATCATTGGTAGGTCGCCACCATCGCCGCCCCCTCCATCCTCAACCTCTGCCTGTTTTCCGGGGAGCTCGAGGAGCCAATGGCCAATAAGAGGTTTATAGCGGCCCCTTCGCCCGACGCCAGCGAGGAGGCTGCCGAGGTGTCCCCGTTATCCTACGCGGGCTCTTTATCAATCCACCATCGCCGGTCACCCGATCCGCCCGCTGCCACGCCCCTACGCCAGTTCAAGGACATCCCCGTCCTCCCTCGGGCCCGACCGCCGACAAGGTCCTACCTCGGGGTTCGGCAGTGCTGGTGGCAGACGTGGGTCACCGAGATTACGGATCGGGAGACCCCACCCGCCGGTGGCTCGCTAACTTCCACACGACCGAGCTCGCTGCCATGGAGTATGACTGCTGGCAGGTCCGCTACCATGACCCAACGACTAGGCTCAATTTCCCCTTCGGCACACGTCCGGTCGACCTCTTTCCGCTGGAGCTAGGGGTGTCGAGCTCGGATATGGAGCGGGAGGACCACGAGGCCTGGGAGCACCTCGAGGCCGAGGCCCCAAACGAGGCCTAGATGCAAGAGCTCCGCCGGCAGCACCCGGAGCTCGTGGAGGTGGAGCGGGTGATCTTTGCCGGCATGGAGGGCGGCGAGGTTATCATGCTCTCCTTCGATGACGAGGTCGAAGATGGCGAGGATGGCGGCCCGGAGGGCGTTGAGGTGGGCGGCGAGGACGAGGAGATCGACATCGAGGAGTGGAGCACTACTAGGGAAATGCCTATACACAGGAGCTTAGTGGTAGAGCTTTTTATAAGAAAATGCTGCTACTACTTATCAGTAGCGCTTGCACATGATAAGCGCTGCTACTATGAACTTACTAGTAGTGTTGTATTAATAAAACACGCTACTACTACAACTGCCAGACCATTGCGAGGATGCCAGGCATAGTAGTAGCGCTTTTATGCAGAAAGCGCTACTAGTATTTAACGTAGCAGTAGCGCTTTCTACATACAAGCGCTACTACTACAGGCTCCTTATCCAGACCGCACGGCCCACGCTCGACGTCACTCCCCCTCACACACTCACTCGCGCGCCTCTGTCGCGCGCCGTCGCTACCACCCTCCCCCGCGCGCCGCCATCCCCCGCGCTGGTCTTCTCCTGCCGACCACCCTCGCCTGCGCCGACTCTCCTCCCACTTCAGCCACCCTCCCCCGTGTCGGCCCTCCTCCAAGCCGGCCGCCCCCCGCGCCTGCCGTCCTCCACCGAGAGGTACTCCTCCTCCCTCTAGGTTAATTAGGTTAGGTAACTAAGTAGATGTTAATTTAGGGTAGTAGTGTTTAGTTTAGAGAAATAATTCAATATAGTTTTTTTACTGTTTTTAGTAAGTGTTTAATAGAATTAGTAAGAAAATTAATAGAACTAGTTGAACTAGTTTGTTTTTAGTAAGTACTAGTTTAATTTTATTTATATTAAGTGCTTAGTTTAACTAGTTGAATTAATAGAACTAGTTTATTTTTAGTAAGAAAATTTAGGTATATGAGATTTGATGATCTAATTAAAATTTTACTATAGAAATAGTTTATTTTGAGTAATAAAAATAATAAAACTAGTTTATTTTTTTAGTTAAAGCAATTATTCCCGCATCGACGTTGACCTATCCCGCATCCTAGTTGTCGACTCGGCGGAGGACACCTGCTTGACCAGAGGGGCCATGTCCGAGACTCGGCTCGGCCGGGCAGGTACTGGGAGGTGCTACCTTCCGAGGGGCGCAGCTTGGTGAGGAGCCAGCCCGTTGTTGACCCGAACCTTCTTTGGTGGCGGTCGTGTGGGCCAGTGATGGTGCAGAGGCTTTCCTGCCCCGCGGAGGAGGTACGTCACCGTGTCAGCGAGGAGGACGAGCACGTCCGTCGCTACATGGTCGCGTTGGAGGGCAGGTTCTTCAGGGATCTCACTAGAGCTATGATCCTGTGATGGTTCCTTCTCTTTGGTTGTCAACCGCCCGCGCCGATACTCCTCGTTCTCTAGGGTTTTAGTTGTATTAGTGATGTTATATGTATGATACTATTTGAGATGTATTAGTTATAATATTCGATGATGTACGGACGCAAGAGATGATTTAGTTTTGCTCATTGAATGCATCCTGATTTGAATACTTATTTATTTTACGATTTGGTTTTGCTTATTGAATGCTCAAATTGGAGAAGTACTCCTACTTTGAATGCTCAAATTGGACCCCGCTATGCAAGGCGTATGCATTTGATTAGTTGATAGCTTATAGGGTTTTTGTTTTTTCAGAAATCAAGGAGCCCCTCCATCATCCCCGCTGTCGTCCCCGTTACCGACCCCCTCCGACCTCGAGGTGAGACCAGCCAAATCTCCATGTCAGTATGAGTCCTATAAGACATTTTTAAATGATTTTTTTTTTCATATTTTCAACCATTGAAATGTAATAACCATCAAGTTTGAATGCTCATATGATAGATATAAATATGTATATCTTGTGTTGATCAAATAGGATATGTGCTTTCCCAAGTGGCCGGCCATGTTTGCAGGTTACACCTCCGAGTGGCGTATGTTTTGCCGAGGTGTTGATTAATTTCTGTTCCGGCAAATTTCAGGTGCTCGGTATGTCCTTTTTTTAGAAAAGGAGTATCTTCCCTAATGACCCCGACGACGGCACCGGCCCGGACCCGGCTCTCGACACACTGTACCTGACGAGGAAGGATTGGCTAGACCTCCACTTCGACCAAAAGTAGTTTAGTTTAGTTTCAATTTTATGTTCGATTATGCAAAACTATCTAATTTTATATTTGAATGCATGCTACTTTCGGTTGAACCAGCTTTGAACTTGATCAAATTGAAGTTTACAACGTTAAGTTTAGGGGATCGACTAGAAACGGCCAAAAATTGCTGGTGTGTGTGTGTGTGTGTGTGTGTGTGTGTGTGTATATATATATATATATATATATATATATATATATATATATATATATATATATATATATATATATATATATATCATAAGGGTTTTAGTTCGTTAACATTTAAAGGATCGGCTAGACATGGCCTTATGCCTTGTTTATTTCAGTTCTTCACAATGTGATGCCCTATTTGTGCAACTATTTTCCATGCAGTTCAATTTCATCAATAAGAGTTTCAACAATACCACTATGAATTATGATATTTGGTTGTTGTTAAGGATGTTGCAGCTAACATGCCGTTTCATTTTTTAACAATAACTAGTGTACTTTAGAACTGCACAATACCAGTTTGAATGACTATTTGCTTGTTTATAAATGGTATGCCTGATGCAGTCAACACACCTTTCCACTTCTTGTTTTGCTTAACTAGCATGCTTAAACCTGCACACTGAAGCCATCATTTGTAGATTATGTTGTGTACCATGGATATATTTGGTTGACGTTTAGCCTGTTGTGCTTAACATGCCTTTATATGTACTCATACAGGACAATATTGAGAACATTGTTGTTTTCCATCGAGGTTAGTTTCATCGTGTTGCTTATATGTACTCATTGTTCAGGATATCGATAGCTGGTACCATATAGCCTGGGGGCTGATAAGGGATTAATCGTCGAATCGGACATTTCACTGAATATATCTGTAACCCATTTATCAGTTGGTTAACTAGGGCCATATTTAATATATCTGAGGCTAGATAAAAACATACATTGTACTGAATGACTAAATATGCAATCCAAGCTACATAGCAACAAGGAAGAGTGTTACCTTAATATTTTGATGATGTCTAGATATACATGTAATAAAATCTTATATAATGGGATGGAGGGAGTGTTGTACTACATCATTTTGCAATTGTTGTTTACCTTCTAATATTAACTTGGTGCTTTTAGGTACATATGTCATTGCAACACTACAAAAAAAGTCACATCCGTGACATTTTGGGCCCAACGAAATTTTTTTCTGTCATGCTTATGACACTTCTATGACGATAACTGTGACAAAACAAGGTATCATCATAGATGTGGTGGGCTCCTACTTCTATGACAAAAAATCATGACAGAAAATTGGCTTTTTGTCCTGGGCGGGCCGGAGACAGAGCTGCATGACATTCTTTGGGCCGTGCATGATGGAAAAATCCATGGTAAAAGCGAGGGAGAGGAAAATACCGGGGAGTTCCCGGTTAGGTGGGTTGTCGGGGCCGAGCACTGCGCGTTTCTCTTGTACACATATGCGCATGTGTGCGAGGCATTGCGCTTTAACTGACCCCGAGCGAGGCGTCGGGCTCTAACTGAACCCGAGCGATTGCACTAGCTACGTTGCTGAACCCCGATCGATCACTTGCTGTTAACTGAACCTGAGTGATTCCTTCGCTACTGGTGCTAACTGAAGCCGATCGATGCTGCCTCTGGATGAACAGTGAGCGTTGTTGGGGGGGGGGGGGCTTGGGTGAACAGTTCCCGATGGGGGGGGGGTGGATGAATAGGACCCCATGGTAGTAGAGGCCATTACCGCTGGATGAACATGACCCCGATCGAGCCGGTTGGGGGTGGATGAACAGGACCCCGTGGAGGGCTGGATGAACAGGACCATGTGGAGGCTGGTTGAACAGTAGCCGGTGAAGGGCTGGATGAACAGTAGCCTATGGAGTGGTGGTTGAAGAGGACCCCATGGAGAGGGCTGGTTGAACAGTAGCCGGCGGAGGAGCGGTGGAGGCTGGATGAACAGGAGCCCGTGGATGAATAGTCACAGGTGGAGGCTGGAGGAGGTCGACGGTGGATGAATAGTAGCCCGTGGAGGCTGGAGGAGGTCGACAGTGGAGATGAACAGTATCCCGTGGAGTCCCGTTTTGCGGTACGACACACCCCTCCCGATGAACAGGACCCCCGTTTCTACCGTAGTGCTCCAACACAAGTCTGTTTCCTCCGTTTTGTGGTACGCCACACCGCTCCAAATCAACAGGACCCCGTTTCGACCGTAGGAGGTCCAAGAGTTGTCCGTTTCCTTCGTTTTATGGTACGCCAGACCCCTCCCGATGAACAGGATCCCGTTTCGACCGTGGCCGGTTGAACACAAGGCCGTTTCCTCCATTCTACGGTAGGCCAGGCCTCGTTTTGATTGGTTGTTCCGTCCAAGCCGGTTGGCTCCCAATGAACACGACAACGACGCAGTTTCTCCATTCCGACCCAGCCATGTACACGAGCCCTGGCCGTACGTACGCGCGAGTAGGCGTTCGAGACTCCGCCTGTATGTACGTACGTGGATGTATTTTCTTTCTTGCACCCTAGTTGTACGTACGTGTACATGCTACGTGCGCGCCTCTACTACGACACGTGCGCGCCTCTACAACGACACGTGCTCTTCCTTACACGGCACAGTCCATCGCTGCAGCCTGTAGACAGACCGATCGACCACTATGTACGTACACGTTCACGACCAGAATGACAACGCTACGTATGCTTCGACCAGGTGGGTCCCGACTGTCAGGAACTTCCTTGCGTGCGGAGATGTAGCTTGTGGGTCCAAGCAGTCAGGGGGCGAATCATTTTTTTCCTGTAATATGGACGCACTTCCTTGCGTGTGAAGATGTAGCTGGTGGGTCCCAGCAGTCAGGGGGGAAACCTTTTCTTCACGAAATATGGTGGCCCGTTCGGTGGGTCCCTGCTGTCAGGTGGAGGAATCATTATTGTCTATGTAATAAGGAGGCCCTTCCTTGCTGCGTCGTGGACCAGCTGTCAGCCTCTCCACATACAGCACTCTTCCGATGGAAGTCATTCCTTGACCACGTTGACCACGCGGCGCCGAGAGCACCAGGGCGGTGGACGGTGGCGAGGCCTAGGAAGGGGACGACATGGAGTCGGGGAAGACGTGGCAGTGGAAGCCCACGCAGAGAGGAGTACGACGGTTCACCGGTTCAGCTGCGGCGTGAGGCTGCCGTCGCCGCAGAATAACAGGGGGTGTGGGTGATACGTCTCCAACGTATCTATAATTTTTGATTGCTCCATGCTATATTATCTACTATTTTGGACATTATTGGGCTTTATTATCCACTTTTATATTACTTTTGGGACTAACCTATTAACCGGAGGCCCAGCCCAGAATTGTTGCTTTTTGCCTATTTCAGAGTTTCGCAGAAAAGGAATATCAAACGGAGTCCAAATGGAATGAAACCTTCGGGAACGTGATTTTTAGGAAGAACACGATCCAAGAGACTTGGACCCTACGCCAAGAAACAAAAGAGGAGGCCACGAGGTAGGGTCGCGCCCGCCCCACAGGCGCGCCCTCCACCCTCGTGGGCCCCCTGTTGCTCCACCGACGTGCTCCTTCCTCCTATATATACCTACGTACCACCAAATGATCAGATACGGAGCCAAAAACCTAATTCCACCACCGCAACCTTCTGTACCCACGAGATCCCATCTTGGGGCCTGTTCCGGAGCTCCGCCGGAGGGGGCATCCATCACGCAGGGCTTCTACATCATCACCATAGCCTCTCCGATGAAGTGTGAGTAGTTTACCTCAGACCTTCAGGTCCATAGTTATTAGCTAGATGGCTTCTTCTCTCTGTTTGGATCTCGATACAATGTTCTCCCCCTCTCTCGTGGAGATCTATTCGATGTAATCTTCTCATTGCGGTGTGTTTGTTGAGACCGATGAATTGTGGGTTTATGATCAAGATTATCTATGAACAATATTAGAATCTTCTCTGAATTCTTTTATGTATGATTGGTTATCTTTGCAAGTCTCTTCAAATTAGCAGTTTGGTTTGGCCTACTAGATTGATCTTTCTTGCAATGGGAGAAGTGCTTAGCTTTGGGTTCAATCTTGCGGTGTCCTTTCCTAGTGACAGTAGGGGAAGAAAGGCACGTATTGTATTCTTGCCATCGAGGATAACAAGATGGGGTTTTTATCATATTGCATGAATTTATCCCTCTACATCATGTCATCTTGCTTAAAGCGTTACTCTGTTTCCATGAACTTAATACTCTAGATGCATGCTGGATAGCGGTCGATGAGTGGAGTAATAGTAGTAGATGCAGGCAGGAGTCGGTCTACTTGTCTCGGACGTGATGCCTATATACATGATCATACCTAGATATTCTCATAACTATGCTCAATTCATCAATTGCTCAACGAAGAATTCGTTCACCCACTGTAAAATACTTATTCTCTTGAGAGAAGCCACTAGTGAAACCTATGGCCCCCGGGTCTATCTTCATCATATTAATCTTCCAACACTTAGTTATTTCCTTTGCTTTTTACTTTGCTTTTATTTTAGTTTGCATCTTTATCACAAAAATACCAAAAATATTATCCTATCATATCTATCAGATCTCACTCTCGTAAGTGACCATGAAGGGATTGACAACCCCTTATTGTGTTGGTTGCTAGGATTTATTTGTTTTGTGTAGGTGCGAGGGACTCGCGCGTAGCCTCCTACTGGATTGGTACCTTGGTTCTCAAAAACTGAGGGAAATACTTACGCTACTTTGCTGCATCACCCTTTCCTCTTCAAGGGAAAACCATCGCAGTGCTCAAGAGGTAGCAAGAAGGATTTCTGGCGCCATTGCCGGGGAGGTCTACGCAAAAGTCAACATACCAAGTACCCATCACAATCCCTTATCTCCCGCATTACATTATTTGCCATTTGCCTCTCGTTTTCCTCTCCCCCACTTCACCCTTGCCGTTTTATTCGCTCTTCCTTTTCCGTTCACCTTCTTTTTGCCCCTCGCTCTCTCTGTCGTTATGTCTAAAATTGGGGAAATTATTGCCGATATGGACAATAATAATATCATAGAAAATTCTGATGCTCCTGCTGAAGAACCCCCTACCTTGCATACAAAAAGATTTCAAATTGGTAGTGGTAATATTATTGGAAAAGGAGTTATTCAAGATTTCTTTACTTGTGCCGGTACTTTGCCTTCTATGGGCGGTTCTATTCTTCATAGAACTAGTAGTCTTGCGGACACTATTGCCATGCTTATAGTTGAACTTGAAAGGCAATTTATGCAGATGCATCCTTGCATGCAAAGAATTTTCCTAGAATTGTCTAATATTGAGCATTCTTCTGTTAAGCGTGCCGCCACTATCTTTTTGGCTCATGAGTTTAGATTTATAATAAAAGAAGCCAAAGAAATCTTTGCGCATTATAGGGTAGATGCTAGTCATCCTCCCATTGAAGCTATCCTTTTTAATCAAGAAGACATGATGCATTTACAATCTTTGGATCATATTGCTTATAATGAAAATCTTAGGAAAAAAGGTTCCAGCTGATATTCTAGTTGATAGAATTTCCGAGCTTAATGATGATTTTACTATTCAGAATAATGGATTAGGTTTTCCTCTTGAACAAAGGCTTGTGACTTTTTGCCAAAAGAATGCTTGTAATGATGAATTGGTTAGCCCTTTTGATCCTGGGGACTTTTGTCCCATTAAATTTAGCCCTTTTGATTATTTTTTATTGCCCCAAAGAAAATTTGCTGCTGAACGTAGAGAATATGAGAAAAGTTTTCATGACTTTCCATACCACTATTATGGCAATACCTAGATATATCCTTGCTTTTATGCCTAGCTAGGGGCGTTAAACGATAGCGATTGCTGGGAGGCAACCCAATTTTATTTTTAGTTTTTTTCTTTTTGCTTCTGTTTAGGAATAAATATTTGTTCCAGCCTCTGGTTAGATGTGTCTTTATGTTTTAATTAGTGTTTGTGCCAAGTTAAACCTATAGGATCTTCTTGGATGATAGTTATTTGATCTTGCTTTAATTTCCAGAAACTTTCTGTTCACGAAAATAATTGTTAAAAATCACCAGAACGTGATAAAATAGTGATTCCAATTGCTGCTCATCAATAAAAAATTGCCTAGATCTTCCTATTTTAGCTGATGTTTTGGAGTTCCATAAGTTTGTGTTATTTACAGATTACTACAAACTGTTCTGTTTTTGACAAATTCTGTTTTCGTGTGTTGTTTGCTTATTTTGGTGAATCTATGGCTAGTAAAATAGTTTATAAACCATAGAGAAGTTGGAATACAGTAGGTTTAACACCAATATAAATAAAGAATGAGTTCATTACAGTACCTTGAAGTGGTCTTTTGTTTTCTTTCGCTAACGGAGCTCACGAGATTTTCTGTTGAGTTTTGTGTTGTGAAGTTTTCAAGTTTTGGGTGAAACATTTTGATGGATAATGGAAAAAGGAGTGGCAAGAGCCTAAGCTTGGGGATGCCCATGGCACCCCCAAGATAATCTAAGGACACCATAAAGCCAAAGCTTGGGGATGCCCCGGAAGGCATCCCCTCTTTCGTCTGCTTCCATCGGTAACTTTACTTGGAGCTATATTTTTATTGACCACATGATATGTGTTTTGCTTGGAGCGTCTTGTATGATTTGAGTTTTTGCTTTTTAGTTTACCACAATCATCCTTGCTGTACACACCTCTTGAGAGAACCATACATGATTTGGAATTTATTAGAATACTCTATGTGCTTCGCTTATATCTTTTGAGTTATATAGTTTTGCTCTAGTACATCACTTATATCTTTTAGAGCACGGTAGTGGATTTGTTTTATAGAAACTATTGATCTCTCATGCTTCTCTTAGATTATTTTGAGAGTCTTAAATAGCATGGTAATTTGCTTAAATAATCCTAATATGCTTGGTATTCGAGATTTGTAAAAACTTTCTTATGAGTGTGTTGAATACTAAGAAAAGTTTGATGCTTGATAATAGTTTTGAGATATAAAGATGGTGATATTAGAGTCATGCTAGTTGAGTAGTTGTGAATTTGAGAAATACTTGTGTTAAAGATTCAGATTCCCGTAGCATGCACGTATGGTGAACCGTTATGTGATGAAGTCGGAGCATGATTTATTTATTGATTGTCTTCCTTATGAGTGGCGGTCGGGGACGAGCGATGGTATTTTCCTACCAATCTATCCCCCTAGGAGCATGCGCCTAATACTTTGCTTTGATAACTTGTAGATTTTTGCAATAAGCATATGAGTTCTTTATGACTAATGTTGAGTCCATGGATTGTACGCACTTTCTTCCTTCCACCAGTGCTAGCCTCTATAATACCGCGCACTTTTCGCCGCTATCATACACCCACCATATACCTTCCTCAAAACAGCCACCATACCTACCTATCATGACATTTCCATAGCCATTCCGAGATATATTGCCATGCAACTTTCCATCGTTCCGTTTATTATGACACGCTCCATCATTGTCATATTGCTTTGCATGATCATGTAGTTGACATCGTATTTGTGGCAAAGCCACCGTTCATAATTCTTTCATACATGTCACTCTTGATTCATTGCATATCCCGGTACACCGCCAGAGGCATTCATATAGAGTCATTTTTTGTTCTAAGTATCGAGTTGTAATTGTTGAGTTGTAAGAAAATAAAAGTGTGATGATCTTCATTTTTAGAGCATTGTCCCAAGTGAGGAAAAGGATGATGGAGACTATGATTCCCCCACAAGTCGGGATGAGACTCCGGACGAAAAATAAAAAAAGAAAAGAGGCCATAAAAAAGAGAAAAGGCCCAAATAAAAAAATGAGAGAAAAAGAGAGAAGGGACAATGTTACTATCCTTTTACCACACTTGTGCTTCAAAGTAGCACCATGATCTTCATGATAGAGAGTCTCTCATTTTGTCACTTTCATATACTAGTGGGAAATTTTCATTATAGAACTTGGCTTGTATATTCCAATGATGGGCTTCCTCAAAATGCCCTAGGTCTTCGTGAGCAAGCGAGTTGGATGCACACCCACTTAGTTTCTTTTGTTGAGCTTTCATATACTTATAGCTCTAGTGCATCCGTTGCATGGCAATCCCTACTCACTCACATTGATATCTATTGATGGGCATCTCCATAGCCCGTTGATACGCCTAGTTGATGTGAGACTATCTTCTCCCTTTTTTTCTTCTCCACAACCACCATTCTATTCCACATATAGTGCTATATCCATGGCTCACGCTCATGTATTGCATGAAGATTGAAAAAGTTTCAGAACGTCAAAAGTATGAAACAATTGCTTGGCTTGTCATCGGGGTTGTGCATGATTTAAATACTTTGTGTGGTGAAGATAGAGCATAGCCAGACTATATGATTTTGTAGGGATAACTTTCTTTGGCCATGATATTTTGAGAAGACATCATTGCTTTGTTAGTATGCTTGAAGTATTATTATTTTTATGTCAATATTAAACTTTTGTCTTGAATCTTTCAGATCTAAATATTCATACCACAATTAAGAAGAATTACATTGAAATTATGCCAAATAGCACTCCGCATCAAAAATTCTGTTTTTATCATTTACCTACTCGAGGACGAGCAGGAATTAAGCTTGGGGATGCCTGATACGTCTCCAACGCATCTATAATTTTTGATCGCTCCATGCTATATTATCTACTGTTTTGGACATTATTGGGCTTTATTATCCACTTTTATATTACTTTTGGGACTAACCTATTAACCGGAGGCCCATTCCAGAATTGCTGTTTTTTGCCTATTTCAGAGTTTAGCAGAAAAGGAATATCAAACGGAGTACAAACGGAATGAAACCTTCGGGAACGTGATTTTTAGGAAGAATATGATCCAGGAGACTTGGATCCTACGTCAAGAAACAAAACAGGAGGCCACGAGGTAGAGGGCGCGCCCTCCATCCTCGTGGGCCCCCTGTTGCTCCACTGAGGTACTCCTTCCTCCAATATATACCTACGTACCCCCAAATGATCAGATACGGAGCCAAAAACCTAATTCCACCGCCGCAACCTTCTGTACACACGAGATTCCATCTTGGGGCCTGTTCCGGAGCTCCGTCGGAGGGGGCATCCATCACGGAGGGCTTCTACATCATCACCATAGCCTCTCCGATGAAGTGTGAGTAGTTTACCTTAGACCTTCGGGTCCATAGTTAGTAGCTAGATGGCTTATTCTCTCTTTTTGGATCTCAATACAATGTTCTCCCCCTCTCTCGTGGAGATCTATTCGATGTAATCTTCTTTTTGTGGTGTGTTTGTTGAGACTGATGAATTGTGGGTTTATGATCAAGATTATCTATGAACAATATTTGAATCTTCTCTGAATTCTTCTATGTATTATTGGTTATCTTTGCAAGTCTCTTCGAATTATCAGTTTGGTTTGGCCTACTAGATTGATCTTTCTTGCAATGGGAGAAGTGCTTAGCTTTGGGCTCAATCTTGCGTTGTCCTTTCCAAGTGACAGTAGGGGCAGCAAAGCATGTATTGTATTGTTTCCATCGAGGATAACAAGATGGGGTTTTTATCATATTGCATGAATTTATCCCTCTACATCATGTCATCTTGCATAAGGCGTTACTCTGTTTCCATGAACTTAATACTCTAGATGCATGCTGGATAGCAGTCGATGAGTGGAGTAATAATAGTAGATCCAGGAAGGAGTCGGTCTACTTGTCTCGGACGTGATGCCTATATACATGATCATACCTAGATATTCTCATAACTATGCTCGATTCATCAATTGCTCAACAAGAATTGTTCACCCACCGTAAAATACTTATGCTCTTGAGAGAAGCCACTAGTGAAACCTATGGCCCCCGGGTCTATCTTCATCATATTAATCTTCCAACACTTAGTTATTTCCTTTTCTTTTTTACTTTGCTTTTATTTTACTTTGCATCTTTATCACAAAAATACCAAAAATATTATCCTATCATATCTATCAGATCTCACTCTTGTAAGTGACCGTGAAGGGATTGACAACCCCTTATCGAGTTGGTTGCGAGGATTTATTTGTTTTGTGTAGGTGCGAGGGACTCGCGCGTAGCCTCCTATTGGATTGATACCTTGGTTCTCAAAAACTGAGGGAAATACTTACGCTACTTTGCTGCATCACCCTTTCCTCTTTAAGGGAAAACGAACGCAGTGCTCAAGAGGTAGCAGTGGGTGAGTGGATGGCCTGGCCAGCGGCGGGAGTAGTAGGGGGCGGTGAGGCCTCCGCGGCAGCACAGCCGGCCACGAGAGGCATGAGCATGCGACATGATCGGTGCTGCTTTGGACGGCTGGAGCAAGAAGACCAGAGGTTGAAGAAGCACTACGGGCATTGGATGGACATCGTACGGTCACTGGAGCTAGAATCATTCATATTGACTAAGTTGACAAAGCCTTCCATCCCCGTCAACTTAGTAGGCCCACAAGTCAGCCTCCCATTATGCTGGGTCCCAGCTAGCAGGGGGAGTCTTCATTTTTTGTGCATAATAAGGAGGCACTTGCTTGCATGCGAAGATATAGATGGTGGGTCCAACCTGTCAGCGGGGGGAACATCTTTTTCACAAAATACTGAGGCCCTTCCGGTGGGTCCCAGATGTTAGGTGGAGGAATCATTATTTTGTGCGTAGTAAGGAGGCATTTCCTTGTGTGCGGCCGTGGACCCAGCTGTCAGCCTCTCCACGTCCAGTCCACGTCCGATGGATGTCGTTTGTTGACCACGTTGACCACGGCGCGCCGAGAGCACCAGGGCGGTGGACGACGACGAGGCCTAGGAAGGGAACGACATGGAGCTGAGGAAGACTTGGCAGTGGTTGCCCACGCGGTGGGGACTGCGAGGGTTTACTGGTCCGGCTGCCGTCGCCGGAAAATAACAGGAGGTGTGTGTGAGTAGAGGAATGGTCTGGCCGGCAATGGAGTAGGGTGGGGCGGTGCGGCCTGTGTGGTAGCACAGCCGGCCACGGTTGGCGGCAACAGGCAGTCCCACCGGCACTGGTTTGGGCGGCTGGAGCAAGAAGATCAGATATTGAAGAAGTAGCACGGCCGTTGGATTAACATCCAATGGGCACTGCTGCTATAATCGTTTGTGGACTAAGTTTACAAAGCCTTTCGTACACGTCAACCTAGTAGACCCACAAGTCAGCCTCCAAATCTATCCCAAACAGCATACAACCCGAAATTTCTAGCCAGATTCAAATTAATCTAAAAAGTAAACATACCTTAATTTAAATCCAATGAAATTTTAATTGCACAAAAATAATGAAATCTAAAATATCAAAATCCGAAAGAAAAAGTATTTTGGAACTAATTGCTCGTTAGCTATATTTTTTCATTTTACACCCCATTTAATATTACTTATAGCCCATTTCTTATTACTTGTAGCCCATTTCCTGGGCAAAATGCATCCCTCCTCGTCTTGAAAGATTTCCGGCCCAGCAGGGCGTAGAAAAGCAAGTAGGCCTACGTTGGTTATTCTGCGAAAAACAAAATAGTTGGGCTAGCCATTTTCAGAAAGGAAAAAAAACAAACTGGGCTGGTCATGTGCTAAACATATGAAATAAAAGCCTAGGCTACACGGGCCACAACTCCCGAACAACCCAGTGGATACCCTTCTCCATCCCGAAAAAACAAAATTACTGCGCGCTGCTGGGTCCCTACTATCATCCTCACCATGTACAGTCATCTCCTTATTCCTCTCGGTTGTTTACCATGTTAACAACACCGGAGGGCGGCGCCACGGCAAGCGAACCAAGGCGGAGGACGATGGTGAGGCCTCGGACGGGAACGAATAGGAGCTGGGGAAGATGTGCAGTGTTTTAGGGTGCGATGTGGCCATGATGCGTGCGCGGAAGCACAACCAGCCATGGGAGGCGGGAGCAGGCGGTCCCGCCAGCGCTAGTTTGGCTTTGGCGGCTAGAGGAAGAAGATACTGAAGAAACACGACAGACGTTGAATGTTAATCCAATGGTCAAGGTTGGCACAACCGTTTGTTGACTAAGCTAACACCAAGTAGCATACTTTTTTATATATAGGAAGAAAACAAAAACTGGCCTCGTTCGCCTGATAACATTCCCGAAACTGCGACCGTTCGATCTTGTGTCGTAACTAAAATTGGAAAATGCGTTCGTCTGCCGTCCTCCTCCTAGGGAACGTTCACCACATAAGTGACCAGCACGCTTGGTTTTCAACCGAGAGTTCTTGGGTTCGAGTCCCAGGAACTCTCAATTGTGTCCTCCTTCCTTCCTCGCAAAAAGAAAAAGAAAGAAAATAAAAGACTTGAGAAGGCGTACAGAACAAGCTAGTGTACCCGTAAAGAGACGTTGCTGAGTTTTAGAAAAATGAGAGAAGTGCTCCTGTAGCTGGTTCGAATCTAAACCTAGACTATGACTATATATGGTGCTATGCTACTCTGCAAGTAATGAAACAGACATATCCAACATTCGCTTCTCCTCTTCTCTACTTACTCTGCCTAGCATCAGAAGCTCTAGCTGCAGCAACCATGTCCGCTGGCTGCTCGTCCACCTGCTCTTCAGCAGGAAACAACCAGATATGTCCCAAGTCGACACCCGTACCATCGCCTGTGGGTCTCATCACACCCCCGCCGGCACACGCACGGCAGCCGGTTGCTCATCACAACCCGCTGCCATTGGTGTGGCGCCAATACTGCAAATCACGCAGAGTCATCTGTCGCGTCTCAACCACAATCCTCAACCCTGGCCGAGTCTTCTACAAATGCCCGAATCGAGGGGTAATAATATGTTTAAGTGTTGTTCTGCTCCTTTAAGTTGCTGATTTTTTTAATAGTTTGGTTGCTGATCTTCAAATTTGATTCGTGCAGAAAAGGGAAGATTCGTGTGATTTGTATTTCTGGGAAGTTGTTGATGTGGGGAATGCAACTACACTGATTATTTGGTTAGCCGAGGAATCCCAATACCAGCAGGTTGGGGTGTTGGACAAGTAACTGAAGGAATGGCAGAAGAGGAAGATGTAGAGCAGAAGGTTAAAGATGCAGTTCCGCTGATCATGTCCAAGCAACAATTGTTGTACGACCTTGGCAACAATGAGGAGATGAAAGAGCTTGTGAAGATAATGGGCAAAATCGATGTGCTATGTAGGATGATTGTCTCTTTATTTGCAGTGTATGTAGCACTCGTGACGTATTCAGTGGCTATGACATGAGCACTTTGCTGAAACTAGTAATGAATGAAACCTGTGTAGCGGGCTGGGCGTAGTGTTGTGAACATCTAATGATTTCTGTTAACGAAAAACGGGGGGTATCCCCTTTTCCTCATTAGTAAATAAATATCAGAGGCCCTTTTGGTAATAAATAAATAAGAAGAGGCCCATTCGGGTTAGCTTTGTTCCCATTCAAAGACATCGAGCAAATTGCAGTCCAACAGCAAACTATGTCATCAAATTCAAGTTTCACAGCCAAATATGAGTACAACTAAACAACAATGTCATCATGTTTTAGTTGTCAAACCATCACCAAACAAAAATCAACATACATAACAAGTGATGTTCTCATAGCAAAATACTAAACAACACGTTCATCGGGTTTCAGTTGTCATAGCAAACACAATTTCACATAGTAGATAAAAAAACATGTTCTGACAGGCAAATACAATAAAAGCAATCTAATCATCATCCGCAGCAGCAGCGTCAACATCTTTGCCATGCATATCAGTCTGAATCGCAATTCCCCAGAGTGTTATCTTCTTCTTCATCCTCAATGTCCTCGAATGTTGGCTTCTTCTTGATCAACTCTTGTATGTCCACGGCACGACAGGCAATCTTTTCGCCAGCGTCATTGACGTGATGGTTCTCAAAGATATTAGGAACATCTGTGGAATCTTGTACATCGGGAGCAGTGTAAGCATCATGTTGTTGTGCAACTTCATTAAACGAATTCCTTGGCTCAAATCTTTGCTATACTCTCCAGTCATCGCTACGTACAAATGTGTCTTCCAAGAAAAATAACTGTGTTGCTTGATTTGCCAAAATAAAAGGCTCGTTGGTCTGGTACGCCGCCTTGACATTTATGGATTTGAAATAATCGTCAGCTCTGGGTTTTGCGATCCTGGAAAACAGGCTATACCAATGACAACACAATAGAACCACACACCAATGATCCTTGAAACTGGAGATATACTGGAACTGAATAATGTCTGTTATGTTAGCATACATTTCAGTTGTCTCTCTGTCGTACATATTCGTCCTCATGATGGCACTGTTTTATGTCTTCCTTCCTTCGTCGCGTGCAAGGGTGTTGTAGCGCACATCTCCAACAACGCAAGATTCCTAATGTCTTACCCGAGTACCAGGACCCATTGCTAGTGCGTAAAGGGCATCATCAACTGCCTGCCCATCCTCCTGCATCTTCTTAACCTATGGTTAGAAAATAGACAAGCTGATCATCTTATGTACTCTATATATTAAAAAAACTGACACTGCAATTCAAAAGCTTACATGGCTCTTGAACCATTTCACAAATCCTGCCATAACCAGTTTGTCAATGTTTCTTGGATTTTGTTGTAGTAACTCCTTTTTGTAGATGCTGCACAACATAGTGATCACGTCAAACATCTAAATATATAAGAATGTGCTGCAAGTTTAGTAGATTATGATGTATAAGCTGCAGTACTTAGCACTTACTTGATATAAGGTAGTATCTCACGACAGTTATTCAACACATACCAAACCATTTCGTGCAAATCTTTAGGTTTGTCCTCTTGTCAACTCTTCCTGTAACTCGAACAGAATAATCGAAAACATTGAGCTCGGGATTGTCTTCACCCGCCTCTTTGCTAAGCTGATCAGCTGTTTCAACGTATTTTGAGCAGAATGTCAATGCTTCTGTAGCAATGTAGGCCTCTGCAATGGAACCCTCGGGTCTAGCTCTGTTCCTAACATAGCGCTTGAAAGTGCCTAGCCGCGTTTCTAGGGTACATCCAGCCATACTGTACTGGACATCTAAGTAGTGCCTCATCAGGTAGATGAATAGCCAAATGCACCATCACATCAAAGGAAGCTGGAGGATATATCTTCTCAAGGTCGCATAGGATAGTTGGTATCTTGTCTCTAAGACGCTGCAAAGCATCTACCCGGATATTTCTACTACAGAGTTCCCTGAAGAATTGTCCCAACTATGCAACTGCTCTGTATAAGTTAGGGTGGCACAATCCTCTAAGGATAACAGGTAAAACCCTTTGAAGTAGGACGTGGAAGTCATGATTTTTCAACCCTTGTACCTTGTTTCCATCTGCACTGACTCTCCTTTCAGGGTTGGAAGCAAATCCATGTGGGAATCTCACACGTGACAGGACCTCACAGAATTCTTTTCTTTTTACCTTGTCCAAGACGTACACAGCTAGTGCCATATCCCATGGTTTACCTTCATCTTGCACGTGCAAATCCTGTCTGATACCCAGGTGTGTCAAATCAATCCTAGATTTTAAGGTATCTTTCGTCTTGCCTTCAATATTAAGAAGTGTGCCGATAATGCTGTCACATATATTTCTCTTCATGTGCATCACATTAAGATTATGCTGCAGATCCAAATCTTTCCAATACTCCAAGTCCCACAAAGTGGACATGCGGGTAAACAATAATCTCTCTTATGCCCTGCCACGCTTCCTTTTCCCGCTACCATTACAGGGATGGTTTCCTTGTGTAATATGCCTGACCTTCTCTAATTCCACTTGCAACTCATCGGCAGTGAGCCTCTTTGGCACATCACGGTTTTCACGCTTTGCATTGAACACATGTCTTCGGTATTTTGTAGGATGCGGCTTGTCCTTGGCAAGGAAACGGTGGTGTCCAATGTAACAGATCTTGCTAAGTATTGCGCACGACAGCGGATTCCAATCACAGTGAACACATGCATTGTAACCATGTGTTGTTCACCCTGACATAGTGCCCAAAGCCGGATAATCATGGATGCACCAAATTATAACAGCACACAGAAAGCTGGTGGGCTGCTATATAGGTCTCGAGTGAGAACACCCCTCCGTAGCTGTTGAAGTTCCTCCACAAGAGGCTCCATGAAAAAATCAAAATCATTTCCAGGACTTTTTGTACCTGGGATGAGCAAGGCCATCATGTAGTTTGCTTCTTTGGTGCAGACATTTGGAGGCATGTTGTAAGGGATAACAAGCACTGGCCACATGCTATATGTGGCGCTCTAGTGGCCAAATGGGATAAATCCATCTGAAGCTAAGCCAAGTCTAATTTTTCTCGGGTCAGCACCAAACTTTTTGTGTTTCTGATTGAAGCTTTTCTACTCACTACCATGAGATGGATGGCTCATTACATTCTGATCTCTGTACTCCTGGTTCCTAGAATGCCACAGTACATCCTCTCTTGTTTCAGCACCATGAAACAACCTCTGCAATCTTGGTATAATTGGAAAATTTCTCAGAAGCATCGCCATCTTTCCATCTTGATGATTTTCATTTCGGGCATTCACTTAAGTTGGCATAATCCTTCCGGAACAGAACACAATTATTCTTACAAACATGGATCATATCATATCCAATTCCAACTGCGCGAAGGAAATTCTTCATTTTACTATAGGTGTGTGGCAGCTCAGACGTATCTGGGAAAGATTTGCGGAAAGCAGCCAACATCGCATCGAATGATTTGTTGGTCATCCGCTCAGATGTCTTAACCTGAAGAAAGGTGACCATAGCTGAGAACACTGACAACTTATTTCCTGGGGCGACAGCCACGTTGCATTTTTCCAACATGCGGGCCCAACGTTTTTCTTCTGCGGGTGAAAGTTCACGAAATGCACAAGCATTTAGTAGCATTGTTTCAATGTTGGGCAAACTCACTGGCTCTGCCACCACCACCTCCTCCTCCTCTTCCACCTAAGCATCAGGCAGATCAAGATGGTGATCTGCTGCTTCCATGTAGTCAGTAACATTGACGTTCACAGCTTCACCATGATGAACCCACCTAGTATATGTGACCGACATCCCATACAAGTGTAGATGATTTTGCGCAGTTGACTGGGGTCTTGTAACTGAATTCATACAATTGCTACACGGGCAGAGCACATCTGATTTCGGACCACTGTACTCAACTCTGATAAAGTTCATGAAGTTTTCAACCCCCTCGACATATGCAGCGGAGAATCTTCGAGCAGAAGTTATCCAAGTCGTGTCCATCTGCTAGACATACAATGTAACATCCCAAAATTCTATATTTTGGAATGTTATAAACAAATAGATAGTTTTAATTGATTGTTTGATTGATTGACTGAAAGTGAGTGAATTCGAAACTTTTTGAAATTTAAATGAGAGGGAATAAAAGGACTTTCCCAAACTTTCATTTTGCTTTTATGATCTTCGGGAATTCAAATTCTTTTCATCACAAAACCCTGGAGAGAAGATGACATGACTTCTTCCATTTATTTAAATGACAAGGGGTGCTGAAAATATTTGAATTTCATTTGGAAAATATTTCCAACTCAGAAACTTCAAGCAACTCAATGATTTTCACGAGCGAAGATAAAATGACTTCTTCAAAACATATGAAATATGAGTTGGGAGTTTCAAAGAATTAAATTCAAAGCTCTTTTGAATTTATTTCCAATTTGGAGTTATTTGGGTTTTATTCAAATTATTTTCCTCCAAAAATAAACTATATGGAAAATAGGGTAACATGATTCCCTACATCAGAAAATTGGAGAGAAATAAATTTGAATTAATTTTGGTATTTTTAAAATGATTTTATTGGATTTTATTGGACCAGTAGCACTGTTTGAATTATTAGAATTTTGTGGATTTTATTTGAAGCTAGAATAATGTTCATGTTGTAGGAAATCTTTTTCTGAAAATTTTGATATACTATATGCCTATATAATATTTCTATTTATTATTTGTTTTTATTTTTGTTTGACTGTTTTAAAAAACTCCCTTGAATCGGGCTGCCCAGCCAACCGGCCGAGCCACAGCCCAGCCAGTGCCGTGCCCGCTCGTCCTCGAGCACGGGCGAACTCAAGACACACACGCAGCGCGCGCCGCCGCCGTACGCCGGCCGGACACCGCGCCACCTTGCCCCCTCCTCCACGCCTCCCGAGGCCTCCCTCCCCTATAAATCCCGCAGCCCCGCCGCCTCTCCTCTCCCTTCTCTCTCTTCGCCGCCCCTTCCACATCCCGCCCCGCCGCTTTGGTTGTTGCCGCCGCCATGTCCTATGCCACCGCCGCCGCCTCTCCTCTCGCCGCCGTCTTCGCCCCTCCTCGCCCGACCAGGGCCACCGCCCCGAGTTCGCCGGAGCCACCGCTCGCCTCGCCGGAGCCGCCGCCCGTGTCGCCGTTGACCGCCGCCGGCCGGACCCCGTTTAGCCGGTAAAAACCGCCCGGTCCGATCCGGTTTATTTTTTTTCAGTTTCATTTTTTTTAAATCGGTTTTATTTATTTAATGAACGCTCGTTGTTTACTTCTTCGCAGCGAACATGCGTTAGATAGTTTTTTTTTCTTTTCTGTTAGTTTTAGTCAGGGACCTCTTTGTAGTACTTTTTCTACAGATTAGCCCCTGGTTTTCAAACGCTCATAACTTTTTACTCGTTAGTCCAAATTCAACAAAACCAACGCCCACTTCTTCGTTATGATCTCCTCTATCCAGTAATCCAACTCAAACATGTTTTTGAAAGTTTTAAAATTTGAATTCAAACAGATTTGTATTCAAACTTCGTTTGATCGTAACTTGAGTTTTATAACTCCGATTTAGTTGATTCTTTTTGCAAATCGAAGCACTTGACATAAACTTTCTGATAAGGCCAAATACACATAATTTTGGTACTGTTAGAAATTGCTTTATGTTCGAGAGTTATTTATTTGGTTTTGATGTTTTCCGAATCGTTTTCTTCGTTCTTTCCGATCTTTTGAGTGATTGCTTATGTGTGGTTACTATTGCTTGATTACGATAGATCGACCGGAGTGTGACGAGTAGAACTATCAAGAGTTTTGAGTGCAAATCATCTTCATAAACTTTGCAGGCAAGTAACACTTTGATCATACTTTCTCACACCCAGTTTTTATGCATTAGATCAATCCTCAAACACTTGCATGATTAGGATCTAAATAAATTGTGGGATGGGAAGTAGATTGAGGTAGTACCTATTACCTGTTTTACTTATGAAACCTTGGGAGTTACTTCTACGTTTGCTTATTATGATATGCTATGCTAGTAGACGTGGATTGGGTGAGTGTATTCCATGACAGATGTGAGATTGTTAAATTAATGGTTTATTTAAGGTGGCAACTTAAACACACATCCGGGTGGATTGAGGCACCTGGTTTCTATCAGACTTGCCTGTTTTTCTTCGGACCGCCACCCGTGCTCAAAGGGATAATAAGATCATTCATGCTAGTAACTTCCGTGTGCAGCCACAAGCCATTATGGGATCTCGCATAGTTGATTAAGTCGTGTGAACTCTTACAGTGGTAGACTAGCTGATGTAGGGGTTGTAGGTGGTACGGTCTACCCATCGTAAGGTGCAAACGCTTCTGAAAGACTATGTCTCGGTCATCCGTCTCTCAAACACCATGTAGTGCGAGAAACCAAACCGAGGCGATCGAGTCTTGTGGGGAAAAGTGCGCAAACCTCTGCAGAGTGTATAAACTAATCATGATTAGCCGTGTCCCCGGTTATGGACATCTTGAGTATCTAGTACTTGGATTATCCTATTGATCTCATCACGTTACTTAATATTATTTGTTTGGGTTTAATGAGTACTTTTAATTGGGATTGAGAATGCTGTCAATCATTCTCAATGTTTCACAACCACCATGATAGTTGAATAAATTTATTCCTTTGCAGTAGGGAAAAATTGGCTTTTCGCAAAAACTGTAACCATAGAGCTTTCCACCAGCCATATATGCATGTAGTATAGGCTTATTCCTTCATTACTATCTATGTGTTACATTGCCAGCATATTCCATGTGCTGACCCGTTTTCGGGCTGCAACTTTTCATGTTGCAGACTTTTCGGACGACGAGTAAGTGATACGTTAGGGTTACGATTTTCCTATACTCAACTTTGCCGTTGGTGTTGATGGGAATCCACAACCTTATTGCTTCCGCTATATATTTGGATTGAGGTAATAGTATTTACGTTACTTTATGCATGTGATTTACCTCTGTTATAAATCCTTCGAGTACTGTGTGTGTTAGCATACCGATCCAGAGATGACACTGAGCACAGAGACTTGATCCATTCGGGTCGGGTCGCTACATACAAATTAGTTCTTCTACTAGATATTACAGGAAAAACATATATGCTTTTTTATGAAGTCTAGAAAAATATACATAGGTCGATGTCTAAAGCTATGGCAAAATATTAGGACGAGCAGATCTAGGTAACGAAATATATTTAAAGCTAATTCAACAAACAAATTTGAGTGCTAAATTATGGCATGTTGTTTCAGCAGTAAATGAGGCTGAGCACACAGGCATCAAACTATCGAAGCCCATCGCAGCCACAAAGATCGAGTATAAAATGGTGTAGAGCTATTTCACCTAACAGAATGGCTACTAGATCATGGCAATCTACGTGACAATAATTATATGGCAGGATATTTTAGCAACTAATCGGGCATGGCATGCCATCTCGGCTAAGCAGATTGAGTGCAGAACAGGGCAAGGAAGCTTCTTAAGCAGAGCATACTGACTGTAAACTACTTTGGCAAACAGTGAGATTAACAGCGTCTATCAGCTAACATTCAGCGCTACACCGACATGCATGGGGCATTAGTCTAGAATGCGCATACCATGGGAGAAGCTGATCGCCGGGCAGCTCCACACGAACATCACCAGCGGTGGCGGCGCTGACCACCGTGCGCCTCCACAAGAACGTCGCCAGCGGTGGCGGCGCGACTAGAGGACGACAGTCTACGAGAGCGTACAGCGGGAGCAAGAGGATCGCAGTGTGCCCCCTCGACAAACCGCGGCGCCGATGTATCGGCGCGGCAGGGAGGGCGGCTTTGGCGGAGCGAATGGAGTGGAGGGGGATGGGCGAGAGGGGGTTTGGGAAATATTATAGGCTAGTTGGCTGAAGGGCGGTTGAATTTGGGATTTGGGGGGAATTTGGGGGGGGGGGGGTTCGCACGGTAGGCTGGGGGAGTTTGGCGCATGGTCGGTTTCTCCAAGTGCAGTCCCACGTGTCAGTGAAGAGGCAAGCCGAAGCGCGTTCCGTTTGCGTGAGCCGTGTGCAAGACCGAACGTGTGTGGGGTGCAATGCGACCGCGACAGGGGTGCTGTGAGTGTATCTCCTTTTTTCATTTTAAACTTGTGCTTCGCCCCCTCAAAAAAAAACATGGTGCTTCATGCGATCCATCGATACTACTACTACTAATCCAGTAATCCCGACTAAAACGACGCAGCCGGGTCTTTTCCCGCATGATATGCTGGGAGTTTGGCTTAGTTGGGTTTTTAGGACAAGTAATGCCACACCTATGTAATCCTAGTTACATAATTAACATAATGTGAAACGTGTGAGCTGTTGATTTGTCGGTGTACTAGAGTAGGGGTACCCTAGTATCCCGAACTCGCAGACGGGCATTCAGACACTCGCGGCAAGGCTTGCCTGGTGACCGCCAAGGTCCTCCGTGGTTCTTTTGGAGCCATTCAAGAACAAAGTATTTAAGCCAAGGATACAAGGCCCCGGCAAGAGGAGCTTGCCGGGAAGGCCACTCAAGGCACACAGAAGACAAGACCCCGGCAAGAGGAGCTTGCCGGGAAGGCTCGATGAGCGACAAGCTTCCAGACGCGACAAGGATTCAGCCGCGGCAAGGCGCTTGCCGCGGCAGGCAACCACTCTTCATCTCCGCTCCAGCTCATCCACCAACGTGTCGCCATGGGACCATTCCAGGCGCGCGTGTCAAGAGGCTGTGCGGCCAGCGGAGAGCAGCGGTAAGCGGCGCTGACAAGATTGCCATCGTGGCAAGCGGTGGCGCTCCTGACGGTCCCTGTTGCACTGTTTAGGCGACATAGACGGACATTAAATGCTTTTGTCCCTTGCCGTCAGAGTTAGGTAGAATACACTGTACAAGTAGCTGTACCAACCGCAACTCATTTTCCCTTTTTGCCCTTGTCACGCCACTGTTGGTGACCCTTGAGCATATAAAAGGAGGCCCATGCATAGCGAGGGGGGTTCGACTCACTCGAAACCAGAGACACTCATGCTAGGTCTTGTAGCTCTCATCGCTCTCTAGCAAGAACACAATCCAATCAGATAAGCAGCAGTAGGAGTATTATCTCTCCGGAGAGCTCGAAGCTGGGTAAACTGCTCGTGCTTCGCCCGATCCGCTCTTCAGGCGACCTCCGCCCCCACCGAACCGAAGGGGCTCGGTCCGCCGTCCCATAGGTGTTCGTGGGTTACGATCAGCTTCCCGACATCTTTGGCGCGCCGGTAGGCGTCGAGGCTGTGTGAACCTGATCCGCGCTCACACGAGCAACATCTTCATCATCTTCATCAACATGCCACGAAGAAGAAGGCTTCGGCGGCAGGAGCTGCCCACGCCGATCCCGCCACCACCGGAGCAAACGGGTGGCGGGTAGACGCCGGCGGAAGAACGGGCGCCGACGAGGGAGCTCATGATGCTGCCAAGTCCAATGACAAGGCCGCGCAGACCTCGGCGTCCGTACATGCACCGCGCCCGTCTTAGGAGCCGCGGGACCGACAGCGTAATGGTATTCACAATACCATACGTTCGTTGGATCAAGACCGAGCTGGAGGATCGCGAGGCCCTCAAGACCAGCGTGCACGCCAGCATGCTGGCGCGAGCGGGGTACGGTCGCCTGGACGGGATGCTGCTCCTTCTAACATAGTTAGAAGTCCGAGCATATCCCGCTCCTCGCACCATTCACCATTGCCACCCACCACTCCAGCGGAAGCCTTGGCGAGAGCTCAACTGCTCCTACACTACCCTCCAACAGCCGACAAAGTCGACGAATGGAGGGCCACCATCTAGAGTCTCATCGGCTTTGCCAACGGCGACGCTCCGCGGCAACCAACTACATCGCTGCCGCGGCAAGACGACAAGGCACGAGCCGGTGGCGACGAAACCTGTGGGGGTGCAACCACCATGCACTCTCCACCCAGAAGGCCAAGATCACCAACTCGTCGGGTCCACCTCGACAGTGACTCCACCGTGTCATCGGATCCACGAGCTCGCCGTGATCAGCGCCAAGTTCTTCAGGAACGGCAACAAGAAGACGCTCGAACTCGCATCGAGCGCCGAAGAGAAGCGCGACGTCAATCCGACCAGCGCGCTGGGCGACGCCAAATCGAGCCACTGAACAGACACCTTTCGCTCTAGTCTATGGAGCAGAGGCAGTTCTCCCCACGGAACTCGTATACAGGTCACCTCGAGTACTCGCTTATGATGAGCTTGAGCAAGAGCAGCTGCGACAAGATAACGCGCTGCTCCGTGAGGAGGACCGTCTTCAGGCTGCTGTACGAGCTGCTCGTTACCAGCATGCTTTGCGCCGCTACCATAGCCGCAAAGTTAGCGCCAGAAGTCTCGAGGAAGGCGACCTTATTCTTCGACGCGTTCAGTCCGCCAAGAATTCCAACAAGTTAACGCCAAAGTGGGAAGGTCCTTATCGGGTGAAACGAGTCACTAGGCCTGGCGCTGTCCGCCTTGAGACCGAAGATGGCATTCCGGTGAGCAACTCCTGGAACATTGAGCATCTTCGTAAGTTTTACCCGTAGGGCGCGGTTGACGGAACCTGTTCCGGCAACCACCTTTTGTACAAGTCTTGCCGAAGTTGCATGTAATCCTTTGTACAAAGCCGGGCGCAGACCCCGTGCATAAGTAAAGCTCATGTGTTGCGCACAACTTGTCAACTTCATGCTTTCATCATCATTTTGCATGTGTTATCTGACATTTTGTGCAGCATCCACACCCGGTAAGCGATAACGAGCCACAAGGCTCCATAACTTTAATTTCTCTTTTTTCTCTTTCTCAAAGAAAGGAAGGTTCCTTCGCCCACAAGTTAGCCGGGGAGGAGAAGATAATGATGTGGGCCACCAAGCGTTGCTCGAGGAAGTTTCGCCTTACCGGGAAGCAAACGACAGAAAAGCTAAGTTGCCAAAGTTTGGGCAATCAGTTTTTAAATCTTTAAGTTATATTCCTCGAACGATAGTACTTTGTATGGAAAACCTGTGCGCGGAGGAACCAACTCGTAGTTGGTCGCGCCCTTACTTTGTTTCGAGTCCGCTCAACAACGTAAGTGAGCTGCAACCAGTTGCGACAAGGTTGCTTGTCGGAGGCGGCACCGCCAGCAGGCTGCTGATGTTCGCAGACTCGGCGCTTCATGCAAAGGTGCCCGCGCCAATAAGTTCCCTAAAAGCGTAGGGCACAAACATACAAAGGAAGGAATCAAGTAAAGGAAATAACATTGCAATCACTACCTAAGATAGAGTTATATTACAAAATAGCTTGTCGCAGATCTAATAAATTGTTCTCCTAAACATGATCAGCAGCGACAAGGGAAAGATAAAACTGACGACCTAATCTACGCGGTCGCCATCAACCCGCTTGATCTTGCCCACCTTGTCCACAATGGGTGCGACAAGGGCTTTGAGCGCCTCCACATCAGCATCCGGCGACAGGGATCTGAGGACGCCGGTGAGGTTGAGGCCTGGATTGCGGAAGGCCACCTTCATCAACACCTTCTGGAGAGCTCCCGCACAAATCTGGCGCGATTCCTCGGCCAGCTGCTTTGGGATCTCTTCCCGAAGTCGCTGGAGAGCCGTCACCACACCCTTGAAGAACAAGCTGAGCTTGGCGCTGGGTTGGAGGCGCTCGTCGGAAGAGTACCCAAGATCCACCATCCCCAGCTCCGTCAGTTCCGTGTCGATGGCGGCGGCGATATTCACAAGACCCTCGGTCCAGTGCATCACGTTCTCTCTGAAGGTGTTCGGGCGGTTGTGGCACTCGCCGCCAGCTCCTCGTTGGTCTTGATCTTCTCCAACAAGGCCACCTCCGCTCCTTGGCGCCGCCCAGCGTCTCGTGATCAAGGTGGTCAGCTTCAGCTCAAGATCCGCCTTTGGAGTCCTTGGCGGCGTCGAGCTCCTTACTCCTCTCGGCGAGACGGCCCTGCAGCTCGCCAAGAGTGTAGGCGTCCCTTCTCGCTCGTGCTTAAGCGCAGCAAGCTCCTCGCCGCTCTTACGGAGGTTGGCCTCCGGCTGCGTCACCTTCGTCTCCAACTCTTTCTTGGCGGCCTCGGCAGCTGCGGCAGCGCCCTTTGCTTCCTTGAGAGCTCCGCCAATTGATTGCTCGCACGCGGCAAGCTCTTCCTCATAGCTGTCAAGATTGATCTTCCGCTGCGCCAACTCACCTTCTTGCGCAGACAGCTTCTTGGCAACAAGCCGCTGCTGCTCCTCGACCTCAGCCTTCTCAAGAATGAAGGCTGTGCGCTCTTCAGCGAGTCGCTCCCGCTCTTCTGCTACGTTCCGGAGAGCTTCTTGGTTGGCGCCTCGGAGCTCTTCTGCGCGCTTCTCCATATCTGATCCCGCCCTCGCGACAAGCGCTTCCCGGGATTCCAGCTTGACTTGTCGGGCGTGGTAGAGCGACAGCAGCTTCCGCAACAGTTGCTCCTCCTCAGACTCGCCGCTGCTGCTGCTTGGCACGTCAACCAGCGACAGCCCAGCAGAGGCGAGCAGCTCTTCATCAAAGGTCTCTCCTTCGACCGGCGCCCTGGAGCTCGATGCCCAGGGGAGCTTGATGAAGACGCCATCGCCGGCCTTCAGATAGGCGCCGGGCAGAGGCTCTTCGGAGCCTGGCACTGCACCAGTGGCAGAGGGATCGGCGGTCGGCGTAGCGCCTGGCGCTCCTGCGACCTTAGGGTCGTCAGTGCGATCGCCAGACCCCTCGCCAGCCTTTGCCGCGGCAGCCTTGGCGGCCTCTTCGCCGGCGGATCCATCGGCGCCAGCCTCTTCCTCCATGGTGGCGACGTCGTCAGTGTTGCCGCGCGCGTCCTCCTCGCCGGCGACCTCAGTCTCCATCGGCTCCGCAGCGGATGGATCTGACGACCAGAAAAAGAAAGAACAGTCAAGCAAATGTTCAAAAAGAAAAACAGAAGAAAAAGAACCCAAGGGAAATTTTCACGCAAGAGGATTACCTGCGATGGGATCTGCGGCCATGGTCTCGACCACCAGAGGATCACTGGTGCTGTCCCTTGCCGGAGAAGTCTCCCTTGCCGGAGAACGCTCCCTTGCCGGAGAATCCTCCCTTGGCGGTGAAGTCGAAGCAGATGGTACTTCGGGAGCGGCTTCCGGGCACTCCTGATGAGGCTGCTCTGCTCCTACACAAACCAACAGTCAGATATCAACAAAGAAGGAGCACCCATGCACACCTAACCGTAAGAAGTAAACCATATACTTACGCTGGGGGCTGTGCTGGGGGCTGCTTTGAGGAAGGGTTGCCGGGTCCGGCAAGGGGGTCTCAGACGCGCCTCCTGTTGCCACGGGGGGATCATCCTCGATGACAACCACCGGGGTCTTGGCTCTTCGACGCTCTACGGGCGGCGTCCGAAAAAGGATGAGTTCAGAATGAAGCAAGTCAGACACAAGACAAATCAACAAATGGAAGAATTACAAGTACAGCGACAAGATCTTACTCTTCTTCTTCCTCGGAGCTGAGCGCGGAGAGGTCGAATTCTGGTTCACCTCCGGTGCGACGAGCTAGAAGAGTAGGCTCCCTCGGACGCTTGGCGGGTGCAGGAGCTGTGGCCCCAGAAGGCCCCGCTCCAGTTGCTGCGGCGGCGTGAGGTGCTCCCGCGGCAACAGTGCTTGCCGCGGTGGAGCGCGTCGCGCGGCGCGACGGCTGTTGGCCCGTCTGCCGCCCCGCCACTTCCCCGGCCTTGGAGACGCCTTCTTGGTGGAGCTATGGGCTCGCTTCATGCAAGCTACTTGAAGGTGTGGAGGAGGCACCCTCGGCAGGCTCGCTCGGCTCAACTTCGGGCTCGGCCTGCTCCTCCTCGCCGGCAAGCTCCTCTCGATCGACAAGGCTCGCCGCCTCTTCTACCTCTGCCTCCTCCACGGTGAACCCGAATTCGCCAGCGGTAGCAGCTGCTGCCGCCTCCTCCAGCCTAGTGGCGATGCGCTGCATCTCGTCGTCGGTGGTGTCGCGGGTGAGCCTCTTCTGCTCGTCGGGGCGGATCGGCACTTCTTCCAAGCTGTCGAAGAACTGCCGCACGACGTCGTCCGCAGCTCTTGCCAGGTTGGAACGATCCCATGCGAATCGCTGGCGGCATCATTGCACGGATGCGGTCGAGCGAAGAGTTGTTGCACAATGGGACGACTCCCTCGGCAACCTAAACCACTCGGGGTGATCGGGTCGTGCTTGAACAGCTCCAAAGAGCATCGCATCCAACTCCAAGACAGTGAAATTAAAGTTGAGGCCCGGCGCAGCCTCATGATGTCCGCCAGATTTTGAACTCCCAAGCAGGTCTCCTCCTCTCCGCAAGGGAAGCGATGCAGCGGCGAAGGAAATCTGCGCCAACAGCGCCTACGGTGAGTCCGGCAAGCCTGAGGCGCAGGATCCGGGTAACGGCGATCTTCAATCTAGCATCCTCCGGCGCCAAGTTGCTCCAATCGTTGCCGCGTACTATTGGGGTTTGGCGCTGGGCAGCGAATAGCTGCATGGTTCTCTCTCACGATCCAGCACCAGTCAGCCCCTCCTCCTCCCACTTGCTACGGAGCTCTCCTTCCAGATAGGCCTCCTTCTTGCCGATTCTTGAGATCCAGGCGATCCCTCCGGCAAGAGGCTCTCCTCTCTCTACTCGAGGCATGAAGAAATGGCGGAAGAGGGCTACATTTGGGTGGACTCCGACAAAGTTTTCGCAGAGATGTGCGAAAACTGCCATGGTCAGGACAGCATTGGGGGTGAAATCAAGGAGGCGAAACCCGTAGGTGTTCATGATATCGCAGAAGAATTCAGAGAAGGGCGGACAGAACCCGCAATAGAAGAAGAGCGCGAAGAAGGGGTACCCGCTCGGAACCAACTCTGATGCGACGGCTGAGAGTACCTTCGTGCGCGGATGCACTCGCGTCTCCGTCGACCAGAAGAGGTAGTACCATTCCCTCAGCTCCTTCGCGGCGAGCTGAGGGGGGAAGATGGCCCGCTCCTTCCGCAGCGCCGCGAGCCGCTGCGCCTCGGCCGACTTCACGCCCTTCCCCTTGTCGGCTTTCGGAGCCATGGCGAAGGTAGTGGGGGAGACCGACGGCGTTGGTGATCTTTGGTGGCGATGAAGTGGGCGCTGCTCTCTGATGCACTAGGGAAGAGGAGGGGAGCAGCGGTGGTTTTCGAGATTAGACAGCAAAGGGCGAGGTGGGCGACCTGCCCCTGTTTCCCCTGCTTATAAGGAGGGAGAGGGGGCGGACGTTCCGCTTTTCCAAATAAAGAAACCCCCCACGATCTCTCCCACGACGCCACGTTCGACGCGTGCTGTTCGTGGGGGACGTGGTGGGACCGGAGCAAGTTACGGCGTGATCTAGGGCGCGCGTGTCCGCAGACTTTGTTTGGGCCTGGCCCAACAGCGCTTCGGCACCGTGTGTGGCCCAAGCCGGGGCTCTGCCGGTGTACTAGAGTAGGGTACCCTAGTATCCCGAACTCGTGCCGGGCAGTTGACACCTCGCTGCAAGGCTTGCTGGTGACCGCCAAGGTCCTCCGTGGTTCTTTTGGAGCCATTCAAGAACAAAGTATTTAAGCCAAGGAGACAAGGCCCCGGCAAGAGGAGCTTGCCGGGAAGGCCACTCAAGGCACACAGAAGACAAGACCCCGGCAAGAGGAGCTTGCCGGGAAGGCTCGGTGAGCGACAAGCTTCCGGACGCGACAAGGATTCAGCCGCGGCAAGGCGCTTGCCGCGGCAGGCAACCACTCTTCATCTCCGCTCCAGCTCATCCACCAACGTGTCGCCATGGGACCATTCCAGGCGCGCGTGTCAAGAGGCTGTGCGGCCAGCAGAGAGCAGCGGTAAGCGGCGCTGACAAGATTGCCATCGTGGCAAGCGGTGGCGCTCCTGACGGTCCCTGTTGCACTGTTTAGGCGACATAGACGGGCATTAAATGCTTTTGTCGCTTGCCGTCAGAGTTAGGTAGAATACACTGTACAAGTAGCTGTACCAATCGCAACTCATTTTCCCTTTTTTGCCCTTGTCTACGTTGCCACCTGTTGGTGACCCCTTGAGCATATAAAAGGAGGCCCATGCGCAACGTAGAGGGGGTTCGACTCACTCAAAAATAGAGACACTCACGCTAGATCTTGTAGCTCTCATCGCTCTCTAGCAAGAACACAATCCAATCAGATAAGCAGCAGTAGGAGTATTATCTCTCCGGAGAGCTCCGAAGCTGGGTAAACTGCTCGTGTGCTTCGCCTCGATCTGCTCTTCGTGCGACCTCCGCCCCCCACCGAACCGAAAGGGGCTCGGTCCGCCGGTCCCATAGGTGTTCGTGGGTTACGATCAGCTTCCCCGACATGATTGTAGATTGGCGGGAGGGAGGGGCCCACCACCTTGAAAATAAGGGAGGAGAGAGAGAGAGGCAATTTACGTTAATCCTTTCTTAGGTTCCCGTGGATGTAGAAAGATGTGAAATGCGTGAATGTGTAGTGGACGTTGATACGTCTCCAACGTATCTAGAATTTATGAAGTATTCATGCTATTATATTATCTGTTTTGGATGTTTATGGGCTTTACTAAACACTTTTAGATTACTTTTGGGACTAACCTATTAACCGGAGGCCCAGCCCAAAGTGTTGTTTTCTTGCCTATTTCAGTGTTTCGAAGAAGAGGAATATCAAACGGAGTCCAAACGGAATGAAACCTTCGGGACAGTTATTTTTGGAACGGAAGCAATCCAGGAGACTTGGAGTAGACGTCAGGGAAGCTTCGAGGAAGCCACGAGGCAGGGAGGCTCGCCCTACCCCCTGGGCACGGCCCCACCCTCGTGGGCCCCTCGTGGCTCCCCTTACCGACTTCTTTCACCTATATTTGTCCATATACCCTAAAAACATTGGAGAACAGAATAGATCGGGAGTTCCGCCGCCGCAAGCCTCTGTAGCCACCTAAAACCAATCAGTACCCTGTTCCGGCACCCTGCCGGAGGGGGGGATCCTTCACCGGTGGCCATCTCCATCATCCGGCGATCTCCATGACAAGGAGGGAGTAGTTCACCCTCGGGGCTGAGGGTATGTACCAGTAGCTATGTGTTTGATCTCTCTCTCTCTCTCTCTCTCTCTCTCTCTCTCTCGTGTTCTTGAGGTGATACGATCTTGATGTATCATGAGCTTTGCTATTATAGTTGGATCTTATGATGTTTCTCCCCCTCTACATTCTTGTAATGGATTGAGTTTTCCCTTTGAAGTTATCTTATCGGATTGAGTCTTTAAGGATTTGAGAACACTTGATGTATGTCTTGCATGTGCTTATCTCTGGTGACAATGGGATATCACGTGACCTACTTGATGTATGTTTTGGTGATCAACTTGCGGGTTCACCTTGTGAACTTATGCATAGGGGTTGGCACACGTTTTCGTCTTGACTCTCCGGTAGAAACTTTGGGGCACTCTTTGAAGTTCTTTGTGTTTATTGAAAAGATGAATCTGAGATTGTGTGATTCATATTGTATAATCATACCCATGGGTACTTGAGGTGACATTGGAGTATCTAGGTGACATTAGGGTTTCGGTTGATTTGTGTCTTAAGGTGTTATTCTAGTACGAACTCTTGAATAGATCGATCCGAAAGAATAACTTTGAGGTGGTTTCGTACCCTACCATAATCTCTTCGTTTGTTCTCCGCTATTAGTGACTTTGGAGTGACTCTTTGTTGCATGTTGAGGGATAGTTATATGATCCAACTATGTTATTATTGTTGAGAGAACTTGCACTAGTGAAAGTATGAAACCTAGGCCTTGTTTCAACGCATTGCAATACCGTTTACGCTCACTTTTATCGCTTATTACCTTTCTATTTTTATATTTTCAGATTACAAAAACCTATATCTACCATCCATATTGCACTTGTATCACCATCTCTTCTCCGAACTAGTGCACCTATACAATTTACCATTGTATTGGGTGTTGGGGACACAAGAGACTCTTTGTTATTTGGTTGCAGGGTTGTTTGAGAGAGACCATCTTCATCCTACGCCTCCCACGGATTGATAAACCTTAGGTCATCCACTTGAGGGAAATTTGCTACTGTCCTACAAACCTTTGCACTTGGAGGCACAACAACGTCTACAAGAAGAAGGTTGCGTAGTAGACATTAAGCAATTTCTGGCGCCGTTGCAGGGGAGGTGAGTGCTTGAAGGTATATCTTTAGATCTTGCAATCGAATCTTTTTGTTTCTTGTTTTATCACTAGTTTAATTTATAAAATAAAACTACAAAAAAATGGAATTAAGGGTGCCTCATATGCTTCATCTTTTTAATGTCTTTCATGAAAATGATGGGAAAGAAAATTGTGCTCAAGTACTAGAAGAAGAATTACGTAGAATGCTTGGCATAAAATATGTGAATGATGAGCATGATTGCAAATGTTGTTAGTATGAATTCTTTGAATACCCATGATGCTAATGATATGCAAAGCCACAAGCTTGGGGATGCTATGTTTGATGAATATGATATTTTTTGTCCCTCAAGTTTTGATGAGCAAATTTATTATGATGATAGCATGCCTCCTATTTATGATGATTGTATTGATGAAAGTGGATTTGGAGAGGTCATGACTTTATTTAGTGATGAACCCACTATTTCGGAAGAGGTTCCAATTGATTATGAGAATAAAGTTGCTATCTATGATGATTATTGTGATGACACGTATGCTATAAAAAATAATGATAACCATGAAACTTGTCATCATGATATTAGTTTTCAATGGGATTATGCCTCACATGATAATTATTTTGTTGAGTTTGCTCCCACTATTATTCATGAGAAGAAATTTGCTTATGTGGAGAGTAATAAAATTTATATGCTTGTGCATCATGAAAATGGTGCTTTAGGTGTTGGTTATATTGTTGAATTCATTCATGATGCTACTAAAAATTATTATGAGGGAGGAATATATTCTTGTAGGAATGGCAATAATATCAAGTTTCCTCTCTATGTGCTTAAAGTTTTCTAGTTATGCTTGTTTTGCCTTCCTATGCTAGTTGATTATTGTTCCCATAAGTTGTTTGATCACAAAATCCATATGCATAGGAAGTGGGTTAGACTTAAATGTGCTAGTCATATTCTTCATGATGCTCCCTTTATGTTTCAATTCTTATCTTTTATGTGAGCATCATTGAAATCATCATGCCTAGCTAGGGGCGTTAAACGTTAGCGCTTGTTGGGAGGCAACCCAATTTTATTTTTGTCCTTAGCTTTTGCTCCTGTTTAGTAATAAATAATCTATCTAGCCTCTGGTTAGATGTGGTTTTATGTTTCAATTAGTGTTTGTGCCAAGTAGAACCTTTGGGAAGACTTGGGTGAAGTCTTTTTGATCTTGCTGTAAAAAACAGAAACTTTAGCGCTCACGAGATGTGATGCCCATTTTTTACTGGAGATTGCTTTTAGGTTGATTTTTTTGCAGATGATTAATAGATAAATTCCTCACGTCCAACAATTTATTCCAGAATTTTTGGAGTTCCAGAAGTATACGTTTGATACAGATTACTACAGACTGTTCTGTTTTTGACAGATTCTGTTTTCTATTTGTTGTTTGCTTATTTTGATGAATCTATGAGTAGTATCAGAGGGTATGAACCATAGAGAAGTTGGAATATAGTGGATATTACACCAATATGAATTTAGAATGAGTTCACAACAGTACCTAAGTGGTGATTTATTTTCTTATACTAACGGAGCTTACGAGTTTTCTTTTAAGTTTTGTGTTGTGAAGTTTTTAAGTTTTGGGTAAAGATTCGATGGACTATGGAATAGGCAGTGGAAAGAGCCTAAGCTTGGGGATGCCCAAGGCACCCCAAGGTAATATTCAAGGACAACCAAGAGCCTAAGCTTGGGGATGCCCCGAATGGCACCCCCTCTTTCGTCTTCGTTCATCGGTAACTTTACTTGGAGCTATATTTTTATTCACCACATGATATGTGTTTTGCTTGCAGCCTCAATTTATTTTGTTAGGATTTGATTTCTGATATGTAGAACAATGTTTTGCATCTTTTATTTCAGTAAAAGTGGCATTAATAGCCTTTACTATGCCTATTTTACAAGTCTTCATGTTGCTGTCTGAAACAGAAAGTTTACAGCTGTTGCCAAAATTCCCTAGAAAAGTTAGATGTGGTAAAATGTTGAAACCTTTTGCATAATAAGCTCTGATAAATTTACTACAGTAGGAATTTTCTTTCATAATTTTTGGAGCTAGGGAAGTATGGATCTTGCTGCATTCTTTACAGACTGTCCTGTTTAGGCAGATTGCTGTTATGTTTGCATTGTTTGCATATGTTTGCTTCTTTAATGATTCTATTTGAGGATAGGAATATTAAATATGCAGAGGCATTTAGTATGCAATGTTTAATAATAATTTTAGCGATTTGCTACAGTAGAGTATGATAAGGTTTTTGCATTGGTTTATACTAACTTATCTCACGAGTCCTTGTTGAGTTTTGTGTGGATGAAGCTTTTGAGATTTAGGGAGACCGTGATATGAGAGGAATTAAGGAGACACAAAAGCACAAGCTGTCAGATTCCCAAGGCATCCCAAGATAATATATCAAGAAGTCTCAAGCGTCTAAGCTTGGGGATGCCCCGGTTGGCATCCCACCTTTCTTCTTCGACAACTATCGGTTAGTATCGGTTGATCATAAGTTTTTGCTCCTTCACGTGATGTTTGCTATTCTTAGAATGTCATTTTGTTTTGTTTTTCTTATTGTTTGAATAAAATATCAAGATCTGAAATTCTTAAATAAGAGAGGGTCTTCACATAGCTACATAATTATTTAATTACTCATTGATCTTCACTTATATCTTTTTGGAGTAGTTTGTCATTTACTCGTGTGCTTCACTTATATCCTATGAGTAAATAGTTGAATGAGCGAATATCATAAATCTGAAATTATATATGTTTTATATGCTTATCCCATGGGGAGTAATGACTTCACATATAAGAAGTAGAGGTGGTAAATTTATTGAAGGTTAGTAGACATTGTATTGGTCACTTGAACAATTCATGAAAGAATATTGAGGGAAGGGAGATTTCACATATAAATATACTATTTTGGACATCTTTTATGATTGTGAGCACTCATTAAAATATGACATGCTAAAAGGTTAATGTTGGACAAGGAAGACAACATAATGGGTTATGTTTTCTTATATCCGAAATAAAGTATATTGTCATGGATCATTCAACATGCTGAGCTTTCCTTTCCCCCTCATGCTAGCCAAATTCTTTGCACCAAGTAGAGATACTACTTGTGCTTCCAAACATCCCCTAAACCAGTATTTCCATGAGAGTCGACCATACCTACCTATGGATTGAATAAGATCCTTCAAGTAAGTCGTCATCGGTGCATGCAATAAAAATTGCTCTCTAAATATGTATGATCTATTAGTGTGGAGAAAATAAGCTTTATACGATCTTGTGATGTGGAAGCAACAAAAGCGACAGACTGCATAATAAAGGTCCCTATCACAAGTGGCAATATAAAGTGACGTTCTTTCGCATTAAGATTTTGTGCATCCAACTATAAAAGCGCACGACAACCTCTGCTTCCCTCTGCGAAGGGGCTATCTTTTATTCTTGTCTTATACCTTATGCAAGAGTCATGGTGATCTTCACCTTTCCTTTTTACATTTTATCCTTTGGCAAGCACATTGTGTTGGAAAGATCCTGATATATATATCGAATTGGATGTAAGGCATCATGAACTATTATTGTTGACATTACCCTTGAGGTAAAAGGTTGGGAGGCGAATCTATAAGCCCCTATCTTTCTCTGTGTCTGATTAAAACTTCGAACCCATAAATATCGCGTGAGTGTTAGCAATTGTGAAAAACTAAATGATAGTTGAGTATGTGAAGTTTGCTGAATCAAATCTCTGACATAGACTCTTCCTGAAAATAGGATGAATTGTAATTGTTTGATGACTAATAACACGGTTTGGTAGTTTTCAAGAATTTAACATTTGAATAGTTTGTTACATGATCATGAAAAGTTTTATGAGATGAGCTACTGTTATGACATATGATAATGCTAGAAAAGGTGATTGAAATTATCATTGATCAAACTTGTGCACCTGCTAGCATTCACACTTCATAAATTATCTCTTTTATCATTTACCTACTCGAGGACGAGCAGGAATTAAGCTTGGGGATGCTGATACGTCTCCAACGTATCTATAATTTATGAAGTATTCATGCTATTATATTATCTGTTTTGGATGTTTATGGGCTTTACTAAACACTTTTATATTATTTTTGGGACTAACCTATTAACCGGAGGCCCAACCCAAATTGCTGCTTTCTTGCCTATTTCCGTGTTTCGAAGAAAAGGAATATCAAACTGAGTCCAAACGGAATGAAACCTTCGGGAGAGTTATTTTTAGAACGGAAGCAATCCACGAGACTTGGAGTAGACATCAGGGAAGCTTCGAGGAAGCCACGAGGCAGGGAGGCGCGCCCTACCCCCTGGGCGCGGCCCCCACCCTCGTGGGCCCCTCGTGGCTCCCCTGACCGACTTCTTTCGCCTATATATGTCCATATACCCTAAAAATATCGGAGAACATAATAGATCGGGAGTTCCGCCGCCGCAAGCCTTTGTTGCCACCAAAAACCAATCGGGACCCCGTTCCGGCACGCTGCCGGAGGGGGGATCCTTCACCGGTGGCCATCTCCATCATCCTGGCGATCTCCATGACGAGGAGGGAGTCTTTCACCCTCAGGGCTGAGGGTATGTACCAGTAGCTATGTGTTTGATCTCTCTCTCTCTCTCTCTCTCTCTCTCTCTCTCTCTCTCTCGTGTTCTTGAGGTGATACGATCTTGATGTATCGCGAGCTTTGCTATTATAGTTGGATCTTATGATGTTTCTCCCCCTCTAGTCTCTTGTAATGGATTGAGTTTTCCCTTTGAAGTTATCTTATCGGATTGAGTCTTTAAAGATTTGAGAACTTGATGTATGTCTTGCATGTGCTTATCTCTGGTGACAATGGGATATCACGTGATCTACTTGATGTATGTTTTGGTGATCAACTTGCGGGTTCACCTTGTGAACTTATGCATAGGGGTTGGCACACGTTTTCGTCTTGACTCTCCGGTAGAAACATTGGGGCACTCTTTGAAGTTCTTTGTGTTGGTTGAATAGATGAATCTGAGATTCTGTGATGCATATCGTATAATCATACCCATGGATACTTGAGGTGACATTGGAGTATCTAGGTGACATTAGGGTTTTGGTTGATTTGTGTCTTAAGGTGTTATTCTAGTATGAACTCTTGAATAGATCGATCCGAAAGAATAACTTTGAGGTGGTTTCATACCCTACAATTATTTCTTCGTTTGTTCTCTGCTATTAGTGACTTTGGAGTGACTCTTTGTTGCATGTTGAGGGATAGTTATATGATCCAACTATGTTATTATTGTTGAGAGAACTTGCACTAGTGAAAGTATGAACCCTAGGCCTTGTTTCAACGCATTGGAATACCGTTTACACTCACTTTTATCGCTTGTTACCTTGCTGTTTTTATATTTTCAGATTACAGAAACCTATATATCCATCCATATTGCACTTGTATCACCATCTCTTCGCCGAACTAGTGCACTTATACAATTTACCATTGTATTGGGTGTGTTGGGGACACAAGAGACTCTTTGTTATTTGGTTCTGGGGTTGTTCGAGAGAGACCATCTTCATCCCACGCCTCCCACGGATTGATAAACCTTAGGTCATCCACTTGAGGGAAATTTGCTACTGTCCTACAAACCTCTACACTTGGAGGCCCAACAACGTCTACAAGAAGAAGGTTGCGTAGTAGACATCAGACGTACTATTGGAGTGCCTAAGATAATTTGTGTATGTAGACCCTATGTGTTTATTTACTTCGCATGTTAGCTTTGTCTTGGTTCAATAAAAATCATAGTTTCTGATGATGGTGTGCGTGCCTTCCTGCAATATAGGCCGTCAGATCTATATCTAACGGATAGGAAGGAAACTATGACAATTTACCTGCACTCCTCTCCACATTTGCAGATAAGGCCTTCCCTCGTTCATCCTTTTCTCCCACAAGATCTTGATGTTCCCTGCAACGCACGCGCATCTTGCTAGTACTCCTCCAATATACTATATTATTGTGAAAGTTCATATACACCAGCCGAGATTAATGCAAACACGGAAGATTTTCATTACATTTCGAACTTTTATAGGACAGAAAAAATAAAAGAAACCCGACCCTAAACCTATTCTACGGTGGCGACCGACGTCCTCCATCTGCGATCTCCATGTATGGGGGCGGGGTTCAAGACCCATGAAGTGAAGGTTGTCGGATTACGGGTTCCGGCAAAACCCTCGAGGTTCGAACTCTGGGGTGCGCATGAAGATCTCCCCTCCCCCTAGCTCACGCTCTCACCATGATCTCAAAGCTCAGCTCCTCCAGCCCGAAGAACAAGGGACACAAGAGTTTATACTGGTTCGGGCCACCGATGTGGTGTAATACCCTACTCCAGTGTGGTGTGGTGGATTGCCTCTTGGGCTGAGGATGAACATGTACAAAGGAAGAACAGCCTCCTGAGGAGAGGTGTTCTCGTGCTTAAGTGAGCTTGTGTGTGTGAGGATGGAATGGATCTGATCCAAGATGAGTTGTCCCCTACTATGGTGGCTAGTGCTATTTATAGAGGCCCTGGTCCTCTTCCCAAATGTAGGCGGGAAGGGATCCAACAACAGCCAGATTTGAAGGGGGACAACCAATACAAGTTATCCTTACTAAAGGTGGTCTTCGCCTGCGGAAGGCTCTGGTGGTGACGCCGCCCTGGGCTCCACGGTGACCACCGTCCTGCCGTCCTGCTGGTCTTGGTCTTGTTGCACCGATATGGAAACCTTTGCGTGATGCCTGAGGACTCCTCGCCTACGCCTGCCTCTTTAGCACCAAAGAGGAATCGAGTACACTGCGCAAGCTGGCGCCCTCCTGGCCTTGGTCGTCATGGCTTGTGTCACGGGAACTTCATGAGGTGCCCCTCGCCTTGATCTCTCCGCCCCTCGCGAGTCAGCCTAGTGAGGCCGCCCTTGAGGAGGTCTTGTGTTGTCCGCCTCACGAGGCTTGGCCCCTCACGAGGGTCTTGAGTGTTTTGTTGGTGAAGATGGGCCGTACCAGGCCGCTACTGGAGCCACGCCATGGGCCGCAGGCAGGCAAGTCTGGGGACCCCGTTCCCAAAACACCGACAGTAGCCCCCGGGCCCAAGGCACGCTCGGACTTGGCTTCGAGGCGAAGCCAAGGGGCAAGTATGGAGCGCCGTGGGCCCCAACAGCCTGTGGCCTCGGTTGACGCATGGCGATTGATGGGACATGGGCACCTCCACTTCCCCACGCTGCCTCGGCAACTGCCTGACTTGACGAGTCGTTGGTGCATGCAGAGAAAACCATCATTAACTGTGATCGTGAGGTCGTCGGTTGGCCTTCTCCTGCTATAAATGAGGAGGGGGGCGGAGCCCCCGTCGCCCATCTCTTCCTGTTCCGCTCACTTCTTCTTCCTTGCTTTATTGCTAGCAGTGACACCCATGGCGCCGATACAGAGACTCTCGGTCGCAGGAAAGGGAAAAGCCCCTTGTCGTGGTTTTGTCACGGCAGATGTCCTTATGAAAGGACTTAGTCGTGGAGCCATCGCTACGGGTTAACTTGAAGGGGTTAAAGCGGACGCAAAGACACAAGAGTTTATACTAGTTCGGCCCCTTCGATGAAGGTAAAAGCCTACGTCTAGTTGTGATGGGATTAATGTGGTCTCGATGGCTAGGGAGCCAATAAGCTTCGCCTAGGCCTCGAGTTGTTGTCATCCTTGAACCACCGGGTCGTCCCCTTATACACGGGTGACGCCCGTCGGTTCAGAGAGTCCCAATCTCCGGTTCATACTCGTATCCGGGTTGGTCTCTCCTTATTCCTAACTTACAATACAAGTTTACATACCAGGCCAATTTATGGCTACAGGTTCTAAACCGACTACAGGCCTTGGGCCCTTACTTTCATACCTGGGCTTTTACACCGTTGAACTACTGATGAAGTTAACCCGACCTAGATAGGCCGGTTTACGCCCAGTAGTAATATCCCCAACATTCGGCCCCAGATTGATTTGAACATGTTCATGTCAATCCTTGATAAAAAATCTTCAACTTCAACATCTTCTTGTAATTGTTGAACCACCGTGATGTCCCCTTCTCTGGTTGCTGTAAACCGCCGTATGGACTTCTCCTGTGAGTTTTTTGTAAACCGCCGTGACGTCATCTTCGGAGCACCGCAACGGTCCGTCATGACATCACCTCTGCATGAAAAGGATCAAAAAGATTCCCTTCTCATTAATGATTATCTCGAAAATCGAGGCGACAGGTGCGCCCACTCGGCCGCTTCGGATGCCTTGATTCTCGCGCCTGCCTTTTACTCTTTCCCTTATAAATAAAGCCCGAGGGCCCCCCTTTTCTCTTCCTCTTCTGCATCTTCTTCTTCCTCGCGACGACCTCAGCTCTGAAGCTCCGCCGCAGTCCGCGACCTTCGAGAACCGCACCAACCAAGGCCGCTGCATCAACATGAGTTAGATTAGAGACTCATCGCCCCCCTCCGCCGTATTCTGCAGCGGTAAACTTCTTCTTTTCTTTGCCTTTAGATCTGCATTAAGTCTTTGCAAGCTCATCCGCACAGTCCTCCATTGTTCCTCTTCTTCCTACCTTCTGCCGTGGTAGTTTTAATCCAAAAACGGTATAGATCTCCTCTGGTAGTCATTTCGCATCTGTTTTTAATACTAGCAGCCCTTCCTTTTCTTCTGGTAGAGTATACATCCTTCTCTGTTTTTTTCGAACGCTTTTTAAAGAACGCAGTAAAAACTGTTTTATAGATGCCCGGTAGATCCAAATAGATTTGAACATTGTGTGAAACCTGTTTCTGTCAACACTTAGCAGAAATCTTGAATCTGGGCCTTTCTACCTATGGGCGGTTTAATCCTTGATAGCCAATCCGCCATATGTCATTAGCCCTCTCTTAAACCGCCAACTGTACCTTGCATTGTAACTTCACCGGTTTAACACTGAATTTTTCGCTTACAAACCGTGAGCATGTGAACCGCACCTGTTTGATTTTCTTTCAGCTCCCCCCTTCCGGAATGGCGAAACAATTTTCCTCTTGCAATTGGGTTCCGTCCGGATCACGGAACACAGCTCAACGGCTACGTACCACCGGGCGCTTTAGCCTCAAAAATGTTCTCCATTGGCGAGTTCCGAATCGGAATGTCCTTTGAACCTCAAGAAGGAGAGGTGATTGTTTTATGCAACACCTAGACCGGGATTCAGCCCGCCGGATCAAAAATTTCGGGATGTCCTCGCAAGCTTCCAACTCCATCCACAAGATATTGGTCCGAACTCTGCGTCCAATATATGCAACTTTCAAGTACTCTGCGAAGTCTATCTTCAAGAAGAACCAACCGTGGAATTATTCCGAGATTTCTTTCATTTGAACCGCCGTACAGAGTTCTTGGACGGTCCTAACACAGAACTTGGTGGCGTTTCAATCCAAAAAAGGAAAGAAGTGGACTTCCCTCACACCAAACATCATAGCCATCCTAAAGATTGGAATCAAACCTGGTTCTATTGCCGGAACACTGCTCCTAACGGAGAAAATCCCTTGCCGGGTTATCGCCCTCACCGGCTTAGCAACAACCACCCATTGCCTTTGCGCTTGACTTCCACAGAACGGAAGAACTTTGCACCTCAAATTATCAATCTCCGGGCTCTGATGGCCAACGGTTTAACTGGTATTGACCTTGTCCGCTGCTGGGTTTCTTGGGGCATCTTGCCATTAAGCCGCCACCCCGGATTGATGCACGAATACACTGGTGACGTCAGAGATCCTCAACGACATCACGAGCTATCAATAACTAAGCTTGAAGTTACCGAGACAGTGAAGAAAATGCTCGATGAACCGATCTCCGCCTGCAGCCAAACCGGGTTGGCCCCGTTCTGCGTCTCCAACAAACCGCCCGCGGTAAGGTTCCTCTCAATTGCTCTACTGACTTTGATTCCATATTGATTGTATTAATCCCTCTGTATTAATTCTCAGGCTAATAGCTCCTTTTGAAATGAACGAAACCGCCCGGTTCCTCGTATAAAGACCAAGACCACCAAGAAAGTTGGCAAGAGGAAAACCGCCGAGTCTTACGAACCGCCGAAGATGAAGAATCGATCTTTGAGGTATAGCTTGACTCACTTGGTTCTTTTTTCATTCATTTTATTGACAATTACAATTCCTGGATGATCTTTGAGGCTAGCCATGCAGAACTGTTGAGGTAATCCTTCTTTCTTCCGATTCGATCTTGTACGGTTAAAAGAATTCGCGCCAGACAGTCCGGAAAGTGAAACAATCTCACTCTTGTGCTCATTTGAATCAAAACTTTCTTTGAAGACACAGCAAATGAAGAACGCTGCACGACCCGGCATAGCGGTCAACAAATTACATCGTCCGGTTTAGCTGGCACGCCAACCCGGAAACGTCGTCCAGAGGTGACTTGTTCTCCTGAAAAGCGTTATCCTTTGAAAGGTTTCTTCCGATGCCCTCTCAATCCGTCGACCAATTACGGGCTTCTTCCAACTTGTCTGGCGGTTCATCAACCACTCAGCTGCCTCCTCTCAAAGTTGCTGCTGGGTAAGTATATAACTCCTTAAGTTGTTCCTTGTTGTCGGTGTACTAGAGTAGGGGTACCCTAGTATCCCGAACTTCGTGACGGGCGAGCGATCAAGACACCAGCGGCAAGGCTTGCCGGTGACCGCCAAGGTCCTCCGTGGTTCCTTTGGAGCCATTCAAGAACAAAGTATTTAAGCCAAGGAGACAAGGCCCGGCAAGAGGAGCTTGCGGGAAGGCCACTCAAGGCACCTAGAAGACAAGGCCGGGCAAGAGGAGCTTGCCGGAAGGCCCGTGGCGACAAGCTTCCGGACGAGACAAGGCAACAACGCGGCAAAGGCGCTTGCATGCGCAGACTACCACTGTTCTGCGCTCCAAAGACATCCACCAACGATGTCGCCATGGGACCTTTCCAGCCGGCGTGGCAAGAGGCTGTCTTGCCACGGGAGCGCTGTGGCAAGCAGTCTTGACAAGATTGCCATCGTGTAAGCGGTGGCGCCCTGACGGTCCTCTTCTCGCTTTGTTTAGTCAACTTAGGCGGGCATTTAATGCCTTTGTCCCCGATCGTCGAGGTTAGGTATGATACACTGTACAAGTAGCTGTACCAACCACGACTCTTTTTACGTTTTTGCCCTTGTCTACGTTGCCACCTGTCGGAGACCCCTTGAGCATATAAAAGGAGGCCCATGCGCAACGTAGAGGGGCTTCGGTTCATTCGAAACCAGAGAACACTCACGCTAGGTCTTGTAGCTCTCAGCGCTCCCTAGCAAGAACACAATACAATCAGACAAGCAGCAGTAGGAGTATTATCTCTCCGGAGAGCTCCGAAGCTGGGTAAACTGCTCGTGTGCTTCGCCTCGATATGCTCTTCGTGCGACCTCGGCCCCCCACCGAATCGAAAGGGGCTCGGTCCGCCGGTCCCATAGGTGTTCGTGGGTCAGATCAGCTTCCCCGACATCTTTGGCGCGCCAGGTAGGGGGCGTCGAGGCTGTGTGAACCTGATCCGGCGTTCACACGAGCTACATCTTGATCATCTTCATCTACATGCCACCGAAGAAGAAGGCTTCGGCGGCAGCGGAGCCGTCCACGTCGATCCCACCACCACCGGAGCAAATGGGTGGTGGGGTGAACACCGCGGAAGAACAGGCGTCGGCGAGGGAGCTCATGATGCTGCCAAGTCCAAGGACAAGGCTGCACAGACCTCGGCGTCCGTACACGCATCGCGCCCATCTCAGGAGGCGCGGGACCGACAGCGTCATGGTATTCACAGTACCATACGCTCGTTGGATCAAGATCGAGCTGGTGGATCCCGAGGCCCTTAAGACCAGCGTGCACGCCAACATGCTGGCACGAGCGAGGCACGGTCGCATGGACGGGATACTGCTCCTTCTAACATAGTTAGAAGTCCGAGCATATCCCGCTCCTCGCACCGTTTGCCACTGCCACCTACCACTCCAGCAGAAGCTTTGGTGAGAGCTCAACTGCTCCTAGATTACCCTCCAACGGCCGACAAGGTCGATGAATGGAGGGCCACCATTCAGAGTCTCACCGGCTTTGCCAACGGCGACACACCGCGGCAACCAAGTACATCTCTGCCGCGGCAAGACTGCCAAGCACGAGCCGGTGGCGACGAGACCGGTGGAGGTGCAACCACCATGCACTCTCCACCCCGAAGGCCAAGATTGCCAACTCGCCGGATCCACCTCGACAGCGACTCCACCGCGTCATCAGATCCACGAGCTCGTCGCGATCAGCGCCAAGTTCTTCATGAACGACAACAAGAAGACGCTCGAACTCGCATCGAGCGCCGAAGAGAAGCGCGGCGTCAATCAGACCAGCGCGCTGGGCCCTCTGTCGACATGCATGCGCCAGGGGAACCAGGCGACTTGCCGTACGCGGTAGGTTGCCCTGCGTTCACTCATGAGCTGCGGCAAGTCCAGTGGCCCAGCAAGAAGAATTTCAATCCAGATGTACAAGAGAAGTACGACGGCAAGACGCATCCGTCGGAGTTCCTCAGCATCTACACCATTGCGGTGCAAGCTGCCGGGGGGCGAGACGACAAGATCCTGTCCAACTACTTCCCGCTGGTACTCAAGCCCAATGTCAGATCCTGGCTCATGCACTTGCCGGACAACTCCATATCCTCTTGGGCAGATCTGTGCCATCAGTTTGTCAGCGCCTTCACAGGCGGCCACAAGCCCCATGGCCAAGGGAGCGACCTTCATCTGCTAGCCCAGAAGGAAGGAGAGCCCCTGCGCAAGTACATTCAGAGATTCAGCCGTGTGCAGCACAACATCCCAGATGTCCACCCTGTCGCGGTGATCGGCGCGTTCGATCAGAACGTGCGAAACCGCAGGATGCGGGAGGAGATGGCGATGTGCAAGATCAAAGACGTCAGTGAGCTGTATGCCCTGGCCGACAAGTGTGCGCGTGCTGAGGAAGGGAGGAGACTCCCCGGAGAGAATACAGAAGCGGCAGGATCTGATAGTGAGGGGTCCGCCCCGGCAAAGAAAAGCCGGCGGCGGAGTAACAGGAAGAAGAAGGGCAAGGACGTGCTAGTTGTCGAGCAGTCCGGCAACGGAGGTGGCGCCAAGAAAGCCAAAGTTGGTAGCTCCGGCAAGGAGGTTGTTGCGGGCACCAACTGCCAGGCTGTGGCGGTCGCCGACAAGCAGGATGGCTCCAACAAGCAGTACTGCAAGATCCACCGCACCAAGGGCCATGATCTCCAGAGCCGCAAGAAAGTCGAGCAGCTTGTCGAGTAGCAAAAGGCTGAGTACGAACACGCGACAAGGAGAAGGCTCAGGAAGGTGCTGGAGGAGCCAGCAAGAAACGTCCAGGCCGAGGAGGACGCCGCGGCAAGGCCAAGGAGCGGCAAGGAGACAGACCTCCTCGCGGCCGCGACAAGGATGAAGATGACGACGACGATGAAGACATGGATGATGATGAGACCGATGAGCAGGAGTTCCAGAAAGCCACAGAGGTCTTGTGCGTTGACGGCGGTGCTTCTCTGCATACCTCACACCGCCAACTCAAACAGTGGATGCGGGAAGTCAATGCGGCAGAACCATCCATCGAGTCACGCAAGCCTCTGAAATGGTCCAGCACTCCTATCATCTTTGATATTGAGGACCACCCTGATCGCATCACTGCGGTCGGGTGCTTGCCGATGTTGGTTTCACCAACTATCCGCAACCTCAAGGTCACTAAGATGCTAGTTGACGGCGGGGCCGGCTTGAACCTGATCTCCTCCGCGGTACTCCGAAGCTTGGATCCACGATGGCGAGCTTGAAGAGACCGGCACATTCCAAGGAATCAATCCGGGAAGGAGCAAGCCGAAGGGAAATATCACATTGCCGGTGACATTGGCAGTGAGTTGAACTTCAGGACTGAGAGGGTCACTTTTGACGTTGCTGATTTTCCATTGCCTTACAATGGGATACTTGGCCGTCCAGCACTCGCCAAATTCATGGCAGCCTCTCCCTATGCATACAACTTGCTGAAGATGCCAGGCCCAATAAGTGTCATCTCTGTCCCTGGCGACAAGAAGGATGCTCTTATCTGCGCCGACAAGATCTACCGGGAAGCAGCTGCTGCAATAGATAGCAAGTCACTTGCCGCTGAAGCTCCCGGGGGGAAGAAGAAGACCAAGTCCGGCAAGAGCTCTGATGCCCACTCCGGCAAGCGCACCTCTTCGGAGTGCTGCGCTACCGTCGAGGACGCACCATCGAGCTCCACCGGCAAGTGTAAGAAAACGATGGCAGCTCCACCAAAGACCAAGAAGGTGTCCGCCAAGGAGGACGGCACTGGTGGTACCTTCACCATCAGTGCCACTCTCGACCCTAAATAGGAAGGCGCGCTCGTTGCTTTCCTGCAGGCGAACGTCGACGTGTTTGCGTGGCAACCGTCTGACATCCCGGTGTTCCCAGGAAAGTAATTGAGCAACATCTTGCCGTCTGTCCTCACGCGCGGCCCGTCAAGCAAAAAGTCAGAAAGCAGGCAGTGGAGCGCCAAGAGTTCATCGCAGAAGAGATCAAGAAATTGGAAGCAGCAGACCTTGTCAGAGGAGTGCTCCATCCTACGTGGTTGGCCAATCTTGTAGTCGTGCGTAAGGCAAACGGAAAATGGAGGCTTTGTATCGACTTTACCAATGTTAATAAAGCTTGTCCCAAAGACCCATTTCCCTTGCCGCGCATCGATCAGATTGTTGACTCCACGGCGGATGTGATTTGCTTTCATTTCTTGATGCATACTCGAGGTACCATCAGATCTTCATGGCGAAGAGGATGAGGAGAAACCGCATTCATCACCCCATGTGGCACATATTGTTTCGTACGGATGCCTTTCGGTTTAAAGAATGCTGGTTCAACATTTGCAAGAGTAGTCCATGACGCTTTTGAGCCGCAAATGCACAGAAATGTAGAAGCCTACATGGATGACATAGTGGTCAAGAGCCAGAACAAGGCAACTCTGATTCAAGATTTAGACGAAACCTTTGCAAATCTGCGCAAGATCAACCTCAAGCTCAACCCCGAGAAGTGTGTGTTTGGAGTCCCCTCCGGCAAGCTTCTCGGGTTCTTCGTGTCTCAGCGGGGAATTGAAGCCAATCCCGACAAGATCAAGGCCATTGAGCAGATTGAAGCACCAAAGCGCGTCAAGGATGTGCGAAGACTTGCGGTTGCGTAGCTGCTCTCAAAGAGGTTTATCTCTAGGTCTGCTGGAGCGCCTGCCATTTTCAAAATATTGAAAAGGCAGGTCAATGAAATGGACTCCGGAAGCGGAGGCTGCGCTGCAGGACTTAAAGAGATACCTGTCCTCCACTCCAATACTTGTCGCACCTAAGCCACAAGAGAAGTTGCTGCTATATATAGCGGCAACCAATCAAGTGGTTAGTGCTGCGTTAGTAGCGGAGAGGGAGGCGGATGATGAGCTAGCAACCACGGCGGAGGCATCCAGCGACAAGCAAGGAACTTCACCGGCAAGCTCTGGTCCCGACAAACATAGGTCTGCGCAGGCGTATGAGAGGATGCAGAAAAGGATGGTGCAGCGCCCAGTTTACTTTGTCAGTTCCCTTCTGCAGGGGGCTAGGTCAAGGTACTCTGGTGTGCAGAAATTGCTTTTCGGCCTTCTCATGGCCTCGAGAAAGCTGCGCCATTACTTTCAAGCACATGAGATCACGGTCGTCACTCGCTTTCCGCTGAAGAGGATGCTGCAAAATCCAGAAGCAACAGGCAGGATTGTCGAGTGGGCCTTTGGAACTGTCAAGCTTTGGTCTCAAGTTTGAGAGCACCTCAACTATCAAAGCGAGTGTTGGCGGAGTTCATAGCAGAATGGGCGCCAACACAGGATGAAGAAATTCGAAGCGAGCATCCCGTCAAGGAAGCAAGCAAAGAGTGGCTGATGTACTTTGATGGTGCCTTCTCGCTACAAAGGCGCCGGTGTTGGCGTGCTGCTTGTCGCACCCACCGGAGAGCACCTCAAGTACATAGTCAGATGCACTTTCCCAAGGAGCAAGCAACAAACAATACTGCAGAGTATGAAGGTTTGCTTGCGGTCTCGAGATCGCGGTAGACCTTGGGATCAAGAAGCTCATTGTCGGGGTGACTCACAGCTTGTCGTCCGCCAAGTGAACAAGGATTATCGAGTCCGTTGATGGAAGCCTATGTTGATGAAGTGAGAAAGCTAGAAGAGCACTTTGATGGCCTCTGAGATGGAACATGTTCCAAGAGCTCGAACGATATTGCGATGGCTGTCAAAGTGCGCCGCCTCAAGTTACTGTGGAACCAGGGATTTTTGTGCTCAAGCTGACTCAACCGGTATAACGCAATCAAGCTGGACAGAACAAGAAGAGGAAGTTGATTTCTGGTGAGTATTTTCCGGCAGAGCTTCTCGAAGCCGCCGCCAAGAAGGTCCCCAAGATCAACACCAAGAGTGCTAAGGAGCAGTCTGCTCCGACAAGCCCTAGGGTTTGTTTCGTTGAAGCAGACGCTCCCGACAAGTTTTGCTCCGGCAAGCTTGCCGGGGAAGGTCAAGCTCCGGCTGAGCCGCAGGTTCTTGCCGTAGAAGCGGATGTTCCCGTAGCAGCAGATATGCCTTTAGTCCTTGTTGTCGAGCCACAAGCTCCAGCATGGGCACAGCAGATCATCCGTTTCCTTCAGACAGGAGAACTTCCCGAAGAGCAAGAAGAAGCGGAAAGAGTAGCCCGCCAGTCAAGTATGTACCAGTTTGTTGACAACACACTATACAGAAGAAGACTCAACGATGTGAAATTGAAGTGTATCCACGGGAAGATGGGCGAAGCTGTTGGCGAGAGATACACGGAGGCATATGTGGTCACCACATTGGCGCAAGAGCACTTGCCGCAAAGCTTTCCGGCAAGGTTTCTTTGGCCGACAGCCCTCGGGATGCAATCTGCACAAGTAACCAAGTGTGAAGCGTGCGGTTCCATTCCAAGCAAACACACCAGCCAGCTCAAGCTCTCCGGACGATCCCTTTATCCTGGCCATTTTCGTGCAGGGGCTCGACATCCTTGGCCCCTTTCCCGAGCTGTCGGGGCTTTGAGTACTTATGCGTGGCAATCGACAAGTTCACAAAGTGGCGGAAGTGGAAGCGTGAGGAAGGTGACAGCACGGTCAGCGATCAAGTTCTTGGTCGATTGTTTGCCGTTTGGGATTCCTAACAGGATCATCACCGACAACGGCACGCAATTCACGAGTCGAACCTTCATGCGATCGTCCAAGATCTTGGCGCCAAGGTCTGCTTTGCTTCATTGCTCATCCAAGAAGTAGCGGTCAAGCGGAGAGGGCAAATGCTGAAGTGCTACGTGGGCTCAAGACCAGAACTTTCGACGGGCTGCACAAGTGCGGAAGAAACTGGATTGAGGAGCTGCGGTGGTTCTTTGGTCGATCGGGGCGATGCCAAATCGAGCCACCGCGGACACCTTCGCTCTAGTCTATGGGCAGAGGCAGTTCTCCCCATGGAACTCGTATATGGGTCACCTCGAGTGCTCGCTTATGATGAGCTTGAGCAAGAGCATCTACGACAAGATGACGCGCTGCTCCTTGAGGAGGACCGTCTTGAGCCTTTGTCACGAGCTACTCGATATCAAGCAAGCTTTGCGCCGCTACCATAGCCGCATAAAGTTAGTGCGAAGTCTCAAGGAAGGCGACCTTGTTCTTCGGCGCGTTCAGTCCGCCAAGAATTCCAACAAGTTGACGCCAAAGTGGGAAGGCCCTTACCGGGTGAGACGAGTCACTAGGCTGGCGCTGTCCGCTTTGGGACCGAAGATGGCATTCGGTGAGCAACTCACGGAATATTGAGCATCTTCATAAGTTTTACCCAGAGAGGCGCGGTTGTCGGAACCTGTTCGGCAACCACCTTTGTACAAGTCTTGCCGATGTTGCATGTAATCCTTTGTACAAAGCGGCGCAGATCCGTGCATAAGTAAAGCTCATGTGCTCCGCACAACTTGTCAATTTCATGCTTTCATCATTTTATTGCATGCGTTATCTGACACTTTGTGCAGCACCTACACCCGGTAAGCAATAACGAGCCGCAAAGCTCCATAACTTTATTTTCTGTTCTTTCTCTTTCTCAAAGAAAGGAAGGTTCCCTCGCACACAAGTTAGCCAGGGGGGAAGGAGAAGATAATGGTCTGGACCAAGCGTCGCTCGAGGAAATTTCGCCTTACCAGGAAGCAAACGACAGAAAAGCTAAGTTGCCAAAGTTTGAGCAATCAGTTTTTAAATTTTTAAGTTATCTTCCCCGAAAGACCGTGCTTTGTATGGAAAAACTATGCGCGGAGGAACCAACTCGTAGCTAGTTGCACCCTTACTTTGTTTCGAGTCCGCTCAACAACTTAAGTGAGCTGCGACTAGTTGCGACAAGGTTGCTTGTCGAGCGGCACCGCCAACGAGGCTCTTGACGTCCAAGACTCGGCGCTTCGCATGCAAAGGTGCCTGCGCCGACAAGTTCCCTAAAAGCGTAGGGCAAAAACATACAAAGGAAGGAATCAAGTAAAGGAAATAACATTGCAATCACTGCCCAAAATAGAGTTATATTACAAAATAGCTTGTCGTAGCTCTAATAGATTGTTCTCCTAACATGACTAGCAGCGACAAGGAAAAGATAAAACGGGCGGCCTAATCTATGCGGTCGCCATCAACCCTCTTGATCTTGCTCACCTTGTCCACAATGGGTGCGACAAGGGTCTTGAGCACCTCCACATCGGCATCCGGCGGCAGGGACTTGAGGACGTTGGTGAGGTTGAGACCTGGATTGCGGAAGGCCACCTTCATCAGCACCTTTTGAAGAGCTCCCGCGCAGATCTGGCGCGACTCGTCGGCCAGCTGCTTTGGGATCTCTTCCCAGAGTCGTTGGAGGGCCGTCACCACGCCTTTGAAGAACAAGCTGAGCTTGGCGCTGGGTTGGAGATGCTCATCGGAGGAGTACCCGAGATCCACCATCCCCAGCTCCGTCAGTTCCCTGTCGATGGCGGCGGCAACATTCACGAGACCCTCGGTCCAGTGCTCCACATTCTCCCTCAAGGTGTTCTGGGCGGCAGTAGCACTCGCCAGCAGCGCCTCGTCGACCTTGATCTTCTCCAACAAGGCCACCTCCCGCTCCCTGGCACCCTCCAGCGTCTGAGTCAAAGTAGTCAGCTTCAACTCAAGATCTGCCTTGGAGTCCTTGACGGTGCTGATCTCCTTGCTCCTCTCAGCGAGACGGCCCTGCAGCTCGCCAACAGTGTAGGCGTCCTTCTCGCGCTCATGCTTGAGTGCAGGAAGTTCCTCGCCGCTCTTCTTCAGACTGGCCTCCAGCTGCGTCACCTTCGTCTCCAGCTCCTTCTTGGCGGCCTCGTCAACTGCGGCGGCATCCTTTGCTTCCTTGATAGCCCCGCCAAAGGTCTGCTCACGCGTGGCAAGATCTTCTTCATGGCTATCAAGATTGACCTTCCTCTGCGCCTAACTTCGCCTTCTGCGCGAGCGGCTTCTCGATAGCAAGCCTTTGTTGCTCTTCAGCTTCAGCCTTCTCGAGGAGGAAGGCTTTACGCTCCTCGACGAGTCGCTCCCGCTCCTCTGCCAAGGACAGGAGAGCTTCCTGATTGATGCCCCGGAGCTCCTCCGCGCGCTTCTCGATGTCTGCTCCTACCTTCGCGACAAGCGCTTCCCGGGATTCCAGCTTGGCTTGTCGGGCGCGGTAGAGCGACAACAACTTCCTCAGCAGCTGCTCCTCCTCAGACTCGCTGCTGCTGCTGCTTAGCGCGTCGACCAGCGTCGGCCAGTGAGGCGAGCAGCTCTTCGTCAAAGTCTCTCCTTCGACCGGGCGCCACAGGCTCGGCGCCCGGGGAGCTTGATGAAGACGCCATCGCCGGCCTTGAGATAGGCGCGGGCTGGGGCTCTTCGAACTGGCGCTGCAGCGATGGCGGAGGATGGGCGGTCGGCGTAGCGCCTGGCGCTCCTGCGGCCTCGGGGCCGTCGGTCGATCGCCGGACCCCTCGCCCGACCTCTGCGGCAGCAGTCTTGGCGGCCTCTTCGCCGGTGAAATCATCGGCGCCAGCCTCTTCCTCAATGGCGGCGGCGTCGTCAGTATTGTCGTGCACGTCCTCCTCGCCAGCGACCTCAGTCTCCATCGGCTCTGCGGCGGATGGATCGGCGACGAAAAAAAGAAAGAACGATCAAGCAAATGTTCAAAATAAAATCAGAAGAAGAAGAACATAAGGGAAGTTTTTAAGCAAGGGGTTACCTGTGCGGGATCTGCAGCCGTGGTCTCAACCACGGAGGATCGCTGGCGCTATCCTGCGGAGAAACCCCTTGCCGGAGAAGCCTCCCTTGCGGAGAACGCTCCCTTGCGGGGATCCTCCTTGGCGGTGTAGTCGACGCAGATGGCACGTCGGGGCGGCTTCCGGGCACTCTTGGTGAGGCTGCTCTGCTCCTACACAAACCAACGATCGGATATCGATCAAGAAAGAGCACCCATATGCGCTCAACAGCAAAAGTAAACCATATACTTCTGCTGGGGCTGCTTTGTGGAAGAGTTGCGCGTCGGCAAGGTGGTCTCAGGCGCTCCTCCTGCTGTCGCGGTGGGATCGTCCTCGATGACAACCACGGGACCTTGGCTCTCTTCGATGCTCTCACGGGCAGCGTCCTGAAAAGGAAAGAGTTGAGTGAAGCAAATCAGATACAAGACAAAGCAACAAAATTGAAGAACTACAAGTACAACACGAGTCTTACTCTTCTTCTTCCTCGTCGGAGCTGAGCACGGAGAGATCAAATTCTGGCTCGCCTCCGGTGCGGCGAGGCGGAGGTGGGTTCCCTTGACCGCTTGGCGGGAGTAGCAGCGGTGGCACAGGAGGGCCCGCTCCGATTCTTCTGCGGCGTGAGGTGCTCAGCGGCAGCAGTGCTTGCCCTTGATGGAAGCGCGCGCATGCGCTGGCCGGCTGTTAACCCGTCTGCCGCCCGTTTCGTCTCCAGCCCTGCAGAGCGCCTTCTTGAGTGGAGCTGGGGGCTCCGCTCGCTGACAAGCTGCTAGATGGTGGGGGAGGCGCCCTCGTGGTTCGCTCGACTTGGCTTCAGGTTGACAAGCTCCTCCTCGCTGGCAAACTCCTTCGCTCGACAAGGCTTGCCGCCTCTGCTGCCTCTGCCTCCTCCACGGTGAACCCGACCGCCCGATGGCAGCAGTGCTGCCGCCTCTTCCGGCTGGTGGCGTCGCTGCATCTCGTTGTCGATGGTGTCATGGTGAGGCCCCCTACGCTCGTCGGGCGGACCGGCACTTCTACCGGGCTGTCAAAGAATTCTCGCATGGCGTCATCTGCAGGCTCTTGCCTAGTGGGGCGATTCCATGCGAGTCGCTGTGGCATCATTACGCGGATGCGGTCGAGTGAAGAATTGTTGCTGGCGGAACTCGCCCCTCGGCAACCTGAACATTTCGGGATGGTGCAGGTCGGGCTTGAACAGCTCCAAGAGCATCGCGTCAAGTTCCAAGATTGTGAAATTGAAATTAAGGCGGGCGCAGCCGCATGATATCTACCACGTTCTGAAACTCCCAAGCAGGCCTCCTCCTCTCTCCTGCAAAGAAGCGTCTGGCGAAGAAATCTCGCCAGCAGTGCCTCTACGGTGAGCCCGGCAAGTCTAAAGCGAAGGATTCGGGTGACTGCAATCTTCAGCCTAGCATCTTCCGGGGCCACGTTACTCCAATCGTTGCCGCGCACTATTGGGGTTTGGTGCTGGGCGGTGAAGGGCTGCGGGTTCTCCTCCACAATCCAACACCAATCTGCCCTCCATTCCTCCCACTTGATGCGGAGCTTTCCCTCCAGATAGGCTTCCTTCTTGCCGATCCTTGAGATCCAAGCGATTCCTATGGCAAGTGGCTCTCCTCTCTCGACTCGGGGCATGAAGAAGTGGCGGAAGAGGGCTACGTTTGGGTGGACTCCGACAAAATTTTCGCAAAGATGTGTGAAAACTGCCATGGTCAGGACAGCATTGGGGGTGAAGTCAAGGAGGCGGAACCCGTAGGTGTTCATGATATCGCAGAAAAATTCAGAGAAGGCGGGCAGAGCCCATAATAGAAAAACGATGCAAAGAAAGGGTACCCAGTTGGGGCTAGTTCGAAGCAGCGGTGGGAGTACCTTCGTCTTGTGGATCTTCAGCGTCTCCGTCGACCAGAAGAGGTAGTAGTTCTCCCTCGGCTCCCTTGCGGCGAGCTGAGAAGATGGCCCGCTCCTTTCGCAGCACCGCGAGCCGCTGCGCCTCTGCCGACTTCACGCCCTTCCCCTCGTCGGCTTTCGGAGCCATGGCGGAGGCGGTGGGGGAGACCGACGACGTTGGTGGTACTGGTGGCAATGGGCGGGCGCTGCTCTCTTGAACTTGGGAAGAAGGGGAGCAGCGGAGGTTTTTTCGAGATTGGACAGCAAATGGTGAGGTGGGCGAACTGCCTGTTTCCCTGCTTATAAAGAGGGGGCGGACGTTCCGCCTTTCGAATAAAAAACCCCCACGATCTCTCCCACGATGCCGCATTCGACGCGTGTCATTCGTGGGCGTGGTGGGTCGGAGTGATTCTGGCGTACCCCTGGACGCAGGCGTGCCGTGCCCGATTTAGGCCTGGCCCAACAGCGCTTTCGGCACCGTGTATGGCCCGAGGCCCGGGGGCTCCTGTCGGTGTAATAGAGTAGGGGTACCCTAGTATCCCAAACTCGTGCACGGGCAGTCGCAGCACCCCGCGGCAAGGCTTGCCAGGTGACCGCCAAGGTCCTCCATGGTTCCTTTGGAGCCATTCAAGAACAAAGTATTTAAGCCAAGGAGACAAGGCCCCAGCAAGAGGAGCTTGTCAGGAAGGCCACTCAAGGCACCTAGAAGACAAGGCCCGGCAAGAGGAGCTTGCGGGCCCGTGATGGCGACAAGCTTCCGAGCGACAAGGCAACAACGCGGCAAAGGCGCTTGCCGCAGCAGACTACCACTCCATTCCTGCGCTCGGCACATCCACCAGCGATGTCGCCATGGGACCTTTCGGTAGCAGCGTGGCAAAAACTGTCTTGCGGCCAGCGGAGCGCGGTGGCAAGCGGTGTGACAAGATTGCCATCGTGGCAGCGGTGGCGCCACAGACGGTCCCTTTCTCGCCTTGTTTAGTCGACTTAGGCGGGCATTTAATGCCTTTGTCCCCAGCCGTCGAGGGTTAGGTATGATACTTTGTACAAGTAGCTGTACCAACCACGACTCCTTTTACGTTTTGCCCTTGTCTCGTTGCCACAGCCGGAGACCCTTGAGCATATAAAAGGAGGCCCATGCGCTTAGCGTGGGGGTTCGGTTCATTGAAACGAGAGAACACTCGAGCTAGGTCTTGTAGCTCTTAAGCGCTCCCAAGCAAGAACACAATACAATCGGACAAGCAGCAGTAGGAGTATTATCTCTCAGGAGAGCTCGAAGCTGGGTAAACTGCTCGTGTTCGCCGCCTCGATCGCTCTTCGTGCGACCTCCGCCCCCCACCGAACGAAAGGGGCTCGGTCCGCCGGTCCCATAGGTGTTCGTGGGTCAGATCAGCTTCCCCGACACTTGTATTTGTCGGTTTATCGTATTCTAACCCTTGATGTTGTAGCACCAAGGCTCGTCTTAGTAAAAAGGCCAAGACCCTCGACGCTACTGTGGATTTTGATCCGGAGAAGACTCCAGAGCATCATGGTGAAAATCCCGAAGTTGCTAAAGACAACTCTCTTTGGGAAAATCAAGATGTCAATGCTAATCCGCCAGTGGTTGAACCGGATGTCCAAGTTGAGACTTCACATCCTCCTGCTCCTCCGAGTCCTGCAGCAGAACAACGGGACTCAACTGCTGATCCGCCAAGCCCGGGTATGAAAGCGCCAAGCCCAGTTGAAAATGCTAATCCAGCCAGCCCGACCAAAGATGATGATGTCGTAGTTATGGGCACCGCATATACCGCCCCTGGCAATCCGGTTGCTCTATCAAAGCACAGTGTCAAGGAAGAATTTACTGCCATGAGCAAAGGGAAGGAGAAGACTGATCTGTCATCTTATAACAATTTCTCTGCCCAAGACCTTCACTCTGGCTTCCTGAACCGGCTCTACACAAGCCATGATTTTGAAGCCGGTTTGGTAAATCTTATGAAGGAGCGCTATGAGGTAAACATGTGTGCCTTTCTCTTGCACCTTCATTGCATAGTAGCCCCCGAGGGCCTATTTGTAATCTTCTTTCAAGCGGTACTTGATATAGAACTCAATACTTTCGAATCCACTGTTGTAGCCCCAAGGGCGGTTCAACAATATAGTTAAACCGGGACTTAACATAAAACTCAATGCATCGAAATTCACTGATGTAGCCCCAAGGGCAGTTCAACTTAGTATAGTTAAACGGGACTTAACATAAAACTCAATGCTTGAGAATTCGCGATGTAGCCCCCAAGGGCAGTTCAACTTAGTATAGTTAAACCGGGACTGTAATTTATATCGCCGCATCATAACATGTTGAGCAAATAGCCATTAGCCCCCAAGTGCCAAGTTGAATACTGTATTGAGCTTGGGACTTTATAATTTATTGGCGAGATGAAGATCAAATATGCATTAGCCCCCAAGTGCCAAGTGTATGACTGGTTATGCGCTTGGGACTTGTAATAAAATATTAACATGCTCCTTTTTGTTGCAGAGTGAGATCGCCAACAAGCCTCACAAATCAATGACCTTCAAGAAAATATGAAATCTCAACAGCGAGAAACCTCCAAGGCCAAGGATGAGCTGAAAACCGCCTTGACAACCATGGAGCAGCTCAAGGAGTGGTTTAAGTCTGGCGGGCGGCTGGGATCTTGAAAAGCGGGCTTGCTAAAGCAGGCGGAGGATCTTTGAAGGAGCTATTAAACCGGTGACGGAAGAGCTCACTGGATTAAAGCGCCAAATCAATGCCATGACCTCTGCAATATTTGGTAAGCAATGTTTCACCAAGGTTGTGATGAATATTCCATTTTTGAAATTTCCTCCGGTTTAACCTGAACTTTCTTAAACCGGTGTAGGTAGGCGCATTGCTCATCTGGGCTCTGACATGCGGAAGAAACTCAAGGCCGCGTATACGCTAATTGAACAGCTGTATACCGGCACCCAGCGAGTTATTTGCGCCACTTCTTATGAGAACGCAACTCCGACATTGATCAAGGACACACTGGACCGGTTATCTATGATACCAGCATAGATGGAAGAATTGAAACGATCCGCTACCCGGGCTGGCACCTTATTGGCACTAACTCGCGCCAAAGCATGGATAGCTGACCTTGATCCGGCTGACATAGCCAAAGGCTTCCCCAGTGCTCAAGAAAATGGCGAAGCATTTGATAATGATGCTCTCAAACGGGTAACAAGGGAGATCGTCCTCTGGCGAGTCAAGCTGGCGAAGAGGCCAACTGACGGTTCACCGCTCCTTCTACGACGCGAACAACAGCGGGTTGAAGCTGTTATTCGGAAGTCACGAACCTTGTTCCACCAACCCGTAAGCACACTTATGCCTGACATTGATCCGGCTGAGCTTATAAGTGAAGAGGCTGTCTTTCAGGCTTTAACCCGGATTGACTGGACCACCAATGACTTTCGGCCATTGGATGGTGAGCAGGAAGAAGTTGAACCGACGCCAGACGACCCATCTTCTTCACGTCAACCCGGCAATGAAGCTTAATCCGTCAAACCGGTTGATGCATCAGAAACTGCCCGTTATGAAGCAATTCCAAAATTTGGGCCTCTGAATGCCTTGTAATAGGATAGACAACACTTTTGTTTTTAATATGGCTTCGTGCAATGGTGCTGACACCTTTGATTGAATGATTGAAACCTTCAATTGATACTGCCTGCAGTCACAAAATCTTAAACTGCCACGGCGGTTTGTGCCGCCAGCCGGTTTGTGACATTCATATATATATGAAATGAAATATTGAGGTATATAATCAAAATTTGTGATACAAAATACCTGCCATCACTGGGCGTGAAGTTGGCTTAGCCAATCTTGAAGTGGAGGTTGTATAAACCATTACCGTCAAAGGAGAAAACAGCTCCTGTGTTTATAATGCCGGTTTACCATGTAAACCGTGCCGGGTCATGATAAGCCCCCTGTTACTCCATAATGGGATGTTAACAGAAAAAGTCAAACCAGAAGAATTATCTCCGGATTAAAAATGGACTGAATTCCGTCAATTGATAGTTTGAACCGGTTTAAAAATGTTATCGGTTTAAGAAACGCAACAAAATCAAATAACAGTTATGAAAAAACATGGAAGCAAAGGCAATGATAAATCGTTTGCAAAAAAGAAGGCTTTACTGAGCCGATCAGATGGTGTTACCATGGTCGGACACGACCAAGCTCGACCAAGCTCCCTATAAGGTGTAGCCATGGTTCAAGTCAGCCAGGTCCCCAACTGAAACTGTGGCATTATGCCGATCAAGTGGCGTGGCAATGGTTCGGGTTCGACCAAGCCCCCAAGTGACTCTATGGCCTTAGGCGATCAAGAGGCGTGTTGGTTCAGACTTGACCATGTCCCCAAATGATCTGGTGGCTTTCGCCTATCAAAAGGTGTTGCATTGGTTCGGACGCGACCAAGCCCCCAAGTGATATCATAAAGCTTTTGGAAAGCAAACTCAGGGGGTAAACGGAGGCGCTTTAAGACAGAACAACTCCATGTAACCACACATGATGTAATGAGCAGATACCCCACTTTAGCTGAGGCTCGATTTATTACTTTATTCATAATATATACACTGTCATAATATGTACATAAGTAGAGCCGATGGCTCAGGTATAATAAGGCCGAAGATGAGCTATGTTCCATGGCCTGTTGGTCTCCTCCTCTGACGTGTGTGAGTCTTTATGCTCTCGAATATCGATCAGATAGTACGACCCGTCGTGAAGATTCTTGCTGACCACGAAAGGTCCCTCCCAAGGTGGGGATAACTTGCGCATATCAGTCTGGTCTTGGATGAGCCGAAGCACCAAATCTCCTTCTTGAAAAGTTCGGTTCGACCCGCGACTATGGTAACGACGAAGATCCTGTTGGTAAATCGCCCGGCGGGCAGCTGCTATGTCACGCTCCTCATCCAACGGTCCATAGCGTCTTGCCGTGCCGTCTCGTTGTCCGCTTCAACATAAGCTGCCACACGAGGTGAATCATGACGGATGTCACTGGGGAGAACCGCCTCCGCTCCATAGACCATAAAGAACGGTGTGTATCCCGTGGATCTGTTAGGTGTAGTATTTATACTCCATAACACAGACGGTAGCTCTTCTACCCAACAACCCGGTGTCCTCTGCAAAGGGACCATAAGCCGGGGCTTGATGCCTCTCAAGATCTCTTGATTGGCTCTTTCCGCATGACCATTGGACTGTGGGTGAGCTACTGAAGAAAGCGTCAAGCGGATGTGCTCACGTTCAGCAGAACTCCTTCATGGCACCTTTGGACAAATTGGTACCATTATACGTGATGATTGTGTGGAAAGCCAAACCGGAAAATCACCTTTTGATGAACTGAACCGCCGTGGCGCATCACACTTGCTAACAGGTTCGCCTCTACCCACTTTGTAAACTTGTCGGCCGCCACCGGTGGGTGGGTCTTCTTGTCCTTGGACCTTTTGAAAGGCCCAACCATATCCAGCCCCAGGTTGCAAGCGGCCAAGTAATTGGAATCATCCTCAATTCTTGGGCGGTACATGAGCACGTCTGGAAAACTTTTGGCAACCATCACATCGTCGACCGGATCTTCCGCATGATCAAGCATGAGCGATCAACCAATAGAAACCGTGGCGGGCGCTTTAGCCACCAAGGATTTTGAACCGGCATGGTGACCACAATATCCCGTGGATCTCACGCAATATTTCACAGCCTTCCTCGGGGACACACAGCATTGAAACGCCCACCACGCTGCAATGATGCAATTCGCCATTAACAATGGTCATAGACTTAGATCGCGGACTATCCGTCAGGGCCAGCGTCTCATCTTACGGTAACTTCGCCCGGTTCATGTACGCAAGATAAGAAGCGTCCAATCTGGAGTGACGTGAAGAGCTGCCACCAATTGAGCCTCCGGATCAGGAATAGCCAAATCCACTTCACCAGGGAGCTTGACCGACGGGTTGTGAAGCATGCCCAGAAAAACATTGGGCGGGACCGGTTTGCGTTGAGAGCCCAACCGGCTTAAAGCATCCGCCGCTTCATTCTTCCGACGGCCCACGTGGTCCACCTGATAGCCCTTGAAATGACCTGCGACAATATCCACCTCACGACGATATGCAGCCATGAGTGGGTCCTTTGAATCCCAAGTGCCAGACACCTGTTGAGCCACTAGGTCCGAGTCACCGAAGCACTTAACCCGGCTTAGATTCATCTCCTTAGCCATCCGGAGACCATGGAGCAAGGCTTCATACTCAGCTGCATTGTTAGTACAAGGGAACATTAAGCGGAGAACGTAACAAAACTTGTCACCTCGTGGGGAAGTTAATCGACTCCAGCCCCGAGCCCTCAATTGCCTAGATCCGTCAAAATCGATGGTCCAATATGTGATCCAGCTTTTCTTGGTGCTTGAAACTCCGTCCAATCATTAATGAAATCCACAAGTGCTTGAGACTTCACGCCGTCCGAGGCACGTACTTGAACCGGCGGCCCAAGCTCTATAGCCCACTTAGCAATCCGGCGATCGCTTCCGGTTACGTATGATATCGCCTAAAGGAGCGAGCTGACTACCGTGATGGGGTGCCCTTGGAAATACTACTTCACTTCGACTTGCCATGAAAACTCCATATACCAGCTTACGCCAATGCGGATACCTTTGCTTAGATTCGATAAGTACCTCGCTGATATAGTAAATCGGACGTTGAGCGGATGCTCCTTCCTGCCTCCTTCCGCTCCACCACAATGGCCACGCTGACCGCCACGGCATTAGCAGCAACATAGCAAAAGCGGCTCCTTGTCAATGGGGCGGCGAGCACAAAGCCAGGTTGGCCAATTGCCGCTTTAAGTCCTCAACGCCGTCGGTGGTGGACTCGAGACAAACTGATCTGTCTTCTTGACATCTGGTACAAAGGATTGCCTTCTCTCGGCGGTGATAAACCGGCTCAGTAGCGGCAATCCGGCCTGCCAAACTCTTGGACATCGTTAATACACTTGGTTTAGCCAGGAGGTAATAGCCGTAATCTTCTCGGATTAGCTTCAATTCCCTTGTTGGACACGAAAACCCAATAATTTGCTGTCGGAACACCAAAGACACATTTGGCGGGTTGAGCATCATCTTGTAAACCAGCGAGTTGTCAAAGGTTTCCTTCAAATCGTCAATCGGTGTCTCCTTCTCCTTGATTTGACCACAATATCATCAACATAGGCGTGCACATTACGGCCGATCTGTTTATCACGAGCAATTACATACAGCGTTGATAAGTTGCTTGGGCGCTCTTGAGCCCAAAGGCATAGATACATAGCGAAGGCTCCAAAGGGAGTGGTAAACGCCGTCTTCTCCTGGTCCTTAACTGCCATCTTGATCTGATGATACCCAGAATATGCATCCAAAAAGCTCAAACGCTTACAACCCGCAGTGGCATCAAAAATCTGGTCAATGCGGGGAGGGCAAAAGGATCTGTTGGACAAGCCTTGTTAAGATCTGTGTAATCCACACACATCGCCAAGTGTCGTTTTCTTAAGAACCAGCACCGGATTAGCAAGCCACTCTGGATGGAAGACTTCAGCGATAAAACTAGCTGCTAAGAGCACAGCCACCTCCTCTCCAATGGCCTTGCGCCTTTCTTCGTTAAACCGGCGAGGCTGCTTCACGGTTTGTACTTGGGATCAACATTAAGAGTGTGCTCACCAAGTTTCCTCGGTACACTGGCATGTCGGAAGGCTTCCATGCAAAATGTCGATTCTCATGGATGAACTTCGATGGTAGCGCTTTCCTATTTCGGATCAAGTTGGTGCGATCTTTGAACTGCTTGGACGAATCGCCAGGCACGAAGTCAAAAGCTTAGTCTCAGCTGCCGATTTGAACTTCAGGGCCGGATCATGCTCTGTAGTTGGCTTCTTTAATGGAGTCATGTCCGCCGGATCAACATTGTCCTTATAATACTTCAGTTCCTCGGTGGCACAAACCGACTCTGCGTAAGCCGCATCTCCTTCCTCGCACTCCAAAGCGATCTTGCGGCTCCCATGAACCGTTATCGTCCCCTTGTGACCCGACATCTTGAGCTGCAAATAGATATAACAAGGTCGTGCCATGAACTTGGCATAAGCCGGTCGCCCGAACAGGGCATGATATGGACTTTGGATTTTTACCACTTCAAGCGTCAATGTTTACGATCAGAGTCATATTCATCACCAAAGGCCACTTCGAGCTATTTTACCAACAGGATATCTTGACTTGCGGTACCACACCATGGAACACTTTGTATTGGGCGGTTTGATATGTTTATCCGTTAGCCCCATCGACGGAAGGTCTCATAGTATAGGATGTTAATGCTGCTCCCTCCATCCATGAGTACCTTGGTGAACTTATAACCTCCCACGAGGTGCCACCACAGGGCTAGTGACCCAGTTGTCGACCGGGAGGATGATCCTCTCTACTCCATATGATGGGCTGCTCCGACCAGCGTAGGTAATGGGGCACGCGGCGGTTCAACAGCGTTGACGCCCGCTCGAACCTTCGGTCTCGCTTGTCTAAGCTAGTGGTGAAGACATGGTACTGCCCACTATTCAAGCGCTTTGGGTTTCTCTCGATAACCCATTTATTCTTCTGCTGGTTGTAACCACCTTGGTTATTCGATTATTACGATTGTTATGTCCGCCGGATTACCATTAAATCCTGAACGAATTTCCTCCACCGTAACCCGCCCGGATCTTGAACCGCCGCGGAACCTTGATCATACGGAAAGCATTAGAACTCTTGAACTCCTGCATAATGTAGCAATCCTTCCAGAGGTGGTTTGTTGGCGTCTCCTTCGTCCCATGCTTGGACGGGGTTGATTCAATAGGTAGTTCAAGCGGTCCGGATTGGGATTAAGCGCCCGCCGATTCGTTTGTTTACCCTTGCGCCCTTGGCCCTTGTCCTGCTAGCGTTGGTGTTAGCTCTGAAGTCCATGTTGCCATTAAACTGCGCTTGCCCCCACCGTTACTGCCGAGTGATGTTCTTGGCCCTTGGAGTTGCTGTTCTTCCTTCCCTTCCCTGTCTCGTCATCATCAGACTCGGGATCCTTGGTACTATTAGAATCAGCATGCTTCACTAAAGCGCCCATGAGAGTGCCCATGTCATTACAAAACGCTTCATGTGCCCCAACTTCAACTTCAAAGGCTTAAACCGGCAGTTGCCCTCCAGGGTTAAGATCGCAGAGTCAGCGTTGATCCGGTCTGACGAGTGCAAGATTTCTGAAACACGGCGTACCCAATGGGTTGTTGACTCCCCTTCCCCCTGGACACAAGCCGCCAAGTCCACTACGGACATGGGCTGCTTACGGTATCTTTGAAATTCTGGATAAACCGGGTCCATAAGCGGGCCCATGAATTGATAAATTGGGCGGCAAGCTCTTCAACCAGGTGCAGGCCATGCCTTGAGCATCATGGTGAAGTACTTTGCACACGCGCCTCATCCACATCCAGCATCTCCATGGCCATCTCATAACTTTCTATCCATGCTACGGGCTAAATCGGCGGTGTAATTTGGCACCTTCGCGGACCCTTGAAGTCTTTGGGCAAGCGCACATTGCGTAAAGCGGGGGCGAGGCAAGGCACCCCAACAAGCTAGAGGTAACCCCAGGCTCGACCGAGATGGTCGGACGAACCGGCATAAGTGATAAGCGATCTTTGTCTTGCTAACTCGGCCTCCCTGGCGCTCGGGCCGGTCCACCACCTCCTGGCGTTATCGGCGCCACCTGCGGAGTTGTTGCCACGGGCGCACCACGCCGTGCATTACTTGATCGGCCGGTTCATCCACGTGCCTGCTATAGCTCCGCCTTGGGCGGGGTAGAGTGGATCGATGCGGTGTCGAATCGCTTCTGTTGGACCAAAGCTGTCCTAAGGAGCTCCTTGACCAGCGCGTCTCTCGCTGTGGTGAATCACCTTCAATTGGAATAGCCTCGGCCGTGCCGCAGCTGCAACAAGGTTATCCATCGGGTTGGAGTAGTGACCGGAGGTGTTTGCACAGCGACTGGCGCCTTGGCGTTATGGTGAGTAGATCTATTAAGCGGGGCTGGACCGTAGCGCCCGTCCAGTGCTTCCGCCCGATTTACGCCGATGGATTCTGGTTCCCGCTCCGGGGTGTTGAAGAGGTCCTTCCTTCCTTGGCTGAAGGCAAACGGATCTGTATTTCCTTTTCATGACTTCATTTGGCGCGTTACGATCCAACATGGCGCATCTAAGCGACCCGCTCTGCCGTCATCTGGCGTCTGCAGCTGCTAGATCCGCTTTAGCTTGAGTGATTTGTTCCTTCACCTTCGCGATCTCCGCGTTATGGCGCCCTGATCCGCGGGTTAGCCTCTGCCATGGCGCAGCCAACGATCGAACAGATCTGATAAAACTTGAGCGGCGGGCGCACGGGGCCTCTGCCCGGCAGCCGTCGCCCATTGTTGAACCGACGATCATCGCCGCAGCAGTCGAAGAGTGAAGCGCTGCTTGTGTACCGGCCATGAATATTCCAACCCTGTTGGGCATGTCAAAGGGGTTCGGAATACTGTCACCATCGGAACAGCCCCCAATCCGGCCATCTTGTAGCTGATATAGAATTGATTTCTCCGGTTGGCGACTCATCGTCGAGTAGGCGGCAGTTTCGCCACAGATTTCGATCCGTCCTCATAACTTCCTCCGTGGATGACTCCCACAAAGGCACGCTTCACGGGCGGTTTAACTGGGAAGATCTCAGACGTTGAGCCGTCTCGGCGAGGTCGGTGCAGATGTCCGGCTCAGGCCCTGGCTCACCGATCTTGCCGATGAAAACGTGTATGCCACCAAAGGGGACCCGATATCCGTACTCGATTGAGCCGGCCTCGGGGCCCCATCCTGCGTCGTCGATGTAGAGCTTGCGCGACGACTCTTGGTCATCGGCCCACAGCATAGCCTTGAGTCCGCCGAACTTGCCCTCCAAGATCATCAAACCATCGTGCGATAGCCCCACGGTGGCGCCAAGCTGTCGTGGTTTTGTCACGGCGAGATGTCCTTATGAAAGGACTTAGTCGTGGAGCCATCGCTACGGGTTAACTTGAAGGGGTTAAAGCGGACGCAAAGACACAAGAGTTTATACTAGTTCGGCCCCTTCGATGAAGGTAAAAGCCTATGTCTAGTTGTGATGGGATTGATGTGGTCTCGATGGCTAGGGAGCCAATAAGCTTCGCCTAGGCCTCGAGTTGTTGTTGTCTGTCCTTGAACCGCCCCGGGTCGTCCCCTTATATACACGGGTGACGCCCGTCGGTTCAGAGAGTCCCTATCTCCGACTCATACTCATATTCGGGTTGGTCTCTCCTTATTCCTAACTTACAATACAAGTTTACATACCAGGCCGGTTTACGGCTACAGGTTCTAAACCGACTACAGGCCTTGGGCCCTTACTTTCATACTTGGCTTTTACACCATTGAACTACTGATGAAGTTAACCCGGCCCAGATAGGCCAGTTTACACCCAGTAGTAATATCCCCAACACCCCCCGCGACGAGCTGGGGCCGCTTCCGTCGAAGAAGAGGCTGGCCCATCGCCGCGATGTAGTCGTGAGGCCGGAGGTGTCGAGGGCTTGGTTTGAGTGGCCTCCCCCCGGGTATCTGCTGCCTTTGTACGCCCAAGCCGAGGGCTCCGGAGGAAGAGGCGGTGACCAACGCCGTCCACGGCGCGGCCGTGGTCGCCGCGCCATGGTGGCGCGCGCCGTCGCCCCATGAACGTGATACGTCTCCAACGTATCTATAATTTTTGATTGCTCCATGCTATATTATCTACTGTTTGAGGCAATATTGGGCTTTATTATCCACTTTTATATTGTTTTTTGGGACTAACCTATTAACCGGAGGCCCAACCCAGATTTGTTGTTTTATGCCTATTTGAGTGTTTGAGGAAAAGGAATATCGAGCGAGTCAAAACAGAGCGAAATCAGCTGGAGAAGTTATTTTGGAAGGAAACCCACCTGATGGACTTGGACCCCACGTCAGAAGATACGGGAGGTGCTCACGAGGGTGGGGGGCACGCCCACCCCCCCTGGGAGCGCCCCCTGCCTCGTGGGGCCCCCGTAGCTCCACCGACGTACTCCTTTCACCCATATATACCTACGTACCCTAAAACTTCTAGAACAGAACCTAGATCGGGAGTTCCGCCGCCGCAAGCCTCCAGAGCCACGAAAAACCAATCGGGACCCCTTTCAGGTACCCTGCCGGAGGGGGGATCCATCTCCAGTGGCCATCTTCATCATCCCGGCGCTCTCCATGACGAGGAGGGAGTAGTTCACCCTCGGGGCTGAGGGTATGTACCAGTAGCTATGTGTTTGATCTCTCTCGCTCGTGTTCTCTCTCGTGTTCCATCTATGGCACGATCTTGATGTATCCCGAGCTTTGCTATTGTAGTTGGATCTTATGATGTTTCTCCCCCTCTACTCTCTTGTGATGACTTGAGTTTCCCCTTTGAAGTTATCTTATCGGATTAAGTCTTTTATGAACACTTGATGTATGTCTTGGTGATCAACTTGCGTGTTCCGTGACATTGGGAACCTATGCATAGGGGTTGGCACACGTTCTTGATTCTCCGGTAGAAACTTTGGGGCACTCTTTGAAGTACTTTTATGTTGGTCGGATGAATCTGAGATTGTGTGATGCATATCGTATAATCATGCCCACGGATACTTGAGGTGACAATGGAGTATCTAGGTGACATTAGGGTTTTGGTTGATTTGTGTCTTAAGGTGTTATTCTAGTACGAACTCTTTTATAGATCGATTCGAACGAATAACTTTGAGGTGGTTTCGTACCCTACCATAATCTCTACGTTTGTTCTCCGCTATTAGTGGCTTCGGAGTGACTCTTTGTTGCATGTTGAGGGATTGTTATATGATCTATCTATGTTATTATTGTTGAGAGAACTTGCACTAGCGAAAGTATGAACCCTAGGCCTTGTTTCCTATCATTACAATACCGTTTACGCTCACTTTTACCGTTCGTTACCTTGCTGTTTTTATATTTTCAGATTACAAAAACCTATATCTACCATCCATATTGCACTTGTATCACCATCTTTTCGCCGAACTAGTGCACCTATACAATTTACCATTGTATTGGGTGTGTTGGGGACACAAGAGACTCTTTGTTATTTGGTTGCAGGGTTGTTTGAGAGAGACCACCTTCATCCTACGCCTCCCACGGATTGATAAACCATAGGTCATCCACTTGAGTGAAATTTGCTACTGTCCTACAAACCTGTGCACTTGCAGGCCCAACAACGTCTACAAGAAGAAGGTTGTGTAGTAGACATCAAGCTCTTTTCTGGCGCCGTTGCCGGGGAGGCTAGGTAAGTGAAGGTATATATTTAAATCTTGCAATCGAATCTTTTTGTTTCTTGTTTTAGCACTAGTTAGTCTATAAAAGAAAATTACAAAAAAAATGGAATTGAGTTTGTCTCATACGCTTCACCTTTTTAATATCTTTCGTGAGTATGATGGGAAGGAAAATTGTGCCAAAGTGCTAGAAGAAGAAATCTATAAAATGTTTGGCACTAAATCTTTGAATGATGAGCATGATTGCAATGTTGTTAGTATGAATTCCTTGAATATCCATGATGCTAATGATATGCAAAGCCACAAGCTTTGGGAAGCTATTTTTGATGAAGATGATATTTTTTGCTCCCCGAGCTTGAATGAGCAAATTTACTATGATAAAGCATGCCTCCTATCTATGATGATTATTGTGATGACACGTATGCTTTAAAGAATAATGATAACCATGAAACTTGTCATCTTGATCTTAATTTTCAATCATATGATAGTTATTTTGTTGAGTTTGCTCCCACTATTATTCATGAGAAGAATTTTGCTTATGTGGAGAGTAGTAAATTTTCTATGCTAGTAGATCATGAAAAAAATGCTTTAGGTGCTGGTTACATTGTTGAATTCATTCATGATGCTACTGAAAATTATTATGAGGGAGGAACATATGCTTGTAGGAATTGCAATAATGTCAAGTTTCCTCTCTATGTGCTTAAAATCTTGAAGTTATGCTTGTTTTACCTTCCTATGCTAGTTGATTATCGTTCCCATAAGTTGTTTGTTCAGAAAATCCCTATGCATAGGAAGTGGGTTAGACTTAAATGTGCTAGTAATATTCTTCATGATGCTCTCTTTATGTTTCAATTCTTATCTCTTATGTGAGCATCATTGAAATCACAATGCCTAGCTAGGGGCGCTAAACGATAGCGCTTGTTGGGAGGCAACCCAATCTTATTTTAGTTTCTTGATTTTGATTCTGTTTAGGAATAAATAATCCATCTAGCCTCTGTTTAGATGTGGTTTTATGTTTTAATTAGTGTTTGTGCCAAGTAGAACCTTTGGGAAGACTTGGGTGAAGTCTTTATGATCATGCTGTAAAAAAACAGAAACTTTAGCGCTCACGAGATTAGCTTTAAATTTTTACTAGAGAGTGATATTTAGTTGATTCATTTTGCAGATGATTACTAGACAAATTCCTCAGGTCCAACAATTTATTTTAGAATTTTTGGATTTCCATAAGTTTGCATTAGTTACAGATTACTACAGACTGTTCTGTTTTTGACAGATTCTGTTTTCATTGTGTTGTTTGCTTATTTTGATGAATCTATGGCTAGTAAAATAGTTTATAAACCATAGAGAAGTTGTAATACAGTAGTTTTAACACCAATATAAATAAAGAATGAGTTCATTACAGTACCTTGAAGTGGTCTTTTGTTTTCTTTCGCTAACGGAGCTCACGAGTTTTCTGTTAAGTTTTGTGTTGTGAACTTTTCAAGTTTTGGGTAAAGATTCGATGGAATATGGAATAAGGAGTGGCAAGAGCCTAAGCTTGGGAATTCCCAAGGCACCCAAAGGTAATATTCAAGGACAACTAAGAGCCTAAGCTTGGGGATGCCCCGAAAGGCATCCCCTCTTTCGTCTTCGTTCATCGGTAACTTTACTTGGAGCTATATTTTTATTCACCACATGATATGTGTTTTGCTTGGAGCGTCATGTAATTTTGTTTTGTTTTGCTTGCTGTTAGTTAGATTAGTGTTTTTCATCTTAGGTTCAATAATAAAGGTCAAGGATAGCCTTTGCCATGCTTATTTTGCTAGTATACATGTTGCTGTTTGAAAACAGAAAGTTTACCTCTGTTGCAAAAATTCCTAAGAAACGTCAGAGCATGATATAGTGTTGAAATTTTTTGCATATTGAGATCTGATAAATTTATTACAGTGCGAATTTTAGTTCATAATTTTTGGAGTTAGGGAAGTATTGATACTCTTGCATTCTTTACAGACTGTACTATTTTGGCAGATTGCTGTTATGTTTGCATTGTTTGCATATGTTTGCATTGTTTGCATATGTTTGCTTGTTTAATGATTCTATTTGATGATAGGAGTATTAAATATGCAGAGGCATTTAGTATGCAATGTTGAATAATAATGTTAGTGATTTGTTACAGTAGGAAATGATAAGGTTTTGCATTGGTTTATACTAACCTATCTCACGAGTTCTTGTTGAGTTTGTTGTGAATGAAGCTTTTGATAAAAATAGAAACCATGATATGAGAGGAATTAAGGAGACACAAAAGTTCAATCTTGGGGATGCCCAAGGCACCCCAAGATATTATTTCAAGAAGTCTCAAGCATCTAAGCTTGGGGATGCCCCGGTAGGCATCCCACCTTTCTTCTTGAACAACTATCGGTTAGTATCGGTTGAGCCTAAGTTTTTGCTTCTTCACATGAGTTGTGCTATCCTTGCAATGTAGTTTTATTTAGCTTTGATTGATGTTTGAATAAAGTATCAAGATCTGAAATTATTAAATGAGAGAGAGTCTTTGCATAGTTACACAATTATTCGACTACTCATTGATCTTCACTTATATCTTTCGGAGTAGTTTGTCATTTGCTCCAGTACTTCACTTATATCTTTTAGAGCACGGTGGTGGTTTTATTTTGAAGAAATATATGAACTCTCATGCTTCACTTATATTATTTTGAGAGTCTTAAATAGCATGGTAATTTGCTTAAATAATCATAATATGCTAAGCATACAAGATTTGTAAGAATTCTTATGAGTGTGTTGAATACTAAGATAAGTTTGATGCTTGATAATTGTTTTGAGATATGGAGGTGATAATATCAAAGTCGTGCTAGTTGAGTAGTTGTGAATTTGAGAAATGCTTGTGTTGAAGTTAGCAAGTCCGTAGCATGCACGTATGGTTAAAGTTGTGTAACAAATTTGAAACATGAAGTGTACCGGCTTGTGCATCCTTATGAATGGCGGTCGGGGACGACGGCGATGGTCTTTTCCTACCAATCTATCCCCTAGGAGCATGCGCGTAGTACTTGATTTTGATGACTTCTAAATTTTTGCAATAAGTATATGAGTTCTATTGACTAATGTTGAGTCCATGGATTATACGCACTTTTACCTGTCCGCCTTTGCTAGCCTCTTCGATACCGTGCATTGCCCTTTCTCACCTTGAGAGTTGGTGCAAACTTCGCCGGTGCATCCAAACTCCGTGATCTATCACACATAAACCTCCTTATATCTTCCTCAAAACAGCCACCATACCTACTTATCATGGCATTTCCATAGCCATTCCGAGATATATTTCCATGCAACTTCCATCATCATTATCATGACATACTTTACTTTTATCATATTGCCATTGCATGATCATGTAGTTGACATCGTATTTGTGGCAAAGCCACCATGCATTATTTTTCATACATGTCACTCTTGATTCATTGCACCATCCAGGTACACCGCTGGCGGCATTCATATAGAGTCATATCTTGTTCTCGTTTCGAGTTGTAATCCTTATGTTGTAATCAATAGAAGTGTGATGATCATCATTATTAGAGCATTGCCCAAAAAAAGAGAAAGGCCAAAAAAAAGAAAGGCCCAAAAAAAAGAGAAAGGCCAAAAAGAAAAAAAAGAAAGGCCCAAAAAAAATAAAAAAATAAAAAGGGCAATGCTACTATCTCTTTTTCCACACTTGTGCTTCAAAGTAGCACCTTGTTCTTCATGTAGTGAGTCTCATGTATTGTGCTTCAAAGTAGCACCATGTTTTTCATATAGTGAGTCTCATAAGTTGTCTTTTTATACTAGTGGTAATTTTTCATTATAGAACTTGGCTTGTATATTCCTACGATGGGCTTCCTCAAATGCCCTAGGTCTTTCTGAGCAAGCAAGTTGGATGCACACCCACTAGTTTTCTTTTGTTGAGCATTCATAGCTCTAGTGCATCCGTTGCATGGCAATCCCTACTCCTCATGTTGACATCAATTGATGGGCATCTCCATAGCCCGCTAATTATCCTCGTCATTGTGAGACCTTCTCCTTTTTTGTCTTCTCCACACAATCCCCATCATCATATTCTATTCCACCCATAGTGCTATATCCATGGCTCACGCTCATGTATTGCATGAAGGTTGAAAAAGTTTGAGCTTATTTAAGTATGAAACAATTGCTTGGCTTGTCATCGGGGGTATGTTGGGAACATCTTTGTGTGACGAAAATGAAGCATAGCCTAACTATATGATTTTGTAGGGATGAACTTTCTTTTGCCATGCTATTTTGAGAAGACATGATTGGTTTGATTAGTATGCTTGAAGTATTATTATTTTTATGTCAATATGAACTTTTTGTCTTGAATCTTTCGGATCTGAATATTCATATCACAAGTAAGAAAAATTACATTGAAATTATGCCAACTAGCATTCCACATCAAAAATTATCTTTTTATCATTTACCTACTCGAGGACGAGCAGGAATTAAGCTTGGGGATGCTAGATACGTCTCCAACGTATCTATAATTTTTGATTGTTCCATGCTATATTATCTACTGTTTTAGGAAATATTGGGCTTTATTATCCACTTTTATATTATTTTTTGTGACTAACCTATTAACCGGAGGCCCAGCCTAGATTTGTTGTTTTATGCCTATTTCAGTGTTTCGAGGAAAAGGAATATCAGACGGAGTCAAAACGGAACGAAATCAAGCTGGAGAAGTTATTTTGGAAGGAAAACCACGATGGACTTGGACCCCACGTCGGAAGATACGGGAGGTGCTCACGAGGGTGAGGCGCCCGCCCCCACAGGCGCGCCCCGCTGCCTCGTGGGGCCCCCGTAGTTCCACCGACGTACTCCTTTCACCCATATATACCTACGTGCCCTAAAACTTCCGAACAGAACCTAGATCGGGAGTTCCGCCGCAAGCCTCGAGCCACGAAAAACCAATTGGGACCCCTTTCGGTACCTGCGGGGAGGATCCATCTCCGTGGCCATCTTCATCATCCGGCGCTCTCCGTGACGAGGAGGGAGTAGTTCACCCTCGGGGCTGAGGGTATGTACCAGTAGCTATGTGTTTGATCTCTCTCTCTCTCGTGTTCCATCTATGGCACGATCTTGATGTATCCCGAGCTTTGCTATTGTAGTTGGATCTTATGATGTTTCTCCCCCTCTACTCTCTTGTGATGAATTGAGTTTCCCCTTTGAAGTTATCTTATCGGATTAATTCTTTTATGAACACTTGATGTATGTCTTGGTGATCAACTTGCGGGTTTCGTGACATTGGGAACCTATGCATAGGGGTTGGCACACGTTCTTGATTCTCCGGTAGAAACTTTGGGGCACTCTTTGAAGTACTTTTATGTTGGTTGGATGAATCTGAGATTGTGTGATGCATATCGTATAATCATGCCCACGGATACTTGAGGTGACAATGGAGTATCTAGGTGATATTAGGGTTTTGGTTGATTTGTGTCTTAAGGTGTTATTCTAGTACGAACTCTTTTATAGATCGATCCGAACGAATAACTTTGAGGTGGTTTCGTACCCTACCATAGTCTCTACGTTTGTTCTCCGCTATTAGTGGCTTCGGAGTGACTCTTTGTTGCATGTTGAGGGATTGTTATATGATCTATCTATGTTATTATTGTTGAGATAACTTGCACTAGCGAAAGTATGAACCCTAGGCCTTGTTTCCTATCATTACAATACCGTTTATGCTCACTATTACCGTTCTTTACCTTGCTGTTTTTATATTTTCAGATTACAAAAACCTATATCTACCATCCATATTGCACTTGTATCACCATCCCTTCGCCGAACTAGTGCACTTATACAATTTACCATTGTATTGGGTGTGTTGGGGACGCAAGAGACTCTTTGTTATTTGGTTGCAGGGTTGTTTGAGAGAGACCATCTTCATCCTACGCCTCCCACGGACTGATAAACCTTAGGTCATCCACTTGAGGGAAATTTGCTACTGTCCTACAAACCTGTGCACTTGCAGGCCCAACAACGTCTACAAGAAGAAGGTTGTGTAGTAGACATCAGAACCCACGCTGAGGGCTCCTGCACGAACTCGTGATGTGGGCTATGATGCCTTCGCGCACTTGGATACGCTTCCCACAGTTCTTCTTCGCCGAGATGCCGCCGAGGGGTCCCCTCGAGCTATGGCTGTAGCACGCCGAGTGCGATGCCCCGACGACAGGGGCGGAGGATGAGGTCGCCTCCCCGGGCAAGATCTTCATGACCCGCAGCTGGGCTGAGGTCGCCCGAGTTTGCCGTACGGAGGGCGCCCTCGCCATCAACTTCGAGTACGACGGCGCCTCCACGATGTTCTTCAAGGTCTTCGACGAGGAAGGCCGCCGCTTGGAGTGCTGCCCTCGAGGGGGTCATCGGGACGGTGTTGCGGCAGGAGCCAGGCCTGCCGCTGGCCTCGCCGGCAGTTCCTCCAGCAGCAGCGATGGCACTTGGGAGTCCAACAACTCTCCCGAGCTCTACGAGACTTCGGAGACGATCGACGACAGCTACGTGCCCCAAGCTGTCGTCGTGCGTTGCACGTAACATCAACATGCATTTGTATGACTAGTTTTTCTTGTGAGAGAAAAGGATGAACCAGGGAAGGCCTTATTTGCAAATGTGGAGAGGTGTGTGGGTACCCTTTTTGCAAAATTGCCATAGTTTCCTTCCTATCCGTTAGATATAAATCGGATGGCCTATATTGCAGGATGGCAGGCACACCATCATCACCAACTTTTTTCTTATAAGAGTCTGTCCGATTTATATCTGACGTATAGGAAGGAAACTATGGCAATTTTGCAAAAAGATACCCACACCCCTCTCCACATTTGCAAATAAGGCCTTCCCTCATTCATCCTTTTCTCCCACAAGATAAACTACTCATACAAATGCATCTTGATGTTCCGTGCAATGGACCGACATCTTGCTAGTGTAGATAAAAAGAAGAGTTGGCGACGATGGTGTGCCTGCCATCCTGCAATATAGGCCGTCCGATCTATATCTAACAGATAGGAAGGAAACTATGACAATTTACCCCCACTCCTCTCCACATTTGCAGATAAGGCCTTCCCTCATTCATCCTTTTCCCCCACAAGATCTTGATGTTCCGTGCAACGCACATGCATCTTGCTAGTTTTCTATAAATTTGGTCAAATTTTATGAAGTTTGACTTCAGTCAAACCTAATATGCAGAGTAAATAAAAACAGAGGGAGTATCTTACTCCGTGACCAAGATGGAAGGGAAAACGAACAACTTATTGTTTATTTGAGCCGTTCAAGTATAATCATGTGGCGTTGCTTATTTCTCATTCCTCTCCAACCCTCTTCTCCATCGATCATGCCACCCTCCGGTCAAGTCCATCCTCCCGCATGCCTCATTTCAACATTCCGCCGAGTATCATTCGCTTGTGGGCCTAGACCATGCTTGTATTTCCAATGTTGTAATTTGTCAGACATGCATACAAACAAACGGTTCGTTTGAAGTTCCACTTTGCCTCCACTACGTGTCACTTTCCGTCTTAGTTTTGACATCCCATTCGGTTCATGCCCCGACACATCTTGACGAGCTCGATTGATGTTGAGAGATCAATTGCGTGTCGTGCAAGGAAATAAAGGTTTGGTCTGTTTCTATGATAGAACCTGACCCGCGGGGGGGGGGGGGGGGAGGGGGTCCGATGGGATTAGAGGGAGTATATTGTACGTTCATAAGCAAAATGAATGTATTGTACCCACCCTAGTCCTCTTTCAACCGATCTCCGGACCCCGAGATGAAATCGGGAGAGAACGAGTGGGTGCATGTGTGATACCTAAGGCCGATTCAAAATTTTGAACCGGTGATCATAGCATTTGCAAATCATATATAAAGGGTATTCAATGTTCGTTTCTCTTTTGAACGTACAATATACTCCCTCCGATCCTTTCTAGTTTACATATAAGTTTTATGTGTAGTCAAAGTATCTCTACTTTGATCAAACTTACAGCAAAAAGTATCAACATTCAATAACGCCCAATCAATATTGTTAGATTTGTACGTACTCCTAGATTTGTATTCAAACAGAGATGGTTTCCAATTTGTTCTCAACCACATGAATGTGCTTGTTCTTGCGCATGCTCTTCCTACTAGGATTTTGGCATGTATAGTATGTCCAATAGTAACTTTTTTAAAGCTCCCTATCCAAAAGTACTAGTGGAGTACTGACAACATCTCTAGTAGATTATGCAGTGCTCATAGTACTCCCTCCTTCCTTTTATATAGGGCCTAAGAGCAAGTCTAATAAGGCCTAGTCAGCAGGCTATAAGACTTGTCATGTCATTAAAATCATACTTGGAGGAGTGAGAAGAGAGGATAGAGAGTGAAGCGGGCTCTTATTCTATAGCCCGGCTATAACACATAAATCAAGAAAAAATAGTATGCATGCAAATCTCTTCCAATCATAGATACCTTGCTCATGCAAATATTAAATGCTTAGAGCCAACCTAATAGCCATTCTAAGAGCCAACTTACATGGAACTTTTGCCTATGTAGAGGAGAGAGATGTGAAAAAGTAAAGGGAGTGAGCTCTCATGCAAGAGCCTAGCTATATACACATTCCTAGGTAAATACAATAAATATGAATAAAGAGATAGAGAGGAGATGGAAAAAAGTACTAATACAATAGCCAACCTTATATTTTTTTGCGGGAAATAGCCAACCTTATAGCCCACACTATTGTACGAGTGCATATAGATTATGGCTATAAATGACATGGCAGTTCCCTATAGCCATCGGCTGGCTATATTATTAACCATGCTCTAATGCGTTTTTCAAAACCGCCTTTGACTATTGACAAGATTAATAGTACATGAGATGTATAATGTGAAAATTATATCATTGGAAGCTCCTTTCACATACAAATTTGACCGTATGCTTTGTGTAAGTTGCTTGTCATATATTATTACTCTAACATTTGGTCAAAGTTAGCCTCGAAAAACGCATTAGGCCCTGTAGAGTACATGGAAGGAGGGAGTAGTAGTGGAAGTGGAGCCTCTGACGTAGGTATCCCTGCCTTACCCTCCCTTTCGGTCACTTACTGGCGGACCCCATGCTTGCTAGGCCCTGCATGTCAGTTACTCAATTGGTTCGGCCACGTCAGGGGATCCTCATCCCTTGTATACTCCCTCTGTTTTTATTTACTCCGCATAAAACAGAGGGAGTGGTAGTATAAATGACGCGGGCGGGGGAGGGGGAGGGACATTGGTTTGCTCTCAACTGCGGTCCCACAAGCGAGTGAAAACACAAGACTAAGTGTGTTCCATCCGGTGAGCGACGTGGAGGGTCCAGCGTGCCGTGGTGCAACTCGAACGCGACAAGAGCAATGCATAGTCAAAACCGATTGACCGATCGTCACCGGAACCACTATTCACACCAGAACCTTCGCTGCTCGGCCTACGCCAGCCACTTCCCCAAAACCACACCTCCTCTCCAGCCCATTCCCCCACCTTTCGATCTCCTAGCCCGCATCAAGCGTCCCCTAGTTCGCCGAAAAGCCATGGTACGCCGCAAGATCGCGTACTACAAGATGCTGACGCCGGAGCGCCGCGCAGAAATCGCGGCGGTGGTCGGTGCCATAGACCTCCATTCCCAAGATCGCTTTGCGGCCGGTCAATCCCCGAGTTCTCTGGAGCCAAGCTACGAGGACGAGGAAGACGATCCAATGCTCATGGTGGAGGTCATGGCACAGAAGGCCCCCGATGGGTATGATACGATGGACGTCGACTTCATGCCGGCGTCCGGGTCCCCCATGGTGCAGGCGGACCAGCGGTTATACCTGGCGATACTAAAGGAAGACCGGGAGGGAGAGGCTCAACTCAACGCGGAGCATGCGCATGCTGTAACGCAATATGCGACTATACTCCATACATGTCGAGGCACGACTTGGGGCATAAGCGCATATTGGTATGGTCGCAAGAGTGGTTGTATCTTTGCTCATCTCATATACTGAATAGATAGAATACGAGCTTTTGCTTACAATCGCCACAATGTCACACAATATCATCAAGTTAAGCAATAATTCAAGATGAACACAAAGTCTAGCTACGAACGAAATCAAACGAATAAAATACAACAACCCATGCTAAGTCCTGATCGACCCTACTAGGCACCACTACTGATCATCCAGAAAGGAAACATAGTAATGGCCAAGGTCTTCGTCAAACTCCCACTTGAGCTTAGTGGCTTCACCTGCATCAATCACATCGGTACCAGCAATCTGGTGAGCCACGAGGACTCAACAATCTCAAAACCCGCGATAGCAAGACTATTTACGCTCATAGGAAAAGTATGGGTATATAGTGGAGTTGCAGCAAGCACTAAGCATTGTATGGTGGCTAGCTTAGAAATACAAGAATAAGATGAGAAACTACGCAACGGTCGCAAACTAGTAATGATCAAGAAGTGATCCTGAACTACTTACGTTCAAACATAACCCCATCGTGTTCACTTCCCGAACCTCGTCGAAAAGAGACCATCAAGGTTACAGATGCAGTTGGCGCATTTTAATTAAGTTAAGTGTCAAGTTCTCTACAACCGGATATTAAAAACTCCCATCTGCCACATAACCGCGGGCACGGCTCTCAAAAGATTAAACCCTGCAGGGGTGTCCCAACTTAGCCCATGATAGGCTCACGATCCGCGGAGACAATCCTCCATCGCGGGACACCCCGAGTATTCTCGGAATCCCGGTGCACAAGCTCTTCAAAGGAAGGAAAACTATCCCAAGGAGATCTCCCGGTGAGTCAGACCCGTGTCCAGAGCCGCGCGCTCTCTATCTACGAACTCATCCATCTATGCTAAGTGGACGATAGCCAAAATACCTCGAGTTGCCCCGAGGCGGCACTGCCGACTGCTAGGTAGGTGGAACAACACTCATGAGGAGCACTGGCCCGAGGGTTGATTAAGAATCCTCGGGTTAATTATTCCCTATGCAAAAATTTAGTTGTTATTAGGCAAATGGTAAAACCAATGTTGGATCTCCTCGGTAAAGCTTTACTTTAGGCGAAGAGACAAGGGGGGCTATAACACCCATACCGTGTTAGGAACGCAAAATTCAAGGAACATAACACCGGTATGACAGAAACTAATGCGGCAAGAGTGGAACAAAACACCGAGCAAAAGGCCAAGCCTTCCACCCTTTACCAAGTATATAGATGCATTAATTAAATAAGAGATATTGTGATATCCCAACATATCCATGTTCCAACATGGAACAACCTGCACTGCACCTGCAACTAGCAACGCTATAAGAGGGGCTGAGCAAAAGCGGTAACATAGCCAAACAACAATTTGCTAGGAAGGAGGGTTAGAGGATTGACATGGAAATAAGGGAGGCTTCATAAACAAGTGGTAGGTAGAGCGACATAGCGATAGAACGAACAACTAGCAAGAAAAGATAGAAGTGATATCGGGGGTAATGATCATCTTGCCTACAATGTTTTCAGAGGTATTGAATCCTTGCTCCTCGTGAACGTACTCGATAGGGTCGTCGTACTCAAACTCCTCTCCTGTAACTACCCAAAGAAAAGACAAGCATACAATGAACAACCACTAATGGCAAGAACATGTTCTATATGAAAGACTAACAAGGATGCATAGGAAGAAAGGTATGCATGAAGCTACGGAGCTATCGGAACGAAAGGGACGGACATGAGAAGGAAACGGTGGATTCATGAAAGATATGGGAAGAATCTTGGTAACCCAAGCATTCCACTAGAAAGATTGAAAGATTTTGAATGAAATCGATATGAAGAGCACCGGAAATGGATGCACGGTTTGGAAATGACGAGCCAGACAAGATGCAATGCAACATGTTGAAAATAGCAACATGTAAACTTAGATGCAAAGTTTAAATATGATACGGCACCAAAATATGAAGACCAAATACATGGCGGTGAAGTACAGGGGAAGTTCTACAAATCATGAACACTGAGCTACTGCTAGAACTCAATAGAATGTCTTTAAAACAGCATGGTAAAAATTCAAAAGTTAACAGTATAACAGACTTGGCAGAAATTCACTGACAAGATCAAGCGCCAAGGACAGTCAAAGATGTAAGGCGTTTGACGGGATGCGTTGGCACGCTGAGCAGATTCTTCTCCTAATCCGCCGAGCGTGCCCTGCCGTTCTTCAAAATTTTAAAGAGGGCAGGACCAATGAAATGGACCCCGGAAGCAGATAAAGCCTTGCAAGAATTGAAGGCTTACCTGTCATCTGTGCCCACCTTGGTTGCACCCAAACGCTGAGAGCCGTTGTTGCTCTACTTGGCGGCAACCAACCAAGTGGTCAGTGCAGATTTGGTAGCACAGCGAGAAGCAGAAGATGCAGAAAGTGGCCAGATCACGACAGAGTCAGCAGAGGAACATGACAGCAGTAAGGACGGCAACAAGAGCAGCCCCAAGGACGTGGCAAGGAAGAAAGTGGTGCAGCGCCCAGTTTACTTCTCCAGCTCCTTGTTACAAGGAGCTAGGTCGAGGTATTATGGTGTGCAGAAGTTAATCTTTGGCCTCATCATGGCCTCAAGGAAACTGTGCCACTACTTCCAAGCCCATGAGATCACGGTTGTTACTTGTTTTTGCGTTGCAGAGGATACTCCGAAACCCTGAGGCTACTAGCGGAATAGTGGAGTGGGCTTTGGAGTTGTCCAGCTTTGATTTGAAGTTTGAGAGCACTTCAACCATTCAAAGGAGGGCGATGGCGGAGTTTATTGCAGAATAGACACCAACCCCTAATGATGAAGCAACAGAAACAGGTCTCTCCGGCAAGGAATCACCCTAAGAATGGATTATGTATTTTGATGGTGCTTTTTCCCTACAAGGTGCAGGAGCTGGCGTGCTTCTTGTTGCCCCCTCCGGGGGGCACCTGAAGTATGTCATCCAAATGCACTTTGCCCGGGAAGAAGCCACCAACAATACAACTGAGTATGAAGGGCTCCTTGCCAGGCTCAGGATTGCAGCATAATTGGGAATCAAGAAGCTGATCATTCGAGGAGATTCATTGTTAGTGGTGAGAAAATTCAACAAGGATTACCAAATCCCATTGATGGAAGCATGCGTTGAGTAAGTAAGGAGGTTAGAGGAGCGCTTTGACGGGTTGCAAACAGAGCACGTACCCCATGCGAAAAATAGCATAGCTGATCACCTGTCAAAGTGTGCTGCACAGAAGCTTCCTATGGAACCAGGAACTTTTGTTCTCCACCACTTTCAACCCTCCGTATCTCCAACCACAATGGCCCGGAAAAGGAGAAAGTTGGACTACGGTAAGACTCTCCCGATCGAGCCATCCACTACCGTGAGAGACCCTGCCGGAAACAACTCCTCACAGCCTGTCGGACCACCCTTCCAGCCGGGCCTATGGACCCCGCGAACGAGGCTGGTGCTCCCGCAGCCGAGGAGGAGCCGCTAGTCCTCGTTGCCGAGCCTCAGGCTCCAACTTGGGTAAGGCACATCGTCCTCTTCCTCCAAACCGAAGAACTCCCCGGCAACCTAGATGAAGCTAAGAAAGTAGCCCGGAGGGCCAGTATGTATCAGTTTGTCGATGACACTCTGTATAGAAGGAGGCCCAATAGTGTGAAATTGAAGTGTGTCTGCCGGGAGGACGGAAAGGAACTGCCGGCTGAAATTCACAGCGGAATGTGCGGCTCACACATTGGATCAAGGGCATTAGTTGGGAAAGTATTCCAGCAAGGATTCTATTTGGCCAGAGCCCTCCAAGACGCAGTTGAGCTCTTCACGACTTGTGAAGCCTGTCAGTTCCATTCCAAGAAAACACACCTGCCTGCCCAAGCTCTTCAGACAATCCCTCTGTCATGGCCATTTTCGGTCCGGGGGCTCGATATCCTTGGCCCCTTCCCCCGAGCAATCGGGGGCTTTGAATTCTTGCTCGTTGCCATCGACAAGTTTACAAAGTGGCCAGAAGTGACTGCCGTGAGGAAGGTGACTGCTCAATCAGCTATCAAGTTCTTGAAAGAATTGGTGTGTCATTTCGGAGTTCCAGCAAGGATCATCACTGACAACGGCACCCAATTCACGAGCCACGCCTTCATGCAATATGTTCAGACCCGCGGATGCAAGATCTCATTTGCCTCTATGGCACACCCCCGGAGCAATGGACATGCTAAGAGGGCAAACGCTAAAGTGCTTCATGGACTCAAGACAAGGACTTTCTATATGCTGCAGAAGCACGACAGGCGCTGGATCGAGGAGCTGCCGGTAGTTCTCTGGTCCCTCAGAACGACACCTAATCGAGCTACCGGGCAGACTCCCTTCTCCCTGGTCTACGGGACAGAATCAATTATCCCCACAGAACTCATTTACGGGTCTCCTCGGATGCTTGCCTACGATGAAGTAGGGCAAGATCAGCACCGGCGTGAAGACGCTGTGCTAGTCGAGGAGATCCGTCTTCGGGCCGCTACGTGTGTTGCATGCTATCAGCAAGCCCCGCGTCGCTATCACAGCCGCAGGGTTCATGCCCGGTGTATTGAGGAAGGTGACCTTGTCCTTAGGCGCGTTCTGTACGCCAAGGGTACACACAAGTTATCACCAAAGTGGGAAGGCCCTTACCGGGTAGTACGAGTCTCCGGACCCGGCACAGTCCGTCTGGAAACCGGAGATGGCACACTGTTGCAAAACTCATGGAACATTAAGCATCTCCGTAAGTTCTACCCGTAAGGCGCAGAGGCTGTCGGGCCCTGCCCGACAGCCACCCATTGTACATGGCATTGCCGAAGTTGCATGTAACCCCTTGTACAAGCCGGGGCGATGACCCCATGCAAGAGAAAATAAAGAAGCGTTGTAGGGGGGGGGCCAACTAAGATCGCATGCATGCACAAGCACACCTAGATCATTGCATGAGCACTTCATGAGCATTTGCATATGCATATAGATAGGATTGCATCCTGCTTTCATTCTCATCTACATGGAGTTGCAGGTTCTTGCCGTAAACCTAGCTTCGACAAAGGACGAGAAGATTGCACGGCATGGCGATCCCTAGCAAGCCAAACAAATAAGTTCACCTTTTGTCCATTAGTATTCTGTAAAGCTACAACTTTGCATGAGAAAACCTTGCCTCTCTTTGAAACTTATGTGCTCCCATCCATGACTCCAACGCTGCTTCGGTCAGGGTGGTCGCAGTGACCTTTGGGAAAAAGGAGTTGGCAGGGGGCTGGCCCCTTTGTCTGTTCCCTGGTAGACGAAGAGGGTGCCGACAGGATATCCTGCCGGGGAAAACTTGTTTATTTTATTAAAGAGGCACTTTTGCCTCTGCATGGACATACACATGCACGAGTTCCCGACAAGATACATCTTTTTCATTCATATGCAGTTACAAGTACAAGCATTACATAATACAAAGATGGACTCGAGAGATTACATTATTTGAATTAAAATTTGGCAATTGCCGACAGATTTAAGATTAAAAAAAGATAAGTGCCCCGTGATCCCCTCTTTTCGTTTCCCCTCCTTCAGGCACTACGGCGGAAGGAGGAAAAGACGAGAAATGGGGCACCCAAGCAGGAGCCCACCCCGATCCCGGCAGGGCCTGTCAAGCACAGCCTGACAAGACCGACAGTGGCGAGGCTGAGAAGGAGGAGTGTGGGAGACGGGGCGACGCCTTTTGGTCGCCACCTCCAGAGTCGGCAAGAAGCCCTAGCTTGAGCGCAGGTGGAGTCATCCATCAAAGCTCAGGTGGAAGAGTGCTGGAGGCGAGGAGAAGGCACCAAGAGAACATCCCTCCCCGGCTACCACCCGAAGAGACTGGTGATGACGGTGCCGGGGAGGGTGGGGAAGAGTGGAAGACGAGGCGGCGGGTGAGGGAGTCCTAGATTAAGGGGTCCTCGGGCGCCCGGCCTGTGTGACGTCGGCCGGACTAGTGGGCCATGAAGATATAAGACAGAAGTCTTCCTCCCGTGTCCGGATGGGACTCTCCTTTGCATGGATGGCAAGCTTGGCGTTCGGATATGAAGATTCCTTCCTCTGTAAACCGACTCTGTACAACCCTAGGCCCCTCCGGTGTCTATATAAACTAGAGGGTTTAGTCCGTAGAGGCAATTACAATCATGCAGGCTAGACATCTAGGGTTTAGCCATTACGATCTCGTGGTAGATCAACTCTTGTAATCCTCATATTCATCAAGATCAATCAAGCAGGAAGTAGGGTATTACCTCCATCAAGAGGGCCCGAACATGGGTAAACATCGTGTCCCCCGTCTCCTGTTACCATCGACCTTAGATGCACAGTTCGGGACCCCCTACCCGAGATCCGCCGGTTTTGACACCGACATTGGTGCTTTCATTGAGAGTTCTGCTGTGACGTCGAAGACAGGATTGATGGCTCACCTTGTTATTAAGGACAGTATCACCTCCGGAAGAGCCCTGGCCTCAGGCCAAACCCTCCGGTTGGGTGGCTTTACCATGACCGCCCGTTCGGCTGTCAAACCGATGATGACTTCTCAGGTCATCGAAAATCGTCTCCGTGTTGACTCCGAATACTCCAAACGGATGGATCCGGCGGAGTTGTCTTCTTTAAACGAACTCCTGGATCCCATCGCCGCCATGGGGGTCGCTATAGACTAAGATCAGATTGGGCTTAAACCCGATCAGAGAAAAATCAAATATCCGCCGATCACCCATCAGATAGGTCGTAGAGGAGCAAAACAACAACTCTTCCCCTGTGTTGAAGACGAGCTATGTTCGGATTTCCTAGCTCAAAGAGCCGGATACCTGTCTGCTGAACGACACTCCCAGTCCTCCGAACCTAGAATCGGGCGTCGAGCCTGGAAAATTATTTAACATCCCGGAGCCCGAACTAATAATCTCGGAAGTTTTTCAAACTCCGGACTCCAAATTGGGTCAGGGATAGGATTTAAAGCCACCCACCCACCACAAGCAACATTCGCCAAGCAATTCCGGCCCTCCTGATATATGCGAACTCATGTACGTACGACAACAGTCTTAGGAAACAGTCCATCACTTTTGGGCCAGATTCCTCCTTGTCAAAGACAAGATTAAAGATTGTCGCGACGAGGATGCGATTTCAGTATTCTGCAATTGCACGGACGAAGGAATCCTCAGCGCCATCAACCACCGTCGCGTATTACACTTCGCTGATTTGGCAACCATAGTACAGAAGTACTACGCAATGGAAAGCGCCTGGAAAACTCAGACAACTCGCTGGGAACCACCGGTGTCCACTCAACCGCTCTGACGGGCAAAAAGGATGCACCCTCGTGGGACACCCGACCCCATAGTGAAGAAAACTAATCCCATTACGGGACACGTAACCGTTCTGGAGGGATGGCTCGGTAGGCCATGCAAAATACAGACGACACCGGATACCGTACCAACCCACAGCCTTAGAGCATGTTGGATACTCCGGCAAGTGGCCAAGAGCGGCGGGGATATCTTCACCAAAAACACCTCAGAGCAACGCCCCCCGGAAGACGATGACCTCAGAGTATTGACGGTCTTCAAGACTTTCACTTCAAACAATCAGCGCAAGAGGGCACTCCGCGACCTCGCCGAAGTCTGCCAAGTCTCAGCAATAAACCCCTGGAACAACATGGCCATAACTTTCAATGCCAGTGACGAACCAAAATTCCGGTCAGTCCGGGCACCAGCCGCCTTGGTCCTCAATCCAATTGTGGACGGCTTTCGGCTCACTAAAGTGCTCATGGACGGCGGCAGCGGACTAAACCTCAGCTACGAGGACACACTCAATAAAATGTAAATAGACAGGAGCCGCATCGAGCAAAGTAATACGACCTTCCGACGAATCATTCCCAGCCGGGAGGCGCGATGCGCGGGGAAAATTACACTCGACGTGGTATTTGGCCCGCCGGAGAACTATCGGTCCGAAGAGATAACCTTCCAAGTGGCCCCTTTCAACAGTGGATATCACGCCCTGTTGGGGCGAGATGCATTCACACGCTTTCAAGCTATACCTCATTACGGGTATATGAAGCTCAAGATGCCCGGGCCCAACAGTATTATCACTCTCGCGAGTGATCCGGACATAGCACTCCGCGCCGAAAACAAAACCGCATCACTAGCCCTCGAGGCACTGTCTGAGGCCCTCGCGGCTGAAGAGTTAACCGCACTACGCTCCACGGTGGATAGGGACGACGTAATCCTTGATAAGTGGCCCAAATCCACCTCCTTCAAAACAGCAGACGAAATAATCAAATTTCAAGTCCACCCGACGGACCCCAAGAAGACAGCTTCCATCGGGGCACAGCTGGACCCAACGGTTGACGCAGCACTACGAGCATTCCTGCGCGAGAACTGGGACATATTCGCCTGGCACCCTTCTGATATGCCAGGAATCCCACGCAGGTTGGCCGAACACAGCCTCAATATATTGAAGGGATATAAGCCGGTCAAGCAAACACTGCGACGCTTTTTCGAACTCAAACGACAAGCTATGGAGGAGGAGCTAGCCAAGTTAATCGAGGCTGGATTGATCAGAGAAATAAAACACCCGGACTGGCTAGCAAACCTGGTGATGGTGCCAAAGAAGGATAAATCCTGGTGCATGTGCGTCCATTTCAAAGACCTCAATAAGGCCTGCCCTAAGGATCCCTTCCCCCTCCCCCGCATCGATCAAATTATTGATGCTACTGCAGGACACGACTCACTGTGTTTCCTCAACGCATACTCCGGATACCATCAAATCAAGATGAAGGAGTCCGATCAAGCCGCAACGGCATTCATTACCCCATACGGGCCTTTCTGCTTAAACACTATGCCCTTTGGGCTTAAAACGCCGGCGCCACCTACCAACGCATGATTCAAACATGCTTGGAGAAACAAATCGGCAAGTCAGTTGAAGCATATGTGGATGACGTCGTCATCAAGACTAGGCACGTCGAGTCATTAATAGACGACCTGCATCTCACATTCGACAACCTCCATACATATGACATCAAGCTCAATCCGAAAAAGTGTGATTTCAGGGTTCGCGCTGGAAAACTGTCGGGCTTCATCATTTCCAATAGAGGAATTGAGGCAAACCCAGCCAAAATCTGAGCTTTATCACAATTGGCTACACCAACAGACCTTAAACAGGTCCAAAAACTAGCCGGATGCGTGGCAGCTTTAAGCCGCTTTATCTCCAGACTAGGAGAAAAAACATTGCCACTTTATCGCCTTCTCCGACGCTTTGACCACTTCGGTGGGCCGGATGCGGCAACAACGGCTGGAAGAAATAAAGGCTCTTTTAGCGAGCAACCCAGTCCTGGACGCGCTGAACATCGGCGAACCAATGTTATTATACATCTCTGCAACACACCAGGTGGTGAGCGTGGTGCTCGTCGTTGAGCGAGAGGAGGACGGACACAAATTCCCACTTCTGAAACCGGTATACTACGTATCCACTATCCTCACACCATGCGAATCCTGGTACCCTCATTACCAAAAGATAGCATATGCGGTCTTCATGGCATCCCGGAAGCTACGACACTACTTCCAAGAGTGCTCGATCACGGTGGCTTCCGAAGTACCACTCAATGACATAATAAACAACCGCGACGCTATGGGCTCGATTGCCAAGTGGGCCATTGAGCTCCAGCCATTCGACATAACATACAAACCACGCCGAGCCATTAAATCCCAACTATTGGCCGACTTCATTGCCGAATGGACAGAGGCCGAACTCCCTAAAGAGTACGGTACATATTCAACCTGGATCATGCACTTCGTTGGTTCTAAAATGCTGGCTGGCTTAGGAGTGGGCTTTGTCTTAATGTCCCCCACTGGAGACATAGTCCAGTACGTACTCCAAATATTATACACAGACTCCAACAATGCAGCCGAATACGAGGCCTTATTGCATGGTCTTCGGATGGCTGCCTCCATGGGCATACAACGCCTGGAGGTGCGCGGGGATTTAAATCTCGCAATATCCCAAATAAATGGAGACTTCGACGCCAAAGATCCGAACATGGCGGCCTATCGTAACACCATACTCAAAATATCAGCTCGGTTCGAGCGACTCGAGTTTCATCATGTGGCTCGAGAAAGTAATCAAGCGGCGAATGTCCTTGCTCGCATTGGTGCCAAGCGTGACCCCGTCCCGCCTAACATCTTTCTGGAAAGGCTCTTCAAGCCATCCGTGGTGTGGCTAGGTGAGAGCAGCAACACCGGTCCGGATCCGATTATACCCCCAGATTCAGAACACAATACCAATATCATCGGGGGCTCAGCCACCGAAATAACACCATCGGCCCATCTGATACTGGCAGTAATTTCCCCATGGACCGAAACCTTCTTGGCCTACCTTAACTTGGCTAGCTTGGCATTCGGATATGAAGGTTCCTTCCTCTGTAAACTGACTCTATACAACCCTAGGCCCCTCCAGTGTATATATAAACCAGAGGGTTTAGTCCGTAGAGGCAATTACAATCATACAGGCTAGACATCTAGGGTTTAGCCATTACAATCTCGTGGTAGATCAACTCTTGTAATCCTCATATTCATCAAGATCAATCAAGCAGGAAGTAGGGTATTACCTCCAACAAGAGGGCCCGGACCTGGGTAAACATCGTGTCCCCCGTCTCCTGTTACCATCGACCTTAGACGCACAGTTCGGGATCCCCTACCTGAGATCCACTAGTTTTGACACCGACAGCGGGTCGTTGGTCAGAGACGAAGGCATCCGCGCCATCGTACTCCGACCTGACCACCTGCCACCCGCCTTCTCCGTCTTCCCTCGTTTTCTCCTCACCACCGCTTCTCCCGGAAAGCGCCAAGCCCCCGGCACGACGCCTCCAGCGGAGAAACAGCAAGCAGCCAGAGTTGCCGAAGGGCCCGAGGCGCATCGCACCCCACCTTGGTGGGCAAGATGGTGCGCTTCTCATCAACAACGGTCGCAAGGCCTCCGGGAGGGGCAATGCTGGGATTACCGATGATCTCCAGCCCTGCCTCCCGGCCGAGCTTCAAAGAGACCAAGAGGTTCACCGCACCAAGGACCAGGCTCACTCCCCGAGCGTCAGCATCAACATGAGGCGACAATTGCCCCGAACAGAAGCCCGCGGGCTGGCCCCGGGCCCTTCCCTTCAGCATTACCAGAAGAAGCAGAAGACCAGGAAAGAAGGAGGAGAGGAATGCAGAAGTGGATGACTTCACCCTCCTCCGCCCCTCCTTTTATAGGCCGGGCGGGGAAGGGCAGCTGCTCCATCAATAGGCAACCGCCGTCCTCCTTCGCCAATTCAAGACGGACGGACCCACTTCAAGATTCTCTTCCGCACCACGCGCCTCCGTTACCTACCCCGTGCTATGCATGCAGCATGTGTGGCTAAGGATAAGAGCATGTTGTGAGAAGAGTAATTTGGCGGTTTCTACCCCGTGCGTTAAAGTCATTCACGGGCCATCACTGCTGCGACCCCACCACTGTTTGCTTTACACCACGCACGGGGGAATCGGAAACCACCCCCTAAGATCAAAACAAATGAAGCAGCAAAGGAAAACTTCAAGGGGCCAACCCCTTTAGCAGCCCTGCCTGTGCACTTATTAGGCCCTACCCCGCCGACACTCCGCAGCGCAATCAGGGCAGGCTCGGGGGCATATGTCGGTGCAACAGACCCCGGGTATGTTGCCCAACTGTGCATAGGCAAAAGATCAAGATTGAAGCACCATCTCAAGATAGGGATTGAAGGCCCAAGAGATTTGAAGAGCCTGTATACAACCGAGGAAGACCAAGGACGGGTCAGAGAACAAGATATCTACGAGGAAAGAGAGACTCCCTCGCCGGGCAGGCGACCCCGACAAGGGGCCAGGCCACCACCAGAAGCAAGCAACCAAGACTCCCCGGCAGCGCCTGCCGGGGCTTGCGGGGCCTGAACCACCCATCCAACCGCGCAAGTACGACCCACGTTGTCAATCAGTGCGGTGTCAAGCCGCAAGGTGATTAAGTGGTAGCATTTGCCACATGGCGGCCATCTCCTACAGAAGAAACCCACAGGTGACACCCGTCCAGCGATGTGTCAATAGAACAAATGCAGAGCTGGCAAAATAAGCCTGGAAGGCCTTGCCGCGCAGCTAGTGATGTGACACTGAGCGGCCCATTTAATGCACCTTGTCAGCCTGTAGAGTTAGGTATGATAGCACTATTTGCTATCATATCAGTGGGTAATAACCATTTTGCCACTGTGGTGACCCCTTAATCTATAACAGGAGGCCCATGGCAATCGTACGAGGGGGTTAGAGGGATGGAAACTTGACAAACCCAAGCCACCATAAGCTTGTGGTCACCATAGCCCTGAGGCAGGCCTTGCCGGGCAAGTGTACCATGCACCAACATGCTCATTTCCACCATCAATCCACCAAAGAAGGAGTAGGGTCTTACGCCTTGCGGCGGCCCGAACCTGGGTAAATTGCTTGTGTGTGCTCTGTCGTGCTGCCGCGCGCTGGTCTGCTCTTTGTGCAACGCGACGTCCCCTGCCGAACTAGCAAGGGGCAGCCCGGTCCCATAGGTGTCCGCGGATATCCCACGACAACCCTGGAGAGACAATGGATAAAGGCTTGGCTAATAACTCAGCCATCAAGTCATGCATCGCATAAAAAGGTCTTGATATGAAAGAATGCGATGCACCCGAATCAAACAATACTTTTGCTAGAAAAGAGTTAATGGAGATGTTACCCATGATCACATCTGAAGAATCCTCTGCTTGAGCTGCATTCAACATGTTCACCTTTGCAAACTTTGGATTGTGCTTGACACCTGTATTGCTTGAAGACCTCACAGGAGGAGGAGGCGGAAGGCGCCTCTGGGTCCACTTGTTTGCATAGTGCCCTTTCATACCACACTTGTTGCAAGTAACCTCTGAGAGCGGGCGTTGATGATGATGAGGAGGAGGACCAGCTGTCCTCGGAGCCTGAGACTGGGACTTGTTCTGATAGACTGGGTTGGGTGGGTGGGAACATCCACAACCACCTGAGTGCTTCTGCTGGTAGGGCTGATGAAATGGAGGAGGTGGAGGAAGCCAGAACTTCTGTTGCTTTGCTGCCACTTGGGAGGAAGAAGACGAGTGGACTGCATCCCTGAGTCTCTTCTTGGAAGCTTCACACCTGAGCTGAGCTGCTTCTTGTTTTAGAGCCATGTTATAGAACTAGTCAAACTGAGTAGGCTCAACAAGAACGAGAGCTAACTGCAGATCCTCTCCGAGACCACCCCTGAAGTGATAGATCATGCTCTTTTCATCAGGAACGTCTTGCCTTGCGAAGCAAGCAAGATTCTGAAACTGGATGTTGTATTGATACACGGACATGCTTCCTTTCATGAGATTGCGAAATCCCTCACGCTTGCTCTCGACATCACTTGTTGGAATGTGATGAGCTCGAAAGTCCATGCAGAAGTCAGTCCAGGTAATCACTCGACCCCCTCTAGAGTCTTTGTACTGCTCATACCAATCTGCTGCTTGGCCCTTGAGCTGAAAAGAAGCGAACTTGACATAGTCCTCAGGCATGACATTGCTGCATTCAAAATGCTTGTTGATGTCCATGAGCCAATCATCAACGTCCATGGCATGAACACAAGCGCTGAAAGACTTTGGCTGATTTGCAAGAAACTGGTTGAGGGTAGCAAACTGAGGCTGATTGTTGAATTGCCCTTGGCCTTGGTTCCCTTGGTTGCCTTGGCCTTGATTCCACTCTTGCATGAGCTGAATCAGCATCTCAGTGTTGGCGTTGGTGGCCACCATCAAACCTTGCCATGCCTCCGGAGGCGGAGGAGGAGGCAGAGGGTTCGACTGCTCTCCATCTGTACGTTGCGGATGTAGACGAGTTGGGGGAGCCATCCAGAAGAAGGTAACATCCGTTAGAACCACCATAGAAATGATAGATAAGGTGAATCAAAGGCTAGACAGGTACAATGAAGTCTTCCAAATAAGCATCCGAATAGAGAGATCGAACGGATGCATTCCAAAGTCAAAATGATACGACCATTTGAGTGAGAAGCCATTTGAAAAGAGATTGATGAATAAAACAACAAGCTACAACTGGAACAAATACATGGTAAATATTCCTCAATCTCATACCAAATATCTGTCGGAAGGATAACTAAGAGCTACTTGAATTCCCACCTATTAACTCTCGAAACTTTCTGTTTATGCAATCTGGTGTTGGGGATACAAGGAGGCACAATATATATCGCACAACTAACAAGCCCTACGCTCCACTTTATCCATCCGTCAACACATAACCAAGAAAACACCAGAAATCATGGACCTCGACCTTCGAAAAGTATCCGCTATACTAGGTGTGGCAATACTCCCGAACTCCCTCCCCAGTACTGGGTGGCGTCGAGGTTATCTCACCACTAACTGCATAGAAGAGAGTTTCGATGTCGGCGAGCTCAGGTATACCGGAACTGCAACTATAAAATTGTGACGACAACACCTGGGAGCTCAACTCCCCGGGACACTGCCACAACCCCTAAATGTCAAGAGGCACCAAGAACAATGTTCTTGTCACAACAATATCGAAACGATCCCAAGATAACCACGTGATCCTAAAAAAAATTTAGTGAAAATCAGGAGAGGGAAGTCAAAACATCTTGGTTAGTAGTCCTCACTAGAGCGACGAAGGGGTTGAGGAGTAAAAAGAATCCTACTCTCCGATATATATATTCCTAAGAATCAAAATAGTTTTGTTCTAGACTCAACAACGTCAGCGGTTCGATCAAGCAGGGGATCCTAAGTCGGGATGGCTCTGATTACCAACTTGTAATGCCCAATATGCGACTATACTCCATACGTGTCAAGGCACGACTTGGGGCATAAGTGCATATTGGTATGGTCGCAAGAGTGTTGTATCTTTGCTCATCTCATGCACTGAATAGATAGAATACGAGCTTTGGCTTACAATCGCCACAATGTCACACAATATCATCAAGTTAAACAATCATTCAAGATGAACACAGAGTCCGGCTATGGACAAAATCAAATGAATAAAAGACAACCACCCATGCTATGTCTCGATCGACCCTACTGGGCACCACTACAGATCATCCGGAAAGGAAACATAGTAACGACCAAGGTCTTCGTCGAACTCCCACTTGAGCTCAGTGGCATCACCTGCATTAGTCTCATCGATACCTGCAACTGTGTTTGTAGTATCTGGTGAGCCACGAGGACTCAGTGCTACCTCTTGAACACTGCGTTAGTTTTCCCTTGAAGAGGAAAGGGTGATGCAGCAAAGTAGCGTAAGTATTTCCCTCAGTTTTTGAGAACCAAGGTATCAATCCAGTAGGAGGCCAAGCACGAGTCCCTCGCACCTACACAAACAAATAAATCCTCGAAACCAATGCGATAAGGGGTTGTCAATCCCTTCACGGTCACTTACGAGAGTGAGATCTGATAGATATGATAGGATAATATTTTTGGTATATTTATGATAAAGATGCAAAGTAAAATAAAAGCAAAATAAAAGGCAACGGATATAGCTAAGTGTTGGAAGATTAATATGATGGAAAATAGACCCGGGGGCCATAGGTTTCACTAGTGGCTTCTCTCGAAAGCATAAGTATTTACGGTGGGTGAACATATTACTACTGTTGAGCAATTGACAGAATTGAGCATAGTTATGAGAATATCTAGGTATGATCATGTATATAGGTATCACGTCCAAGACAAGTATACCGACTCCTGCCTGCATCTACTACTATTACTCCACACATCGACCGCTATCCAGCATGCATCTAGAGTATTAAGTTCATAAGAACAGAGTAACGCTTTAAGCAAGATGACATGATGTAGAGGGATAAATTCATGCGATATGATAAAAGCCCCATCTTGTTATCCTCGATGGAAACAATACAATCGTGCCTTGCTGCCCCTCATCCTTTGGGAAAGGACACCGCAAGATTGAACCCAAAGCTAAGCACTTCTCCCATTGCAAGAAAGATCAATCTAGTAGGCCAAACCAAACTGATAATTCGAAGAGACTTGAAAAGATAACCAATCATACATAAAAGAATTCAGAAGATTCAAATATTGTTCATAGATAAACTTGATCATAAACCCACAATTCATCGGTCTCAACAAAAACACCGCAAAAGAAGATTACATCGAATAGATCTCCACGAGAGAGGGGGAGAACATTGTATTGAGATCCAAAAAGAGAGAAGAAGCCATCTAGCTAATAACTATGGACCCGAAGGCCTGAGGTAAACTACTCACACATCATTGGAGAGGCAATGGTGTTGACGTAGAAGCCCTCCGTGATCGATGCCCCCTCCGGCGGAGCTCCGGAACAGGCCCCAAAATGGGATCTCACGAGTACAGAAGGTTGCGGCGGTGGAATTAGGTTTTTGGCTCCGTATCTAGTAGTTTGGGGGTACGTAGGTATATATAGGAGGAAGGAGTACGTCGGTGGAGCAACATGGGGCCCACGAGGGTGGAGGGCGCGCCTGGGGGGTAGGGGCGCCCCCCAACCTCGTGCCCTCCTGGATGATGTCTTGACGTAGGGTCCAAGTCCTCTGGATCACGTTCGTTCCACAAATCACGTTCCCGAAGGTTTCATTCCGTTTGGACTCCGTTTGATATTCTTTTTCTGTGAAACTCTGAAATAGGCAAAAAACAGCAATTCTGGGCTGGGCCTCCGCTTAATAGGTTAGTCCCAAAAATAATATAAAATTTAATAATAAAGCCCAATAATGTCCAAAACAGAATATGATATAGCATGGAACAATCAAAATTATAGATACATTGGAGACGTATCACTCAGCAATCTCAAAACCCGCGATAGCAAGACTATTTAAGATCATAGGAAAAGTATGGGTATATAGTGGAGTTGCAGCAAGCACTAAGCAATGTACGATGGCTAGCTTACGAATACAAGAATAAGATGAGAAACTACGCAACGGTCGCAAACTAGTAATGATCAAGAAGTGATCATGAAGTACTTACGTTCAAACATACCCCACCATGTTCACTTCCCGAACCTCGTCGAAAAGAGACCATCATGGTTACACACGCGGTTGGCGCATTTTAATTAAGTTAAGTGTCAAGTTCTCTACAACCGGATATTAAAAAATCACATCTGCCACATAACCGCAGGCACGACTCTCGAAAGATTAAACCCTGCAGTTGTGTCCCAACTTAGCCCATGACAAGCTCAGGATCCACGGAGACAATCCTCCATCGTGAGACACCCCGAGCATTCTCGGAATCCCGGTGCACAAGCTCTTCAAAGAAAGGAAAACTATCCCAAGGAGATCTCCCGGTGAGTCAGACCCGTGTCCAGAGCCGCGCGCTCTCTATCTACGAACTCATCCGTCTATGCTAAGTTGACGATAGCCAAAATACCTCGAGTTTCCCCGAGGCTGCACCGCCGACTGCTTGGTAGGTGGACCAACACTCATGAGGAGCATTGGCCCGGGGGTTGATTAAGAATCCTCAGGTTAATTACTCCCTATGAAAAATTTTAGTTGTTATTAGGCAAATGGTAAAACCAATGTTGGATCTCCTCGGGAAAGCTTTACTTTAGGCGAAGAGACAAGGGGGCCCCATATCACGCCGTAGGAATGCAAAATTCGAGGAACATAACACAAGTATGACGGAAACTAAGATGGCACGAGTGGAACAAAACACCAAGCAAAAGGCCAAGCCTTCCACCCTTTACCAAGTATATAAATGCATTAATTAAATAAGAGATATTGTGATATCCCAACATATCCATGTTCCAACATGGAACAACCTGCACTGCACCTGCAACTAGCAACGCTATAAGAGGGGCTGAGCAAAAGCTGTAACATAGCCAAACGATGGTTTGCTAGGAAGGTGGGTTAGAGGCTTGACATGGCAATAAGGAGGCTTCATAAACAAGTGCTAGGTAGCGTGACATAGCGATAGAATGAACAACTAGCATGCAAAGATAGAAGTGATATCGGGGGTAATGATCATCTTGCCTGCAATGTTTTCCGAGGTATCGAATCCTTGCTCCTCGCGAACGTACTCGACAGGGTCCTCATACTCAAACTCGTCTCCCGGAACTACCCAAAGAAAAGACAAGCATACAATGAACAACCACTCACGGCAAGAACATGTTTTGTATGCAAGACTAACAAGGATGCATAGGAAAAAAAGGTATGCATGGAGCTACGGAGCTATCGGAACGGAAGGGACGAACACGAGAAGGAAACGATGGATTCATGAAAGATATGGGCAGAATATTGGTAACCCAAGCATGCCACTGGAATGATTGAAAGATTTCGAATGAAATCGATATGAAGAGCACCGGAAATGGATGCACGGTTTGCAAATTACGAGCCAAACAAGATGCAATACAATATATTGAAAACAGCAACATGCAAACTTAGATGCAAAGTTTAAATATGATACAGCACCCAAAAAGTAAGACCAAATGCACGGCAGTGAAGTACAGGGGAAGCTCTACAAATTATGAACACTGAGATACTGCTAGAACTCACTAGGACATCTTTAAAACAGCATGGCAAAAATGCAAAAGATAATAGTTTAACAGACTTGGCAGAAATTCCCTGAACATGATAGAAACTACATCAGGTTGCAATGTTTAGACCCAGTAAACTACATGTTACAGTAACCTATCATGGCATGCTAGTAATAAAAGCAATTAACAAAACTACCTTGCTGAACTTGTTCCAAAGATCCACGGAAAAGATGATAGAATCAATGCAAACATGGCAAATGATATGAACAGATTTCAGACCTAGAGGAATTTCATTGCATGGAAGAAACAAATTCATCATAGCATTTTTACAAGCTTGTGGCACTCATCACAGTGCACAAAATGGCATGAAATAAATTCTAGCATGTAGTAGGCATGTTGAAGAGCATGTTCATCTGTAAAATTACCCGAAAGCATATATGCATCAATAAACCCATAAAAGACAAAACAGTAACATGATGTAAAATGACATGTGTGCAAACTTGCTCAAATGCAGAAAATAATGCCACCACTGGATTGGTGGGATTTTTCTACCCCCAAAACCTATATAATATGCCTATGTTGCCGTATAAAAATCCCCACAAATATGCAAAAACATAACCTGCCTAAAATGGAAACATATGCATATGCCAGCATGGGCATATAGTATCAAAAAGCGTCTTACATTATGGGACGGAGGGAGTAGAAACAAAAAACGCTATGTGTACCCAGGCGGTACTCAACTGTTAGGCTGACTGCTGGGCCCCTGGGCCACGTGGCTGGGTGAGTGTGCGTGTGAGTATGACAGGTGGGGCCGGCCCGTTAGTGACCCCAGCTGAAGTAAAGAGGGGGGTTATTTTTGTGCGCACGCAGGAATTCGAACCCGGGTCGCCAGAGTGGAACTAGCTCAGCTCGAGGAGGCGAATGTTTGGTCTATGGGGACATGTGTCCCCGTTATCCAATGCGTCAATAGGTGCATCGTGATTGGCAGATAAAGTAGTGTGTGGGACTATACGGTTTGTAGGGAAAGTTGGAAAGTTGATTATTAACCTGACGAACAGTGCTGTACTAGGCGGTGGAACAGGTTGGTACAGGATCTGCCGGCAGGGACGACGCGCTTTCCATCGTCCATGTATAAATGCTGTGCTGCAGGAACACTCCACCTTTTTGCTAGGTCTTTGTCAGGGGCCTGTCGTCAACGTAGCTTGGTTAAGTGGGCGCGTAAGAATGTCCTTGCGTGTGGTACAAATGAACTAAACTGTCAAGTTTTGCAAGGATCGGCAGGAAAATGGGACTTATTAAGTAAGTATGAAAAGTAGATTTAAGTTTGAAGGGGGTTACTTGCATAAAATAACGGGAAACTAAAAAATCAATTCGGATGGTGTTGTGTATGAGATGGAGTCCAATGATGCTAGAATGAAGTACTGAGTGCCCAAGTGGTTGGAACCCCATAATGTAATATATAACATGGATGATGGATGTTTTATGTACTACTTAGTTAAATGCAGCTGAATTCTGTGGCACGCATACCTTTTTATGTTTTATATTTGTGTATAAAATGGTAGATGGCATGGAACACAGCAAATCCGGTAGTTGTGGTAGTGATCGTAAGAATAAATATAAACATTAGCGTTGTGTGGTGAGAAAGCGCTGTTGACAACTTACGAAATACAATGGCAAAATTGTATGTAGTTAAGTTGGCGTGGTCAATTTTATTAATGTAACGAATAAAAGAATAATTAATGACACTTGTGATCATATTAATATTGCTAAACTTTTATTTAAGGGAATAGATTTGGCAGTCATAAAAAAGGTTTTTATATGCTATTTGGATAAGTGACGATTCAATTTGTCATTCTCATATAAAAGAAAATTGTCCCCTGTTGGATTTAAGTATATTTTGTAATGATACGGTCGAGAGGAACTGGTTTGACAGAATAAGTGAGTAGGTTTAGAAGTAGTATAGAATTGTTAATGGGAAAATAAACAAAGTTGACTTAAAAGTGAAAGAAAGACAAAAATTAATTGGTAGTATAGCGGAGGGGAACGTTTGGTTCTTGGGTACATATGTACCCTAAATGGAAAAATAAATTAGAAATTCAACAAAAAGTCAAAAATTTATGAAAATACTTTTAAAATAAACTTGACCTTTAATTGTGCTAGTGAGAAAAGTTCCACAAAAAGAAAATTTCTCTTTGACTCCTCTCCAAAGAAGACAAATTTTCGATCGAAATAGCGTGAATAGTGACATATAATAGCAAATAAAATTTGCCTTTTACGCTGTGAAGTCAAGGTTGTTTTTTTTATGAAAATTTATATACTAGTGCGCAAGTAAGTCAAGTTTAATCTAAAAATTCTTTTGAACTATTTTGACTTTTTGTTTAATTATTATAAAATAATCTCCATATAGGGGGTATATACATGCGGGAGCGAAAGGGGATTTCCCGTAGTATAGCTCACTATACATATTTTTTATCAAAAAACGTTAGACTGCTTTGATAAAAGTAGTTAGAAGGATATTTCTTTCTGTTGATTATCTCCAATGACTACAATAAAAAATTGATTTTATTTGGAAAAAAATTAGCAGAAACTATTGACTTATTGTGGAATTACAGATTTTTGTCGTACATAGGGTGTAGGTGTCCCCAAACACCATTGTAACGAGTACAAGAAATCTGCGTCCGCGGTTTTTTTGGTTGGTCTAAGAACCTAGGAAACTATGAGATTAATTATTTTTCCGTGATGACAAACTTTGTCCGATTGAAGTTGTCTTGCTCAATACCCGTCGTGTGTAGTGATAAAACATGTGATTTGGCTGTAGGATCTCCTTTATTGCCTAATTTTTAATACAAAATCTATTGCAAGCGGTCTTTGTTACTACTCCCTCAGTTCACTTTTGTAAGTCATTTCGGACAGCTAAAAATGAGTTATTCTATATACTATCTGAATTGTCTTTAAGGCCTTATAAAAATGAACAGAGGGAGTATTTTATTTTCCGAAGTACAAGGGAAATATTTAATTAATTCCCAAAAAATGTACTAATAAGAACAAACGAAAATGTAATTAATAAATGGTGGAAAAAGTGTAGGTTGCTAGTTTAACCGGGGGGAGAATATTGCAGTAACATTATATAATAAGCTTTTGGTGGGGAAAAACCCAATGTTTCCTGGGTAAATATGTACCCTGTATGGTGATTTTTTAATGGTTAAACAAAAAGTGAAGATAGTTAAGAAACTATTTTTAGAATAAATTGGACTAACTTGCGCAATAGTACAGAAATTTTCACAAGCTGCGTTGACTTCACTACGAGAAAGCCAGAATTTTATTTGCTATTATAGGTCATATTCATAGCAAGGGGGAAAAAATGAATCTAGATAATTAGGTTTTAGTGTCATGTGGCAGTTAATATAAATGAAACTCGTGCGTCATTTATTATTAGTACTAATCCTTGGCAGGTAAATATGAAACAAAAAGTACGTAGATGATGTCTGGAGTAATCATATTCATCAGCGAATAATCAAGCCGCTTATCTGTAAGTATATGCATTTGTCTTGATGGAGTACAAAATAAAGAACAAAAACCATCCGGGAAGGGGCCAGACGCGGTTTGCGCACTGCTGCATTCCGACATGAACAGTGCTTGACACAGAGATGGGTGGGGAAGTAGTAGCTGGTTAAATGCGAGTGGGACAGCAGCCGGTACAAGTCGGATCGGATCAAATACATGGGACTGCTTGTACAGGTAAAGCAGTAATACAAAAGAAGACCAGGTAATATACTAATAGCCACGGCTGGATGACCGGTGAGATTCCGGGGACAGATGTCCCCGGGAACTATTGGGTATTTCCCAGCTCGACCAGGGTCGGCTCCTCTTGAGCTATTTCGAGGCCATGGCTTCCTCTGTAAGACAGGCGAAAACCATGACGACGTCGGCGGCAGCAACGGTGACGGCGGGGCCTGAGTGGCGGTGGAGGGCATGCGGGTTCGGCAGGGGCGTGTGCACGTGGACGCGCGCGTGCGGATGCCCGAGCACGAGCTCCTACTTGCCTCGGGCGCGGTACAGGACTGTGAGACGGCGCGAATGCGGGGTGAAACGGAAGCGCAGCGAGGCTCTAGGGCGCGCGCGAGCAGTAGCGAGGTACTGCAGGGGCGCGGGTGCGGCGCTCGTGCAGCGAGACACACGAGGGGATCCGAAGGAGTTAACGCACGGGCATGCTACGGCAATAACAACAACTACAAGCTAAAAAAATCAGACTACGCTGGAGCATCGAGAACACGAAGATGGCATGGATCTAGTGGTGACTTAAATGATCTAAACGCGGCAGGAAGAGTAGGGAGGGGAGGTAGGTATACCTAGCTCACCCTAGGATGCGAAGACGTCGATAGAGATGAGCCGGCGACGATGCCGTCGATCTCTGAACTTGGCACGGCTTTTGACCGAGGGAGGAGGAAGCAGAAGGTGTGGTCGGGGCGCGATCTTGGCGTCTCCCTCGGGGATGGAGAGGAAGTAGAAGATGACAGGGACGACGAGGAAGCAGACGGTCCTGCTAAGGCAGAGGTGGTGAGCCGGCAGGGCGCACTATGCCGGCGACGAGCACAAGCTCTCCTCGGCCATGGCGACGATCGGGAGAGGCAGCAGATGCGTAGAGCCCTACCTGGTGTTGTTGCCGGCCTTAGACTACCCCTAGGCTGCTGACTCTCTCTCACGTTCTCTCTTTGCTGCAGGGAGGTAGATGATCAAAGAACGGAAGACACTTGAGTTTTTCTGGCGACCAACGTCCAGCTGCACCAACGGCTGTACTTTCTTTCAGCACAAACTGAGGCAACAAACCATCAGCTCAGTGGGGGGTTTATACACAGGCACACGCACGCACGACGCAACGCCTCCCCGCATGGCTCGTGATCCACTTCCCTGGCTGCACCTATGACGCGTTCCAACGCGGATGACTCAGGCCTTCTCAAAAGAACGCCAGCTGCGGCTACTACCTGAATCACGAACGCATCAGACTCTAACGTGACACACACGCGCCGGCACCACGACACAAACGCAAACACGCACACCACGGACATGGCACACCCGCCACGGTTTATTCCTAAGATTCTCTCCCTAAACCGTGACCTACAGAAGGCCTGGCTCGGCATCGGCGTTGGCGAGCAGCGCCTCATCCTTACGTGGCTTTGTGCACTCCCAACGGAAGTGTCCGTGAATGCCACAGTTGTAGCATCTCCCTTTCTTTCCCGAAGACTTGACCATCGTCCGAGCGTGCCACTCAGCTTCCATGAGTAGGAGTTCGCCACCGCTCTGTTCGCCGCCGTCCTGCGTGCGTCACCGTAAGCGCTCGTCGAACACCTTGAGCCTGCTCAGCGCCTCCTCGAACGCCATGGTCTCCATGTCGCAGAACTGCTCGATCCCGGCCACCGTGGAATACAACCGGTCCGGCACCGTGTCGAGGAGCTTCTTCACCATGGCGGCGTCGGCGGACGTGGAGACGAGGCCGGCATACCTCGCTGCCATGCCGCCGATCTTGCCGGCGTACACGTCCAGTGACTCGCCCTCCTCCATGCGCAACTTGTCAAACTCCCCGCGAAGAGTGGAGAGCCGCGCCGCCTTGACGCAGTCGGCACCGACGAACCTCATCTTGAGGCTGTCCCACACCTCTTCCGCCATCTTCTTCGTCGACACCTGCATGAGAAGGTCCTCCGAGAGCGCGCCGAAGAGTTGCGCCTTCGCCGTATTGTCCTTCTTCCCATCCACTGCTGTGACGTCCGTCGGAGACACGACCTCCCAAAGGCTCGAGGCGTCGAGGATGGCCTCCGCCTTGATCGCCCATATATTGTAGTTCTCTGTCGTGAGCGGCGGCAAGGAGAGCGTCACCGTGCTCCCTCCCCCGTCGTGCGGTACCAACGTCATGGAGTCGTTGAGGTAGTAGCGCAGGATCTTGGGCGTACAAGGCTTTGTATACCAATTGTTGTTGCCGGCCCTAGACTACCCCCAGGCTGCTGAATCTCTCTCACGTTCTCTCTTTGCTGCAGGGAGGTAGACGATGAAAGAACTAAAGACACTTGAGTTTTTCTGGTGACCAACGCCCAGCCGCACCAACGGCTGTACTTTCTTTCAGCACAAACCGAGGCAACAAACCATCAGCTCAGCGGGGGGTTTATACACAGGCACACGCACGCATGACGCAACGCCTCCCCGCATGGCTCGCGATCCACTTCCCTGGCTGCACCCATGATGCGCTCCAACGCGGACGACTTGGGCCCGCTCAACAGAACGCCATCTGCGGCTACTACCTGAAGCACCAACGGCCTCGGACTCTAACATGACACACACGCGCCGGCACTGCGACACAAACGCAAACACGCACACCACGAACATGGCACACCCGGCACAGTTTATTCCTAACATTCTCTCCCTAAACCGTGACCTACAGAAGGCCTGGCTCGGCATCGGCGTTGGCGAGCAGCGCCTCCTCCTTCCGTGGCTTCGTGCACTCCCACGGAAGTGTCTGCGAATGCCACAGTTGTAGCATCTCCCTTTCTTTCCCGAAGACTTGACCTTCGTCCGAGCGTGCCACTCAGCTTCCGTGAGTAGGGTCCGCCACCACTCCGTTCGCTGCTGTCTTGCGTGCGTCGCCGTAACGCCTTGAGCCTGCTCAACGCCTCCTCGAACGCCATGGTCTCCAAGTCGTCGAACTTCTTGATCCCGGCCACCGCGGAATACAACCGGTCAGGCACCGTGTCGAGGAGCTTCTCCACCATGGTGGCGCCGCCGAGCGTGGAGCCGAGGTGTAACGCCCCGGATTCGATGCGCTAGGTGTCCGCCAGTTATTCGCCGTCGTTGTCATGTCATTTGCTTGCGTGTTGCACTTTGCCATGTCATCATCTGCATTTCATCTCATGTCATCATGTGCATCGCATTTGCATACGTGTTCGTCTCATGCATCCGAGCATTTTCCCCGTTGTCCGTTTTGCAATCCGGCACTCCTATGTCTCCTGGCGCCCCCTTTTTACCTCTTTTCATGTGCGGGTGTTAAACGGTTTCGGAATGGCCCGAGGTTTGTCAAGCGGCCTTGGTATAGCACCGGTAGACCGCCTGTCAAGTTTCGTGTCATTCGGAGGTCGTTTGGTACTCCAACGGTTAACCGGGTAACCGTAAAAGACCCTTTCTCTTTACAGCCCAACACCCCTTTCAAAGTGGCCCAAAACCCAGCAAACTCCCCTCCATGCTCTCGGTCGTTCGATCACGATCGCGTGGCCGAAAACCGCACCTCATTTGGACTCTCCTAGCTCCCTCTACCTATAAATAGGCCCCCCTCCCCCGAATTCGTGGATGAAATCCCCCCGAAACCCTAATTTTCCCCTTCCTCCCGCAGCCGGACGCGTCCGCCCGCGCCGGACACGTCGCGCCGGCCGCCAGAACCACTCCCTCGCGCCACGTGTCGCGCCGCCGCCACCCTCCGCCGCCGGCCCTGGAGACCCTCCGGCCCGGTCGGCCGCGCCATGACCAGCCCGCGCCTCCGCCCGTCGCCCGTCGCCCGCGCATGGCCGCGGCTTCCGCGCCGGCGCCGAGCCGCCGCCGTCCCGCCTCGCTCCGCCGCCGTCAGACTGCCGCCTTGGCGCCGCCTCCGCCAAGGCCCGCGCCCGAGCCCGCTCCCGTCGCCCGCCATGGCTCTCGCCTGCCGCCGCGCCAGTGCCTCCCCACCTCCGACGACCAGCAGGCTGGCGCTCGCGCCTCCGCTCCCGGCCGCCTGCCCGCCGCCTCGGATCGCGCCGCCCGTCGCCTCCCGGCCCCGCCATTCCCGACCCCTTGGCGCCTCCTCCGGCGAGCCGCCGCCCCGACTCCGGCGTCCTCGAAATCCGATCCGATCTTGGTTGACTTCCCCGAGCCCCGAGATTTCTTCTAAGTCCTTGATCTGTCATTATTTTGTTGCATTTTCATCGCATCATAACTTTGCGCCCGTAGCTCCGTTTCGTGCGTGTAATATGCCAAATTGTTCGTCTCGATGAGTACATCATTTAATCTCATTGCATCATTTACATTTGAGCTCATCTTGATGCCCGAAATGCTATTAGAAGAGGGCTATGTGATGTTAGTTTCAGATTCTTATCAGAACATGCACTTTTGTTATTTTTGCCATGATTGATGTGTGCACCCTATGAACTTGAGTCCTACATGTGTTTTGTAGTATGCCATGCCATCTTTACAGGGGTGTATGCCATGTATTTTTTTGATCTCTCTGGTGACTAGCACAAGCATGCAAACTAGGCTTCATGATGTTGCTGATTTCAGCCCCTGTTCTGCTGATATTTTTATGCCATGTAAACTTGATGCTACAGAGAGTTCCATGCATATTTTGAGATACTTCAATAAGGATGTTTTGAACATATGGTTATTCTCTATCCATCCATGCCCTTGTTTGCAATTATGGAGTGTCATAGCTTGAGTCAATCGAGCTCTACTTTTGCTATAAAATGTTTCCTGGCAGATTGTTTACATGTTATTCAATTTTGCCAAGGTTGTTGTTAGTGCTCCATGCACCCTATGATGTTGTTCTTGCCATTTATAGCTTCTATGCCATGTCTTTTTGCTGTGAGTTGCCTTGCCATGCCATGTATTGCTCTGTGGTGAGTGGTTCAAGCTCACCAACATGTCTACTTATCGTTGTTTCTGCCATGTATGAATCTGTAATATAACTTGCTATGTTTACATGGGTGCCATCATATCTTCTGATCCTTTTTGGCTCATGGCCAGTAAGGGACTTTTGTTCTATGCATTTAGTAGTATCATGTCATGCCTTTGTTTTCCATGATAAGTTCCTGTAGCATGTTGTTTGATAGCTCTAAACATTGTAACCTGATGTTATTTTCTGCAAAGTCTGAACTGTTATTATTTGCAATCTTACCATGTCATTTTAAGCATGTTCTAGTGATTTCTAGAGATAGTTCAGTGTTCATGTTTTGTCATGCTTTACCTGAACATCATGCCCATGCCTTTTGTTATTACGTTGAGATGCTGTAGCTTGTTGTTTTGATGCTTACAATATGCCTAGTTGCTGTTTTGGACAGATTGTTGTCATAACTTGTATTATGTGTATGTGTTGCACCGTTGCTCCGTTTTGAGTGTGCTCTATATGAAACTTGCTTGATTTCGCATGTAGTTTCATATTATCATGTTGCATCCTTGTTTTGAGGTGTTTGCTTGATGTTTGGGTGCATTTTGCATTAATGCCATGTTTAACTTGTTTTGCTCATATCTTCTAGGACGTAGCTCCGAATCTAATGAACTTTATATGTAACTTGACTAGAATTTCGTGTAGATCATCTTGGTGCATTTTAACTTGCTATTTAACAACTTGAACATAAGGTTTATTCAGATCTGGACCAATTTCGAAATTTGCATATGAGGACTTACCGGAATTGTTATATGTTGTTTCCGGCCTCATTTAAACTTGCTTTGATGTGTTGCTCTTGTTTGCGTCGTCTTTTGCCATGAGTAGCTTCATGTAGACTTGTCATGCATCATGCTTGTTTGTGCATCATGCCTTGATCATGCGTGGTGTGTTTACTATGGTGTGTGCTTCTTCTTATTAGTTCCTGTTTCGTTGCGATCATGAGGATTCGTTCGTCTACGCTTGGTTCGGCTTCATCCGTTCATCTTCTTCATGGACTCGTTCTTCTTCCTTGCGGGATTTCAGGCAAGATGACCGCTACCCTGGATCTCACTACTATCATTGCTATGCTAGTTGCTTCGTTCTATCGCTTTGCTGCGCTACCTATTACCTGTTTATCAAGCCATCCCAAATTGCCATGTCAGCCTCTAAACTTTTGCACCCTTCCTAGCAAACCGTTGTTTGGCTATGTTACCGCTTTGCTCAGCCCTCTTATAGCGTTGCTAGTTGCAGGTGAAGATGAAGTTTGTTCCTTGTTGAACATGGAGATGTTGTTCCTTGTTGGAACATGTTTACTTGTTGGGATATCACAATATATCTTATTTAATTAATGCATCTATATACTTGGTAAAGGGTGGAAGGCTCGGCCTTACGCTGGTGTTTTGTTCCACTCTTGCCGCCCTAGTTTCCGTCATATCGGTATTATGTTCTCGGATTTTTGCGTCCCTAACGCGGTCGGGTGATTTATGGGACCCCTTGACAGTTCGCTTTGAATAAGACTTTTCCAAAGAAGGCCCAACATTGGTTTTACCATTTGCCTCACCTATGCCCTTTTTCCCTTGGGTTTCGGAGCCCGAGGGTCATCTTTATTTTAGCCCCGGGCCGTTCTCCTCGAGTGCTGGTCCAAACCGAAGCGATGTCCGCGCCCCTGGCAACAGGGTTTATGCCAACCCGTCGTCTTGCTCATCCGGTGTGCCCTGAGACCGAGATATGTGCAGCTCCTATCAGGATTTGTCGGCACATCTGGGCGGCTTTGCTGGTCTTGTTTTATTGTTGTCGAAATGTCTTGTAGCCGGGATTCCGAGACTGATCGGGTCTTCCCGTGGAGAAGGAATATCCTTTGTTGATCGCGAGAGCTTATCATGGGCTAAGTTGGGACACCCCTGCAGGGTTTAAACTTTCGAGAGCCGTGCCCGCGGTTATGTGGCAGATGGGAATTTGTTAATATCCGGTTGTAGTAAACTTGAAGCAAACTCTTCTAAAATACACCAACCGTATGCGAATCGTGAGTGTCTCTTTTCGGGGTTGATCGAGAGGAGAACACGGTTTCTGGGTTATGTCTGACGTAAGTAGGAGTTTAGGATCACTTCTTGATCATTACTAGTTGACGACCGTTCCTTTGTTTCTCTTCTCGCTCTCATTTGCGTATGTTAGCCACCATATATGCTTAGTCGCTGCTGCAACCTCACCACTTTACCCCTTCCTTTTCCCATTAAGCTTTGCTAGTCTTGATACCCATGGTAATGGGATTGCTGAGTCCTCGTGGCTCACTGATTACTACACCACCGTTGGTGTACAGGTTTGCGATGATCATGACGCGAGAGCGATGCTTGTTTGCGTTGAGTTCTTCTTACGCTTCTTCGATCGGGGATAGGTTCGGTCGGCACTGGGCTAGCGAGGTGGATGTAGTTTGAGTTTTGTTTATGTTTCATCCGTAGTCGGATGTTGATCTCTTGTATATGTTGTTGATGTATTCTTGTGGCATTTGTGCCTTATGTATGTATCCCCACTATTATGTAATGCTGATGTAATGATATCCACCTTGCAAAAGCGTTTCAATATGCGGGTCTATCCTTGGTGGGACCGTCGAGTTCCTTTTGGATAGGGTCGCATATTGGGCGTGACAAGTTGGTATTAGAGCCTCGACCGACCTTAGGAGCCCCCTTGATTGATCGTGTAGTTTGGCCGTTGTTGAGTCTAGAAGAAAACTGTTTTCGGAGTCTAGTTATATCGGAGAGTAGGAATTCTTTTTACTCCTCAGCCCCTTCGTCGCTCTGGTCAGGAATCTTGACGTAGGTGTTTTGAATTACTTCTCTTCCCTTCAAAATTTTCTTTAGGATCACGCAGTTGCTTTTCCGATCGTTGGTTCTCATCTCTTTTCATCCGGTGCATTTTCTCGTCAAGGTGATTCGACCCTCTTTGTTTTTGCAAGTTCAATCCTCAGCTATTTTCTTTCCCGCCCGCCCTCCCTTCTTCTTCTCGGAACCGGAGTCCGTAATTGAATATCCATCCTACTCGTGCGAAGTCTTTGCTTTCTTTCCTCAATGATTTCAACCGGTGTTTTCTCTTCAAGATATTCGTCGGTTTCCCCTTCCAAGTTGCCTTTGTTTTCCCGCCCTCCCACCCCTTTTCTTCCCGGAGTTTGAGTCTCTTTCGACCATCTATTTCATTCGTACGGAGCCTCTTCAGTCTTCCCTCAATCATTTCAACCGGTGAATTCTCGTTTTGTTCGACATTCTTCATCCCTTTTCTTCTCCGGTGGACTCAAATCAAGTTTTTCGGGTTAATCATATTCTTTTCCTTCGAAGTGTTCTCTTTGCTCGTTCGCCTCTCGCCAGTTTATCATTCCGGAGTGTTCAACACATCTCAGGAGATTCGTTTATGTTCTAATTAGTTCGAGGTTGTCACCTCATCCAAATATTTCAATTGTTCCGGTGCATCATTTCTCTTCAACATCCCTTTCCAACGGTGTTTTCTTTTAGTGGGCCCTAACCCACAGGTCTTTTCCCAGGATCTTACCTGACTCTTTTAATTTCCCCGGAGCTATTCCCAATTCTTTTCAAGTGTGACGTAAGAATGGATTTCATCAGTCACATGCCTTTCCAAGATCAATTTCAAATCATTTCATTGTTGGCTCAACCTTTTCGGTTTTCATTCTCCCGGAGTATCTCATTAATTTTGGTAATGTTTATCGTCGTCATTTGAAGACCGAAGTAGAGTTTCTCTTAAATCTTGTTCGTTCTCCCGGAGATTCGTGGTTCTAGCTTCATGTTATCCCCTCATATTATTCTGTTTGTCAGAGATTCTTTTCTTACCCATCCGGAGTATGTCAGGAGCTGTTCTCCGTCTCGATCATCCGGAGGCCATCTTTTCGGAAGATTTCTTCGTTCTAATTTTTCAGCTTCGCTCTCTCAATTATTCTATATTCTTGCCTTTTCGTTCGTTCTTCATATTCTTCCGGTGTTTTTCTCTTTAATCAGTTCGCGATCTCTTCGATCTCTTTTCTCTAAATTCCCTCAAGTATCTCCGTGCTTTTCTAATTCTTCCCGGCGATTCATTCTCTTTCGTCAGTCATTTCCGAATTCTAACGGTGGTTCGTTCAAGATTCTTTTTCCTTGATTATAATTCAATCCATTCGTTCTTTCGAATTCCACCGGTGGTTCATGAAGACTTTCTCAAGTTTTGCGCCATATTTCCCTTAATCTTTTTCAAGAAGAATAAGTAGTATGTAAAATCCATTGCTTGTCATCAATTTAATTTGATGAAGGATAAGCATACAATAAATCTTATTCTTATTTCATCAGAGTGAGTAATCCCTTCCTTCGGAGTTTGTTCGTGAGGAATAAATTCTAGTTCCAAGTGTTTTCATCTTTTCTTATCCGGAGTTCATTTTCCTCGGACATTTCGTCGGAACCTCCATCTAAATCATCGCAAGCTTTAATCTTATTCTTTCACCCTTCATTCTATCTCATCATCCTTTTGTCTACGGAGTTCTTCACGGTGGTTCTTCATGATTTAATTCTTTCTTCAAGAATTCATCAAGATTTTGTTGGCGGAGTTCAAGTATCTTTTCTTCTCGCGTCTTGAAGTGCAATTAATTCTCCGTATTCTTTTGAAGTGGAGTTTTGCATTTCTTCGTTCTTCTCAGCTATTCAATCTTTTCCGCTTGTGGTCGGTTATCACCTTATAATTTTGAGATGTTTTCCATAAGTCCACAACAAGCTTATTCTTTCATTGTTGATTTTCTCAACAACTTCAGTTCAAACCTTCCTTCTAAATTCTTTTCTTTCAATTCTTTCCGGAGATTTTGTGTCATGTCTTCATCAAATATCATCCCATCCTCTCTAGCTCGTGTTCTTTTCCTTCCATGTTCAGTCAGAGTTCTGCCTAAATCCTTTCAGTCTTATTCGTTTCTTTTCCCATTCTAGCCACTCCGGTTAGAACGAGTCGTTTCTTAGTCTATCTGATTCCATGAGCTTTCGATTCTCGGCATTCTCGTCGTTCCTCTCTTTTTCTCGAGTGCTCTCGATTCTTTGCTTCTTCTCTTGAGTTCTTGTTTCACCTCATCCCTTTTCCCTTCCGTCTCGGTCCTAAGATCTCGGGACGAGATCTCTTGTTAGTGGAGGAGTGTTGTAACGCCCCGGATTGGATGCGTCAGGTGTCCGCCTGTTATTCGCCGTCGTTGCCATGTCATTTGCTTGCTGTTGCACTTTGCCATGTCATCATCTGCATTTCATATCATGTCATCATGTGCATCGCATTTGCATACGTGTTCGTCTCATGCATCCGAGCATTTTCCCCGTTGTCCGTTTTGCAATCCGGCACTCCTATGTCTCCGGCGCCCCCTTTTTACCTCTTTTCATGTGCGGGTGTTAAACGGTCTCGGAATGGCCCGAGGTTTGTCAAGCGGCCTTGGTATAGCACCGGTAGACCGCCTGTCAAGTTTCGTGCCATTTGGAGGTCGTTTGGTACTCCAACGGTTAACTGGGTAACCGTAAAAGCCCCTTTCTCTTTGCAGCCCAACACCCCTTTCAAAGTGGCCCAAAACCCAGCAAACTCCCCTCCATGCTCTCGGTCGTTCGATCACGATCGCGTGGCCGAAAACCACACCTCATTTGGACTCTCCTAGCTCCCTCTACCTATAAATAGGTCCCCCTCCCCCGAATTCGCGGATGAAATCCCCCCGAAACCCTAATTTTCCCCTTCCTCCCGCAGCCGGACGCGTCCGCCCACGCCGGACACGTCCACGCCGGCCACCGCAACCACTCCCCTCGCGCCACGTGTCGCGCCGCCGCCACCCTCCCGCCGCCGGCTGGAGGCCCTCCGGCCGGTCGGCCGCCGCCGCCCGCGCCCCCGCCTCCGAACCCGTCGCCCGTCGCCCGCGCCAGCAGGCCCGCTCCCTGCCGCCGGCGCCCGAACGCCGCCGTCGCCTCTCGCTCGCTCCGCCGTTAGGCCCCGCCGCCCTGGCCGCCTCCGCCTCGCCAAGCGCCCGAGCCCCGGCTCCCGTCGCCCAAGCAGCGCTCGCCTGCCGCCGCCCGGTCGCCTCCCGCCCTCAAGCGACCAGCGCCCTGGCGCCTCGCCTCCCGCCCCGCGGGCCGGCCGCCGGGCGCGACCCGCCGCCGCCTCGGACGCGCCGCCCGTCGCCTCCCGCCCCGCCATTCCCGACCCCGCCGGCGCCTCCTCCGGCGAGCCGCCGCCCCGACTCCGGCGTCCTCGAAATCCGATCCGATCTAGGTTGACTTCCCCAAGCCCCGAGATTTCTTCTAAGTCCTTGATCTGTCATTATTTTGTTGCATTTTCATCGCATCATAACTTTGCGTCCGTAGCTCCGTTTCGTGCGTGTAATATGCCAAATTGTTCGACTCGATGAGTACATCATTTAATCTCATTGCATCATTTACATTTGAGCTCATCTTGATGCCCGAAATGCTGTTAGAAGAGGGCTATGTGATGTTAGTTTCAGATTCTTATCAGAACATGCACTTTTGTTATTTTTGCCATGATTGATGTGTGCACCCTATGAACTTGAGTCCTACATGTGTTTTGTAGTATGCCATGCCATCTTTACAGGGGTGTATGCCATGTATTTTTTTGATCTCTGTGGTGACTAGCACAAGCATGCAAACTAGGCTTCATGATGTTGCTGATTTCAGCCCCTATTACTGCGATATTTTTATGCAATGTAAACTTGATGCTCTGAGAGTTCCATGCATATTTTGAGATACTTCAATAAGGATGTTTTGAACATATGGTTATTCTCTATCCATCCATGCCCTTGTTTGCAATTATGGAGTGTCATAGCTTGAGTCAATCGAGCTCTACTTTTGCTATAAAATGTTTCTGGCAGATTGTTTACATGTTATTCAATTTTGCCAAGGTTGTTGTTAGTGCTCCATGCACCCTATGATGTTGTTCTTGCCATTTATAGCTTCTATGCCATGTCTTCTTGCTGTGAGTTGCCTTGCCATGCCATGTATTGCTCTGTGGTGAGTGGTTCAAGCTCACCAACATGTCTACTTATCGTTGTTTCTGACATGTATGAATCTGTAATATAACTTGCTATGTTTACATGGGTGCCATCATATCTTCTGATCCTTTTTCGCTCATGGCCAGTAAGGGACTTTTGTTCTATGCATTTAGTAGTATCATGCCATGCCTTTGTTTGCCATGATAAGTTCCTGTAGCATGTTGTTTGATAGCTCTAAACATTGTAACCTGATGTTATTTTCTGCAAAGTCTGAACTGTTATTATTTGCAATCTTGCCATGTCATTTTGAGCATGTTCTAGTGATTTCTAGAGATAGTTCAGTGTTCATGTTTTGTCATGCTTTACCTGTAAATCATGCCCATGCCTTTTGTTATTATGTTGAGATGCTGTAGCTTGTTGTTTTGATGCTTGCAATATGCCTAGTTGCTGTTTTGGACAGATTGTTGTCATAACTTGTATTATGTGTATGTGTTGCACCGTTGCTCCGTTTTGAGTGTGCTCTATATGAAACTTGCTTGATTTTGCATGTAGTTTCATATTATCAGGTTGCATCCTTGTTTTGAGGTGTTTGCTTGATGTTTGGATGCATTTTGCATCAATGCGATGTTTAACTTGTTTTGCTCATATCTTCTAGGCCGTAGCTCCGAATCTAATGAACTTAATATGTAACTTGACTAGAATTTCGTGTAGATCATCTTGGTGCATTTTAACTTGTTGTTTAACAACTTGAACATAAGGTTTATTCAGATCTGGACCAATTTCGAAATTTGCATATGAGGACTTACCGGAATTGTTATATGTTGTTTCCGGCCTCATTTAAACTTGCTTTGATGTGTTGCTCTTGTTTGCGTCGTCTTTTGCCATGAGTAGCTTCATGTAGACTTGTCATGCATCATGCTTGTTTGTGCATCATGCCTTGATCATGCGTGGTGTGTTTACTATGGTGTGTGCTTCTTCTTGTTAGTTCCTGTTTCGTTGCGATCGTGAGGATTCGTTCGTCTACGCTTGGTTCGGCTTCATCCGTTCATCTTCTTCATGGACTCGTTCTTCTTCCTTGCGGGATTTTAGGCAAGATGACCGCTACCCTGGATCTCACTACTATCATTGCTATGCTAGTTGCTTCGTTCTATCGCTTTGCTGCGCTACCTATTACCTGTTTATCAAGCCATCCCAAATTGCCATGTCAGCCTCTAACCTTTTGCACCCTTCCTAGCAAACCGTTGTTTGGCTATGTTACCGCTTTGCTCAGCCCCTCTTATAGCGTTGCTAGTTGCAGGTGAAGATGAAGTTTGTTCCTTGTTGGAACATGGAGATGTTGTTCCTTGTTGGAACATGTTTACTTGTTGGGATATCACAATATATCTTATTTAATTAATGCATCTATATACTTGGTAAAGGGTGGAAGGCTCGGCCTTATGCCTGGTGTTTTGTTCCACTCTTGCCGCCCTAGTTTACGTCATATCGGTATTATGTTCTCGGATTTTTGCGTCCCTAACGCGGTCGGGTGATTTATGGGACCCCTTGACGATTCGCTTTGAATAAGACTTTTCCAAAGAAGGCCCAACATTGGTTTTACCATTTGCCTCACCTATGCCCTTTTTCCCTTGGGTTTCCGGAGCCCGAGGGTCATATTTATTTTAGCCCCCCCGGGCCAGTTCTCCTCTGAGTGCTGGTCCAAACCGAGCGATGTCCGGCGCCCCCTGGGCAACCAGGGTTTATGCCAACCCGTCGTCTTGCTCATCCGGTGTGCCCTGAGACCGACATATGTGCAGCTCCTATCAGGATTTGTCGGCACATCTGGGTGGCTTTGTTTGTCTTGTTTTATTGCTGTCGAAATGTCTTGTAGCCGGGATTCCGAGACTGATCGGGTCTTCCGGGAGAAGGAATATCCTTCGTTGATCACGAGAGCTTATCATGGGCTAAGTTGGGACACCCTGCAGGTATAAACTTTCGAGAGCCGTGCCCGCGGTTATGTGGCAGATGGGAATTTGTTAATATCCGGTTGTAGTAAACTTGAAGCAAACTCTTCTAAAATACACCAACCGTAAAGCGTAATCGTGAGTGTCTCTTTTGGGGTTGATCGAGAGGAGAACACGGTTTCTTGGGTTATGTCTGACGTAAGTAGGAGTTCAGGATCACTTCTTGATCATTACTAGTTGACGACGGTTCCTTTGTTTCTCTTCTCGCTCTCATTTGCGTATGTTAGCCACCATATATGCTTAGTCGCTGCTGCAACCTCACCACTTTACCCCTTCATTTTCCCATTAAGCTTTGCTAGTCTTGATACCCATGGTAATGGGATTGCTGAGTCCTCGTGGCTCACAGATTAGTACACCACCGATTCTGTGTACAGGTTTGCGATGATCATGACGCGAGAGCGATGCTTGTTTGCGTTGAGTTCTTCTTACGCTTCTTCGATCGGGGATAGGTTCCGGTCGGCAGCTGGGCTAGCGTGGTGGATGTCGTTTGAGTTTCTGTTTATGTTTCATCCGTAGTCGGATGTTGATCTCTGTATATGTTGTTGATGTATTCTTGTGGCATTTGTGCCTTATGTATGTATCCCCACTATTATGTAATGTTGATGTAATGATATCCACCTTGCAAAAGCGTTTCAATATGCGGGTCTATCCTTGGTGGGACCGTCGAGTTCCTTTTGGATAGGGTCGCATATTGGGCGTGACACGAGGCCGGTGTACCTCGCCGCCATGTCGCCGATCTTGCTGGTGTACACGTCCAATGACTCGGCCTCCTCCATGCGCAACTTGTAAAAATCCCCGCGAAGAGTGGAGAGCCGCGCCGCCTTGACGCGGTCGGCACCGGTGAACCTCGTATTGAGGCTGTCCCACACCTCCTTCGCCATTTTCTTCGTCGACACCTGCATGAGAAGGTCCTCCGAGAGCGCGCCAAAGAGCTGCGCCTTCGCCGTCTTGTCCTTCTTCCCATCCACCGCTTGATGTCCGCCAGAGACACGGCCTCCCAAAGGCTCGCAGCGTCGAGGATGGCCTCCGCCTAGATCGCTCACACCGTGTAGTTCTCTGTCATGAGCGGCGGCAAGGACAGCATCACCGTGCTCCCTCCGGCGCCGTGTGGTACCAATGTCATGGAGTCGTCGAGGTAGTAGCACAGGATCTTGGGCATACAAGGCTCTGTATACCAATTGTTGTTGCCGGCCCTAGACTACCCCTAGGCTGCTGACTCTCTCTCACGTTCTCTCTTTGCTGCAGGGAGGTAGATGATCAAAGAACTGAAGACGCTTGAGTTTTTCTGCCGACCAACGCCCAGCCGCACCAACGGATGTACTTTCTTTCAGCACAAACTGAGGCAACAAACCATCAGCTCAGTGGGGGGTTTATACACAGGCACACGCACGCACGACACAACGCCTCCCCGCATGGCTCGCAATCCACTTCCCTGGCTGCACCCACGACGCGGTCCAACACGGACGACTCGGGCCTACTCATCAGAATGCCAGCTGCGGCTACTATGTAAAGCACCAACGACCTCGGACTCTAACGTGACACACACGCGCCGGCACCGCGACACAAACGCAAACACGCACACCACGGACATGGCACACCCGCCACAGTTTATTCCTAACACCTGGTTCGGTGGCGGCATGGAGAAGGGGAAGGGGGAAACCCTAGGGGTGCAGGGATGCGGCTTTATAGGGGGCGCGGGCGCGGCTGGCTCGCCACTATGGCCATGAGCTCGTGCCCCTGATCTTTTACCGTGAGAGCGAGAGGGGACCAAGGAGGATGAATGAGAGGGGGGGAGGAATCGCTGGAAAGCGGGTCCCTCTAGGGCATCCACGTGGTTTTTATCACGGGAGAGAGCGAGGGCTGCGCTGGTGGGCTGGTACTACGCCTGGCATGCAGGGCTAGCTTGGCCGGCCTGGAGGCCGAGGCCCAGGTGGCTGCTGCTCGTGCTGCTGCTTCCCTTTTCCCTTTCTCAAACAGAAAAACTAAAGGAAAAAGTGCATGGGGCTACTAGAAGAAGCCGGGAATAGTAAAAATGTTCCCAAGCTCCTTGAATTGTGCACTATTTTTATAAAATGGTCTAGGAAATTTTAGAGGTAGAAAAATAATTCAAGTTTGAATCAACTTCAAACTTGAACCGTTTTTGAACCCAACCAAATCAAGTCCAAAAGGGATGAAACTTGGCAGAGAGGTTTAGGACATGGTGATAGAATATTGAGGCAAAGTTGAACATTATTGGAGGAGGGTAAAATGGCACTTGCAAAAAGAAAGAAAGAGAAGGAGGGGTGGTGATGCATGGATCACATGGGTCAAGCAACAATATAACAAGCTTGAAACACACAATGCACATGATGGGGATGGAATGCAAAATGACACCAAGCACAATGTAACATATGATGAGGCCATGATGCTACAATGAATGTCAAAAGAAATATGACAAGCGATGTCAAAACAATGCAATAAGTAAACAAAAATGGAACCCAAATAGAATTGGAAGAATATCAAGTTGGATATATTGCCAAAATATGGAAGTGTTACAAATGGGGTGTTACACATGCCGCTGCCATCGAGGCTCTCCTGTAGGCGGAACCAAATGTCGTGGATGTGAACCGGGCGGCGGAGGCTCAACTTAACGCGGAGCGCGTGGATGCCGCTGCCATCGAGACCCTCCTACAGGCGGAACCAGACGTCCTGGACTTGAACTAGGCGGCAGAGGCTCAATTCGACGCGGAGCGCCCGGATGCCACTACCATTGAGGCCCTCCTGCGGGCGGAACCAGACGTCCTGGACTTGAACTGAGCGGCGGAGGCTCAACTCAACGCGGAGCGCGCGGATGCCGTTCCCATCGAGGCCCTCCTGCAGGCGGAACCAGATGTCCTGGACTTCAACTGGGCGGTGCTCTCATGCGTGTAGAGCGCCCGCACGCTCCGCGTGAATGAGTAGCTGGAGGCCGAGGACAACCACGGTGCGGAGACACACGTTGGCAGCTACGACTGGTTCGCGCCGGCAGCCAAAGTCGACGAGGCCGTCTCGTTCCGCGAGCAGTGATAGTTTCTCTTTATGTTGTTGTTTTTAGGGATCCTTTTCTGTGTAAAAACATATATTGTTATGCAAGTCGCCTGACTTTCATCATTTGGGTCAGTCTACCATTTTAGGCGGTTGGATGAATATCCTACGTCTTCTAACCCTTCTTCCTCATCTGTTCTTCTTCCCCAACAGACCACCGCACGGGTCGTACGGATCCTCCCCAACATGCGGTTGGATAAACATATTGTATGAACGAAAATTATGTGTTATCAGTACAATGGCTGAGTTTGGTTTCTTCACAAGCGGTAGCACGTGTCAGTGAGTGATACGTCTCCAACGTATCTATATTTTTTGATTGCTCCATGCTATATTATCTACTGTTTTGGGCAATATTGGGCTTTATTATCCACTTTTATATTATTTTTGGGACTAACCTATTAACTGGAGGCCCAGCCCAGATTTGCTGTTTTATGCCTATTTCAATGTTTTGAAGAAACAGAATATCAAACGGAGTCCAAACGGAATGAAACCTTCGGAAACGTAAATTTCTTACCGAACGTGATCCAGGAGACTTGGACCCTACGCCAAGGAACCAGAGAGGCGGTCACGAGGGTGGGGGGCGCCCCCCCTAGGGCGCGCCCCCTGCCTCATGGGCCCCTCGAAGCTCCACCGACGTACTCCTTCCTCCTATATATACCTACGTACCCCCAAGCGATCCGAACAGGAGCCAAAAACCTAATTCCACCGCCGCAACTTCCTCAGATCCACGAGATCCCATCTTGGGGCCTGTTCGAGCTCCACGGAGGGGCATCCACCATGGAGGGCTTCTACATCAACAACATAGCCTCTCCGATGAAGTGTGAGTAGTTTACTTCAGACCTTCGGGTCCATAGCTAGTAGCTAGATGGCTTCTTCTCTCTTTTTGGATCTCAATACAATGTTCTTCCCCTCTCTCGTGGAGATCTATTCGATGTAATCTTCTTTTTGTGGTGTGTTTGTTGAGACCGATGAATTGTGGGTTTATGATCCAGCTTATCTATGAATAATATTTGAATCTTCTCTGAATTCTACTATGTATGATTGAGTTATCTTTGCAAGTCTCTTTGAATTATCCGTTTGGTTTGGCCAACTAGATTGGTAGTTCTTGCAATGGGAGAAGTGCATGGCTTTGGGTTCAATCTTGCGGTGTCCTTACCCTGTGACAGAAAGGGTTGCAAGGCACGTATTGTATTGTTGCCATCAAGGATAACAAGATGGGGTATTTATCATATTGCATGAATTTATTCCTCTACATCATGTCATCTTGCTTATGCGTTACTCTGTTTTAACTTAATACTCTAGATGCATTTGGATAGCGGTCGATGAGTGGAGTAATAGTAGTAGATGCAGAATCGTTTGGTCTACTTGTCTCGGACGTGATGCCTATATACATGATCATACCTAGATAACCTCATAACTATGCTCAATTCTGTCAATTGCTCAACAGTAATTTGTTCACCCACCGTAGAATATTTATGCTCTTGAGAGAAGCCACTAGTGAAACCTATGGCCCCGGGTCTATTCTCATAATATCAATCTCCACCACTTTTATACTTGCTTTGTTTTTACTTTGCTTTTTACTTTTCACTTTGCATCTCTATACCAAAAATACCAAAAATATTATCTCTATCAGATCTCACTCTCATAAGTGACCGTGAAGGGATTGACAACCCCTAATCACGTTGGTTGCGAGTAGCTATCGTTTTGTGCAGGTACGAGGGACTTGTCGTGGCCTCCTCTGGATTGATACCTTGGTTCTCAAAACTGAGGGAAATACTTACGCTCTTGTGCTGCATCATCCTCTCCTCTTCGGGAAAACCAACGCAAGCTCAAGACATAGCAAGAAGGATTTCGGCGCCGTTCGGGAGTCTACATAAAAGTCAACATACCAAGTACCCATCACAATCCCTATCTCTCGCATTACATTATTTGCCATTTGCCTCTCGTTTTCCTCTCCCCCACTTCACCCTTGGCGTTTTATTCGCCCTCTCTTTCCCAATCTCCTCCTCTTTTTCCCTTTGCCTTTTTCCTCATCCGCTTGTTTGCTCGTGTGTTAGTTCGCTTGCTTGTCGTTATGTCTAATTCCTTATCCGCTCCTATGTCTCTTGAGTTTGAAGTTCTTCACTTCAAGCAAAGGCAAGGAGAAAACTTAAAAGATGCTTGGTAAAGGATGATGGAATCTTATCGTAAGTGCACCCTAGAGGTGAACTTTAGAATTCTTCTTCGCAATTTTTATGTTGGGTTAAATATGACGCATAGACAACTCTTGGATTGCATTGCCAAGGGAAATTTCATTGAGATTGATCCCAGTATTGCGCATGAAATTATAGAGGGAATAGTGGGAACACTACCCCAAAAGGGAGGATCTCATCCTACCCAGGAAGAAACCCAAGTGTTTGAGAAGATTTGCGAAGTAACAATTTTTTTACAAAAGTCTCTTTAGCCTCTTAAAAGTGTTAGCGGAAATCTTCACCGCATGAATATGTTGATTACTCTTTGTAATAAGCGGTTGGATTCTTTAGATCTAAAAATTTCCGAGTATGAAGAGAAGCGGAAAGAACCACCCGGATTCGAGCATGACTCCGCTAAAAAACTGAAAATTAAAGATGGCAATACCTAGATCTATCCTTGCTTTTATGCCTAGCTAGGGGCGTTAAACGATAGCGCTTGTTGGGAGGCAACCCAATTTTATTTTTAGTTTTTTGTTTTTGCTTCTGTTTAGGAATAAATAATTCATCTAGATTATGTTTAGATATGGTTTTGTGTTTTAATTAGTGTTTGTGCCAAGTAGAACCTTTGGGAAGACTTGGGTGAAGTCTTTATGATCATGCTGTAAAAAGCAGAAACTTTAGCGCTCACGAAATTAGCTAGAACTCTCTACTGGAGAGTGCTATTTAGTTGATTCTTTTTTCAGATGATTACTAGACAAATTACTCAGGTCCACAAATTTATTTTAGAATTTTTGGAGTTCCATAAGTATACGTTTGATACATATTACTACAGACTGTTCTGTTTTTGACAGATTCTGTTTTCATTGTGTTGTTTGCTTATTTTGATGAATCTATGGCTGGTAAAATAGTTTATAAACCATAGAGAAGTTGGAATACAGTAGGTTTAACACCAATATAAATAAATAATTAGTTCATTACAGTACCTTGATGTGGTGTTTTGTTTTCTTTCGCTAACGGAGCTTACGAGTTTTCTGTTAAGTTTTGTGTTGTGAAGTTTTCAAGTTTTGGGTAAAGATTCGATGGACTATGGAATAAGGAGTGACAAGATCCTAAGCTTGGGGATGCCCAAGGCACCCCAAGGTAATATTCAAGGATAACCAAGCGTCTAAGCTTGGGGATGCCCCGGAAGGCATCCCCTCTTTCGTCTTCGTTCATCGGTAACTTTACTTGGAGCTATATTTTTATTCACCACATGATATGTGTTTTGCTTGGAGCGTCATGTCATTTTATTTTGTTTTGCTTGATGTTTGAAAAAAGTATCAAGATATGAAATTCTTAAATGTTAGATAGTCTTCACATAGTTGCGTAATTATCCGACTACTCATTGATCTTCACTTATATCTTTCGGAGTAGTTTGTCATTTGCTCTAGTACTTCACTTATATCTTTTAGAGCATGGTGGTAGTTTTATTTTGAAGAAATATATGAACTCTCATGCTTCACTTAGATTATTTTGAGAGTCGTTAATAGCATGGTAATTTTCTTAATGTTAATATACTTGGTATTCAAGATATGTGAAACTTTCTTTTGAGTGCGTTGAATACTAAGAAAAGTTTGATGCTTGATAATTGTTTTGAGATATGGAGGTAGTAATATTAAAGTCATGCTAGTTGGGTGATTATGAATTTAAAGAATGCTTGTGTTGAAGTTAGCAAATCCCGTAGCATGCACGTATGGTTAAAGTTGTGTAACAAATTTGAAACATGAAGTGTACCTGGCTTGTGCATCCTTATGAGTGGCGGTCGGGGACGAGCGATGGTCTTTTCCTACCAATCTATCCCCCTAGGAGCATGCGCGTAGTACTTGATTTTGATGACTTCTAAATTTTTGCAATAAGTATATGAGTTATTTTGACTAATGTTGAGTCCATGGATTATACGCACTTTTACCTTTCCGCCTTTGCTAGCCTCTTGCCGTGCATTGCCCTTTCTCACCTTGAGAGTTGGTGCAAACTTCGCGGTGCATCAAACCCGTGATATGATACGCTCTATCACACATAAACCTCCTTATATCTTCCTCAAAACAGCCACCATACCTACCTATTATGGCATTTCCATAGCCATTCCGAGATATATTGCCATGCAACTTTCCACCGTTTCGTTCATCATCATCATGACATACTTTACTTTTTTCATACTACCATTGCATGATCATGTAGTTGACATCGTATTTGTGGCAAAGCCACCATGCATTATTTTTGATACATGTCACTCTTGATTGATTGCACCATCCAATTACATCACGGAGGCATTCATATAGATTCATATCTTGTTCTAGTTTGAGTTGTAATCCTTATGTTGTAATCAATAGAAGTGTGATGATCATCATTATTAGAGCATTGCCCAATCAAAAAAAGAGAAAGGCCAAAAAGAAAAAAAAAGGCCCAAAAAAAGAAAATAAATAAAAAGGGCAATGCTACTATCTCTTTTTCCACACTTGTGCTTCAAAGTAGCACCTTGTTCTTCATGTAGTGAGTCTCATATATTGTGCTTCAAAGTAGCACCATGTTTTTCGTATAGTGAGTCTCATAAGTTGTCTTTTTCATACTAGTGGGAATTTTTCATTATAGAACTTGGCTTGTATATTCCTACAATGGGCTTCCTCAAATGCCCTAGATCTTCATGAGCAAGCAAGTTGGATGCACACCCACTAGTTTTCTTTTGTTGAGCATTCATTTATAGCTTAGCGCATCCGTTGCATGGCCATCCCTACTCCTCATGTTGACATCAATTGATGGGCATCTCCATAGCCCGTTGATTATCCTCATCAATGTGAGACTTTCTCCTTTTTTTTTCTTCTCCACACAATCCCCATCATCATATTCTATTACACCCATAGTGCTATATCCATGGCTCACGCTCATGTATTGTGTGAAGGTTGAAAAAGTTTGAGATTATTTAAGTATGAAACAATTGCTTGGCTTGTCATCGGGGGTATAGAAGTTGGGAACATCTTTGTGTGACTAAAATGAAGCATAGCCTAACTATATGATTTTTTAGGGATGAACTTTCTTTTGCCATGCTATTTTGAGAAGACATGATTACTTTGATTAGTATGCTTGAAGTGTTACTATTTCTTTTATCAATATGAACTTTTGTCATGAATCTTATGGATCTGAATATTCATATCACAAGTAAGCAGAATTACATTGAAATTATGCCAACTAGCATTCCACATCAAAAATTATCATTTTTATCATTTACCTACTCGAGGACGAGCAGGAATTAAGCTTGGGGATGCTTGATACGTCTCCAACGTATCTATAATTTTTGATTGCTCCATGCTATATTATCTACTGTTTTGGGCAATATTGGGCTTTATTATCCACTTTTATATTATTTTTGGGACTAACCTATTAACCGGAGGCCCAACCCAGATTTACTGTTTTATGCCTATTTCAGTGTTTCGAAGAAACAGAATGTCAAACGGAGTCCAAACGGAATGAAACCTTCGGAAACGTGATTTTCTCATCGAACGTGATCCAGGAGACTTGGACCCTATGCCAAGGAACCAGAGAGGCGGTCATGAGGGTGGGGGGCGCCCCTTCCCCCTAGGGCGCGCCCCCTGCCTCGTGGGCCCCTCGAAGCTCCACCGACGTACTCCTTCCTCCTATATATACCTACGTACCCCCAAACGATCAGAACATGAGCTAAAAACCTAATTCTACCGCCGCAACTTCCTGTATCCATGAGATCCCATCTTGGGGCCTGTTCCGGAGCTCCACCGGAGGGGGCATCCACCACGGAGGGCTTCTACATCAACACCATAGCCTCTCCGATGAAGTGTGAGTAGTTTACTTCAGACCTTCGGGTCCATAGCTAGTAGCTAGATGGCTTCTTCTCTCTTTTTGGATCTCAATACAATGTTCTCCCCCTCTCTCGTGGAGATCTATTCGATGTAATCTTATTTTTGCGGTGTGTTTGTTGAGATCGATGAATTGTGGGTTTATGATCCAGCTTATCTATGAATAATATTTGAATCTTCTCTGAATTCTTTTATGTATTATTGAGTTATCTTTGCAAGTCTCTTCGAATTATCCGTTTGGTTTGGCCAACTAGATTGGTAGTTCTTGCAATGGGAGAAGTGCATGGCTCTTGAGAGAAGCCACTAGTGAAACCTATGGCCCCCGGGTCTATTCTCATGATATCAATCTCCATCACTTTTATACTTGCTTTGTTTTTTACTTTGCTTTTTACTTTTCACTTTGCATCTCTATACCAAAAATACCAAAAATATTATCTCTATCAGATCTCACTCGTAAGTGACCATGAAGGATTGACAACCCCTAATCGCGTTGGTTTGCAGTAGCTATCGCTTTGTGCAGGTACGAGGGACTTGTGCGTGGCCTCCTACCGGATTGATACCTTGGTTCTCACAAACTGAGGGAAATACTTACGCTATTGTGCTGCATCATCCTCTCCTCTTCGGGGAAAACCAACGCAAGCTCAAGATGTAGCAGTGAGGATGCGTTCCCTTGGTTGGGTTTGCGGCGTGCAAGAGCGACTGTGTGTGGGCGCGGTGCGACCGCGGCGTGCAGTAGTGACTGTGTGAGGGTGCGGTGCGACCTCAACAGCCGTGCGCAAGTGTACCTCCTTTTCATTTCGAAAACTTTAGGCAAGCTTGGCAAAAATGTGTGGCGAAGTATGGCAATGCAAGGCCTAGACCCAAACAGGATACAAGTACCACTACAAAAAAAAAGACACATCCGTGACATTTTGGGCCGAACGAAAAAAAATTCTATCATACATATGACACTTCTATGACCATAATTGTGACAAAACCCGGTATCATCATAGATGTGGTGGGCTCCTACTTTATGACAAAAATCATGATGAAAATGGGCTTTTCGTCCTGGCGGGCCGGAGACGCAGCTGCATGACATTCTTTGGGCCGCCCATGACGGAAAACCGTGGTAGAAGCGAGGGGAGGAAAATTTCGGGAGTTGCGATTCACGGTGGGAGGTCGGGGGCGAAGCGATGCGCTTTCTCTCAGACGACGCTGGCGTGTGTGTGCGGCGTTGGCTCTAATCAAGCCGAAGCGAGGCGTTGGGCTCTAATCGAACCCGGCGATTGCATTGCGTTCACGCTGGCATCTTGAACCCGAGTGATCGATCGATGGCTGTTAATGAACATGATGGAGTGATTCTTTGCTACTGCTGCTAATCAAGCCGATCGATGCCTCTCGGATGAACAAAGTGGCGTTGGGGGGGGTTGGATGAACATTGAGCGGTGGCGTTGCCTCTGGATGAACAGGAACCCGTGGTGTGGAGGGCTGGATGAACATGAGACGGTGGAGGGTGGCCGTGGAGGGTGGTTGAACAGACCCGTGGTGTGGAGGCTGGATGAACAGAGACGGTGGAGGGTGCCCGTGGAGGGGTGGTTGAGCGATGGCGGTGGAGAAGCGCGCAGTGGAGGCTGGATGAACAGGAGCCCGTGGAGGCTGGAGGAGGTCGACGGTAGCCCGTGGAGGCTGGAGGAGGTTGACGGTAGCCCGTGGAGGCTGGAGGAGGTCGACAGTGGAGATGAACAGTATCTCATGGAGTCCCGTTTTGCGGTACGCCACACCCCTCCCCTCCCCCATTTCGACCATATAGCGCTCCAACACAAGTCCGTTTCGTCCATTTTGCGGTACGCCACACCCCTCCCGATGAACAGGACCCTCGTTTCGACCGTAGCGCTCCAACACAAGTCCGTTTCGTCCGTTTTGGGGTACGCCGCACCCCTCTCGAGCAACAGGACCCCCGTTTCGACCGTAGGAGGTCTGTTTCCTCCATTTTGCGGTACGCCGGGCCCCTCCCGATCAACAGGACCGCGTTTCGAACGTGGCTAGTCGAACACAAGGCCGTTTCTCCGCCAGCGGTACGCCAGCCTCGCTTCCATCGCCTGTTCCGCCCAAGCCATCCCGATGAACACGACCACGCATTCCGTTCCGACCCAGCGGTTGGCTCCCCATGAACACGGCGGCGTTGTTTCTCCATTCCGACCCAGCCATGTGCGTATGCGCGATAGGCGTTCGAGACCCTGCCCGTATGTACGTGCGTGGCGTATTTTCTTTCTTGCACCCTCGCCGCATGACGTGCGTGTACATGCTACGTGCGGCGCCTCTACTACGACGCGTGCGCGCTCTACATCTACCAAGATATATGTATGCATTACCGTTCGCGACCAGAATGACAATGCTACATACGCTTTGACCAGGTGGGTCCCGGTATCGTGCACTTCCTTGCGTATAAGATGTAGCTGGTGGATCCCAGCAGTGGGGCGAATCGTTTGGTTTTTTTTGCCCGAGGCACTTCCTTGCGGCGAAGATGTAGCTGGTGGGTCCCAGCAGTCGGGGTGAATCGTTTTCTTTTGCCAACGCACTTCCTTGCGTGCGAAGGTGTAGCTGGTGGGTCCCAGCAGCAGTGGGGAAACGTTTTTTCGCGAAATATGGTGGCCCGTCCGGTGGGTCCCCGCTGTCAGGTGGAGGAATAATTATTGTGCGCATAATAAGGAGGCACTTCCTTGCTGCGGCCGTGGACCCAGCTGTCAGCCTCTCCACATACAGTCCACGTCTGATGGAAGCCGTTCCTTGACCACGTTGACCACGCCGCGCCAAGAGCACCAGGGCGGTGGACGACGGCGAGGCCTAGGAAGGGGACGACGCGGAGCCGGGGAAGACGCGGCGGTGGATGCCCACGCGAGAGGAGTATGAGGGTTCACCGGTTCGCTGCGGTGTGAGCTGCCGCGCCCAGAATAACAGGGTGTGGGTGAGTAGAGGATGGCCTGGCCAGCGGTGGGAGTAGTAGGGGCGGTGAGGCCTCCGCCGCGATCGCAGCCGCCACGGGAGGCAGGAGCACGAGGCACGACCGGCGCTAGTTTGGGCGGTGGAGCAAGAAGACCAGAGGTTGAAGAAGCACTACGGCCGTTGGATGGACATCGACGATCCTTTGGAGCTAGAATCGTGCATATTGACTAAGTTGACAAAGCCCTCCGTCCCGTCAACTTAGTAGGCCCACAAGTCAGCCTGCCACTATCTGGGTCCCAGCTAATAGGGGAGTATTCATTTTTGTGCATAATAAGGAGGCACTTCCTTGCGTGCGAAGATATAGCTGGTGGGTCCGAGCTGTCTCATGGGCGGTAACATTTTTTCACGAAATCTCGAGGCCCTTTCGGTGGGTCCCGATGTCGTGGATGAATCATTATTTTGCGGCGTAATAAGGAGGCATTTCCTTGCGTGCGGCCGTGGACCCAGCTGTCGGCCTCTCCATGTACAGTCCACTTCAGATGCATGTCGGTCGTTGACCACGTTGACCAGGCCGCGCCAAGAGCACCAGGACGGTGGACGACGGCGAGGCCTAGGAAGGGAACGACACGGAGGTAGGGAAGACTCAGCAGTTGTTTCCCACGCGGAGGGGAGTACGACTGAACGAGGGTTTACTGGTTCGTCTGCCGTCGCCGGAGAATAACGGCAGGTGTGGTTGAGTAGAGGGATGGCTAGGCCAGCGATGGGAGTACGATGGGGCGGTGAGGAGTCTGTGCGGCAAGACAATCGGCCTTGAGGAGGAGGAGCAGCAGTCCGCTTGGCGCTTGTTTGAGCGGCTGGAGCAGGAAGAGAAGATATTGAAGAAGACGATGGCGTTGGATGGACATCCAACATCCTTGCTTGTCGTCAACCTTTTTTAGGAAAGCCTCAAATCTGTGGAAAACAGCATACAGCCCATCGCCATTATTTCTAATAATTTACAGCCCATTTGCTAATTCTCAAGGTTTTTTGGAGCCCATATTCTTTTTGTTAGCATTACAGCCCATATTGTGGCCACGGTTAAAAAATTATACGAAATTTTGCATATTTCGGTGCTGTCCGAACTGTTTTTAATCCCAAAATTTTTACTCACATTCAAACAGATTTTAAAAATAAATGTATATCAATATAAAATCCAACAAATTCTCCACGCATAAAAATTAATGTAATTTAAAATCTTGAAATGAAAAAAAAATTGAAACCAATTGCCGGTTTGATGTGTTTTAAAAATGTACAGCCCATTTCTCATTACTGATGGGCCATTTTCTCGGCCAGCCGAATGAAAAGCTCTCCTTGTCTTGAAAGATTTGCAGCCCAACAGGCCTGGCAAAGCGACTTAATTGGCAAATCACAAAAAAACTGGGATGTGGCCGTGGACCCAGCTGTCAGCCTCTCCACGTACAGTACTCTTCCGATGGAAGTCGTTCCTTGACCACGTTGACCACGCCGCGCGGAGAGCACCACGGCGGTGGGCGACAACGAGGCCTAGGAACGGACGACGCTGAGTCTGGGAAGACGCGGCGGTGGAAGCTGCGCGGAGAGAATCTGAGGTTCACTGGTTCGGCTGCGGTGTGAGGCTGCCTCGCCGCAGGGCCTGGCCATCGGTGGGAATAGTAGGGGGCGTTGAGGCCTCCGCGGCAGCACAGCCGGCCACGGGATGCAGGAGCATGCGGCACGACCGGCGCTGCTTTGGTTGGCTGGAGCAACAAGACCAGAGGTTGAAGAAGCACTACGGCCATTGGATGGACATTGTACGGTCACTGGAGCTAGAATCGTTCATATTGACTATGTTGACAAAGCCCTTCCGCCCCGTCAACTTAGTAGGCCCACAAGGCAGCCTCCCACCAAGGTGGGTCCCAGCTAGCCGGGGGAGTATTCATTTTTTTTGTGCGTAATAAGGAGGCACTTCCGGTGGGTCCGAGCTGACAGCAGGGGGAACGTTTTTTTCGCAAAATACGGTGGCCCGTCCGGTGGGTCCCAGCAGTTAGGGGGAAATGATTTATTTCGCAAAATACTGGTGGCCCGTCCAGTGGGTCCCCGCTGTCAGGTGGAGGAATAATTATTTTCCGCGTAATAAGGAGGCACTTCCTTGCGGCTACCGTGGACCCAGCTGTCAGCCTCTCCACGTATAGTACTCTTCCGATGGAAGTCGGTCGTTGACCACATTGACCACGCCGCGCCGAGAGCACCATGGCAATGGACGACGGCGAGGCCTAGGAAGGGGACGACGCGGAGCCGGGCCACGGGAGGCAGGAGCAGGCGGTAGCACAGCCGGCCATGGGAGGCAGGAGCGGCGGCACGACCGGGCGCTGCTTTGGGCGGTGGAGCAAGAAGACCAGAGGTTGAAGAAGCCGTATGGCCGTTGGATGGACATCATACGGTCCTTTGGAGTATTGACTAAGTTGACAAAGCCCTCCGTCCCGTCAACTTAGTAGGCCCACAAGTCAGCCCAACAATATGGTGGGTCCCGGCTAGCGGGGGTATTCATTTTTGGGCGTAATAAGGAGGCACTTCCTTGCGTGGAAGATATAGCTGGTTGGTCCGACTGTCGCCGGGGAACGTTTTTCACGAAATACAGAGGCCCTTCCTGTGGGTCCTAGCTGTCAGGTGGAGGAATCATTATTTTGCGCGTAATAAGGAGGCATTTCCTTGCGTGCGGCCGTGGACCCAACTGTCAGCCTCTCCACGTACAGTCCACTTCCGATGGATGTCGTTCATTGACCATGTTGACCAGGTCGCGCCGAGAGCACCAGGGCGGTGGACGACGGCGAGGCCTAGGAAGGGAACGACACGGAGCCAGGGAATACTCGGCAGTTGTTTCCCACGCGGAGGAGTACGAGGGTTTACTGGTTCGTCTGCCGTCGCCGGAGAATAACAGCATGTGTGGGTGAGTAGAGGGATGGCTAGGCCAGCGATGGGAGTACGGTGGGGCCGTGAGGCTCGCTGGCAACATAGCCGGCAGCGGGATGAGGGAGCGAGCAGTCCCTTGGCGCTTGTTTGAGCAATTTGGAGCATGAAGAGCAGAGATTGAAGAAGACGACACCGTTGGATGGATATCCAACGATCCACTGCTCTCGTGTGTTGACTAAGTTGACGAGGCGTATGCAAAGGCCAACCTTTTTTATGAAAGCATACGCGTCAATCTGTAGTAGGCGCACAAGTCAGCCTCAAATCTGTGGAAAACAGCATACATCCCATCTGCCATTATTTCTAATAATGTACAGCCCATTTGCTAATTCTTAAGATTTTTTTTGGAGCCCATCTTCTTTTTGTTAGCATTACACCCCATATTGTGGCCACGGTTAAAAAGTATACAAAATTTTGCATATTTCGGTGCGGTCAACTAGTTTTAATCCAGAAATATCGATTCACATTCGAACTATTTTGAAAAATAATTTATATAAATATAAAATCAAAATAATAGTCCACGCATAAAAATCTATGGAATTTAAGATCTTGTAATGAAAAAAATGAAACTAATTCCCGGTTTGATGTATTTTAAAAATGTACAGGCCATTTCTGGGCAAACCGAATGAAACTCTCCTTGTCTTGAAACATTTGCAGCCCAGCAGGGCCGATAAAGCAAGTAGGCCTTGTTTGGGTATTTCTTTAAAAAATAGAACTGGGCTAGCCATTTTCAGCAAGAAAAAAACACAACTGGGCTCATGATGTGGTAAACATAAATAAAACCCTGGCTAGACGGGCCACAGCCCCGTTGTTACCCTGATCCGTCGCTAAAACTAGTATAAGTAACAACTGCTTGTTCCTCCTTGTCTCAAAAAAAACTGCTTGTTCCTCAAAAAAACTGTGCGACTTGCTGGGTCCCTAGTGTCAGCCGCTCATAGTGTAATTCTCTCGTTTATTGACTACGTCGACGATGGCGTGAGCCCCAGATGTCCACCATTAGGAGGAACCATATTTTTCGGCTTGTACTATAGAGGCACTTGCTTGCGTACTGCCATGACGCTGGTGGGTCCCTACTGTCATCCTCTCCACGTACAATCATCTCCTTGTTCCTCTCGGTCGTTGACGACGTTGACAACGCAAGAGGGCGGCGCACCGCGCACGGCGAGCAAACCAAGGCCGCAAGGCGGAGGACGACAGCGAGGCCTCGGACGGAACGAACAGGAGCCGTTGAAGATGCGCCGGTCCAGTCGTAGGTGGAGGGGAGTACGAAGGTTGACTGGTGGGGGTGGTGGGGGCTAGTCACTTGGCTTCTGTAATGCACAGTGAGCTCAAGCAGCCGGCGTGAGTGATGTTATTTCCCTTGGTTGTGATTTGTTACAATATTTCACTCTAAATTAAACGAATGGCAAGCCATTTGCCTTGTTTCAAAGAAAATATGACAGTCACATCCGAGTTGAAAAGGGCAGGAACATCTAACTCCAGCTTACAAACTGTACAAAAGCACGAGGGTTGATTGTTCATCAAGTTTACAAAAAAACCTAGATTGAAAAGGGCAACAACATCTAACTCCGGCCTTTGTTTTGGCAATCCACGATCAAATGGATCGGTCAGGTCCATAGAATGAACATCTGGATCATAAAATTTACTGGATTATGACCACAATATGTTGTAAATAGAAGCCCGGCATGTTCAGAAGCTCTTTTGCCCACCTGAAACTCCTTTTTTTGCTCTTCGACATACCCATCCGTCAAAATCATGCTGCTGATAAACTTAAGCCTGATGGACAATAGTAACCTCGCATTCAGCAGGAAGAATGTGACAAATCTTATGTTTGCATGGTTGGCTACATATCGTTCTAGCGTTATTGTCTTCAATCGAATCTCATGAGAAGTGAGAAAATCCCGATGCTTACGAATCCACCGATTGGTTTTAACTTTCTTACCCCGTCCTGTTGCCTAAATAGACATGAAAATTGAAAACAGTTAAGGTCTAAAAGAAGAGTGTCGAAAGAGAAACAGCTGAACGGTTAATTCTAGTACACTATATGCGGGCTTCCAATGTGCGTGAAATTATCACCTTTATATACAACTTCTCCAGACATGGAAAGCATTGCAGCAAGCCAATAATCTTGTTCAGATCAAAACTATTCATTTGGATATATAAAATCTTGATGAATCCAGCACCATTGATAGGCCATCCATGGAGAAACTCTTCATTGAGCATAGAACATAATATTAGTACAAAATGTGTACTCCAAGATGATATATAAATTATGCGCAGAAATTTAAAATGCAGCATATGGTTACAAGTGTAGATGATAATATAAAGTACCTGAAGAACTGTGGAGCCAAACACCATATTGAAATGATCACAGATATCATGTATTACACCCAAGGTCTCCAGTTTAGGCGCACAGAGGACGGTTATTTGCAATGGTGAATAACTAGAATCAAGGATCAACCTTTGAAGTGAAGGGGCATCTTGGATGATGAGCTGCCTTCCATCAAAAGAAATTCCAATTCTTACAAGGTTAGGTGACTTTATTTGGAGACAACCGATTCTAGCTGTGAAAACAAGCACCAAGCACTCCGGTAGCAGGCAAGCTGGAGTGGATGATCTTTGTGTAATGAGGCCTCCGATATACGAACCCGCACAAGTGAAAGTTTCTTGAGAAATGGGAGTCGAAGGTTTAGTACCAGATTATCTGGAAGGTAGCACAGCGCAAATGTGGCGGTGTGGAGAGTGGAGGAAAACCGCGAGATGGAAATCGGTGCTGAGGGCACATGTTCATGGCGTTTTGTATGTGGTATGTGATTTCTAGGGGAATAGTAGAACTCAAGCAACTGTAGTTCTGTGAATTCAAGGGATTTCAGCCAGGCGTCCACCGTGCAGGGCATGGTATGCTTGCTCAGGTAGCATGACGGGATATAGAGGCTTTGAACGGAGCCCTGGTGGGAGGAGATGATGGCTCTGGGGATTTCAAACTCATTGAAGAGAGATAGCTGACGACAGTCGAGATTAAGGAGCACGGCGCGCAATAGAGGGCGCCACCAAATTGAGAGGACTTGGGTGCGGCAGCTATCCTTGGTGGGGAGAAGCGAGATGATCTCCCCAAGTACGGCGTCCAGGAGATCGCTTATGCGGTCCACCCGAGATTCTACGGGTTCCTGGGATCCGGTGGGGGCGGGGTCGCCTCTTCTTGGCGCTGGGGTCAGCCGACTCCATTTTCCTCGAGGGCGTCGCGTCGCGCTCACGGATTTGAGCAGAGTAACGAATGACGAGCCTAGTTGTAGTCTTGACGAAGAAGAAGGGAGCTGGGGTTTTCAGTAGGAGTGAGGAAGAAGGGGAGCTGGGGTTTTCTGAGGAGTGAGGTGAGGAATTTGGGGAGTGAGTGGAGCGAGCTGACTTGAGGTGGGTGGGAGCGAGGAGGAAGAAGAGCACCCAGGTTTTTTGTGGGGGGGGGGGTGTGTTTGGGTGTGGGTAGCGCCTTTTGAATTGATTTTACTATTTACTAGTGTGGATTGGCTGTTTTGTCTTGGGCCCAGAGAAACAATTACTACTAGTAGAGTGGAGACACTCTACAGCTACCCAGAAAAACAATTACTACTAGTACAGTGGAGACACTCTACCGCTTCTGGCTCCTCCTAGGTCATTGAAACGTCTCCCTCTACTAAATGACGTTATACTTTTGTTCACCGACATGCGGGCCATGCAGCGCGCGGGCCCAAATGCCATCCACCAAATTAGCAGGCAGTATGCAGGCGGAGAGTCACCCCGGTCGTAGCATGGTAGTAACGAGTTGTCGTATCACAAAACCCCACCTCCCCGCAGTCTAAGTTTGACGGACGAAGAAACCATCATTTCACTCCTCGCTGAATCCCTTCTCCCTCACCGTCTTCAAGAAAGGCAACACTCGCATCTGCCACTATTCTTCTCTCCCAACGAAGGGAAGGTAAGCGGATCCGTGATGTTGGTATATTTTCGTTCAAAGAAAAAAAAGAACTTTTGCAAAGCAGTAACCGATCCTCACTCTCTTTTTTGTTTCATTGTCATTGCGATTGTGTTTTCCTTTCAGTGGTCTCCTAGTATTCGTCAGTTTCATGATGGACCAAGGAGAACCAGGCAAAGATATGCCGATATTGGAGCAGACGCGGGAGGCTGATCCCCACGAGACAGAGAGCTCCAAGAAGATGGAGGCAACCACCGAGCCGACCCAAGATACGCTCACAACCACTACTGAGATGGTCAACGCCTCGTTTGAGGTTACAGCCCCCATGGTACTGCAGGAGCAGTTTTCCCCCTTCGAGGATGTGTCCCCCCGCTGAGCTGCCCAAGGTGATTTCCTTCTGCCGATCTCGATTGTGGTTTTTCATCTAAGTATGTGCTGATTTTTTTAGAAAAGGAAGTATGTGGTGATTAATAATGCAAAATTTTATTAGCTTCGATGCCATGCTATACATAGTGGTTTAAATAACTTGTGGTTCTTATACTGAAAAGTAATTTAGAATTTGTTTCTGTTTCAATTAGAGCCCTGATGCAAACAAGGATTGTGTGGTTGTGCATGTCACTCTCTATGAGGTGGACGACCTGAATATACGCATTGGGAAAACAGAGTTCTTAGGCTGTTGGATCCTGGAAGCCATTTGCGGTTATACCAATGAAGAGTTGTATTCCAGCCTCACTGTTGTCAGGCGTGTTGTCCAGGGTGTACTGAAGCACAAGAAGTTCAAAGCTACTCCTTCGTTTGTGAGGCATACTGTTCTTGTCAAGCTTACGCAGGAAGATGACATGGCATGCCTCCACAAACAAGTTTATCAGTGGCAAGGCCACAAGGTTGTCTTCATGAAGGTTCACAGGATTGAGCTGCTGCGGGACGTCCTCGATGATGTTCATGGCAAGGTCCATCTTGTGTCCAGCCCAAATTAGATCGAGGCATGAAATAGTTGCCCCAGCTAGTGTTTAATAGTAGTTTGGATTGTGTCTAATTATCCGAACCTTGCCTGTTATCGACCCCTCTGGGGCTAGTGCTCTGTTTGAATCCATCTATGGGAACTGCTGCTACTTTTGTGTGCCGTGAATCATGTGAGAACCATCGTAATTGTTGCCGAAATAGATGCGTCCTCACTAGTTTTTTCATGAATATGGCATGGTAAGACATAAGTTGTCACGGTTTATCATACGAGCAGTGTGTGTTTTGATGAAATAGAGCACTCGTTCGAGAACCGTGCGCTGACGTATACATAAGTACTAGTAAACACTGTTGGTGCTACCCCACTTGTAAGCAGTTGTGCAAAACACGGCACATTCGCTCAGCTCGCTTCAACACTAGGCTATCGACCAGCTAACAATCAACAATCTTCTATCTGACATATAAGCAACTACTATGTATCTTGTTACAGTGGTTCATGCATTTAATTGAGGCCACAATGTAATAAATTCCAAACGTTCACACGCTACTCCAGCACTCATGTGGAACACTCACAATTAAACTCGTCTTCATAAAAATCTTGAAAAGCATAAGTTAAGCAATTTTATATATCTCAATGATTCATAGAACATAACAAAGATATACTAGTTCACAACAAAAGACAAAGTTGTGAGAAGGTTTACAAATCAGGAAAAAACAAGCAAGGCTTCTCTGAGCAAAGGGCCTCCCGGCAGGCTTAAATTTCTTGGAGTTCACTCTGGTTTTTTCTTGTTGCCACCATTCAGGGTTAGGTTCTCTCATTCCAGAATAACCAGTTATAATTGTGGTCTTAGCTAGATTGCTGAACTGAACCATGCAGTGTACTGACCAGCTGAAATGCTTATGCATTCCACTAAATTTAAGCACCGCTATTTGCATAAATAAGCAGACCACAATGCCTCTTGTCCACGCACCTGTCCAAAAAACCGCCGTGCAGCCATGCCAGCTAGTCCTCGGTCCATGGATGAACTGGTAGAAAGTGCATTCTGGACTAGGATGCAGTTGTTTTCGCTCGTCCACTGCTCGCAATCAGGAAGTAAAAGCGTCTGAATCAGCTTCTTTTAGATTGCGTTGGTCATTCTACCTTAGTTACTACCAATGTAGGGATACCTTGAAGGCGGGAGGTTAGGCGATGGCAACGAGGATAGCCATCTCATTTTGCGCAGTTGTACTAAAACTGAGGTGTGTGCTTTTGATTGCGCGGATAGAAACGATCACGAGAGCAGACATCCCGAAGCGATATGGAGCAGACATCCCTGTTTGCGCAAATCTGAAATCGGTTATTTAAACAGTGACACATATTACTACCTTCCCCCGTTTCCTCTTAGAACCAAGTCCTAGATTCATGCTACAGCTTTCCCACTTCCTTCCCTGTTTGAACCAAGCTTTGAGTTCACTGTATGAACTAGCTTTACTTCTAATAATAGTAGAAGTCTAGGTGGCTTTGTAACAGCGGACGGCAGTAGGAAAGGATCCACACGAAGGGGGAAGAGCTAGGGCAGTAGAGCAAGGTAGGTTTCAAAGGAATATATACCTGAGGGTCGTCGGCATGTGGCAAAGACGGCGTCTAGAGGCCGCATCTTGGCCACAATACCGCAGGGAGGAAGAAGGGGTCGGAGGCCCTCCCGAGCTGGCGCTCTCTCGGAGAGAACGGCACGGCCGCCGATCGGGACGCGCGAGAAGCCGTTGGTCTCCTCCCTTGCCGCCGGCGACAGCATGAACGACGCACCTACACCCCCTGCCCCGGTCGAGGTTGTCCGGCCGGATTTGTGACCAGCCGTGAGCTGAGAGAGAGAGTGTGGCCACCTATGTCTTGCTTAGATCTAGAGAGCATGAGAGAGTGCACGAGAGGAACCCTAGTAAAGCAAGCGCTAAGGCTCCTGCTTTTATATATAGTGGAGTGATTTTGTTGTACCGGCTTCAAAAAATGCGCCCCACGTGTACCATGAGTGGGTGTGAGAGAACTAGTGCGTGCGTGCACCGCTTCTCTTCGTGAGAGTACAATATATACTATGCCCAAAGAACGTTCACCGCAAGAGTAATAGTATAAGTGTGTGACGTGTGAGCTAAAATAAAATGTGTGTGCCGTCTTTTGTTTTTTAGAAGTTCTGAGGGTAGGGTGTGAAGAGCACATATGTGCGTGATGTCTACCTGCAGATAGAGGATGGGTGCGACGTGCGAGTCTGCGAGAGGACTCGGGAGAGTCGTGACTCATGAGGGTGCGTGTGCGTGAGAGAGAGGGGGGAACGTATCAATGCAATCCATGTGTCCGTAAATCATTATCCGACAAACGTTTGCCACAAGCCTTTTCTTGACGAACGCCGTAAGAACCGTTAGATCGGCATCCGACAGTGTCAGTTTTTCCATGTCATTTAACAGAACAACCACTCCTCCTACACACAAATCTTCCACGTGAGTGTTAGCAACTGCCGTATGCTCCCTCCGTGTCGAAATGCAGTGCATATAGCTTTATTGAAAATTAGAACCTCGCAAACTTTTACCGAGTTTTCGTGTACCAAATTGCACATGTAGAATACCCTGTATATATCATTTCATTCATCTTCGATAGGTAACTATAAAGATGGGTGAGGAGTCTACAAAGAAAGACTATCGTATCACCCGCAGCAATTTCAACCATCCTATAGTGTCGAGGAATATCATAGGAACTCTATATGATATGATTTTTATAGGATTTTTTTCCTTTAGAGCCAATTGGTTCATAGGAATAGATTCATATACTCTACATTTCAAAGGAAATAAACATGATATCATTTCTATAGCTTTAGAGCCACTTGGTTCATATGAATGGATTCCTATACTCCCTTAATTTCAAAGGAAAATAAACATTAGCATATATTCAATAGAAAAGTTCCTATGATATGAACCAAATTACATCTCTTTACTAATCCCTCCTCATAGGAATTGAGATACATGTCATCTCTAGATTCAATAGAAAAGTTCCTATGATGTGAACCAAATGACATCTCTTTTCCAATCCCTACTCATAGGAATTGAGATGCTCCATGTCATCTCTTTCCCTACAACTTCCACGTATGCATCTTCTATTCCTAAATAGATAGTACAACCCACTAGTAGCTTTTTTCCAAAACATGCAACTATGGCACAAGAACTATATAGTGTGCCAATAACTTTGAAAGATGGTCGCTGGATGAAGCTAACCCGACAAAGGCAGAGATGGGCAAATCCGAGCACTCTTGGCCGTTGGATATCATCAACATTCCACCAAATCTGCCACATGTACAATTTAGAAGACTCCATGGTTGAACTTAAGCATAATGCACAAACCTCAAAACACAAGCACTTCTCCTTTGTTCTAGAATCTTACGTATCATAATTGATTATTTTTTCTAAATGAATTGCCATTATTTGTTTTTTACTTTATGATTTACAATGCACAACCCCATGAATCTTAACATTTTTATAAAACTAATTGATTTTGAATGAGATGAACTATAAGAAATAAATGAACATCTACATCATGCATATATGGCTCAAAGCTTTGCATGCTATAGTGTGTATTTATTAATAATTTGGTTTCGAAATCTCATGTGTTCAATACATGTGTACCTTACTAGTTTTGAGTAGAATAGCAAAAATTTTAGGCGGCCCCGGGTATATCAAAATGCAGGGCCCATGCATCATTGCCTTCCGGTCGAACCTACGTCCACAATTTTTTGTACATGCTATATCTCCACTGGTCCCCGAACCCAAAATGCTGCCTCGTTCCCGTAAAACCAAGCGGCCCACACATATTTAAGGCGTTGACTCGAACCCGTTTACTACGACGTGGCCCCGCACGCCGTAGTACTCCTACAAAACCTAGCGCCGCACTCATCATCGATTTTCTTCAAGAGGACGAGGGAGAAGCCGATTTGTAGTGGAGGCGCTTTCAAAAAAAAAGGATCTGTAGTGGAGACCCCTACCCTAGGGTGCCCTAGGTAGCTGCCGCACGCATCATTGTTTTCTCTTTTCTTTATGCTCTTGCACGCTAGAGTGAAATGATGGTTGCTTCGTCCGTCCAGCTTAATGCGGGAAAAGGTGGGGCTTTGTGATTTGACCCCTCATCGCCATTTTCTACTACTGCGGCGCTACGACCAGGGTGCCTCCAATTCCAACCGCTGCTCCGAACTGTAATTTGGTGCATCGCACATGGAACAAGACGGTTGTCGGTGTCAAAACCGGCGGATCTCGGGTAGGGGGTCCCGAACTGTGCGTCTAGGCGAATGGTAACAGGAGACAAGGGACACGATGTTTTACCCAGGTTCGGGCCCTCTCGATGGAGGTAAAATCCTACTCCTGCTTGATTAATATTGATGATATGGGTAGTACAAGAGTAGATCTACCACGAGATCGAGAGAGGCTAAACCTAGAAGCTAGCCTATGGTATGATGGTGTTAGCCCCACGGACTAAAACCCTCCGGTTTATATAGACACCGGAGAGGGCTAGGGTTACATGAGTCGGTTACAATGGGAGGAGATCTACATATCCGTGTCGCCAAGCTTGCCTTCCACTCCAAGGAAAGTCCCATCCGGACACGGGACGAAGTCTTCAATCTTGTATCTTCATAGTCCGGGAGTTCGCCAAAGGTATAGTCCGCTATCCGGACACCCCTAATCGAGGACTCCTCGGTAGCCCCTGAACCAGGCTTCAATGACGACGAGTCCGACGCAGCAGATTGTCTTCGGCATTACAAGGCGGGTTCCTCCTCGAATACTTCATAGAAGATTTTGAACACAAGGATAGTGTCCGCTCGCAAAATAAGTTCCACATACCACCGTAGAGAGAATAATATTTACACAAATCCAACTTCTTGACGTATTCCGTAGCGTGACATCACACCACGCCAAGCCTTTATTGAATCGTTTTACTGTCCCACCTCAGCGCACTTAGCGGCGGTTTCCTTGGCACGTCTTGTCGAGCAGAGATCATGTCCCCTTATTCCGGATTCTCATCAATAGGCGTGGGTAACCCAATCGTGCTGTTGGTATGTCTCCTCAATCGAAGGCGAGTCCCAAACGGTCACGGGGAGGGCTCTTGGTATTCGACCTCTTTATAAAGAGACCAAGGCTCTACTCCTTTCTTTCAATCTCAATCGAATCCGCCTATCACCTCGAGATCCAACACCCAAAGCTCCAGATTCAGGCGCTCCAGATTCCGGCTACGACCTTCAAGGACAGTGAATGCCTTCCTCCGTTACGGAAGAAGATGTGCTAAAGCTAAGAGATGCCAGGTATCTAACCGGCGAAATCCCGCATAGGCTGCCTGCTCAAGGGCAGGTTATTCCCACTCCCAAGCCTGACGAGAGCGTGGTGTTCATGTCTCATTTCCTTCGGGGGCTAGGCTTCCCGACGGACCCCTTCGTGAGGGGGCTCCTGTTTTATTATGGGCTGGAATTTCACGACTTGGCTCTGGAGTCCATCCACCACATCTCATCGTTCATTGTCGTGTGCGAAGCCTTCCTCCGTATTACTCCTCACTTCGGACTGTGGCTTAAGACCTTCAAGGTAGAGCCGAAGAGGATCGAGGGGCAGCACGCAGAGTGCGGAGGTGCTGTTATAAGCAAGAATGTTGACGCTCCATGGCCCACGGGCTCTTTTCAAGAGGAGTTCAGCTTATGGCAACGAGAGTGGTTTTATATCACAGCTCCCAGGAGCACCAAGTGGGTGGCGCCACCTGCCTTTCGCTCGGGTCCCCCACCACAGCTAGCATCGTGGGTCAACAAAGGGTTTAACTGGGGGCCGTCCAAGGATGTGCCCTTGTTGCAGGGCCGCATTCGAGATCTCCTAGAAAGAGACATCAATCTGGTCATAGTGACGCAGGTCATGTTGATTCGCCGCACCCAGCCCTGCAAACGTCGCCCCCTCCGCCTGTGGGAGTTTAATCCGTAGGGACCACGAGCCCTCCAACATTTTACGGGCACGACGCCCATGGAGATGTACAAATTGTTCTTCGGATCACAAGCAATGTGTCCGGACTCGACCGAGGACCCAGGTCTGAGCTACAATTGCCCGGATACTCAAGTAAGTAGCCCTGTACCCGGACACGCTATCCGTATACTTATCATAAAATTGCCCTTAAAAGAGTTGTCCCTTAAACAGGAGTGGATAGCGAAAGCAAAGCTAATCAGGTGTCCGGCCCCCCTCCCTGAGACCACACCGGATCCCATGTTAACCAGGATGCTGGAGGTTGCGCCTTTGGAAGAAGGCAAAGGGGGGAACAAGGAAGCTACCGCCTCCCTGAAGGAGGCTGTTAGGAAAGGAGGAATCGAGAATTCCTCTATCCAGGGGAAGAAGAGGACCGCCTCTGAAGACCCGGAGACCATGATCTCAAAGCGGGGGAAGAAATCTTCGTCAGAGGGTCTGCGGGGGGGATGCCTCGCCGCCTTGTGCCCCCAAGGGATCAGCCCTCCACCGAGCCGTAAGTAGAGAGGGAGTTTTAAAATGAGGACATCCTGTTCTATTTACGAGAAGATAACCGAAATTTTACCTTGTAGTTCGGATCTCAGCCCTTCTCAGCAGAGCTCATCTTTAGGGATCTTCGTCCGGAGATGATGGAGAGCGGAAGGCCTCCCCCTGCCGTATTGCCTTGCAAGGCGGGCGACCCTGAGGTGTCGTCGCGGAGGATTTCTCTGAATCCGGCAGGGCCGGAAGGCAGCCGTATGGCCCCCCAAAGCCCTCCGTGTCCGGGTTTCGAAAAAGGCCATCAGACGAGTCCAGCACCGTCCGGTGCACGGTCGGAGGAGCTGAAGGATCTGCTCGGGCGAGCATCTATCTCAGAAGAACACCGTGCGTTGATGGGTGCGGTGATTGAAAGGATTTCATCCGCGAGAGGCGGGTTATACGAGGCCGTCGGGAGTTCTTGACAGGTTTTGAGTCTGTGAAATGGTGTACCTTTTGACAGTTCCGCATATATAAGATGTGCCTGTGTAGATAGTAGCCCCGAGACTACATGCGTTGTCAAAAATGACGGCGCGCCGAGGATCATAATCCCAGGTATAATATGCCGCCCTTCCTATGTAGGTGGCGAAGTGTTCGTGGCTAGCGGATGATGGATTGCCGAGCTAAAGCAGCAACTTGCGTGGCAGATGCCGACATCGCGCTTGTCAACAAGCGGCAGCGAGCACAAGGTATGTAATTTCTCGAAGACACCTGGTAAGAGGAGCTTGATGCCCGCATCTTACAACATGTATGCTTGATGCAGATGGTGTTGCTGCCATGGAGAACCTTCGGGCGGAACTTGCCCGAGCCAAGGAGCAGGCCAGGAAAAGCAATGCGGCTGCCTTAAAGGCGGCTGAAGAGATGAAAGCCGAACAGGCTGCTCACTGCCGAAGCAAAAAGGAAATGGCCGAGATGGCTGTGAAGTTGAAGAATGCTGCCGACCGCTGCAGGCTTCTTGAAAAAGAAGATCGGGCGGAACAGAAGGACCTGGAGAAGGCCACTATCGAGGCCAAGGATACTCGCTCTGCGATGAGAGCTATGAAGGAGGAGCTACGTCAGGCCGGAGATATCGCGGCTGGAAAGCCCTTTATGCTGCGGATGAAGTTCGGGGATCCTAAATATGCTCCGTTAGACCGGCTGTGGAGTGCGGCGAACACTTATCTAGACTTGGCGGCGAGTGTCGCGGACGCGGCCGAACACTTCTGAGATCAAAAGGATCACGAAGTGGAAAAGCTTTTTTGGTCGCAGTTCCACAATCCAGAGCGCCCACTTCCATTAACTGATCGTTTAGCCGCATGGGCGGAGCTGAATAGGTTATCCAGACTCGCCATGAAGTATGTCGTGAGTCATCTGTGGCCGGAAATGCCCGAGCCGAAGAGTTATTTTAGCTTGGTGCAGCAGTTCCTTGGTGTGGTGCCGCATATCAATGCAATGAAGAGGTCAGCGTGCATAGAGGGTGCGCGGATGGCTCTTGCCCGTGTCAAAACATACTGGGCGGAGATGAATGCCATCACTGTTGCATCCCAAGATTTGGACGGAGGCAGTACTGCCGAGCACTATTTTCGAGGAAGTTCTGCAGGCGCTCGTTTAATAGAGCGCTTGATGCTCGAAGGATCTTATGTTGAATAACATGTATTATTGTAAAACAATGTTTCAAGGGAATATAAAAGCTTTTTATACTTGTGCCTTCAAAATTAAAATACCTCATGTGCGGCCGTTAATATATATGTATATATAACTTTGAAAGATGGCGATCTTGACATTACGCATATAATGCGGGGTGTTATGGCGCATTTTCACACTTGATCCAACGTCTTGGTCCTATAAGGAGGTGATAGCGCAGCGAACTAGGCAACCGGACTATAATGCTTTATCACTTTCACTTAGCCATAGGAGTTTGACAGTGGGGCTACTATATAGCCCCTAGGGGCACCGCACTCACCCGAATTCGGGGCGCGTGTGTGCTGGCGAAGCGACCCTTCGTTAATGCGGAGGAATCCTAAAGATTCCGGCGGGTCATCGAGTGGTTGACCAGTCTCACGCTATATCATGATAATCAGTTTTGGGCTTTCTCTACTGAGGTGCTCGCCTGGCCGAACCGGGGCACAATCGCAGTAGTTCTCCTGGTGCCGCCTTAGCCGATAGAGCGGAGCGTAAGGCAGCAAAACTTTGGAGCGGGCAAACCCAACATTTGACCAAAGACATGATTGAGAGCTGATGCATATAAGGCCAAACTTCATGACGACGAACACTCCCTAAGGTATTCGGTCTTTATGAAAGCGGGCTGAAGCAGCGCCCTTGGTAATAAGCCCTGGTGTCCAGTGCGTGCAAAATTCTGGCGTGGCCACATGCCAAGGCGCCAGCCTCCTCCTCGGTTATACCAAAAAATCGGGGGATGTGTATCAACAAGAGAAAGTAAAAAAGGTTTATGCAGGGTCTTAATCTAAAAAGAATCCTTGGAGCGGGTCCCTCTGCTGCGTCTGCGCTTTGTGTCTCCGTTGTGCAGTATCCTAGGCGGGTGTATACGGTGTTCATCTGTAAAGAGAGGAACTTAGTTGAAAAAGATCGTGCGAAAATGTATGTTATATTAAATAAACAAATTATAATTCAAAAAATGGGTAAAATTGAGCTTTATTGTCTCTTGTTGTACATGCGCGGAGCCCCTTGTACTGGGGTATGCGGCTAGTAAGCCCTTGTATGTTTACGCCGGACTCGTCTAGCCATGTCCGGGGTCTGAACGACCTGTTTAGGTTCTTTGATTAGTGAAGCCGGTTTAGTGTGTGGCTGCCAAGGCAGCCGCACAGTCTTCCGCGCTCAAGGAACACTCGATATTTCCCTTTAATGAGATGATGCCTCGCGGACCGGGCATTTTAAGCGTAAGAGATGCGTAATGCGGTATTGCGTTAAAGCGGGCGAAAGCTTCACGTCCCAGTAGTGCTTGATAGCTACTTGTAAATGGGGCGATGTGGAAGGTTAGCTTTTCGCGGCGGAAGTTGTCGGGGGAGCCGAACATAACTTCTAGCAGGAGAGAACCCGTACAATGGGCATCTGGGCCTGGCGTTACCCCTTTAAAGGAAGTGTTGCTATGGCGATTTTTTGTGGGGTCTATCCCCATTTTGCGGATTGTGTCCAGATATAGCAGGTTTAGATCACTGCCGCCGTCCATTAGGACTTGTGTAAAGTGGAGTCCGTCAATTATCGGATCTAATATCAAGGCAGTCCAGCCTGTGTTCGGATACTTCTAGAGTAATCGATGGTCGAAGGTGATTGGTTTTGACAACCCGGTGGCGGGACTCCTGCAGGATAGGCCGTATGGCGCGTATCTCTATAGGCGCCACTCTGTTTTTCCCTTTTGTCACGTGAAGTGAGTTTACTGTTTTGACTTCTTGTGGGAAATTCTTTTGTTTTCCGGTGCTCTGCTTGTGGGGTTCGTCATCGTCCTCGCTTGGTGTGTCGAGCCCCTTGTGTTCGGCGTTGAGTCTGCCAGATTGCTTGAAGACCCAACAATCTCTGTGGGTATGGTTTGCAGGCTTCCCGGGAGTACTGTGGATTTGGCATATCTTGTCCAAGATTTTGTTTAGGTTAGATAGCTCGTCCCTGTTTTCCTTGAGGGGCAACTTTTTCTGATTCTGCCGAGAGCTTAGCCAATGCCGGGCTGGCCCTTTGAGCTTGAGGGGTAAGTATTTTATGGCGTGGAGGTCATCTCCTCTAGCCATGTGTATGTGGAGGATATAATCCTCAATCCAGACTCCAGGATCTGTTGTTCCGTCGTATGCCTCTATATTTACGGGCTTGAATCCCGCTGGAAATTCATGGTCCAGCACCTCATCGGTGAAACATAGGGGGTGTGCGGCACCCCTATATTTGGGTGTGCCGTGATGTTCGGATACTTGTTGCGTTGCATTGCTTACTAGAGCTTGCTTTCTTGGCCGTAGATAGATCTGGCTGGGCCATCTTTTGATCTTGAATCCTTGTGCGGATCGCGTGCGGCTTGTGCGGCGCCATTTGCCGCTCTATGTTGGCCATGGGGTTGTTTATCCGACCGTGTGGCTTCCTTGTTTTTTGATTGCGGGAGCTCTAAGGCCTCCTCATCAAATTCCGGCAGTAATTTTCGCTACGGATAGCTCTTTGTGTGGCGACTGTCACCGTATTTGTCTGCGGTGTTGAGTACTTTGCTCCATCTAATTCTGAGTGCATCTTCCGCTGTTTTGAGCTTGACTTACCTTTTTCAGGCTACATACGATGGCGGAGAGCCTTTTGTGGAGGTTCTTCTGCTCCAGCAACTTGTCCGGCATGAGGTCGTCCGGACTGTTATCTTCGCCGGGGACGGGTTGTTCGGTTTGTTTATCCAAGTTGCTCTGTTTGGACGGTTGCTCGATGGCATGTTCGTCATCCGCCGGTTCGCCCTGCTCTGTGGCTGGGTCTGTATGGCTGCTGTCTCTGTCGAGGTGGCGTTTAGAGCGACGCTTACGCCGCCGCTTTGACTGCTTTTCGAGGGAATGATCCCTCATTGCGTCCCTTTGTTCCTCGTCGTTGTTTCTTTTAGGTGTGTCCACCATGTATACATCGTGAGATGAGGTGGTTGTCCAGTCCCTATATGCGCTGGTTCCTGTTCGTCTTCTACATCGTCATCCATACTGTCGACGTCTTTGGAGTCGAAGTCGAGCATGTCGGTTAAATCCTCGACAGTGGCTACAAAGTGGGTGGTGGGTGGGCTTTGAATTTCTTCGTCATCCGCATCCCAACCTTGTTGACCATAGTCCGGCCAGGGCTCTCTTGATAAAGAGAGAGACTTTAGTGAATTCAGAATGTCGCCGAAGGGCGAGTGATCAAAGATGTCCATGGCGAACTTCATGATCGGCGTAATCGGATTCGATCGGCGGAAGGTTGGTCGGAGAGAGTCCGGCACCTTGGAGTCGCGAGCTTCGCAGGGGACAAGGCTGGTGTTCAGCTTGATCACCGTAGAGATTGCAGCCCCCCGAGGTGGTGTCCAGCCACCCGTCCTCGATTGGCGCAGTCGGCTCCGAGCTAGGGGTCGGAGCGGACACGAAGTCTGACCTCCGAGGCCTTGTTCGCGGTAGAGCTAGATCATGCCCATCGTGACAGTGCGGCGCGCTCGGCTGTGGCTAGAACCCGTCGAAGATCAAGTCTCCGCGGACGTCAGCCGTGTAGTTCAAACTTCCAAATCTGACCTGATGGCCAAGGGCGTAGCTTTCGATCTGCTCCAGATGGCCAAGCGAATTGGCCCGCAGTGCAAAGCCGACGAATACGAAGATCTGTCCGGGGAGAAAAGTCTCACCCTGGACCGCATCGTTGTTGATGATCGAAGGAGCCATCGGGCCTAAAGATGACGACACAGGGGAACTCTCAATGAAAGCACCAATGTCGGTGTCAAAACCGGCGGATCTCGGGTAGGGGGTCCCGAACTGTGCTTCTAGGCGGATGGTAACATGAGACAAGGGACACGATGTTTTTACCCAGGTTCGGGCCCTCTCGATGGAGGTAAAACCCTACTCCTGCTTGATTAATATTGATGATATGGGTAGTACAAGAGTAGATCTACCACGAGATCAGAGAGGCTAAACCCTAGAAGCTAGCCTATGGTATGATTGTTGTTAGTCCCCACGGACTAAAACCCTCCGGTTTATATAGACACCGGAGAGGGCTAGGGTTACTGAGTCGGTTACAATGGGAGGAGATCTACACATCCGTATCGCCAAGCTTGCCTTCCACGCCAAGGAAAGTCCCATCCGGACACGGGACGAAGTCTTCAATCTTGTATCTTCATAGTCCGAGTCGGCCAAGGTTATAGTCGGCTATCCGGATACCCCTAATCGAGAACTCCCTCAGCGGTGGATGAGCCACATATCGCCAAAGGGGTCTGTTAAGTGTGTAAGCCATTTAGGTGTGCGGACTGACCACTGCTTGAGTTGCTACACCAACACGACAGGAGCAGCCTACCACTTGGTTTTGCTCCTTGGTGAATCACGACTATATTGATCTAAAAAGATACGTGCTGAACTACCCTCTCCGTCTTGGTTTTTTATTTGTAGGTGTCTCAGTTTATAGGGCATGCACGTAGTTCTAGGTCATCCATTTGACTAACTAAATACGAGTTACTATGTCACAAAAAGTATATCATTGGATTCTTATTGGTTGATATGTGAAGAAATAAGAAACGAGGTAGAAGCTAATGCACCGCGCCTTAGTATTGTGGGATTATTTGGTTTTCGTAAGATGACGTGCGTTTGGTTGCAAGGGTGGTCATGAATGGGTTGGGATCGTTCAGAAAATAGACATGTTTGGTTATAAAGCACATGAATGGTTCGAGTCAAAAAGAGAATATGCCTTGAAGATCTTTGAACCATTCCACCCAACCAAATCGGTCGAATCAAATGGCCACCCTTTGCATGCATGACTATGTGAGCATGACTGGTGGTCCCATCTTAAATAATTAGCTCATCTCTTATATTCAGCCAAACACATGAATTGAATGGTTCAATCCCAAAAAATTGAATGGTCCCAATCCATTCATACGATACCTTCAACCAAACGCATCAAGCCGGAGGGAGTAGTTGTATTTAAAAGTCGAGGGCGGGATTTTCCTGCACGGTAGGCGGGCAGTTCCGCCTAGTCGGTTCGGCAGAGACGCGAGAAGACGAGGGAGTAGGCTGCTGCAAGCGAGGGCTGTGTGATTTGTGGTGAGGTTCTGCTGGACAGGTGGGGCCCGTGATTTGACTTGCCATTATCATTTTAAGCTGCAGGCGCCACGACCGGCGTGAGTCTCCTGATTCCTGACCACCTCCATACAGGTGCCTCTCCCAATGCTCCACCATGTAGTAGTAGAGGCTGGCTCTTGCATGAGAGCCCACTTCTCCACTTTTTCCTTGCCTCTCTTTCCTCCACATATGCAAAAATGCCATGTAAAGCGCACTATTGTACTTACTTGCTCCTACAGGTGCTTAAGCTTGCCACATAGGCATAAATTCTGATGTGGAAAGTTAATCTAGAAGAGAGAGACTAGTTTGGTGACCCAAGGAAGAAACGGTGCTAAGCGCGTGTACCTAGGTGAAGAGACAATTTTGAGTCTATAGCTAATTAAATGAAGCAAACTTAGCAACACCATTTCATTGGAAGAGGTCACTCCTTGGCAAATGCAATAAATACTAGTACTCCTGTGTCCCATTATATAAGAATGTTTTGACACTTCACTAGCTAGTGTCAAAATGTTCTTATATTATGGGACGGAGGGAATCTAAGAAAGAGATAGAGAGGAGTAAAAAATACACTTATAGCCAACCTTGTTGCAGTATGAGTGACTAGGTGATGACTATGTATGACATGCCAACATCAGATAGCCTAACACACCGTGTTAAATCTCCAAGGGCGCGACCACGCGAGCGACGCGACGGTCGTGGTAGGCGCGACCATGATACGGGCTGCTGGCAGCCCTTGGATCTGAGATCAAACGGTTGTATGCTAAGTTGCTAAAAAATTTAAGAATAACTCTCCAGGATAGGATATTCACCCATAGGTCTAGAATCATGCCATGCAACCGTTCAATCTCAGATCCAAGGGCTCTCGGAAGCCCGTATCATGGGAGAATGGAAAGCCACTACCCTGTCGTTCGCACGCTGGCAGTTCGCTCCTACTCTTTCCCGCACGTCCTTTAATACTACGGCGGTTCGCTCCTAGTCGTCCCGTCCATTCACATTACGGCAGTTCCACTAATCCTAACCCTCCTCCCAAATCCATGGCATCCCAAATCTCCCCGATCGGCGGTGAGTACAAGGTTAGAACCATCACCGGCGATGAGTTCGACGTCATCTACACCCGTACTTCCACGACGGTGAAAGGATGCCTTTCTCGCTTCAGACGCATGTTCGAAAACTCACATGATGAGTGGGTCGCTGGGCTAGATGTTGAGTACACCACAGTCGTGGGACAAGAGAAGGATCTAAAGGACGGAGAGAGGAAGAAGCCCGACGTGATCCAGGTTTACGTACATAACGTTTGCTTGGTCTACCACATATGCCATGCCGACGTTGAGTGCCAGGATTTTAAGAACTTCCTCGAGGACAAAACAGTCAAATTCGTTACTGTAGACTTTAAGAATGACAAAGAAGTCCTGCGTCGGATAGGCCTCGTTGTAGGCAACCCTTCGACCTCCGGAAGAATCGGTGGTGCCCTCTCGTCACCCTCAATGCTGACCTGGCAGGAGCCATGGTTCATCCTTCGTACCGCAAACCGGAGAAACCTCATTACCGTTTCATCGTCATGCATGGCAGCGGAATGTACTAGATATAGACCACATCCACTACGCTGCAATGGATGGCTACCTTTGTTTCAATATCTACAAGGGTTGGATGAAGAGCAACAGCCAAGTTGGCGGTTCAAGCAAAGAAGTATCGACCAAGAGGAAGAGGGACAAGGGCGAAGTCGATGGCGTGGACGAGGACTCGAGTAAGGTGGCGATGTCGTTGCCCATGGCGGTTCTAAACTTCTAATGCAGTGTCTACGGATTAGTTGCATAGTTTAATTTCAGGTGTGCTTAGTTTAATTTGAGGGTGTGTTGTCTGAGCCCCAACAGAACTATGTTATGTTTCTTCTCGTTACTTTAACTCTCAAGTATGTACATACTAGTACTAGTATTTCTTTAATAGAATTTAGCACCCCAATTAAGCACGTACTAGCTTTTTAATAGTACTATATGCATAATTTGGCATTTAGCGCTCTCTATATGTACCACCTTTTTAAAATTTCAATTTTTGCTCCATGGCGCAATCCATCGATAGTGGAGTACTACTGTACAAAAGTATACATTTTTAAAAGGCTAGCGTCTCGTTCATCACATATATTTATATATATATATATATATATATATATATATATATATATATATATATATATATATATATATATATATATATATATATATATAGCCGATTAAATTCTCAACCTAGAGCAGCGTGCATGCCATGTAGTAAACCGATCCGGAGGAAGTATAGTAAAATGATGTGATTTTACCCAGCGATCAGCGGGGAGCATGGCTGTCATGCGGTCCCACGTGTCATGATGTACCAAGGCGATCGCGTGTCCCTCTTGAGGCGAAGCAATACTAGTACGTGGTTTGAGATGATGTCGAACGAAGTATGAAATAATGGTTGCTTCGTCCGTGCAGGAAGGTGTAGCATTGTGATTTGACGTCTCATTGCTCATTACTAACACTTGGGCGATGCAGTGGGCTCGTCCCCCCTGCTGTTCTGCACTTTGTTATTTGGTGCTTGACACGTCGACCCGGTTGCTATATGTCCCACATGTCGGTGACAGGAAGTATAGAATTCATGAAAGGGAGCGTCGACGGAGGAGTATACTACAGAATTCATGAAAGGGAGCGACTTAGTTTTCGAAAAATCTGTGTTTACGGAGTACATACCCACTAGGGTTTATAGGGCTCATCTGATGTAGGGCGGAACCCTACGTGGACGATCTTTCACGTTGGAGCGGATCCTACGGTGGATTATGAAGAACAAGAGGGAAAACACGGGGAAAACGAGAGAGAAATCACTCAACCGACAAGAGGTCAATCACACAAGCGCTAGATTATCGATCACATAAGGTGGCACAAGATTCAAGATCAACAAAGGAAAGATACAAACGGTAGCCGTTCTTCTCCGTGAGGAGGCCTTGATGGGGTCCACCCTAGTAGGGGGTCTTGAATCCGCTTGGGGGATCTTCTCCGTAGAGGTCCTGATCTCCGAGGAGAAGTAGCCAAGTGGATGAGCAAAGGCTCTCACACAAGAATATGAGCTAATCCAATGCTAACCCTAGAAAGAGGTAGGGGATGAAGTATATATAGTCTCGGGGCGAAGGGGTACAAGGGACAAGTCCCGGAAGCACTGCATGCAGGCAGGGGAGGCCGGACGTCCGGGCGTCGGGCCGGATGTCCGGGCCTTCGCGAGGCGCCGGATGTCCGGGCCATCAGCCCGGATGTCCGGCTGGAAGCGACGTTCAGCAGAACCGGGAGAGGCGCCGGATTTCAGACTCTGGCGGATATCCGGGCTGGGGGCGGATGTCCGGGCTTGGGCGCCGGATGTCCGGACCACGGATACTTGGGCAGTTTGGTGAGGTGATGTAGAAACTCGGGGCGGATGTCCGGGGTCATGGCGGATGTCCGGGGCCCGAAGGTGATTCGCTTCGTTCCGTTGGTTCTCTTCATCCATGGACTTGGCGGCTTGTCCGTCTTCACGTGCACCCTCGGAGGTTCCCTTGACACCTAATCATGCATAGCATATCGGACTTAGGTAGTAGCCATGTCTCGAGTGGATCATATGCGATATCAATAAGGAAGGAGGTCACCTCGTTCTCGAGAGCTCTAGCTCTAGCTCGTGTCATGGGTCCTCTTGGCTCTTGATGAGACGGTTGTGGATGCATGGGGATGATCGTGGGATGCTCCGCATCATCTCCCCCCCCCCCCTTGGGAGAGATCCGACCTCGGATCAAAAGCTTCATCTCCATGGAAAGGTGCGAGGTCCTTGATGTTGAAGATGTCGCTCACATTGTACTTGTCTCGAGGTATGTCGATCTTGTAAGCGTTGTCGTTGTAGTGTGCTAGTACCTTGAAAGGTCCATCGGCTCGAGGGAGAAGCTTGGACTTGCATTCTTTGGGGAAGCGGTCCTTGCGAAGGTGTAGACACACTAGATCACCAATGTTGAAGACGATGGGTTGCTTGTTGGCGTTGAGCTTGTTGGCTTGACGTTGTACTTGGCGCTCAATGGTGTGCCTTGTATCTTCGTGCATCTTCTTGATGTAGCTTGCTCGTTCACTTGCATCCATGTTGGTGCGCTCTTGGAGAGGAAGTGGTAGAACGTCCAATGGGGACAAGGGGTTGAAACCGTGAAGCGACCTCGAAGGGGACTTGCGGTAGTTGAATGTCTTGCGATTGTAGGCGACTCGGCAATGGGTAGACATGCTTCCCATTCCTTGATGTTCTTCTTGATCAAGACACGAAGTAGAGTGGATAGTGTGCGGTTCGTCACCTCCGTTTGGCTGTCGGTTTGAGGATGGTATGCCGAGGAGAACAAGAGCTTGATTCGAGCTTGGCACATAGGGTCTTCCAAAATAACTCAAGAACTTGGCGTCACGATCGGAGACGATTGTCTTTGATACGCCATGGATTCGCAAGATTTCCTACAAAGAGATTTGCAACATGTGAAGCATCGTCTATCTTGTTGCAAGGAATGAAATGTGCCATCTTAGAAAATCTATCCACAACAACAAACACGGAGTCCTTGCCATTTTGAGTCCTAGGCAAGCCAAGTACAAAATCCATACTAATGTCTTCCCATGGTTGGTATGGAATAGGAAGAGGCATGTAAAGACCATGAGATTGAGCTTTAGACTTAGCTTTGCGACATGTATAGCATCGGTTGGTGAAGCGTGAGACGTCGCGGAACATCTTGGGCCAAAAGTAGTTGTTGGAGAGTGTGGTGAATGTCTTGTCGCGTCCAAAGTGTCCCATGAGTCCGCCTCCATGAGCCTCTTGCAAAAGGAGCAAACGAAGAGAAGACTCGGGAATGCAAAGTTTGTTAGCTCTCATAAGATAACCATCCTTGATGTAATATTGTTCCCAAGACGTATGCGTCAAACACTTAGCATAAGGAGAAGCAAAAGATGGATCATGCTCATACAAGTCTTTTATATGCTCAAAACCAATAACATTCAACTCAAGTTGAGTGACAAGCATGCATATGCGTGAAAGCGCGTCGGCAACTACATTTTCTTTACCCTTAATGTACGTGATTACATAAGGAAAAGATTCGATGAATTCACTCCATTTGGCATGACGCTTGTTCAATTTAGTTTGACCTTTGAGGTACTTAAGCGTTTCATGATCGGTATGGATGACAAACTCATGAGGTCTAAGGTAATGTTCCCAAACATGTAGCACACGCACTAAAGCATACAATTCTTTGTCATAGATGGGATAATTAAGTTGAGCACCGGATAGTTTTTCACTAAAATAAGCAATGGCTCGTTTTTCTTGCATCAAAACTCCGCCAATTCCGGTACCACTTGCATCACAATGAACCTCAAAAGTTTTGTCAAAATTGGGCAAAGCAAGAATCGGAGCATGAGTAAGCAAAGACTTGAGCTCATCAAAAGCGGTTGATTGCAAAGTTCCCCAAACAAAGGGAGTATTCTTCTTACTCAAAGCATGCAAAGGAGCGGCAATTGTGCTAAAATCTTTCACAAGCGTCGATAGAAACCCGCAAGACCAAGAAAACTAGACTTGTTGCAAATTGGTGGGTTGGGGCCAAGTTTTGATTGCTTCAATTTTAGATTCATCAACATGGACACCCTTTGAGGAAACAACAAAACCCAAGAAAACCACTTTGTCAACTCCAAAAGTGCATTTTTTCAAGTTTGCATAAAGGCTTTCCTTGCGAAGAGTTTGCAACACAGATTTTACATGATTGATGTGCTCTTTCATGGTTTTGCTAAACACAAGAATATCATCAAAGTAAACCACAACAAAGACTCCAATATAAGGACGAAGCACATGATGCATAAGACGCACAAAAGTACCGGGAGCTTCCAAAAGACCCATAGGCATCACTAACTACTCGTCTAAACCAAATTTGGTTTTGAAAGCAGTTTTCCATTCATCACCCTCTTGTATGCGTATTTGATAATAGCCACTTTTAAGATCATTTTTTGAGAAAAAGTTGGCTCCACTAAGTTCATCAAGCATGTCATCTAAGCGAGGAATGGGATGCCTATATCGAACGGTAATAGCATTGATAGGTCTACAATCGGAACACAAGCGAAAACTTCCATCGGGCTTAGGCATGAGAATAACGGGAATGGCACAAGGGCTTAAGCTTTCACGTACATGATCGTTGTCGATTAGTTGTTGTACTTGCCGTTGAATCTCCTTGGTTTCTTCCGGATTGACTCGGTATGGAGCTTTGTTTGGTAGCGGCGCTCCGGGGATGAGGTCGATTCGATGCTCAATGCCTCGAAGAGGAAGTAGACCCGGAGGTAGCTCATCGGGGAAAACATCTTGAAATTCCTGCAAAAGAGATTGAAACACCAAAGGTAGCTCGTGAATAGTGTTAGTTTTTGGTTCTCCATCCTTGCACACAAGGACAAAGTGCATCACACTCGATGGGTTCTCACACACTTCTCTCATCTCACTTTTGGTGGCAAATAGAATGAGGTGTTTCTCTCTAGGCGAAGAGTCGCTCAAATTTGGCTTGTGGCTCTCACTCACTTTTGGGTGGATCACTTTCTCACTCTTGTCTCTATGATGGGTGGCTTGCTTGTCGGCTATCACTTGAGTAGGAGACATAGGTCGTAGCACATATTCCTTCCCTTTCATCTTGAAGCTATAGTGATTGGTGCGCCCATTGTGGATGACACCACGGTCGAATTGCCATGGTCGACCTAGAAGTAGGTGGCAAACGGTCATTGGGACCACATCACATTCCAACGTGTCTTCGTAAGCACCAATTTTGACGGAGACTTAGACCGTATGCTCGACTCGTATAGTGCCGGAGTCACTTAGCCATTGAACCTTGTAGGGGTGCGGGTGCTTCCTCTTGACCAATTGTAGCTTGGAGCATAGTTCTTCACTTGCCAAGTTGTGGCAACTACCTCCATCGATGATGACCTTGATGGACCGTCCATTGATGCCGGCTTTTGTGTGGAAGATGTGGCATCGTTGGTCTTCTTCTTGTTGATGTTGAAGAGTCAAGACCTTGGAGACAACGAGAGCGGGGCTCGAATCCTCATCACAAAAGACTTGATCATCTTCATCTTCATTCACTTGCGGTGCATGGCCACTTGCTCAAGGGCTTCCATCTCCTCTTCACTCATGGAGTCATATGTGCCATCGTCATTGAGGATCATGGTGCGCTTGTTGGTGCATTCAGATGACTTGTGGCCTCGGCCGCCGCAAGTGAAACACTTGAAGGAGCTTGTCTTGATGGTCTCATCGGTCGGAGTAGAGGATGAAGCACGCGGCTTGAGGTTGTTTGTAGTAGGAGGAGGATGACTTGAACTTGTCGAAGTCTTCTTGTAACTTGACTTGTCGTCGTTTCTTGAAGAAAGCTTGGTTGATGTAGTTGTTGGAGGAGTCGTTGAAGCATGGTTGTTGGAGAAGCCGTAGGTCTTGGATGAGTACTTGGCGTTTGAAGTCATCTTGCACTTGGCGTTCGCCTTTGTAGCTTGATGCACGAGCTCAATGAGGGATGAGTATGGTTGGAAGTCGGCGATCTTCTTGATGGGGTGATTGAGTCCATTCAAGAAACGTGCCATAGTTTGCTCATCATCTTCCTTGACATTGGCTCGAATCATGGCTATCTCCATTTCCTTGTAGTATTCTTCAACACTCTTTGTTCCTTGCTTGAGTAGTTGGAGTTTCTTGAAGAGGTCGCGGTTGTAGTAGGTTGGCACAAAACGTGCTCGCATGACATCCTTCATTTGAGCCCAACTGGTGATTGGAGGTTCACCTCTTGCATGTCGTCTCTCAATGATTTGTTCCCACCATATGAGCACATAGTCTTGGAACTCAAGTGATGCCATAGCGATTTTCTTCGCTTCATCGTAGTTGTGCAAGCGGAATATTTTGTCAACCTTCAATGCCCATGAGAGGTAATCTTCGGGGTCATTGCTTCCATTGAACTTGGGCATGGTCAATTTTAGCTTGCCGTAGCGTTGCTCTTCATTGTGTTGTTGGCGATGTTGATGATGACGTCCTTGACGTGGATTGTATCGTCTTCATGTTGCTCTTGGCGCGGAGGAAGACCATGATCAACTTGCCCTTGTTGAACTTGAGGTTGAGGTGGAGCTTGACGAGCTTGTGGAGGAGCTTGAGGAACTTGACGTTGTACATGAGGTTGGTAGTTCCTCTCTTGGATTTCTTCTCGAAGGGCTTCCTCTTGATTGCGCCTTTCGCGATTGCGGTTGGCGAAGGCTCTACTTGATTCTTGAAGGGCACGTTGCGCCTCAAGAGCTTGCGCTTCACGTTGTTGTTGTTGAAGACGTTGAGCCTTGGCGTCTTGTTCGTCTTGGTGTAGACGCGCTCGTTCTTCCTCTTGTTGGCGACGAAGACGTTGTCGTTCTTGAGCTTGAGCAAAAGCCTCTTGGTTTGATTGAGGACGCGGAGCTTGATCATCAACTTGCTCTTGTGAATGCTTGTCATGTAGCGGGTTGCGAGATGCATGACGGTCTTGACGAGCGGCACGACGAAGAGTGTTCGAAGTAGGTGTACTTGAGTCGTAGAAGGTGTCGTTGGAGTGTCGACTCGAGCGGCTCCGTCTTGATGATGAAGAAGTTGAATGATGTCGGTTTCTCATCAAAGCGCGGATCTCGTCCATTCTTGCATCGTTCTCTTGCTTGTGAGCCTCGAACTTGTTGTCGAAGTAGTCTCTTGTACGTTGCTCGGAGAGTCGCAAGTCGGTGGCGACGTTGTCGATGCGGTCGCTCATTGCTTGTTGTTCTTGGTGCAACGCTCGTTGTGCACCAAAGAGGTGGCTCTTGGTGACGTATGAAGACATGTCGTCGTCGTGTTCGATGAAGAGTGGGTTGGTAGAAGAACTTGGCCTATCCATCATTCCAAGCAAAATGTGAGTGGTAGAACGTAAAAGAACTTATACCAATGTACCTTTGACCGATGTTGAAGATGAATCAAGTTCACTCAAATGCGGACAATGAAATAGCACTCTTGGTACCGATTCTTGTCGGTTCTCACACCTACACAAATAAAGGCTTATGGTGGAGCTCGGTTAGGATGGTGACACAAAATTTGATGCAATTGTAAGTGAGACTCAATAATGTTGGAAATGATTCACAAATTTGCAAATGCAACAAGTAGGCCAATAGCAAAATATGGTACACGGAAACACACACACAAATAGATAATATGGGGTTATGCAACCAAGGATGAGCCAAAATGTGGAATTCACCAAGATGCTCTTGTTGCACAACACTAGAGAGACGCTAGCACGATTGCACAATAGGCGGATACGAACTTGTGCACAACCTACTAAGCAAAAATGCAACGACTTCTATCCCAAGTATGCTATATGTATGGTGTTTCGATGTGTTGATCCAAGATGATCAAGTATGACAATCTTAATGTTGTATGATGCTATGGTTCTTGCTCATAAGCTCTTTGCTTATCTTTCTCTCTTTGCTTAAAAGCTTGATTGGCTCTTTCTCTTTTGAGCTCTTTTCTCATGCAAAACTTCACGAACCAAGATAGCAATTGTGTATGCGATGACAACTTTGTGACACACAAGTTGATGGTAAGATATGCACCACTTTGGTATGGTATGTATGCTATGGAGTATGATCACTAATGTGCACAAGTCACGTTGCCGGCAATACTCAATGGCTAGTCTCGATTGGTAAGCAACGCAAAGGATGGGTTATGATGGTCATCAATTCAATTGCAAGTAATGTCAAAGGTGTCGACGATGTTACCGTCCTTGGCGAAGATGAGCGGTGGTGATGTTGATGTTGAACCGTACCTAGATAGCCGAAACACAAAAGGATACGGAAACCCCAACTCAAATTCTCAAGGCAAAAGTTAGCAACATTGTCGGAATTGGTAGTGGGAAAGGCTATGGTGGCGTTATGCGGAAATGGTGGATGTAAGTGGAAGTGTATGTGGGCACGGGACAAAACTTGGCGAAAGTTAGGCGGTGAACGGGGTGGTGGAAGGGGTTTGATGCTGCCAGGGGCCGGATTTCCGGGCTGGAAGCCGGATGTCCGGGGCGCCGGATGTCCGGGCTGATCGGGTCGGATGTCCGGGATGCCGGATGTCCGGGCTGCTCGGGCCGGATGTCCGGGCTCGATGAACACCGCGGGGGAGATGTCAAAACCGGTCAAAATTTGGGCGATTTTGTGGATGGAAATTGTGGAAAAGATGGGGAATGCTAGATCTACCTGCAACACACGAAATCCGTGGATCAAATCCAACAAAACCTCATCACACAAACAAATCACAAAAAAAAATTGGGGCTATTTTTGTGGGGAATTTTCGGAATTAGGACAAAAACAACAAAATCAAGCTAGAAAAAGAGGGGTAGGGGCTCCAATAACGTGATCAACGTGGCTCATGATACCATAGATGATGTAGGGCGGAACCCTATGTGGACGATCTTTCAGGTTGGAGCGGATCCTACGGTGGATTACGAAGAACAAGAGGGAAAACACGGGGAAAACGAGAGAGAAATCACTCAACCGACAAGAGGTCAATCACACAAGCGCTAGATTATCGATCACATAAGGTGGCACAAGATTCAAGATCAACAAAGGAAAGATATAAAGGGTAGCCGTTCTTCTCCGTGAGGAGGCCTTGATGGGGTCCACCCTAGTAGGGGGTCTTGAATCCGCTTGGGGGATCTTCTCCGTAGAGGTCCTGATCTCCGAGGAGAAGTAGCCAAGTGGATGAGCAAAGGCTCTCACACAAGAATATGAGCTAATCCAATGCTAACCCTAGAAAGAGGTAGGGGATGAAGTATATATAGTCTCGGGCGAAGGGTACAAGGGACAAGTCCGGAAGCACTGACGCAGGCGGGGAGGCCGGACGTCAGGCGTCGGGCGGATGTTCGGACCCATGAGGCGCCGGATGTCCGTGCCATCAGCCCGGATGTCCGGGCTGGGGCGACTGTTTCAGCAGAACCGGGAGAGGGGCGTCGGATTTCCGGGCTACAGGCCGGATATCCGGGCTGGGGGCCGGATGTCCGGGCTTGGACGCCGGATGTCCGGACCCTGGATACTTGGGAAGTTTGGCTGAGGGTGATGTAGAAACTCCAGGGGCCGGATGTCCGGGGTCATGGCCGGATGTCCGGGGCCTGGAAGGTGATTTCGCTCGTTTCCGTTGGTTCTCTTCATCCATGGACTTGGCGGCTTGTCCGTCTTCACGTGCACCCTCAGGAGGTTCCCCTTGACACCTAATCATGCATAGCATATCGGACTTAGGTAGTAGCCATGTCTCGAGTGGATCATATGCGATATCAATAAGGAAGGAGGTCACCTCGTTCTCAAGAGCTCTAGCTCTAGCTCGTGTCATGGGTCCTCTTGGCTCTTGATGAGACGGTTGTGGATGCATGGGGATGATCGTGGGATGCTCCGCATCATCATCTAAAAAACATTCGTTTTTCCGTTTGTTAAGTCTCAATTCTATTACTATACTAGTAGTAGTACCATTACATGTTGGATTTCGAGGTGCGTTAGATCACCCAACGCAAGCAGTGTCAAGAGGAAACTAACCAATGCATGTACAAGTTCATGGAAATTTAGTGGTCATTCATGCATTCATTCTAATTAATGCCTCGGTAAACATAACTTCTTGAGAAAACGCAGCGTCTTGTGCAAACTACTGAAATTAATTCGACCACTCACCGTCTACCTTGGTTGGAGAGATTTTGAAATTGAGCCATAAACTGGAAAGGAGGGAGTAGTAACTTTGTCTCGATTACTATTTGTGGCCTTGTATAGATGCAAAATGTATTTTTTATAGTGGCCTTTTATAAGTAAATAGAGGGAGTACTAACCAAAGTACGTAGTAGGGACGAGGAGTAAGCGGAGGGTGTAGTAAAATTTTCTCCTCGTGTTATGAGCCACCGTCTTGGCGTGGCGAGGGAGCCGGCGTAAAGGCGTACAGTAGTACTCCAGCTTCACCTCATCCTGCGAGCCACCGCGCTCGTGGGCGAGGGAGACGGCGTACTAAGCAAGTTTCTCCTCGTTCTACGAGTTGATGGGACACATCAAAAGTACTCCAGTGTATAGAGCCTTGCCTCTAAGGTAGGCCCCACATGGTTTGCCTCTTTTTTTAATTTAACATAACGTCACAATTTGTTTGTTCACCCGTGGTAGACGATCCTCCCTCCACCAAGTGGACAACCAGTACACGTGCCAAATTACCACATGGGCTGCCTTTTTCGTACAGAAATGAGCTCCACCGTGTACCCGCGCGGGTGTGGTTGGGAAAGAGACGGGAGTACGTGCGCCGTGTGTGCACCTCTTCTCTTCGTGCACGCCCCCACCTATGTGGGTGTGTGTGAGAGAGATACAAACCCTAGACATAATCGCCGTCCATCCCCATGCCTCCGCCTTGGTCCGACCACCACCACCACCACGGCACCACGCCCCTCCTCCTCACCTTATCTCTCATATTTCTCCCTCCATTTTTATATACAAGGGGCCACTATCAAAATTACAATTTGCAGATATACAAGGCCACTAACACAAATCGATGCAATATTAATGGTGTTTGCCTCGTGGTACTAGCAAAGGAGGACATTAATTATACCTTGCATGCATGCGGGAGTTTGTAAAAAAATGCATCTTCATGTTCCGTGCAATGCACGGGCATCTTGCTAGTCCATGAAAACAACACATGGCAAAATTCCACGGTAAACAAGGGATTTGAATCTGTTGGGAGGGGTTGTTTGGATCTTGCCTGGGGTAGCCAAAATATTGGCGACTCTTTTGTCCACCGGTGCCTTTGCCACCGATGAGCGAGGAACGGCTCGGTGCTCATCTTTGTCATGCATCCTCTAGCGCCAAGACGTTGGAGACGAGCTCGCACGAGCTGCGTTTTTTGTCCCACAACATCGCTCGAGCCGCCCACAGAACGACCGGCGACCCGCAAATTACGCCATCCAACCGTAGCCGCACACATTATGACAGCAACTCAACCAACCAGACGAAATTCATGCAAACACGTAGACAAACTGATACTCATTCACACAACCACAAGAGTATTTCATATAAACAACGACGGAAATCATATAAAATACCGGATTTTCACACAAACATGACGGATTTCATTACATTCAAATGAACTACGTGGTGCTAGTTCTGGACAGCACAGGTATATAATACATGGCCTAAATGGTCGCCCGCCGATCGATTTGTGTTCCTCATGTCCGGCAGCACGATCATCGGACTGCCGGGAGCCCCGGAGGTATATGCTTCAGTGCAAAGGACGGCTCGCTTCCCCACTACCCAACTGATATCATTGGCTGGTGCCGAAGATGATGGTGGCCGGCACCGGTTCGAGTTCATCACCGGCCACTACTTCGCCATGGCCGGCACCGGCTCGAGTTCATCCTAACATTGACCTCTTCCGTGGAGCCCATGCGGGGTCGATGAAGGTCCTCGCAACAAAAGTATCCGGCAAGACACCTGCTGTGTACGCCGACGTCGCCTCCGCGGTGGTCTTCATGGGACCCAAGCGGCGGCGGCCTCCCGTGTTCTACTTCTCCTCGATGATGGCGGCGGACGCGCGGGCGCTGGCCATCGACTTCGTCGCTCTCCGCGCACCCGCTTCGTCGATGCTTGCATGGCGGCGCGCCCGGCATGGGAGTCTCGGCCACGAAGCAGGAGGCCAATCTGGCGGCAGCGTGGGCGGCAACAACGACGCCGTCGCGCTGCTCCTCATCGAGCTGGCCTGGAGCGGCGAGTTGCTGAACCGCGCGCCAACTTGGGGCGGCAAGCGCTCCGTCGAGGCGAGGGAGGAGGTGGATCAGCGAGCTGCATAGCTCGTATCCGGGGGGCTACCCAGCCGGCTTGGATGCGGAATAACTACTCTTCGTAAGCCATTGTAAGAGTGGAAAAAATGGTGGAGGAGATAGGGGAGCGGCGGAGGTGTGCGATTCTTGGCCGGCGTTTGGCCTCGTTTAAATAGGAGATTAAATAGACGGCGAATGGGAGGAGCTCGGCCGGCGTTGCGTTTAATGCCGGCCCGGTCATGAACGGATGTGTGTCCGGAGTGGGTTTCTCGGCTTCCACACGGGCGGGTTTCATGGAGGCGTTTGAATGTGGCACGGAGGCGTGTTCAGCCGGGCGTGCCACGAGTGGCGCCCTCGACTCTGACCTAGGACACCGTGCCGTTCTTCCACTGACTTGTGGGCTCTTTGGGTGCATGGCCTGCATGTCAGTGACCCAACGCAGGCAGCGCACAACAGAGGAACCTTTGGTGGGCCAGGGCGGTCAGAAGCGAGCATTTCATAAACCGATGATTGTTCATTGAGTGTGACGTTATCTTTTTCATGTAATTAAGCGTGTGTCTTGCATCGTGTGTTGTGTGCATGCAGGAGTGCGAGTGTTGCATGCGTGCAAGGGTGCGTTTCAGTGTTGCATGCATGGGTGCGTACGTGCAAGGGTGCGTTTCAGTGTTGCATGCATGGGTGCGTACGTGCAAGGGTGCGTTTCAGTGTTGCATGCATGGGTGGTACGTGCGTGTGTTTGTGAGTGCATGTATGCGTGTCGATGTTGCACGCCCGGCATGCGTCGCGTGTATGCGTTATGTATACGTGTCAGTGTTGCACGCCTACATGCGTGGGTGTCTTGTGAGCGTGCATGTGTACGTGCGGGGTGAGGCTACACGTCAGTCCACTGACTTTTTCATCTCTGGTCATTAGATTTTCCAACCGTTGGATACGAAATCAAGGGCCTCCAGTTTATCATCAAACTCCACCCCCGAGCCGCCAACCACCACCGGCCGAACCGCCCGCCCCCGCCGGCCCGCCCTCCCCGAAACCACTCCCCACCGTCGGGCTGCCGCCGCACCTTCGAGAGAGTGGGCCAGCATATATGATCTTGAGATTTTACGAAGTCACCATAGGTTCCTCGTAGTCGAGTGGAACGTCTCCTCGCACTGAACGTACATCGCTGAAAAATACTGAAATTAACACAAGATAAATGCGAGCACCGGGACTTTAACCTTGGTGGGCTCAAGAAACCACTGTCCTCTAACCATCCAACCACATGTTGGTTAGCACGACAAAATGTATGTGGTGACCGTGATGAGCTTATTCTGAAGTCCAGTGACCATATCGTGCTTTCGCTTCAAATACAATGACCGTAAGTGTCGTCAACAAAATACGGAGCACGCATCAAATGCAAAGTCCGTCAGTGTCATCAACAAAATATGGAGACGTATCGTGATCTAGATACTGTTGTACTATTGTATATGCTTATTTTCATAGTGGCTGATTGCGTGTGTGGTGTGGTGGGCACATCATTTCTAGTTGTGGTGGGTCAACATGAAGACTCATGGGTCGGTTCCATCCTGCGCCACATGTAGGTTGGACCAAGACGTGTTATACGGAGACCCATGTGGAGGACTCGGCGTAAAACACGAAGCTACCAGAGTCGCGGAGGACTCTATCCCCACTGGTGATAAGCCGACTATATATGATTTGTAACCCTAGGCCCTTAGTATGTTATACAAGCTTGGGGGCTAGTTAAATCGATAGTATACACACACGCACAATGGTGGTATTCACGTGTACTTTGTACACACCCCTAACACTAATATACTGATTACAGAGTAGGCTCTTTCTTCAAGCGCAAGGGTCCGATCCGAACTAGGGTAAAACTTTGCCTCGTATTACCATCCAGCCTAACAGCCGAGGATATCCTACGAATGATATGATGAAATCATATCTGCCAACTACTATTAGAGAGGTGTGTCGGGGGGCAATGTGTAGAGAGGCCTAAAGATAATGTGCGTATGAGAGACACGTAGGCACATATATGTGCGTATAGAGGGCTAGTAGAGACCGTGCATGTGTATACATGCATGTGAGAGAAATAGTGTTTTCCAACTGAGATTAGTGAAAAGAGTGGTACATAGTAGTCGAGAAGAGAGATAGAAAGCAGAGAGAGCATGTGCGTGAGACACCCGACACCTTGAGAGAGATTGTGAGCATGTGTGAAAGAGAAATGCCGATGCATATAAAGTGTGTGCACTTATGCGTTAGATAGAGAGATATCTACGTGTAAAAGGTGGTTCTACGCATTAAATTAAAATATAAATGGCATTATTATTTTTGGATGAGATCATGAATTCTGCAAAATTGCGTATGGATGAAAATCGGTCTATCAGACACCCATACTCTATTGAATTCTAGCATGTGCATGTGTTTATTTCATATTATCGATCCATAGAGTGAGAGCGGTTTGAAATACAGGCAATGGATGCTTTTGCAATTCATATATAAACATTAATTAGTGCACTCCATGTTGTTAGTGTGAAGCACTTTATACATTTGTCACTTGCATGGATACATTCCAAATTGCTAGCTACAAAATAAAATACATGTTGAATTCAACATAAAGGGGGTTTCAGAGATTCGGATTCATAGGAAGTGCATTCATCTATTTGAACCCGAGATAATGGCATTTGTAAATCAGATGTAAAAGGGGGCATCAATCTTTGTTGTGAGTTTGAACATGGTATATATATTCATACGCATATCTAACTTTTTTTGCAACCAAGGAGATTATACGGAACCATGCATGAACTGAGGTAAGTTGCATATTTTTAATATATACGTGTACAATGTATATTAAAATGTACCCCTCCATTCCAAAATAATCGTAGCTTTAGGATTTTCAATAGTAAAGATTTGTGAAGTTTGACAAATCCTGAAAGTTCAATTCAAGAGAACCAAAACGTTAATGCTTCGCTCCCAAATATTGAGCAAGCGCCAAATAGGCCTCTGGTCATCCAAACCGCTTGAGACTAATGTTTTGGTGGTAGGAAATTACTGTCCTAACTCTGGCCCATGTAGCCTATCGGCCAGATGTCCAAAGGTCTAACCCGGGGTAGGTTTGTAACTTCACCAAGACGCCAGTCTCAACCGCCTCGAGAAGCATTCATCGCCGTGGGTGCCTAAACACCCATGCGCTCGGTAAATCTATCCGCCCACATTTGGGACACGACATGACTGTCCTAACCCCAACCCATAATATGTCCGAAATTTTAGATGGGGGCAAAGTTTGTAACTTTCCCAAATTTCAAACAAGCGTCTCAAACCAAAACATTGTTCCCCTTAGTTCCCGCCTCCTCCGTTTCCCCATTCATACTCCGTGGGCGAAAATGCCCTCTCCACCAGCCATGAAACCCCAACCTCCTCATCCTCCACCCCATAGCGGCCAATCCACCACCGCCCTCCTCCATCACGCTTGGGGCGGTACCCAGCGTCGTCGTCCAACGCAACCACAACCACAACGCCCTCAAGGACTTAGCAGTTGAAGCCGAGGCAGAGCTGCCTCCACGACGCCGACGCCGACGTGCGCCGTACCAGAACCACTCCGACCACGCCGTCCTGCGCCTCACAGCTACGGCTCCACTGTCGCAACCGTCCACCGCACCGGAGCTGTTCCTGCTACGCCATCGATCGCCGCCTCGGATCTGCTTCCCCGCCGCCAACAGACGGCCACCGCACCACACTCAACAACTTGGCCATGGGTCCGTCCAAGGCTGCACCGTCCTCCACAACTTCTGGTTTCCGGCGAACAACAAGATCGTTGGAAAAACAGAAGGAGGACACAGCACTGCCAGAAGAAAGAGGTACTCCTCTTCCCTTATTCGTGCAAATCTTACGTCTCCGCTCACACCGTATTCATCCCACGAAAGAAACTAGTTGAGCGCTTCTTACTGCATCTTGTTCATGATACTAAATGCACAAGGTTTCCTCCCTTTTACTATTTCACCTTTGCTAGAGGTCAGTAGCCCACCTGGATTTCAATTCAGGGTCAGTCGAACCGCAATTAAAAGAAGCAGCACCTAGTCCGACTATTCCCCGGGGAAGCGGTGCATCAGTATCTATCATAGGGGTGTGGGGTGCAGGAGCTGCTTGCGCCTGATCTGGAGGTCGTCGGGGCTTGAATGGATGGCCGGGGGGCGGTGCCAAGCACGGCAGTGCGGTGAGGTCGAGGGGAGGGCACAGGCAAGGGAGGAATACTGGGCCGGTGGTCGCTGGCGTTTCGAGGAAGATCATCAACACTGACTGGCTGGAGTTCTCCCCGTTCTTTGTACATCGGACGGTGCAGAAAAAATGGACTGACCTATTTGCTTTCAGTCGACTGTTATTTTCATAGAATCCTGTAGTAATTGAGTGTGTCATGCATGTTGTAGAGCTATCATATGTCTCCGTCATTTATTTCTCACCGACCTGCTATCTCGCTACCTTTACATTTGTACTAATTGTGCACACACTTCACCCATACTCACACTATTGTTTTTTATGCATGGGTATTTCAGACTACGACGCAAAGTGTTGATGAATGCGAGAAAAGAAAAGATGAAGTCGCTCGGTGTAATTCGAAGATAAGCGATAAGCGTTTCAACGCTCTAATGGGTGCGATGTCGTGATTGGAGACAGTAAAAGTAGCTCTGCAGTTGATGATCTCAATTGCCACACACAACCATCCCAGGTGCTTGCTTTAACTTCGCGTTGTCAAATGTGGTTGCATGTTGCATATGGTGTCTGAAAGTGCGTTATATCGACTAGAGGGGGTGAATAGGCGATTTTATGAATTCTTCATCGAGGAATTTGCGGTGAGGAAATTCCTTAGCGAAGAACTACTTGCAGCGGAATAAGTACTCGAAGTAAGCATAACAGAATACACGCATGGTCATCATGATGAAATGAAGACTAGCACAGAGTCTGTAAAGCGTAATCACAGGATAACACAAGATGAAGACAAACAGATCAAGAAATTGAACTGAGGAAATTGAGAAAGTCTTCATCAAAGTCTTCAAACACAGATATGAACAAACACTCAACAAGAATGAGGAAATGAAAGGGTTGAGGAAATAGAACCAGTTAGGTTGGTGAAGACAATGATTTGGTAGACCAGTTCCAACTGCTGTCTCGGTTATACGTCTGGTTGGAGCGGCTGAGTATTTAAACTCGAGGACACAGTCCGGACACCCGATCGCCGAGCACGCAGCTCAGACACCAAGTCCTCACCATATTCTCCTTGAACTAAGGTCACACAGACCTCGCCCAATCACTCGTGGTAAGTCTTGAGCGACTTCCAAACCTTCACAGACTTGGTCACTCGGCGATCCACAATTCCTCTTGGATGCTCTAGACCATGATGCCTAACCGTCTGGAAGAAGCACAGTCTTCAAAGGTAACAAGCGTCGGATCCACGCAGGATCAATTTCTTTAGTGATGCTCAATCACTTTGGGTTTGTAGGGTTTGGTTTTGGGTTTTCCTCACTTGATGATTTTCGCCAAAGTCCTCGGAGGATGGGTTGCTCTCAAATGACAAGTGTCAAGTTTCTCTCGAGCAGCCAACCAGCTAGTGGTTGTAGGGGCAGCTATTTATAGCCTAGGGAGCAGCCCGACATGATAAGACATAAATGCCCTTCAATGATATGACCGTTAGGTGGATAAGATATTTTGGGACAGTGGCAAGAAGACAAAGAACGGTCGGAAATTTGAATATCAAATTCCTCGGGGCTATCATGTTCCTCACCGTGTAGGCAATCCAGATGGCGAATTCCTAACTCCTCGGTCGAACAAATTCCTCGGCGACGGAAGAACTTCGTCTCTCACATCAAGAAATTGACTGAACTGTATGAGATTTCCAAAGGCTTCACTCAAGGGATTGGTAGGTGTAGGATTTTGAGTTGAGCATCACATGGAAATTTTTCCTTAGTATTTCCTCGACCCCTTTAACAAGACGGTGTTTCCTATGACTCAAGAAAGAGAAAATGAAACTACGAAAACAAAAGTCTTCACGCTTCATGTTCCTCAAATGAATACCAAGTCTTCAAGGTCACACCAATTTCTTCACTTTCAAAGTCTTGAAAGTCTTCGAATATCAAAGTCTTTAGTTGAAGAACTTCATTTTTAGGGTCGACTTTCTCTGTAAATATCAAACTCCTCATAGACTTATAGACCTGTGTACACTCACAAACGATTAGTTCCTTAACCTATAAGTCTTCAATCCACCAAAATCACTAAGGGCACTAGATGCACTTACAATCTCCCCTTTTGGTGATTGATGACAATATAGGTTAAGTTTTCAAACGGGATAAACATATGAAGTGTAATATCGATAATGAGGAATTTGATTGCAAGATATAGAAGAACTCCCCTCAAGATGTGCATAGTGAGGAATTTGCTTTTGAGGCAATGCACATTTGAAGAGTTGAATCATGGAGATCTCCCCCTATATCTTGTAATTCATACACGCATTTGACATATAATATGAAGAATTTGAAATGCATGATGAAATATGGTGCTTGATGTAATTCAGCATGCGTGCGATAACATTAATGAGGAACAAGCATGCAAAATAACGCATCAAGAGTATCAGAGCTCAAGAAGCTCAAGAGAATCAGAGCATAGTGCATCAAAAGTATCAAAGCACCATCGGGTTTAAGATTACAACTCGATCCAATAAAAGTTTCATAAGAACGAGAGTTGTAACTTAACAAAAATAAATTGTTGTATATGGGCAATAAAATAGACCCGCTTGAAGACTAACTCAAATTTCTCCCCCTTTGTCATCGAATGACCAAAAGGATCGGCGAGGACTAACGCTCTTGAAGAATTTCAAGTTGAAGAAGGAGCGCCAGCGTTGTTGGGGTCGGTTGTTGTAGTAGGGCCTGCCGCGGTGTCGTCCAAGTCTTCATTTTCATCAGTGTCGCGTGATGAAGAATAGGAGCTGGCCACCAAGGAAGGAACTTTGACCTTCTTGTATTTCTTGGAGGAGGTGCAGACCAGTCAAATTCTTCCTTGAGTCCCATTGTCGTCAGTTCTTCGCCTTTGTAGACATGTGAAAGAACAGCCAGTGCGTTTGAAGGTTTCATGGAGGTAGTAGTGGTTTTCTTCACCGCATTGTGTGTTGAGGTCATGTTGTGAAGAATTGAACCAAACCGACGCTTGACCCATTTATGATTGCGATCAACCTTCCGATGAAGACCGAGGAGTAACTCACGATCATCATCACCACAGGTGCGATAGCTTGAGGACTTTGCTTGACCGAGGTATTTGCGGCGAGTCATGTGTGGCGAGTCATCATTGGTGGAGTAGGATGCTGCTTAAAGTGTCCATCCAATGGACGAATGCCTTCATCGATCACAGCAGTAGCCTTGCCCTTGTCATCACCGAGGTAAATGTCCGCTTGAGGACTTCAATCGGGGCAAGTAGCTGCAGTGGTTCGTAGTATCAGCCTTGTAATTGAGTGAAGACCTTGTCCGATGAATCTCATTATCCAAGGCGCATAAGGCTTCAGCTCAAATGGTGACATAGCAATGTTTGCGAGTCCTCATGAAGAAATCATGGAAGTTGACGGAACGCCATGGATGATGTTGAAAAGCATATTCTTCATGATGCCAACGACTTCTTCATCATTCGAGTCGTGGCCTTTGATAGGACTCATTGTCTTCGTCGAATCCGATAGACAGTCCGAGGCACATACAATAATTCCTTGACGAGGAATTTGGTTCTTGGGGCCTGCCTTGGCTTCAAAGGCTTCATCAAGACTTGCATATAGTGATTTGAAAGTTCGGTTCGTTGTAGATACAACGAGCACCATCAAGTGGAGGGCTGAGTGGTAGAGCACGAAGCAATTCAGATTGTTGGTGCCTTGTAGTGAGTATTTTCAGACATCCGGTCTAATACCCATGAGTTCACGTCTTGGCGTCTCCGTGATGTGCAGTGTTGCATAGAATTGAAGAATGAGTTCTTCATTCCATCCACGTATATCGGTGCAGAAATTCGAAGTCTGCGTCGTGAAGAACACCGAGGACTGGCTCAAAGCTGGCAGAGACACCATGTCCACATGAGGAATATGAGCATGATCGAAGACTTTGTCTTTATTGAAGAGCACTGAGGAATAGAAATTGGCTTGGCTAGCAGTCCAGAAACGCCTCTTCCTTATGCGAGCAGAATCATATGGATTATAGTTAGTGAAGAATACGTGCTCGGCAAAGAAATCTTCAGCCTTGAACTTTTGTTTGCTTGAGAACGGATTCTTTTGCTTGGGCAGAGGGGTGTCGGTGAGTTGCATCACCACCTCAGGAATCGCGAGCTCGGGTTCTTCAGGCTGAGGAATTTCTTGTTCCTCAACAGGTGCAGTCTGAGGATCAGCAGCAGCAGGTTCATCAGCACTAGTGGCTGGAATTTCTTCATGCCTGAGCAAGTGGGTTGAGTTTCTTGAGTCCATTTGAACTGTTGGTGCAGGGGACTAAGGAATCTGTTGGAGCGGGGTGAAGAGAGGAGTATTGGGATGCTGACTTTCCCAAAAGTCATCATTCATCACAGGTGTGGTGCACCCTATATCCACATCTTCATCTTCAATTTCCTCAACACTAGCCTCTTGTTTGTGAACCGAGGCATAGGTGAGGAAATGACTGGGGTTGAAGGGATTGCGTCCACTTCAATTTCTTCATCAATCTGCTCGACGAAGCAAAGCAGAATGATGTTCTTCATCGATCCGATTGGGATCTCATAGTCTTCTCAAAAGGAACAAGGTCCTTTGATGGAATTGAGGAAATTGGAACAACATCAATTGGATTTTCAAAGGAGCTGGTCATTGGCTTCATTTTCTTCGCAGTCAAGAATTTGACGCTTGGTGATGCTTTCCGTTTCTTCACAGCAGCTCATTCGCAGCCTTGGTTTTCTTCACATCGAGGCGATGGAAGAATTGGAGTTGGTGTTGGCGCAGGAGGAGCTGAGGAATCTGGTTGAATTTCCTCAGGCGCAACTGATGCAGTTGCCCTGTCTTGTTCTGTTTCTTCAGGCGCACCACTAGTGGATGCCCTGGCAATTTCTTCAGCGGCTGGAATGGGATCATCAGCCCTGGAACTAGCATTTTCATCAGCCACCTGAACTTCATCGGTGTCTTGGCATGTTCTTCATTGGCTGAGCCGAGGCTTCACTGAGGAATTTCATGTTGCGTTGGGGCAGCAACATTGGTGAATTTCTTCGTCAGTTGACGAATCGACCTTGGCTCCTTGCCAATCAGCATAATAAGAATCGAAGTTTTCTTTGAGGTCTTGAATTTCGATCTGGACCTTGAGAAGTTCCTCGGTGTCATTTTGACAACGTTTTCTTCGTGAACTTCTCCTTTCGTATTGAGCCTTTTGATCTCTCTTGCCTTTTCAAACTTCCATTTCTCTTGGCGATGAAATGGGTCAACATATGACTTTGTCCAGAGTCGATGAAAATCAGGCATAGAGGTGTTTGGATCCTTGTGCCGAGATCAATATAATCGAGGATTTTCCTCGGATCCAACAGTAGTGGCACATATGTGCCTTTGGCTCTAGCGGCCCTTTCTTGGCGATCTCTGATGATTTCTGCAAGTTCATCATCGAAGCTTCATCATCGAAGGCACATGGAATGCAACCTGTTTCTTCTTTGGACTTGGCCGAGGACCTCGCCCATTTGTTGCTTTGGTCTTCAGCAGAGTCGGGCGGATGATGAAATTGGTGCTCTTGAGGAACTTCTTTGAAACTCCAGAGGCAATCGAGAAACCAGCAGTCCTTTGACATGTGGCGGATGCACGAGGCGAGGACTTTGAAGGAGCTGTTGAGGACTTTGGTGGAGCTGTAGTAGTGTGAGGAATTTGCCTTGAGGGCGCTGGCCGAGGAACTTGGCCGTGAGGGCGCTGATGGTGAAGCACTTGGCTTATGAGCAGGCTTCTTTGGCATGGATTTCCTCGGTTTGACCGAGGCCTCGATGAGCGAGAGCGATGGCAGAATCCTCATTGAATTTCTTCTTTGCCTCCTTGGCTTGTCTTGCCAATTTAGCTTGGCGCTTAGCCCATTCTTCAGAAAGTCCTCACCACGCTTGATGCTTGGTGGGTCAGCTACTTGGCAGTGCCAATGGAGCTCTTGGGCATGGAGGATTGAGAGCGAATTTCTTCATGTACTTTGGAGTCACATATCTGTATTCCTCCATTCCCTTGCCCATCTCCGCTCAATCTTACGAATGCGCACCTTGCGCTGATTTTTGTTTTCTTTGCCAAATTTTGCTTCATCGGTGTGCAATAGTCAGCATAAATTTCCTCGTGGATCTCAAAAGCTGTCATAACCTCAGGTTTCTTTCCTCCTTTCTATGGCTTCTTACCGTCGCCATATTCTTGATTGAGGAATTTGAACAATTGAGTTCTCTCAAGAAGTATGCAGTTTTCTTCGAGGAACGCTGCAAATGAGTTAAGTTGATGAGAACCTAGTGATTCAGCGAGACATGAGTACCTGTGAACAGAGTACAGGTGCGAGGAATTTGGAGAGGTCATATGCGTTCTGAGAAGGTTTTTCGAAAAGAACAAGTTTTGAGGAATTTGACCGGATGTGCCTTGAAGGATTTCACTAAGCATTCTTGTCTTAGGTTCCAGAGTTGTACAGATCGAAGATCCACACAATTAGGGAATCTTGAAGAAAATGATTGCTTAGAAAAACAGTTCAAGATCATATGATGTGTGAGGTGTTCATATGTGTGAAGATTTGAAGAATAAACACCTTTGAAGATTTTCAGGAAAGCTTGAGAATCAAAGAGAGTAATAAAAGTAACTTTTAATTACCCGAAATGAAGAACACGACGAACTAAGAAGAACGGATGGGAAGTTCATCAGGTTAGATCTTCCTTGCCCTAACTCGGCGGAGGAAGACAGCTACGGCAGCGGCGGAGTGAGGATTTCCGCAGTCGGCGCGAGTACGTCGGCGACGAGGTCGAGGCAGTGAAGCTCTTCCTCACCGGCGACGATGGAGTAGCGGCGGCGCTAGGGTTTGAGGAGCTCGAGCGGGAGAGAGAGGTCGAGCGGGGTAAAAGAAGTGAGGATGGAGAGAGGGGTATTTATAGAGGCAGTGAAAAACTGTTCGCTCAAGATTTAGGGACGAACGTGCCTGACCATTCTCCTTCTCACGACATGTGTCACCCACGTACTGTGTAGTGGAGATCGTGTACGATCGTGGGTGAGTAAAATAATGCATCATGGGATGCGGAACGGTTTGAGCGGCAAAACCGAAAGTTTGGATAAGATCAGTTTTAAAGTTTCGTTCGCAATTTCTTCAGCTGACAAGGACTCAGTGAAGATTTTGAACGAGTTTCAAATAGAACGCACATGAAGAATTTGTGAATAGATTGGGTTGAGTATAGCATAGAGGGGGAAGGGTCCGATCACATTCACTTAGCAGAAAAACAGCTTGAAGAAATAACTATAAGTGAATGCTGTAGAGGACATAAACCCATATATATATATATAGCCAATGAAGAAAAACAACGGAAACAGTGAAGATTTTGCAAAGTTGAAGAATTTGAAAACTGAAGAATTTCAAAACTGAGGAAAAACTCAAATTGAAGATTTTCAACTTTGGTGGTGGCGTGACCCATCAGATAAGAATGATGATTTCAGACACCACGCACAATTGTCGAGGGTTCGAGAATCAAATTCTTCATTAATTTCTTCACACTTAGAGTGTTATTCTTCATTGATTGAAGAAAACGTTTCTTCATGTGTTGCACATCTAAGTCATCAATTTTGCATAAGTGTTAGGATGTGTGTCTTTTCAAAGAACATTCGAAGATTCTAAGATATTTAGCTCACACCGCAACTTGCTAAATCTCTTCTCATCCAAGGGCTTAGTGAAGATATCAGCTAGCTGTTCTTGATCTTCACGTGCTCGATGGAGATGTCCCCTTCAACACATGATCACGAAGAAAATGATGACGAATTTGAATGTGCTTTGTCTTCGAGTGCTGAACTGGGTTGTGAGCAATCTTGATGGCACTCTCATTGTCACGAGAGAGAGGCACATTCTTCACGTTGATGCCGTAGTCCTTGAGAGTTTGCTTCATCCACAGCAATTGAGCACAACACGAGCCAGCAGCAATGTATTCAGCTTCCGCAGAGAGCGGTGATACGCAGTTCTGTTTCTTCGAGGACCAACGGACCAAAGATCGTCCGAGGAAATGACAAGTACCAGATGTTGACTTGCGGTCCACACGATCACCAAAGATAGTCGAGTCGAATATCCAATGAGATCAAAAGTAGAGCCCTTGGGGTACCATAATCCTAGTGTTGGTGTGTGAGCTAGATATCAAGAATATGCTTCACAGCCTTATGGTGTGATTCCTTGGTGTAGCTTGAAATCGGGCACACATGCAAACACTAAGCATTATATCTGGCCTAGATGCACATAAGTACAATAAAGAACCAATCATGGAGCGGTATACCTTGTGATCAAGTCAATACCATTTTCATCGATTGCATAGATGGCCATTTGTGGGCATAGGAATTTTGACACCTTTGCAATCTTGCATGCCGAATTTCTTCGGACATCTTTGAGGTATTTCTCTGAGATATGAATATGCCATTGTGTTGTTGACAAATTTGAAGACCTAAGAAGAATTTCAACTCTCCCATCATAGACATTTGATATTCTTCACTCATCATATAGGAAAATTCATCACTATAACGTTGGTCAAGACAGCCAAAGATAATATCATCAACATATATTTGGCACACAAACAGTTCACCATCATAAGATTTAGTAAAGAGAGTAGGGTCGAGTGAACTGGTGTGAAGCCATTCTTCACGAAGAATTCCTTCAATGTATCATACCACGCCCGAGGGGCTTGTTTGAGGCCATAGAGGGCCTTATTAAGTCTGAAGACTTTGTCGGGATTCTTTGGATCTTCAAAACCTGGGGGTTGAGCAACATATACTTCTTCCTCAAGCTTACCATTGGGGAATGCACTTTTCACATCCATTTGATATAATATAATATCATGATAATTAGCATAAGCAAGTAATATGTGAATAGCCTCAAGTCTAGCAACAGGTGCAAAAGTTTCATCGAAATCAATTCCTTCATCCTGTGTGTAGCCTTGAGCTACCAGTCGTGCCTTATTCCTTACCACAAGACCATTTTCATCTTGCTTGTTGCGGTAGATCCACTTTGTGCCAATGATATTATGCTTGCGAGGATCTGGACGTTTGACCAGTTACCGGACATTGTTGAGCTCGAACTGATGTAATTCTTCTTGCATAGCCTGAATCCACTCGGGCTCGAAATGCTTCATCTACCTTAGTGGGCTCTGTGATAGAGACAAAAGCATAGTGCCCACAAAAGTTAGATAAATGTGAAGCTTTTGGCGTGTGAGAGGACTGGCGCTTCAATGTCATCGATGATCTTCTCCACTTGCACTTCTTTTGCAACGCGAGGATGAGCTGGTTGTCGTCGAGGAATTTGATCATTTTCCTTAGCACCATTGTCTTGACATTATCTTCAGTGCATCATTTCGGCGTTCTTCGCGTCTGAGGAATGAATTCTTCAGCAGATTCTTGAAGAGGAATGACATCCTCGGTTGCCTTGAACTTGATAGAATCCTCAAGTGCTGGTTCATCTAACACGAAGGTAGGTGCTCTCTTTGCGAGCCATTAGTTTCATCGAACCGCACATCTGATGTCAACAATCTTGTGAAGAGCGATGTTGAAGACTCTGTAGGTGTGCGAGTCCTTTCCGTAACCAAGCATAAAACCTTCATGTGCTTTCGGTGCAAATTTAGAATTGTGATGAGGATCTCTAATCCAGCATTTAGCACCGAAGACTTTGAAATAACTTACATTGGGTTTCTTGTCAGTGAGGAGTTCATAGGCAGTCTTCTTGAAGAATTTGTGAAGATATACTCTATTGATGATGTGGCATGCAGTATCAATTGCATCAATCCAAAAATGACTAGGCGTTTTGTATTCATCAAGCATAGTGCGAGCCATCTCAACAAGAGTTATGTTCTTGCGCTCCACGACGCCATTTTGCTGAGGAGTATAAGGAGCAGATAACTCATGAGTAATACCAAGTTCATCAAGATAGGCATCAAGACCGGAATTCTTGAACTCAGTTCCATTGTCACTTCTGATGTGTTTGATCTTCACACCAAAGTTAGTTGAAGCCCTCGAGGAAAATCGTTTGAAGACTTCCTGCACTTGATTTTTGTAAGTAACAATGTGTACCCATGTGTAACGAGAGTAATCATCAACAATAACAAAGCCATATAGAGATGCATCATTGACGACAATTTGAGTAATGATTGGGACCAAAGAGGTCCATGTGAAGCAATTGAAGGGACGAGTAGTGGTCATGATAGTCTTATTTGGATGCTTGGCCTTGGTCATTTTCCAGCTTCACATGCTCCGCACAAGTGATCCTTGAGGAATTTGACATTTTCAATGCCAATGACATGCTTCTTCTTTGCAAGCGTGTGCAAATTCCTCATGCTGCGTGACCAAGTCGCCGATGCCATAGCCAGCCTTCGAAGCTTTTGCAAGTAGACACACGGCTGGTTGTGGTCCTCAGAGAAATCAACAATATACAAGTCTCCTCTCCTAAAGCCTTGAAGACTTTGGAATTGTCACTTCCATAATCACAACACAACGATACTTGCCAAAGATAACAACCATATCAAGATCACAAAGCATTGAGATCGACATGAGGTTGTATCCTAAGGACTCAACAAGCATGACTTTGTCCATGTGTATGTCCTTAGAGATCGCAACCTTACCAAGACCCAATACGACTTTTGCCTTTGTCAAGAAAGATGATATGCTTGAGATGTGGCGGTGATAAGGAGCATCCATCAATAGATTCTTGTCACCGGTCATGTGATTTGTACATCCACTATCGAGAACCCACTCGGTGGCTTTGGGTTGATCATCCTGCAGATGAATTAGTACAACTTACGATCTCATATACTTCATCGGTGAAGAATATGATATCAAGTTCATCGATGAATTTCATCACCAAGATAACAGATAAGCGGTATGAGGGCGTGTGAAATGAAAGTTCATTTCATCATGATTAGCTGCGTCCTTTCAGCATTTTGTCGGGTCCCGGCAAATTCTTGAGACGTTAAGGCACGCCCGAGACTGACCCTGCAGAAGAGATTAGTTCTTTTCTTCACCACCCACATCGAAGGGGTGGCAAAGAGTTCATCACTCTGCGAGCACCATATGAGAATGGTGGCATAGAAGCCAAACCATTTCGTTTCACATAAGAGGGGTTAGGGTAAGCATATGAATAAGCAGAGAAATTCTTGAGGACTTATGAACATATTGGTTTGAAGAATAATGCACATATTCATAGCCCTTAGCTCTACCTGCGAAACAGAGTTGTTAGCACGATGATAATCATATGAGGACTTTGATCCTTTTGAGGAATTTGATCACGTGAGGAATTTGGTCCGTATGAGGACTTGGATCCATATGAAGAATTTGGTCCATATGAAGAATTTGATCTGGGGTTCCTATTCTTCACGTGTGGTGTCATGAGGACATTCACGAAGACTTTCAAGGCACTTCTTGGGAACCCAGATTTTCTTCATAGGGGAACCGTTCTGCGATTAGTGCCAACATATCTAGCAAATACTTCACCATTCTGATTTTTGAACAGTTTATAGTTGGAGTCAAATGACTCATCGGAAGAATGAGGAGATTCGCATGTAAAGCCAGATAAGTTAGATGGATCAATGGAGGTCCCTTTGCAGCAACCCATGAGGTTTTGGGATACCGCTCGGGCTTCCAATATGTTCCATCAGCATTGAGTTTCCTCTCAAAGGCAATACCCTCTTTCCTAGGGTTCTGTTGAGGATCTGCTTTTAAGCACATCACAAAGAGTCGATGCCCTTTGAGGCTTTTGTACATGCTGTCATATACAATTCCTTCAGCCCTGCATCGTCGGTGATACTAGCAATGTCCTCGGATGAGGAATTAGTGATAGCAGAGGCAGGTGAAGAATTTGTAACAGTTGAAGCATTTGAACATTCAGGTGAAGAATTAGCAGATTCACGTTCAATGCACTTTAAGCATGGAGGAACAAATTCTTCCTGAGAAGCGCTGATTTGTTGAGCAAGTAATGAATCGTGCTCCTTCTGAAGATCTTCATAACTCACTCTTAGCTTCTCAAGATCTTGCTTTCTTTGAAGAAATTCATAAGAAAGTTTCTCATGATCAGATAAGAGAGTGTTATGATGACTTTGAAGGTTATCAAACCTAGACTGAAGTCTCTGAAGATTTTCAGTCAGGGCTTTAGTGCGATCCATTTCTTCACCTAACATATCATCACTTTTATCTAGCATGTTTTGAACCTTTTCTAAAGCCCGTTGTTGTTTGGTGGCAATGCAAACAAGTTTGGTATAGCTAGGTTCAATATCATCATCAGATTCATAGTCACTAAATTCAGATGAGGAACATTCGGTTACCTCGACACCCTTTGCCATGAGACATGATGCAGAAGATGATGATTCTGGTTCGAAAGTCGTCGTTTTTAGAGATTCCTTGAAGTCCTCAAACCAAGGATCAAGACGGGTTCGATGACCTTCATAGACGTCGGAGATTCGGTCCCAGATAAGATTCGCATTGCAAAGATGCATAATGCGCTTGAATTCATCTCTAGATAGGCAGGAACAGATGATATCCTTCGCCATGATGTCAAGTCGAGTGAACTTGCGAATATCATCTGCATTCGCCGTCTTGCATAGATCAGTCAGACCAATTTCAGTGACGGTCCACAGCTCGCTGTCCATTGCCATGAGGCGCTTCCTCATCATGGCCTTCCACTTGGGAAAATCATGACCGTCAAAGATAGGGCACGTCACTTTCTTCATACCTGCGGTCGACATAACTAAAACTCCAGGTGGTTAAACCAAAATCACATAGAACAAGGGAGTACCTTGCTCTGATACCAATTGAAAGTGCGTTATATCGACTAGAGGGGGTGAATAGGCGATTTTATGAATTCTTCATCGAGGAATTTGCGGTGAGGAAATTCCTTAGCGAAGAACTACTTGCAGCGGAATAAGTACTCGAAGTAAGCATAACAGAATACACGCATGGTCATCATGATGAAATGAAGACTAGCACAGAGTACGTAAAGCGTAATCACAGGATAACACAAGATGAAGACAAACAGATGAAGAAATTGGGCGAGGAAATTGAGAAAGTCTTGATCAAAGTCTTCAAACACAGATATGAACAAACACTCAACGAGAATGAGGAAATGAAAGGGTTGAGGAAATAGAACCGATTAGGTTGGTGAAGACAATGATTTGGTAGACCAGTTCCAACTGCTGTCTCGGTTATGCGTCTGGTTGGAGCGGCTGAGTATTTAAACTCGAGGACACACAGTCCCGGACACCCAGTCGCTGAGCACGCAGCTCGGGACACCAAGTCCTCACCGTATTCTCCTTGAACTAAGGTCACACAGACCTTGTCCAATCACTCGTGGTAAGTCTTGGCGACTTCCAAACCTTCACAGACTTGGTCACTCGGCGATCCACAATTCCTCTTGGATGCTCTAGACCATGACGCCTAACCGTCTGGAAGAAGCACAGTCTTCAAAGGTAACAAGCGTCGGATCCACGCAGGATCAATTTCTTGATGATGCTCAATCACTTTGGGTTTATAGGGTTTGGTTTTGGGGTTTTCCTCACTTGATGATTTTCGCTCAAAGTCCTCGGAGGATGGGTTGCTCTCAAATGACAAGTGTCAAGTTTCTCTCGGAGCAGCCAACCAGCTAGTGGTTGTAGGGGCAGCTATTTATAGCCTAGGGAGCAGCCCGACATGATAAGACATAAATGCCCTTCAATGATATGACCGTTAGGTGGATAAGATATTTTGGGACAGGTGGCCAAGAAGACACAAGCAATGGTCGGAAATTTGAATATCAAATTCCTCGGGGCTATCATGTTCCTCCTTTGTAGGCAATCCAAGACTGGCGAATTCCTAACTCCTCGGTCGAACAAATTCCTCGTGACGGAAGAACTCCGTCTCATCCTTTGAAGAAATTGACTGAAGCTGTATGAGATTTCAAAGGCTTCACTCGAAGGGATTGGTAGGTGTAGGATTTTGAGTTGAGCATCACATGGAAATTTTTCCTTAGTATTTCCTCGACCCCTTTAACGATGCGGTGTTTCCTATGACTCAAGAAAGAGAAAATGAAACTACGAAAACAAAAGTCTTCACGCTTCATGTTCCTCAAATGAATACCAAGTCTTCAAGGTCACACCAATTTCTTCACTTTCAAAGTCTTGTAAAGTCTTCGAATATCAAAGTCTTGATTGAAGAACTTCATTTTTAGGGGTCGACTTTCTCTGTAAATATCAAACTCCTCATAGACTTATAGACCTGTGTACACTCACAAACGCATTAGTTCCTTAACCTATAAGTCTTCAATCCACCAAAATCACTAAGGGGCACTAGATGCACTTACAGTGTCTAGCTTGTATTGCTTCCAATTTGGTTAAATTGCATCTTCTTACTTTACACATTATACCTTTGATAATGACATGCCTTCCTGTTTTTGATACATACTACATATGTCTATTAACCATGTTCATACATCAAACTAATGCTCTTTTGTATCCCTCGTCAATCACTTATGATGAGACAGTCACCCGGGTGGGTTACTGTGAGACGCCCTACTCGTTTAAAGAATGCAGTGTCATCCTCCCCACATGATTCTCAAGAAACAGCAAGGCTAGATGAACATAGTCAACGTAGCTCTCTAGTTGATCACCGCAATTCCCCCACACCACCATCTCGGTGCTTTCTCTTACTTGGCGAGTGTGATATATGGTTGCATGTTGCATATGGTGTCTACCTTGTAATGCTTCTAATTAGGGTAAATCGCATACGCTTAGTTAACACATTATACCTGTGAATATGGCATGCCTTCCTGTTTTTGGTACATACTACGTCTTTCTATTAACCATGTTCTTACATCAAACTACTTCTCTTGTGTATCCCTCATCAATGCTCCTAATTTGTTAAATTGCATCTCCTTAGCTTACACATTATACATGTGAATATGACACGCCTTCTGTTTTTGGTACATACTACATACGCCTATCACACCATGTTCTTACATCAAACTCTGTTCTTGTGTATCCTGCGTCTATCGCTTATGATGAGACAGATCCATGCAGCGTGGGTTAATATGAGGCCTAATACTCTTATAAAGAATGCAATTTCATCCTCTCCACATGATTCTCAAGAAACAGCAAGCCTAAATGAAGATATTGAGCGTTGCTCTGTGCACTGAAGACAACACTTCCCTACACCACCATCACAGTGCTTGCTCCAACTTCAGCGATGTGACATGTGGTTGCATGTTGCATCTGGTGTCTAGCTTGTAATGCTTCTAAATAGGGTAAATTGCATCCGCATAGTTTACACATTATACTGTGAATATGACATGCCTTCCTATTTTTGGTACACACTACATCTATGTGTTAACCTTGTTCTTACATGAAACTACCTCTCTTACGTATCCTGCATCAATTACTTACGATGAGTCACCTTTATTAGTTGCATATTGCATATTGTTTCTAACTTTGTTGCCATGTATTGCTTCTAATTTGGTCAAATACATTTGTTAGGGCACCCTTTTAATTTAGCGAGTGATATTGGTTTCATCTTTCATATGGTTTCTAGCTTGCATCGATTCTAACAAGTTCAAGCACCTTGTGCTTAGTTTACACTTTATACATCATACATATCAATATGTCACGCCGTCCTGTTTTTCATACATATTCCATCCACCTATCATGCGGCTGCCTTACATGAAAGTAGTGTTAAATCGGTATCATGCATCAATAAGTTACGAAGAGCAAATTTTATTCCTTTTTCTTGTGGGTTTGACTTGACAAGGCAAAATCAAGAAAGAGGAAGGAAAAAAATAAGGAAGGCGATGATGGTGGTCCTCTGCTGACAACGTAAGCGAGCATCATGCCGATTCTCCTTGTCTTGATAGTGCATTACATGGTCCAAGTCTCCGCTCCCTACTCCACCATCCAAGGTGCTTGCTCTAACTTGGCGATGTGATATCTGGTTGCATGTTGCATATGGTGTCTAGCTTCGTATTGCTCCTAATTAGTGTAAACTGCATCTGCTTAGCTTACACATGATACATGTGAATATGACACGCTTTCCTGTTTTTGGTACATACTATATCATCTATCACAACATGTTCTTACATGAAACTACTCTTCTTGTGTATCCTGCATCAGTCACTTATGATGGGACACCTTTAAGTTAGCGATGTGATATTGGTTTGCGTCTTGAATATGGTTTCTAGCATGTATTGCTTCTAGTTTGATGAGCACGCCACCTATGGCGAGACAATTTTAACTTGGCGAGTGATATTGATTGAACCTTCCATATGGTGTCTTGCGGTGTTGCTAATTTGTTGAAGTGCCTTACGCTTAGTTACCACATCATAGGTGTGAATATGTCAAGCCGTCCATTTTTTCGTACCTATTCCATCCTCATATCATGACTTTGCCTTTCATCGAGTAGTGTTCGTCGGTATCATGCATGAATGAGTTACGAAGAAGCGAATGATATTCCTTTTCTTGTCGGTATGACCTCACAATGCAAAATCAATAAAGCTGAAGGAAATTGGCAAGACATTGGATGATGGTGGTCCTTAGAAGCAAGCAAAGCGGAGGTTCTCTCTGATTCTACTCCGCCATCCTCCCAACAAGATTCGCAAGACAACGCAAGGCTAGGCAGTCAACGTAGCTGTGTAGATGATGAGCACATCTCCCTACTCCACCATCACAGTGCTTGCTCTAACTTGGCACTATTATATGTGGTTCCATGTTGCGTATGATGTCTAGCTTGTATTGCATCTGCGTAGCTTACAACTTATACCTGCAGCGATCACTTACCCATAAGACACATTTAACTTGGGACTGTGATGTAGGTTGCATCTTGCATTGTCTTCTAGCTTGTCTTGCTTCTAATTTCTTGAAATGGCACTTCTGACGAGACACTTTTTACACGATAGAGTGATATTGGTTGCATGTTCATATGGTGCCTAGCTTTCTTTTCTTCTAATTTTGTTGAAATGCCTTCCGCCATTGTTTTTCATACATATTCCATCCTCCTATAAATGCGTGTGAATATGAAACGCTGTCTTTTTGTATATATTCCATCCTCTGCGCTTGCCTTACATCAAAGTAGTGTTAAATACGTATCATGCATCAACCAGTTATGCAGAGCTAATTTTATTCATCTTCTTTTGGTTTTGACTTCATAAGGAGTTAGGGGATGTTGGTGGTACTCCGTACCGACGCATACAGAGACTCTCTAGATTTGCCACTTGCTCATCGCTAATGAAGTTGAAGTACCAAGTCTACATGATGAGTTCAACTCCGCACTCCACCATCGCAGTGCTTGCTCTAAGTTGTGATGTGATAATTGGTTTCATGTTGCATATGTTTTCTAGCATGTATTTCTTCTATTTTATTAAATTGCACCTGCTGAGTTTATCGTTATACATGTGCATATGACATGGCTTTACGTGTCTAGAATACATTGCATCTATCTATCATACCATGTTCTTACATCAAAGTCTTGATGTTGTGTATCCGCATCGGTAACTCATGATTGGATGCTTTTAACATGGCGGTTTGATAGTGGTTGCATCATGCATTGATTTCTACATTGTCTTGCTTCTAATTTTTGAATTGCCACTTATGACAAGACACTTTTAACTTGGCGAGTAATATTGGTTGCATCTTTCATATGGTGTCTAGCTTGCATTACTTCTATTTTCTTGAAAATCATACCTTAGTTTGCACATCGTAGCTGTGAATATGTCATGTCGTCTGTTTTTCTTACATATTCCATCCTCATACGGTTGTCTTACATCAAACTATTGCTTATGCGTATCATGCATCAATGAGTTACGAAGAGTAATTTTATTCTTTTGTGTTGTGGGTACAACTTGACATGGCAAAGTCAAAAAGAGCAAGGAAAATAATATAGTAGGGAGTCTTTGTTACTCGTCGGGTGAAGCGGAAAAGGCTCTGCCGTCGAGATTCTGCTGGTACTTATAGTGCGATAGAAGGTTCAAGTCCACCGCTAAATCTACAAACACAGTATCACTGCTCCACCAGCTGCAGCATCCGCTTCAAGCTGTACCGACATCTCAACGATTACTCGTTCGTTTGCTCCAAAAGCGGCGGTTCCCAAGCTGCCTTCACACCTAACACTACTTAGAAGCACTATTGACACAACAGGACTTGGCAAGATCAGATGAACCTCATGAGCATCAACACCAAGGCGGTACTGACCGAGTCAAGTTGCGATTGCATGCTCCTTTATATGTACTCTCATAGTTTGATGTACACTAACACTTTCCATATTCGTTGTTGAACTAGCACCACGGCATAGCGAAAGCAGACATCGAGGATAATGCTTGACAGATTAACAAAATCTAAAGGAGGAAGAATGTAGATCCATTTTGAGGCAGGTTTAAAAGGCCACGTGATGCTACATAGTCAGCCAAGTTAGTATCGAGCCAGCCGTTGCCGTTAGGTGTCATCGCGTATCCTCCCAAGCGTGGATCGATGCAGGAATGAGAAAGACAATACCAGTTTAACACCTTCCTTGACCATTTATCCGTAAGTATTGTTATTCATCACAATTAGTAATATTGTCTTTCTCTGTCCCATACTTTCTAGCTTCCTCCTAATAAGACTCACATTCTTTTTCAGCAGATGAGGTTCAAGTTGGATCCAAAGATGATGCAACTAAACAAGCATGCACTCATGTTTTCGATGCGCTTTCTGCGATAGTATCGGTACCACCTTAGAAAATCTCACTTTGAAGGCAAGGCTAACAATGAAATCGCCCAAACATCTCGATGGAATATATTACAGATGAAATTTGGATAGCCCTCGTTAAACACTGGTGCGATCCAAAGTATCGGGTAGGATATATGTATTTGATTAGACCACATATTGAACTTGTATTTATGTATGTGCCTTACAAGTGTATCTTCTTCTAGGCTAACTGTTTGAAGAACAAAACCAACCGTTCTAAAGTGAAATTCCAACGGACAACAGGATCTCGTAGCTATATTGCACTGCTGCGAGGCTCTTGTAAATAGCTGCTACTTCCTTCTTTTTTGTGCCATATTATCGTATCTATATTGACTTGTTCCAAATATAGCGGAAAGCCCGTGCGGACCAAAAGAACTGAACGGATGCGATGCAAATCTTCAAGGATTGCCACACCGGCAAGATGAAGGGCATGAGCACACCAGTTCAAGCCATTGTTGTAAGTCCTTACTCCTCCTGCCTTGAACTGATTGGTACTTGTGATGTGTTCATTTAACTACTTGGTTTGCAGCCAATGTCGATTACTCTGTTCACTTTTATACAGTTGTCTTAACGTATCATTTCACCTTACATGGTTTAAAAGAGATGAAGGATATTCTTTTGGTCTTGATCGTAATCTAGTTGTTATGTTCACGTGCGCACACAATGATAAAATAGCCTGTTTGTTTTATATACATTTGCATGATATGAATGATGTCATACTATGTTCATCCTACTTTAAACCATGTCTCTTTATCCTTAGATGTCAAAGAATGTGAGGAAATAGACAATACATTAGGCATGCTACATGGACATATGTTCGAAAGTGATTTTATTATGTAGTTGGCACTACAATACATGCTAATGTATTACGATGAGTTCACCAAAATAAGTTATGTATAAGCGTTTAACCTATTTTGTTTGTTTTGTCTCATTAGTAACTCCTTTGGTGCACTAATCTACAAGTTCAAACTTTCGAGGAAGCTATGGAACAAATGATTGAACAGCCACAACCACTTGAAGGTGGCGAGGCTACTACAGAGCAATGTGACCTCTAGCTGCGATCGTCGGTATCTCTCCACTAACATTGCAAAAAGAACCTTCTGTGTAATTCAGGTTGGTTGTCAAGGTAACCTCGTCCAAATCGCCTACTAAAAAAATCTTCCTGCTAGGCAGTGATATATCATGCTCGGACACAAGTCCAATCCCTAATGGGCGTTGTTTGGAAACAAGAATAGTGGTTGAGAAATGCCGTCAAGATATGAATGGTTTTGAAACCGGACTATCGGACATTAAACCGTTGTTGAAGAGCAATGGCGGAAAAAGGTGGAGATCGTCTTGCTCCATCAGATTCTACTGAAACATTAGCACTCAGGTCAAATGATCGTGCTTCTATACATCGATGGTGCTTTTATCTGGAAGGATGTAAACTTTATGCCAACAGGCCTTTTGTTGTATGATTGGACTTTATTTTGTTGTGATACAACATTTATGATGCTGCCACGGGCTGCAGTAATTATAGCGCTATTTTTGTATAGTGTAGGTTTATCTTAGTAATGTATTGGATGAAAGCTTCGTAGGAGCCCAACATGCCAACATTAATCGGGCCCATTCGATTGGGCTAAAAGCGATTCTGGGCGAAATTGGCATGTAGCCCACTAAAATATCTGGGCTTAAATTAGCATAAGATTTCAAATTTTTACGGTAGGCATGTGCCCATAGTGGGCCTTTTGAGCCTAAACATAATTTGGGCCCTCGGTAAAAGTAGGCCGTTTACGGTGTAAATATGTCGAGCCCATAAAAACATGGGCCTTTAATAGACCGAAAGTGAGATTGGGCCTGATTGTGCCAAATAACCCACTGGACTTAGCAGGCCGAAATGGTGGCCCATTTACCATGCGGATACTTGACAGGCCGAAATCCGGACGGGCCGTAAATGCGCCGACCTTATACACGGGCCTTTAACGGTAGGAACTTGATCGGGCTAGATTATCGTCATTTTATATGGGCGTTAATGGGCCCGATATGGCGTTGGGCCACATATGGCCCATGGTTTACGTCCGGTGTTAACGGGCTGAAAATGACAACAGGCGAAAGTGGGCCAAATCTATAGTGGGCCTCTAACGGGCGAATAGCGACATGGCCAAATATGACCCAAATCCTTCACGTTCGTTTATGGGCGAAAGTTTTGATGGCACGTAAATGAGCCCAAATGAAGCCGGACCTTTAACGGGCGGAAATACACGGGCCGTAATTGGCCCAATTACTTAGCGGATTGTTAACGGGCGAAGTGACCATGGGCGCATTGATGACAAGTTTAGACTAGGCCGTTGACGGGCGATTTGTGAAGAATGTTGGGCCTTTAGTGGGTCGGCCCATTATGGTCTGCGCAGAATCTTGTGGGCCTTTAATGGCCGGCCCATTGTGGTCTGCAAAATCTTGTGGGCCTTTATTTGGGTAGGCCCATTATGGTCCGCTAAATTTTGTGGGCCTTTAGTTGGGCGGCCCATTATGGTCCGCTAAATCTTATGGGCCTTGGTTGGGCGGCCCATTTAAACTTTGTGGGCCACTTACGGGCGGTCACGTGTCTACATGATGAGTTCAACTCCGCACTCCACCATCATGAGTGCTTGCTCTAAGTTGTGATGTGATAATTGGTTTCATGTTGCATATGTTTTCTAGCATGTATTTCTTCTATTTTTATTAAATTGCCTGAGTTTATCGTTATACATGTGCATATGACATGGCTTTACGTGTCTAGAATACGCGCATCTATCTATCATACCATGTTCTTACATCAAAGTCTTGATGTTGTGTATCCCCATCGGTAACTCATGATTGGATGCTTTTAACATGGCGGTTTGATAGTGGTTGCATCATGCATTGATTTCTACATTGTCTTGCTTCTAATTTTTGAATTGCCACTTATGACAAGACACTTTTAACTTGGCGAGTAATATTGGTTGCATCTTTCATATGGTGTCTAGCTTGCATTACTTCTATTTTCTTGAAAATCATACCTTAGTTTGCACATCGTAGCTGTGAATATGTCATGTCGTCTGTTTTTCTTACATATTCCATCCTCATACGGTTGTCTTACATCAAACTATTGCTTATGCGTATCATGCATCAATGAGTTACGAAGAGTAATTTTATTCTTTTGTGTTGTGGGTACAGCTTGACATGGCAAAGTCAAAAAAAGCAAGGAAAATAATATAGTAAAGTCTTTGTTACTCGTCGGGTGAAGCGGAAAAGGCTCTGCCGTCGAGATTCTCTTGGTACTTATAGTGCGATAGAAGGTTCAAGTCCACCGGCTAAATCTACAAACACAGTATCACCTGCTCCACCAGCTGCGACATCCGCTTCAATGTACCGACATCTCAACGATTACTCGTTCGTTTGCTCCAAAAGCGGCAGTTCCCAAGCTGCCTTCACCTAACACTACTTAGAAGCACTATTGACACAACAGGACTTGGCAAGATCAGATGAACCTCATGAGCATCAACACCAAGACGGTACCTGACCGAGTCAAGTTGCAGTTGCATGCTCCTTTATATGTACTCTCATAGTTTGATGTACACTAACACTTTCCATATTCGTTGTTGAACTAGCACCACGGCGCAAGCGGAAACAGACATCAGGGATAATGCTTGACAGATTAACAAAATCTAAAGGAGGAAGAATGTAGATCCATTTTGAGGCAGGTTTAAAAAGGCCACGTGATGCTACATAGTCAGCCAAGTTAGTATCAGAGCCAGCCGTTGCCGTTAGGTGTCATCGCGTATCCTCCCAAGCGTGGATCGATGCTGAGGAATGAGAAAGACAATACCAGTTTAACACCTTCCTTGACCATTTATACGTAAGTATTGTTATTCATCACAATTAGTAATATTGTCTTTCTCATCCCATACTTTCTAGCTTCCTCCTAATAAGACTCACATTCTTTTTCAGCAGATGAGGTTCAAGTTGGATCCAAAAGATGATGCAACTAAACAAGCATGCACTCATGTTTTTCGATGCCTTTCTGCGATAGTATCGGTACCACCTTAGAAAATCTCACTTTGAAGGCAAGGCTAACAATGAAATCGCCCAAACATCTCGATGGAATATATTACAGATGAAAGACTGGATAGCCCTCGTTAAACACTGAGTGCGATCCAAAGTATCGGGTAGGATATATGTATTTGATTAGACCACATATTGAACTTGTATTTATGTATGTGCCTTACAAGTGTATCTTCTTCTAGGCTAACTGTTTGAAGAACAAAACCAACCGTTCTAAAGTGAAATTCCAACAGACAACGGGATCTCGTAGCTATATTGCACTGCTGAGGCTCTTGTAAATAGCTGCTACTTCCTTCTTTTTTGTGCCATATTATCGTATCTATATTGACTTGTTCCAAATATAGCGGAAAGCCGTCGCGGACCAAAAGAACTGAACGGATGCGATGCAAATCTTCAAGGATTGCCACACCGGCAAGATGAAGGGCATGAGCACACCAGTTCAAGCCATTGTTGTAAGTCCTTACTCCTCCTGCCTTGAACTGATTGAGTGCTGTGATGTGTTCATTTAACTACTTGGTTTGCAGCCAATGTCGATTACTCTGTTCACTTTTATACAGTTGTCTTAACGTATCATTTCACCTTACATGGTTTAAAAGAGATGAAGGATATTCTTTTGGTCTTGATCGTAATCTAGTTGTTATGTTCACGTGCTTTACAATGATAAAATAGCCTGTTTGTTTTATATCTGTTTGCGCATGATATGAATGATGTCATACTATGTTCATCCTACTTTAAACCATGTCTCTTTATCCTTAGATGTCAAAGAATGTGAGGAAATAGACAATACATTAGGCATGCTACATGGACATATGTTCCGAAAGTGATTTTATTATGTAGTTGGCACTACAATACATGCTAATGTATTACAGTAGTTCGCCAAAATAAGTTATGTATAAACGTTTAACCTATTTTGTTTGTTTTTGTCTCATTAGTAACTCACTGGTGCACTAATCTACAAGTTCAAACTTTCAGGAAGCTATGGAACAAATGATTGAACAGCCACAACCACTTGAAGGTGACGAGGCTACTACAGGAGCAATGTGACCTCTAGCTGCAGTGCGTCAGTATCTCTCCACTAACATTGCAAAAAGAACCTTCCTGTGTAATTCTGGGTTGGTTGTCAAGGTAACCTCGTCCAAATCGCCTACTAAAAAAATCTTCCTGCTAGGCAGTGATATATCATGCTCGGACACAAGTCAATCCCTAATGGGCGTTGTTTGAAACAAGAATAGTGGTTGAGAAATGCCGTCAAGATATGAATGGTTTTGAAACCGGACTATCGGACATTAAACCGTTGTTGAAGAGCAATGGCGAGAAAAAGGTGGAGATCGTCTTTGCTCCATCAGATTCTGACTGAAACATTAGCACTTTCAGGTCAAATGATCGTGCTTCTATACATCGATGGTGCTTTTATCTGGAAGGACTGTAAACTTTATGCCAGCAGGCCTTTTGTTGTATGATTGGACTTTATTTTGTTGTGATACAACATTTATGATGCTGCCACAGCTGCAGATAATTATAGCGCTATTTTTGTATAGTGTAGGTTTATCTTAGTAATGTATTGGATGAAAGCTTCGTAGGAGCCCAACATGCCAACATTCGTCGGGCCCATTCGATTGGGCTAAAAGCGATTCTGGGCGAAATTGGCATGTAGCCCACTAAAAATATCTGGGCTTAAATTAGCATAAGATTTCAAATTTTTACGGTAGGCATGTGCCCATAGTGGGCCTTTTGAGCCTAAACATAATTTGGGCCCTCGGTAAAAGTAGGCCGTTCTGGTGTAAATATATCGAGCCCATAAAAACATGGGCCTTTAATAGACCGAAAGTGAGATTGGGCCTGATTGTGCCAAATAACCCTTGGACTTAGCGGGCGAAATGGTGGCCCATTTACCATGCGGATACTTGACGGGCGAAATCCGGACGGGCCGTAAATCGCCGACCTTATACGGGCCTTTAACGGGCGGAACGGTCGGGCTAGATTATCGTCATTTTATATGGGCCGTTAATGGGCCGATATGGCGTTGGGCCACATATGGCCCATGGTTTACGTCCGTGTTAACGGGCTGAAAATGACAACAGGCGAAAGTGGGCCAAATCTATAGTGGGCCTCTAACGGGCGAATAGCGGAACATGGCCAAATATGACCCAAATCCTTCACGTTCGTTTATGGGCGAAAGTTTTGATGGCACGTAAATGGGCCCAAATGAAGCCGGACCTTTAACGGGCGGAAATACCGGGCCGTAATTGGCCCAATTACTTAGCGGATTGTTAACGGGCGAAGTGACCATGGGCGCATTGATGACAAGTTTAGACTAGGCGTTGGCGGGCGATTTGTGAAGAATGTTGGGCCTTTAGTGGGTCGACCCATTATGGTCTGAGAATCTTGTGGGCCTTTAGTGAGCGGCCCATTGTGGTCTGCAAAATCTTGTGGGCCTTAATTTGGGTAGGCCCATTATGGTCCGCTAAATTTTGTGGGCCTTTAGTGGGCCGCCCATTATGGTCCGCTAAATCTTATGGGCCTTGGTTGGGCGGCCCATTTAAACTTTGTGGGCCACTTACGGGCGGTCCACGTGTCAACATATCATAGGCCCATCTCGACCGTTGGATGAGTGACACTGTGCCAGCGGGTGACCGTGGATCCGTCGACCAATGAGAATTTTACGTGGAAAATCGGCATTGGTCGTGGTACATTACGAGTTAACGGATCCAAAATCCGACCCGATAAGCTTAACGGCGTTCCGTTACGGTGGATGCCGCGTGTCGGTCACCCTTGGCGAAAGCATACGTGGCGGGATTTATCGTCATGGAAGTGGACACTTCCGTGATGATAATTTTGGTAATGTCATGGAACACTTCTCGACAAACACGGTATGACTATCTTGATTACATCATAAATTTGTCATGGATGTACATGCATGACAAAAAACGCGACCTACTGTGACAAACATGTATCATCACGGAAGTGTTTTTTTTGTAGTGTACGTACGTACTAGGAGTACTAGTGTTAAAAAAGAAAGGCGGGGTTTTCCTTCGCGGGATTAATCGATACAAATCCTCGTTTGACATGTCAATTAATGCGTATTTTTTCTCCAAAGCCCAAAGAGCTAACCATCTAACTCCTCATCGCATAGATTAATGCAGCGCCATGCAAACCAACCTTCTCACTTCCGCATGCATGCAAGGGTATATTAATGTCCTTGGTTGCTACTATGAGGCACACCCCATCAATTTTGCCTCGATTAGTGTTAGTGGCCTTTTGCAAATTGTAATTTTGATATACTAGCCTTGTGTACAAAAAATGGAGATAGTAACTATTTGACTTCCTTCCCCATTGCGGTGACGTTGATGATATCTCGAACGTTGTGGTTTGGCGAAGTGCGTTCGACGGAGAACACCATTGAGGGAGACCATGGTAAGTCGTTCGCAAGTTCTGCCTGCTAGCCGAGACAACTGCCTTATTTACATCCAGGAAGTCCGTTGAACCAAAGGACGCGTAAATGTACTAGTAATACTAGTTAACAATAGTGTCGTCCGTCCAGCTTAGTGCGGTGAGGTGGTTTCTCGAAGAAGACGATGAAGAAGCAGAGTCAGTGAAGAGTGAAATGAAGGTTGCTTCGTCCGTGCTTTGTGATTTGACGCCTCACTGCTTTGTGATTTGTGATAGAAGGGACATGGGAGTAGACTCTGTGCTCTATACTATACATGCGTCCAAGCACGGGAGAAAGAGGAGAGCGTTGCATTTTCTATTCCTTCAATCAATCAATCGAGGAGCTTTGGTTCCATCTTTTGGCTTTGGCAGCGCCGTCCACAATGGTTCCCATCGATGCCAAAAGCTATTTTCCCATTTGGCTACACATTGTGGATGTCCTTAACCGTACCACTTGGTTTTGCTCCTGTGTGCTATCTATACAGATCTCAATTATATTGATCTAAAAAATTATAGAATCAAGATTACTAAAACCGAGATGATTTTGCCGCGCGGATGGCAGGGGAGGTTTCTTATTTTTAAAGTACGTTGGCCTGGCGGTTTGCTAACATGCAGTCCACGTGTCGATGCTTTACCAAGCGATCCACGTCCCACATGAGGCGAACAACAACGAAGCAACCGTAGTTAACTTGAAGAAGATGAGGAGAAGTGAATTCAGCAGAGTGAAATGATGGTTGCTTCATCCCTCAACTTATTTTTTAGCATTATTACTTCATCCCTCCAACTTAAGCTGCGGGAAAGGTGTAGCTTTGTGATTTGACGCCTCATTGCTCATTACTACGCCGGCGCCATGGTAGGGTGCTTCACCGTCTTTGCTCTGCCTTTGTATTCGGTATGTACGTGGACCGGTAGCTTGATGTCCCACATGTCGGTGAAAGGGACTAGAAGATTTATGAAAGTGAGCGCTCCACTCTTAAGATGGAGGAGTACACGAAACGGCGGCCCAGTGAACTGTTAGTTTTACTGTATAGTACTATAGTACTATAGTTTTATGTTTCTCACGATCCATCGATACAAACCCGATTAAACAGGTAAGGGCGGGATTTTTCCCGGGCGTTAGATGATAATGGCCATACATTTCAGAGGCAATTTTAATGTATGCAAATTGAATAATTAAGTAACAATACGATATCTAGTAAAACTAAAAACACATATGATTTATTGTGTTAGAGTGTGGTAGTAGTGCTGTATTGCATAGTTGTTAGATGTAACATGCAAGAACATGTAGAGATGTAGTTTTGGAAGGCCTCTGAGAGAGAAAAGCGCCATCACGGTCACGGACTTGAGAATCGCTCATTACGGTCACTATATCGTTTTGCGGTGATTATCTGATCCTTGCTCACCATTTAGCATCGGATTGCACTCTGTTGACCGGCCAAATAGTCTGCGTGGCACCATGTTGACTAGTTAAATTGACCACATTCCTTGTGGGTCCCACCTGTCAGTTCGCATAGGAAAAAGAACAAATAAACACAAGTTTCTGTGGTAGCGACAAGACTCCAACCCGTCTTGAGGAACCACCTGGTTGTGTATGTGTCTGTCGGGGCCTAATGTGTGCGCATGCACGTGTAGGTTGAACACTTGAGTGTGAGAGTGTGTGTTGGTCGTGTCGTGTGTGCATGCATGTGTGCGTGTGTGCATGTGAGTTTTGCGTGCGTGCGTGGCTGTGTGTGTACGTGTGAGTGTTGCGTGCGTGCGTGGCTACATGTGTTCATGTGAGTGTTGCGTGCATGTAGTTCGTGTGGATGTGTGCATGTGTGTACAATCACCACACCAGCTCCTGTGTGTTAAAACAGACGGCTCAGCATACCAATACAAGGCCACCTTGTCCGCTGTGCCCGCGGTCATGACTTCGAACCACCGTCCAATATTTTTTTTTCGTTTTTTTTCATTCTTACTAGCAAGATGCCCGTGCGTTGCACGTAACATCAAGATGCATTTGTATGACTAGTTTATCTTGTGAGAGAAAAGGATGAACGAGGGAAGGCCTTATTTGCAAATGTGGAGAGGTGTGTGGGTACCCTTTTGCAAAATTGCCATAGTTTCCTTCCTATCCGTCAGATATAAATTGGACGACCTATATTACAGGATGGCAGGCACACCATCATCACCAACTCTGTTTTTCATAAGAGTGTAGAGTAGTTATAGGCCGACGGGTGGGACCAATGGTAGTGAGATGATGTGATGCAACACTAGAGGTTCCATGTGGAGCGTTTAACTGGTCAACTAGTTGTGTCTTGAGCAAATACAGAGCTATACGGTGAGCCCGTGACTGTATAATAACTACAAAACGTAAATGGTGACCATAATGAGTGGAATCTGAAGTCCAATGTATGCACTGTGCTTTCGCTGCAAATACAATGATCGTCATTGTATATATCGCGAGAGAAAGACGAAACATGCATGAATGTGCTGGGGGCATACTTTTAGAGGAACTGGAGATAGTTTGTGTGCGTACGTGAAAGGGGCGTATAGGGGGTGTATGCGATGGAGATAGAGATGCTCTTCGTTTCTCTTTATTATGACTAACTTTATATATAGTATAAAAATATAAAAATTCACAGTGCGGAATAAATATCATTGTGGGCACCATGCAATGCAAATTAACATTCATAGTCCTCCATATAACTTTGTAATGTTGTATATATGTAGAAACTATAAAATATTTTTTTGGCCACACTTTATTCAAAAGGAATGTTGTATGCGAAATAAACATGAAGAGAAGGCTTTTTAGATCAATGGGGTACGTGATGTAACATGTGTGAATGTGTAGTTGATGTATTTGGCAGGTCCTAGAGAGGTATGTGTTTGTATTACGTATTCGAGAGAGGCATGGATAGAGGGGCCGGCGGGCGGGAGAGAGATAGCACGACAAATGAGAGAGGTCTAGAGAGGGAGAGACGAATATGATGTCACGGAGAGAGATTCCCTTGAGTGTGTATATGCAAGGGGGAGGGGATAAAGGCACGAGGAGAATTTTTTGTGTGGTGTCTGTGTTGGTATGTGTGGGTGTGAGAAGATACTTGAGACACAGGGGCGGAGGGTGTGTCACCGCGTGAGGTCCCGTGGGCCGAGGTGAGGCCCTTGGTTCAGTTCCATCCTGCGCCACATTGGTCTGCCCGTGACGCATTTAGGGAGACCCATGGATGACTAGTCGTACAAGACAAAGATAGCAGAATCGTGAAGGACTCTGTTCCACTAACAAAGCCGGCTAGAATTTGTAACCCTAGGTCCATGGACTAAGGTAACCCCTTATCTCTGATATTACTATTCATCCAACCTAACTTTAAGGGGCATCCTACATAATGCTCTGCCAGAATCAAACTCGTCGATTAGGAAGAGAGGTGTGAGACAATACGTGAGAGACAGGCCTAAAGATAATGTGCGTATAGGAGACACGTAGGCAGGTCTCTGGATATAGAAATGGGTTGATGGGGATTGTGCGTGTGTATGCTTGTGAGAGGAAGATTGCTTGTGATAAAGGTTAGTCAAACCAGCCGTATGGTTATGAGAGGGAGAGAGGGTTATATCGAGAGCATGTTTGCGAGAAAGACACCTCGGGAGAGAGTGTGTGAGCATGTGTGAGAGACCACCGATGGAGAGTGAAACTACATGTAAAAGACTGATGTACACATTGATTAAAGATATAAATTGTATCCAAATATTAGGATGGGATCATGATATTTTCAATTCGCGTAAGGAACGGTCATTGATCCATCACACATCTAGATTATATCAAATTTGAGCATGTCTATGTTATTATTCGACATAATTGATCCACATAGTTAGTATTTTGAACTCTAGACAATGCATCGCTTTAGCAATCGAATATAATCGTGAGTATAGTTCATGTTGTGTGTGTAAAGCACATTATACATACGGAAGTTACACAATGAACATTATAAATAGCTAGCTATGAACTAGCATACATTTTAATTCAACTTAAGGTGGTTTCAAAATTTCGAATTCAACATGAAGTCCATTCAATTATTTGAATTCGATATCATGGCATTTGTAAATCATACCTAAATTATGGGGCACCATCTTTGCTCTGCTTTTGTACATAATAGCATATATAGTAGTGTACAAAACAGATTCAAATTTAGCTCCTCCATTCCAAAATAATAGTAGTTATAGGATTTGCAAGTGTCAAAATTCCAAAAAGAAGTAGATAATTTAATGAGGTTTTCAAACATACAAGGTAAAATTTAATGTTGTCTATTTAGGTCAATCCTCAAAGTTCAAGAGTACTCTAAACGTGAATGGTTATGTTTCAAAATTTAGAACGAAGCGCCAAAAGGGCCTCTACTCGCCCGAAACCGCGTGAGACCAATGTTTGGTAGTAGAAGGAAATTACTTTTCTAACTCCGACCCGTGAAACCTACCGGCCCGACGTCCAAAGGTCTAAACCGGGGTAGGTTTGTAGCTTCATCTAGACGCCACGCAACTGCCTCCGAAAAACATTCATACACAATGGTCGCCTAAGCACACATGTGCGCAACGGAAATCTCTCTCGCCCACTATTTGGGACACCTGGGATTACCATCCTACCCCCAACCCGCAGTAGGTCCAAATTTAAAAGGGGGGCAAAGTTTGTACTTTCCTCGAATTTCAAACAAGCGCGTCCCATCTGTTCAAAAAAGCCAAAAACAAGCGCGTCCCAGACCAAAACATGGTTCTCCCACAACTCCCCCCCTGTCTGATTCCCCATTCATACTCCGTGGGCACCAAAACTACCTCTCCACCAGCCGCGAAACCCCGGTGTCCTCTGTCCGCCACCCCATCCCACCCATCAACTGCCGCCCTCCTCCATCACGCCGGAGCCGATACCCCGACGTTGTCGTCCACCGCAACCTCAACCGCAACGACCTCCATGGCTAGTAGTTAAAGCCGAGGCTGAGCTGTCCGTACCCGAGCCAGTTCAACCACGCTGTCCTGCGCCTCACCGCTGCCGCTCCAACTTTGCCACCGTCCACCGCACCGTAGTTGTTCCTTCTACGCTGTCCTTCGCAACCGCGGATCTGCTTCCCCTCCACTGACATACGGCCATGGCAACACAGTCAACGATTTGGCCATGGGTTCATCCAAGGCTGCACCATCCTCCAAAACATCGGTTCCCCCGGCAAAAATAAGAAAATCACTGCGACATATGAAGGACACAACACTGGCAACCAGAAATGGTACTCCTCTTCCCTTATTCCTGCGAATCTTATGTGTCTGCTTGCACGGTATTCATCCCACATAAGACACTAGTTGACCGCTTCTTCTTGATACTAGATGTTCCTAGTAACTCGCGATGCACAAGGTTTCTCCTCATATACTATTTCACCTTAGCTAGAGGTATGTCGCCCCCCTGGATTTCAATTCCTGGTCAGTTAATTCCCAATTAACGGAAGCATTCCCCGGCATGTTCTGATGGCTCTCTCCATGATTGAAGAGTGGGTGGAGAGTATTTATAGCCTCCACACAAAATCTAACCGTTACATACAATTTACCAAACTCGGTGGGACCGAATCAGAAAACTCGGTCAAAACGATTCAGTTCAAAATGTGAACGTTAGGATTTTCGGTGGGAACGACATGTCAACTCGGTGGGACCGATTTCATAAGGGTTAGGGCATAACGTAATCTCAGTGAGACCGATTACACAAACTCGGTGGGACCGATTTTGGTAATAAGCAAACAGAGAGTTGGTTAGGCAAACTCGGTGGGACCAATTCGCTCATTTTGGTTGGACCGAAACGTTACGAAGGGGAAACAGAGAGTTTGCATTGAACTCGGTGGGATCGATCACTCATCTCGGTTAGACCGAATTGTTACGAAGGGAAACAGAGAGTTTGCAATCCCATATTGGTGAGACCGAGATCCCTATCGGTGAGACCGAAGTGACTAGGGTTTGTGGCAATGGCTATGTCAACAGAACTCGGTGGCGCCAGATAGAAAGTTTCGGCAGGGCCGAGTTTGACTTTTGGTTTGGGACATATGTGGATGTGAGAAAGTGGTTGAGGATTTTGGAGCATATCACTAAGCATTTTGAGCAAGAACCTCATTAAGCAACACCTCATCCCCTTTTAATAGTATTGGCTTTTCCTATGGACTCAATGTGATCTTGGATCACTAAAAGTAAAATGTAGAGTCTTGAGCTTGAGCCAACATGTGTCCTTAGCATTTTGAGGGGTCTACATTCCTAATTCATGCCATGCCAATCATTGAGATTTCCTGAAATATTTATCTTGAGATAGCATTAGCTCAATGAGCTATATGTTGTTAGTAATTACCAAAACCACCCAAGGATAGTTGCACTTTCAATCTCCCCCTTTTTGGTAATTGATGACAACATATAGATCAAAGCTTCGACAAATGATAATAAGATTGAAATACATTGTCGCTTTGAGAAGTATGTGATAAGCAAGAGCTCCCCCTAAATTTGTGCATTATTTAAAATTTGCTTTTGAATGCAAATGCACAATTGATTAGGATCATGGATCACTCTTCCATGTCACATACATCTTGGTGGAGCGCTCAAAATGATAAACATTAAAAAACATGCACTCATCACCAAATAAAGTGAATGATCATATAGAGATATAAAAGATAGTATCATCCAAGCAAGCATTAAAGTAGCATATGATCAATCACACAAGTATCTCACACAAGGACATAAAGTATCTCACACAGGCACACAATAAAAAGTTCAACCAAAAGCAGAAGAAGCGAAACACTCTCTCGAAGCCTATGATCTATGCATATTTCTCCCCCTTTGGCAACAAGTTACCAAAAAGTTCAAATATGCATAGTGCTATGCGTCTCTCAGGCTTGGTCTTCGGGAGGTGGTGTAGAGAGAACTCCAAGGACGAAAGCATCAGTTGATGTAGTTGGAGCTTGTTGAGTGGCTGCTGGAGGTGGCACTACAAAAAAATACACTTCCGTCATGGTACGTGTTTGTCACGATGGAGTCGCGTTTTTGTCATGCATGTACATCCATGACGATTTTATATGAGAATCAAGATAGTCATACATGTGCTGTCATAGAAGTGTTCCATGACATTACCAAAATTATCATCACGAAGTGTCCACTTCCATGACGATAAATCGCGCGTCCGAAGTGCTTTCGTCAAGGGTGACCAACACGTGGCATCCACCGTAACGAACGCCGTTAAGCTATCGGGTCGGTTTTGGACCCGATAACCCGATTAACAACCGGGACCAATGGGAAATTTCCGTGTAAAATTCTGATTGGCGGAGGAACACTGTCACTCATCGATGGGCGGATGTCGCCCGTCCATTGGAGGATACATGCCTACGATATGCCGACACGTGGCTGGGACCAACAGAGGCCCATATAGGTTTAAAAGGCCGGCCCAGTCAAAGGCCCATAGTACTTACTCAGGTACTACTGGGCCAGCCCAATAACGGCCTGCTTAATAAAGGCCCATTTACGGCCCGAAGCCAGATCTGGCCCATTAATTGTTCGCCGAATATTTGGGCCATTTACGGCCCGAAGCCAGATCTATCCTGTTAATTGTTCGCCGAATATTTGGGCCCAATAATAGCCCAGTGACTTTCGGCCTGTTAGAGGCCCGATCTAGACATGGGCCCATTTCAGCTCGGTGTGACTTTCGGCCTGGGAATGGCCCATGCTGCCCATGGGCCATATATGCTTCGATGGGACATCGGGCCCACTAACGGCCCGTCATAAAGGTGGCAACAGGTAAGCCCAACGTGACTTTGGGCCTGTTAAAGGCCGGTCGCATAATTCGGCCCGTTGATGTCAATATTAAGCTTTCGGCCTCTTAAAGGCCCATGATATCAATGGGCCAACTAAGGCCCGAGATATGTTTCGGCACAGTAGCGCCAGTGATATAAGCGGGCCAAAAAGGCCCGATCTATATTTCACCTCTTTGAAGGCCCGTCGTCGACTAGTGAAAATTGAGGCCTAACATGCATCTCGGCCTGCTAAAGGCCCATGGTTTCATCTGGGCCGTAACAGGCCAGAACAATATTCAGCCTGTTAATGGCCCAACGGTACGTGGGCCAAACTAAGCGCTGGGTCCACAAAAGGCCCAACTAAAATATAGACCGGTGTAAGTTGTGGGCTGATACGTCTCCAACGTATCTATAATTTTTGATTGCTCCATGCTATATTATCTACTATTTTGGACAATATTGGGCTTTATTATCCACTTTTATATTATTTTTGGGACTAACCTATTAACCGGAAGCCCAGCCCAGAATTGCTGTTTTTTTTTTGCCTATTTCAGAGTTTCACAGAAAAAGAATGTCAAGCGGAGTCCAAGCGGAATGAAACCTTCGTGGCGTGATTTTGGAGCGAACATGATCCAGAGACTTGGACCCTATGTAAGTGAAGCTTCGAGGAGGCCACGAGGTGAGGCGCACCCCCAGGGCGCCCTCCACCCTCGTGGGCCCCTGTTGCTCCACCGATGTACTTCTTCCTCCTATATATACCTCGTACCCCCAAGCGATCGAATCGGGCCAAAACCTAATTCCACCGCCGCAACCTTCTGTGCCCACGAGATCCCATCTTGGGGCCTGTTCCGGAGCTCCGCCGGAGGGGGCATCCATCACGGAGGGCTTCTACATCAACACCTAAGCCTCTCCGATGAAGTGTGAGTAGTTTACCTCAGACCTTCGGGTCCATAGTTATTAGCTAGATGCCTTCTTCTCTCTTTTTAGATCTCAATACAATGTTCTCCCCCTCTCTCGTGGAGATCTATTCGATGTAATCTTCTTTTTGCGGTGTGTTTGTTGAGACCGATGAATTGTGGGTTTATGATCAAGTTTATCTATGAAAAATATTTGAATCTTCTCTGAATTCTTTTATGTATGATTGGTTATCTTTGCAAGTCTCTTCGAATTGTCAGTTTGGTTTGGCCTACTAGATTGATCTTTCTTGCAATGGGAGAAGTGCTTAGCTTTGGGTTCAATCTTGCGGTGTCCTTTCCCAGTGACAGTAGGAGCAGCAAGGCACGTATTGTATTGTTGCCATCGAGGATATCTAGATGGGGTTTTTTCATATTGCATGAATTTATCCCTCTACATCATGTCATCTTGCTTAAGGCGTTACTCTGTTTTCATGAACTTAATACTCTAGGTGCATCTTTGGATAGCGGTCGATGAGTGGAGTAATAGAAGTAGATGCGAGGCGAGAGTCGGTCTACTTGTCTCGGACGTGATGCCTATATACATGATCATACCTAGATATTCTCATAACTATGCTCAATTCATCAATTGCTCAACATGAATTCGTTCACCCACCGTAAAATACTTATGCTCTTGAGAGAAGCCACTAGTGAAACCTATGGCCCCTGGGTCTATCTTCATCATATTAATCTTCCAACACTTAGTTATTTCCTTTGCTTTTTTACTTTGCTTTTATTTACTTTGTATCTTTATCATAAAAATACCAAAAATATTAGCCTATCATATCTATCAGATCTCACTCTCGTAAGTGACCGTGAAGGGATTGACAACCCCTTATCACGTTGGTTGCGAGGTTTTATTTGTTTTGTGTAGGTGCGAGGGACTCATGCGTAGCCTCCTCTTGGATTGATACCTTGGTTCTCAAAACTGAGGGAAATACTTACGCTACTTTGCTGCATCACCCTTTACTCTTCAAGGGAAAACCAACGCAGTGCTCAAGAGGTAGCAAGAAGGATTTACGGTGCCGTTGCGGGGAGGTCTCATAAAAGTCAACATACCAAGTACCCATCACAATCCCTTATCTCCGCATTACATTATTTGCCATTTGCCTCTCGTTTTCCTCTCCCCCACTTCACCCTTGCCGTTTTATTCGCCCTTTTTCCGTTCGTCTTTTCGTTTGCCTTGATGTCTTACTTGGCTCGTTTGCTCATTTGGTTGAAATAGTTGAGTATTTATTCCTAAACAGAGAAGCTAAGATCTATGGATCCTCATCCGCTTGCCAATCTTTTTAAGGATCCAATTATGATGAACCAATTCCTAGTGATTTGGGTGCACTAGATTATCTTTATAAGGTTTTGCTTGAAATCCGTGAATCTGAAAATTGTGATGAAGTTCTTTATGAAGTGATTCATGATAGATCTTTGAATAAAAAGCATGATTGCAATGATGCTACTATAAATTCTCTTGGTGTCAATTGTGCTAATAATATGCAAAACCCTAAGCTTGGGGATGCTAGTTTTGCTATGTCTACTACTTGTTGCAATGATCATGATTGGGGTGATTCTTCTTTTGATCTTGAAAATTTATTTGAGCCCCATGATGAATATGAGATTAATAATAGTGTTTGCAAAAATATTGAAACTGGGTTTGGAAGAGTGTCAACTTTAGATCCCACATATTTGGAGAACGTTCAATCTTATGAATTTTTTTATAAAAGTGGGGTTGGAGAGGTCATGACTTTAGTTAGTGTTAATCCCACTATCTTGGAAGAGTGTCAACTTTGCATGCATGTGGATCGTGTTGAGAATATGTTTTGTGATAGCTATATTGTTGAATTTGCTTATGATCCTATATGTAATTATTATGGGAGAGGAAAATATGGTTGTAGAAATTTTCATGTTACTAAATTACCTCTTTATGTTGAGATTGCTATTGTTTCTTTCCGCTTCCTTGCATATGCTAGTTTTTGCATGCCTTGATAATTTGTTTGCCTATAAGATGCCTATGCATAGGAAGTATGTTAGACTTAGATGTGTTTGTCACGTGTTTTATGATGCTCTCTTTGTGCTTCAATTCTTGTCTTTCTTGTGAGCATCATTGAAATCTCAATGCCTAGCTAAAAAGGCTTTAAAGAAAAGCGCTTGTTAGGACAACCCAATATTTATCCTTGCTGTTTAGAAATAAATATTTGTTCTAGCCTCTGATTAGATGTGTTTCTATGTTTTAATTAGTGTTTGTGCCAAGTTAAACCTATAGGATCTTACTGGATGATAGTTATTTGATCTTGCAGAAATTTCCAGAAACTTTCTGTTCACGAAAACAATTGTTAAAAATCACCAGAACGTGATAAAATAATGATTCCAATTGCTGCTGATCAATAAACAAATTTTCTAGGTCGTCCTATTTTTTCTGATGTTTTGGAGTTCCAGAAGTTTGCGTTAGTTACAGATTACTACAGACTGTTATGTTTTTGACAGATTCTGTTTTTCGTGTGTCGTTCGCTTATTTTGATGAACCTATGGCTAGTAAAATAGTTTATAAACCATAGAGAAATTGGAATAAATTAGGTTCAACACCAATATAAATAAAGAATGAGTTCATTATAGTACCTTGAAGTGGTCTTTTGTTTTCTTTCGCTAACGGAGCTCACGAGATTTTCTGTTGAGTTTTGTGTTGTTAAGTTTTCAAGTTTTGGGTGAAAGATTTTGATGGATTATGGAACAAGGAGTGGCAAGATCCTAAGCTTGGGGATGCCCATGGCACCCCCAAGATAATCTAAGGACACCAAAAAGCCAAAGCTTGGGGATGCCCCGGAAGGCATCCCTCTTTAAATCTACTTCCATCGGTAACTTTACTTGGAGCTATATTTTTATTCACCACATGATATGTGTTTTGCTTGGAGCGTCTTGTATGATTTGAGTCTTTGCTTTTTAGTTTACCACAATCATCCTTGCTGTACACACCTTTTGGTAGAGCCATACATGATTTGTAAATTATTAGAATACTCTATGTGCTTCACTTATATCTTTTGAGTTATATAGTTTTGCTCTAGTACTTCACTTATATCTTTTAGAGCACGGTGGTGGATTTGTTTTATAGAAACTATTGATCTCTCATGCTTCACTTAGATTATTTTGAGAGTCTTAAATAGCATGGTAATTTGCTTAAATAATCCTAATATGCTAGGTATTCAAGATTAGTAAAAACTTTCTTATGAGTGTGTTGAATACTAAGAGAAGTTTGATGCTTGATGATTGTTTTGAGATATGGAGGTAATAATATCAAAGTCGTTCTAGTTGAGTAGTTGTGAATTTGAGAAATGCTTGTGTTGAAGTTTGCAAGTCCCGTAGCATGCACGTATGGTAAACGTTATGTAACAAATTAGAAACATGATGTGTTCTATGATTGTCCTCCTTATGAGTGGCGGTCGGGAACGAGCGATGGTCTTTTCCTACCAATATATCCCCCTAGGAGCATGCGCGTATTGCTTGGTTTTTGATGACTTGTAGATTTTTGCAATAAGTATGTGAGTTCTTTATGACTAATGTTGAGTCCATGGATTATATGCACTCTCACCCTTCCATCATTGCTAGCCTCTTCGGTACCGTGCATTGCCCTTTCTCACATTGAGAGTTGGTGCAAACTTCGTCGGTGCATCCAAACCCCGTGATATGATACGCTCTTTCATACATAAACCTCCTTATATCTTCCTCAAAACAGCCACCATACCTACCTATTATGGCATTTCCATAGCCATTCCGCGATATATTGCCATGCAACTTTCCACCATTCCATTTATCATGACACGTTCATCATTGTCATATTTCTTAGCATGATCATGTAGTTGACATAGTATTTGTAGCAAAGCCACCCTTCATAATTCTTTCATACATGTCACTCTTGATTCATTGCATATCCCGGTACACCGCCGGAGGCATTCATATAGAGTCTTACTTTGTTCTAGTATCGAGTTGTAATCATTGAGTTGTAAATAAATAGAAGTGTGATGATCATCATTTTCTAGAGCATTGTCCCAAGTGAGGAAAAAAAAGAAAAAAAAAAGAGAAAGGCCGTAAAAAAAAGAGAAGGCCCAAAAAAAGAGAGAAAAAGAGAGAAGGGACAATGCTACTATCCTTTGCCACACTTGTGCTTCAAAGTAGCACCATAATCTTCATGATAGAGAGTCTCTTGTTTTGTCGCTTTCATATACTAGTGGGAATTTTTCATTATAGAACTTGTCTTGTATATTCCAACAATGGGCCTTCTCCAGTGCCCTAGGTCTTCGTGAGCAAGGAAGTTGGATGCACACCCACTTAGTTTCTTTTGTTGAGCTTTCATGCATTTATAGCTCTAGTGCATCCGTTGCATGGAAATCCCTACTCCTTGCATTAACATCAATTGATGGGCATCTCCATAGCTCATTGATTAGACTCGTTGATGTGAGACTTTCTCCTTTTTTGTCTTCTGCACATAACCCCCATCATCATATTCTATTCCACCCATAGTGTTATATCCATGGCTCATGCTCACGTATTGCGTGAAAGTTTATAAGTTTGAGATTACTAAAGTATGAAACAATTGCTTGGCTTGTCATCGGGGTTGTGCATGATGAGAGCATTCTTGTGTGACGAAAATGGAGCATGACTAAACTATATGATTTTGTAGGGATGAACTTTCTTTTGTCATGTTATTTTGAGAGGACATAATTGCTTAGTTAGTATGCTTGAAGTATTATTATTTTTATGTCAATATGAACTTTTATCTTGAATCTTTCGGATCTGAATATTCATACCACAATTAAGAAGAATTACATTGAAATTATGCCAAGTAGCACCCGCATCAAAAATTCTGTTTTATCATTTACCTACTCGAGGACAAGCAGGAATTAAGCTTGGGGATGCTTGATCGTCTCCAACGTATCTATAATTTTGATTGCTCATGCTATATTATCTACTGTTTTGGACAATATTGGGCTTTATTATCCACTTTTATATTATTTTGGGACTAACCTATTAACAGGAGGCCCAGCCGTAATTGCTTGTTTTTGCCTATTTGAGTTTCGAGAAAAAGAATATCAAGCGAGTCCAAGCGGAATGAAACCTTCGGGAGCGTGATTTTTGGAACGAACATGATCCAGGAGACTTGGACCCTACGTAAGAGAAGCTTACATGAGGCCACGAGGTAGGGGGCGCGCCTACCCCCCCCCCCTAGGGCGCGCCATCCACCCTCGTGGGCGCCCTGTTGCTCCACCGACGTACTTCTTCCTCCTATATATACCTCACGCACCCCAAACGATCGAGATCACGGAGCCAAAAGCCTAATTCCACCGCCGCAACCATACACCCACGAGATCCCATCTTGGGGCCTGTTAGGAGCTCCGCGGGGGGCATCCATCACGGAGGGCTTCTACATCAACACCATAGCCTCTCCGATGAAGTGTGAGTAGTTTACCTCAGACCTTTGGGTCCATAGTTATTAGCTAGATGGCTTCTTCTCTCTTTTTCGATCTCAATACAATGTTCTCCCCCTCTCTCGTGGAGATCTATTCGATGTAATCTTCTTTTTGCGGTGTGTTTGTTGAGACCGATGAATTGTGGGTTTATGATCAAGTTTATCTATGAACAATATTTGAATCTTCTCTGAATTCTTTTATGTATGATTGGTTTTCTTTGCAAGTCTCTTCGAATTATCAGTTTGGTTTGGCCTACTAGATTGATATTTCTTGCAATGGGAGAAGTGCTTAGCTTTGGGTTCAATCTTGCGGTGTCCTTTCCCGATGGATGAGGGGCAGCAAGGCACGTATTGTATTGTTGCCATCGAGGATAACAAGATGGGGTTTTATCATATTGCATGAATTTATCCCTCTACATCATGTCATCTTGCTTAAGGCATTACTCTGTTTTCATGAACTTAATACTCTAGATGCATCTTTGGATAGCGTTCGATGAGTGGAGTAATGATAGTAGATGCAGGCAGGAGTCGGTCTACTTGTCTCGGACGTGATGCCTATATACATGATCATACCTAGATATTCTCATAACTATGCTCAATTCTGTCAATTTCTCAACAGTAATTCGTTCACCCACCGTAAAATACTTATGCTCTTAAGAGAAGCCACTAGTGAAACCTATGGCCCCTGGGTCTATCTTCATCATATTAATCTTCCAACACTTAGTTACTTCCTTTGCTTTTTACTTTGCTTTTATTTTACTTTGTATCTTTATCATAAAAATACCAAAAATATTATCCTACCATATCTATCAGATCTCACTCTCGTAAGTAACCGTGAAGGGATTGACAACCCCTTATCGTGTTGGTTGCGAGGATTTATTTGTTTTGTGTAGGTGCGAGGGACTCACGCGTAGCCTCCTACTGGATTGATACCTTGGTTCTCAAAAACTGAGGGAAATACTTACGCTACTTTGCTGCATCACCCTTTACTCTTCAAGGGAAAACCAACGCAGTGCTCAAGAGGTAGCATGGGCCTCGTGCAATGTGTGAAGGCCCCAATCATTCGGGCCCAAGAAAGATGCAGGCCGGCCCAATTGTGGCCCGCTAAAAACTAGGCCCGTTAGAGGCGAATGTTTCGGCCCAGTCGACTACATCTGATTTTTTTTCAGATAGCGAATTATGGCAGTAACTAGTAGGAATTAAGAACAATCCTACTCTATACAATAAATAAATTACGGCATAGTAACTAAGAATAAACCTACACTATACAATAAAGGATTTATGGTATATTACATCCACTGGGCATCGAAGTTCGCCACCAGTGATCATAATGCGCAACGAAGAAGCAGATTACAAAAACTGGGCACCATTGCAGCGTAACAAAATAATACCGAACCGAGACCACTTCCAAGACAGTTCAAGAAAGGTTAGCCTTAGGGAACTGCTCGCAAGAAGCTCTTGAGCAAGGCTGTGAGACTGGCCTAGCATGTCGGTCATAGCTTCCAGGTGTAGCTGTTTAGCGATGAGGTTCTCATTGGTGTTCTCTGCAATCTTTCTTAGAGATAGCACTTCAAGTCGAATTTGAGTTGCAGAATGCCTTTGTGCTAGAACTTAGGACCGAAGAAGTCGAAATGATTCAGACAACGAATTATGTGAGCTTGTCTGACTGCTAGTCTCAAGTAACTTGAACACTGCATCAAGACAAGACTTTGGGGTTGTCTCACTATCTTCAAGATGTTTTGCCTTCTTTGCTGCAATATATGTTGGGTTTGTCTCACAGCCTTCAGTAGACTTGTGCATGCCATCAAGCATATCACCCTGAAACAAAGCAGAGAGATGACAGGTTTTGCACGTGTATAAACAAAGATGATAACTGTGCTGTCAATTCCATCCAATTTCAAATTAGAAAATAAAGAGTAAGTTCAAAATATCAATAACATAATTTGGCATTGTTCATAATGCGGGGAGCTTCACCACACTACTGGATTACCATGTCAACATAACAAGCATAGATGAAGGGCAAAGAAAATCATTGTATCTATTTTGGTTAATGTGCATGGAATGTTGTTCATATCATCAGCCACATCAGTAAGATAAAACAGGAGATAACAAGGTGCAAAAGTGGGCTGCTTCAGCACACACTGGATTATAGATCCACAAAAACAAGCATACATATAGGGAGTATTGAGTAATGTGCATGGTATGAATAAGGAATTTTGTTTTACAAGTAAAACTTAGAACTTACGGTTCTTGCGAACATGCATTTTGGTAGAAACATCAAAGTAAACATCAGTAAACGATAGGGAGTATGAGCAAATTAAACAGCAGTTGAGGATAAAGGCTTTGGAAGGACTGACTTACATTAACAGTTAACACCGGCTTTATAACGTCCTTCTCCATGTCAAGGGAAGGATAACTCAAGAATTTCAGCACAGAATCTTCTTCATAAGCATTGCCTGTACTCTACATTTTGTAGAGAGTAATTATAGATATGATAATACTAGAAGGGATTGAGGATAATGAAGATAAGATGCAGATTGATGCTACATAATCTACCAATCCCTGGAAGTACAAGCGTTACAGGACAAAATGTACTGACAAGAGCAATGGGCTACACTTCTGCACTGGCATTGTCTTTGTATTCTACTTTTTGGTAAGATTAAATATAGATCCGATCTTTTTTAGTAAATGGTGGGCAAGGGAGATAAGATGCAGAATGCTACACAATGAACCAATCCCTCTTCCCATAATACAAGAGTGTTTTGAACACTGGTGTATTGTACAAAATGTTCTTATATTATGGGACGGAGGGAGTAGCTGTTAATGTATGTACAGTAATGGACGACGTCCAGTCCTTACACAAGAGCTGCAGAGCTAAACCTCTTCAAAAGCATTGAGTTGATTCTAAATTTATGTAAGAGTCCATACAGATCTTATAATGTCCACCAAATGGACGATAACTTGAGGCTAACATGTGCAGTGATGCTACATAATCAAACAACTATGAAAGTAAGTATGGTCATACAGGCAAGATGTACTCACAAGAGCAATGCGATTATGCGATATAGTTGCGAGATTCATGGTCCCTTGAGAATGAATGTTCTTCTGCTAATAGTTTTCGTATAAGTGAGACATTAAGGCAAATGCAGAAATGTAGTTCAAATTGTGATGTGATACCATAGACAGTACCTTACGCTACAGCCGAGACCAATGTGTAACAAGATTATTCCGGTCACCGTCGGATAAATGTAGCACGGAGACTTTCTGAAATTTCGTTTAGAGGCTTGCCATCGAAGTGCGCTTGCCTCGGTAGGAACGATCGTCATCAATGAGTGCTTGAAAAGTGCAACCAACCCTTGCTCGTCTTCACAATCCAGTTCGGTCCTCGCCTATTTAAAGAATGAAATCTTGTGTCTTACATCGTGAAACATATGCAGTAATGACCATGAATAACATTAGTACGTTACTTACGCGTAAGTTGCGGAGGAAGACTAGAAATTGTTCTGTATCTGCGGTATAATCTTTCCATGAAGGAAAGATGCGAACAATATTCCGACAATAATATAAGCCGTCTTCTAAACTGGGAAGAAATGGGCAGGGTCCTATTTGCTGCAATTGGGGCTCTCTACGGTTCGAAAAGGATTTGGCAGCTGGATTTGGTGTACTCATTCTTTGGAATGGGGTTTTGCATCGTAGAGTGGTGCTATGTCAATCGGCATAATCATACTGTTTGCTGCAGTTGGGGTCTGCTGAGTTGGGGCATCAGAAATGACCAGTGTAGTAGGGCTAGAGTCTGCTAGAGTTGGGGTGTTTTGTGGGTCAGGTGATATTGCAACTACACCTAATGGGCTATTTGATTTATCAGGTGCCACTACCTTTTCCAAATACTTTGCTTGTGCTCCTCCATGATCAGCAATCGCCCTCTTCCTTTTGAACGTCTAATACACAAGAACAACATTTGAATGGATAAATATGGTATGATGACAGATGGAATATGTACTGAAATGGATAGGCAGGGCGTATTCGCATACACGATGTGTAAACTAAGCTAAAGGCAGTTCAACAAAGTAGAAGCAATGCAAAGCATCAGTTGCAAGATATGTGCGACCAATATAACCTTGGAAAGTTAGAGCAAGCACCTTGATGGGTGAATAAGATAGGGCATCTTCCTCTGACTCCTCTACTAGGGAGCTACATTGACTTAGGTCTCCCTCTAGCTCAGAATCACGGTTAGGATCATATTCTGAACATGAATCTGTAGGTGGAGAGTGTTTGCATTGCATTGCATCAAGACATGATTTCATTCCCTTAATGCCAAGTTCGACAGCCATGGCATTGTTCTGCTTTATTATTTTCATGCGCGCAAGCTCATAATCATTATGATGCTGTTCATAATCTGAGATTCATGAAAACATAAAAATTAGTCAGATTATCTATGGAATGCATTGTGGATTCAACTCGAAGAGTGTCTCCCTATAAACCCCTACATATGCAAAGTTCACCCCCCAACCGTGCTGACCAGACCACACACAGAAATACAAACCCCTTATGTCTCTATAACAGGCAGACACACATTTCAAAACTGAACTAGGAACATTAGAATCATATGAAATTCGTATTTGAACAAATAAACTAAGGAATTATGAGTGGAATAATGTTTAGCTTCAAGGGTGGAGTGTTGGTAGTGCGACACAAAGCAAGTAGGCAGATTGTATTCCATGTAAAAGATCGAAGCCTATGTAGAAGCTGGAAATGACACTTTCTTTCTATACAATGCAGTATTCGTTGCCCACACATGATGGAAGAGATCACATATAGAAATACTATTCACTCATGTCTATGGTTCCAGTATTTAGAAACAGGGTGGTCCACCCTAAAAGAATATTGACATATGACAAGGCAAGCATAGATGTAGTGAATCAATCATTTAATTGTGAGCTTACTAGGACAAGTATGCAGAATTGTAACTGCAGTAAGAGACCGTCCAAAATCTGAATCAAGAAGTTTGTCTAGCACTTATTGTTTGCAACTAATCGACGTGAATAATTGGATATTATATTGAATGAGTAAGAAAGACAAGTAAAATTGTCAACAAACCTGGCTTGCAGTAGTAATCTGGGTCAATGTCACTATGACCAACAATCCAAAATGACTAGTATGCATTCCTAGGGCCAGAATTTTGAAAACCACGTGAACTTTACGGTACTAAAGATTACCGAAATACATCCGAACCATTAAGTGTAGGTAGCAATGAGCACACAACAAACCCTAATGACAGTCCTGCCTAATGAGTTGTGAATCAATTAGAAAATGGGTGATGAGGAGTGGCTGCTGAGTGTTGAGGACGTATCTCAGGATAAATCGGGTTGGCTTAGTGCATGCTGCACGCTGAGCCTGAACAGATTGGGAAGGTAGGCACGGCGGCGCCGGGCAGCATGTGACGCTGTTGGGCGAGCGGCTCGACCTCTGTTAGTCTGGCGTCTCCTCCTAGAGTCATGTCGTCGGGGGACGGCAAGTAGCCAACAAGGCAAGCGGTAATTTGGGGAGAGTAGAGATTGGAAGCGCACAATGAGAATAGAGGGGAATCGAGGCCTGGGACGACCCAAAATCGAGGGTGGGCCAGCCCACCGTGGGCACCCTGTAGAGATACACACCCAAGCGGTGAACATGCATTTTCGAAACTAATTTAGGAACATTTAGCTGACCAATTAAACGACTCTGTTTTAATAATATCAGATTCGTATTTGAACAACTAAGCTTGTTTAGCTTGATGGGTGGAGTAGTGCTATTATGACACGAAGCACGTATTCTGATCGTATAGTGATCATAAAAGGGGGAAACTCTAAGCATATTTTTTTAGCAAAAGAGGGTTTCCCCTCCGATTTCTATTAAAGAAACCACCACCGAACCAACATGATCAGTTAAAACGTATTATGACTGTGTGTGACGCCCTCGATTCAATCGTACACTAATCATGCACGCAATGTGTACGATCAAGATCAAGGACTCACGGGAAGATATCACAACACAACTCTACAAATAAAATAAGTCATACAAGCATCATAATACAAGCCAGGGGCCTCGAGGGCTCGAATACAAGTGCTCGATCATAGACGAGTCAGCGGAAGCAACAATATCTGAGTACGAGACATAAGTTAAACAAGGTGCCATAAGATGGCTAGCACAAAGCTGGGATCAGATCGAAGAGGACAGGCCTCTGCTGGGATCCTCCTAGGTCACTCTGGTCGTCGCCGGGCTGCTGCGTAGTAGTAGGCGCCTCCGGAGTAGTAGTAAATAAGTGGCGGTGGCGTCTGGATCTGGTCTCCATCGTCGATTGCGACAATCGAATAGAGATAGGGAAAAAAGGAAACAAGGCAACCGTGAGTACTCATCCAAAGTACTACTTAAGCAAGGAACTACACTACATATGCATGGATATATGTGTAAAGGCCATATCGGTGGACTGAGCTGCAGAATGCCGAATAGAGAAGACCTAGTCCTATCGAAGACTAGCATCTTAGGAAACCACCATCTTGCAGACAAACAATAGGGGGTAGAGTAACATAACTTAAGGTAGCAGTAGTGTTATCAACCTCGGCGAGATCCTTTCTCGACTCCTGCGAGAAAGAAATCCCTGAGCCATACTATCCGATTATCATCACAATCCAAATCTCATCGCAATCCATTGCTCATATCCATGTCTCATCTCAAGTTTCAGTTCTAGTTGTATCGATCGGGATACAACTCCAAGCGTCGTTCAGTGGGACAGGCTATCGATAGATGTTTTCTTCCTGCAGGGTGCACCAACTTACCCACCACGCCGCTTAACTCCGGCCGGACACACTTTCGTGGTCATGCCCGACCTCGGTCAAACAATACGCCGCAACCCGACCTAGGCTTAATAGAGAGGCCAGACGCCGGACTAAACCTATGCCCCGGTCATGGGCCATCTCCCGGGAACTCCTGACGTTGCAGGGCGGCCGGAAGCAGACCTAGCCTAACAGCGTTCCAGCCTAATCCGGCGCCGCTCCGACGCTGACGTCTAATAAGCTTCGGCTGATGTATACGACGCAGAACGCCCATACTTAGCCCACGTGATGGTTAGTGCTATCAGGCCAGAGGCCCCTCGGATCAAATATCCAAATCGTAGTGGATTAGGAACGCGCGGTAACAAGCAGAACTCACGAAAGATGTGACCCCGTTGCCCCGTCTCGAGGACTTGCGGCAAGGGCTAGGAATGCCCGGCCACGCCTCGTAAGTATCTCGCGGGCACCGTCCAGGTCAACCCGTCTCCACATCACTCGCAATTAAGCACGCGCGGGTACCACTCAGGGTCGACCCGTCTTTCCAAATAACAGTGGTAAAGTCCAAGTAACCGTGAGTCCAAACATCAAGGGGAAAACACGAGGAATCACCCCCGGTGTATTCCACTCAATGTAGTCGTCAAGGTGAACATAAGAGGATTCACCCTCGAGGTCCACACTTGAGGGTTGCCTGACAGTCGTATCGGAAGTGGTTAAGGAGGAAATCACCCTCGATGACCACAACCGGATAGCTATACTACAGGGTTAATATCAGAAGTGCTGTAGAGGTTTCACCCTCGGTACTTGATAGTAACCTAGTAGTGTCGAGCAACTAAGGGGAGTGATGTGCGGTGTCGGGGCCTGGTCTTCGATCCCGTTGATCGGGTCTTCAATGATGAAGCAGGGGCAACAAGGACAAGGTGGGGGGTCAGCGATGGGTCTCTAACCAACCTATACTAAGCGGTTTAGGATAAGCGGTAGGTAACAAAGCAGGTTACAATAAGCAGGCTATACAGCAGAATAGGAGCAAACAATAACAGTAACAAAATCTAATGCAAGCATGAGAGAATAGAATGGGCGATATCGGGATGTTCAAAAGGGGGGCTTGCCTGGTTGCTCTGGCAAGAGAGAGTGATCGTCGAGATTTGTAGTCGAACCGGCGGCGGTGCGGCGTCGGCCTCGTAGTCTACCGAAGAGAAGAGGGGGAAGAAACAATGAATACACGATAACAGATGCAAAACGATGCATGACATGCCAAGAAGCGATGCTAGGCGTGCCCTAACGTGGTAAGAGGGTCTTGGTTTAGGGGAAGGCATCCAGGAAGTTATCCGGTTCGGACGTCTGTCATCTGAGATGAACGGAGGAGAAAGTTTGCAGGTTCGATAGGTTAGAGGCAGCGGTGGACGAGCGGACCGCGTATCCGGAATCGTCTCGTCGTTCTGAGCAACTTTCATGTTGAAAACATTTTAATCCGGATTACGGATTAAAAGATATGATTTATAAAAGGTTTTATTAATTTCTGGAATTAATTAATTAATTAATTAATTTGAAAAGCATTTATGACATCGGCATGAGGTCATCTTTGGCGTCATCACCAATGAGAGTTGACTAAGTCAACCCTGCCAGTGGGCCCCACATGTCATACACTAATTACTTAATTAACCTAATCAGATTAATTAACCTAGTTAATTAGGTTAATTAAGTTAATTAATAATTAGTGTTAATTAAAGCAGAATTAATTAGTTTAATTAATTACCCAATTAATTAATTAATTAATTAATTAGTTAATTATTTTAATTACTTTTAATTCATTTTAAAACTTTTTTTTTGACAGATTCGAAACCACGATTAGTTAAAAAAAACAGAACCGGGGATCCGGGCGTTACAAATCTCCTCCACTACAAGAAATCTCGTCCCGAGATTTAGGAGGTAGAAGGAAAGAGGGCGGGATATTCATCTCGTAGACGATCCTCGCGTTCCCAGGTGGCTTCATCTTCAGAGTGATTTGACCACTGGACTTTGAGGAATTTGATCGCCTTCGGCGGGTGCGGCGTTCACTTTGGTCGAGAATGCGGACGGATGCTCTTTATAGGAGAGGTCTGTTGCAATTCGAGCACTTCATGGTCCCTTGCTCGGATTGGGTCCTTGAAGCAGCGTCGGAGTTGGGACACGTGAAACACATCGTGAACCCGAGAAAGGTTCGACGGAAGCTCCAGTTGGTAAGCCACTTTTCCGCCTTTCGAGAATAGTGAAAGGGCCAATATAGCGAGCTAGCTTGCCCTTGATTCCAAGCGGTGAGCACCCTTCATTGGTGTAACGAAGATAGGCCCTTCGCCAAAGTTGATAGACCATGTCCTTGTGATAGCGGTCATAATTACTCTTTTGACGCGACCGAGCAGTCTTGAGATTCTCGCGAATAATGCGGACTTGTTCTTGCATGTTGGATAATATCCGGACCGAAGAGTGGGCGTTCCCGATTTCGACCAGTTCGAGAGGGTTCGGCACTTTCGTCCATATAACACTTGAAGGGGCCATCTTCGACTAGCTTGAAAGCTATTATTATAAGAGAACTTAGCATACGGAGAGATTCCTCCCATTTCTTGCGAATGAGGCGACACAAGCTCGAAGCATGTCTTGAGAATTTGGTTGACACGTTCAACTTGCCCTTGAGGCTGCGGATGAAAGCGATCTTGAAAGATAAATGAGTCCCCATAGCTTCTTGAAAACTTGCCCGAATCTTGAAGTGAATAAGCTGCCACGGTCGAAGCGATAACCGGTGGAATACCGTGAAGTGAAACAATTCGGACATATAGGCGTTGCAAGCTGGCTAGCGATGATCGTTTCCTTGACCGCCGAAAATGTGCAACTTTAGAAAGCGGTCAATGGCGACAAGAATAGCATCATTACCTTTCTGCGATTTGGGAAAACCCGTGGCGAAGTCCATTTCAACATGGTCCCATTTCCATTCGGGAATAGAGATAGGCTGCAGAGTTCCAAAGAGGCCTTTGATGTTCTGCTTTGATCTGACGGCAAGCGTCACACTCGAAACATAGCGAGCAATGTCCTGCTTCATATTAGACCACCAGAATCTCTGACGAATGTCTTGATACATCTTGGTACTGCCGGGATGGATACATAGAGGCGTATCATGAGCTTCTTGCATAACCTTCCGGGTCATATCCAGGTTGTCCTCCTTGCAAGGTACCACTAGGCGGCCTTTGAAGTACAAGGCGCCATCATCAGCAATAGTGAAGGATGAGGGATTTCCTTTCCTGACGTCTTGTTTAAGCTTGTACACCTCGAGTCGAGATCCTGCATTGTCTTTATGGTGCCCAAGAGATCGGGTTCAACAGCCAGGTAAAGAGGGATCCACAGGGAACAACACGGAGATTCATCTTGCGGAACTCCGGAGGAGGGGGGCGAAGTGCACCGGAGGAACGATATGGAGGTTCAGCTGCTGAATTCCTCAACAAGTGAGGCTGAACTTTGTGAACTGAAGGTGGTTGCAGAAGACTTGCGGCTCAAGGCATCAGCCATCACATTAGCCTTGCTGGCGTATAGGAGATTCCCAAGTCAAAGTGCAGCAGTCTCCATCCATCTCTGGCCGCGGAGGTTCAGGTCTGGCTGAGTAAGCAGATACTTCAGACTTTGGTGGTCGGTGTAGATCTCGCATAGCGATTACCGAGAAGGTAATGGCGCCCTTGCTTTAGCGCATGAATGACAGCAGCAAGTTCGAGGTCGTGAAATGGGTAGTTCTCCTCGTGAGGGCGAGCTGTCGAGAGGCATAAGCAACCACTTTGCGCTCTTGCATTAGGACACCGCCTAATCCTTGACGAAGCGTCGCGATATATGACGAAGTCCTTCTTAGTATCGGGAGGAGCTAGCATCGGGCGGTTGTCGACTTGTCTTTGAGTTCGGAAACTTTCACGACACTTATCATCCATTGGAACTTGACGCCTTTATGCAATAGATTAGTCGAGGCACGGCAATCTTGGAGAAGTTCTCGACGAATCGGCGGCAATAGTGGCGAGACCGAGAAAACTTCGACTTATAACGTTCTTGGGGAGTCAATCGAGAATAGCCTGAACTCGTTTAGGGTTGACGGCAATACCATCCTTAGAAATGACATGCCCAAGATAGGTTACTTGGGAAGCCGAATTCACATTTGGAGAACTTGGCATAGAGTTGATGCTCTCGTAGCTTTTCCGGCACAAGGCGAAGATGTTCACATGTTCTTCTTCATTCTTGGAATAGATCGGGATATCATCCGGATAAACCACGACGAACTTGTCGAGGTAATCCATGAATATATAGTTCATCAAAGAGAGAAGGTGGCTGGAGCATTGGTTAAGCCGAAAGACATGACGGTGTACTCGTATGAACCATAACGAGTCACAAATGCGGTCTTGGGGATATCCTCCTCGCGAACACGGATCTGGTGGTAACCCAACCTCAAGTCGAGTTTGAAAACAACGACGAACCAGCCAATTGATCATAAAGATCATTGATCCGAGGAAGAGGATACTTATTCGAATGGTAGCTTGATTTATAGGACGGTAGTCTTGAACCAATCGGTTTGTCCCATCCTTCTTCTTGACAAGAGAGAAGGTGCTCCCCAAGGAGAGCAACTAGGGCGGATGAAACCACTTTGAAGAGATTTGTCGATTTCCTCCTTTAGCTCAAGGAGTTCATGCGGCGGCATCTTGTAGGGGCGCTTGGCTATAGGAGTGGTGCACTGGTTTCAAGTCGATGACGAATTCGACAGCTCTAGCGGGGAATCCTGGAAGTTCTTCAGAAAGAGCGTCTTGGAAATCGCATAAGCAGCGTGAATGTTTTCAATTCCCTCGAGGGTGCGGCGTTCAATGCATTCAATGCATAGAGCCTTGCCTCGGCATTTTGAACGAGACGAGCATTGTAGCTTATGATTTCATCGAAGGGTGCAGCAGATGGGCGGTCTTAGTGGCGCAAAGCGATTGTCGCCGTATGCGCTTTCAACCAATCCATCCCCAAAATGAGGTCAATGCTACAAGACTTTAGCACGATAGGAGAGACAAGGAATTCCATTCCTTCGATTTCAACGGGGACGTCGTTGCAAATCATGGAAGTCCGACATTGGCCCGGGGTGTGTACTAATAGTGAAGCATTCATGTCTTCGCTTTTAAGGCCATGCATGAATGCAAAATCTTGAGACATGAATGAATGTGATGCTCTGAATCGAATAAAAGCAGATCACAGTACTGAATTTACGAGGAGGGTACCCATCACGATGAGCAGGCTGGTCTTGAGCTTCGTTCAGTTCAACGTGGTTGGCCCTGAGCTTTCCCATAAGACTTGCCGGTGTTGTTGCGGTTACGGTTGTTTCCACGGCCAGCTCTTTGGAAGGGCCACTGATTCAGTTCTGGTTGCATTCTCTAGCACGGTGCCCGGCTGTCCGCTTTGAAGCATAAACCATTATTGGGAGTGGGAGCAGAGCTTGGGGTGGTGGAGCTGGAAGCTTGGCTGCTTAGTTGTAGGCGCAGCGAGGTGTAGCATAGTTACGCTTCAAGCGGATGCATTGGGCTGGTACATGCTATTGGGAATCCATATCTTGCGCTTCTGCGAGGACGGGCCCGAAGATGAGCGGTGTCGCAGTTGCGCTGTTAGAGCTCTGGTATTCCTGCAGACCAGTTTCGACATTGATAGCTTTATTCACCAAGGTGGCGAAATCAGCAAAGTCGTGCACTAGAAGTGCGAGCTTGATGTCGACTTGAAGTCCGTCACGGAACTTCTCTTGTCTGCGTGCATCGGTTGCAATATCCTCTTGACATAGCGAGACAAGTCCAAGAACTCTGCTGATAGGCTTCAACATCTTGTTGCCTTGGGTGAGGTTGCGGAACTCACGCTTCTTCGGTCCATGACCCCTTGAGGAATGAAGCGGCGCGGAAGGCAGCTGGAAGTCCGGCGGTGATGAGTGTCCCAAGCTGGCAGAGTACGACGGTGGCTGTCCCACCATTGAGCTGCGGGTCCCTTCGTGAAGAAGGAAGCAAAGGTGACATAGCTGGCGGGGGTACATTAGCAGACTCCATCTCATAGGTGATGTCACGGAGCCAGTCATCAGCATCCAGGGGCTGAGTTGAGCTGCGGTACACGCTGGGGTTCAGGCGTATGAATTCCTGCAGAGTTGTTCCATTTGGGTGCTGGTTCATATTGGGGCGAGGAACTGAGCCATCATATTCTCCATGGTGGCGATTCATCTCGAGCTGTTGGATCATACCAGCCATGTACTCAGGCGGTGGTGGAAGGTTGGCCGCACGACCACGACCTGCTGGCCTAACCATCCTGCTAATATATACCAGGGGTAGTTCAGCATTTGAGAAGATAAGCAAGAGACAAGAATCATTCATGATGAAACACGCATAATGAAAGCAGCATGGGAACTACATAGTAGTTGGCATATCTTACAAAAGGAAACATGCATAGAGTTCGATACATAGAGTCCAGTACATAGACTACTACATCATAGGCGGCACGCAGGCTCGCGGCGAATACATCAAATGCTAACAAGCAAGCCTACATCAGTCCCACGCGATGCTGCGGAGGTAGTGTAGCCGAAAGCTGGTAGTGCGGCGGTGGATAGTCCTCCACGTCGGTGACACGAGGGCCGCGGATACTCGGTGCTGAATCCGGCGTCCGGTGGCGTGAAAGGGCCAAGTGCGGAGAGTAGCCTCCACGTCCGCCAACCAACTCCCAGGGCATCACGGTCTGGCGGGGTAGATCGCAGAAGCGGCAGCTCTCGGAGCGGACAAAGGGTGCATCAGCGTCGAGCACGCAGTAGAGGTGCCGACGGGTGATGTACAACTTCGTGGCGAAGAGCTCGGTTAGCTCGATCCAGCCCATCGCATGCGTAACAAAGTTACGATGGTGGAAAGGCTCTCTAGTGACGATGGTGTAGGCAGCGGTGTAGTAACCCTCCTCACCAACATCGACGCGATAGCAATGTGCACGAAGGGGAGGTGTCCAACTCTCGATACTCTGACGAAGGCGTGTCGGTGCAGCATAAGCAGCATCGTGGACTGCCATATCGATGGTCACTCCAACACCATGTGCGGTGTGCAGCACGAGAGTGGACTCATACTCCCGAGAGTAGAGGTGGGCGATGGCGGCATCTGCTCCTGGTTGTAGTCTGGTACTCCTCATAGGCGGTGTACTCGGGGTGCAGCGATAACCCGGATAGGTCATCATCTCGGCTAGCACCGCAGTGATCCCGAGGCACCAATGGCCGTCGTGTGGCGCACGACCTGCCTCGTGGGTTCCATCCGAAAACAAAGACGTTTCAAAGGAGTCAAATGACAGTGTGGAAATTGCTCAAATACAATTCCCAAAACAACTAAGGCTATATCCATCTTCGGGGTGAATGCGGTCACGGGATCCTAGTGATAGTTAGTAAATCGTTTAACCCGAGTAGAAGAGAGTTGAGCCCGCAGTAAAGGTCGAGGAGTAAAAGATCCTAATACCACCCGATGGCGGCGTGGGCCCGTAAGGCACACAGCCATGTTAGTAAAAGTTTTGCAATGTCTAGACTCGACTTGCCAAGGAGTGTGGAAGGGGATTCCTACAGCGATCGGCTCGATACCAACTGTGGCGCCCTCGATTCAATCGTACACTAATCATGCACGCAATGTGTACGATCAAGATCAAGGACTCACGGAAGATATCACAACACAACTCTACAAATAAAATAAGTCATACAAGCATCATAATACAAGCCAGGGGCCTCGAGGGCTCGAATACAAGTGCTCGATCATAGGCGAAGTCGTGGAAGCAACAATATCTGAGTACGAGACATAAGTTAAACAAGGTGCCATAAGATGGCTAGCACAAAGCGGGATCTGATCGAAGAGGACAGGCCTCTGCCAGGATCCTCCTAGGTCACTCTGGTAAATCGTCGGTGGGCTGCTGCGTAGTAGTAGGCGCCTCCGGAGTAGTAGTCGTCGTAGGCGGTGGCGTCTGGATCCTGGTCTCCATCGTCTGATTGCAGCAATCGAATAGAGATAGGGGAAAAAAGGGGAAACAAGGCAACCGTGAGTACTCATCCAAAGTACTCGCAAGCAAGGAGCTACACTACATATGCATGGATATATGTGTAAAGGCCATATCAGTGGACTGAACTGCAGAATGCCAGAATAGAGAGAAGACCTAGTCCTATCGAAGACTAGCATCTTCCGGAAACCACCATCTTGCAGCAAACAATAGGGGGGGGGTAGAGTAACATAACTTAAGGTAGCAGTAGTGTTATCAACCTCGGCCAGAGATCCTTTCTCGACTCCCTGCGAGAAAGAAATCCCAGAGCCATACTATCCAGTTATCATCACAATCCAAATCTCATCGCAATCCATTGCTCATATCCATGTCTCATCTCAAGTTTCCAGTTCTAGTTGTATCGATCGGGATACAACTCCAAGCGTCCGTTACCGTAGGACAGGCTATCGATAGATGTTTTCTTCCCTGCAGGGGTGCACCAACTTACCCACCACGCTCGCTTAACTCCGCGGACACACTTTCCAGGTCATGCCCGCCTCGGTCAAACAATACGCCGCAACCCGACCTAGGCTTAATAGAGAGGCCAAGACGCCGGACTAAACCTATGCCCTGTGGGTCATGGGCCATCTCCCGGGAACTCCTTGCGTTGCGGCGGCGGAAGCAGACCTAGCCTAACGAGCGTTCCAGCCCAATCCGGTAGCGCCGCTCCGACGCCGACGTCTAATAAGCCGCTGATGTATACGACATGAACGCCCATACTTAGCCCACGTGATGGTTAGTGCTATCGGGCCGAGGCCCCTCGGATCAAATATCCAAATCGTAGTGGATTAGGGCAGCGGTAACAAGCGTAACTCACGAAGATGTGACCCGTTGCCCGTCTCGAGGACTTGCGGCAAGGGCTAGGAATGCCCGCCACGCCCGTAAGTATCTCGCGGCACCCCCGAGTCAACCGTCTCCACATCACTGCAATTAAGCACGCTGGTACCACTCGTGGTCGACCCGTCTTTCCAAATAACAAGTGGTAAAGTCCAAGTAACCGTGAGTCCAAACATCAAGGGAAAACACGAGGAATCACCCCGGTGTATTCCACTCAATGTAGTCGTCAAGGTGAACATAAGAGGATTCACCCTCGAGGTCCACACTTGAGGGTTGCACGACGCAGTCGATCGGAAGTGGTTAAGGAGGAAATCACCCTCGATGACCACAACCGGATAGCTATACTACTGAGGTTAATATCGGAAGTCTTGTAGAGGTTTCACCCTCGGTACTTGATAGTAACCTAGTAGTGTCGAGCAACTAAGGGGAGTGATGTGCGGTGTCGGGGCTGGTCTTGATCCGTTGATCGGGTCTTCAATGATGAAGCAGGGCAACAAGGACAAGGTGGGGGTCACCGATGGGTCTCTAACCAACCTATACTAAGCAGTTTAGGATAAGCGGTAGGTAACAAAGCAGGTTACAATAAGCAGGCTATACAATGAATAGGAGCAAACAATAACATGATAACAAAATCTAATGCAAGCATGAGAGAATAGAATGGGCGATATCGGGATGTTCAAAGGGGCTTGCCTGGTTGCTCGGCAAGAGAGAGTGATCGTCAAGATCAGAGTCGAACCGCCACCGGCGTCGGCCTCGTAGTCTACCAAGAGAAGAGGGGAAGAAACAATGAATACACGATAACAGATGCAAAACGATGCATGACATGCCAAGAAGCGATGCTAGGCGTGCCCTAACGTGGTAAGAGGGTCTTGGTTTAGGGGAAGGCATCAGGAAGTTATCCGCCCGGACGTCTCATCATCTGATGAACCGAGGAGAAAGTTTGCAGGTTCGATAGGTTAGAGGCGCGCGGTGGACGAGCGGACCGCGATCCGAATCGCCTCGCTGTTCGAGCAACTTTCATGTTGAAAACATTTTAATCCGGATTACGGATTAAAAGATATGATTTATAAAAGGTTTTATTAATTTCTGGAATTAATTAATTAATTAATTAATTTCGAAAAGCATTTATGACATCAGCATGAGGTCATGCTGACGTCATCAGCCAACAGAGTTGACTAAGTCAACCCTGCCAGGTGGGCCCCACATGTCATACACTAATTACTTAATTAACCTAATCAGATTAATTAACCTAGTTAATTAGGTTAATTAAGTTAATTAATAATTAGTGTTAATTAAAGCAGAATTAATTAGTTTAATTAATTACCCAATTAATTAATTAATTAATTAATTAGTTAATTATTTTAATTACTTTTAATTCATTTTAAAACATTTTTTTTTGATGATTGAAACCACGATTAGTTAAAAAAGCGAACCGGGATCAAGGCGTTACCAACGTGCCATGGCGATTTGAAGTCGCAAAGCTGGAGAAATGATATTTAGCAGCCATAGTTTGCTTCGAACTAAGAACTAAATTCTAAGAGCTGAAGAGAAAGTAGAGTAACCAAGTTAAGATCTATTTTCTGGTTGAGATCAAAAAGTTGAGGAGATATGATGTACCACCTCTCTTGCGGCGCCGTGTAGGCATCGGGGTGCGATGGCTGTTGGTGGCATTGAAGCTGATCTGCGACGGTAGACGGGTGCATCAGGGGATAAGTCCCGTTGCGGTGGAAGAGAAGGTCATGTGAGCGGCCCCGGCAAAGAGGACGATGGCGCCGATGAAGCGAGAGGACGTGATGCAAGGCTCTTGATCCGTCACCGTGGATGACAAACGTCCATCTCTAGCAGTGAACGACGCAGTCTTGGTAGGCGCTCCGGCATGGTGGAGGACGGTGGCGATGGATGTGGTGGAGGATGGCGGCGATGGATGGGGTGGAGGACGGCGGCGATGGAAGGGGTAGCGAACGGAGGCTGGTGTGGGGATGGTGTTCCAGCGCGGACGGTGTATGAATGGGAAAATGGAGGGAGACGTATGGGAAACCATGTTTTTGGGACGCACCTGTCTGAAATATGGGAAAATTACGAACTTAGCCCCCATTTAAAATTTGGACGTCTCGTTGGTTGGGGATACGAGGTAATCTCGCATCTCGCCAATATTTGCCCAGAGCGATTTCGGGCGAGGAGAGGGTGGTTGGCTCCCATGGTTGGCACCCACGGTGTATGAACGGGGCTGACAGGTAGGGCGGTTGTGTCACGTCTGAGTGAAGTTACAAACCTGCCCCTATTGAAAATATTTGCCTACATCGATTTCGGCCGAGTCGAGTTTGTTTTGCTGCCCAATGTGTATGAATGGGGAAATGGAGGGAGAAATAGAGGTCTTTTGTACGAGCTTGAATAAAATGTGTTTTGCCGCCCATGTTTGGCGCCCAACATGTCGGAATGGGCTCGGAGGCGGTCGTGTCACGTCTAATTGAAGTTACTAACCTACCCCTATTTAGAGCAGTGGAAATCGGGCCGATGGATTGTCCGTGTAATGGGTAGGCAGTAATTTCCATCTCCCAAACACTTGTCTTCGGGCAGCCGATGTGGGAGTGGACCTTTTGCCGCTTCTTTCGAATTTTTGGACAATAAGCATCCACGTTTACCCTGGCACCTAACTTTGAATCAATTTTGTATTCCTATACGAAACTTTATAAATCATTCTATGTGTTTTTATATATCTTCAAAAGGACGAAAAATATGTATTCCACTGTCATATATGAATATGGTTTACAAATGCCGATACTCAAATTCAGAAGCTAGAATCCAGTTTAAGGTGATTCAAATATTTGGAACACTTCATGTCCAACTCAAATGTCACACGCATCATAATGTGTACTCACATTTAGATATGTACACAAGCGATGTATCAAGATTCAAATACCGAGTCAATCAACCAAGAATGTATAGAACTAACAGACATATAAACACTTATAGAGTATATGGATCAATAATATCAACTAACATAGATAAGCTAGGCCGCTGTACTTTTTTGTGCTACAACATCATCCTTTTTTTAGCCAAGCTACTACAACATCTTGGCCCTTTCCGATGCGTGCCACTTATGGTCCATCTGTACTACTATTATTGTTGAATGCACATTCAGCCCGATTGGCATATTTTGTAGGTCTGGCACAGCAATCAAAATGAAATGTCTCCGAGTCTTATCAATTAATACAGACGTGTGCTCAAATAAAATAACAAACCAAAAAACAAAAAACAATTATTACATGATCTATAAAACAAATGGTTTGATTGATTACATGAGCAAACAACACAAAGGTTATTCAACGATGGAAAGTACATTTCACCTATGATTTACCAAGTGGGAATTTAATTTCTTTTTTCCTTCAGGACCTTAACAATGTGGTCAGTCTCAACTTGCTTCGTTTTGAAATCCACCAAATATTTAATGGTTGTCTTGAGTACTACTTGTGATCTTGCTGTTTGCTTCCCCAACATGTCTACTTCATCTCTAAGTGCAGAAGCATAATCTCTTTCTACCACTAGTTTAGCCTCTAGAGCATCAGCAGTTGGGAATTCATAATGCACGATTGGGCTGGTGCCACTGCTGTGGGATGATACAATGTCCATGGGGACCTCGCTCTTTGATCTTGGGCTAACCTGTTTTGCCATTAAAGTTCTAATTGGATTCAGAAAAGTTGAACTTAGCAAAACATCTCAATTGGGAGTTATAACAGCAAACCAGTTAAACAAACAAGGAATTAAAGAGTTTCAATTGGATGCTGAAAAGTAGTTATTAACATCATTGTAACCCGTTGTTGCAGCAGCAAAGCAGTTAAACAAACAAGCAGCTATTTAGGTTCAGGCAAACAGGTAATTCTTAACAGTAAGTACCGAACACATAGATAGGCACAATCTATAATAGGATTAACAGGTTGTGGCATTATGTAATCAGTAGCAAACTAAGTTAAGCCAAGCAACATAATAGAACAATTTGCAATAAGTGGATAACTAAAATTCCGAGAAGCAGGTAACTGAACTTACACTAGTTCTTTGTACAGGCACACTGCAACTTCTTTTTCGCTTACAAGGTTGTACGAAGGAGTCCATGGCATCAATTGCTTGGATACGCAGTCCCAATATTTCTTTCTTCCCACAATGCATTGGTAAGTCGAATGGTTAATCTGGTAAGATGGTGCGTCCTTGATATGTTATATGAGGACGTGTAGTCAGACTAGTTGTAGCCATACACATCACATTGGCTTTTACTGTATATTTCATGCGATTACTTTTGGCATATCGAGATCTAAGCAATCTACAATAGGATGAAAAGACTGGCATCCTTCACATTATTGGCGAACTCAGTTCATAGAAACAAGCAATTCAACCATTCTGTGGGTAAATCAAAAGCGCCACTGGAATATTTTTCACTACCCCAACCATACACGCAAAAAGGGGCGAAGCCACCATAGGGGCTGGTATGGGCGGCCGCCTCGGGTGGATGGAAAGTGTGCACCTAGTTTGAGTCGTCCAGGTTGGCCCAGGCTAGTTTTGTTCGTCCCAACGCACAAGCAGGCAATGTAAAAAATGAAGAAAAATGTTTCAATTTGGATGGGACAATAACATAAGTGCAAGGCAGGCCCTATAGCAGGCTCGAGGCCCAAACGAGCGCCTCCCATATCGATCGACAGCAGGAAAAATACCAATTCATTCGCTCCAGCCTCCAGTCTGGTTCACTCCTAACCTAGCCGCCACTGGACAGACCGACACAGCACTTCCTCTCGCCCTCGTGAGGGGGCGGTCGCCGGGCTTCAAGCGAACGGAAGGACAAGAAGATGAAGATCCAACCCTGGGTGTAGACTGCTGGGAGGCAGCGGCATCACGGGCATGGCATCGAGCTTGCACAAACGGACAGTAGCAGCTTGCAAGAGTAGCATGTTCAACGAGCAGGTACATCACATCCCTGATTATATCTAATTCAACTCTTCAATTTCTGGCCAATAGTTAAACCTGACGGTGTTGTAAAACTGCTTGTATGTAGGGAATCTATGAGAAAATGAAACCAATTTCTACTTATTTTCTAACCCCCCCAATCAATACTGAACTGACCGAATCTGATGTATCTAATCAAGTTTCCGGTGCAAACATCCAAGCTCATGTTGTTCTTGAGCCTGAAGTGTCTAATGAACAGACTACTAATTAAGGATTTGATGCAAACATTTTACATGCTCTTGGTGATGAACATATAGTGTCTAATGAGGGATCTAATGCAAGCATTTTGCAAGCTCCCATTGAAGGATTTAGTGTCTAATGATGATCTGCTATGTTGACAGAGACATAGAGATTTGTAGGCATTGATGACAAGCAAATTATAGTGCATTTTCATGGCTTGAGGAAATGTCGAGGCCATCTACCAGAAAGTCCCTGTATCATGACAATGTAGCATAAATACTTTTCTTATCTGTTGTTTGAAACTATTGGCATACTTGTGTAGGATAGATATATTGATATGTAGTTTGCGCACTGGTTATAGGTGTAATTACACTTCGATATTTTCAGCCAGAGAACGAATAATTCAAGTAGGTACAGACCTGTTTGTAGTCCTTGTACAACATGTTGCATTTTGTGTTTTTTGGTGCTTGCATCATTTAGTGTTTATAATCTGACTACTTTGGATCATTAGCTGGTTTTCAAAGTGCATGTAGCTTCACATTTCTCAAGTTATGTTGATTTCGAGTGCAAGTGCCTTCAGTATTTTTAAGTTAAATGTTAGCCTGGTAACTTGAATTGCTGATCCGTCCACGCACACAAATCATACACGAAAGTGCCAAGACAAATTAAATGAAATGCAGGGCCTTACGCTAGCTCGTTATGCTGTGCTCATCGCAGCTGCTTATGCTTGGGATGTTCCATGTACAATTCCATGTTACCACTTGCTTGGATGTGCAGGCCTTGTGCTCCTTGCATCCCCCTCTGCATTTTTGACACGGCTAATGGTTGATCAAATAAGAGGAATCGACCTTGCTGTTATACCGAGGATGATACTTACAAGGTTATACGGTGTGCGGGATGTGTACCAGATCCCAGAAGGTCGTCATGCTTCGCTAAAAATGGATTTGCTTGTTTCAGATGATATCTCCGTAAGAAATAAGAGTTAAAGTCAGATTTGCATAGGCGTGTAAGCTAAGAGAGCAGGGAAAGGATATCCAAACATCGTCGGAACAGTGCACATGGGAGTGATGTGTGGATACCTAGTTCGGGCCGGCGTTTGGGCATGCTCGCCTAGCTAGAGTGCGGGTCACTTCAGAGCCATTGAGGGTGATGCGCTGGCGTTGGCTGGCCGCGCAAGGATGCAGATCTTGATGAAGGAAATATGCCCTAGAGGCAATAATAAAGTTATTATTTATTTCCTTATTTCATGATAAATGTTTATTATTCATGCTAGAATTTTATTAACCGGAAACTTGATACATGTGTGAATACATAGACAAACATAGTGTCACTAGTATGCCTCTACTTGACTAGCTCGTTGATCAAAGATGGTTGAGATTCCTAGCCATAGACATGAGTTGTCATTTGATTAGCGGGATCACATCATTAGGAGAATTATGTAATTGACTTGACCCATTCCGTTAGCTTAGCACTTGATCATTTAGTATGTTGCTATTGCTTTCTTCATGACTTATACGTGTTCCTATGAATATGAGATTATGCAACTCCTGTTTACCGGAGAAACACTTTGTGTGCTACCAAACGTCACAACGTAACTGGGTGATTATAAAGGTGCTCTACAGGTGTCTCCGAAGGTACTTGTTGAGTTGGCGTATTTCGAGATTAGGATTTGTCACTCCGATTGTCGGAGAGGTATCTCTCGGCCCACTCAGTAATACACATCACTATAAGCCTTGCAAGAATTGCAACTAATGAGTTAGTTGCGGGATGATTTATTACGGAATGAGTAAAGAGACTTGCCGGTAACGAGATTGAACTAGGTATTGAGATACTGACGATCGAATCTCGGGCAAGTAACATACTGATGACAAAGGGAACAACGTATGTTGTTGTGCGGTTTGACCGATAAAGATCTTCGTAGAATATGTAGGAGCAAATATGAACATCCAGGTTCCGCTATTGGTTATTGACCGGAGACATGTCTCGTTCATGTCTACATAGTTCTCGAACCCGTAGGGTCCGCACGCTTGAAGTTTTGGTGACGATTGTATTATGAGTTTATGTGATTTGATGTATTGAAGGTAGTTCGGATTCCCGGATGAGATCAGGGACATGACGAGGAGTCTCGAAATGGTCGAGACGTAAAGATCGATATATTGGACGACTATATTCGGACATCGGAAAGGTTCCGAGTGATTCGGTTATTTTCGAGGATACCGGGGAGTTACGGGAATACGAGGAAGAAGTAATGGGCCTCATGGGCCATGTGGTGGAGAGAGGAGGCAGGGCGCGCGGCCCCCCTAGCCCAAACCGAATTGGACTAGGGGGCCAGCCCCCCTTTCCTCCTTTTCCTCCCTCTCCTTCCTTCTCCTTCTCCTCCTTCCTTTCCTCCTCCTAGTAGGAGTAGGAAAGGGGAGTCCTACTCCCACTAGGAGGAGAACTCCTCCTTCTGGCGCGCCAACAAGGGCTGGCCGGCCTCCCCCTTGCTCCTTTATATACGAGGGCAGGGGGGCACCTCTAGACACACAAGTTGATCTGTTGATCTCTCCCAGCCGTGTGCGGTGCCCCACTCCACTATATTCCACCTCGGTCATATCGTAGCGGTGCTTAGGCGAAGACCTGCATCAGTAGCATCATCATCACCGTCATCACGCCGTCGTGCAGACAGAACTCACCCTCGAAGCTCTGCTGGATCGGAGTTCGTGGGACGTCATCGAGCTGAATGTGTGCTGAACTCGGAGGTGCCATGCGTTCGGTACTTGGATCGGTCGGATCGTGAAGACGTACGACTACATCAACTGCATTGTCATTACGCTTCCGCTTTCGGTCTACGAGGGTACGTGGACAACACTCTCCCCTCTCGTTGCTATGCATCACCATGATCTTGCGTGTGCGTAGGGAAATTTTGAAATTACTACGTTCCCCAACACTTGAGTGGCAGCGGAGCACTATGATGCGGTGGACGAGACCGTTGGTGAAGCCCCAGCGGCCTCGGTGGGCAGAGGTGCGACAATGTGCTCGGTGAAGTAGCCCCGGTGAGCTGGGAGATGGCGTCGATGAAGCGCACCTGATGCGGTGGAATTCGGTGTCTGTGAGGCACGTCGGTTGCGGCGGCCGACGTTGTCGGTGGACCACCCGGTACGGTGGACGAGGGCGTAGATGAGGTAGATCCGGTGCGATGGTGAAGCGCGACTGTCGTCTTCGTCGTCATCATCCGGCACAGAGGTGGGGAAAGAGACGAGACGAGGGGCGATTCGAACTTTGCTTGGGTTGGCGGCGAATTAAGGATTTGACCAATCTGGGCGCGGAAGGGGATGGTGGAGAAGGGAGATTTTGCAGGGCTGGAATTGGGGCCGCCAGATATTTCAATCCGAAACGTGGAAGCGTGAACTTATTTTGTCGTCGTCCTTTTCTGGGGGGAGGGAGGAGGGAGGGAGGGGGATGGGTGGGACGCATCTTCGGTGCCTTAAAGGCACCTGCCTTTGGGTCACTGACATGTGGGCCAGCCACTGTTGGGCCCATATGTCATAGACACAAAGGTAGGTGCCTTAAGGCACCGAAGCATCGTCCGGGTGGGTGGCTGGGTGCTAAGCCACCGTACGACACACGCGACCACCACGACACGACCCTGGTCTGCCTGGTGCGCCTACATTTGAGAGGAGATTTGAGAATGCAAACGAATCTTCTTTCCTTTGCAAATGAATATGTATGTATTACCATGCCCGTGTATTCCTTGGAAATAATTAGTTATTCGAAACAAGATACTATAAATTAATGAATGAGGAGTTATTTGAAAAAAACAAAAATGGTATCCACGGAATCCACGCTAACGTGGATTAGAGTGTGTGTCACATAATTAGTTATTTGAATTAGAGTGTGTTTCACATAGCGATCTCCAATTCTAACGTGGATTTCGCATTTCACTGTATCCACACTACTTTTTTAATACAAATTCATATGTATATGATGAACACCATGGTAGTGAGAACATTTTTGGATGGATTCAAACATATGACCTACAAAATAGCACAACAAATTGAGTCAATGTCAACTTTTCGAAACCTAGTATGGCACGAATTCGAAATAATTACCCATATGCATGGTCCTCAGTTCAAATCTTACAATGTACACCGAATTGAAACATCGATATTAAGTCTCGTACTATCTACATTCAAATGTTGTTTTTAGCCCCCCCCCCCGCATACATGGTACATACTTCCTGTACCGGTCAATATTCCTCTCCTAACCACCTTAGGAAGCTATCGGTTTCCAACACACTTTCATTCTTTCTCTCCATGTTTCGATCTCTAACTCTCTCAACTACACAACCCCCTTTTTCCACTCTGTTGCCAAATGTATTTACCTCGCACACCCGCCATTGCACACCATGCCGAGCTCTCTCTCTCTCTCCCTCTCCCTCTCCCTCTCACCCTCTCGCGCTAAATACATGCATTGCCTATCTAGCCCCCCAACCTCTCGTGCGCACGCACGCATGTTGCCTATCAAGGTCACTCCCTCGAGACTGTCTCACTCTTTCTTCCGCATGGTGGGCCACACTCGCTCAATCTCACTCTCTTTATCTGAGTCTCGTTTAACCTCATTTTCTTTCAAACATAAATGACATATCTCCCTGTTCGGGCCTCGATCGACACACTCTATACTCTCTCATGCAGATTGGCTATCTAGGTCAGTCCATCCAAGCCGCCCCCACTCTTTCAACCTCATGGCGGGCCACGCTCGCTCAATCTCTCTCTCTCTCTCTCTCTCTCTCTCTCTCTCTCTCTCTCTCTCTTTCTCGCTCTCTCTCTCTCTTTGTACGTCTTGATTGACCTTGCTCTTTCTCGGACAAAAAAGATATATCACCATGTTTGAGCCCAATTCAACCTATTCACATTGTATACTCTCTCACGCACATTGTCTATCTAGGTCACTCTCTCCAACCCGTCTCACTCTTTCGATCGCACGACGACCCTATGTGATCCATTGACCTTGCTTCCTCCCACGCACAAAATATATCTACACGTCTGTGACTGGATCATCTCTCAAGCTCTATCTTACAGCCCTCACCCTTGCCAAAAGCTCAATAGGACAATATCTCTCCAGAGCATATATATCTGTTCAATGAATGTTGGACCACACTCACTTTGTCTCTTTATCTGTATGTCTCTCGATTGACCTCGCTTTCTCCCGCCATATCTTCCACACATTGAAGCTACCTCTCAATCCCTCGCAAAGCCGGAGCTATTTACATTGCGAGGGGCACTCCAACCTTGGATTAATTTGTGTAGGCATTTATTCTGGTCGGTTCGTAGCACTCAGCCCACAACTACTCCAAACACCATTGCAACCCCCACAACTCCCCTAGCTGATTTCCCTCTGGCTCGGTCATCGCTCTCTTGCACGTCCTTTCTCGCCTTCAACGTCGCACCATGGCATTATTGCAAAAAACTCTGTTGTTCTCTTTAGTTATTATAAATAAGCTACAGAACTACACACCGATAGTCCACTTGGAATGGAACAAATTTAGACCCACAAATTAAAGTGCTACAAACTACACACCGAGGGCACTACTAGGCAAAAGCCTAGCAGCAGCAAGAGTTCTAGGTATATCAAGATGGCTGGGACCCGCTACTAATAAGCGCTTCTGACTAACCCATAGCAGCAGCAGCAGCAGCGTGCTACTCTTGCTATACAAGTGTAGCAGCAGCGTGCTGCGTGGAAGCTCGCTACTGCTAATAGCTCTAGCACTCTTTGGCTGTACGCGCTACTACTACAGTCACGCTGTTGTAAACTTTCCTCCACTCGCTACTGCTAATTTTAGTAGTTTTTAATTTTTTTTCTGCATATTTGTTTTGTATTTGAACAAGCTTTATACAAGAATCTTTAGCACATACAAATGTCATCATCATACACATACAAATGGCTGCGAGACCACAAATGTAATAATAGAATATACATACAAATAGTCTCATCATAATCATCATCCAACACAAAGTGGTATCTCGTCATCATCTCAAAAATAGCGATACATGCAAGTCTCGAATACTTGCAACTTCTAGCGTCATCCAACTAAACAATGATATATGCTGAGAAGTGCTATCACTATGAGTGATAGTGGAACTATGCAGTACATGAGGCGGCGGTCATGAGTCCTCTCTCGCTACTTTGAACCTCAAGTAACTAGCTTGTGCTTCTTATGCCTTTTGAAGCCTTTATGGCTGGCGCCCGAGACCCCCTGCACTTGCGCCTGACACTCATGCCACTCGTCATACACTCCCGGAACCCGGGGCCCACATGTCATGAAACAAATTTGGACCCATATACAAATTAAAAAATAAAGGACGAGGATCGAACATGCAACCAGGGCCTTCAAGCCGCACGTCAATAGGCAACATACGTAGAACAACAATGTTTGTTGTACCTCCCTTTGTTCACATAATGTTTTTATATTACCACATCCTATTTAATGGATAACATGTACTATTTTTTTAGTACTATTCGCCATCACTTACTGGTGGGTTCCATGTGTGCTCTCTCTCTCTCTCTCTCCTCCCCTTCTGCGTTTAGATGCACGGGCAAACACGAAGAACTCGCGGGCGATGTTGCCGTTGACCATATCTGGACGCATTCATAAGTTACGGCACCAGTTTCACTTACTAGCAGCACTAGACAGTGTGTACGTGCAAAGCACATTAATTTGGAAGTATATTAAGTGCATGCGGATATTAGTTAGGATATTATTTGCGTGTTATTATGTGATTAGCACTATTTTTGGCATGAAATTAACTGCACGCTAAACGTGTTGAGTGCTCGACATTGAAGCAGTCTAGGTCGTTGGATGACAAAGAATACATGTGGCTTGATGACGTTTTATATTTAGTTTGATACAGCTCTAGCAGAAATTCAATCAATGAAACCATAGATTTCGTTCAGTCTGACTTCGACTTTAAATTATACGACGATCGATCTAAAATAAACGAAAATGATAAACTTTCGGATTTTAAGCATGGCAATCCGAACGTTTTTCATGCCAAATTTAGATTGTACGGTGGCGGTAGGGGTGTCTTGTGGTGGGAAGCGGCTCCTCTGCCGTGCTCTGTGTGTCATCGGGCCATTGACCGACGGCGACAGTGGCGCCTTGCACCGTTGTTGGCGTACTCCTGGACGTTCTTCAAGGAAGGCTAAAATGTTCTGGACTTCGGAGCGAGTCAACTGGTGGGAGGAGGCGACTGGCTTTGGAGCAAGGAAGCGGTCGACGGCGGCCATCCATGCCGCTGAGGGGGCACTGCACCTGCACCTGGGACAGCAATCATCAGCGGCGCAGCGGAGACATTCGTGTGCAGCGGCGCCCGCCAGGCGCCTACGTCGGTCGCGCAGCAGCGCATGCGCTGGTAGGTGCATCGGCACCCGCACGGCAGCGTGCGTCGGTGCATCGCGCAGCGCATGCTGGCAGTGCACGGGCACGCGAAAGTCGGCGGGGACCTCGTGGAACCCGTGGCATCAAGCTCAGCGACAATGTGCGGCTCCCAGCCCATCGATGCCCCACGGGATGGGCGGCGCGCGCAGTCGGGCGACGGAGCGGGCAGGGGAGCGGGACAGCGCGGTGTCTTCCCGCAAGGTCAGTTCAAGCTCGTCCCAAAGCTCCTTATGTTCTTCAGACTCCAGCTGGGTGTCTTCCTCAGGAAACTGGAAGACTAAGGGCAGACCATCGTGATGCGGCATGGCGTACGTTTAGGTTAGGCTGGTTGGAGGTAGACGACAGGAGAATCGGAGAGGAAGAGAGAAGATTGTAGCGATATCGGGTAGTGCGGGGTTGATTTTAAACTGCGGCGCCGGCGACATTAAAAGTGGGAGCAGTTGGGACGAAGGTGGGCGGCGGTGCCTGGTCAAAGGGCTCGCCTCCCAGTGAGCCTGCACAGCGGTCTGCTCGCACGCCTCCCCGTCAGTCGGTGCAGCGGTCTGCTCGCACGCCTCCTGTCGAATCGCACACTTGCTTGCACGGCACCTACCGATGAGAAGCGGGACTCGTGGCGGCACATAAACACCCACGGTTTCAATAGTGAAAGCGTTCACCTTAACGTGACAGGTCTTTGTTCCAAAATACCTTGGCTCTTCATTTGTGCAACTTGTCATAAGCAGCTTGTCTCAAATTGAAGAAAAAAATTACGAAGTAATATTTGTGCCATATCACGTGACCATGCTCAATTTCAAGAATTTATGGCCACTTTTGGATTTTCTAAAATTTAAGATCCGGGATTCAAAACAATATCATAACTTGCATCATGCAATAAATTTTCAAGCCATACATCATCTGTTGTATTTCTTAAGAAAGGATTTGGTCAAACATTTTTCTTAGTTAGACTTGAGACAAGTTATATATGCAGAGTAAAAGGATAATCCTTCGCATCGGTGCATTGCACGATATATTAACTCAAGTACTAAACGCGGACAAACGGACTCAATTATGTGCTCATCCTGTAGTAGTAGTAGTAGTAGTAGTAGTAGTAGTAGTAGTAGTAGTAGTAGTAGTAGTAGTAGTAGTAGTAGTAGTAGTAGTAGTAGTAGTAGTAGTAGTAGTAGTAGTAGTAGTAGTACTAGGCAATGCAGTTGACGGGTGACCTTGGCGAGCGGCGACCGAGGGAATTGAACCGTGCTCGGCATGGTAGGTAAAGTTGTCTAGTTACTAAAGCATCCCTCCATTGTTCATCGGTAGTCATTATGGACTGGGGATATGAGGGGAATTTCCTAGGGTTGGAATGCTGTCCGCCAGATATTTTGACTCAAAACGCGGAGGCTCGACTGGTTGGGGTTGCCTAATGTGCCTACCACGCAAGCCACCAGAAGGACACGAGCCCGGTTTTTTTTAGGATCAACACGGGCTAAGGTCTGGCTGGTACGCCGTTGGGTCCTACCATTCAAGAATACGAAAGGAACCTTTTAAATTGCCGAACGAGTCTATGTGTATTACAATGCCCGTATTTTCCTTGCAAATACTAATCTCAATGTGGTAATTGATTTATGACGAGTTGTTGAATTAGAGTGAGTTTGTGATATAGTGATCTCAACCTGGATTTCACATTTCATGGGATCCCTAGTAAGTTTTTCAATGCAAATTCAAATTTAAAAGATGAACAATATGGAGGTGATAAAACTTTGTATGTATCAAGCATATGACCACACACACACACACAAAGAGAGACACCCACACACGAACACAACAACAATCCAATAAGTATAGTGCATCTATTTTTCCAAACCATGCATGTATGCCACGAATTCAAAAATACTCCTTCTGTTACTAAATATTAGTCTTTTAGAGATTTCAACAAGTGACTACATACCGAGCAAAATGAGTGAATCTACACTCTAAAATATGTCCATATACATCCGTATGTGCTAGTCCATTTGAAATCTCTAAAAAGACTAATATTTAGGAATGAAGGGAGTAAAATGTAAGACATGCATGGTCCTCAATTCAATATTTAAAATGAACATGAAACTGAAACATGAATATTAAGTCTAGTACTATAGTACATGCAAATGTTGTGTTTAATTAGGCGGAGCTATGATTGTTGGGGGTCAACCCCTCGACCTTAGATAAAATTGTGAAGCTCTATTTACGGTTGTTTAGATTATATTTGTCCCCACCGTCCCAACCACCGATTGGTTGTGCACCCCCACCCCTCCTCCCCGGGAGAATATCATGTGCCCTCATACCTTAGATGCTATATGCCGATACGAGTTGCTTGGAGCTTGTAGATCTGAGATATAGCAGCTCACATGATGTCTTAATATTTTTACAGGAAACCATGATGAGTTTGAGAATTGCACACAATTTGTACAAAAACTACTCATATGCCCTTGGATCCCATATCCAACGACCTCGAAGCTCGTATCACCGTAGCATCTAAGATGAAGGAGGACATCATATTCTCCTGTATGTAAGAATATCATGTGCTACCACACCTTAGATGCTTTGGTGATACAAGCTCTTCCGAGCCGTTGGATTTGTGACCCAACACCTCCTCGGTGGTTTGAATGGTTTTTTGTAGAAAAGCCCCCAAAGAGTTCGCCACTGCTTACAAGCACAAAGACTGCTTTCAGATGCCATTGGATCTCAGATCAAGCGACCTCAAGCTCGTATCACCATAGCATCGAGCTGCGAGAGCACCTTATGTTTTCTCGCGGGAGAATATGAGGTGCTCCCCACCGTAGATCCTATGGTGATCTGAGTTCACTGAGATCTAATGGCCCATAGTAGGAGGTTTGAATGTTTTTGCAATATAATTTGAGAGAGTTTGGGAATTGCTTGAAAGTACAAGTACTACGCATGTGCCATCGATCATCGATCATACGACCTAGATGCTCATATCACCGTAGTGGGTAATTAAGCTACGGGGAGCACCTAATATGAGAACCGGGGAGCCGTTGGATCCAAGATGTAGCGGCACACACGAGGCCTGAATGTTTTATTTGCAAAAAAACCTTTGGAGAGTTCGGAAATTACGCATAATTACAAAGACTACACCCAAGCCATTGGATCTCACTTCCAACGGTGTAAAAACTCGTATCACCATAGCATCTAAGCTGCGGGGTGGATTTGATATTCTATGCCGCTATCATTTTTGTTTGTAAACTTGCAAAATACGTGCAACTCGTGCCGTTACTTGTCTAACATGCTGTAACATCCCAAATTTTTAATTTGGCATGTTATACATAGGTCATCCATGCATACCATATTTTATTGCATTCTGTTTTCAAATCCTCGAGATCCTAAGCAACTCAAGGACCCTCGGAGAGAGTTGGGGATTTCTCAACTTTCATATTTGATTTTTTATCAAGTAGTGAAGACGAGGATATTGGATTTTATTACTTTTCTCTCCGGAAAAATATTTCAAGTTTAAAATAAACGAGAGGAGATAATATGACTTCTCCAAAACTAATTGAAATACCGGAGGAAAAATGTTAAAATCATTTTGGGATTTTATTTTACTTATTTGGAATTTTATTTGCCTAGTGAAAAATTTGCATATGTTTAAAAATTTGCATTTTAGGGGCCAAGAGAAGTTCATCTTGTTCTAAATATTTTATTTAGGCAAAGAAAACTTGTTTTGAAATTTCTAAATTTTTATTTATTTTTCTAGGATTTTTATAAATTTCGGCGGAATAATTTAAAAAAAATGGACCCATACCAATCGGGCTAAAGGCCCAGCCGAGCCAGCCGGCCCGCCGCGCCGCCGCCTTCCCGTGTGGTGTCTTGCTTGCACGGACGCCGAGGAGTCCGAGCCGGACTCCACTAGGGCGCCCCTTCCCAAGCCGCCCGCCCGCCCTCTTTATATCGCCCCCCTCTCCCCTTAGCCACCACCGCCGCCACCATCGCCACGCCCGCCTTGGGACCGGGAGCCCGAGCCGAGCCGCCGCCCGCCGCCTTGTCGCCGTCGCGCCTCCAGCGCCGTCGCCGTCGACCCTCGCCGAGCCGCCGCCCGCCCGCCCTCGCTGCCCCTCGCCGGACCCCGCCGGAGGTAGCCCCGTTGCCGGTTTTTTTTAAATATCCCTTCGGTTTTTTTTATAAAACCCTAGCCCGTTTTTATTAGATCGGTTTATTTTTTTTTTCCGGTTTATTTATTTTGAAAACGTTCACCCGTTCGTTCGTTTTTACGAACATGTTCATCGTTTAGTCTTTACTAACGAACGTTCGTTCGTTTAGACGTTCGTTGATTTCTTTTATCGGAATTATTCCGCGGTTATTCCGAATTTGATTTCTGAACCAATGTTCAAACTAGTATAACTTTTCGCTCGTTTATCGGAATCAGGCGATTCAAGCGCCTGGAGTTTCATCTCGAAACCCTCTTTTCGAATAATCAACTTAAACCAGTTTTCATCTTTGTAAAATTTGACTCTAGTTCAGATTAGTAAACGGACCATGTTTTTCTCGCCGTTTGAGTTTCGTTGTTCCGTTTGGTTTGATTCTTTTTGCAAACCGGAGTTCTTAAGTTAAACTCTCCGGTCAACCTTTTTCAGTTGAAGTTTCGTTTGTGCATCTTTGTTTGTTGCTTATGTATGTATTGTTTGCTTGCGATAGAATTCTCGGAGTGCGAAGCGTGTTATTACGAGTCTCTAGGATTCACGGATCGTCAGCAAGGCAAGTAACACTTGATCATATCTTTTCATACCCAGTTTTTATGCATTAGCTCAACCCTCCAACATTACATGATTAGGATGGCATTAATTTGTGGGTTGGGAAGTAGATGATGAGGTAGGAACCTATTGCCCTGTTACTTTCAAACCCTTGGGAGTTACTTCTACGTTATGCTTATATTGCCATGCTATGCTTGTAGACGTGGTTTGGGTTTGAGAGATATTCACGACAGATGTGAGATTATTAATTAATGGTTTACTTTAAGGTGGCAACTTAAATACACATCTGGGTGGATTGAGGCACCTGGGAACCCGGTGTTGTCATTTTATTTTTGGAAATCCGGGGTACCGTGTGATCTTCCTATGGACCGCCACCTAGGCTCAAAGGGAACTGAGATTATTCATACTAGAAACTTCCGTGTGCAGCCACAAGCTATTATGGGCTCTAGCATAGTTGAGTAAGTTACGTGAAGCTCTCGAAGAGGTAGGTCAGCAGGTAGTGGGTTTTATAGGTTTGGTATGATCTATCCGGAGTAGAGAGTTAATGTTTACGAAAGATCGTGTCTCGGTCATCCGTTTCTCAAACACCATGCAGTCACGAGAAATCAACGGAGGCGATCGAGTCTTGTGGGGAAAAGTCATAAACCTCTGCAGAGTGTACAATCTAATCATGGTTAGCCGTGTCCCGGTTATGGACAATTATGAGTATCTAGTACTTGAGTATTCACATGTATCTCATCACTCTAAATTAATATTGCTGGGTTGTTAATCACTTTAATTGGGATTGGGTTGGGGTTATACCTTCTCAATGATGTTTCAACCACCATGATAGTTAAAGTAAAATTTATTCCTTTGATGTAGGGAAAATTTGGCTTTTCGCAAAACTGTAAACATAGAGCTTTCCACCAGCCATATATGCATGTAGTATAGCTTATTCTCTCATTACTCTCTATGTGTTACATTGCCAGCATATTCCATGTGCTGACCCGTTCTCGGGCTGCAACGTATTATGTTGCAGACTTTTCAGACGAGGAGTAAGGATTGTAGGTCGTTGCCGTGCAGCTCGCTTATGCCGTTGGAGTTGATGGACTCACTTTATCTTCCAAGCCTTCGCTGTTATCGCATTAGATGGCCTTAAGCCATATTATTGTAATAAGTTCTCTTTTGAGACATTCGATGTAATAAGTGTGTGATTGCTACTCTGTTATAAATCCTTGATCTTGTGTGTGTCGGCATTACCGATCCGAGGATGACATGAAGCACGAGACTTGACCATCTGAGGTCGGGTCGCTACAAGATGGTATCAGAGCACACGCTGAGTGTAGGACACGACCACTAAGATAAAACCATAGGTCACTCCTCTCTAGTCATTTCTGACCACTCTCCATTTTTCCACTCTTTAGGATGACGGAGATGAAGTACAAGTTTGCCCAACCGGATGAAGACACACCTTTCGGACGCCACTTGAAGGAAGTCACTAGGTACCTGAATATTGGAATACCAAGCTTCATCGGGACGTACAACGCCACCTTACCAGAAGAAGAATGCTGGAAGATTCAAGCTCTAGTTCCCGGAAGGACGTTTGCACCAAGCACGGAGCCCATAGTATGTGTTTTCAATGCACCAACATGGAGTTTGGGAAAGAGTATGGCAGCTCACATTACCATGGGACGCATTGGAGAAGTCTACAACAAGGAGCTTAAAGACACCATATACCAAATATGTGGGCGCCGAGACGAGCAATGGGAAGTAATTAGCACCAAGAAGGATAGATCCATTGCAGCTTACATCCAGGAGCTAAACCAGCACATTCGACGTCATGAGAACCAGATGTGCGCAGCCATGCTGTATTTGAAGAAGGCGAAAACTAAGATCATCGAATTGGAGGAAGAACTCAAGTCTACACGCGATGGATATGAGGAAGAAATCAAGATACTACTGGAGAAGAACGACGACCTAGTCAAGAAGATTGGAGTCTTCATGGGAGGACCAGCGCCCAAGGAAGAGGAGCAAGAAGAGGAAGAAGACCCCGCTTGTCCAGACAACTACATCATCATCGACGACACCGACTCAGATCCAAGTGATGATGACTATGAAGACGAAGCTGGAGCAGACATCATGGAGTCTTCCACCGATCAAAATTTCTATATGACCACCATATAATAGTAGTATTTTCCCCATGTAACTAGTAGTAGTTGTGCACGTATGCGATAGTCCTAGATCGTTTTGTATGCCCTTGCTTGCTTGATTGAATGAATGTGTGTTTGCCTCATGTGCATATGGGTAGTGTTTTCTCACTAGACCTCTTTCTATTTCTAATATCTCCCATCTAAACCCTCAGATGCCTCCGAGACGTGACCCCGGTTTTGTTTTCCCACCGGAGCTCACTCAGTTGATCCAACAGCAGAATGCCTTGATGCAATTGCTAGTTCAGAACCAGGGCAATGCCAACAACAACAACAACAACAACAACAACAACCCGCCAACAGTGGACAATTTAGCCCGTTTTCTGAGGTTACAACCGCCGGTGTTTTCTAGTAGCACCGAGCCAATAGTTGCAGATGACTGGTTACGCCATATTGGAAGGGAGTTAACCATCGCAGGATGCACGGATGCTGAAAGAGTGCGCTTTGCCGCACATCAATTGGATGGACCAGCAGCCGCATGGTGGGAGAATTACACGGCTACTTTTCCTATAGCCAATGTCACTTGGGACCAGTTCCAACAAGCTTTTCGCACGGCCCATGTTTCAACTGGAGCCATGCAGATAAAGAAGCGTGAGTTCCGCAACTTATGCGGGGAACCGTCTTGTGGCCCGAGACGTGGATGAGTTTAGCAAGTTATCACGCTATGCCCCGATGATGTGGCCACGGATGCATGAAGCAAGATAAGTTTATGGAAGGACTGAATGATGAGATGAGTATGCAGCTGATGGTGGCAACTTTCAACAACTACAAGGAGTTGGTAGATAAGGCCCTAATGATTGAAGGAAAGCAACAGCAAATTGAGAGTCGTAAGAGGAAGTATGGACAAGGAAGTATAACTCAGAGCTCACCGAAGCCTCGCTAACCCCGAACTCGGGAGGACTAGTTCATAACCATGGAGGACATAACCATCTTTGGAGGAGGATCGAATAATGGTGCGAAGAATGGGAATGGAAATGCAGCCAACAATAATCGAATCGCTCTAACCCAGCTACACCCGCTAAGAGAGACTTGAGCCAAGTTATTTGCTTTAAGTGCGGGAAGACAGGCACTATGCCAACGATCGCCTGAAGGAAAGAATGGAAACAGAAGTGGGAGCGCTGGGAAGAAGCCCAATCCATTCAACAAAGGACAAGTGAACACGTTAACGTGGAGGAAGTTGAAGAGCAGCGGATCTTGCGTAATAGGTAAGTTTTTGGTTCGATCATTTACCACTATTGTTCTTTTCGATCTTGGTGCATCGCATTCATTTATATCAAGGGATTTGTGGATAAGTTTAAGTTACCAACCTAGACCCTTAGAACCCCTCTTTAGTGAGCTACTTTGGAGCAGAGTATATGGCTAGCGAGATGGTGCACCCAGATACCCCTAATCATTGGCACATGTTTCTCCGTCGACCTAATTATCTTGGAGTCGCAAGGATTGGATGTGATATTAGGTATGGATTGGATGTCGAAATTTGGAGGAAGTATCGATTGTGCTAGCAAGTCAATTTATCTTACCACCCGGAGGGAAAAAGGATTAAGTATGTATCTAGGCATGTGCCTAGGAGGAGCCAAGTGAATACCCTCACGGAGTTGTACAAGAGGAAGTACATAGTGAAGGATTATCCAGATGTTTTTCGGAAGAGTTACCGGGCATGCCACGGATCGAGACATCGAGTTTCGATAGAACTAATACCGTGCAGGGCCAATCTCAAAAGAACCTATCGGATGCCCGCAAATGATCCGGAGGAAATTAAGAAGCGATCAAGGAGCTATTGGAGAAAGGTTACATTCAGAGAAGTTCATCACCTTGGGGAGCTCCAAGTACTTTTGGTGGAGAAGAAGGATAAATCCCTAAGGATGGTTGTTGATTACCGAGCTCTGAATGAAGTAACGATAAAGAACAAGTATCCCTTACCGATGATTAATGATCTGTTTGATCAATTGCAAGGAGCTAAGGTATTTTCTAAAATTGATCTACGATCAGGATACCATCAATTGAAGATCCGAGAGAAGGATATACCAAAGACAGCATTCACCACACGATATGGATTATATGAGTATACGGTCATGTCGTTTGGACTGACTAACGCCCCTGCCTATTTCATGAGTATGATGAACAAAGTGTTCATGGAGTATTTGGACAAGTTTGTTGTGGTGTTTATCGATGATATTATGGTTTACTCGAAGAACGAAGAGGAGCACGCAGAACACCTACGTTTGGTTCTTGAGAAACTCAGGGAACACGGTTATATGCCAAATTCAGCAAGTGCGAGTTTTGGTTAAAGGAAGTTGGATTTCTTGGGCATGTTATATCGGGAGAAGGTATAGCAGTAGATCGGTAAAATTCAGTCGATCCATCGAGTGGTTGGCACCCACTTGATCGTGAGATTCGCAGATTTCCTTGGGTGGCAGGGTATTATCGAGATTCATTGAGAACTTTTCCAAGATTGCTAAACCAATGACAGAATTGCTAAAGAAGGATACCAAGTTCAAATGGATGAGGATTGTAAGACAAGCTTCCAAGAGTTGAAGAAACGGTTGACTACAGCCCAGTGTTGACATTGCGGATATACATAAGGAGTTTCAAGTGTATTGTGATGCCTCTCGCTTGGGACTTGGATGTGTTCTTATGCAGGAAGGAAAAGTTGTTTCAGTATGCCTCACGACAAACTGAAGCCTCATGAGTTGAACTATGCCACGCATGATTTGGAGCTAGCAGCTGTAGTACATGCGTTGAAGACACGAGACATTATCTCATGGGAAACCGTTGTGATGTGTACACGGATCATAACAGTTTAAAGTACATTTTCACACAGAAGGAGTTAAACCTTAGACAGAGGAGATGGCTGGAACTTATAAAGGATTACGACATGAAGCTACACTATCATCCAGGAAAAGCCAACGTCATAGCAGACGCTTTGAGTCGGAAGAGTTATGCCAATATCCTTAAAAGTAGAGGACTGCCAAAGGAGTTAGCATAGGATGTTATGGAACTTCAGTTGGAGATTGTTCCAAGAGGTTTTCTTGCAACAATGGAGGTTCAGTCGACCTCGTTAGACAAGATTCGAGACGCTCAAAAGGAGGATAAAGAGATTGCTGAGATAAAGGAAAAGATGGGCAAAGGAAAAGCCAAAGGTTTTCATGAGGATGAGCACGATACCTTGTGGTTTGAGGATCGGATTTATGTGCCCAACAATTCGGAGATCAGGAAGTTAATACTTGAAGAGGCCCATGACTCACCATACTCGATTCACCCCGGAAACACCAAGATGTATTTGGACTTGAAGGGACGTTTCTGGTGGACTGGTATGAAGAAGGATATTGCCGAGTATGTAGCCGTTTGCGATGTATGCCAGAGAGTGAAGGCAGAGCACCAAAAGCCAGCAGGACTGTTGCAGCCTATGCCAATACCCGAATGGAAGTGGGACAAACTTGGCATGGATTTTATCACCGGATTACCCAGAACCAAAGCAGGATATGATTCAATATGGGTAGTAGTGGATCGGTTGACCAAAGTAGCTCACTTCATCCCAGTGAAAACAACTTATACAAGTGCCAAGTTGGCCAAGATATATATGACCAGGATCGTATGTTTGCATGGAGTTCCGAGGAGTATCGTGTCGATAGAGGAACACGTTTACTTCAAAGTTTTGGCATCAACTACACGGACTTTGGGTACCAGATTGGAGTTTAGTACGCGTTCCACCCATGCACGGATGGACAAAGAGAGAGTTAATCAGATTCGGAGGATATGTTAAGAGCACGTGCCTTTGGATTATGGATCTAGTTGGGATGACAATTTGCAGTCGCAGAATTCTCATACAACAAAGCAGCTACCGAGCCAGTTTGAAGATGGCACCGTTCAAGCTCTGTATGGACGCAGATGTAGAACACCCTTGATGTGGGACGAGGTCGGAGACCGTCGATTGTTTGGACCAGATTTGATCAAAGACTCGAGAGGAGAAGGTTAAAGCGATCGAGACAGGCTAAAATTGCTCGATCTAGAGAAGAGTTACGCAGATTCAAAACGCAAGGAAGTAACCTATGAAATCGGAGATAGAGCATATTCATGAGTATCACCCCGAGGGGAGTGAAACGTTTTGGAGTAAAGGAAAGTTAGCCCCAAGATTTGTAGGATATGTCGTGTTTTGGAACAAATGGGAGAAGTTGCCTACAAACTGGAGTTACCCGAAGGACTGTCAGGAGTTCACGATGTGTTTCACGTATCACAACCGAAGAAGTGCCACGCTGAGATGGCCGACATACCGTTAAAGGATACAGTGCCCCTGGAGGCGATACAATTGGATAATAATTTGACTTATGAGGAGAAACCAGTAAAGATTTTGGATTTGACGGCGAGTCACTCATGACAAGGTTATCAAGTTTTGTAAAGTTCGATTGGAGCCACCACACGGAGGAGGAAGCCACTGGGAGCGAGAAGAGGATATTCGCAAGGACCATCCGCACCTATTTTCTAGCCAACCCGAATCTCGAGGGCGAGATTCATCTTAAGGGGGGTAGGTTTGTAACATCCCAAATTTTAATTTGGCATGTTATACATAGGTCATCCATGCATACCATATTTTATTGCATTCTGTTTTCAAATCCTCGAGATCCTAAGCAACTCAAGGACCCTCGGAGAGAGTTGGGGATTTCTCAACTTTCATATTTGATTTTTTATCAAGTAGTGAAGACGAGGATATTGGATTTTATTATTTTTCTCTCCGGAAAAATATTTCAAGTTTAAAATAAACGAGAGGAGATAATATGACTTCTCCAAAACTAATTGAAATACCGGAGGAAAAATGTTAAAATCATTTTTGGGATTTTATTTTACTTATTTGGAATTTTATTTGCCTAGTGAAAAATTTGCATATGTTTAAAATTTGCATTTTAGGGGCCAAGAGAAGTTCATCTTGTTCTAAATATTTTATTTAGGCAAAGAAAACTTGTTTTGGAATTTTTAAATTTTATTTATTTTTCTAGGATTTTATAAATTTTTGGAATGATTTTTTAAAAAAATGGACCCACCTTGCGATCGGGCCAAAGGCCTAGCCGAGCCAGCCGCCCGCCTGCGCGCCGCCTTCCCGTCAGGCGCCACCGTGCTTGCACGGACGCCGAGGAGTCCGAGCCGACTCCACCCGGCGCCCCTTCCCAAGCCGCCCGCCCGCCTGCTTATATATCGCCCCCTCTCCCCTTAGCCACCACCGCCGCCACCATCGCCACCGCCGCCCGCTTGGACCCCGGGAGCCCGAGCCGAGCCGCCGCCGCCGCCTTGGTCGCGTCGCCGCCTCCCGCTGAATGTAAACTTAAAGTCAATAGGCTCTGAATGTCCTCGAAGGTCCTCCTGGAATGTGCACCTCAATCTGTGGAAGGGTATCCGTCGGAGGTGCATTGGTAAACTTCCGGTGATTGAGGCAGAGCAATCTTCAGCTTCTTCACGATCTGTACCAGCTTCTTGCCGAGAGGCATCGTCTCATCTGGTGGCAAAACTCCATTAGCAGCGTAACGGGGTGAACTCGTGCCATCTAGAATGTTGAAAATCGGAGAGAAGTCGAGAAATGAACAGGGAGAATTACGGAATGATAAGGACATAAAATAAATAGTCTCTTCCTATGGCTTTTCCGATCCTAGGGGTTCGCCCTCACGGTCGGTGTGTGCTCTGATACCATCTCTGTAGTGACCCGACCCAAAATCGGTCAAGTCTACGTGTAGCTGTACCATCCCAAGATCATCTGGCGCACACAAGACATTGATGAAATAATCAAAGTTCAATCACACCTGAATTTATTACACGATTCTCATATCGAGTCTTTATTACAATGGAATAAATTCGGCCGAAGGCCAACTCATGAGAAATAAACTAAATAAGCTACGGAAGCGTAGACGAAATAGCAAGTCCATCCGACTCCATAGGGCAATCGCCAAGCGCGGATCGTAGCCTCACTCCTGGTCGGAATACTCCTCTGCAACATAAGACGTTGCAGCCGTGTAGGTCAGCATTTTGAATATGCCGGCAAGTCATGAAGAGAGAACAATAATAAAATTACTAACACTATATGCAATTTGGCTGTGGGGCTCTAAGTTTCATTGTTTTGCGAAAAAGCCAGTTTTTCCCTACAACAGTGGACTTGTTTGCAAATACTACAAAATGTTGGTAGTTACTGAGATGGCTCCGCCAACCAATGTCTCATTCCCAATTATTAGATAACCCCCTCAATTAATTTATTAATTTTTGTGTTGAGATATCCGAAATACTCCAAGTTCCAGAGGCTCAAATTGTCCGTAACCGGGGACACGGCTAACCGATTAGATCTTCACTGCAGAGGTTTGTGCACTTTACCCGCAAGAATCGTTCCCTCCTTTAAGTCTTCGCACTTCATGGTGTTTGAAGGCGGACGAACGTAAACAGGGTCTTCGAAGAGTTCCTTCGCCCCGCCGTACCCATCAATCCTCCGTTCTTCTACATCTCGTAGCACCGTCCGCCAGAGTCACACCTAAGGTTGACCAAGCTAGAGCCCATAATGGCTTGCGGCTGCGGGTAAGCTTCCGGTCAATGAGGTATACATCCGTCTCTTCGTGGCTGGGTGAAGCTTTCCGCAAGATGTCATGGCGCTTCTCCATGCATCCCGCCAACCACTGGTTTTCTCCAGGTGCCGTCAACCAAATCCTCCACCCAGAGTGAATTTTGAAGTCCATCTTGAGCATGAAGTCATGGGGTTGTCATCATCTTGACTCTCACATCTCCCTTATGATTCACTCAACCAACCCGTCACGAGCATAGCAAAATAAACTACTTCGTCCGGGCAATGGTAACAAGGGAATTGGGTTCATCCTACCCCATGATACTACTCAAGAACATAACTTCAAATTCTCCTACTTCATGCATGGTGGGGAGGTATAATTCTAATGCAATAAAATCATAGGCATAGTAAAAGAAAAATATGATCAATGACTTGCCTTGCTGACGATCTTCGAAAGCTAGGGACTCGTGGTAGCAAGCTTCGCACTCCGGAAATTCTACCGAGGCAAACAACAATCATATAAGCATACAAACATATGATCACTTAACATAACAGCATACTAATATAACACATGAAACAATTGAATCAAAACCCAAAGAAAACTCAAAGAAATCCAAATCAATGTTTTCACCATATCAAACAACAACCAAGAAATAGTTTTACACAACCAAATTTTTCTTAACAGAACCTAAGCATGGGTTTTTGCTAACTAACAGAAAAGAAAACATCATGCAACTAGGAGCAAAAAGAATCACATTAAAAGCTATAATAGAACTCCTATTATGCCTATAACAATCCTAGCAAGGAAAAATAAAATAAAATTTTTATTTATTGTAAATAAAAGTCCATGTTCTAAAGTTACGAAACTAACCTAACTTAAACTATCACATAGGAAAAATAAAATTATTTGCTAAATAAAACAATAGGAAAACAGTAGCTAGTTAAATAAATAGGAACCACATGATTTTGATTAAAACTATTTTTTATTAAATCTAAAATGCCCAAATAAATTCCTACGGTTAGGCAAGGTCAAAACAAAGTAGTGACAAAAGAATCACTAAAATAAAATTATCCTAACTCATTTTATAGCAGAATTACTAATCTGTCTAAATCTAAAATAAAACAATTTCTAATAATTTTTACATGACTAAACATATTTTCTACAGAAACTACAATAAATTTGCAAACTAACAAAAAAATAATCAATTAAAAATATTAAGTAGATTAAAAGATATGGATTTTACAAAACTGAAACTATTCTGTAAAAGAAACAGAAACGAAAAATAAAATTAAAAAGAAAACCGACGCTAATGGGCCTATCTAACGCATCGGGCGTTAAATAACTAAAACGTGCACGCGGTAATAAACCGAGTCGGGCCGGTCTAAACTAAACCTAAATAAAACCGGAACTAAACCGGAACTATAACCGGTTTTTTTAAAACTAAACCTACCGCTTCGCTACTTCTAATCTCAACCCTAGGATTTAGATCTAACGGCGGCGGGGTTCTCCGTGACTCATCATGTGGCGGCGACGACGGCGGCCGACGGCGACTTCGAGGCGATGTGGTGGTGCTCGGTGGTCGGGAAGACGGCGGAGGCCTCCGGTGAGTCTTGTGAGCAAGGGGGCTCGAGGTGGAGTCGGGGTGCTCGAGGGTTCGGGATGGCGGGCGGTGGCAATGATCGGCGGCGACTTGGACTCAGCGACGGATTGCGGCGAGGGAAAGGGTCGGGCGAGGGGAAGTGGGGAACGGGTCGAGGGGGGTATATATAGGGGGCACCGACTTGGCGGGGCGGATCGGGAGGATCCGGATCCTTCGGATTTCATGAGGCGGCGGTGTGGCGTGGGGAAGAAGGAGAGGTGGGTCAGGGGTGTCGGTGAGAGAGAGAGGAGGGGGTTGCGGTCGGTTGGCCGAAGGGAAGGGGTTTCGGCGAGGGGGCTCGGGGCTGGCTGGGCAGCCTGGTTGGGTATGCTGGCGGTTATTGGGCTGCTGGTGGGCTGGGCTGCCGGGTTTGGTGGGTTGGTTGGCTGGGGCGCTGGGTTTTCTTTCTATTTTTTTTGAATTAGTGAGAGAGAGAAAATATATTTAAATATAAATATTTTATATAGGACATATATATATCAAAATGATCAGGGGAATATTCCCTATAATTTGAACATTTTTCCAGGGGCAAAACTCAAACTTTAAAAAAAATCATTTCTATAAATCCCAAATAAAATCAGATTTTGAATTCAAATTTTTTTTTGGCAAAGTTTTCTTCTGACATTTTTGGAGTGTCATGTTTACTCCTCTCATACCTTTTCTCAAGTATTTGTCAGGCATAGTTTTGAAATAATTTTCAACTGCCAATTTGAATTCAAATTCCAACAACTCAAAATCTTCTGAAACTTCAAATGTCACTCAAATTCAAACAATATGCATAGATGCTTAGCTATAATTGTAAAACATTTCAAATAGGAAATTTGGGATGTTACAAACCTACCCACCTTAAGATGAATCTCGCCCTCGAGATTCGGGTTGGCTAGCAAATAGGTGCGGGTGGTCTCGGCGGAGGTCTTCTTCTCGCTCCCAGGTGGCTTCCTCCTCGGAGTGATGACTCCACAACACCTTGCAAAACTTGATGATCTTGCTGCGGGTGACTCTGTTCGCAGTTTCGAGAATTCGGACGGGTTTCTCCTCATAAGTCAGATCACTGTCGAGCTGTATGGCCTCTAGGGGCACTGTGTCTCTCAACGGAATATCGGCCATGTCGGCATGGCATTTCTTCAGTTGAGAAACATGGAAGACATCATGAACTCTGGACAATCCTTCCGGCAATTCCAACTTGTAAGCAACTTCTCCACGACGTTTGAGGATTTTGTAGGGTCCAATGAATCGGGGTGCTAACTTTCCTTTAACACCAAACCTCTTGATTCCACGAAGTGGGGACACACGAAGATATGCCGGTCTCCGCTTCGTAAGTTACTTCCTTGCGTTCTTGTCGGCATAACTCTTACGCCTCGATCGAGCTACCTTGAGTCTATCTCGAATCAGTTTGACTTTCTCTTCGAATCTCGATAAGATCGGGACCGAAAAGTTTTCGATCTCAACACCATCCCACAACAATGGTTTCGCACCTCCTTCCGTATAGAGCTTGAAGGGGCCATCTTCGATCGGTCGATAAGCTGTTGTTGTATGAGAACTCCGCGTATGGTAAATTATCATCCCAGCTAGACCCATAGTCTAGCGCACAAGCTCTCAACATGTCCTCCGAGGATCTGGTTGACTCTCTCGGTCTGTCCATCATGCGTGGGTGAAAAGCTGTACTGAACTCCAGCCTTGTACCCAAAGTTTCATGCAACTGATTCCAAAACTTTGAGGTAAATTGTGTTCCTCTATCTGACACGATACTCCTCGGAACTCCATGCAGACATACGATCCTGGTCATGTATATCTTGGCTAACTTAGCGCTGGTATAGGTAGTCTTCACGGGAATGAAATGAGCTACCTTGGTCAATCGATCAACCACTACCCAGATGGAATCATAACCTGAGCAGGTCTGGGTAATCTGTGATAAAATCCATTCCAAGTTTTCCCATTTCCACTCGGGAATCGGCAAAGGTTGAAGTAACCCTGCTGGCTTCGATGTTCCGCCTTTACTCTTTGGCAAACATCACATACTGCTATGTACTCAGCAATATCCTTCTTCATACCTGTCCACCAGAAACTTTCCTTCAAATCCAGATACATCTTGGTGTTACCGGGGTGAATCGAGTACGGTGAATCATGAGCCTCCTGAAGAATTAGCTTCCTTAGTTCGGGATCATTGGGTACATAAATACGATCCTCGAACCATATAGCTCCGTATTCATCCTTACGAAACCCTTTAGCTTTTCCTTCATTCATCCTTTTCTTTATCTCCTCGATTTCCTTGTCCGACTTCTGGGCTTCACGAATTCTTTCGGCCAAAGTGGACTGAACTTCCAGAGTTGCAACATATCCTCTCGGAACTATCTCCAGTCGGAGATCTCTGAGGTCATCGAATAACTCCTGGGGTAATCCTCCTACTATAAGAGTATTCACATAACTCTTACGGCTCAAAGCATCTGCTACAACATTGGCCTTTCCTGGGTGGTAATGCAATTTCATGTCATAGTCCTTGATTAGCTCCAGCCATCTCCTCCGCTGAGGTTCAACTCTTCTGCGTGAAAATATACTTCAAGCTCTTATGATCTGTGTAAACATCACAGCGGTTTCCGATAAGGAAATGTCTCAGTCTTGAGTGCATGCACTCTGCTGCTAACTCCAAATCATGTGGCATAATTCATCTCGTGTGGTCGTAGCTATGCGGAGGTATAAGCTACAACTTTTACTTCTGCATGAGTACTCCTCCGAGTCCACGACGAGAAGCGTCACAATATACCGTAATCCTTGTGTATGTCCGCAAAATCAATCGGGCTGTAACCAAGCGTTTCTTCAATTCCTGGAAGCTGGCTTCACAATCCTTGGTCCAAATGTACTTGGCGTCCTTCTTCAACAGCTCAGTCATGGGCTTGGCAATCTTCGAGAAGTTCTCAATAAACCTCCGATAATATCCTGCGAGTCCGAGAAAGCTGCGGATCTCCTTGGTCGAGGTGGGCGATCGCCAATCGGTGATGATACAACCTTGGCGGGGTCAACTGCTATTCCTTCTCCTGAAATAACATGTCCGAGGAATCCGACTTCCTTCAGCCAAAATTCACATTTCTTGAACTTGGCATACAACTGATGTTCTCGGAGTTTCTCGAACTAGGCATAAATGTTCCTTATGCTCTTCCTCGCTCTTGGAGAAAATTAGTATATCATCGATGAACACCACGACAAACTTGTCCAGATATTCCATAAATACCTTGTTCATCAAATTCATGAAGTATGCAGGGGCATTAGTCAATCCGAATGACATGACGGTATACTCATATAAACCATAACTGGTGGTAAATGCTGTTTTGGGTATATCATTTTCACGGATCTTCAACTGATGATACCCTGATCGAAGATCGATCTTGGAGAATACCTTGGCTCCAACTAGCTGATCAAATAAGTCATTAATCATCGGCAGAGGTACTTGTTCTTGATGGTCACGTCGTTCAGCGAGCGATAATCCACAACCATTCTCAAGGTTCCATCCTTCTTTTCTACCAAGAGAGGCTGGGGCTCCCCAAGGTGACGAGCTTGGCGAATATATCCCTTCTCCAATAGCTCATTAATTTGATTCTTTATCTCTTTCAAATCGTTCGGGGCATCCGATAGGGTCTCTTGGATATTGGGGCTGTGCCGGCAATAACTCAATCAGAAATTCAATGTCTCGTCGGTGGCATTCTGGTAATTCCTCCGGAAACACATCGGAAAATCTTGCACTCTCGGCACTTCCTCTGAACAACTCCGTGAGGGAATTCACTGATTCTTCATCGGAATACGCCCGGATACATACTTGATCCTCTTACGCCCGGGGTGGTGGCAGAATCGACTTCTGGGCACGATCTATGTTTCCTTCAAACCTTGTCAACCAATCCATGCCTAGGATTACATCCAAGGTCCGGGTTTCCAATACTATGAGGTCTGCGGAAATTTATGGTTTCCGATGTTGAGGTTGCATGACAGCCTAAGCTCGCCATCATTTCTCCTCCCGCGAACCGGCGTCAAGAGGGCTTCTAAGGGTTCTAGTGGGCAACCCGTACTTTTCCACAACTACCCTTGATATGAATGAATCGTTGCACGTAATCAAAGAGTACCAATCTTGGATGTGAATTTAATAAAACTTACCAACCACGATTATCCGGCTGTTCATAGGCGTCCTCCACGTCAATGTGGTTCACCCGAGCACGAGGAAAAGGGTTGGGCTTCTTGCTGAGCTTCCATTGCGTTTCCATTCCTCTGCTTGGCCTCCGGGCAGTCGGTGGCATAGTGCCCTGTTTTCTGGCACTTGAAACAGGTGATGTGACTCAGATCTTCTGAACCGGGGCAGGACGATGCTGGTTTCCATTACCGTTTCCATTGCATGTCTTGTTGTCCTGGTTGCGGTTGTTCCCATTTCCTCCATGGTTATGTCCTCCATGATTATGATGGGTATGCCCTCCCGAGTATGGGGCATAACGGGGCTTCTGCTGAGCTCCAGAGTTGTACTTCCCCTGGCCATACTTCCGATTGCGGCTATCAATCTGCTGCTGCTTGCCTTCAAGTATGGTGGCCTTGTCTACCAGCTCCTGGTAGTTGTTGAAGGTAGCCACCATTAACTGCATTCCCAGCTCGTCATTGAGTCCTCGAGAAACTTTTCCTGCTGCGGCATCTGTGGCCACATCATCGGGGCATAGCGAGCTAACTTGCTGAACTCATCCACGCATCGCCCCACGAGACGGTTTCCTGGCGTAAGTTGCGGAACTCACGCTTCTTGGACTCATGGCTCCGGCTGTGACATGGCGGTGCGGAAAGCTTCTGCTGGAACTGATCCCACGTGATGGTGGCGATGGGATAAGTGGCGGTGTAGTTCTCCCACCAAGAGGCTGCAGGTCCATCAAGTTGATGTGCGCAAAGCGCACCTTTTCTGCATCTGTGCATCCAAAGTGGCTAACTCCTTCCGACCTTGCGGAGCCAATCATCACCACAATCGGCTCGGTCTGCTAGAGAACACCGCGGATTCAGCCTTAGGAAGCGGGTCAAGTTGTCAGCAGGGGTGGTGGCGGTGGATTGTTGTTGTTGTTGTTGTTGTTCAGTTCGGATGAGCATCGCATGAGGGCATTCTGCTGCTGGATCATTTGGGTGAGCTCCGGCGGAAAGTTGAGACCGGGGTCACGTCTCGGAGGCATCTGGTGTTTTGGAGTGGATGAGAAAATTAGAATAGAACAAGGGTCTAATGAGAAAATATCACTACCCATATGAATGCACAATCATAAACACACCAATCATTTATTCAATCATCTCAAACATGGTTCAATCTCGGATTACAAATTTTCACGACTAATCGGAAAATAACGGCCTAACTGATCGACGGAAAAATAAAATAACATGGCGGTCGACTAAATGTCTTCATCAATTATCCTTGCGTCCTCTAGTGCGGCGTCCTCCGGTGTGGCGTCCTCTGATGCGGCGCCTCCTCTTGCGGCTTTCTTCGGTGGAGCTCTCTTCATAATCCTGGTCATTGCTCACGAGAGGTCCGTCATCTCCACTCGGAAAAAGGTCCTCTCCCAAGTCCATCTTCTCCTCTAATGCGGCAACATCCATCTTCAGCTTGTCGAGTCTCTCCATGAAATCCTTGATTTCTTCTTCATGGTCAAGGAAGTCTGCGTGTGCTTTCTCCTCCGGTTCAGATTCACGGAACAACAGCCTCTGTGTACCTTGAGTTCTGGCGAGTCGGATCTCCCGTTTCCTGAGGAGACACTCCAAGTCTTGTACATATGAGAGAATGGAGTCGTCCTCTACGGTATGGATGATATCTCCATTCCTAGCTCAGCAAGAAATCATGGCGAGGTCTGATGGGTCGAGCTCGGCCCTGTACTCTTCTCGGAGATGTCCAAGTGCACGATAAATCGCCATGTCTCTTCCGAGGATCCAATTGAAATCGGTAAACTTAAATTCAATAGGCTCTGAATGTCCTCCGAAGGTCCTCCCCGGAATGTGCACCTCAATCCTGTAGCGAGTATCCGTCGGAGGTGCATTGGTAGGCTTCCTGGTGATTGAGGGCAGAGCAATCTTCAGCTTCTTCACGATCTGGACCAGCTTCTTGCCGAGAGGCATCGTCTCATCTGGTGGCAAAACTCCGTAGCGAACTGGGGTGAACTCGTGGCCATCTAGAATGTTGAAAATCGGAGAGAAGTCAGAAATGAGCAGGGAGAATTACGGAATGATAAGGACATAAAATAAATAGTCTCTTCCTATGGCTTTTCCGATCCTAGGGGTTCGCCCCACGGTCGTGTGCTCGATACCATCTCTGTAGTGACCCGACCCAAAATCGGTCAAGTCTCGTGTAGCTGTACCATCCCAAGATCATCACGCACACACAAGACATTGATGAAATAATCAAAGTTCAATCACACCTGAATTTATTACACGATTCTCATATCGAGTCTTTATTACAATGGAATAAATTGGCCAAGGCCAACTCATGAGAAATAAACTAAATAAGCTGCGGAGCGTGAGGCGAAATAGCGAGTCCATCCGACTCCATAGGGCAATCGCCAAGCGCGGATCGTAGCCTCACTCCTGATCGAATACTCCTCGCAACATAAGGCGTTGCAGCCGTGTAGGTCAGAATTTTGAATATCTTGGCAAGTCATGAAGAGAACAATAATAAAATTACTAACACTATATGCAATTTGGCTGTGGGGCTCTAAGTTTCATTGTTTTTAAAAGCCAGTTTTTCCTCGCAATGGACTTGTTTGCAAATACTACAAAATGTTGGTAGTTATTGAGATGGTTCCGCCAACCAATGTCTCATTCCCAATTATTAGATAACCCCTCAATTAATTTATTAATTTTGTGTTGAGATATCCGAAATACTCCAAGTTCGAGAGGCTCAAATTGTCCGTGAATCGGGACACGGCTAACCGATTAGATCTTCACTCTGCAGAGGTTTGCGACTTTACCCGCAAGAATCGTTCCCTCCTTTAAGTCTTCGCACTTCATGGTGTTTGAAGGCGGACGAACGTAAACAGGGTCTTCCGAAGAGTTCCTCCGCCCCGCCGGTACCCATCCAATCCTACTATTCTTCTACATCTCGTAGCACCGTCCGCCAGAGTCACACCTAAGGTTGACCAAGCGAGCCCATAATGGCTTGCGGCTGCAGGTAAGCTTCCGGTCAATGAGGTATATATCCGTCTCTTCGTGGCTGGGTGAAGCTTTCCAAGATGTCATGGCGCTTCTCCATGCATCCCGCCAACCACTGGTTTTCTCCAGGTGCCCGTCAACAATCCTCCACCCAAAGAGTGAATTTTGAAGTCCATCTTGAGCTTGAAGTCATGGGGTTGTCATCATCTTGACTCTCACATCTCCCTTATGATTCACTCAACCAACCCCATCTACGAGCATAGCAAAATAAACTACTTCGTCCCGGGCAATGGTAACAAGGGGAATTGGGTTCATCCTACCTCATGATACTACTCAAGAACATAACTTCAAATTCTCCTACTGCATGCATGGTGGGGAGGTTTAATTCTAATGCAATAAAATCGTAGGCATAGTAAAAGAAAAATATGATCAATGACTTGCCTTGCTGACGATCTTCGAAAGCTAGGGACTCGTGGTAGCAAGCTTCGCACTCCGGAAATTCTACCGAGGCAAACAACAATCATATAAGCATAGAAACATATGATCACTTAACATAACAACATACTAATATAACACATGAAACAATTGAATCAAAACCCAAAGAAAACTCGAAGAAATCCAAATCAATGTTTTCACCATATCAAACAACAAGCAAGAAATAGTTTTACACAACCAACTTTTTCTTAACAGAACCTAAGCATGGGTTTTTGCTAACTAACAGAAAAGAAAACATCATGCAACTAGGAGCAAAAAGAATCACATTAAAAGCTATAATAGAACTCCTATTATGCCTATAACAATCCTAGCAAGGAAAAATAAAATAAAAATTTTATTTATTGTAAATAAAAGTCCATGTTCTAAAGTTACGAAACTAACCTAACATAAACTATCACATATGAAAAATAAAATTATTTGCTAAATAAAACAATAGGAAAACAGTAGCTAGTTAAATAAATAGGAACCACATGATTTTGATTAAAACTATTTTTTTATTAAATCTAAAATGCCCAAATAAATTCCTACGGTTAGGCAAGGTCAAAACAAAGTAGTGACAAAAGAATCACTAAAATAAAATTATCCTAACTCATTTTATAGCAGAATTACTAATCTATCTAAATCTAAAATAAAACAATTTCTAATAATTTTAACATGACTAAACATATTTTCTACAGAAACTACAATAAATTTGCAAACTAACAAAAAAAGAATCAATTAAAAATATTAAGTAGATTAAAAGATATGGATTTTACAAAACTGAAACTATTCTGTAAAAGAAACAGAAACGAAAAATAAAATTAAAAAGAAAACCGGCGCTAATGGGCCTATCTAACGCATCGGGCGTTAAATAACTAAAACGTGCACGTGGTAATAAACCGAGTCGGGCCGGTCTAAACTAAACCTAAATAAAACCGGAACTAAACCGGAACTTAAACCGGTTTTTTTTAACTAAACCTACCGCTTCGCTACTTCTAATCTCAACCCTAGGATTTAGATCTAACGACGGCGGGGTTCTCCGGTGACTCACCGCGGTGGCGACGTCGACGGCGGCCGACGGCGACTCGGGCGGCGACGGCGCTGCAGCTCCGGTGGTCGGGAAGGCGGCGGAGGCCTCTGGGAGTCTTGGCGGAGCAAGGGGGCTCGGGGTGGAGTCGGGGTGCTCGAGGGGTTCGAGGATGGCGGGCGGTGGCAAATGGCGGGCGGCCGGACTCGGCGACAGATTGCGGCGAGGAAAGGGGTCGGGCGAGGGGAAGTGGGGAACAGGTCGAGGGGGTATATATAGGGGGACCGACTTGGGCGAGGGGCGGATCGGGAGGATCCGGATCCTTGGGATTCGGCGAGGCGGGCGGTGTGGCGTGGGGGAAGAAGGAGGGTGGGTCGGGGTGTCGGTGAGAGAGAGAGGAGGGGTTGCGGTCGGTTGGCGAAGGAAAGGGTTTCGTGAGGGGGCTCGGGCGTGGGCGGCTCGGGTATTGGCTGGGCAGCGCTGGTTGGGCTATGCTGGCCGATTGGTGAGGCTGCGCCTGTGGGCTGCCTCGGGCTGGCTGGGCAGTTAGCTGGTGGCGCTGGGGTTTTCTTTCTATTTTTTTGAATTAGTGAGAGAGAAAATATATTTAAATATAAATATTTTATATAGGACATATATATATCAAAATGATCACGGGAATATTCCCTATAGTTTGAACATTTTTCCAGGGGCAAAACTCAAACTTTTAAAAAAATCATTTCTATAAATCCCAAATAAAATCAGATTTTGAATTCAAATTTTTTTTGGCAAAGTTTTCTTCTGACATTTTTGGAGTGTCATGTTCACTCCTCTCATACCTTTTCTCAAGTATTTGTCAGGCATAGTTTTGAAATAATTTTCAACTGCCAATTTGAATTCAAATTCCAACAACTCAAAATCTTCGGAAACTTCAAATGTCACTCAAATTCAAACAATATGCATAGATGCTTAGCTATAATTGTAAAACATTCCAAATAGGAAATTTGGGATGTTACATATGTGGGCGCCGAGACGAGCAATGGGAAGTAATTAGCACCAAGAAGGATAGATCCATTGCAGCTTACATCCAGGAGCTAAACCAGCACATTCGACGTCATGAGAACTAGATGTGCGCAGACATGCTGTATTTGAAGAAGGCGAAAACTAAGATCATCGAATTGGAGGAAGAACTCAAGTCTACACGCGATGGATATGAGGAAGAAATCAAGATACTCTTTGGAGAAGAACGACGACCTAGTCAAGAAGATTGGAGTCTTCATTGGAGGACCAGCGCCCAAGGAAGAGGAGCAAGAAGAGGAAGAAGACCCGCTTGTCCGGACAACTACATCATCATCGATTTACACCGACTCAGATCCAAGTGATGATGACTATGAAGACGAAGCTGGAGCAGACATCATGGAGTCTTCCACCGATCAAAATTTCTATGTGACCACCATATAATAGTAGTATTTTCCCCATGTAACTAGTAGTAGTTGTGCATGTATGCGATAGTCCTAGATCGTTTTGTATGCCCTTGCTTGCTTGATTGAATAAATGTGTGTTTGCCTCATGTGCATATGGGTAGTGTTTTCTCACTAGACCTCTTTCTATTTCTAATATCTCCCATCTAAACCCTCAGATGCCTCCGAGACATGACCCCGGTTTTGTTTTCCCACCGGAGCTCACTCAGTTGATCCAACAGCAGAATGCCTTGATGCAATTGCTAGTTCAGAACCAGGGCAATGCCAACAACAACAACAACAACAACCCGCCAACAGTGGACAATTTAGCCCGTTTTCGAGGTTACAACCGCGGTGTTTTCTAGTAGCACCGAGCCAATAGTTGCGTATGATTTGGTTACGCCATATTGGAAGGAGTTAACCATCGCAGGATGCACGGATCTTTGAAAGAGTGCGCTTTGTCGCACATCAATTGATGGACCAGCAGCCGCATGGTGGGAGAATTACGGCTACTTTTCCTATAGCCAATGTCACTTGGGACCAGTTCCAACAAGCTTTTCGCACGGCCCATGTTTCAACTGGAGCCATGCAGATAAAGAAGCGTGAGTTCCGCAACTTACGCCAGGGGAACCGTACTGTGGCCTAGTACGTGGATGAGTTTAGCAAGTTATCATGCTATGCCCCTGATGATGTGGCCATGGATGCCGCGAAGCAAGAGAAGTTTATGGAAGGACTGAATGATGAGATGAGTATGCAGCTGATGGTGGCAACTTTCAACAACTACAAGGAGTTGGTAGATAAGGCCCTAATGATTGAAGGAAAGCAGCAGCAAATTGAGAATCGTAAGAGGAAGTATGGACAAGGGAAGTATAACTCAGGAGCTCACCAGAAGCCTCGCTTAACCCCGAACTCGGGAGGACTAGTTCATAACCATGGAGGACATAACCATACTGGAGGAGGATCGCATAATGGTGCGAAGAATGGGAATGGAAATGCAGCCAACAATAATCAGAATCGCTCTAACCCAGCTACACCCGCTAAGAGAGACTTGAGCCAAGTTATTTGCTTTAAGTGCGGGAAGACAGGGCACTATGCCAACGACTGCCCTGAAGGAAAGAATGGAAACAGAAATGGGAGCGCTGGGAAGAAGCCCAATCCATTCAACAAAGGACAAGTGAACGACGTTAACGTGGAGGAAGTTGAAGAGCAGCCGGATGCGGTAATAGGTAAGTTTTTGGTTCAGTCATTTACCGCTATTGTTCTTTTCGATACTGGTGCATCGCATTCATTTATATCAAGGGGATTTGTGGATAAGTTTAAGTTACCAACCTAGACCCTTAGAACCCCTCTTTTAGTGAGCTCGCCTGGAGCAGAGTATATGGCTAGCAGATGGTGCACCCAGATACCCCTAATCATTGGCACACATGTTTCTCCGTCTGACCTAATTATCTTGGAGTCGCAAGGATTGGATGTGATATTAGGTATGGATTGGATGTCGAAATTTGGAGGAAGTATCGACTGTGCTAGCAAGTCAATTTATCTTACCACCCCAGAGGGAAAAAGGATTAAGTATGTATCTAGGCATGTGCCTAGGAGGAGCCAAGTGAATACCCTCACGGGAGTTGTACAAGAGGAAGTACCTGTAGTGAAGGATTATCCAGATGTTTTTCGGAAGAGTTACGGGCATGCCACCGGATCGAGACATCGAAGTTTCGATAGAACTAATACCAGTGCAGGGCCAATCTCAAAAGAACCTATCGGATGCCCGCAAATGATCCGGAGGAAATTAAGAAGCAGATCAAGGAGCTATTGGAGAAAGGTTACATTAAGAGAAGTTCATCACCTTGGGGAGCTCCAGTACTTTTGGTGGAGAAGAAGGATAAATCCCTAAGGATGGTTGTTGATTACCGAGCTCTGAATGAAGTAACAATAAAGAACAAGTATCCCTTACCGATGATTAATGATCTGTTTGATCAATTGCAAGGAGCTAAGGTCTTTTCTAAAATTGATCTACGATCAGGATACCATCAATTGAAGATCCGAGAGAAGGATATACCAAAGACAGCATTCACCACACGATATGGATTATATGAGTATACGGTCATGTCGTTTGGATGACTAACGCCTCGCCTATTTCATGAGTATGATGAACAAAGTGTTCATGGAGTATTTGGACAAGTTTGTTGTGGTGTTTATCGATGATATTATGGTTTACTCGAAGAACGAAGAGGAGCACGCAGAACACCTACGTTTGGTTCTTGAGAAACTCAGGGAACACCAGTTATATGCCAAATTCAGCAAGTGCGAGTTTTGGTTAAAGGAACTTGGATTTCTTGGGCATGTTATATCAGGAGAAGGTATAGCAGTAGATCCCAGTAAAATTCAGTTAGTCACTGAGTGGTTGGCACCCACTTGATCGGTGAGATTCATGATTTCCTTGGGGTGGCAGGTATTATCGGAGATTCATTGAGAACTTTTCCAAGATTGCTAAACCAATGACAGAATTGCTAAAGAAGGATACCAAGTTCAAATGGACAGAGATTGTGAGATAAGCTTCCAAGAGTTGAATAAACGGTTGACTACAGCCCCAGTGTTGACATTGCCAGATATACATAAGGAGTTTCAAGTGTATTGTGATGCCTCTCGCTTGGGACTTGGATGTGTTCTTATGCAGGAAGGAAAAGTTGTTTCGTATGCCTCACGACAACTGAAGCCTCATGAGTTGAACTATGCCACGCATGATTTGGAGCTAGCAGCTGTAGTACATGCGTTGAAGACCTGGAGACATTATCTCATGGGAAACCGTTGTGATGTGTACACGGATCATAACAGTTTAAAGTACATTTTCACACAGAAGGAGTTAAACCTTAGACAGAGGAGATGGCTGGAACTTATAAAGGATTACGACATGAAGCTACACTATCATCCAGGAAAAGCCAACGTCATAGCAGACGCTTTGAGTCGGAAGAGTTATGCCAATATCCTTAAAAGTAGAGGACTGCCAAAGGAGTTAGCAGAGGATGTTATGGAACTTCAGTTGGAGATTGTTCCAAGAGGTTTTCTTGCAACAATGGAGGTTCAGTCGACCTTGTTAGACAAGATTCGAGACGCTCAAAAGGAGGATAAAGAGATTGCTGAGATAAAGGAAAAGATGGGCAAAGGAAAAGCCAAAGGTTTTCACGAGGATGAGCACGATATCTTGTGGTTTGAGGATCGGATTTATGTGCCCAACAATTGGAGATCGGAAGTTAATACTTGAAGAGGCCCATGACTCACCATACTCGATTCACCGGAAACACCAAGATGTATTTGGACTTGAAGGGGCGTTTCGGTGGACTGTTATGAAGAAGGATATTGCGAGTATGTAGCCGTTTGCGATGTATGCCGAGAGTGAAGGCAGAGCACCAAAAGCCAGCAGGATGTTGCAGCCTATGCCAATACCGAATGGAAGTGGGACAAACTTGGCATGGATTTTATCACCGGATTACCCGAACCAAAGCAGGATATGATTCAATATGGGTAGTAGTGGATCGGTTGACCAAAGTAGCTCACTTCATCCCGGTGAAAACAACTTATACAAGTGCCAAGTTGGCCAAGATATATATGACCAGGATCGTATGTTTGCATGGAGTTCGAGGAGTATCGTGTCGATAGAGGAACACCGTTTACTTCAAAGTTTTGGCATCAACTACACCGGACTTTGGGTACCAGATTGAAGTTTAGTACGCGTTCCACCCATGACGGATGGATGAGACGAGAGAGTTAATCAGATTCGGAGGATATGTTAAGAGCACTGTGCATCGGATTATGGATCTAGTTGGGATGACAATTTGCGACGCAGAATTCTCATACAACAACAGCTACCGAGCCAGTTTGAAGATGGCACCGTTCAAGCTCAGTATGGACGCAGATGTAGAACACCCTTGATGTGGGACGAGGTCGGAGACCGTCAGTTGTTTGGACCAGATTTGATCAAAGACTCAGAGGGAGAAGGTTAAGCTGATCAGAGACAGGCTAAAATTGCTCGGTCTAGACGGAAGAGTTACGCAGATTCAAAACGCAAGGAAGTAACCTATGAAATCGGAGATAGAGCATATTCATGAGTATCACCCCTGAGGGGAGTGAAACGTTTTGGAGTAAAGGGAAAGTTAGCCCCAAGATTTGTAGGACCGTATCGTGTTTTGGAACAAATGGGAGAAGTTGCCTACAAACTGGAGTTACCCGAAGGACTGTCAGGAGTTCACGATGTGTTTCACGTATCACAACTGAAGAAGTGCCACGCTGAGATGGCCGACATACCGTTAAAGGATACAGTGCCCCTGGAGGCGATACAATTGGATAATAATTTGACTTATGAGGAGAAACCAGTAAAGATTTTGGATTTCGACAGCCGAGTCACTCGCAGCAAGGTTATCAAGTTTTGTAAAGTTCAGTGGAGCCACCACACCGAGGAGGAAGCCACCTGGGAGCGAGAAGAGGATATTCACAAGGACCATCCGCACCTATTTTCTAGCCAACCCGAATCTCGAGGGCAAGATTCATCTTAAGGGGGGTAGGTTTGTAACATCCCAAATTTTTAATTTGGCATGTTATACATAGGTCATCCATGCATACCATATTTTATTGCATTCTGTTTTCAAATCCTCGAGATCCTAAGCAACTCAAGGACCCTCAGAGAGAGTTGGGGATTTCTCAACTTTCATATTTGATTTTTTATCAAGTAGTGAAGACGAGGATATTGGATTTTATTATTTTTCTCTCCGGAAAAATATTTTAAGTTTAAAATTAACGAGAGGAGATAATATGACTTCTCCAAAACTAATTGAAATACCAGAGGAAAAATGTTAAAATCATTTTTGGGATTTTATTTTACTTATTTGGAATTTTATTTGCCTAGTGAAAATTTGCATATGTTTAAAATTTGCATTTTAGGGGCCAAGAGAAGTTCATCTTGTTCTAAATATTTTATTTAGGCAAAGAAAACTTGTTTTGGAATTTTTAAACTTTTATTTATTTTTCTACGATTTTTATAAATTTCGGTGGAATGATTTTTTTTTTTAAATGGACCCACGCCCGACTGGGCCAAAGGCCCAGCCGAGCCAGGCCGGCCCGCCCGCCGCCGCTTTTCCCGTCTTGCCGCAGTGCTTAGCACGGACGCCGAGGAGTCCGAGCGGACTCCACCCGGCGCCCCTTCCCAAGCCGCCGCCCGCCCTCTTTATATATCGCCCCTCTCCCCTTAGCCACCACCGCCGCCACCATCGCCACGCCGCCAGCCGGACCGGGAGCCGAGCCGAGCCGCCGCCGCCGCCTCCAGCGCCGTCGCCGTCGCCGTCGCCCCTCGCCCGAGCCGCCCGCCCGCCCGCCCTCGCTGCCCCCTCGGACGAGCCACCGCCCGCCTTCACGGACGACCCACGGAGGTAGCCCGTTGCGGGTATTTTTAAAATATCCTTCGGTTTTTTTTATAAAACCCTAGCCCGTTTTTATATTAGATCGGTTTATTTTTTTTCCGGTTTATTTATTTTGAAAGCGTGCACCCGTTCGTTCGTTTTTACGAACATGTTCGTCGTTTAGTCTTTACTAACGAATGTTCATTCGTTTAGACGTTCGTTGATTTCTTTTATCGGAATTATTCCGCGGTTATTCCAAATTTGATTTCTGAACCAATGTTCAAACTAGTATAACTTTTCGCTCGTTTATCGGAATCAGGCGATTCAAGCGCCTGGAGTTTCATATCGAAACCCTCTTTTCGAATAATCAACTTAAACCAGTTTTTATCTTTGTAAAATTTGACTCTAGTTCAGATTAGTAAACGGACCATGTTTTTCTTGCCGTTTGAGTTTCGTTGTTCCGTTTGGTTTGATTCTTTTTGCAAACCGGAGTTCTTAAGTTGAACTCTTCGGTCAACCTCTTTCAGTTGAAGTTTAGTTTGTGCATCTTTGTTTGTTGCTTATGTATGTATTGTTTGCTTGCGATAGAATTCCCGGAGTGCGAAGCGTGTTATTACGAGTCTCTAGGATTCACGGATCGTCAGCAATGCAAGTAACACTTGATCATATCTTTTCATACCCAGTTTTTATGCATTAGCTCAACCCTCCAACATTACATGATTAGGATGGCATTAATTTGTGGGTTGGGAAGTAGATGATGAGGTTGGAACCTATTGCCCTGTTACTTTCAAACCCTTGGGAGTTACTTCTACGTTATGCTTATATTGCCATGCTATGCTCAGAGGCGTGGTTTGGGTTTGAGAGATATTCACGGCAGATGTGAGATTATTAATTAATGGTTTACTTTAAGGTGGCAACTTAAATACACATCTGGTGGATTGAGGCACCGGAGAACCCAGTGTTGTCTGTTTTATTTTGGAAATCCGGGGTACCGTGTGATCTTCCTATGGACCGCCACCTGGGCTCAAAGGAACTGAGATTATTCATACTAGAAACTTCCGTGTGCAGCCACAAGCTATTATGGGCTCTAGCATAGTTGAGTAAGTTACGTGAAGCTCTCAAGAGGTAGGTCAGCAGGTAGTGGGTTTTATAGGTTTGGTATGATCTATCCGGAGTAGAGAGTTAATGTTTACGAAAGATCGTGTCTCGGTCATCCGCTTCTCAAACACCATGCGGTCACGAGAAATCAACGGAGGCGATCGAGTCTTGTGGGGAAAAGTCATAAACCTCTGCAGAGTGTACAATCTAATCATGGTTAGCCGTGTCCCGGTTATGGACAATTTCGAGTATCTAGTACTTGAGTATTCACATGTATCTCATCACTCTAAATTAATATTGCTGGGTTGTTAATCAGTTTAGTTGGGATTGAGTTGGGGTTATACCTTCTCAATGATGTTTCAACCACCATGATAGTTAAAGTAAAATTTATTCCTTTGATGTAGGGAAAAATTGGCTTTTCGCAAAACTGTAAACATAGAGCTTTCCACCAGCCATATATGCATGTAGTATAGCTTATTCTCTCATTACTCTCTATGTGTTACATTGCCAGCATATTCCATGTGCTGACCCGTTCTCGGGCTGCAACGTATTATGTTGCAGACTTTTCAAGAGGAGTAAGGATTGTAGGTCGTTGCCTGCAGCTCAGCTTATGCCGTTGGAGTTGATGGACTCACTTTATCTTCCAAGCCTTCCATTGTTATTGCATTAGATGGCCTTAAGCCATATTATTGTAATAAGTTCTCTTTTGAGACATTCGATGTAATAAGTGTGTGATTGCTACTCTGTTATAAATCCTTCGAGTATCGTGTGTGTCAAGATTACCGATCCAGGATGACATGTATACGTAGACTTGACCATCTGAGGTCGGGTCGCTACACATGCAAAGTGTTTGTTCAAAAAAACCATCCTACACTGAAATATCAGAACAACACACGGGGGTCCCACTTGTCATTAATCAAATTTGGACCTAAAACTAACAAATCTGAAAGACGAGATTCGAACTGGCAACCTGGACTACAAAGCGTAAGTCGATAGCCTGAAACAACAATGGTTGTTGGCTTTGTCACATAACTTGATTTTATACAGTATTACGTTGAGTAGAGTAGAGGGAGTGCCTCGTCAACACGTGCATGACCGTTGACTCACTTACTGGTGGGTCCCAGGTCCTCGATCTGTCTCTTCTCTCCATCGTCTAACCTTTGCACGGGCACACACGAAGAGCGGCGCTAGCTTGCCGTGGTGTTATTACAACTAAAAAAATCTTGGAAAATAGAAGAATCGCCTAGAACAAGAGACGTTGTGGCTGGTCGAGACGGAGCTAACCACACCTATCCTTCGTGCCACGTTAGCATGATGAAGCTGTGTGGCTAGTGGGGTGTTTTCGACCAACTGGCTGGGTCCCGAGGTCGAACCATAGGTACTACGTCTGATACAGTATATTTTTACACGCACATTTTTCCTCCGTGCCGAGACATGGCACACCCTACCGCTGTTTCGGGTCCTCCCGGGTGGTGCACGATATATTCTTCTGACGTGGGACGCCCTACCGCGTTTTCTCGCCAAGCAAGTAAATGAGTCGTCAAATCACGAAAGACCACCTTTCTCGCCGAGTACATCAGTGAAGCACGGTGGCTAGCTAGTTGGGCTAGTTTGACCGATTAGCTAGGCCGCCCCCACATTTGGTTTTTCACCCCTTTTTTTATCTACTTGCCGGCAGGTAAATTTAAATATCCACCGCGGCGTTGCTCTGGTGTTTGGGTGCGGCAGGATTTTTAATTTTTTTGATTGACGGGAGCAGGCGCGGCAACAATTAGTCACGATGACTCCGCCTGTAAAACCCACTGGTCCCTAATGTGAGAAGTCGTCGGCTGTTGTTTTACCATGGTGAAAACCAAAAGATTCCCCGGTCCTCGGCTGGCTCCCTCCGCCTTCCCGTAGATTGCATTGCCTTTCAGCCGTTTCGCCCCCTGCATCACCAATGTTGTGCGCCTCGAGAAGCAGAGGGACTTCGCTGGTGTTTAGGCGCCCTCTACATGGGCATGTCCATGTCTCAGTGCAACATGACCGTTGGATCAAACTCAGACGATGCAGATCAGTCACTGTAGCACAAAGCGTGTGGGTGTGTTTGGTTGCATTCTCATCTCAATATAGTTGTTTCCTCTTCATGTATTTGTGTTAACCTACTAGTGTGGACTCATGCCCCCTTCATGCACTCTACCAAACATCCAAAAGTGGGTCGAGAAGGGAACTTTTGCTCCCATCCCGTGCACCCTTCATACACCCTGCCTAACACTATTCGTGCTTCATATGGTTCATGTTTCGTGGAGTACTGTAGCACCGTACTCTCCAAGCGCTGTAGACCTAGTTCTGTTAACATTGATCTCACCGTTCATTCTCGATCGGACAGTCGAAAAAGCGGTACTATGTTACTACATTACTGTTCATATAGTTGACATGCGCACAACATCATTTGTTGTCGTCATATCTTACTACACTAGCAACAAGATTATGTAGTATTAACGTATGAACCACGTCACATGCCTAGTAGTAGGAGCACTGTGTATGTTCTAGTGGCTGTCGTGTTTCGCACTCCTCCGTTGTAAGAGTAGAAACGCTTGCTGTAATCATTTTTTTATTCAGAAAAATAGTGGGCACGCTCTACCGTGCGATCCTCCTCCAGCCATGCACTAAATTACTCACTTTCGCCGACGTGTGGGACAGCCAGCATTAGGGTCCACCAGCCATGCACTAAATTACTCCGTAATAAAGTGACGGTAGAGTACCCGATCGAGCGCCAAAAGAATGCCCAATGAGCCGTCAAATCACAAAACCCCTCCTTTCCAAAGAAGAAGTTGACGGACGAAGCAACCATCATTTCACTCTTCTCTCAGCTTCCTCTCTACCCAACTCGCTTCTCCCTCATCTTGTTCCTCATTTCTTCAAGAAAACCCCGACCTGCTTCTCGCCATTGTTCTTCTCTCCCAAAGAAGGAAAGGTGAGCGATCAATGGTGTTGATTCTGGCCAAGGCCCGGTCTTGCAACCCCGAGACTGATCCTATAACTCCCTCTCTGTTCTTCTTTTGGGTTTGTGATTATGGTTTCTTTTCTTTTATTTCTATTTGTCAGTTTCTTGATGGACGCTGGAGCACCGGCCGAAGTGATGTCTATGGCTCTGGCCAAAACCGTCGAGGCTCATGGTATGAAGAAGCGCAAGCACCCCGCCGAGACTACCACAGACGAGCTCAAAGCCATCGCCCTGTCCAAGCCCCCATCTCCGGGATCCCTCATTAAGCAAGTCCTGGTAATATCTCTTCTTGACGATCTTTTTCTCGATCTTGATCATGTTTTTTCATCTAACACGCAGTACTAGTACTAGTAGTACAACTTTCTGGGTGATCTTGCATGTGATTTTTGTGTGCCAAATGATGGTTCTAAATTCCTCTTTTGACCAAAACGTGCGAGAGGAAGACACTGATTTCTTATAGATTACTTTCAACTACTCCCTCTGTCCCAAATTTATTGTCTTACATTTGTATAGATACGGATGTATCTAATACTAAAATGTGACTTGATACATTCGCTAAGACAATAATTTTGGGATGGAGGGAGTACTTTATGAACATCAATGCTACCTTTGAAGAGGGTATATTTGCGTCAGTAACTTGTGTTATGGATATTGCAAGTAATCCCTCTGCTCTCATGCCTTTGAAGACATGTTCTAGTGTCTTTATTCACTCATTTATGTGCGTATATGTAGTCATATATGGAGTATAATATCGAAAATCATATTATATTTCTGAATGCAGGTAGTAATAAAATATGGTTTCTGTTTGAATTAGAACCAGGTCTGCGGTGGAGATGAAGTTCTCAAAGTCATGCCTTGTGAACTGGAAGACCTGAGAATGAGTTCTACTGCTAAACTATCCAGCTGATGTGTCCTTGTCGCCACGTGTCATGAACTAGTGTTTTCCTGTAGCATTGTTGTAAAGCGTGTTCTCGAGGCTATACATGACCACAACAATTTCCTGGTTGTGCCTTCGATTACGAAGGGTGTGGTTCTTGTAAAGCTTCCCAACAAATCTGATACGGCCTGTCTTCATCATCGTTTATGAGTGGAAAGACCACTCTGTTAGGTTCTCCAAGGTTGACGAGATGGTGATGGTGCATGTAGACATCTCTCACGAAGTCCATGGCCTAGTCAGTTATGCGGGGTTTATCCCGTAGGTCGGTGGCAAGAAATAGTCTGCAGAGTTTAATTAGTGCAACTTTGCTTGTCTGTAGTAATTACTATTGTTCAGTACTTGATTTGTGTTCGTGAACCCTGTATTGTTTATTAGTACTGCCGCTTTTGGTGTGTGGTCAGTCCTGAGAACGGTCTATGTTAATGTCTGTCCACTCAATTCAGTCTGTATATTTTGAAGTATCCAGATCATCTTTTTTGTGAGGGTGGTTTAGCAATTATGGTTACACTCCAATATCTGTATGCATTGCAGGGTTTATCGCACCCACCAGGATTACCAGTCCCATGGATGTTCTGCCCATACGATTTGTCATGACCTTTGAACTATCCTGCTTGTGGGAGTAGGCGGGGCCCCTGCATGCCACCCGTAGTTGGACGATCAATCTTCTGTTTAGTACTTCAACATAGTGATTTCCTGGTAAGGACTCACTCGTGTCACATCAAGTAAATCTTATTGATTTACTGTCTAAATCTTATTAATGTCATGTTTTCTTTCTTTTCCTGCAATTTTACGATGCAGGTTTTGCCATGTGACATTCATCATAGAATAAACCATTTGGTTTGCTCTACGATGGCTTTTTTTGCAGGTTTCACTTCTTATGTCGTGTCAGTAACGAAGGCACTGTCCATCACTTATATTACTGGAAAAAGTGGATCTGTCTGTTGTCTGAGTACAAGCTGAATCCCTATGATGAACTGTAGTTTGGTTTAACAGAAACGCCACAATTAGTCCTTCTCGCGTTTAAAAGAAATGAAGAAAAAACTGGATCACATTCATGGAGCCTAATCAAGTTAGAAAGCTGGTCATAGCAGACCAGACACGATCGCCGCTGTCTCGCACATCGGTACCACCTTCAGCAAGGGATCGAGCACCGGTAGTTTCTCTAGCACTGACAGCGGCAGCAGCTCAGTCTGATCCAGCTGAGGATTGGGCACCGACCGCATCAGCGGATCAGGCTGATCTACCGGAGGATCGGGCATCGATACCGACACCTGCTCTACAAGGAGCACCATCTCCGGCAGCAGCAGTGGCTTCGGCACCTGCACCAACACTTGCACTTGCATCTGCACCGTCCCGTGCAGCGGCAACCGAATGAGCAATTGCACCGGCAACAGACTGGGCTGCAGTTCGCACTTCATATACCAAAGTCCTTACAAAAACCGACATGTCCACCTTCTTGGTAAGCATTGGCCGCCCAAGTGCTTCGTTCTTTTTTCTTTCCATGTTGTTTCGCATGATTCACTGTGTTGATCTAACTATTTGGGTATGTATTCTTGTTTGCAAACAGAGAATTCCTAGAGCAACGAGGGAGTCATTCAACAATGCGGGCGATAGCGGCCAAGTTTCTCTTACCATGCGCAGCCTTGGTGTGAATGAACCTGCTCCATATACCGTAAGTACAAAGGATGGTTGCATGATGATTGATGCTAAAGGATGGTCAAGGTTCAAATCTAAATCATATCTTGCAGTAGGGGATGATCTCAAAATCGAACTTTCTCGGTAAGGAGAGCTGGTCCAAATCAAATTTGAAATTCTTCAGTAGCAGCACGCAACTGCCGAACTGGTCTATCCTCCGAGAGATATTGATGTAATAATATGGCATGGTGAAACAAGTGTCCTGTGTGTATAAGTAATATGATAGTATTATTTATCACATGGTATGTCGTCGATAGAATTGCAACTCTCATTGTTGGTTAGGAACTGTCGTTCGATTTCATTCCAACAGCTGCCCTGCTTTATTCAATTTTGTGTATTCGCCTTGCGACAGCATCTAAAACCAGCACTGTACCGATCGCTTGCAATATGAAAAGCGCTGAGGTAGAACACATGGGCCCCCAAACATGTAGGGTGGGCCTACGGCCCAAAGTCCAGAACCGTGAGCCTGTCTGAGTATTATATTCACAGCTGAACCCCCATAATGCCTGTGCATTGCACGTAACATCAAGATGCATTTGTATGAGTATTTTATCTTGTGAGAGAAAAGGATGAACGAGGGAAGGCCTTATTTGCAAGTGTGGAGAGGTGTGCGGGTACCTTTTTGCAAAATTGCCATAGTTTCCTTCCTATCCGCCGATATAAATCGGACGGCCTATATTCTGTGATGGCAGTACACCATCATCACCAACTCGCCTATATTGTGTTAGAAACAACTCTGTTTTTTATAATTATATATGTTATATATATTCCCCTTGATTTTTCTTATGTATAAAGTTGTGATATAAAAGATTTGTATATTTCTTTACAGAGGGAGTATCTCTCTGTCAAAAATATATTTATGTGTAACTAGTTACTCCTGTCTTTCTACTTCCTTTCGCTGATATCTTAGGCATCCGGCAATGGGGTCCACATGCCATATGCACAAATTAGAGTGCACAACTGCACGTTAGACACACCCCGGTCGTAGCGCCGCAGTAATGCCCAATGAGCTCTCAAATCACAAAACCCCACCCTTTCCAGCTTTAGCAGTAAGCTGGACGGACGAAGCGGCAATATTTTACTGGGCCTCAATCCCCTTCTCCCTCGTCTGCTTGTTCAGAGAAAACCCCCTCTAGGCGATTGCATAGGGTTTTCTCATGGAGAACCAGGTACGAATTCTTCATCCATCCCTGATAAGTCCAAGTCCCTTGGTCGCAGGTAATCCTACGATGGCAGCCGTTGACGCATTTTTCTTCCTACTGAATCTAGTGTGTTTCATTTGCAGTGCCCAAAGTGCGAGGACTCTACAGGTTTCTGCGCCCTCAGCAATATGCCACACTTGTTCCTTCTCATCCTAACACATGATTTTAAAACGCACACAGTATGTTCCTAGAATCCTCTTTTCTATCCAGGAGGGTGGGTTTTTTTTGAACATGCTGTCGACTAATTTGGAAACTTGGATTTCTATATTTGGATAAAAGGTACTATCAGTATGATGGTCAACACTGACGTGAAGGAGGAAGTTATTTCTAGATTTGGATAGGGAATACATTGTGTTCTCATATTATTTTTCCTGCAGTGCATTATTTGCTCTGCCAGAACACATGTAGTCAAGATGCTCGGCCTTGCCATAACTGAATACACCAGCTTAATGGTCACAGTGAAGACAAGCCATGGATATAAGTTCCAAGTTGGGTTCATGAACAAAGAAGATCGCTGCTTTTTTTATGGCCAAACTTGGATAAACTTTCTCAAGTGTTACAGACTGAAAGTTGGCGCACGAATGTTGATGGAAATAGCAGAACCTGGTCTCATCTTCACTGCGATCTTCCACCCCGACGTCGTTCCAATTGTTCATCCGTGTTAGTTTAGTATCTGGTTCTTTCTTGTTGCCTCGATTACTTCTTAATCCACCTATTCTATCTAACTAATCACAATTTTACTTTAGAAGTAGCAACAAATCTCTCACGAAGATGCTACTTCTAACTAATATTTTCTTATAATTGGTGGCACGTGTAGGTTTTTTCAGAGTTAAGCAGGATGCTCATTTGTTATTCTGTAACAACTCGGCTGTTCATCGACGGCACTGAAGTTGACTGGGACGACATCCACAAGTTCCTACACTTTATTGATCATCTTGAGGTCCTTGTGGGGCTTTCAATGGTGGAAGGCCACGTGGGATATGTGTTCCACTACTGCACTCATTGAACAGGTCCAAGCGTGTTTAGAAACTTATGGTACGAAGTTGTTTTCTGTTATATATGTTGTTCATAAACTATTGCTTATACACAGTTTTACAGTTGTGATCTTATTGTACCAGAAACTGCCTAGTTCTATTGTTCCTATACAGATGCCTGACCATGGTCGGGTCAGACTTGCGCTTGGTCACAACATGATTTTTATGTCGACCTAGTCCATTCCCCTTGGAGGTGAAAATATACTTATTCATGGGGGGTCTCAAATATGAAGGCCCGCCCATCTTGGAGAATAGGACAGAAGATTATGTTCCTGCTTTTCCATGGCTCTAAAGCGAATATCCTGTTTATTGACCACATTGCGAGATGAAGCCACTTTCAGAAGGTTGTGGATGCGCGGGGTGGCGCCTGGTGGCCTCACCCTTGGTCAATAAACTGGTGGGACTTGGTGGGACTTGGTGGCCTCACCCTTGGTTAACTGTAGGCAAAGTAGCACTTTTCGCGGCGTGCTTTGTACGGTTGAACCTGTATAAGTACTCATACTGCTTTCAGTTATGGTTGTTAAGTGCCCCTGCTGGTTTTAGTTAAGGTTGTTAAGTACTCCTGCTGCTTTTATAGCCTGTCGTGTTTCTTCAGTCCTGTCTTCCTCCAGCCGCCAAAACCAAACCAGCGCCGGCGGGGCCGCCAGCTTCTGCCACCCATAGCTGGTTGCGCCTTAGTGCACGCATCACCGCCCCACCGTCTCCTAAATCGTTAACGCCAGCGTCCGAGGCCTCGCCGTCGTCCTCCAGCGCTTTGGGTGCTTTCGCCACAAGCGCCGCCTCTCACGTTGTCAACATGGTCAACAAACAACAGGAATCGGTAGAAGTACATGGAGAGGATGACAGTAGGGGCCCACCATGTCAGCGTATGGAAAAATAAAATGCTTCCTCCTAGTGGTTTCCTGACATCTGGGACCCACGACATTCTGAGCGTATATAGTCAATAGACAAGAGAACAGCACAAGATCGGCTGACACCTCAGACGTAGCTGCTCGAGCAGTATTTTTTTTGTTATTGTTGAGAGGGAGCAGGGTTTGAACTAGGCTGTGGCCCGTCTAGCCCAGACTTATATTTTATGTTCACCATGTGACCATCCCGGCTATTTTTTCTTTGTGAAAATGAGCCCAGTTTATTTTTTCTGAAGAATATCCAATCCAGGCCTACTTATTTTTCTATGCCCTAATGGGCTGCAACTCTTTCAAGATGCCTGCAAATCTTGAAATGAAATGGGTTGTAAATATAAAAACAGATGACAAATTGGCAATTACTTTATAATTTCTGAATTTTTTCACATTTTCAGATTCCTATTTCACTGGGCATTAACCTAATTTAAATATATCTTCAAAGTACTTTAAATCTGGCTCGACATTTCGGTATTAAAAATAGTTTGGAAGCCACAGAAATATGCGAAATTGGCATGGCCAACAAAAAAAATGGGCTACAATAAATTGCATAAGAAGTCGCAATGAGCTATATATAAATTATTAAAAAAGAGGGAATGGTCTGACTTGTGGGCCTATTAAGTTGACGCGCATGAAAGATTTTTTTAGTTATTATATACGTCAACAAATGATTCTAGCAGACGTAACCGTTGGATATCAATCCAACGGCCGTCGTGTTTCTTCAATCTCTGATCTTCTTGCTCCAGCCGCCAAATCCAGCGTCGGCGGGACCGCCTGCTCCCGCCTCCCGTGGCCGGCTGTGCTGCCGCGCAGGCCTCACCGCTCCCTACTACTCCCACCGCTGGCTAGGGCATCCCTCTACTCACCCATACCCCCTGTTATTCTACGGCGACGGCAGCCTCACACTGCAGCCGAACCAGTGAACCCTCGTACTCCTCTCCGCGTGGGCATCCACTTTCGCATCTTCCCTGGCTCCGTGTCATCCCCTTCCTAGGCCTCACCGTCGTCGACCGCCCTGGTGCTCTCAGCGCGGCGTGGTCAACGTAGTCAAGGAACGACTTCCATCATAAGAGTATTGTACGTTGAGAGGCTGATAGTTGGGTCCACGGCGGCCGCAAGGAAGTGCCTCCTTATTACGTGCAAAATAATTATTCGTCCACCTGACAGTAGGGACCCACCGACGGGCTACCTTATTTCATGAAAAAATGTTTACCCCCTAACTGCTGGGACCCACCAGCTACATCTTCGCACGCAAGGAAGTGCGTCCGGGCAAAAAAACGATTCTACCTCCTAATTGTTGGGACCCACTAGCTACATCTTCGCACGGAAGGAAGTGCCTGACAGTCTGGACCCACCTGGTCAAAGCGTACGTAGCCTTGTCATTCTGGTCGCGAACGTGTACGTACATACTGGTCGATGTAGACGCGCGCACGTGTTGTAGTAGAGGCGCGCACGTGTCGTAGTAGAGGCGCACACGTTGCATGTACACGTACGTACGGCGGCCAGGGTGCAAGCAAGAAAATACGGCCACGTACGTACATACGAGCGGGGTCTCGAATGCCTACTCGCACATACGTACGACCAGGGCTCGTGTACATGGCTGGGTCGGAACGGAGAAACAGTGTCGTCGTCGTGTTCATGGGGAGCCAACCGGCTGGGTCGGAACAGAATGCGTCGTCGTATTCATCGGGAGGGCTTGGACGGAACAGCCGATGGAAATGAGGCCTGGCGTACCGCAGAACAAAGGAAACGGCCATGTGTTCGACCGGCCACGTTCGAAGCGGGATCCTGTTCATCGGGAGTGGTCTGGCGTACCGCAAAACGGAGGAAACGGACTTGTGTTGGACCTATTACGGTCGAAACAGGGTCCAGTTGATCGGGAGGGCTGTGGCGTATTGTAACATCCCAAAATTCTAAATTTTGGAATGTTATAAACACATAGATAGTTTTGATTGATTGTTTGATTTATTGACTGAAGGTTAGTGAGTTTGAAACTTTTTGAAAGTTAACTGAGAGGGAATAAAAGGACTTTCCCAAACTTTCATTTTTTGCTCTTATGATCTTCGGGAATTCAAATTCTTTTCATCACAAAACCCTGGAGAGAAGATGACATGACTTCTTCCATTTATTTAAATGACAAGGGGTGTTGAAAATATTTGAATTTCATTTGAGAATATTTCCAATTCTGAAACTTTATGCAACTCAATGATTTTCACGAGCAAAGTTAAATGACTTCTTCAAATTATATGAAATATGAGTAGGGAGTTTCAAAGAATTAAAATTCAAAGTTCTTTTGAATTTATTTTTCAATTTGGAGTTATTTGAGTTTTATTCAAATTATTTTTCTCCAAAATAAAATATATGGAAAATAGGGTAACATGATTCCCTACCTCGTAAAAATGGAGAGAAATAAATTTGAAACCATTTTGGTATTTTTAAAATGATTTTATTGGGTTTTAAATAGGTCATGGCACTGTTTGGGTTATTTGAAATTTTGAGTATTTTATTTGAAGCTAGAATAATGTCCATGTTGTAGGAAATTTTTTCTAAAATTTTGATATATTATATGCCTATATAATATTTTTATTTATTTGGTTTTATTAATTTTATTTGTCTCTGTTAAAAACGCTTGAACAGTGCAGTCAAGCCCAAGCCCTCTCTCTCTCTCTCTCTCTCTCTCTCTCTCTCTCTCTCTCTCTCTCTCTCTCTCTCTCTCTCTCTCTCTCTCTCTCTCTCTCTCTCTCTCTCTCTCTCTGGCCCAGCCCAGCCCCGGCCAGCCAGGCCGAGCCAATGCGTCCCTCGCCGAAAGACCCGCCGCTGGCCGCCGCCAGGACGTGACCCGCCAGCCACCCGCCGCCTTGCCCTCCTCCACGCCACCACCTCTCCCGACGCCCTTAAAGGACACCGCCTGCCCTGTTTTCCCCTCTCTCCCTCGCCACCGCCCCGCCCAAGTCGCCGCTGCTGGCGAGATCCACCGCGCCGCCGCCAAGCCGCCACCCCGCCGCCCATGCCCACTGCACCGCCATTGCGCCGCCCTCTCCGTCAGGCGCCGCTCTCTCCGACGAGCCGAGCCGCCCGAGCCCAGCGCCGCCTCGGGACTCGCTGAGTCAATCGCCACCGCCGCCGCGGTTTCTCTCCGAACTGTATAACCTCAAAAAACAGATCCGTTTTTTTCAATCTCGGTTTTATTTTAAAAGCCCGGTTTTTGTTTTAATCTAGTTATTCAGAGAGCGTTAAGCTGGTTAGAGTTAGAAAGTTTAACGCTCGCTATTTAGATTTTTCTTTTATTTTAGTTTCCGCCAGGAACTATCTGTGAATACTTTTTCTCGCAGATTAGCCCTCGATTTTCAAACCTCATAACTTTTTACTCGTTAGTCCAAATCCAACGAAACCAATGCCCACTTCTTCGCTACGATCCCTCTATCCAAGAAACAACTCAAACATATTTTTGAAAGTTTAAAATTTGAATTAGATCATATTTAAATTCAAACTTGCTCGATCATAACTTGAGTTTCAGAATCCGATTTAGTTGATTCTTTTGCAAATCAAGCTCTTGACCTAAACTTTATGATAAGGCCAAATACACATGGTTTTGGTACTGTTAGAAAATTGTTTTATGTTGCAAGAGTTATTTGATTGGTTTTGATGTTTTCCGAATTGTTTCTTCGTTCTTTCTGATGTTTTGAGTGATTGCTTATGTGTGGCTACTGTTGATTGATTACGATAGATTGACCGGAGTGTGACGAGTAGAACTATCAAGAGTTTTGAGTGCTAATCATCTTCATCAACTTTTGTGCAAGTAACACTTGATCATATCTTTTCATACCCAGTTTTTATGCATTAGCTCAATCCTCAAACATTGCATGATTAGGATGTCATTAATTTGTGGGTTGGGAAGTAGATGATGAGGTAGGAACCTATTGCCTGTTACTTTCAAACCCTTGGGAGTTACTTCTACGTTATGCTTATATTGCCATGCTATGCTCAGAGACGTGGTTTGGGTTTGAGAGATATTCACGACAGATGTGAGGTTGTTAATTAATGGTTTACTTTAAGGTGGCAACTTAAATACACATCTGGGTGGATTGAGGCACCTGGGAACCCAGTGTTGTCTATTTTTTGAAATCCTGGTATCCGTGTGATCTTCCTATGGACCGCCACCTGTGCTCAAAGGAACTGAGATTATTCATGCTAGAAAACTTCCGTGTGCAGCCACAAGCTATTATGGGCTCTAGCATAGTTGAGTAAGTTACGTGAAGCTCTCAAGAGGTAGGTCACAGGTAGTGGGTTTTATAGGTTTGGTATGATCTATCCCGAGTAGAGAGTTAATGTTTCGAAAGACGTGTCTCGGCCATCCGCTCTCAAACACCATGCAAAGGCGAGAAACCAACGGAGGCGATCGAGTCTTGTGGGGAAAAGTGCAAACCTCCGCAGAGTGTACAATCTAATCATGGTTAGCCGTGTCCCTGTTATGGACAATTTCGAGTATCTAGTACTTGAGTATTCACATGTATCTCATCACTCTAAATTAATATTGTTGGGTTGTTAATCACTTTAATTGGGGTTGAGTTGGGGTTATACCTTCTCAATGATGTTTCAACCACCATGATAGTTAAAGTAAAATTTATTCCTTGATGTAGGGAAAAATTGGCTTTATGCAAAACTGTAACCATAGAGATTTCTACCAGCCATATATGCATGTACTATAGGCTTATTCCTTCATTATTCTCTATGTGTTACATTGCCAAGATATTCCATGTGTCAATTTTTGGGCTGCAACGCTTCATGTTGCGACTTTTCGCATTTATGAGTAAGTGATACGTTAGGGTTACGATTTCCTATACTCAACTTTGCCGTTGGTGTTGATGGGAATCCACAACCTTGTTGCTTCCGCTATATTTTGGATCGAGGTAATAGTATTTACGTTATTTATACATGTGATTTACCTCTGTTATAAATCCTTCGAGTACTGTGTGTGTCAGCATACCGATCCAGGGATGACACCTAAGCACAGAGACTTGATCCATTCGGGTCGGGTCGCTACAAGATGGTATCAGAGCACATGTTGACTATAGGACGTGACCCTAGAAACCCGACAAGCCCATAGGAAAGATTTTCTCTACAACTTCATTTTCAAAAGATCTTTTACCTCTCTTCTCTTCGAGCTTATTCAAATTTCCCTTTAGTGAGACCATACCCTTTTCCCTTTTGACCACTTGAAGATTTGGTGATGAGACCACTCCAAGGAGACAAGATATCGGACAACTAAGACCATTTGGAATGAAGAGGATTTTACCGTAAATGGAAACTACAACTGTTGAAGACTCAAGACTAGGAGATTTTGAAGGCTCAAGAATTCCTGATCTTATGACCTAGGAAGGTTATGCTTATGGAGTTAGACGGACCATGGAAGTTATCAATACCCAAGATCAAGGTGTATCGGAGAAAGACCGGAACATGGAGAGTTAGAAACTCAAAAGTTTTGTTAGGAAAACCCTAAGGCAGGAGATATCAACTATGGAATGATAGCTCATGGAAATGACAAGAGCAGAAACACGCTATCCATGATGTTATCGCCCGCTTATGCTATTGTCACCGCGGTTGAGTGAAGCATGCATATGCATGGAATGATTGATGGTAGAAGGCTGATGGAGCACCTATCAGCAAAAGATGCAGTTTTAACCTTAGCTGATGTAACACCGGGATCTGGAGCATTACATCAAGGAGTTAAGATGGACCTACAAGAAGCAGTATTTGATAAGGAAGCGGTTCGTGAAGAACTCAGACCCGTGGTTGAAAGTAGACAAGTCAAGGAGCAAAACATCAAAATACCGGAGATTCGTTAGGAACTGAAGGACAGTAGGACCATGGTTCATGTCAAGGATGTTGAAACCCAGATGTTTGGAACGTAACTCCAGCAATATTGAAGGACGCCCTGATAGACTTTACGACAACAGAGATGATTTGGCAAAAGAACTTGAGAAGGACAAGCATGATCAGCAGGAGCCATCGGAGACATGAACAAGACTTGAAGAGTTTAACGACATTGACCTTTAGAAGACCAAACCCCAGTTATATACCTACGTTAGATGCGACGTTTGTGAGCTGTCATTTGTTTGATGTTTTTCCGACAGCCACAATAAAATCTGCCTTTTCAAAAAATTGTTTGTACTGTGTGCATCCCTCTCGATCTCTCTTATCCCACCCCAAACCCATGGACCCAATAGAGGATGAATGGAGATGAGCTTGTATTGTCTGGACCAATTCGTCAATTGGAGATAGACCAATGGATTCAGAACATGGAGAATCACATGAAGAACAACCCTATAGTCAGAAAGGATATGGCCCAGCATGCTCTTAAGTGTTTTGAAAGAGGTGCTGCTACTTGGTGGAGGATGTACCAAACCATCAATGGATGGCAAGGAGTAACCACTTGGAAGGAATTTAAGTTGACTTTGCCAAAGTCTTGGTTTGTGTCCCAGAGGTTGAGGCCTTATGGAATAGATATGAAGAAACCTTGTGCATACCAGCTTTGTGGAGAATTTGGACACAACCATAAAGAAAATAAGGACGAATACCCTCATAAGCAGAGGATTTCCAAAGGAGTTAGCCGAGGATCTCATGGAACTTCGGTTGGAGATTGTTCCAAAAGATTTTGTTGCAGCAATGGAAATTCAGTCTACATTGTTGGGAAAGATCCGTGAAGCTCAGAAGGATGACAAAGAGATTGCTGAGATAAAAGAGAGGATGAGCAAAGGAAAGGCCAAAGGCTTTCGTAAGGATAAGCACGACACCTTATGGTTTGAAGACAGCGTACATATACCCAATAAGGCAAAGATCAGGAAGTTAATACTTCAGGAGGCTCATGACTCACCATACTCGATTTGCCCTGGAAACACCAAGATGTATTTGGATTTTAAGGAGTGTTTCTGGTGGACTGGTATGAAGAAAGATATTGCCGAGTATGTAGCCGTATGTGATGTATGTCAGAGAGTGAAGGCAGAACATCAGAAGCCAACAGGAGTACTACAGCCTATGCCAATACCCGAATGGAAGTGTGATAAGCTTGGCATGAATTTCATTACCAGATTTCCCAGAACCCGATTGGGATACGATTCTATTTGGGTAGTAGTTGATTCGCTTGACCAAAGTGGCTCCTTTTATCCCAGAAAAAAAACCACCTATACAAGTGCGAAGTTGGCCAGGATATAATTGACCAGGATCGTATGTCTGCATGGAGTTCCGAGGACCATCGTAGAGGAACACAGTTTACCTCAAAGTTTTGGAATCAGCTACACCAGACTTTGGGTACTAGGCTAGAGTTCAGTACAGCCTTTCATCCGCAGATAGATGGATAAATCAAGAGAGTCAATCAGATTTTGGAGGACATATTGAGATCGTGTGTGCTAGATTATGGATCTAGTAGTGGTGATAATCTACCTTACGCGGAGTTCTCATTCAACAACAGCTATCAAGTCAGTTTGAAGATGGCCCCTTTTGAAGCTTTGTATGGGAGAAGGAGCCAGACACAGTTGATGTGGGATGAAGTTGGAGACCGTCAGTTGTTTGGACCAAATGTGATCAAGGAGTCAGAAGAAAATGTTAAGTGGATTCGAGATGGACTGAAGATAGCTCAGTCCAGGCAGAATAGTTATGCATACTCAATAACGCAAGGAGGTAGTCTATGAAATTGGAGATAGAGCATGTCTTCATGTGTCCCCTCTGCGAGGAATTAAACGATGTGGATTTAAGGAAAATTCAGCCCTGAGATTTGTAGGACCATACTGAGTTTTGGAGCATATGAGGGAAGTGGCCTACAAGTTGGAGTCACCCGAAGGACTGTCAGGAGTTCATGACATGTTTCACGTTTCCCAGTTGAAGAAGTGCCATGCAGAGATGGCCAATATTCTCCTGTAAGCACGCTTGACCCTAGAAAGGATAATGATGTTCCACGAAGTGGAGTATGGACTTCATAAGTATAAGTTTTATCTCGGTATGTGGGATATCCCACGAGGATGAAGAGATGAATTACTATTGGATATAAACGAGGTATGATGTTGGAAATATGGATCAAGGTAAATTCCATGATGAGTCTGAGTAATCATGTCCTAGTTTGGTGCCAATAGAAGGAAGGAAGACAGTACAATTGGATGGATTTAAGAATACTAGGAAGTTGGAAGTTGGAATAATGATCAGTTGCCCCGATGATGAGTACAAGGTTTGCAAGTGATGAGATGGGCCATAACCCACAGGCCACAGGACCTGCCAAGAAGCAAGCACACTCTTGCTGAAGGAGAAACTCTGGAAGAAGAGGATATGCCTTTATCAACCGACGATTTTATAGGAGTAACGCAAAACCTGAGATTGTGAAGGATCGATAGTTGTTTGTTTGGCTTGCAAAATCAATGGATTTTCCGAACTTGGTTCGTCGACAAGAGAAATTCTGCAATGCTTGTGAGGATGACCGAGTGTTAGAATGCGAGATTCGCTAAACCATGTACAAGGTAATGATTTAAAAGGGATGGATTGATCACCATACCGACTTACTCTTATTATTCGCTTTGCTATATGGGATGGTAAATCTGAGTGACTTACCTATAGTAGAGAGACGTCGATCTAAACCTTGTTTAAACCTTAGAATGGTATAGGTATTTTTCCCTTGTACACGGCAGCTGTTGCCAATCGTAGGATATACGGTGAGGTTCAACCCAGACCCGTTTTCTGCAGGACAAACCATAAATTGTTGACCACCATGAGATATCGATAGTTGTTTAGAATTGGCGCCAAACCCGTCAGCTATGAAGACCCAGTCTCGGAACAACCTTACCAAGAAGTAAAGGACAAAAGAATTGAGGAAAAGGTTATGCCGCTACTGGAAGAGCCCAGAGAAGGAATTATCCTTACGATCTGAGAAGACCGACACTGTCAGCAATAAGGATGGAGTATATGAGTTTTGATGGAACCTTAACAATGCTTCTAAGGGTGGTAGCACCCGAGACCCCGGAGACGATCGATGGATTTTGAGAAGACCCCCAAACCCTAACCTATTTCTTGCTAGCCTCTCCGAATCTCGAGGACGAGATTCATTTTAAGGGTGGTAGTTTGTAACATCCCAAAATTCTAAATTTTGGAATGTTATAAACACATAGATAGTTTTGATTGATTGTTTGATTGATTGACTGAACGTGAGTGAGTTTGAAACTTTTGAAAGTTAAATGAGAGGGAATAAAAGGACTTTCCCAAACTTTCATTTTTGCTTTTATGATCTTCGGGAATTCAAATTCTTTTCATCACAAAACCCTGGAGAGAAGATGACATGACTTCTTCCATTTATTTAAATGACAAGGGGTGTTGAAAATATTTGAATTTCATTTGAGAATATTTCCAATTCTGAAACTTTATGCAACTCAATGATTTTCACGAGCAAAGATAAAATGACTTCTTCAAATTATATGAAATATGAGTTGGGAGTTTCAAAGAATTAAAATTCAAAGTTCTTTTGAATTTATTTTTCAATTTGGAGTTATTTGAGTTTTATTCAAATTATTTTTCTCCAAAAATAAAATATATGGAAAATAGGGTAACATGATTCCCTACCTCAGAAAAATGGAGAGAAATAAATTTGAAACCATTTTGGTATTTTTAAAATGATTTTATTGGGTTTTAAATAGGTCAGTGGCACTGTTTGGGTTATTTGAAATTTTGAGTATTTTATTTGAAGCTAGAATAATGTCCATGTTGTAGGAAATCTTTTTCTGAAAATTTTGATATATTATATGCCTATATAATATTTTTATTTATTTGGTTTTATTAATTTTATTTGTCTCTGTTAAAAAACGTTTAACAAAGGCCAGCCTCTGCTCTCTCTCTCTCTCTCTCTCTCTCTCTCTCTCTCTCTCTCTCTCTCTCTCTCTCTCTCTCTCTCTCTCTCTCTGGGCCGGCCCAGGCCCAGCCAGAGCCAAGGCCAGACCAGTCCCTCGCCACCGAGGCGGAGTCCGCTTGAGCACGCCTGACCGCCGCCGCTGGCCAGGACCGACCTGCCACCCGCCCTTGCCCCTCCTCCACGCCACCACCTCGCCCGACACCCTTAAAAGGAGGCCGCCCGCCCTGTTCCCCTCTCTCTCCTCGCCGCGCCGCCGCCCAAGTCGCCGCTGCCGGCGAGATCCACCGGCGCCGCCGCCTCAAGCCGCCACCCGCCGCCCATGCCCACCGCTGCCGCCACCACACCCGTGCACCTGCCGCCGCCCTCTCCAGGCGCCTCGCCGTCTCTCCGACGACCGAGCCACTGCCGGAGCTCAGCTCGCCACGGGACTCGCTGAGTCAATCGCCACCGCCGCCGCCGGTTCTCCCTCTCGAAGATAACCTCAAAAAACCGATCCGGTTTTTTTAAATCTCGGCTTTATTTTAAAAGCCCGGTTTTTTGTTTTAATCTAGTTATTCAGAGAGCGTTCGCTGGTTAGAGTTAGAAAGCGAACGTTCGCTATTTAGATTTTTCTTTTTATTTTAGTTTCCGGCCAGGGACCTATCTGTGAATACTTTTTCTGCAGATTAGCCCCTGATTTTCAAACCCTCATAACTTTTTACTCGTTAGTCCAAATCCAACGAAACCAACGCCCACTTCTTCGTTACGATCCCCTCTATCCAGTAAAACAACTCAAACATATTTTTGAAAGTTTAAAATTTGAATTAGGTCAGATTTAAATTCAAACTTCGTTCGATCATAACTTGAGTTTCAGAATCTCGATTTAGTTGATTCTTTTGCAAATCAAGCTCTTGACCTAAACTTTCTGATAAGGCCAAATACACATGGTTTTGGTACTGTTAGAAAATTGTTTTATGTTGCAAGAGTTATTTGATTGGTTTTGACGTTTTCCGAATTGTTTCTTCGTTCTTTCTGATGTTTTGAGTGATTGCTTATGTGTGGCTACTGTTGATTGCTTACGATAGATTGACCGCAGTGTGACGAGTAGAACTATCAAGAGTTTTGAGTGCGAATCATCTTCATCAACTTTGCAGGCAAGTAACACTTGATCATATCTTTTCATACCTAGTTTTTATGCATTAGCTCAATCCTCAAACATTGCATGATTAGGATGTCATTAATTTGTGGGTTGGGAAGTAGATGATGAGGTAGGAACCTATTGCCCTGTTACTTTCAAACCCTTGGGAGTTACTTCTACGTTATGCTTATATTGCTATGCTATGCTCGTAGACGTGGTTTGGGTTTGAGAGATATTCACGACAGATGTGAGGTTGTTAATTAATGGTTTACTTTAAGGTGGCAACTTAAATACACATCTGGGTGGATTGAGGCACCTGGGGAACCCAGTGTTGTCTATTTTTTTTGGAAATCCCGGGGTATCCGTGTGATCTTCCTATGGACCGCCACCAGTGCTCAAAGGAACTGAGATTATTCATGCTAGAAAACTTCCGTGTGCAGCCACAAGCTATTATGGGCTCTAGCATAGTTGAGTAAGTTACGTGAAGCTCTCAAGAGGTAGGTCACAGGTAGTGGGTTTTATAGGTTTGGTATGATCTATCCGAGTAGAGAGTTAATGTTTCGAAAGATCGTGTCTCACCATCCGTCTCTCAAGCACCATGCAAGGCGAGAAACCAACGGAGGCGATCGAGTCTTGTGGGGAAAAGTCATAAACCTCTGCAGAGTGTACAATCTAATCATGGTTAGCCGTGTCCCGGTTATGGACAATTTGAGTATCTAGTACTTGAGTATTCACATGTATCTCATCACTCTAAATTAATACTGTTGGGTTGTTAATCACTTCAATTGGGATTGAGTTGGGGTTATACCTTCTCAATGATGTTTCAACCACCATGATAGTTAAAGTAAAATTTATTCCTTGATGTAGGGAAAAATTGGCTTTATGCAAAACTGTAACCATAGAGCTTTCTACCAGCCATATATGCATGTAGTATAGGCTTATTCCTTCATTATTCTCTATGTGTTACATTGCCAGCATATTCCATGTGCTGACCCGTTTTCGGGCTGCAACGTTTCATGTTGCAGACTTTTCAGATGACGAGTAAGTGATACATTAGGGTTACAATTTCCTATACTCAACTTTGCCATTGGTGTTGATGGGAATCCACAACCTTGTTGCTTCCGCTATATTTTGGATCGAGGTAATAGTATTTACGTTATTTATACATGTGATTTACCTCTGTTATAAATCCTTCGAGTACTGTGTGTGTCAGCATACCGATCCAGGGATGACACCTAAGCACAGAGACTTGATCCATTCGGGTCGGGTCGCTACACGTATGATACGTCTCCGTCATATCTACTTTTCCAAAAACTTTTGCCCTTGTTTTGGACTCTAACTTGCATGATTTGAATGGAACTAACCCGGACTGACGTTGTTTTCAGCAGAATTGCCATGGTGTTATTTTTTAGCAGAAATAAAAGTTCTCGGAATGACCTGAAAATCAACGGAGAATTATTTTGGAATTAATAAAAAATATTGGCAAAAGAATCAAGGCCAGAGGGCCCACACCTTGTCCACGAGGGTGGGGGCGTGCCTACCCCCCTGGGCGCGCCCCCGTGCCTCGTGGGCCCCCTGGAGCTCCACCGACCTCAACTCCAACTCTATATACTCATGTTCGGGGAGAAAAAAAATTAGAGAGAAGGATTCATCGCGTTTTAGGATACGGAGCCGTCGCCAAGCCCTAATCTCTCTCGGGAGCGTTGATCTGGAGTCCGTTCGGGGCTCCGGAGAGGGGAACCCGTCGGCATCGTCATCATCAACCATCCTCCATCACCAATTTCATGATGCTCACCGCCGTGCGTGAGTAATTCCATCATAGGCTTGCTGGACGGTGATGGTTTGGATGAGATTTATCATGTAATCGAGTTAGTTTTGTTAGGGTTTGATCCCTAGTATCCACTACGTTCTGAGATTGATGTTGCTATGACTTTGTTATGCTTAATGCTTGTCACTAGGGCCCGAGTGCCATGATTTCAGATCTTAACCTATTATGTTTCCTATATTGCAAGTCTATAGTCACGTACTATGTGTTATGATCCGGCAACCCCGAAGTGACAATAATCTGGACCACTCCCGGCGATGACCGTAGTTTGAGGAGTTCATGTATTCACTATGTGCTAATGCTTTGGTCCGGTACTCTATTAAAAGGAGGCCTTAATATTCCCTTAGTTTCCAATAGGACCCCGCTGCCACGGGAGGGTTGGACAAAAGATATCATGCAAGTTCTTTTTCATAAGCACGTATGACTATATTCGGAATACATGCCTACATTACACTGATGAATTGCAGCTAGTTCTGTGTCACCCTATGTTATAACTGTTGCATGAATAATCGCATCCGGCATAATTCTCCATCACCGATCCAATGCCTACGAGCTTTTCACATATTGTTCTCCACTTATTTACTTTTCCGTTGCCACTCTTACAATCACTACAAAACTATCATTGTTACTTTTGCCACCGTTACCGTTACTTCCATATTACTTTGCTACTAAATAATTTGTTGCAGATACTAAGTTATCCAGGTGTGGTTGAATTGACAACTCAACTGCTAATACTTGAGAATATTCTTTGGCTCCCCTTGTGTCGAATCAATAAATTTGGGTTGAATACTCTACCCTCGAAAACTGTTGTGGTCCCCTATACTTGTGGGTTATCAAGACTATTTTCTGGTGCCGTTGCCGGGGAGCATAACTCTACTCTTTGAGTCACTTGGGATTTATATCTGCTAGTTACTATGAAGAACTTGAAAGATGAAAAAAACCAAAAATTATCCCTCAACTACGAGGGGAGGTAAGGAACTGCCATCTAGCTCTGCACTTGATTCACCTTCTATTTTGAGTAAGCTTGCGACACCTAAACCTGCTCGCTATTAATTTTATATGACGATGTTATTGATGATGCCACTTCTGCTATGCATCATACTTATGATGAAACTACTTCTGTGCTTGATACTACTGTGCCACTTGGTAAATTTCTTGATGAACAACTTGCTACGGCTAGAGAGAATGAAATTATTGAAACTGATAATATTGATGAAAGTGATGATGAAGATTCTCCCCCTAGATATGAATTGCCTGTTGTGCATGAGGGTTATGTTATGGATGAAGAAAATGCTAGAGACTTTCTTGCTTGCAATGATAGAAGTGATCTTAAGAAATTATTAGCTAAGATGAAAGAAAAAACTCTGAATGCTAGAATGAAATATGATCCTGCTTATGCTACTTCACCTATGTTTGTTACTGATAAGGATTATGATTTCTCTGTTGATACTCTGATAATTGCTTTGGTTGAATCTGATCCTTTTTATGGCTATGAATCTGAAACTGTTGTGGAACATCTTACTAAATTAAATGATATAGCCACCCTGTTCACTAATGATGAGAAACTCGCTACTATTATATCCTTAAATTATTTCCGTTCTCATTAAGTGGTGATGCTAAGATATGGTTTAATTCTCTTTATCCTGGTTGTGTGCGTAGTCCCCAGGATATGATATATTACTTCTCTTCTAAATATTTCCCCGCTCATATGAAAGAAGCTGCTTTGAGGGAAATATATAATTTTGTGCAAATTGAAGAACAGAGTCTCCCACAAGCTTGGGGGAGGCTTTGATACGTCTCCAACGTCTCTATAATTTTTGATTGCTCCATGCTATATTATCTACTGTTTTGGACCATATTGGGCTTTATTTTCCACTTTTATATTACTTTTGGGAGTAACCTATTAATCGAAGGCCCAGCCCAGAATTGCTATTTTTTCTGCCTATTTCAGTGTTTGGAAGAAACGGAATATCAAACGGAGTCCAAACAGAATGAAATCTTCGGGAACGTGATTTTCTCATCAGATAAGATCCATGAGACTTGGACCCTCGGTCAAGAAAGGAGGGAGGCGGCCATGAGGGTGGAGGGCGCCCCCCCCTAGGGCGCGCCCCCTGCCTCGTGGGCCCCCCGAAGCTCCACCGACGTACTCCTTCCTCCTAATTATACCTACGTACCCCCGAAAGATTAGATATGGAGCCAAAAACCTAATTCCACCGCCTCAACCTTCTGTACCCACGAGATCCCATCTTGGGGACTATTTCAGAGCTTCGCCGAAGGGGGCATCCATCACGGAGGGCTTCTACATCAACACCATAGCCTCTCCGATGAAGTGTGAGTAGTTTAGTTCAGACCTTCGGGTCCATAGTTAGTAGCTAGATGGCTTCTTCTCTCTTTTTGGATCTCAATACAATGTTCTCCCCCTCTCTCGTGGAGATCTATTCGATGTAATCTTCTTTTTGCGGTGTGTTTGTTGAGACCAATGAATTGTGGGTTTATGATCAAGATTATCTATGAGCAATATTTGAATCTTCTCTGAATTCTTTTATGTATGATTGGTTATCTTTGCAAGTCTCTTCGAATTATCTGTTTGGTTTGGCCAACTAGATTGGTAGTTCTTGCAATGGGAGAAGTGCTTAGCTTTGGGTTCAATCTTGCGGTGTCCTTTACCGGTGTGATGAGGGGCAGCAAGGCACGATTGTATTGTTGCCATCGAGGATAACAAGATGGTTTTTTTTATCATATTGCATGAATTTATCCCTCTACATCATGTCATCTTGCTTAAGGCGTTACTCTGTTTTCATTAACTTAATACTCTAGATGCATGCTGGATATCGGTCGATGAGTGGAGTAATAGTAGTAGATGCAGGCAGGAGTCGGTCTACTTGTTTCGGACGTGATGCCTATATACATGATCATACCTAGATACTCTCATAACTATGCTCAATTCTGTCAATTTCTCAACAGTAATTCGTTCACCCACCGTAAAATACCTATGCTCTTGAGAGAAGCCACTAGTGAAATCTATGGCCCCCGGGTCTATTCTCATCATATTAATCTTCCTACGCTTTATTATTGCTTTGCTTTTTTACTTCGCCTTTTATTTTACTTTGCATCTTTATACCAAAATACCAAAATATTATCTATCATCTCTATCGATCTCACTCGTAAATGACCGTGAAGGGATTGACAACCCCTATTCGCGTTGGTTGTGAGGAGTTATTTGCTTTGTGTAGGTACGAGGGACTTGCGCGTGGCCTCCTACTGGATTGATACCTTGGTTATCAAAAACTGAGGGAAATACTTACGCTACTCTGCTGCATCATCCTCTGCTCTTCGGGGAAAACCAACGCAAGCTCAAGACGTAGCAAGAAGGATTTCTGGCGCCGTTGCCGAGGAGTCTAGGCAAAAGTCAACATACCAAGTACCCATCACAATCCCTTATCTCTCGCATTACATTATTTGCCATTTGCCTCTCATTTTCCTCTCCCCCACTTCACCCTTGCCGTTTTATTCGCCCTCTCTTTTCCGTTTGCCTTTTTCTCGCTTGCTTGTCGTTATGGCTAGTCTTATATCTTCTCCGTTGTCTCCCGAGAATGAAGTTCTAAATTTTAAGCAAAGGGAGGGAGAAAATCTAAAAGACGCTTGGTACAGAATTTGCAATGCTCAAAATAGATCTACCAGGAAGCAATCTATTTCAGTTCTTCTCCGTAATTTTTATGTAGGTGCTAATCCTTGGTATAGATATATCCTCGATACCATTACCGGAGGGAATTTCTTGGGTAGCCATACTTTTGATTCTTATAATGCTATGATAGATTTATTCGGCTCACCACCTCTTTTGGTTAATGGAACTATGTTAACTTTGGAGCATGTAATGCAAAGACTTGAAATTATTGAAAATAAAGTTGCTACCGTTGAGTTAATTGAAAATCTAGATAAAAAGATCCACAATCAAATTACCCAATATGGATCTAAGGTAGGAGTAACTTTGAAAAATATTAAGGAGAAGGAACCCATAGTTAATGAGAAAATAAATCAAGATTCCTCTAGAATTGATAATCTTGAGGGTATCATTACCAACTTGGGAACCGCTTTTTCTTACGTAAAAAATACTCCAAGTCCACCCACTAAAATTGCTAAGCTCATGTATGTTCCTAAGAATAAGGGTGAATCCTCTAGTAAGGAAACCGCGGATCTTAAATCTATAAGTATTCATCCCAATCTTTTTGCTATCATTAAGGAACCATTTGCTACGAATGAATTTTTCGATCTTTTGCCTAAAAATTTGATAATTACTAGAAATAAAGAAATTTCTAAGGAAGGTAGATGCCTCATTGAAGAATTGCCTACCAAAGATGGCAATAACTAGATCTATCCTTGCTTTTATGCCTAGCTAGGGGCGTTAAACGATAGCACTTGTTGGGAGGCAACCCAATTTTATTTTTAGTTTTTGTTTTTGTTTCTGTTTAGGAATAAATAATCCATCTACCTTCTGTTTAGATGTGGTTTTATGTTTTAATTAGAGTTTGTGCCAAGTTAAACCTATAGGATCTTCTTGGATGATAGTTATTTGATCTTGCTGTAATTTCCAGAAACTTTCTGTTCACGAAAACAATTGTTAAAAATCACCAGAACGTGATAAATAATGATTCAAATTGCTGAGGATCAATAAACAAATTTCCTAGGTCGTCCTATTTTGGCTTAATTTTTTGAGTTCCAGAAGTTTGCGTTAGTTACAGATTACTACAGACTGTTCTGTTTTTGACAGATTCTGTTTTTCCTGTGTTGTTTTCTTATTTTGATGAATCTATGGCTAGTAAAATAATTTATAATCCATAGAGAAGTTGGAATACAGTAGGTTTAACACCAATATAAATAAATAATGAGTTCATTACAGTATCTTGAAGTGGTCTTTTGTTTTCTTTCGCTAACGGAGCTTACGAGATTTCTGTTGAGTTTTGTGTTGTGAAGTTTTCAAGTTTTGGGTGAAATCTTTTGATGGATTATGGAAAAAGGAGTGGCAAGAGCCTAAGCTTGGGGATGCCCATGGCACCCCCAAGATAATCTAAGGACACCAAAAAGTCAAAGCTTGGGGATGCCCCGGAAGGCATCCCCTCTTTCGTCCACTTCCATCGGTAACTTTACTTAGAGCTATATTTTCATTCACTACATGATATGTGTTTTGCTTGGAGTGTATTGTATTATTTGCGTATTTGCTTGTTAGTTTACCACAATCATCCTTGTTGTACACACCTGTTGAGAGAGCCATACATGAATTGGAATTTGATAGAATACTCTATGTGCTTCACTTATATCTTTTGAGATTTATAGTTTTACTCTATGTGCTTCACTTATATCTTTTGAGCTTTATAGTTTTGCTCTAGTGCTTCACTTATATCTTTTAGAGCACGGTGGTGGATTTTTTTTATAGAAACCTTTTATCTCTCATGCTTTACTTAGATTATTTTGAGAGCCTTAAATAGCATGGTAATTTGCTTAATAATAAAAATATGCTTGGTATTCAAGATTTGTAAAACTTTCTTTTGAGTGCGTTGAATACTAAGAAGAGTTTGATGCTTGATAATTGTTTTGAGATATGGAGGTAGTAATATTAGAGTCATGCTAGTTGAGTAGCTGTGAATTTGAGAAATACTCATGTTAAAGTTTGTGATTCCCGTAGCATGCACGTATGGTGAACCGTTATGTGATGAAGTCGGAGCATGATTTATTTATTGATTGTCTTCCTTATGAGTGGCGGTCGGGGATGAGCGATGGTATTTTCCTACCAATTTATCCCCCTAGGAGCATGCGCGTAATACTTTGCTTTGATAACTTGTAGATTTTTGCAATAAGTATATGAGTTCTTTATGACTAATGTTGAGTCCATGGGTTATACGCACTTTTCTCACCCTTCCACCATTGCTAGCCTCTCTAATACCGCACACTTTTTGCCGGTATCATACACCCACCATAAACCTTCCTCAAAACAGCCACCATACCTACCTATCATGGCATTTTCATAGCCATTCCGAGATATATTTCCATGCAACTTTCCACCGTTCCGTTTATTATGACACGCTCATTCATTGTCATATTGCTTAGCATGATCATTTAGTTGACATCGTATTTGTGGCAAAGCCACCCTTCATAATTCTTTCATACATGTCACTTATGAATCATTGCATATCCCGGTACACCGTCGGAGGCATTCACATAGAGTCATATTTTGTTCTAAGTATCGAGTTGTAATGAGTTGTACGAAAAATAAAAGTGTGATGATCATCATTTTTAGAGCATTGTCCCAACTGAGGAAAGGATGATGGAGACTATGATTCCCCCATAAGTCGGGATGAGACTCCGGATGAAAATTAAAAAAAGAGAAAAGAAAAGAGGCCATAAAAAAGGCCCAAATAAAAAAATGAGAGAAAAGGAGAGAAGGGACAATGTTACTATCCTTTTACCACACTTGTGCTTCAAAGTAGCACCATGATCTTCATAATAGTGAGTCTCTCGTTTTGTCACTTTCATATACTAGTGGGGATTTTTCATTATAGAACTTGGCTTGTATATTCCAATAATGGGCTTCCTCAAATTGCCCTAGGTCTTCGTGAGCAAGCGAGTTGGATGCACACCCACTTAGTTTCTTTTGTTGAGCTTTCATATACTTATAGCTCTAGTGCATCCGTTGCATGGCAATCCCTACTAACTCACATTGATATCTATTGATGGGCATCTCCATAGCCCGTTGATACGCCTAGTTGATGTGAGACTATCTTCCCTCTTTTTGTCTTCTCCACAACCACCATTCTATTCCACATATAATGCTATATCCATGGCTCACGCTCATGTGTTGCGTGAAGATTGAAAAAGTTTTGAGAATGTCAAAAGTATGAAACAATTGCTTGGCTTGTCATCGGGGTTGTGGATGATTTAAATACTTTGTGTGGTGAAGATAGAGCATATCCAGACTATATGATTTTGTAGGGATAACTTTCTTTGGCCATGTTATTTTGAGAAGACATAATTGCTTTGTTAGTATGCTTGAAGTATTATTATTTTTATGTCAATATTAAACCTTTGTCTTGAATCTTTCGAATCTGAATATTCATACCACAATTAAGAAGAGTTACATTGAAATTATGCCAAGTAGCACTCCGCATCAAAAATTCTCTTTTTATCATTTACCTACTCGAGGACGAGCAGGAATTAAGCTTGGGGACGCCTGATACGTCTCCAACGTATCTATAATTTTTTATTGCTCCATGCTATATTATCTACTGTTTTGGACCATATTGGGCTTTATTTTCCACTTTTATATTACTTTTGGGACTAACCTATTAACTGGAGGCCCAGCCCAGAATTGTTGTTTTTTGCCTATTTCAGCGTTTCGGAGAAACGGAATATCAAACGGAGTCCAAACAGAATGAAATCTTCAGGAACGTGATTTTCTCATCAGATAAGATCCAGGAGACTTGGACCCTTGGTCAAGAAAGGAGGGAGGCGGCCACGAGGGTGGAGGGCGCCCACCCCCCTAGGGCGCGCCCCCTGCCTCGTGGGCCCCCCGAAGCTCCACCGACGTACTCCTTCCTCTTATATATACCTACGTACCCCCGACAGATCAGATACGGAGCCAAAAACCTAATTCCACCGCCGCAACCTTCTGTACCCACGAGATCCCATCTTGGGGCCTGTTCCGTAGCTCCGCCGGAGGGGTCATCCATCACGGAGGGCTTCTACATCAACACCATAGCGTCTCCGATGAAGTGTGAGTAGTTTACTTCAGACCTTTGGGTCCATAGTTAGTAGCTAGATGGCTTCTTCTCTCTTTTTGGATCTCTATACAATGTTCTCCCCCTCTCTCGTGGAGATCTATTCGATGTAATCTTCTTTTTGCGGTGTGTTTGTTGAGAACGATGAATTGTTGGTTTATGATCAAGATTATCTATGAGCAATATTTGAATCTTCTCTAAATTCTTTTATGTATGATTGGTTATCTTTGCAAGTCTATTCGAATTATCCGTTTGGTTTGGCCAACTAGATTGGTAGTTCTTGCAATGGGAGAAGTGCTTAGCTTTGGGTTCAATCTTGCGGTGTCCTTTCCCAGTGACAGTAGGGGCAGCAAGGCACGTATTGTATTGTTGCCATCGAGGATAACAAGATGGGGTTTTTATCATATTGTAGGAATTTATCCATCTACATCATGTCATCTTGCTTAAGGCGTTACTCTGTTTTCATTAACTTAATACTCTAGATGCATCTTTGGACAAATGGTCGATGAGTGGAGTAATAGTAGTAGATGCAGCAGCGTGAGTCGGTCTACTTGTTTCGGACGTGATGCCTATATACATGATGATACCTAGATACTCTCATAACTATGCTCAATTCTGTCAATTGCTCAACAGTAATTCGTTCACCCACCGTAAAATACCTATGCTCTTGAGAGAAGCCACTAGTGAAATCTATGGCCCCCGGGTCTATTCTCATCATATTAATCTTCCTACGCTTTATTATTGCTTTGCTTTTTTACTTTGCCTTTTATTTTACTTTGCATCTTTATACCAAAAATATTATCTATCATCTCTATCAGATCTCACTCTCGTAAGTGACAATGAAGGTATTGACAACCCCTATTCGCGTTGATTGCGAGGAGTTATTTGCTTTGTGTAGGTACGAGGGACTTGCGCGTGGCCTCCTACTGGATTGATACCTTGGTTCTCAAAAACTGAGGGAAATACTTACGCTACTCTGCTGCATCATCCTATCCTCTTTGAGGAAAACCAACGCAAGCTCAAGACGTAGCAGGTTTCTCCAATTACTTAATGCTTTTCCTGATCATCCTCTCAAGAAAAATGAAATACTTGATATCTTTTATAATGGACTAACCGATGCTTCCAGAGACCACCTGGATAGTTGTGCTGGTTTTGTTTTTAGGGAAAGAACAGCTGATGAAGCTGAAATTCTATTGAATAATATGTTGACCAATGAAAGTAATTGGACACTTCCTGAACCAACTCCTAAGCCAACTCCGAAGAAAAGGGGTATTCTATTTCTCAGTCCTGAAGATATGCAAGAAGCAAAGAAATCCATGAAGGAAAAAGGTATTAAAGCTGAAGATGTTAAGAATTTACCTCCTATTGAAGAAATACATGGTCTTGATTCATCACCTATTGAAGAAACACATGGTCTTGATAACCCGACATAGGTAGTAAAGGTAAATTCTCTCTATAGATATGATAAAGCTGAAATCCCTCCTACTAAGTTTGTTAGCCAATGTTTGGATGATTTTGATAACTTTATGGTTAAGCCGGAAAACTTCAATGCTTATTTTGGTAGGGAACTAAAACGCAATGTTGATATGCTTGAACACTTGAGTGATTATATGTCTAGAGTTAAAGGTGAACTTAAACTCATTAGTAAACATGCTTCTATGGTTACCACTCAAGTAGAACAAGTACTTAAAGCTCAGAATGGTTTGCTCAATGAATTGAATAGTAAGAATAATGACTTTGCTGTTAGAGTTGCAATGAGAGGGGGTAAAGTGACTCACGAACCTTTGTATCTTGAAGGTCACCCTAAGAGAATTGAGCAGGATTCTCAGAGAACTAATGTAGATGCACCTAGTCCTTCTAAAAAGAAGAAAAAGAAAAATGATAGGAATTTGCATGCTTCTAGTTGTAGCGACCCGACCCAAAATCGGTCAAGTCTACGTATGCTGTACCATCCCAAGATCATCTTTGGCACACACAAGACATTGATGAAATAATCAAAGTTCAATCACACCTGAATTTATTACACGATTCTCATATCGAGTCTTTATTACAATAGAATAAATTGGCGAAGGCCAACTCATGAGAAATAAACTAAACAAGCTGCGAAGCGAGAAGAATAGCGAGTCCATCCGACTCCATAGGGCAATCGCCAAGCGCGGATCGTAGCCTCACTCCGATCGGAATAATCCATTGCAACATAAGGCGTTGCAGCCGTGTAGGTCAGCATTTTGAATATCTGGCAAGTCATGAAGAGAATAACAATAAAATTACTAACACTATATGCAATTTGGCTGTGGGGCTCTAAGTTTCATTGTTTTTATGAAAGCCAGTTTTTCCTACAATAAGGACTTGTTTGCAAATACTACAAAATTGTTGGTAGTTATTGAGATGGTTCCGCCAACCAATGTCTCATTCCCAATTATTAAATAACCCCCTCAATTAATTTATTAGTTTTGGTGTTGAGATATCCGAAATACTTCCAAGTTCCAGAGGCTCAAATTGTCCGTAACCGGGGACACGGCTAACCGATTAGATCTTCACTCTGCAGAGGTTTGCGCACTTTACCCGCAAGAATCGTTCCCTCCTTTTAAGTCTTCGCACTTCATGGTGTTTGAAGGCGGACGAACGTAAACAGGGTCTTCGAAGAGTTCCTCCGCCACCGCCGTACCCATCCAATCCTACCGTTCTTCTACATCTCGTAGCACCGTCCGGCCAGAGTCACAACTAGGGTTACAGAGCCCATAATGGCTTGCGGCTGCACAGGTAAGCTTCCGGTCAATGGGGTATACATCCATCTCTTCGTGGCTGGGTGAAGCTTTCCGCAAGATGTCATGGCGCTTCTCCATGCATCCCGGCCAACCACTGGGTTCTCCAGGGTGCCCGTCAACCGTCCTCCACCCAGTAGTGAATTTTGAAGTCCATCTTGATCTTGAAGTCATGGGGTTGTCATCATCTTGACTCTCACATCTCCCTTATGATTCACTCAACCAACCCCGTCTACGAGCATAGCAAAATAAACTACTTCGTCCCGGGCAATGGTAACAAGGGGATTGGGTTCATCCTACCTCATGATACTACTCAAGAACATAACTTCAAATTCACCTACTGCATGCATGGTGGGGAGGTATAATTCTAATGCAATAAAATCATAGGTATTGAAAATATGATCAATGACTTGCCTTGCTGACGATCTTCGAAAGCTAGGGACTCGTGGTAGCAAGCTTCGCACTCCGAAAATTCTACCGAGACAAACAACAATCATAATAAGCATACAACATATGATCACTTAACATAACAACATACTAACATAACACATAAAACAATTGAACCAAAACCCAAAGAAAAACTCGAAGAAATCCAACTCAAAGTTTTCACCATATCCAACAACAATCAAGAAATAGTTTTGCACTACAAAATTTTTCTTAACAGGAACTAAACATGGGTTTTTTGTTAACTAACAGAAAAGAAATCATCATGCAACTAGGAGCAAAAAGAATCACATTAAAATCTATTATAGAACTCCTATTAGGCCTATAACAATTCTAGCAAGGAAAAATAAAATAAAAATTTTATTTATTGTAAATAAAAGTTCAGGGTCTAAAGTTACAGAAACTAACCTAGAATAAACTATCACATAGGAAAAATAAATTTATTTGCTATATGAAACAATCGGAAAACAGTAGCTAGTTAAATAAATAGGAATAACATGATTCTGATTAAAACTATTTTTTATTAATTCTAAAATGCCTAAATAAATTCCTACGCTTAGGTAAGGTCAAAACAAAGTTGTGACAAAAGAATCACTAAAAAATAATATTCCTAACTCACTTTATAGCAGAATTACTAATCTGTCTAAAACTAAAATAAAGCAATTTTAAATAATTTTAACATGACTAAACATATTTTCTAAAGAAACTACAACAAATTTGCAAACTAAAAAAAAAGAATCACTTAAAAATATTAAGTAGCTTAAAAGATATGAATTTTACAAAACTGAAACTATTCTGTTAAAAACAGAAACGAAAAAAAATTACTAAAAAGAAAAACGGGCTAATGGGCCTATATAACGCTCAGGCGTAACATAGCTAAAATACGCACGCGTAATAAACTGCTTCGGCCCGGTCTAATCTAACCTAACTAAAACCAAAACTAAACCGGAACTAAACCGGTTCACTTAAATTAAACCCTAAATAAAACCGTACCCCTTCGGGGTCTAATCTAGAGCGTAGGATCTAGATCTAACGGCGGCGGGGTTCTCCGGCGACTTACCGCGGGGTCGACGGCGACGGCGGTTCGGGCGGCGACGGCGCGGCGGCTCCGGTGGTCGGGGACATCGGCGGAGTCCTCCGGCGGGTGCGGCGTGGCGAGGGGGTTCGGTTGGTGGACTCGGGCGAGCTCGGGGAGGTTCGAGGCGACCGGTGGGACGGCAACAATGGTGGGCGCACTCGGATCTCCCATGAGAGATTATGGCGAGGGAGGGTTAGCGAGGGGCGAGGGGGCAGGCGAGGGGGTTTATATAGGGGGCACCGGCTTGGAGGATGGGTAGATCAGGCGAGGATCGGGAAGGATCGGGGATCTCGGGATTCGTGGCATGAGCGGCGGGGTTGGCGTGGGGAGGAAGAAGGTGGTGGGGCCGGGTGTCAGCGAGAGAGAGGGAGGGTGTTGCGGTCGGGCGACCGAGGGGTAAGGGAGTCGGGGGGAGCTGGGCGTGGGCTGGCTCCTTGGCTGCTGGGCGGTGGTGGGCTGCGCTGGCTGGCTGCTCGGTGGGCCGCCAGTCTTTGGCTGGGCGGTCGGCTGGTGGCGCTGGTCTCTTTTTTTTTTTTTTTGAATTTTGAGAGAGAGTAAAATATATAAATATAAATATTTTATATAGGACATATATATATCAAAATGATCAGGAAATATTCCTATAATTTGAACATTTTCGAGGTAAAACTCAAACTTTATAAAAATCATTTTTCTAAAATTCCAAATAAAATTCAGATTTGAATTCAAACTTTTTGGCAATGTTTTTCCTCTGATATTTTTGGAGTGTCATGTTTACTCCTCTCATACTTTTTCTCAAGTATTTATCGGTATTGATTTGAAATAAATTTCAAGCGCCAAATTTTGAATTCAAAATTCCATCAACTCAAAATCTTACGAAACTTCAAATGCCACTCAATTTCAAACAATATGCATAGATGCTTAGCTATAATTGTAAAACATTCCAAATAGGAAATTTGGGATGTTACAAACCTACCACCTTAAGATGAATCTAGCCCTCGAGATTGGGTTAACTAACAAATAGGTGCGTGGTCTCGCGGAGGTCTTCTTCTCGCTCCCGGTGGCTTCCTCCTCGAATGATGACTCCACAGCACCTTGCAAAATTTAATGATCTTTGCGGGTGACTCTGTTCGCGCTCTCGAGAATCGGACGGGTTTCTCCTTATAAGTCAGATCCTTTGTCGAGCTGTATGGCCTCTAGGGCCTTGTGTCTCTCAACGTAATATCGGCCATGTCGGCGTGGCATTTCTTGGTGAGAAACATGGAAGACATCATGAACTCCGGACAATCCTTCCGCAATTCCAACTTGTAAGCAACTTCTCCACGACGTTCGAGGATTTTGTAGGGGCCAATGAATCGGGTGCTAACTTTCCTTTAACACCGAACCTCTTGATTCCACGAAGTGGGGACACACGAAGATATGCACGGTCTCCCGCTTCGTAAGTTACTTCCTTGCGTTTACTGTCGGCATAACTCTTCTGCCTTGACTGAGCTACCTTGAGTCTATCTCGAATCAGCTTGACTTTCTCTTCGGAATCTCTGATAAGATCGGAACCGAAAAGTCTTCGATCTCCAACACCATCCCACAGCAATGGTGTTCTGCACCTCCTTCCGTATAGAGCTTCCAAAGGGGCCATCTTCAGACTGGTCTGATAGCTGTTATTGTATGAGAATTCCGCGTATGGCAAATTATCATCCCAGCTAGACCCATAGTCTAGCGCACAAGCTCTCAACATGTCCTCCGAATCTGGTTGACTCTCTCGGTCGTCCATCATGCGTGGATGAAAAGTTGTCTTGAACTCCAGCCTCGTACCCAAAGTTTCATGCAAGCGATTCCAAAACTTTGAGGTAAATTGTGTTCCTCTATCTGACACGATACTCCTCGGAACTCCATGCAGACATACGATCCTGGTCATGTATATCTTGGCTAACTTAGCACTGGTATAGGTAGTCTTCATGGGAATGAAGTGAGCTACCTTGGTCAATCGATCAACCACTACCGGATGGAATCATAACCTGAACAGGTCTGGGTAATCTGTGATAAAATCCATTCCAAGTTTTTCCCATTTCCACTCGGGAATCGGCAAAGGTTGAAGTAACCCTGCTGGCTTCGATGTTCCGCCTTTACTCGTTGGCAAACATCGCATACTGCTACGTACTCGGCAATATCCTTCTTCATACCTGTCCACCAGAAACTTTCCTTCAAATCCAGATACATCTTGGTGTTACGGGGTGAATCGAGTACGGTGAATCATGAGCCTCTGAAGAATTAGCTTCCGAGTTCGGGATCATTGGGTACATAAATCGATCCTCGAACCATATAGCTCCGTATTCATCCTTACGAAACCCTTTAGCTTTTCCTTCATTCATCTTTTTCTTTATCTCATCAATTTCCTTGTCCGACTTCTGGGCTTCACGAATCCTTTCGACCAAAGTGGACTGAACTTCCAGAGTTGCAACATATCCTCTCGGAACTATCTCCAGTCGGAGATCTCTGAGATCATCGACTAATTCTCGGGTAATCCTCCGCTATAAGAGTATTCACATAACTCTTACGGCTCAAAGCATCTGCTACAACATTAGCCTTTCCCGGGTGGTAATGCAATCTCATGTCATAGTCCTTGATTAACTCTAGCCATCTCCTCCTTTGAGGTTCAACTCTTTCTGCGTGAAAATATACTTCAAGCTCTTATGATCGTGTAAACATCACAGCGGTTTCGATAAGGAAATGTCTCCAGGTCTTGAGTGCATGCACTACGGCTGCTAACTCCAAATCATGTGTGGCATAATTCATCTCGTGTGGTCGTAGCTGTCTAGAGGTATAAGCTACAACTTTTCCTTCCTGCATGAGTACTCCTCCGAGTCCCTGACGAGAAGCGTCACAATATACCTGGTAATCCTTGTGTATGTCCGGCAAAATCAGTACTGGGGCTGTAACCAAACGTTTCTTCAATTCCTGGAAACTGGCTTCACAATCCTTGGTCCAAATGTACTTAGCATCCTTCTTCAACAGCTCAGTCATGGGCTTGTCAATCTTCGAGAAATTCACAATAAACCTCCGATAATATCCTGCGAGTCCGAGAAAACTGCGGATCTCCTTGGTCGAGGTGGGTGGCGCCAATCGGTGGTGATTCAACCTTGGCGGGGTCAGCTGCTATTCCTTCCCTGAAATAACATGTCCGAGGAATCCGACTTCCTTCAGCCAAAATTCACATTTGCTGAACTTGGCATACAAGCGATGTTCTCGGAGTTTCTCGAACTAGGCGCAAATGTTCCTTATGCTCTTCCTCGCTCTTGGAAAATCAGTATATCATCGATGAACACCACGACAAACTTGTCCAGATATTCCATAAATACCTTGTTCATCAAATTCATGAAGTATGCGGGGCATTAGTCAATCCGAATGACATGATTGTATACTCATATAAACCATACACAGTGGCGAATGCTGTTTTAGGTATATCCTTTTCACGGATCTTCAATCGATGATACCTCGATCGAAGATCGATCTTGGAGAATACCTTGGCTCCAACTAGCTGATCAAATAGATCATTAATCATCGGCAGAGGTACTTGTTCTTGATGGTCACGTCGTTCAACGAACGATAATCCTAACCATTCTCGTGGTTCCATCCTTCTTCTCTACCAAAAGAACGGGGCTCCCCAAGGTGATGAGCTTGGCGAATATATCCTTTCTCCAATAGCTCATTAATTTGGTTCTTGATCTCTTTCAAATCATTCGGGGGCATCCGATAGGGTCTCTTGGATATTGGGGTTGTGCCGGGCAATAGCTCAATCAGAAATTCAATGTCTCTGTCCGGTGGCATTCCTGGTAATTCCTCCGGAAACACATCGGGAAAATCTTGCACTACTGGCACTTCCTCCTAAACAACACCCGTGAGGGAATTCACCTGATTCTTCATCCGCTACGTCGGATACATACTTGATCCTCTTACGCTCCGGGGTGGTGAGCAGAATCGACTTGTGGGCACGATCTATGTTTCCTTCAAACTTGTCAACCAATCCATGCCTAGGATTACATCCAAGGTGCGGGTTTCCAATACTATGAGGTCTGCGGAAATTTATGGTTTCCCATGTTGAGGTTGCATGACAGCCTAAGCTCGCCATCATTTCTCCTCTGCGGGCCCGACGTGAAGAGGGCTTCTAAGGGTTCTAGTGGGCAACCCGTACTTTTCCACAACTACCCTTGATATGAATGAATCGTTGCACCGAATCAAAGAGTACCAATCTTGGATGTGAATTTAATAAAACTTACCAACCACATTGTCTGGCTGATCATAGACGTCCTCCACGTCAATGTGGTTCACCTGAGCACGAGGAAAAGGGTTGGGCTTCTTTGCTGAGCTTCCATTGTCGTTTCCATTCCTCTGCTTGGCCTCCGGGCAGTCGGTGGCATAGTGCCCTGTTTTCTGGCACTTGAAACAGGTGATGTGACTCAGATCTTTCTCGAGTGGGGCAGGACGATCTGGTTGCCATTGCCGTTTCCATTGCCATTTCCATTGCGACTTGTTATCCTGGTTGCGGTTGTTCCCATTTCCTCCATGGTTATGTCCTCCATGGGTGTGATGGGTATGCCCTCCAGTATGGGGCATAACGGGCTTCTGCTGAGCTCGAGTTGTACTTCCCTGGCCATACTTCCGCTATGCTATCAATCTGCTGCTGCTTGCCTTCAAGTATGGTGGCCTTGTCTACCAGCTCCGGTAGTTGTTGAAGGTAGCCACCATTAGCTGCATTCCCAGCTCGTCATTGAGTCCCTCGAGAAACTTTTCCTGCTTTGCGGCATCTGTGGCCACATCATCCGGGGCATAGCGAGCTAACTTGCTGAACTCATCCATGTACTGCCCCACAGTACGGTTCCCCTAGCGTAAGTTGCGGAACTCACGCTTCTTCAGACTCATGGCTCCAGCTGAAACATGGGCGGTGCGGAAAGCTTGCTGGAACTGATCCCACGTGATGGTGGCGAGGGGATAAGTGGCGGTGTAGTTCTCCCACCAAGAGGCTGCAGGTCCATCAAGTTGATGTGCGGCAAAGCGCACCTTCTCTGCCTCTGTGCATCCAGCAGTGGCTAACTCCCTTCCGACCTTGCGGAACCAATCATCGGCCACAATCGGCTCAGTGCTGCTAGAGAACATTGGCGGATTCAGCCTTAGGAAGCGGGTCAAGTTGTCAACAGGGGGTGGTGGCGGTGGATTGTTGTTGTTGTTGTTGTTCTGGTTCTGGATGAGCATCTGCATGAGGGCATTCTGCAGCTGGGTGAGCTCTGGCGGAAAGTTGAGACTGGGGTCACGTCTCGGAGGCATCTGGTGTTTTGGAGTGGATGAGAAAATTAGAATAGAACAAGGGTCTAATGAGAAAATATCACTACCCATATGAATGCACAATCATAATCACACCAATCATTTATTCAATCCACTCAAACATGGTTCAATCTCGGATTACAAATTTCTCACGACTAATCGAAAATAACGGCCTAACTGATCGACGGAAAAATAAAATAACATGGCGGCCGACTAAATGTCTTCATCAATTATCCTTGCGTCCTCACAGTGCGGCGTCCTCCGGTGTGGCGTCCTCGATCTGGCGCCTCCTCTTGCGGCTTTCTTGGTGGAGCTCCCTTCATAATCCTGGTCATTGCTCACGAGAGGTCCGTCATCTCCACTCGGAAAAAGGTCTTCTCCCAAGTCCATCTTTTCCTCTAATGCGGCAACATTCATCTTCAGATTGTCGACTCTCTCCATGAAATCCGCGATTTCTTCTTCATGGTCAAGGAAGTCTGCGTGTGCTTTCTCCTCCAGTTCCAGTTCACGGAACAACAGCCTCCTGTGTACCTTGAGTTCTGGTGAGTGCGGATCTCCCGTTTCTGAGGAGACACTCCAAGTCTTGGACATATGAGAGAATGGAGTCGTCCTCTACGGTACGGATGATATCTCCATTCCTAGCTCTGCGAGAAATCATGGCGAGATCTGATGGGTCGAGCTCGGCCCTGTACTCTTCTCGGAGATGTCCAAGTGCACGATAAATCGCCATGTCTCTTCCGAGGATCCAGTTGAAATCGGTAAACTCAAAGTCAATAGGCTCTGAATGTCCTCCGAAGGTTCTCCCTGGAATGTGCACCTCAATCCTATAGCGGGTATCCGTCGGAAGTGCATTGGTAGGCTTCCCGGTGATCGAGGGGAGAGCAATCTTCAGCTTCTTCACGATCTGGACCAGCTTCTTGCCGAAAGGCATCGTCTCATCTGGCTGGCAAAACTCCGGTAGCAAAACTGGGGTGAACTCGGCGGCCATCTATAATATTGAAAATCGGAGAGAAGTCAGAAATGAACAGGGGAGAATTATGGAATGATAAAATAAATAGTCTCTTCCTATGGCTTTCCGATCCTAGGGGTTACGTCCTACGGTCAGCGTGTGCTCTGAATACCATCTCAGAGCGACTGACCCAAAATCGGTCAAGTCTCGTATGCATACCATCCCAAGATCATCTTTGCACACACAAGTACATTGATGAAATAATCAAAGTTCAATCACACCTGAATTTATTACGATTCTCATATCGAGTCTTTATTACAATAGAATAAATTGGTCAAGGCCAACTCATGAGAAATAAACTAAACAAGCTGCGGAGCGTAGAAGAATAGCGAGTCCATCCGACTCCATAGGGCAATCGCCAAGCGCGGATCGTAGCCTCACTCTCGATCGAATAATCCTCTGCAACATAAGGCGTTGCAGCCGTGTAGGTCAGCATTTTGAATATGCTGGCAAGTCATGAAGAGAGAATAACAATAAAAATTACTAACACTATATGCAATTTGGTTGTGGGGCTCTAAGTTTCATTGTTTTTGCGAAAAGCCAGTTTTTCTCTACAATAAGGACTTGTTTGCAAATACTACAAAATTGTTGGTAGTTATTGAGATGGTTCCGCCAACCAATGTCTCATTCCCAATTATTAAATAACCCCCTCAGTTAATTTATTAGTTTTGGTGTTGAGATATCCGAAATACTTCCAAGTTCCAGAGGCTCAAATTGTCCGTAACCGGGGACACGGCTAACCGATTAGATCTTCACTCTGCAGAGGTTTGCGCACTTTACCGCAAGAATCGTTCCTCCTTTTAAGTCTTCGCACTTCATGGTGTTTGAAGGCGGACGAACAAAACAGGGTCTTCCGAAGAGTTCCTCTGGCCACTGCCGGTACCCATCCAATCCTACCGTTCTTCTACATCTCGTAGCACCGTCCGGCCAGAGACACAACTAGGGTTACAGAGCCCATAATGGCTTGCGGCTGAACAGGTAAGCTTCCGGTCAATGGGGTATACATCCATCTCTTCGTGGCTGGGTGAAGCTTTCCGCAAGATGTCATGGCGCTTCTCCATGCATCCCGCCAACCACTGGGTTCTCCAGGTGCCCGTCAACCGTCCTCCACCCAAGAGTGAATTTTGAAGTCCATCTTGATCTTGAAGTCATGGGGTTGTCATCATCTTGACTCTCACATCTCCCTTATGATTCACTCAACCAACCCCGTCTACGAGCATAGCAAAAATAAACTACTTCGTCCCGGGCAATGGTAACAAGGGGGATTGGGTTCATCCTACCTCATGATACTACTCAAGAACATAACTTCAAATTCACCTACTGCATGCATGGTGGGGAGGTATAATTCTAATGCAATAAAATCATAGGTATTGAAAATATGATCAATGACTTGCCTTGCTGACGATCTTCGAAAGCTAGGGACTCGTGGTAGCAAGCTTCGCACTCCGGAAATTCTACCGAGACAAACAACAATCATAATAAGCATACAACATATGATCACTTAACATAACAACATACTAACATAACACATAAAACAATTGAACCAAAACCCAAAGAAAAACTCGAAGAAATCCAACTCAAAGTTTTCACCACATCCAACAACAATCAAGAAATAGTTTTGCACTACAAAAATTTTCTTAACAGGAACTAAACATGGGTTTTTTGTTAACTAACAGAAAAGAATTCATCATGCAACTAGGAGCAAAAAGAATCACATTAAAATCTATTATAGAACTCCTATTAGGCCTATAACAATTCTAGCAAGGAAAAATAAAATAAAAATTTTATTTATTGTAAATAAAAGTTCAGGGTCTAAAGTTACAGAAACTAACCTAGAATAAACTATCACATAGGAAAAATAAATTTATTTGCTATATGAAACAATAGGAAAATAGTAGCTAGTTAAATAAATAGGAATAACATGATTCTGATTAAAACTATTTTTTATTAATTCTAAAATGCCCAAATAAATTCCTACGGTTAGGTAAGGTCAAAACAAAGTTGTGACAAAAGAATCACTAAAAATAATATTCCTAACTCACTTTATAGCAGAATTACTAATCTGTCTAAAACTAAAATAAAGAAATTTTAAATAATTTTAACATGACTAAACATATTTTCTAAAGAAACTACAACAAATTTGCAAACTAAAAAAAGAATCACTTAAAAATATTAAGTAGCTTAAAAGATATGAATTTTACAAAACTGAAACTATTCATTAAAAACAGAAACGAAAAAAAAATACTAAAAAGAAAAAGCGGGCTAATGGGCCTATATAGCATTTCAAAGCGTAACATAGCTAAAATACGCACGCGTAATAAACCGCTTCGGCCCGGTCTAATCTAACCTAACTAAAACCAAAACTAAACCAGAACTAAACCGGTTCACTTAAATTAAACCCTAAATAAAACCGTACTCCTTCGGGGTCAAATCTAGAGCGTAGGATCTAGCTGGCGGGGTTCTCCGCGACTTCATCATGGTCGGCGGCGGCAGTTCGAGGCGGCGGCAGCATGGCGGCTTCGACGGTCGGGGCGTCGGCGGAGTCCTCCGGTGGGTGCGGCGTGGCGAGGTTTGGTTGGTGGACTCGAGGCGAGCTCGGGAGGTTCGAGGCGACGGTGGGGCGGCAATGGCAATGGCGCACTCGGATCTCCATGAGAGAGATTGCGAGGGAGGGTTAGGCGAGGGGCGAGGGGGAAACAGGCGAGGGGGGTTATATAGGGGGCACCGGCTTGGAGGAGGGGTAGATCGAGCGAGGATCGGGGAAGGGATCCCGGGGATCTCGGGATTCTGGCGAGCGGCGGCGGGGTTGGCGTGGGGAGGAAGAAGGTGGTGGGGCCGGGTGTCAGCGAGAGAGAGGGAGGGTGTTGCGGTCGGGCGACCGAGGGTAAGGAGTCGAGCGTGGTGGCTGGGCGTGGGCTGGCTCATTGGCCTGGCTGGGGCAGTGGTGGCTGCGCTTTGCTGCGCTTCGATGGGCCGCCAGTCTTTGGCTGGACCGATCGGCTGGTGGCGCTGGGTCTCTTTTTTTTTTTTGAATTTTGAGAGAGAGTAAAATATATAAATATAAATATTTTATATAGGACATATATATATCAAAATGATCCGGAAATATTCCTATAATTTGAACATTTTCGAGGCAAAACTCAAACTTTATAAAAATCATTTTCTAAAATTCCAAATAAAATTCAGATTTGAATTCAAACTTTTTGGCAATGTTTTTCCTCTGATATTTTTGGAGTGTCATGTTCAATCCTCTCATACTTTTTCTCAAGTATTTATCAGGTATTGATTTGAAATAAATTTCAACTGCCAAATTTTGAATTCAAAATTCCATCAACTCAAAATCTTCTGAAACTTCAAATGCCACTCAATTTCAAACAATATGCATAGATGCTTAGCTATAATTGTAAAACATTCCAAATAGGAAATTTGGGATGTTACACTAGTGAACCTGTTGTAGACACACATGAGAATCCCAATGATATTTCTATCTCTGATGCTGAAACACAATCTAGAAATGAACATGAACCTAGTGATAATGTTAATGATGATGTTCATGTTGATGCTCAACCTAGCAATGACAATGATGTAGAAATTGAACCTGTTGTTGATCTTGATAACCCACAATCAAAGAATCAACATTATGATAAGAGAAACTTTGTTGCTAGGAAGCACGGTGTAACATCCCAAATTTTCAATTTGGAATGTTATACATAGATCATCATTGCATATCATATTTTTTATTGCATTTTGGATTGATCCTAGAAATCCTATGCAACTCAAGGACCCACGGAGAGAGTTGGGGATTTCGTTATTTTCATAATTGAGTTTTCTCAAATTTTGAAAATAGGATCATTTGATTTTAATTATTTTATCTTCAATTATTTCTATTATAAAAATATGAGAGAGGTAATAAAATGACTTTCCCAAAATAAAGAAATATTGAGGATTCAATAATAAAATCAAATAAGATTTTATTTTGGAGTTTATTGCTATTTTATTTGTTTTAGGAAAAAAATGCGCATTTTTCAAAATTGCATTTAGGCCCCAAATAAATGTTCATCTTGTTCGGCTTGATTTTAGAAGTCGAGGAAAATATATTTCGCGATTTTTGGAGTTCGTTTAGTATTTCTTTTATTTGTTTTTCTGCGCGTATTATTTAAAAAAACCGCAAACCGACCTAACCGGGTCGTATCCGACTAGGACACTTGGCCCGGCCGGCCTTTAAAGCCGCGAGGGCCCAAGCCACCGCTTGACCCATGAAACCCTAGCCGCCGCCCTTGATCATGCTTGCGCTTGACCCTTACCGCCGCCGCCGTCGCCGCCCGCCGTCGAGTCGCCGCCCAGCGCCGCCGCGCCGAACCAGCGCCGCCGTCTCGCCTGAGCCGCCCAAGGTAGCCACCGTTGCCTCAGTTTTCACGATGAAAACCGACTGGTTTTTTTTCGAAAACCTAGATCCTTTTTTTAGATCCGGTTCGGTTTATTTTACGGTTTAGTCTATTTAGCGGACGTTCGTCCGTACGTTCGTTTTGACGAACGGTTTTCTTCGTTTAGCCGCACACAGCAAACGTTCGTTCGTTAGCCTGTTCGTCGTTTTTCTTTTTTCTCGGATTTTCCACGATTATTTCTGATCGCGATTTCTGATCCGATTTTCATTTTAGTATAACTTTTCGGTCGTTTATCGGAATTAGGAGATTCAAGCGCCTAGAGTTTCGTCTCAAAACCCTCTTTCTGTTTAACCAACTCAAACAAGTTTTTGCTACTGTGAAATTTGACTTAGATCCAGATTAGTAAACAAAGCTTGTTTCTTTCGCCGTTTGACTTTCGTTGCTTCGTTTGAGTTGATTCTTTTTGCAAACCGGAGTTCTTAAGCTGAACTTTCTGGTTAGATATCTTATTTGAGCTTTACCTGTGCATTAGATGAGTGCTTATTGTATGCTTGTTTGTTTGTGATAGAGTACCCGGAGTGCGCCACTTGCTACTTCGAATCTCTAGGTTTCACGGATCATCAGCAAGGCAAGTAACACTTTGATCATACTTTTCATACGTAGTTACTATGCATTAGTTTCAACCCTCAGACATTGCATTAGTAGGATCTGATTAATATGTGGGTATTGGGAAGTAGTTGATGAGGTAGAAGCTATTGCCCTTTTTATTATCAAACCCTTGGGAGTTACATCTACGTTATGCTTATATTGCCATGCTATGCTCGTAGATGTGGATTGGGTTTGAGTGTATCCATGACAGATGTGAGTATTGTAATTTAATGCTTCAACTTAAGGTGGCAACTTTAATACACATCTAGGTGGATTGAGGCACCTGGGTATTCCAGCGATTGCCTGTTTTTCGTTATGGACCGCCAACCAGGCTCAAAGGGATCATGAGATTATTCATGCTAGAAACTTCCGTGTGCAGCCACAAGCTATTATGGGCTCTAGCGTAGTTGATTAAGTCATGAAAACTCTTACAGTGGTAGACTAGCAGATGTAGGGGAAAGTAGGTGTAACTGTCTACCCGATCGTAAGGTGCTAGCGCTTCTGAAAGACTATGTCTCGGTCATCCGTTTCTCAAACACCATGTAGTGCGAGAATCCCAACGGAGGAGATCGAGTCTTGTGGGGAAAAGTGCGCAAACCTCTGCAGAGTGTACAAACTAATCATGGTTAGTCGTGTCCCCGGTTATGGACATCTTGAGTATCTAGTACTTGGATTATCATGTGAATCTCATCATGTTACTTTAATTAATTTTGTTGGGTTTTAATGATGATGCTTAATTGGGATTGAGAGGGTGTCTACACTCTCAATGTTTAACAACCACCATGATAGTTAAATAAATTTATTCCTTTGCAGTAGGGAAAAAATGGATTTACACAAAACTGTAACCATAGAGCTTTCCACCAGCCATATATGCATGTAGTATAACCTATTTCTGTTCATACTCTCTATCTGTTACATTGCCAGCATATTCCATGTGCTGACCCGTTTTCAGGCTGCAACGTTCATGTTGCAGACTTTTCAGACGACGAGTAAGGTGCCTTTAGGTCGTGGTTCTATACTCAGTGATGTCGTTGGAGTTGATGGATTCGCTTATCTTCCAAGCCTTCTGCTGTTATCGTTATTAGATGGCCTTAAGCCATATTTATTGTAATAAGTTCTCTTTTGAGATATTCGATGTAATAAGTGTGTGATTGCTACTCTGTTATAAATCCTTGAGTAATTGTGCGTGTCGGCATTCTTGATCCGAGGATGACAACGATGCACGAGATCGATCGTTTGAGGTCTGGTCGCTACACACAGTAAAGAAAGAGAACCATGGGTTCGAAACCCATGCCTTTTCCTCATAAACCATCCAAGAAAAGGATGATGAGGATTTTGAGCGCTTTGCTGAAATGATTAGACCTATCTTCTTGCGTATGTGTTTGACTGATATGCTTAAAATGAATCCTTATGCTAAGTATATGAAAAATATTGTTACTAATAAGAGAAAGATACCAAAAGCTGAAATTTCCACCATGCTTGCTAATTATACTTTTAAGGGTGGAATATCTAAGAAAATAGGAGATCCAGGAGTACCAACTATACCATGCTCCATTAAAACAAACTATGTTAGAACTGCTTTATGTGATCTTGGAGCCGGTGTTAGTGTTATGCCTCTCTCTTTATATCGTAGACTTGATTTTAATAAGTTGACACCTACTGAAATATCTTTGCAAATCGCCGATAAATCAACTGCTATACCTATCAGTATTTGTGACGATGTACCTGTTGTAATTGCAAACGTCACTATTTTAACGGACTTTGTTATTCTTGATATTCCCGAGGACGATAGTATGTCTATTATTCTTGGAAGACCCTTTTTAAATACTGCAGGGGCTGTTATTGATTGCAATAAAGGCCATGTCACTTTTCATGTTAATGGTAATGATCATACGGTACACTTTCCGAGGAAACAAACTCAAGTCCACAGTATCAATTCTATTGGAAAAAATCCATCGATTACTATCGGAGGTTTTGAATTTCCTCTTCCTGCTGTCAAAAAGAGATGATATTCTTATTATTGGGGACGTGGATATCCCCGTTGAGGTAACCTAGTGCTATTCGAAAATTCTCCGGTTCCATGTTATTCGGAATGAGTTTGTTAACAAGACTTGATCAACCTTGTTAGTGGATTCCTTTTGATGAGCATGAGATGGATGAAGTTAGAAAGCACAACCTTCTGTACCCTCCTTTTACTTTCTGTTATCTAGATTAAATAAAGCAAAAATAGTATTTTCTGTCAGTTTTCTGAATTATCCGTGCAATAAAAAAATATCCCAAAAATAAAAGTTCTCTAAATGCCCCGAAAATGAAATATGATTTTTTTTCTAGAATATTTAAGAATATTTGGCACTGAGAACACAGCAGGGGGAGCAAGCACCTGGCCACGAGGGTCCAGGGCACGCCCACCCCCCTGGGCGCGGCCCCCTACCTTGTGGGCCCATGGTGGCTCCCCTCCACTTATTCCAGCAACCACACACCCCTTCTTCCTCCCAAAAAAATCACCAACCAGCTCAAGCACGAGTTCTAGCTCATTTTGCTACAATTTTCGATCTCCTTGCTCAAAGCTCCACTCAAAAAACTGCTTTGGGGGATTGCTCTTCGGTATGTGACTCCTCCAATGGTCCAATTAGTTTTTGTTCTAGTGCTTTATTCATTGCAAATTTTTGCTGCTTAGGTGACCCTATTCTTGAGCTTGCATGTCAAATTTTTGTGGTCAAAAGTAGTTCTAATGCATGATATGGCCTCTAGGCACTTGTAGGAGTAGTTGCTATCAATTTTGTTGAGTTTGGTTCACTTTTATTTGAAGTTACTAAATAATTTAGAAATTTTCAGAAAATGATGAAGAGATTTTTGAGGGGCTCTTCGAGCCGAAGCTCGAAGGATAAGCAAGATGAAGAAGACAAAAGGCCCAAATATAATCTCCCTCGCACCACGGAGGTTCGGCCATGTGAATGGCCTTGTGATGATTTCTTGAGAGCAGCCAGGATTTATGATGATTTTTATGAGTTGCCTGAGAATGCAGGCCTCACCGACTTCCTCCACGACCAACGTGAACCGTATCTCCTACTCACTAATATCTTTGTGCAAAATTTTCATTTCCATGCTAGGAGGTCACCACCTTTGGTGGATTTCTATTTATATAATCAGTATAAGGAGATGCCCCTCTCTAAATTTTGTGAGGTTTGCAAATTGCCCTTTTTGGGCAGTGTAGAGGAACCACATCGTAACGATGTGGAGGGGTTTATTGATACAATCGTTGTAGGGGAAACCAGGAAGGTTTTCGATGCAAGAATTACTAGCATACATTTTCCTGTCCTACGTTACTTTGCAATTTTTGCTAGTAGATGCTTGATTGGTCGCGGAAACTGTGGCAACCTAAGTGCCCTTGATATTGTTCTTTTGTGCCATGCCCTGTTTCGTGACGACACATTTAGTATGGGCGCTATTCTTGCAAAGCGGTTAAATCTTAACCGTACTAAGGTCCCCATCTTGGGAGGCATCTTCGCCTCGCGCCTCGCTACATACTTTAACATACCTATTAGGCATTATGAGAAAGAAGAAAAGTTGTTGCCTACTGTTTTTCTAGACTACAAGAGTATGGTGGCACATGATTTCATTGTTAAGAACAAGAAAAAGGAGCTTAACTATAGACTGATATTTGATAAAAATCACCCTGACACTATTACCTTGCCTGCTCCTTCCTTGTTTGACTTATCTGCAGGCAAGTACCTGATTCCGCTGGAGGCCATTCACGCCTACTAAAACCCCACACCAGCTACAGGGCCAGAGCCGGAACCACAATTTGATCCTTCACGACAGTATGTTTACCAGTGGTATCCAGAGGAGATTGCCAACCAGTGGCAATTCGAGGCTCCTTCTCAGTATGACCCCAACTACAACTTTGATCCATGGGCATAGACCAACTTAGGCCAAAAGCCTAAGCTTGAGGGAGTACATATTTCTCATTGACATTACATTCATGTTCACACACTCATGCTAGTTGTCGGTGTTCATACTTTTTCATTGTACTATCCATGCTAGTTTATTTTCCTTTTTTGCGCTTTCTTCTTGTGTGTTTGATAAACCTTAAGAAAAACAAAAAAAAATTAGTTGTAGCTTTTAGCTAGTTTACTTTCCATGCTTGTAGTAATAATTAAAAGAAAACCCAAAAAGATTTCTCGTTCTTCTTTTGCTTGTTGGGAGCTTTCCCGTGTAAATAGTTTTATTTCTTTTCTTTTCTTTGGGGGTCGAGAGGAGAAGACCATAATGAAAATGTTAAAGTGGCTCTTATATGCATTATTGTTGATTTAACCAAGAGCCCATATTATCTTGTCTTCTCCTATATGTTAGATGCCTGCAGATTCCAGCTTAGTCCAATGCACGTGCATTATTATTATTATTCACATCGTTCGATCGTGCAAGTGAAAGGCAATTATGACGATATATGATGGACTGATTGAGATGAGAGAAGCTGGTATGAAGTCGACCTCTCTTGTTTTTGTAAATATGATTAGTTCATCGTTCCTGATTTAGCCTATTATGAATAAACATGTTTGCAATGACAATTGGAGATTATAGTTGCTTATGCCATGCTTAATTAGCTAGGAGTTTATAATGGTTTACCTTGCATGCCAACATGCTATTAAAATGGTTGTGATGTGGTATAATATGGTGGTATCTTCCTTTAAATGATTCAAGTGACTCGACTTGGCACATATTCACGCATGTTGTTGAAACAAAATCAACATAGCCTTCACGATATTTATGTTCATGGTGGATTATATCCTACTCATGCTTGCACTCAATGTTTATTAATTTTAATGCATGTTCATGACTATTGTCGCTCTCTAGTTGGTCGCTTCCCAGTCTTTTTCTAGCCTTCACTTGTACTAAGCGGGAATACTGCTTGTGCATCCACTTCCATAAACCCCAAAGTTATTCCATATGAGTCCACTATACCTTCCTATATATGTGGTATCTACCTGCCGTTCCAAGTAAATTTGTATGTGCCAAACTCTAAACCTTCAAATGAAATTCTGTTTTGCATGCTCGAATAGCTCATTTATCAACTAGAACTATCTATATCTTCCATGCTAGGAAGGTTATTCTCAAGAGGAGTGGACTCCGCTCCTCACTCACGAGATAATGGCTGGTCACTGGGATGCCCAGTCCCATGCTTTATGCAAATCAAATCAAAATAATTGCAAACAAAACTCCCCCAGGACTCTTGTTAGTTGGAGGCACTCGTTGTTTCGAGCCAGCCATGGATTGATGCTTGTTGGTGGAGGGGGAGTATAAACTTTACCATTCTGTTTGGAAACCGCCTATAATGTGTGTAGCATGGAAGATATCGAGATCTCTCGGTTGTTATGTTGACAATGAAAGTATGCCGCTCAAAATATTATTTATCTCTATTTTAAAATTGAGCTCTGGCACCTCTACAAATCCCTGCTTCCCTCTGTGAAGGGCCTATCTATTTACTTTTATGTTGAGTCATCACCCTCTTATTAAAAAGCACCAGCTGGAGAGCACCGCTGTCATTTGCATCCATTAATATTAATTTATATTGGGTATGACTATGACTGGATCTCTTTTACCATGAATTACAATGTTTAGTCAGTCCTTGATCTTTAAAGGTGCTCTGCAGTTATGTTTTGCGGTCTCAGAAAGGGCTAGCGAGATACCATCTTGTTATATCATATCATGATTGTTTTGAGAAAGTGTTGTCATCCGAGATTTATTATTATTGCTTGCTAGTTGATTATTCCATTGACATGAGTAAACACGAGACCTAAGTGTTATTGTAAATATGGTTAGTCATAATATTTGTTGAAAACTTGAATGTTGGCTTTACATATTTAGAACAACAAGAGCAAACAGAGTTTATAAAAGTTTTTCTTTATCACTTTCAGTTTATCAACTGAATTGCTTGAGGACAAGCAAAGGTTTAAGCTTGGGGGAGTTGATACGTCTCCATCGTATCTACTTTTCCAAACACTTTTGCCCTTGTTTTGGACTCTAACTTGCATGATTTGAATGGAACTAACCCGGACAGACGCTGTTTTCAGCAGAATTGCCATGGTGTTATTTTTTTTGCAGAAATAAAAGTTCTCGAAATGACCTGAAAATCAACGTAGAATTATTTTGGAATTAATAAAAAATACAGGCGAAAGAATCAAGGCCAGGGGGCCCACACCCTGTCCATGAGGGTGGGGGCGCGCCCCCTGCCTCGTGGGCCCCCTGGAGCTCCACCGACCTTAACTCCAACTCTATATACCCGTGTTCGGGGAGAAAAAAATCAGAGAGAAGGATTCATCGCGTTTTACGATACGGAGCCGCCGCCAAGCCCTAATCTCTCTCAGGAGGGCTGATCTGGAGTCCATTCGGGGCTCCGGAGAGGGGAATCCGTCGCCATCGTCATCATCAACCATCCTCCATCACCAATTTCATGATGCTCACTGCCGTGCGTGAGTAATTCCATCGTAGGCTTGCTGGACGGTGATGGGTTGGTTGAGATTTATCATGTAATCGAGTTAGTTTTGTTAGGGTTTGATCCCTAGTATCCACTATGTTCTGAGATTGATGTTGCTATGACTTTGCTATGCTTAATGCTTGTAACTAGGGCCCGAGTGCCATGATTTCAGATCTGAACCTATTATGTTTTCATGAATATATGTGAGTTCTTGATCCTATCTTGCAAGTCTATAGTCACCTACTATGTGTTATGATCCGGCAACCCCGAAGTGACAATAATCGGGACCACTCCAGGTGATGACCGTAGTTTGAGGAGTTCATGTATTCACTATGTGCTAATGCTTTGGTCTGGTACTATATTAAAAGGAGGCCTTAATATCCCTTAGTTTCCAATAGGACCTCGCTGCCACGGGAGGGTAGGACAAAAGATGTCATGCAAGTTCTTTTCCATAAGCAGGTATGACTATATTCGGAATACACGCCTACATTACATTGATGAATTGGAGCTATTTCTGTGTCACCCTATGTTATAACTGTTGCATGAATAATCGCATCCGGCATAATTCTCCACCACCGATCCAATGCCTACGAGCTTTTCACATATTGTTCTTCACTTATTTACTTTTCCGTTGCCACTGTTACAATCACTACAAAGCTATCACTGTTACTTTTGCCACAGTTACCGTTACTTCCATATTACTTTGCTACTAAATACTTTGCTGCAGATACTAAGTTATCCAGGTGTGGTTGAATTGACAACTCAACTGCTAATACTTGAGAATATTCTTTGGCTCCCCTTGTGTCGAATCAATAAATTTGGGTTGAATACTATACCCTCGAAAACTGTTGCGATCCCCTATACTTGTGGGTTATCAGCGTACTGCAAAACGGAGGAAACGGACTTGTGTTGGAGCGCTACGGTCGAAATGAGGGTCCTGTTCATCGGGAGGGGTGTGGCGTGCAAAAGCAGGACTCCACGGATCTGTTCATCTCCACCGTCGACCCCCTCCAGCCTCCACGGGCTACTGTTCATCCACCGTTGACCTCCTCCAGCCTCCACCTGCGATTGTTCATCCACGGGCTCCTGTTCATCCAGCCTCCACCGCGCGCTACTCCACCGGCTACTGTTCAACCAGCCCTCTCCACGGGCTCCTGTTCAACCACCCCTCCACGGGCTACTGTTCATCCAGCCCTCCACCGTCTATTGTTAATCCAGCCCTCCACGGGGCCGTCCTATTCATCCAGCCCTCCACGGAGTCCTATTCATCCAGCCCCAACCGGCTCGATCGATTGGGGTCCTGTTCATCCCGAGGCGACACCATGGGGTCCTATTCATCCACCCCCACCGGGAACTGTTCATCCACCCCCCCCCCCAGCAACGCTCACTGTTCATCCAGAGGCAGCATCGATCGGCTTCAGTTAGCAGCAGTAGCGACGGAATCGCTCGATCGGGTTCAGTTAACAACCATCGATCGATCGCTCGAGTTCAGTAATGTGTAGCCTGCAGTGCAATCGCTCGGGTTCAGTAGGCGAACGCCTCACTCAGGTTCAGTTAGAGCCCAACGCCTCGCACCCACACGCGTGCGTGTACGAGAGAAACGCGCAAACCTCCGTGAATCGCTCGGCCCCGACCACCCACCATAACCGGGAACACCTCGATATTTTCCTAGCCCTCGCTTCTACCATGGTTTTTTCCGTCATGACCGGCCCAAAGAATGTCATGCAGCTGCGTCTCCGGCCCACCCAGGACGAAAAGCCCATTTTCTGTCATGATTTTTTTCATAGAAGTAGGAGCCCACCACATCTATGATGATACCGGGTTTTGTCACAATTATCATCATAGAAGTGTCATAAGTATGACAGTAAAAAAATTTCTTTCAGCCCAAAATGTCACGGATCTGTCTTTTTTTTGTAGTGTGGCACTGAAGCTGTGGCTGCTAGTGCTGATGTTGTTGCTCTTGTATCAGGTACATGCACTGCAGCAGACCTCTGTCCTCTAGGTACTCGCTCAAATGCATCAGTAGTTGCCCTTCCTCTATTCTCTTCTGCTCCCTCCTGATGTTTAAATCTCAGTTACCTTCAGATCAAGATCATAAAATTTGGTTTCTGTGATCCTCTCCAAGCTCTCCTGGTTTTGAGTCAGGGTGGCCAAGCCCTTCTCAATCCTCAGTGTAGACTGGATCAGATATGCAAGTTGATCTTGCTTGCTCTTCAGGAAAACTTGAGATGCCTCTTCAACACTTAGCATCTTGGCAGCTTTCTCAGCCTTTGCTTTGGCTCTTTTCTCCTGTGCTTGAGCTGATGATGATTCCTCCTCATTCATCACTACAGTGTTGTCTTCAAAATCAGAATATAAGGGTAGATGCTTCTTATCCAACAGATGTGTTCCTGTGCCCATCTTGGAGTTGATGAGCTCCTGAATGTGTGGAGCATACCCACAGCTTCTCTTCTGGTCAGCAGCAGTCCTCTTGATTGTCTCTACAATCATACTCATGACCTTGAACTTCTGAGGGACATCAAAAAACAGTAGCAGGTTGATATAATGCCCTCTGATCATCTTGTGATCTCCTGACTTGGGTAGTAGAGTATGCCTAAGGATTGCGTTGATGGTAGGCAAACCAGACAACATGTAATGTACTGATCCAAGCTTGTGAGTCTCCAAAGCTTTATATGGGATCTCCTTGTATATGTTTGCCATAGTGTTGTGGTCCTTCTTCTTCGTGGCATACACACCCAAGTCATCTTCATGTTCTTCTGGGGCATTTATCAGCTTGGCCCATTCTTCAACAGTGGACTAGTACCTAGTACCTTCTGACATCCAAACTATCCTCCCATCTGGATAGAAGTGAGCAGTGGAGTAAAACTGCATGATCAGCTCACCATTCCATTTTGTGAGCTTCTGCCCAACAAATATATCAACTCCACATGCTTTGAAGCTGTCATAAACTCCTGGAAAGTGATCTTCTTCTTCCTTGATGTATTCCCAATCAACCCATCTCATGTCACATACAATTGGCTTCTTGTCAAGAAAAAATGTTTCATAGAAGTCTTGTTGTTCCTTTGTATGAAACCTGTAGTCAACTACAGTCCTCCTCCTCATAGCATAACTAAAATTAAGGATCAGACTATCTCCACAATATCAGTCCAGCATCCTTTCTGATATGCATGTCTTCAGCCACTGGATGAGCATCATTGTGGTCTAGAATCTTGGGTTTCAATTTCCTCAAAACAAGAGATTCATCATCTTCTTCTTCATCTTGAGGCACTGGGGCTTTGTTCTTTTCTTCAGCGGGAATACTTCTATTGTTCCTCTTGGGCTTAGGAGGTTTCTGAGCTTGAGTTTTGGGAGCTGTCTTGGACTTTGATGGAGCAGCCCCTGACTTTATAGCATCTCCCATAAGCTTCTGAGCTTTGGGTGCTGGTGCATCCTCTTCCTCTTCTTCTTCTTCTTCATCAGATAGATCTCTCATCATGGAGGGCTTGCCAATGACTCTGGCAATAGTCTTCCTGACCCTCTCTTTCCTCTTCTTGCCTTCTTTACCTTCTTTGGGTTCGAGAGTGAGCTCCATTGTCTCTTGAGTAGAGGCTCTGGCCTTAGACACGTGAATTATCTTTGCTGGTGCCTTCTTATTCATCCCTGGCTTAACTGCAGTAGTTGTGCCATACTCCTTTTTCAGCACCTTCTTCTTGGAGTTTACTTCCTCCTCAGTAGCCACATAGTCCTCATCCTCTGAATATGAGGTTCTCTTCTTCCTAGATCTGGTGGCTGCCTTTCGCAAGTTACTTGGAGTGCTCCTGCTGCCATCATTAGAAGTGCTTGAGGGATCTGAACCCTCACTCAGCTGCACATGTTCCTCAGACCTGTTCTGACTGTCACTCTGATCAGAAATCTTTGCAAACTTACTGACAGCAGACCCTATGAATAGATGTAGATGAGGTAGAGTGGATGAGCATCACAAAGTGCAGACATTTTGCAAAATAGATGACTTAAAAACTTAGTTTTAGTTCTCCACAGAAAGCATTTTGGAGCTACCGATTTGTAAACTCAGTGATACTGAAGCAACATTTGGAACCTAAACTAGTGAACACGGTCAGACCGAGCCACAATTCGGTGGCACCGAGATTGCTAGGGTTTCACAGAGAATCGAACTCAGTCACACCGATTTGCAGTTTTCGGTCATACCGAAAATCGCAAGTGCTACAGCCTAAGCCAAATCGGTGAGACCGATTTCTACAACTCGGTCGGTCCGAGATGAGTTCGGCGGTGACTGATACGTCTCCAACGTATCTATAATTTTCTATTGCTCCATGCTATATTATCTACTGTTTTGGACATTATTGGGCTTTATTATTCACTTTTATATTTTTTTGGGACTAACCTATTAACCGGAGGCTCAGCCCAGAATTGCTGTTTTTTTGCCTATTTCAGAGTTCCGCAGAAAAGGAATATCAAACGGAGTCCAAACGGAATGAAACCTTCGGAAACGTGATTTTTGGAACGAACAAGATCCAGGAGACTTGGACCCTACGTCAAGAAACAAAGGAGGAGGCCACGAGGTAGGGGGCGCGCCTACCCCCCCCCCTAGGGCGCACCCTCCACCCTCGTGGGCCCCCTGTTGCTCCACCGACGTACTCCTTCCTCCTATATATACCTACGTACCCCAAACGATCAGATACGGAGCCAAAAACCTAATTCCACCGCCGCTCCGATCACAGAGGGGGCATCGATCACGGAGGGCTTTTACATCAACACCATAGCCCCTCCGATGAAGTGTGAGTAGTTTGCCTCTGACCTTCGGGTCCATAGTTATTAGCTAGATGGCTTCTTCTCTCTTTTTGGATCTCAATACAATGTTCTCGCCCTCTCTCGTGGAGATCTATTCGATGTAATATTCTTTTGCGGTGTGTTTGTTGAGACGGATGAATTGTGGGTTTATGATCAAGTTTATCTATGAACAATATTTGAATCTTCTGAATTCTTTTGTGTATGATTGGTTATCTATGCAAGTCTCTTCGAATTATCAGTTTAGTTTGGCCTACTAGATTGATCTTTCTTGCAATGGGAGAAGTGCTTAGCTTTGGGTTCAATCTTGCGGTGTCCTTTCCAAAGTGATGAGGGGCAGCAAGGCACGTATTGTATTGTTGCCATCGAGGATAACAAGATGGGTTTTTATCATATTGCATGAATTTATCCTCTACATCATGTCATCTTGCTTAAGGCGTTACTCTGTTTTTATGAACTTAATACTCTAGATGCATCTTTGGATAGCGGTCGATGAGTGGAGTAATAGTAGTAGATGCAGGCAGGAGTCGGTCTACTTGTCTCAGACGTGATGCCTATATACATAATCATACCTAGATATTCTCATAACTATGCTCAATTCTGTCAATTGCTCAACAGTAATTTGTTCACCCACTGTAAAATACTTATGCTCTTGAGAGAAGCCACTAGTGAAACATATGGCCCCGGGGTCTATCTTCATCATATTAATCCTCCAACACTTAGTTATTTCCTTTGCTTTTATTTTACTTTGCATCTTTATCACAAAAGTACCAAAAATATTATCCTATCATATCTATCAAATCTCACTCTCGTAAGTGACCGTGAAGGGATTGACAACCCCTTATCGCGTTGGTTGTGAGGATTTATTTGTTTTGTGTAGGTGCGAGGGACTCGTGCATAGCCTCCTACTGGATTGATACCTTGGTTCTCAAAAACTGAGGGAAATACTTACGCTACTTTGCTGCATCACCCTTTCCTCTTCAAGGGAAAACCAACGCAGTGCTCAAGAGGTAGCAAGAAGGATTTCTGGCGTCGTTGCCGGGGAGGTCTACGCAAAAGTCAACATACCAAGTACCCATCACAATCCCTTATCTCCCGCATTACATTATTTGCCATTTGCCTCTCGTTTTCCTCTCCCCCACTTCACCCTTGCCGTTTTATTCGCCCTCTCTTTTCCGTTCGCCTTCTTCCTTTTGCCCCTCGCTCTTTCTGTCGCTATGTCTGAAATTGGGGAAATTATTGCCGATATGGACAATAATAATATCATGGAAAATTTTGATGCTCCTGCTGAAGAACTCCCTACCTTGCATACAAAAAGATTTCGAATTGGTAGTGGTAATATTATTGGGAAAGGAGTTATTCAAGATTTCTTTACTTGTGCCGGTGCTTTGCCTTCTATGGGCAGTTCCATTCTTCATAGAAGTAGTAGTATTGCTGACGCTATTGCCATGCTTATAGTTGAACTTGAAAGGCAATTTATGCACTTACACCCTTGCATACAAAGGATTTTCCTAGAATGTTCTAATATAGAGCATTCTTCTGTTAAGTGTGTTGCTACTATCTTTTTGGCTAATGAGTTCAGATCTATAATAAAAGAGGCCAAAGAAATCTTTGTGCATTATAGGGTGGATGCTGGCCGTCCTCCCATAGAAGCTATCCTCTTTGATCAAGAAGAAATAATGCATTTTCAATCTCTAGACTATGTTGCTTTCAATGAAAACCTTAGAAAAAAGGTACCTACCAATGTTCTAGTTGATAGAATTTCTGAACTTTATGATTTGGCTATTCGAAATAATGAGCTAGGATATTCTCTCGAATATAGGCTCACAAAGTTCTGTCAGAAGAATGCTTATAATGATGAATTGGTTGTGCAATACGAAGGGCCGAAGGAGGAACCTATACCTCCTAAAATTGATCTAGGGGACTTTTGACCCATTAAATTTGGCCTTCTTGATTACTTTTGCTTGCCTCAAAGAAAACTTGCTGCCGAACGTAGAGAGTATGAAATGAGTTTCACCGATCTGTCCTATTACTATGGCACTTCCTAGATCTATCCTATTACTATGGCACTTCCTAGATCTATCCTTGCTTTTATGCCTAGCTAGGGGCGTTAAACGATAGCGCTTGTTGGCAGGCAACCCAATTTTATTTTTATTTTTTGCTTTTTGCTTCTGTTTAGGAATAAATATTTTTTCTAGCCTCTTGTTAGATGTGTTTTTATGTTTTAATTAGTGTTTGTGCCAAGTTAAACCTATAGGATCTTCTTGGATGATAGTTATTTGATCTTGCTGTAATTTCCCGAAAATTTCTATTCACGAAAATAATTGTTAAAAATCACCAGAACAAGATAAAATACTGATTCGAATTGCTGCTGATCAATAAAACAATTGTCTAGGTCGTCCTATTTTGGATGATTTTTTGGAGTTCCTTAAGTTTGCGTTAGTTACAGATTACTACAGACTCTTTTGTTTTTGACAGATTCTGTTTTTCGTGTGTTGTTTGCTTATGTTGATGAATCTATGTGCAGTAAAATAGTTTATAAACCATAGAGAAGTTGGAATACAGTAGGTTTAACACCAATATAAATAAAGAATGAGTTCATTACAGTACCTTGAAGTGGTCTTTTGTTTTCTTTCGCTAACAGAGCTCACGAGATTTTCTGTTGAGTTTTATGTTGTGAAGTTTTCAAGTTTTGGGTGAAAGATTTGATGGATTATGGAACAAGGAAAGGCAAGAGCCTAAGCTTGGGGATTCCCATGGCACCCCAAGATAATCTAAGGACACCATAAAGCCAAAGCTTGGGTATGCCCCGGAAGGCATCCCCTCTTTCGTCTACTTCCATCGGTAACTTTACTTGGAGCTATATTTTTATTCACGACATGATATGTGTTTTTCTTGGAGCGTCTTGTATGATATGAGTCTTTGATTTTTAGTTTGCCACAATCATCCTTGCTGTACACACCTTTTGAGAGAGCCATACATGATTTGGAATTTGTTAGAATACTCTATGTGCTTCGCTTATATCTTTTGAGTTATATAGTTTTGCTCTAGTACTTCACTTATATCTTTTAGAGCACAGTGGTGGATTTGTTTTATAGAAACTATTGATCTCTCATGCTTCACTTAGATTATTTTGAGAGTCTTAAATAGCATGGTAATTTTCTTAAATAATCCTAATATGCTTGGTATTCAAGATTAGTAAAAACTTTCTTATGAGTGTGCTGAATACTAAGAAAAGTTTGATGCTTGATAATTGTTTTGAGATATAAAGATGGTGATATTAGAGTCATGCTAGTTGAGTAGTTGTGAATTTGAGAAATACTTGTGTTAAAGTTTGTGATTCCCATAGCATGCACGTATGGTGAACCGTTATGTGATGAAGTCGGAGCATAATTTATTTATTGATTGTCTTCCTTATGAGTGGCGGTCGGGGACGAGCGATGGTCTTTTCCTACCAATCTATCCCCCTAGGAGCATGCGCGTAATACTTTTCTTTGATAACTTGTAGATTTTTGCAATAAGTATATGAGTTATTTATGACTAATGTTGAGTCCATGGATTATACGCACCCTTCTTTCTTCCACCATTGCTAGCCTCTCTAATACCGCGCACTTTTCACCGGTATCATACACCCACCATATACCTTCCTCAAAACAGCCACCATACCTACCTATCATGGCATTTCCATAGTCATTCCGAGATATATTGCCATGCAACTTTCCACCATTCTGTTTATTATGACACGCTCCATCATTGTCATATTGCTTTGCATGATCATGTAGTTGACATCGTATTTGTGGCAAAGCCACCGTTCATAATTCTTTCATACATGTCACTCTTGATTCATTGCATATCCCGGTACACCGCCGGAGGCATTCATATAGAGTCATATTTTGTTCTAAGTATCGAGTTGTAATTGTTGAGTTGTAAGAAAATAAAAGTGTGATGATCTTCATTTTTAGAGCATTGTCCCAAGTGAGGAAAAGGATGATGGAGACTATGATTCCCCCACAAGTCGGGATGAGACTCCGGAAAAAAAAAGAGACCATAAAAAAGAGAAAAGGCCCAAATAAAAAAATGAGAGAAAAAGAGAGAAGGGACAATGTTACTATCCTTTTACCACACTTGTGCTTCAAAGTAGCACCATGATCTTCATGATAGAGAGTCTCTCATTCTGTCACTTCCATATACTAGTGGGAATTTTTCATTATAGAACTTGGCTTGTATATTCCAATGATGGGCTTCCTCAGAATGCCCTAGGTCTTCGTGAGCAAGCGAGTTGGATGGACACCCACTTAGTTTCTTTTGTTGAGCTTTCATATACTTATATCTCTAGTGCATCTGTTGCATGGCAATCCCTACTCACTCACATTGATATCTATTGATGGGCATCTCCATAGCCCGTTGATATGCCTAGTTGATGTGAGACTATCTTCTCCTTTTTGTCTTCTCCACAACCACCATTCTATTCCACATATAGTGCTATGTCCATGGCTCACGCTCATGTATTGCATGAAGATTGAAAAAGTTTGAGAACGTCAAAAGTATGAAACAATTGCTTGACTTGTCAGCAGGGTTGTGCATGATTTAAATACTTTTTGTGGTGAATATAGAGCATAGCCAGACTATATGATTTTGTAGGGATAACTTTCTTTGGCCATGTTATTTTGAGAAGACATAATTGCTTTGTTAGTATGCTTGAAGTATTATTATTTTTATGTCAATATTAAACTTTTGTCTTGAATCTTTCGAATCTAAATGTTCATACCACAATTAAGAAGAATTACATTGAAATTATGCCAAGTAGCACTCCGCATCAAAAGTTCTGTTTTTATCGTTTACCTACTCGAGGACGAGCAGGAATTAAGCTTGGAGATGCTTGATACGTCTCCAACGTGTCTATAATTTTTGATTGCTCCATGCTATATTATCTACTGTTTTGGACATTATTGGGCTTTATTATTCACTTTTATATTATTTTTGGGACTAACCTATTAACCGGAGGCCCAGCCCAGAATTGTTGTTTTTGCCTATTTCAGAGTTTCGCAGAAAAGGAATATCAAACGGAGTCCAAATGGAATGAAACCTTCGGGAACGTGATTTTTGGAACGAACAAGATCCAGTAGACTTGGACCCTACGTCAAGAAACAAACGAGGAGGCCACGAGGTAGGGGGGCGCGCCTACACCCCCAGGGCGCGCCCTCCACCCTCATGGGCCCCCTGTTGCTCCACCGACGTACTCCTTCCTCCTATATATACCTACGTACCCCCAAACGATCATATACGGAGCCAAAAACCTAATTCCACCACCGCAACCTTCTGTACCCACGAGATCCCATCTTGGGGCCTGTTCCGGAGCTCCGTCGGAGGGGCATCGATCACGGAGGGCTTCTACATCAATACCATAGCCCCTCCGATGAAGTGTGAGTAGTTTACCTCAAACCTTCGGGTCCATAGTTATTAGCTAGATGGCTTCTTCTCTCTTTTTGGATCTCAATACAATGTTCTCCCCCTCTCTCGTGGAGATCTATTCGATGTAATCTTCTTTTGCGGTGTGTTTGTTGAGACCGATGAATTGTGGGTTTATGATCAAGTTTATCTATGAACAATATTTGAATCTTCTGAATTCTTTTACGTATGATTGGTTATCTTTGCAAGTCTCTTCGAATTATCTGTTTGGTTTGGCCTACTAGATTGATCTTTCTTGCAATGGGAGAAGTGCTTAGCTTTGGGTTCAATCTTGCGTGTCCTTTCCCGATGTGATGAGGGGCAGCAAGGCACGTATTGTATTGTTGCCATCGAGGATAACAAGATGGGGTTTTTATCATATTGCATGAATTTATCCCTCTACATCATGTCATCTTGCTTAAGGTGTTACTCTATTTTTATAAACTTAATACTCTAGATGCATGCTGGATAGCGATCGATGAGTGGAGTAATAGTAGTAGATGCAGGCAGGAGTCGGTCTACTTGTCTCGGACGTGATGCATATATACATGATCATACCTAGATATTCTCATAACTATGCTCAATTCTGTCAATTGCTGAACAGTAATTTGTTCACCCACCATAAAATACTTATGCTCTTGAGAGAAGTCACTAGTGAAACCTATGGCCCCCGGGTCTATATTCGTCATATTAATTCTCCAACACTTAGTTATTTCCTTTGCTTTTTTACTTTGCTTTTATTTACTTTGTATCTTTATCATAAAAATACCAAAAATATTATCCTATCATATCTATCAGATCTCACTCTCGTAAGTGACCGTGAAGGGATTGACAACCCCTTATCGCGTTGGTTGCGAGGATTTATTTGTTTTGTGTAGGTGCGAGTGACTTGCACGTAGACTCCTAATGGATTGATACCTTGGTTCTCAAAAACTGAGGGAAATACTTACGCTACTTTGCTGCATCACCCTTTCCTCTTCAAGGGAAAACCAACGCAGTGGTCAAGAGGTAGCAGTGACCAAACCCTAAATTTTCAAATCAAATCTAACCTAAAGGATGTTTTCAGTGGATACAGTGTTTTCATACATGGTAAGGATCATGGCAAAACAATGTGCTATGAATCAGAGGTAAAAGAATAGCACAAAGGTCGAACCCATACCCTAGAGTGGCAGGAGTTCGCTACGGCGACAACGACGGAGAAGATTTCCGTTGTCAGCGATGGAAACCAGCGGCGGGAGGTTGGCGGTGAGGAGACGATCCAGAGACCCGAGGAGGCAGAGCAGGACACGCGCGTGGGCTGAGGAGTTTGAAGAAATTTCCAAAATCTCACCCGCGGGTATATATATCCGGTCCTGTCGGTGTGACCGAGTGGAACAACTCGGTGGCACCGAGATGCAGAATCGCAAGCGGTTACTGCAACTCGGGGTGACCGAAAAGTTCAAATCGGTTGCACCGAGATTGAAAACGTAGATCAACTTAGTGAACTCGGTGTGACCGAAGTGGATGACTCGGTCATACCGAAATGCACAAAGAGGTTTTGGAAGTTTAAGTCTATGACGAATCGGGGACTCCGAGTGCTCCTCACACAGAGTGGTTCGAATCTGACTTGATCAAACTTTGTGATGTAGCATGAATAGAGTTTGAGACGAGAAGAACATAGATAGCTAGAGGTAGTCCTTAGGCATTATTGTCCATCCATTTGGCAAAAGAGAAATAAGCCAAACAATAAAAGCAACAAATGGATGTCCTCGAATGAGTAAAATATGCATCCAACATGCTCTTACAATAAGATGGCAAATGAAATATGTGACAAAGCATGCACAATAACTCTAGCATCTATCAAGCAATTTGGTGATGACTAGGTCATCTATATATGAGTATATTGACTTAGGAGTCAAATGAGAACATTTGATCATAGGTCATACTCATCGTTTGAGCACAAGTGGGGTTACCACTTTTACATAAAGCATTGTTGTGTTCACATCATTAGAGTTGCTTTAGCTCAATTGATTAGAGTAAAGCTCCCCCTAGATATAATATCCCCCCTAAGAGGGATGAACTAACCTTGGGTTTTGTCGATGATGACTTCATGTAGTTGTTGAAGATGTAGATGCTCGATGTTGATGTAGATCATTTGGAGCAATCCATTGGAGTGAGTTGCACTTTCAATACCTACACAGGTTAGTCCCACAAGGAACAAACAAGGATATCCATAGACATAGAGTGATGTTCACATAAGATGATGTCCATGAAAGCATTAGGTTACCTTGTCCCTTGTCTTACCAACAAGAGGGTTTGTGACTCCTTGAACTAGTGAAGATATGGAAGTTGTTTGCACTTGTCCTTGCCAAAATGATATGAGTGAAGTGTGTTGGCGGAGTCACCCTCAAGAACTCTCTAGTTCTTCTTCTTCGAGATCCACACCATCTTGATGGGAATACTTGGAGTTGTAGTCATACTTGATGAAGTAGAACTTGATGTAGTCTTGGGAACCCACTTGACCAATGCCTTAGGGGCTTCTTCAAATGCATCAATCTCCTCTTGAAGCTTGTCCTTGGCCTTTTGCTTGTGGTCTAGTCGTGGAAGATCATCTTGAGCTTGTGTTCCTTGGAAAGAAGTAGGATCATACTTCTCTTGTTGAGGAACAAACTTCGTCTTGGGGTATTGATCTTCTTCCCACTCAACTCCGTTGGCATTGAACTTTCATTCAAAACCAACACCTTGATTCTTCCGGTGTCTTCCTTGCTTGCGTACAATCTCCTCAAATTGCTTACTTCCGGCAAGGCTCTTGTAAACACCTTTCTCTATAATTCCCTTCAATAAGCTATTTTCTTGCTCAAGTGTAACTTGGCTAAGAGTATCATTAGTGGAATCAAGAGAACTACTAGAAGCAACAACATTGATTTTAGCATGATTATTGTTACTACTAGAAGAAGAATCTTTCTTGTTCTTGTTGCTAGATTTAACTTGTGGCATGTAAGTAGACAAGAGTAAATGCTGGGCAATGTAAGAAGAACTTTTCTTGCGAAGATCATCATTGATTGCCTTTAAGAACTCATGCTCTTGCTCAAGGTTGAGCTTTTCAAAGCGTAGCTTCTCATGAGTCTTTAAAAGTTCTCGATAATCTTCCAAGGTAGTTTCATGAGCTAACTTAAGAGTGTTTAGTTCTTTAGTTAGACGCTCAATCTCCTTCTTATCATCGTCATTCATTTTATCTTGATTATCATGATTAATAGCAAGTTCATCATAGTTTTCATAACTAGAGCTGTCAACAAGTAAATCATCATCTCCTAGCAAATCATCTTCATCACTAATGAAATCAACATACTCGGGGTGTGATACCTTTGGGCCTTTAGCCATGAAGCATCTTCCAATTCTTTCATTTGGTGAGTCAAATATGTCGTAGGAGTTGGTTGACACAAGTGCTAGACCGGCAACACCTTCATCTTGAGTATATTCGGAGTCGGAGTGATAACTTCTTTCGGAGTGATGGTCGGAGTCGAAGCCATATATCCATTCACCAACATGAGCTTGATGTCTTCGTTTTCTGTAGCTCTTTGATGATTTTTCCTTCCTTTCCGAATCCTTGCTTCTCTGAGGGGGTCTTCGTTCATAACGATCATCTCTACTCCTTCTCTCTCTTGGTGGTGATTCTTCTCTCCTACTCCTTCTTTTGGGAGAATCTTCTCTTCTTTTGTAGGGAGCCGTACACTCATTGGAGTAGTGTCCAGGTCTTCCACAATTGTAGCAATACCGTTCATGACTTGAAGATCTTTTGTCATTGTAGGACCTTGACTTGGAACTTCTCTCCTTGCTTCTACTCTTGTAGAACTTGTTGAAGTTCTTCACCATTAGGCCCAATTCTTCATTGAAGGTTTGTTTCTCACTTGATGATGTGGGAGCATCACATGAGGCTTTGTAAGCACCGCTTGACTTGTTGTGGAGCTCTTCCTTATTCTTAAGTGACATCTCATGAGCAACAATTCTTCCAATGACTTCTGTTGGCTTGAGATCTTTGTAATTGGGCATCATTTGGATCAATGTGCACACGGTATCATATTTTCCATCCAAGGCTCTTAGGATCTTCTTGATGATGAATTTTTTGGTCATCTCTTCACTTCCTAAGCCGGCAATCTCATTTGTTATGAGAGCAAGCCTAGAGTACATTTCAGCGACACCTTCACCATCCGTCATTTTGAACTTGTCAAGCTGACTTTGAAGCACATCCAATTTGGATTCCTTGACGGAGTCGGTACCTTCGTGCATATCAATCAAAGTATCCCAAATTTCCTTTGCATTCTCAAGACGACTGATTTTGTTGAATTCTTCGGGGCACAATCCATTGAAGAGAATATCACAAGCTTGAGCATTGTATTGCAGCATCTTCAACTCTTCCGCGGTAGCTTAACGGTTCAGTTCTCTCCCATCAAAGAATTCACCTTGCAAGCCAATACACGCAATAGCCCAAACGGCGGGGTTATGTCCAAGAATATGCATTTTCATCTTATGCTTCCAACTAGCAAAATTAGTACCATCAAAGTAAGGACCTCTACGGTAGTAATTTCCCTCGCTAGACGCCATATTCTCCTAGGTTGTGAAACCAAGGCTGTGATCACCAAAAGCTATGGAAATCAAGGCAAATGGAGAACAAAGCTCTGATACCACTTGTAGGATCGGAAGTATGTCTAGAGGGGGGATTACACTACTTGACCAAATAAAAATCTAGCCTTTTCCCAATTTTAAGTCTTAGCAGATTTTAACAACTTAGCACAAGTCAAGTAATCAACCTACACATGCAATTCTAAGAGTATAGCAGTGGAGTGTAAAACAATTGCATATGAACGTAGAGGGAGGAGTTTGAGGGAGCAAACGCAATGTAGACACAGAGATTTTTGGCGTGGTTCCGATAGGTGGTGCTATCGTACATCCACGTTGATGGAGACTTCAACCCATGAGGGTAACGGTTGCGCGAGTCCACGTAGGGCTCCACCCACGACGGGTCCATGAAGAAGCAACCTTGTCTATCTCACCATGGCCATTGCCCACGAAGGACTTGCCTCACTAGGGTAGATCTTCACGAAGTAGGTGTCTCCTTCCCCGTACAAACTCCTTGGTTCAACTCCACAATCTTGACGGAGGCTCCAAAGTGACACCTAACCAATCTAGGAGACACCACTCTCCAAAAGGTAATAGACGGTGTGTTGATTATGAACTCCTTGCTCTTGTGCTTCAAATGATAGTCTCCCCAACACTCAACTCCCTCTCATAGGATTGGATTTGGTGGAAAGATGATTTGAGTGGAAAGCAACGTGGGGAAGGCTAGAGATCAAGATTTATGTGGTTGGAATGGAATATCTTGACCTCAACACAAGTGTAGGTGGTTCTCTCTCAGAAAATGTATGTTGGAAGTGTAGGCATGTTCTGATGGCTCTCTGCACGAATGAAGAGTGGGTGGAGGGGTATTTATAGCCTCCACACAAAATCTAACTGTTACACACAATTTACCAAACTCGGTGGGACCGAATCAAAAAACTCGGCCAGACCGATTCAGTTCAAAATGTGAACGTTAGGATTTTCGGTGGGACCGATTTCATTAGGGTTAGGGCATAACGTAATCTCGGTGAGACCGATTACACAAACTCGGTGGGACCAATTTTTGGTAATAAGCAAACAGAGGGTTGGTCAGGCAAACTTGGTGGGACCGATTCTCTCATTTCGGTTGGACCGAAACGTTATGAAGGGGAAACAGAGAGTTTGCATTGCTAACTCGATGGGACCGATCACTCATCTCGGTTAGACCGAAATGTTACAAAGGGAAACAGAGAGTTTGCAATCCCATCTCGATGAGATCGAGATCCCTATCGGTGAGACCGAAGTGACTAGGGTTTGTGGCAATGGCTATGTCAACAGAAATCGGTGGCGCCGGATAGAAAGTTTCGGTAGGGTCGAGTTTGACTTTTGGTTTGGGACATATGTGGATGTGAGAAAGTGGTTGAGGATTTTGGAGCATTTCACTAAGCATTTTGAGCAAGAAGCTCATTAAGCAACACCTGATCCCCTTTTAATAGTATTGGCTTTTCCTATGGACTCAATGTGATCTTGGATCACTAAAAGTAAAATGTAGAGTCTTGAGCTTGAGCCAACATGTGTCCTTAGCATTTTGAGGGGTCCACATTCCTAATCCATGCCATGCTAATCATTGAGCTTTCCTGAAATATTTATCTTGAGATAGCATTAGCTCAATGAGCTATATGTTGTTAGTAATTACCAAAACCACCCAGGGATAGCTTCACTTTCAGGTTGCATGTTGCATATGGTGTCTAGCTTATATTCGAAAGGCTGAAGTCGGTCTTTATTAAGATAAGGAAAGATATTTTTTACATGAACCACCATCTCAGGAGCACAAAAAGACAAATAGCTAGTCAGGGCACTGGACGAGCCAGTAACAAGCCCAGCACAGACAGGCATCACCTGGAAGCCAACTAAAAAGCCACGATGGTGGCGAAGCAGCCCGCCTCCCACCAGGCTCTGAGGTCCTCGATGATGATGCTCACCACTCCAGCCGGATGTCTAGCTTGTATTGCTTCCAATTTGGTTAAATTGCATGTGCTTAGCTTACACATTATACCTTTGAATATGACATGTCTTCCTGTTTTTGTACATACTAGTATATTTTTCTATTAACCATGTTCTTACATCAAACTAATGTTCTTGTGTATCCCTGTAGCGACCCGACCTCAGACGGTCAAGTCTCTGCGTATTTGTGCCATCCCTGGATCAGTATGCTGGCACACACAGTACATCAATGTATATATCAAAGTGCAATCACATGTATAAATAACGTAAAACTGATATATACCTCATATGTCTCAGCGGAAACAACAACGGGTGTGGAGTCCCATCAACGCCATCGGCAGGTTGAGTGTAGACCGTAACCCTGTATCGTAACTATTACTCGTCGAGGAAATATCTACAACATGATACGTTGCAGCCGTGTAGGTCAGTACATTGAATGTACCGGCAAGATCACAATAAGAGAAAACAGATGATAAACTATACTATATGCAGTATGGCTTTGTGGCTCTATATCTGAGTTTTGTTTGCGTAAAAGCTGGTTTTATTTTCCCTACATCAAAGGAATAAATGAAGTCTGTACTATAGAGTTTTCTATCATGACATGGTTCCGCCAACCGATGTCTCATAGCCCAAATTCATCATAAGTTGCCCACAATTAAGTTATCAGTCCGGTGTTGAAAGTTCCGAGATAGATCCAAGTCCAGAGGCTCAAATTGTCCGTAACCGGGGACACGGCTAATCGATTAGGTTTAAAACCTCTGCAGAGGTTTGTACACTTTACCCGCAAGATTCGATCCTCTTTTACGTTCTCGCACTTCGTGGTGTTTGAGAACAAGATGACCGAAACATGGTCTTCCGAAGAGTTCCCCTGACCATTGTCCGGTGCTCATCCAATCCTACCGTAGTTCTACATCTGCTAGCACCGCCCCAGCCAGAGTCACAACTAAGGTCAACCAAGCGAGCCCATAGTGACTTGCGGTTGCACTGAGATAAGCTTCGGGCATGAAGTATTCTTCCGTCTCTTTGAGTCTGGGTGAAGCTTTCCGCAAGATGTCATGGCGCTTCTCCATGCATCCCGGCCATCCACTAGTTTCTCCAGGGTGCCTGTCAACCGTCCTTCACCCAGTAGTGTGTATTGAATTATTGTCTCGAGTCTTGAAGTCTTGAGGCCTTGAAGATGCAGTCCTTGCAGATGTCATCATGGAGTTGTCATCATTGACATAGAGTCCTCCTTCTTCACACCACTCTCGTGCACTCATACCAAACCCCGTCTACTATAGCGTAGCATTAAAATAAATAACGTCCCGGGCTTGGTAACAGGGTGATGGGTTCCTACCTCATGCATACTAATCAACTACAAGAATTCAATATCACTACTAGAGGGTGGTTGCAAAGATGCCACTAAATGCAATAAAACATAGGTATGAAAGCATGGTCAAAGTGAACTTGCCTGGTAAGTTGATGAAGATAACAACACTCTCGAATAATGACTTGGTAGAACTATTCGTCACTCCGTTGAAAATCTATATAGTCAAACATAGCATTCATATAAGCAAACATCCTAGCAAACAATTCTAACACTCATAATAAAACCAACAAATAAAAATGCAAATCAAGGGACACCCAATAAAAACAAAGGAAAACTACACAACAAAACTACTAAAGAAAACTCTAAGACATAACACAAAATAGTTTTTTCCTAAGTAAAACTTAACCAAGAAAATACTAAACTAATAAACTAACATAAAATACAAAGTAAAACAACTAAGTTAACAGAAGCTATTTTTTCCATAAAATTTTATTTGCAAAAAGAAACAAATAAAAGCTTTTATGAAACACTAACTATGACCTAAACAAGTTTTCATACAAAACTAAGTAAAATAATTTTTTTAATAAAAACAAATTTTCTTTTGTTGGCTAACAGAAACAAAACTAAATTTTTCAAGAGTGACAAAAAGAAAAATTTAAAAACAATTAAAACTATAAAGAAAAGACTAAAACAAAACTATAACTAAAACAGTACTGTTTTGCTAAAAACCTAATTCAAAATAAACTAAAAATAAATAACTATATTCTACTGGATAGACAAAACAATAACAAAACAGTAGCAAAAAGAATCAATCAAAATACTTTGTAAAACTCAAAATATGACCAAATTAGTGATTTGAACAAATTTTATCAAATTCAAATTTAAAATAATCAAATTGGAAATCCAATTGCTCAGAAATAAACTTTAACAAATTTTGAAACTGCAGAAAAAAGAATCACTCATGGATCTATAAAATAAAAGATATAGAATATCTAAGATTGAAACTTTTCTGTTTTTTTACACATACGAACATAAATAAAAACGGGAAAGTTTGTTGGGCTAGGAGCTGAGCGATCTGTAACTAAACGGCGCTCGGGTGGAACTTAACAGAAACATGCACATACGCTTAAAACAGAAAACCGGCAAACCGGTTTGACCTAAACAAAAATAAACCGTATCAAAGAAAACCGATCTAAGCAAATCTAGAAAACTTAACGCTTCAAAAAAAACAAAGGAGCTAACACATACTTGACTTACACAGAACCCGTGCGTAGGCAGGGAAGAGGGGCGCGGCCGGCGGCGGGGTTCCGGTGACCTTCCAGGATGGCGGTGATGTCCAGGTGGTGCAGCACGACAAGGGGGTCCGATTTTCTATGGATAGTGAGGCGAGGGAACGTCGGGGTCGAGCGTGGCGTCGAGGTGAACTTCGTGAACTCCGGCGACGTTGCAAGATCGAGGCGGTGACTCCAGTGCTCCCTGGACATCCAAAAGATGTCAAAGAAGGTCGCAACAACGAGGGATAATAAGCCATGGAAGGAACAGTTTCGAAGATGCTTACACGCGTCGGAAACGACCGGTGAACTCCGTGAATTCCGGCGAGATCCAAACGGTGAGGGCGTACGGTACGATGGGTTTTGGCGAATGGTTTCAAAGGGAATCGGTCGAGGAGCCTCATGGCTATTTATAGGACAACTTGCTTGGACGAGGGGAAGACTGGAGATAGGGTTTCCAAGAGGATCGGACGTGGGCGGCGTCAGTGCGATGTACGTGTAGGTTTTTGTATCATTGGGTTCGTGGAGGAGAAGAAAGAAGAGGTGGGGCCCTTCCGCAGCGATCGTGGGGAAGGGAGAGAGCGTCGGGCGACCAAGCGCGCTAGGGATCGGGCGGCGTGGCGCCTGGGCAGGCCGACTCGATTCTTTGGTGAGCTCTTGACTCGGCGCTGGCCGGGCCGGGTTATTCGGCGGGCGCCTGGGATTTTTTTTTTGAAATACCACGAGAGAGAAAACTAATTATAGATAAACCTATAATATTTTTATATATGACATATAGATATCAATAAAATCATAAAAGTAAATCCTACAACGAGAACATTTTTTTCCAGAGGCAAAACAGAAATAAAATAAAAACGTTTTTTTGTAGATTCCAAATAAATCAAATTTGAATTCAAACTTTTTTTGGCAATATTTTCTTCTGACATTTTTCTTTGGAGTGTCATGTTTACTCCTCTCATACTTTTGCTCAAGTATTTGTCAGGTATTATGAAATAAATTTCGAATGCCAAGTTGAATCCAATTCAAGTAAAATTCAAATGCCTCTGAAATTTCCAAATGCCACTCAATTTCACACAATCAGTCACACAGCAATCAAACAAACAATCGTAAATATTTATTTAATATAACATTCCAAAATTTAGAATTTTGGGATGTTACAAACCTACCTCACTTAAAATGAATCTCGTCCTCGAGATTCGAAGAGGCTAGCAAGAAAAGGTTAGGGTTTGGGGGGTCTTCTAGCAATTCCATTGATCGGAATGGTCTAATGTGCTACCACACATAAAAGCAGGGTCATGGTGCCGACCAACACTCATGTACTCCATTCCTTTGGGTTGATGGTGTCGGTCTTCTTATATTCTCCGGGAAAACTCTTTTACTGGTGCTCTTCCGATAGGGTTACAAACTTTTCCTCAAACACGTGTCCTTTCATCCTGGTGAGGTTCTTCCGAGACTGGGTCTTCATATCTGACAGGTCTTTCGCCAATTCTAATTAATTAGCGAAATCTCATGGTGGTCAACAATTAATGGTTTCTCCTGCAGAAAAGGGTCTGGGTTGAATCTCACCGTATATCCTACGATTGGCAATGGATGCCTATACAGGGGTCCATCGTTCTACCATTCTATGGTTTAAACAAGGTTTGATATCGTCGTCTCTCTACTATGGGTAAGTCACTCAGATTTACCATTCCAAATAGCAAGAGCGAATGACAAGAGTAAGTCGGTATGGTGATCAATCCATTCCGCACCCAAATCATTACCCTGTATAAGGTTTAGCGAATATCGCATTTCTAACACTCGGGCATTCTCGCAAGCGTTGCAGAATTTCTCTTCTCAACGAACTTAGTTCGGATAATTCCATTGATTCTGCAAGCTGAACAAAACATCTATCGTTTCTTCACAACTCTCGGGTTTTTGCGTAACCTCCTACGAAACGTCTGCTGATCAAATCGCAGTCTTCCCAAAATTTCTTCTTCCAGTGGGTACTTGACCCTTATTAATTCCTGGGCCTGTGGGTTATGAGCCCACTTCAACACTTGTACCAATTTCACTCATCCTTGGAGTTACAATTGCTCCATTTTCCAACATTACACCACTTTAAATCCAATAACATTTCATTTCTTAATACCATCATATCAAAGATAAAACTTCAACTCATTTTTTTCCAAACTCCAACCTGTGGGACACATTTCCATTTCCATTGGTCTAGTGTTCTTCATAGGGTACTATCACCCTTAAAATGAAATTCACAAATCCATCCATAGACCATATTTCTCATATCCTCAAAAATGGTCAAAATCCGTGTTCATAGAGTAACAACTCATACAATTAAACATATGAAAATATGTCACCTTAACTTTATTGATTTCATGAATCCATTACAAACTCTGAGCACCCATTACATAACTCAACTTATTGTACTCATGAAGAAAAAAAATTGGTTTCTACCACTCTTATTATGCATATCAAAATTCCAACTACTCAACTCCAGCTTCCTTCTTGTAGGAACATTTAGTAGCATAATGTCCTGCTTCCTTGCAATGAAAACACATAACTTTCGATAAGTCTTTGGGCTTCTTGGAGATCATGCCTGCTCCTTGAGTTCCTTGCTTCCTTTCAAGACAATGATTGGCATAATGCCCGACGTCCTTACATTCAAAACAGGTAATATGACTCTTGTCCCTCTTTGCAGAAATTGGGTTGTTACGAGGGTGTCTTTGTTTTCTCTTCCGGTATCTTCATTCGATCAAACCTTTTATTCCTGTGGATCAAACTCTATTGCTTCCGTCGGAAGTATCCAGATACTCTTTTCTTTCCTTGGTGCAATCTGTGAAAATGTCCTTCTTCTCCACATGAATAGCAGGCATTGGAGTAAAATCTGTTGAGGCCTTCTCCATCGGGTCTTCAACACATTCCTTCATCACGTGTTCTTTCATAACTTCTCGGAGGGCTTCTTTCATTCCTTCTTCCTGCTCCTGAATAGTTTGTTGCACCATGGGGTAAATGTGACCTTGAGTCGGGTAGTGGGTGGTTCCTTCACACAAGAAACAAGTCACCCGACTAGTTGGGCATTCCTCGGTGGGTGTTTCTCCTCACAATGAGGGCATCCATCCTTGTGTTCCTCCTGGTGTGTCCTATTTCTCCGCAAATCTTGCAGGCACAAGGTTTCTTCTTGGGTTATCATAGTGCTTCCGGATGAGGCGTGATCTCAACAGGTCTTCTTGAATTCCTCCCAAGTTCTTGCTCCATTAAATCCTTGTATGGCTTGATGCATTTTCCACCAGGTTGCAGCACTTTACGTAAAGCATCAAGAGCGATTGAACCTCATACTTCCTTGGAATCAATTTTTTCTAAATTGATCCTCCATGTTTTGAATCCATAGCTCGCCTCCAACCGAGTCATCGGTCCAGAGAATAGCAGACCAACTTCATTCATCATCTATGGGGTCCAAAAGTTTTGGGATGAGATATGAGAGAGGTGAGGAAGAATACACGCAATACAAACAATAGTTTTGAAAAAAAATGTTTTTTTATTTTGTGGCTGTCGAAAAAACATCAAACAAAATGACAGCTCACAAATCGTCACATCTAACGTAAGTATATAACAGGGGTTTGGTCTTCTAAAGGTCAAATAATTCTTCAGATTCTTCAAATTCTTCTAGTCTTCGGAGTCTTCAATTGTTGCAGCTTCAACTCTTCTAATGCATGGTGAAATCCTTGTTACTTTGAAGAGGTCATCAGCTGTCCGATATCTTTATTGGAGCGGCTTCAGTTGATACTTCATGTGGTCAAAAGGGAAAAGGGGTATATTCTAACTATCTGAGGTGAGAGGGACTACTTGATAAAATCAGAAAAGATGAGAAGTAAGAGTCTTTTTGAAAATAAGGTTTTAGAAATTTCCTGTCCCAGGGGCTTTTCGATTTCTAGGGTCACGGCCTACAGCCAACATGTGCTCTGATACCATATCAGAGCGACCGACCTCGAGACGGTCAAGTCTTCGTGTATTTGTGCCATCATGGATCGGTATGTCGGCACACACAAGACATCAATGTATATATCAAAGTGCAATCACATGTATAAATAACGTAAAACTGATATATACCTCATATGTCTCGATGGAAACAACAACGGTGTGGAGTCCCATCAACGCCATCGGCAGGTTGAGTGTAGACCGTAACCCTGTATCGTAACTCTTACTCGTCGAGGAAATATCTGCAACATGATACGTTGCAGCCGTGTAGGTCAGTACATTGAATGTACCGGCAAGATCACAATAAGAGAAAACAGATGATAAACTATACTATATGCAGTATGGCTTTGTGGCTCTATATCTGAGTTTTGATTGCGTAAAAGTTGGCTTTATTTTCCCTACATCAAAGGAATAAATGAAGTCTGTACTATAGAGTTTCCTATCATGAAATGGTTCCGCCAACCGATGTCTCATAGCCCAAATTCATCATAAGTTGCCCACAATTAAGTTATCAGTCCGGTGTTGAGAGTTCCGAGATAGATCCAAGTCCAAAGGCTCAAATTGTCCGTAACCGGGGACACGGCTAATCGATTAGGTTTAAAACCTCTGCAGAGGTTTGTACACTTTACCCGCAAGATTCGATCCCTCTTTTTACGTTCTCGCACTTCGTGGTGTTTGAGAACAAGATGATGAAACATGGTCTTCGAAGAGTTCCCCGACCACCGTCGGTGCTCATCCAATCCTACCGTAGTTCTACATCTGCTAGCACCGCCCCAGCCAGAGTCACAACTAAGGTCAACCAAGCCGAGCCCATAGTGACTTGCGGTTGCATGTAAGCTTCGGGCTTGAAGTATTCTTCCGTCTCTTTGAGTCTGGGTGAAGCTTTCCGCAAGATGTCATGGCGCTTCTCCATGCATCCGGCCATCCTTGGTTTCTCCAGGTGCTCATCAACCGTCCTTCACACAGAGTGTGTATTGAATTCTTGTCTCGAGTCTTGAAGTCTTGAGGCCTTGAAGATGCAGTCCTTGCAGATGTCATCATGGAGTTGTCATCATTGACGTAGAGTCCTCCTTCTTCACACCACTCTCGTGCACTCATACCAAACCCCGTCTACTATAGCGTAGCATTAAAATAAATAACGTCCCGGGCTTGGTAACAGGGTGATGGGTTCCTACCTCATGCATACTAATCAACTACAAGAATTCAATATCACTACTGGAGGGTGGTTGCAAAGATGCCACTAAATGCAATAAAACATAGGTATGAAAGCATGGTCAAAGTGAACTTGCCTCGTAAGTTGATGAAGATAACAACACTCTCGAATAATGACTTGGTAGAACTATTCGTCACTCCGTTGAAAATCTATATAGTCAAACATAGCATTCATATAAGCAAACATCCTAGCAAACAATTCTAACACTCATAATAAAACCAACAAATAAAAATGCAAATCAAGGGACACCCAATAAAAACAAAGGAAAACTACACAACAAAACTACTAAAGAAAACTCTAAGACATAACACAAAATAGTTTTGTCCTAAGTAAAACTTAACCAAGAAAATACTAAACTAATAAACTAACAGAAAATACAAAGTAAAACAACTAAGTTAACAGAAGCTATTTTTTCCATAAAATTTTATTTGCAAAAAGAAACAAATAAAAGCTTTTATGAAACACTAACTATGACCTAAACAAGTTTTCGTACAAAACTAAGTAAAATAATTTTTTAAATAAAACAAATTTTCTTTTGTTGACTAACAGAAACAAAACTAAATTTTTCAAGAGTGACAAAAATAAAAATTTAAAAACAATTAAAACTATTAAGAAAAGACTAAAACAAAACTATAACTGAAACAGTACTGTTTTGCTAAAAACCTAATTCAAAATAAACTAAAAATAAATAACTATATTCTACTGGATAGACAAAACAATAACAAAACAGTAGCAAAAAGAATCAATCAAAGATACTTTGTAAAACTCAAAATATGACCAAATTAGTGATTTGAACAAATTTTATCAAATTCAAATTTAAAATAATCAAATTGGAAATCCAATTGCTCAGAAATAAACTTTAACAAATTTTGAAACTGCAGAAAAAAGAATCATTCAATTTGGATCTATAAAATAAAAGATATAGAGTATCTAAGATTGAAACTTTTCTGTTTTTTTTACACATACGAACATAAATAAAAACGGGAAAGTCTGTTGGGCTAGGAGCTGAGCGATCTGTAACTAAACGGCGCTCGGGTGGAACTTAACAGAAACATGCACATACGCTTAAAACAGAAAACCGGCAAACCGGTTTGACCTAAATAAAAATAAACCGTATCAAAGAAAACCGATCTAAGCAAATCTAGAAAACTTAACGCTTAAAAAAACAAAGGAGCTAACACATACTTGACTTACACAGAACCCGTGCGTAGGCAGGGAAGAGGGGCGCGGCCGGCGGCGGGTTTCCGGTGACCTTCCAGGACGGCGGTGATGTCCAGGTGGTGCAGCACGGCAAGGGGGTCCGATTTTCTATGGATAGTGAGGCGAGGGAACGTCGGGGTCGAGCGTGGCGTCGAGGTGAACTTCGTGAACTCCGGCGACGTTGCGAGCTCGAGGCGGTGACTCCAGTGCTCCCTGGACGTCCAAAAGATGTGAAAGAAGGTCGCAACAACGAGGGATAATAAGCCATGGAAGGAACAGTTTCGAAGATGCTTACACGCGTCGGAAACGACCGGTGAACTCCGTGAATTCCGGCGAGATCCAAACGGTGAGGGCGTACGGTACGATGGGTTTTGGCAAATGGTTTCAAAGGGAATCGGTCGAGGAGCCTCATGGCTATTTATAGGACAACTTGCTTGGACGAGGGGAAGACTGGAGATAGGGTTTCCAAGAGGATCGGACGTGGCGGCGGCGTCAGGTGCGATGTGCGTGTAGGTTTTGTATCATTGGGTTCGTGGGGAGAAGAAAGAAGAGGTGGGGCCCTTCCGCAGCGATCGTGGGGAAGGAGAGAGGTCGAGCGACCGACGCGCGCTAGGGATCGGGCGGCGTGGGCGCTGGGCAGGCAGCTCGGTTCTTTGGTGAGCTCTTGACTCGGGCGGCTGGGGCAGTTAGCCTAAATGGCGCCTTGGATTTTTTTTTTTGAAATACCACAGAGAGAGAAAACTAATTATAGATAAACCTATAATATTTTTATATATGACATATACATATCAATAAAATCATAAAAGTAAATCCTACAACGAGAACATTTTTTCCAGAGGCAAAACAGAAATAAAATAAAAACGTTTTTTTGTGTAGATTCCAAATAAAATCAAATTTGAATTCAAACTTTTTTTGGCAATATTTTCTTCTGACATTTTTCTTTGGAGTGTCATGTTTACTCCTCTCATACTTTTGCTCAAGTATTTGTCAGGTATTATGAAATAAATTTCGAATGCCAAGTTGAATCCAATTCAAGTAAAATTCAAATGCCTCTGAAATTTCCAAATGCGACACAATTTCACACAATCAGTCACACAACAATCAAACAAACAATCGTAAATATTTATTTAATATAACATTCCAAAATTTAGAATTTTGGGATGTTACAATCCCTCATCAATCACTTATGATGAGATAGTCAGCCAAGTGGGTTACTTTGAGAAAAGATCCTCTTTTGATGAATCCAGTGTCAGCCTCCCCACATGATTCTCAAGAAACAGCAAGGCTAGATGAAGATAGTGAATGTAGCTCTGTAGTTGATGACTGCATTTCCCCTACATCGGCATCACTGGTGCTTTCTCTAACTTGGCAGCATGATATGTGGTTGCATGTTGCATATGGTGTCTAGACTATAATTCTTCCAATCTGGTTAAATTGCATGTGCTATTCTGCTTAGTTTATACATTATACCTGTTAATGTGACATGCCTTCCAGTTTTTTGTACATAGTACATCTGTCTATTAAGCATGTCATTACATCAAACTATTTTTTTTGTATCCCGCATGAATCAATATGACGAGACACCTTTAGTATATGCAGTGTGATATTAGTTGCATCTTTCATATGATTTATAGCATGTGTTGCTTCTAATTTTTTGAAACGCCATTTATGATGGGACGCTTTTAACTTGGCAGAGTCATATTCCTTGCATCTTTCATGTGGTGTCTAGCTTGTATTGCTTCTTATTTGTTGAAATGGCTTCTGCTTAGTTTACACAAACAGTTATGAATATGTCATGTCGTCCTGCTTTTCGTAGATATTCCATCCTGGTATCATGTGTTTGCCTTACATCAAAGTAGTGATTGTCAGTACCATGCACGAATGAGTTCTAAAGAGTGAATTTTATTGCTTTTTCTTGTCGGTTTTACTTGACAATTCAAAATCAATAAAGCAGAAGGAAAGTAGCGAGGAAACTAAATGTGTGTGATTGTCGACCTATCGTACACGGTTTACAATCATGAACTGTGTGTGATGTGCAGGCATCGTAAATGTAGAGCCAGTTTGGTACGTGCCTGGAATGTGCCTGGTTTTAGGTAAAACCACAGAACTCCGACTATGATGGAAATGTGAGCACAAACGAGTAGCAAGCATGAAGCGTTTGGGATATTCGAGATATCAGAAACGGTTTTATAGGGACAATTGTATGCATCAAGGATCCCTATCCCCGATGGTTTCTAGGTTGTGTGGGAAGGACCCCCCCCTATTGCAGTCACTCACTTGGCGATGGTTCCAAATGCCGTCGCAGAAAGGGGTTAAAAACCGTTTGTATAGCACATCGTTGTACCAGTGCATGTCTGATCATTACGTGAGATGGGGTAGTCATCAATGGTGAACATCTTCATGTTGATCATATCTACTATATGACTCATGTTCCACCTTTCAGTCTCCAGTGTTCCGAGACCATGTGTGTACATACTAGGCTCTTCAAGTTTAACCCAAGTATTCCGCGTGTGTAAATCTGGCTTACACCCATTGTATGTGAACGTAGAGTCTATCACACCCGATCATCACAAGGTGCTCTAAAACAACGAACTTTAGCAACGATGCATACTCGGGGAGAACACTTTTATCTTGAAATTTAGTGAAGAGATCATATTATAATGCTACAGTCATTCTAAGCAAAATAAGATGCATATAGGATAAACATCACAAACAATCAAAATATGTGACATAATATGGCCATCATCATCTTGTGCTTTTGACCTCCATCTCCAAAGCAATGACATGATCTCCATCATCACCGGCATGACACTTTGATCTCCATAGTAGCATCGGGGTGGTCTCGCCAACTATTTCTTCTACAATTATTGCTAATGCATAGCGATAAAGTAAAGCAATTACATGGCGGTTAGTGATTAACACGCAGGTCATACAATAATTAAAGACAACCCAAAGGCTCCTGCCTATTGTCATACTCGTCGACATGCAAGTCGTGAACCTACTACAAAACATGATCATCTCATACATCAACCTATATCATATCATATCTTGACCATATCACATCACAACATGCCCTGCAAAAACAAGTTAGACATCCTCTACTTTTTGTTGCAAGTTTTACGTGGCTGCTACGGGAAACTAGCAAGAACCATTCTTACCTACGCAAAACCACAACGGTGATTATCACATTTGTTGTTTGAACCTTCTTCAAGGACAACCGTAGTCAAATTCGATTCAACTAAAGTAGGAGAAACACACACCCGCCAGCCACCTTTATGCAAAACAAGTTGCATGTCAGTCTGTGGAACCAGTCTCATGTGCGTGGACATGTAAGGTTGGTCCGGGCCGCTTCATACCACAATGCCGCCGAATCAAAATAAGGCGTTGGTGGTAAGCAGTATGAACATCCCTGCCCACAACTCTTTTTTGTTCTACTCGTGCATATCATCTACGCATAGACCTGGCTCTGATACCAATGTAGGGATTGTTGCATGGAAAATAAAAGGTTTATACGAACACGCAAGATCTATCCTTGGTGATGCATAGCTACGAGAGGGTGAGAGCATTTACATACCCTTGTAGTTTGCTAAGCTAAAGCATTTATCACGTGGTTGATGTAGTCGTACTCTTTGCAATCCGATAACGATCCAACCAATCTAGTGCCGAACGGATGGCGCCTCCAAGTTTAGCACATGTGCGGCTTGATGACGTCTCCTCCTTCTTGATCCAGCAAGCAGGAGAGGATAAGTAGATGGGATCACAACCAACACGATGTCGTGGTGGTGATGGTGGTGGTGGAGCACCGACAACACTTCGCTAAGCGTCGTCGGGACGAGGCGGTGGAACTACGGACTAACGGGAGAGAGAGAGGGGCACCAAGGGCTTGGTGTGTCCCCTTGGGGTGCCCCCTCCCCTCTATATATAGGTGGAGGATCGTGGGAAACAGCCCCTCCAATCCCCAGGGCACAGCTTAGGGAGAGAGGACTTGGACTCCTAGCCCAATCCTATTCCTACTAGGACTCCTTCCTTTTTTGCCTTCCCTAGCCACATGGGCTTTTGAGGACTTGGTGCGCCTAGCCCAATAAGGCTAGTGAAGCTCCCCCCAACCCATGCTAGCCCTTGGGTCATGGTGGATCTACTTGTGGACTTCTGGAGCCCTCCGAAAACCTCAGGAACCTTCTAGAAGCTTCCCGATACAATACCGAAAAAACTGCACCTTTTTTCGGAACCCAAAATATTACTTCCCATATATAAATCTTTACCTATTGACCATTCCAAGACTCCTTGTGACGTCCCAGATCTCATATGGGACCCCAAACAACATTTGGTACCACTCATCAAATATCCCAATACTACTCTAGCGTCAACGAACGTTAAGTGTGCGACCCTGCGGGTTCGGGAATTATGTAGTCATGACCAAGACACCCCTTTGGTCAATAATCTATAGCGGGACCAGGATGCCCATATTGATTCCTACATATTCCACAAAGATCTTTTATCGGTTGAACCTTTATGGCAACATACGTAATTCCCTTTGTCTGTCGGTATGTTACTTGCCTGAGATTCGATCGTCAGTATCTTTATACCTAGTTCAATCTCGTTACCAGCAAGTCTCTTTACTCGTTCTGTAATACATCATCTTGCAACTAACTCCTTAGTCGCTTTTCTCGCAAGCTTCTTGTGTTGTGTATTACCGAGAGGGCCCAGAGATACCTCTCCGATATACGAAGTGAAAAATGCCAATCTTGATTCACGCCAACTCAACAAACACCTTCGGAGATACCTGTAGAGCATCTTTATGATCAACTAGTTACGTTGTGATGTTTGATAGCACACAAGGTATTCCTCCGGTATCTGGGAGTTGCATGATCTCATGGTCGAAGAAACATGTATTTGACATTAAGAAAGTAGTAGCAATAAACTGAACGATCATATGCTATGCTAACGGTTGGATCTTGTCCATCACATCATTCTCCTAATGATGTGATCCCATTATCAAATGACAACTCATGTCTATGGTTAGGAAACTTTAACCATCTTTGATCAATGAGCTAGTCTAGTAGAAGCTCACTAGGGACATGGTATTTGTTTATGTATTCACACATGTATTTAAGTTTCCGATCAATACAATTCTAGCATGAATAATAACCTTTGTCATGATTTAGGAAATATAATAATAACCATTTTATTGTTGCCTCGAGGGCGTATTTCCATCAGATGGCATCGCAATGCAAGACACCATATGCATTATATGAGCAATATAACCCTACCAAGTTAGAGCATACACCACTGGGGAATACGACTGGTCATCTGTCTCTAAATGCTCCTCTGAGGAGCTATCTATAACCAACAAGAAATCTGCATCGACAGGTAGCACTGACTGCTCAGAAGACCTTGTTTTCACTCCAGATTTTCCCATGACCAACTTAAATGGCTGATGCATAGGAAGAGTAGATGAATGTACAAACATTTTCGACAAATGGAATACATTATGAAAAAAATAGTATAGCACGATACAATTCACATATACGATAACTGGCTAAACAGGATGGCATTGCATGATTCACGTATATGATGCCTGGCTAAAGAAGATGGCAATGCATAATTCACATATATGATATAGAAACCAAACAGGTGGCATTCACTCAAAGCAAATCTAAACTAAGCTGATGACATATAAGATGTATAAAGTAAGCAATGCGATGCATGATATGACCAACATTAGCATGCCAAGTTAGAGCAAACACCTTAGGGGGTAAATAGGAGTCGTCGGCTCCCTCTGAATCCCCCTCTAATCATTTATCTTCCTCTAGAATACAATCTGGAACGGGGGAGGGGCCCCCCACTTCGCCCACCATGGAACGGCGTTTGCATGGCATTATATTCCCAAGCAACGGTCTTCTATTTTTCTCTTGAAGTTCAGTATGATTGTGTACAATAACTGACATACATAATTAAAAAAACATAGTTAAATTATGTAAGGCCTAAGGGGTGCATGTAGAAATCAAGAATGATGGTAGCAAATGAGTGGATATATCCAAAACTAATGATAGCACGCACATGATGGCTTCAGTTTAAAAAGATAGACGATGGATCATGTACTGTTTGTTGCCCACCCAACATGAACCACATAGAAGGCCCAAGATGAACCAGATAGTAGACAGATACTATTCGTTGCTGCCTCGATATGTGCCCCACAGGCATTTTAAAACTCAAGTTTGAACATTAGTTTGGACCTGACTCGGAGTTTAAGATGTGAACAGGACGATAAAGTAGCAGGTAATAACAATCGATGTATAGCGTCAGCAGACATGAAAGATTGTGACCCCTCTTCTGAAACTATGTAGTCCTTAGGTTTATCTGCTCAGTCGATGATGGTAATGCAGTTGGCATGGCTGTCGGCAACGGGGAAGATGATTTGAGTCGGCGAAAGAAGGTCTATAGGGGGATCTGTGATGTAGTGAACGCTTCTGCCGGTGGTGCACCTCAAGTGGGGTGGATGACGACACGGCAGGAGTGGGACAAAACACACGGAGTTTTGTTTGACACCTATCTAAAAATGAAGTAAATCTGAAAGGGCTCCTTACAATCGGAAGATTCTGAAAACACAGGGACAGGAAAAACACAGGAATAGGATAGGAATGCACGTGCAAAACAGAGCATTTGCAAACACGGGATTTTTGTCAACCTGGGTGTTTGGTTCACACGAATTGGAAGAACATAGGAATGAAGAAACATGGTCAAATTAAAGTCAAACCACATGAAAATGTAAAATAAGAATCTTATTATGCCAGTAATGCACTTAGTCCTATTCTTCATGCATATTAATTTGAAAAGGACGTCCAAACGGATATTGAAATTCCTACATTTTTTCTTTGAAAGAGACACCAAAGGAAAAAAATCCTCTAGTTTTGCTTTGCTCCATTCCTTCTAACCAAATGCACAAATAGTAGTACCATAGTAAAGTTTCTAATTCCTATGTTTTCCTTCACTTTTTCTTTGAAACAGTGGAGATTCTAGTAGGCAGTCTTCAACAGGCTGAATTCTTCCCTAAGGGATTTGCAACTCCTTTGAACCAAAGGATCCCTGAGGGATCGACATGAATGCAGAGTAACAAAGTGATGCGACGAGTGCACAACCTCTTTGTCGTAGCCTTGTCAACCTTAGCATCATTGGGTTGGACATGCAGAATGGTGATGCTGGTGTGCCTGTCAGAGGCGGGGAAGAAGATCTGAGGCCTCTGAAGTCGAAGCCGAGGCTACTACTCCGTTGTGATGGACGGTTCCGGTGTTGGAGCAGCTCCGATGAGGTGTAGGACGGCGAGGCTGAAGCAGGACAAGACAGACAACGTGAATCTGAAGTGGGACTCTAATATTATCTACAATAAATGATGTAAAATACATCACCAAAAAGTGCTAGATGTAAAATGCATCAGCTGCACCGTGGCCGCTTAGACAGATGTTGTAAATACTATTGACTCTAAACTTAACTGAAATAACTGAACTTCACAGTCAAAACTGAATTTTCTATAGAAACTGAATTTTACTGACGAAACTAATTGAACTAGTAGTAGAGCACTAAAATAGAAGTTTAGGGCATTCAAGCACTGGTAGGAGAGAAGCAGTGACCTAAATCAGCAGTCGCTCGAGCAGAGAGCAGCTCGTGCAGCAGCACCGCGAGCGAGTGCTAAAGCTGCAACTCCTATAGTTGCCGCAGGTCGTGTAGCAGCAGAGGTGGCGCGAGCGAGAGCAAGAGCAGAGCAGAGAAGCAGCACAAATGAGAGCAAGAGTGGAGCAACAGCACAAACGAGAGCAAGAGCGGAGCAGCATAACGACCAACAGCAAGAGCAGAGCAGAGCAGCAGCAACAACGAAAGCAAGAGCAGAGCAGCAGCGCGACCGACAGCAAGAGTAGAGCTGCAATGGGAGTGAGAGCTGGAGTAGCAGCAGCTGCGCAAGCGAGAGCCGAAGAAGCAACACTAGTGTGGGTGTGGAAGTCGCCACTGAGGAAGCAACGACATGGGGGAGAGACGCCATGGGGGAAGTGGCCGGCGATGGCGCCGTCGATGAAGACCCGCCATGGCTGCTCGGTATCGAGCACCGGCAACCCCGTGAGATCGAATGAAAGATAAAATGCGGCGGTGAGTGCAAAACATCCTTGGCAGCGCCTACTAGGCCTCGGCTTCATTGGAGGAACTGGTGAGGGTGCTGCGTTCCGGTGGGGGAGATGAAGATGGCGTTGTGGGGATGGAGGTGGTGCGATAGACGAGGCGATTGTCTGGGCATCTCCTTCGAGGTGGAACATGGGGCGACTAATCTAGCGGGACGGTGAGATCGATGAAAGATAATTATTCTGTGCGGTGGATGAGGGACGTCGAGCTATTGTTGTGGATGACATCATCGGGGAAGCGGCTCCGGCTGGGCGGCAGTTGGGAGGCCGACAGAGAAGCGTTGGGTTTCGCGGGTTTTCGTGGCCTCGGTGTATGAATGGGGGGAACGAAAGGAAAGGTAGGGGAGCCATGGCTTAGGGACGCGCTTGTACAAAATGTGGGGTAAGTTATGAATATACACCCACCAGTTTTGACCACGCGACGTCGAGGCGGCATTTCCGGCTGAGGGGTAGAAGGGGGATACCACTTGTGTGGGTTGCGGGTCCGATTTCGTATGAGGAGGGAGTTTTCGTGCGTGTCAAAATTTCCAATAACAAGGCATGGCGTGGGTTGAAGAGGCAAGAGTTTCGCAGAAGAAGAGCTAAAAGATACTCTAGCTTGAAAATTTAGGGAAACAAGACGTGGATTTCATGTTCAGCAGAACAAACTTAATGTGTAAAAAAAGACAATTCATACAAGACACAAGAGAGTCATGTCCCCTTTTACTATATTGCTATAAATGCCATGAAAAACTACAAGAAAATGTAAAAAAATTGGGAGAACAAGATTAGCATGTACTGTACCAAATCAATTCACACTTCCCTCAACAACAACAAAAAACAAATCAGTTCCCACAACAAGAAAGAGGCATGTCCCTTTTTATATGATTGCAAATGCTAGGATCTCGAATTTCAATTTTTGAATCCATGTTATGTTGAATTCGAATATATCGTTAGGTGATCTTGCGGTTTATAATTGATGTAGTCCTACATTTTGATCTTCCATCTTATAAGAACATTTTACTCCACCCTACGAATATATATATATTGTCGTCTACCATATGGACTAAATTTGAATCAATTTTCCCTATTTGAATACGATTGTTGTCAAGTTATACCATCATTTAAATATTAACTTGATAACAGAGAACATGCATATAGTAGTAATCATATTTAAATATGAACTACATGTACCATACGATCTCCAATTCAAATATTTGTATCTATTTTATGTTGAATTCAAACAACAGTACATTGCTCTAGGTAGCGAGATGTCCGGGATAATCTAAACCTTGTTTTCATATGTATAATGTGTTTAACACACACAGCAATGCATCCCCCCCCACACACACACACACAACATTTAGATGTTAGCTTTCATAGCCACACATTATCTCAAATTTGAATAGTTATGTCCATGCGCGGATACAATGTGGTCAGACGATGCCTGCCATCGGTATTGCATATCAAATCGATTTGTCCTAGTTTGATGTGAATATAGTATATAACACGTTTGATTCAAAATCACACCAGGCATATCTGCATTGTATTCATGCATGCATGAGTTACAAACATCATGAGCTCTTATTCAAATATTTGAATCCACTTTTATATTTCTTATCGTCTGTGTGAGTCTTCTACATGCACACACACACACTCTGCCTCCCTTCGTGGATACCAATAACTTTCCTATCGTGCATGCATATATGCACACACACTCCCCACCACTCTGCATCCTCTACATCGCGCACACACATTCTTGTTCTTTAGGTCGGTCTCTCACGATCTCCCTACGTCTCCATCTTTCCAACACACACTGATCGATATGCCCCTCTAGCTAGCTAGGCTTGCCTACGACACACATAGTCTCTCCCCTCCTCTCACCATTCACGCCTCACGCCCTAACTCTGAGGCACGCGGGCACTGTCACCCCCTCTGTTGTTATCCATCTTGCACTCGTACAGTGTCATAAGCTAGCTGCACCCCCCCCCCCACTACACACACACCTCTCCCTAGCTCTCTTCGTCACTCTGGGTGTTCTTTATCTCGGACACATGCATGCATGTGCACCAATCAACTTCCCTCTATGTCTAGCCAGGCCTCTCGCTATTTCCCCATGCAAAATGTCTGATCTATATCTCTAATCAAGTCTCCCCCTCTTTACACACGTACACATTGACCAAACGACGACCTCTCTACATAGGACCTCCTACCATACACACATTAATGGCCCCTCCCCATCTCATCATCCATGCCTTCTGCTTCGTCTATCGACGAGACAAGCGCGCCCACACACGTTATCATCCCCTCTCTTTAATTATCGATTCGCTCTTTGACTCCTTCATTGTCTTCGCCTAGTTGGCCACTCGCATCATCTTCCAATATGCACCCCCCCCTACTTCCTACACTTGTACGCTCGTAAAGTTCTTCCCTCTATCTGTGTCTATCGATATGTTCACTACTGCAGGATGTTGCTAACGCGACACTACGATCAGATACCCTTCGACGAACCTGTGTGTGATGCAATAATCGCAAACGGTGGTGTAAAAAACCTGTCAAAAAAGGTGCAAAATGTTTGCAATGACGGATGCATCAAACACGGTTCCGATTTTACTTGTGTGTGCGATGCAGGGCATATGGTTCAGTTCAATTAACTGTTTGCAATGAGGAGGAACAAAAGAAACAGGCTGCCAGATGAAGGTGTGTGCGATATACAACATACGGTTCACTCGGATGAACTGTTTGTGATTAGGCAACACAAAAGAAACGGTCACCCAGATCAAGGTGTGTGCGTTATACGGCATGTGGTTCACTCGGATGAACTGTTTGTGTTCAGACAAGAGAACAGAAATGGTTCAATATAACAAGATGTGTGTGATACGCGGCAAACAGGTCTGTAATCAGAAATGTGCGCAAAGACTGATAATAACACAGACGATTGCTTGTAATAAGATGTATGTGATATGCTTTCTCTACAAAACATCTATTGGCCATTGGGCGACGGGCGATCATCCGGGCACGCAATAAGGATGCAAAGAGGCATCCTATATCAGCAAGGACTAGATGTTCCACCAATAGCTTGTCTAAGAGAACTCTTAAGTCAATTGTGCTCAGGCTGGAGCAGCCATCAGATGGGTAACTGGATGGGAAGTTGTCTTGATGTTAAATTAACTGATAGGATGGGTCATATAGGTCAAATTAAATGACCTCTATGATCCATCCCATCAGTTAAATTAACCTCGAGGTCCTTGTTTTTTTTAATTTTTTTATTGTTTTAACACATGTTAAAGAAGGTCTACCGCATTACTTTTTGACAATGTGGGATACATGGCATACAGTTGATACATCTGACATGTTTGTGCTGGAATAAGCCACGTGTGTTGTGGGCAAATGCTTGCTAGTATACAACCATTTGCAATTGATGAATTCATCACCGACGGGTTCCCTAGTGTGATCCGTGTTCATCTGATCATCATCTACTTCTTGTGCTAGTTCGACGTTCCTTATATGCTAAGTTTCCATTAGTTGATGGTGTTTTATGAACACGCCACCGTTTCCCGCCATTTCCTCACCTGTTTCCCGCCACCTAGCGATATTGCGCATAAACCTAGGTGGCGCGCGACGCACGAAGGCAACAAGTGCAGCCTGTAGCACACCAACTTTTCCAAGCATGCCAACCCACCAAAGCGCCGCCTCTGCCATCAACCTTGTCGACGAGGAAAACGAGCAGGCGCCACGGCCCGTCACGGCCGAAGCACTCCTCGGCAACGTGATGGACGACGCCATGATGCGCATCATTGCCCGAGTTGAGCAGACCCTTGGAGCATGGCGCTTCAGCACCGCGGATCAAGATAGGCATGTCAACGCCGACAGGGTGCAGCTCGCCGCACAACATGATTGATGGCGTGCCTTAGAGCAAGCTAGGCGCATTTGTGCCGATAGGCTGCGGCTGGCCTCTCGGTGAGACCGTTGGAGCGTTGCAGAGCGAGAGGCGCGGCGCGCCGCATAGCAAGAGCGGATCCATCGGCGCTTGCCTGGTGTCGACACGGTGTCGCAGCTGGGTACACATCCCGTCAGTACCCCCATTCCTTGCCAGGAATGGGCAGAGGCCCTCTGCGCCATACTTGCACCAGAGGCTGGCAGTGCCATACTTGCATCGGACGCCCGCCACACCATTCGCATGGGGCGCGCTGTTCGCCTTGTCCGAGGCCCGCTTGATGCCAACACGCTAGTCGGTGGGCTCGACCGCCTCCTTGGCCCAGGTGTCCACCTGGGCGCAGTAGAGGAACATGGCCGTCGCATTCTCGAGCTGGTGATCTCCGATGAAATAGCCAACTTGGAGCTCGAGATCGTGCTCCAGATGTACCGCGGGCGTGTCGACCGCTCGGACAAACGCCTGCACGAGTTCAGGCAGAGCCAAGAGCAAGGTAGGCAAGGGCTACTGGTCTGGTATCATGGACGCGTTTTATTTTGTTGAGTCGTTTCCACGTGGATAGCTATGTATTCACAACAATCATAGTATTGCTCTGTTTATTGCTCTGTTTCAATGTGTGTACTCTGTTTTCCGTTTTATATGTTCTGTTTCAATGTGTGTATACACGCTTTCCATTCTGTATATGTGGATGATAACAACTAGATTCAAATTAGTATACAAAAACAGATAGAAAATGGAATTCATAATATATATATATATATATATATATATATATATATATATATATATAGTTCATTAGTTAATCACAGAATATATATATAATATCATCACATATATGTGATGATACTTAACTACTAGGTACAATGCATAAAATTGAAAACGAACAATACTAAAACTAATAATCCATCCTGGGGCCAGTATTCCGGCAGCCCCTCGCCAGCAGCTCCCTGGTGCGCGGCGTCTTCCCAATGCAGAGGCAGTACTCCGCCTCCTCCGCCTCATAGCGCTTGACGTACCGATCTGCTAGCGGACGAGTGCGAACGATCTTGCCATTTCGTTGGGCGCCCACCGGAGCTCCTCGTCGGTGGCACGCTAGAGCTTATTGGTCCACCTCCACGCAGCGATTAGGCGCCCAGTGCCTTTGACCTTCCTCGCGAAGTACCCGTCTTCATACTCCTCCTCCGCATGACGACGCACCCACCCCCAAAGCTCTGCCGCCTCCTTTTTCCAGGCGGCATCACGGGCTTCACAGGCCGCCTGGTACCTAGCTTCCTCCTCCGCCATCTCCTTCTTGAACGCCACTTGTCTGGCTTTCTCAGCCGGCGGCAGCGACTTCCACAAACAAAGATTGTACTGGCCCCAAAACCAATCCAAAGTTGGGGGGTCCGGCGCAACCTCATCCGGCGGCGCGTAGGGTTCCTCGTTACTACTATTCGAGTGAGCGTCCACGGGGGGCAGCAACTCCTCGTCGGCGCGTGGGCAAACCGGCGGTGCCATGGCAGAGATTTGAGAGAGAGAGAGAGAGGGCGATCGAGGGGAGGATGTAGATGAGAGTGCAGGCAGGACGACGTGAGCAAGGCAGTATTTATTGGCGGCCGGAATCTATATCGACGGTAATAGTGCACACGCCGGTCGCCGGAATTTATTAGTACTGTAGTTTGAATTACACATGATTCCCACGGCAAAATCCATGTGTGAACATAATAGCTGACGGTTTCCAATATAGAACCCGTCAGATTAATGACCCCCGCCACTCACCTAGCAAACCTACGAAATAGAGTGCCAATCGTGTGGGGGCCGGTTATCTTACCAGATCTTTACATTTTCTTTTTTGAACACCAGATATTTACATCGACTGATGATTTTTTAACTCGCACACAAGTACACAAAAATTTGTTTTTTCAAACCGTTATGGTTAGCCGTTGCATGTAGATGTAGTTCAAATTTTAATTACGGTCATTAAATGGCTAGAAAATCACTTCAATGTCTTTAAAAGGTCAAATGACCACTAGAATTTACCAAATTTTCACATGACGGTTGTAGTAGTGCATGTTAAACATAGAAAAAAATTGAAGGCCCTAAGAGGAAGCTATCTCCCGTTCATCATCAAACATGCATTGCTCCCTCTCGGAACCACGAGCCTTCTAGTGAGTTGCTCCGATTTGTGAGGGGTGTGTGTCCAAACTTTCGTCAAATAGGCCAATTTTTTTACCACATCATCTTGGTGTCATGACATTACATCAAAAAAGGTTTCATGTTTTTCTGATCATTTTTTTAATTTTTTGGAATTAAAATTCCATGGCACTCCATGCATGTGCCCATGTCGTGAGACCAATATGTTTGAAAATTACTTCTAATTTACTGCACATGAAATTAACTCGCACACAAGTACACAAATATGATTTTTCAAACTGTTATGGTTAGCCGTTGCATGTAGATGTAGTTCAAATTTGAATTACGGTCATTAAATGGCTAGAAAATCACTTAAATGTCTTTAAAAGGTCAAATGACACCTGAAATTTTCCAAATTTTCACATGACAGTTGTATTAGTGCATGTTAAATGTAGAAACAAATTGAAGGCCGTAAGAGGAAGCTATCTCCCGTTCGTCATTAAACATGCATTGTTCCCTCTCGGAACCACGAGCCTTCTAGTGAGTTGCTCTGGTTTGTGAGGGGGGTGTGTACAAACTTTTGTCAAACATGCCAATTTTTTTTAACACATCATCTTGGTGGCATGACATTGCATCAAGCAAGGTTTCATGTTTTTCTGATCATTTTTTAATTTTTTGGAAATAAATGCCATGGCACTCCATGCATGTGTCCATGCCGTGAAACCAATATGTTTGAAAATCCTTCTAATTTACTGCACATGGAATTAACTCGCACACAAGTACACAAATATGATTTTTCAAACCATTATGGTTAGGTGTTGCATGTAGATGTAGTTCAAATTTCAATTACAGTCATTAAATGCCTAGAAAATCACTTAAATGTCTTCAAAAGGTCAAATGACCCCTGAAGTTTTCCAAATTTTCACATGACAGTTGTATTAGTGCACATTACACATAGAAAAATTTGAAGGCGGTAAGAGGAAGCTATCTCCCGTTCGTCATCAAACATGCATTGTTCCCTCTCGGAACCACGAGCCTTCTAGTGAGTTGCTCCAGTTTGTGAGGGGTGTGTGTCCAAACTTTCGTCAAACATGCCAAATTTTTTACCACATCATCTTGGTGGCATGTCGTTACATCAACTAAGATTTCATGTGTTTCTAATTTTTTAATATTTTGTAATTTAAATGCCATGGTACTCCTCCATGCTTAATCGTGTCATAGCCGTTAGACCAGTATGTTTGAAAATTCCTTCAAATTTACTGCACATGGAATTAAATCGCACACAAGTACACAAATGTGATTTTTCAAACCGTTATGGTTAGCTGTTGCATGTACATCTAGTTCTAATTTGAATTACGGTGATTAAATGGCTAGAAAATCACTTAAATGTCTTGAAAAGGTCAAATGACCCCTGAAAGTTTCCAAATTTTGACATGACAATTGTATTAGTGCATGTTACATCTATAAAAAAATTGAAGGAAGTAAGAGGAAGCTATCTCCCGTTCGTCATCAAACATGCATTCTTCCCTCTTGGAACCACGAGCCTTCTAGTAAGTTGCTCCGGTTTTTGAGGGGTGTGTGTCCAAACTTTCGTCAAACATGCCACATCATCTTGGTGGCATGACATGACATCAACCTAGGTTTCATGTGTTTCTGATATTTTTTTTAATTTTTTGGAATTTAAATGCCATGGCACTCCATGCTTAATTGTGTCATAGTCGTTAGACCAATATGTTTGAAAATTCCTTCCAATTTACTGCACATGAAATTAAATCACACACAAGTACACGAAATATGACTTTTCAAACCGTTATGGTTAGCTGTTGCATGTACGTGTAGTTCAAATTGCAATTACGTTCATTAAATGGCTAGAAGATCACTTAAATGACTTAAAAGGTCAAATGACCCCTGAAATTTTCTAAAATTTGACATGATAGTTGTATTAGTACTACAAATTTTCTCATACATTTAAAACACCATCCGTTGCCACTTTACTCCAAATTCATCTTTCACAGCTAATTAAAAATATCTACAACATCACGCACAGTTGTTTTGTAGGAACTGTTTGCGATGAAAATTTATGGGTCTATTTAAGTCTTCCTCCTTAAGCTTCGCCGGCTCGTCTGCTCCAGTGCCAGCAACCCCCGAATCCTGATCCCCAATCCCGCACCCCCTTCTTGCAAAGATGACACCTTGGAAACGCTTCATGAAGGCCCGTACGATGGTCGCGTCCCCCCCGAGCGCCGCCGCCTGCGCCGAGAGCGCAGCCGCCTAAGCCGAGAGTGCCGCCGCATCCGCATTGAGCGCGGTAGCTTCCACCGAGAGGGTGTCTGTGGCAGCCGACAGGGCAGCTGCAGCAGCCGAGATGGCTGCAGCTGCTGCTACGACGGCGGCTGTAAACGCTGAGAGCGCTCGAGCTGACGTCTATGCCTCTGATGTCACCCTGGCCCGGGTCGAGGCCATCCACTCCAAGATTGAGGATGCACACGCCAAGATATTCCAGGCCACCTCGGAATCCAGCATGCAACCCACGTCCGAAAAGGCGGCGGTGGCCATGGAGCACCTGCTTCCTCATGAGGTCACCGAGCGGGAGCTGGAGATGCTGGAGGTGCCGGAGATCGAGGAGCGGCAGGAGGAGGAGTTGCGCGTGCCCGAGGTCGAGGTAGAGAAGAGTCTGTCTGTAGAGGAATCGGCGGTGGAGTAACAACGCGAGCTCTGGTGCAGCCACTACTACGAGTACTACAACCTTGAGGGCAGTGCCGAGGACGAGGACGAGGATGCGGTCGACTTCAGCAAGGGGAGCATGGAATCCCCCAACGGCAGCATGTTGCCAGGACAAGTCATCGACGTCTCATCTCACACTGGTGATGCATAGGCCGGTGCGGTAGCGAATTTGTTTAAATTATGCATACTTAGGGTTTGTTTTTAATGCTGGTCTTTTGTTAGAGCAATGTTTTTGTCAACTGGCTCTGTTTAATTACTAAAATTGCTCGATTCAGTAAGTGTGGTCTGTCTGTTGTACGCTCTTTTGTGTGCCCAAATTAGCAAGTGATGTTAAATTATGCAATGACATACCCGAGGAAATTTCCACCAAAATTTGAATTATCAAACTCATCCCATGCGCGTAAAGCATAAGAATCGTTTGCGATGCACACAATCGTTCAAAGTGAATGGTCTGGCGGCACCGCGCGCAAAGTTTCCCTCCACACTTCCGAAATTTTGGCCTACCGCCAAAATATTTACCCCCACACCCTCCCCCTTCCCCACCCCCTTTTCTCCCCGACCACAAGTCACATTTCACCTATTTCCTCCTTCCTTCCTTCCTAAGCTATTGTCGCTTCCTCACTTGCTTCCTCTCTCTCGCCGTCTCGCATCCTACCACCGGGGTCGCCATGGTATTCTTCAAAGACCTCTCCAGCGGTTCCTCCTCCGACGACGACTCCTTCACCACCTGGGTATGCCTCTCTTCTCTCTCTCGGGCTATGACTTGGAATGAAGGATTTTTACCCAGCGGTCGATTTGAGTCATTTCTTCCTCTTGTAGCTCCCTAGGACCATCGGTGGCAACGAATGGAGCGGGGTGGCTGAAGATCTATCTGCTCGTTGTCACCATCAATCTCCATGCGTGAAGCTAGTTGCGTTTGAATCTGTGGATAGTGGGAGGAAGTTTTTGGCATGTGCAGAGAAGGTCAGACCCTCTTTCGTTGTTAGAAATCATTTGTTAGATGTGATTCAGGCACTGTCACGGTCCCAACCCATTCATACCACACCTTCAACCAAACGCATCCTAAGACAGTGTCACAGTTTGTACCTAGTATCTAAAATTGTTGCCATCTCATCAGCGGTGCCATTAGAAAATTATTTGGCACCGCTTCAGCAGTTTGTGCAGCCAACTTTGGTCCACACATTCGAGCAGCCAAGTAGTAAAATACTAAATCTTTATGGCATGAAGGAACCGGGCATCGGAGCAACTAGGTGCTCCGGAGTCCGAGTCCCTAATTTTTTTCTGCTGCATCGGCTCGCCAGTGCAGGGCACCGGTGCGAGATGTAGCAACAGTTGTCTTTACACCAGTTTTGGCATACATAGTGGACGACCTTAGTGCTATTAGTACTATGTTACTAAATTTGTGCATGTACACAACTATTAGTATCAATTTGCTGTCATCCAAACACAGTCGCTATGTTGTTGCAGTTATATTTACCTTCCTCATAAAATGTTCAATTTGTTATTTATTGTACACGAGTAAGAACTTGTAGCGTTCTTGTAGTTAATTATAGCTTCTGATGTTTCAGAATTTGGTTGTTGTCTTAGTAGCAATTAATTCATTTGCACATCGATCTTTTTGAGAAGATATGTCATAATTAACATGTTTCTTTAGTTTTTCAAAATAAGCATTAGTGATTTTCTATGTTGCTATAAACCCATTTCCCCTACAATTGTTACTGGTCTAGTTTTAAATATTATAGGATGAACAAAAGTGTTCTTACTTGGAGTGGGTTGATCAAGAGTGGCCACGGTCTTTGGAGATGTGCCTAGCAAAGCTCTAGAGCATGTAAGAGGAAGAGAACAGAGGTAGGCTTAGAGAAAGTGTTGTCAACACTGAAGAATATTTTAAGATGCAGGATAAAAAGAGGAAGGTGGAGAATGAGCTCACATTTTTTTAAATCAGTCTTTGCTAAGATGGTGTTGGCGAAGGACGAGGCACTTTCCCAGTTGGCCAATGCAAAACAGGTTCTTATTGAGCTGAAAGCAGAGGTGGATAATACGAGCCTGGATGATCTCGATTAAGGAAATTAATATATTGTTCTTATGAAGTTGAACTAGCTATATGTTGTACTATGTTGTTTTCAGGTAGCTATCGTACTGTGATGTTAAAATATATTTATGTGCCTGATATGAAATTGGCAAACATCTATTCAATATGAAATGTGAATTTGCGTAATACTGGAATAATTAATTGTAAACTAATAAACCTACTAAATGTGTCATGGAACTTTGCAAATGGTTCTAGCGGGAAAAGCGCTTGTGATGGATAGCCGAATGCCACATAGTTTTCTTCATCAAATCGTGTGTGATGTAGTTGATAAAAACAAAAAGTTAACCAAGACGGAGCATGTGTGATAGTTACACCTTTCACACACGAGCCTATACACTATGTGGGATGTACATATGAACGGAAATGTTTTCCCTCGATTGACTGTGTGGGATGTACCTAAGAACGGAAACGTATTCCTTGGGTTGGTTGTGTGTCATATACATACGAACAGAAACATTTTCCCTGGATTGACTATGTGGGATTTACATAAGAACAAAAATGTATTCCTTGGATTGACTGTGTATGATATACATACAGACGAAAACGTTTTTCTAGGATTCACCGTGTGGGATGTACATACGAACGGAAATGATTGAGTTTCGATGCCTTGCCGATCGCACACGAGCTCATTTTGCCCCAGCCTGTGTAACAGGAGGGCCTATCCCCGATGGTTTCTGGTCATGTGGGAAGGACCCACTATCGCCCACACTCACTTCGGGAAGGTTCCAAATGCCGTCGCGGGAAGGTGTTAAAAACCATTTGTATAGCACCAACGCATACCAGTGGTTGCATAAAGATCCCTCCCCCACTCTTCTCGTATATCGCCCCCTCCACATACATATGCTATGTATTCAGGCCTCCATTTGAGAGAAACATATGCATACAGGCATGTCGGACACACCATCTCCCTCTCTATCTCTAACACACCCACGTGTTGTACGCGATCAAATCTTGCGGCCGGATAGAGCAATAGAATCACCGAGTCGTATGAAAAGAGGGCTAGGTGGAGCCGTTGAGGACAGTTATGAAGAGAAGAGTTCCACGCATGCATGCACTGCCCCCCTCACACACACGCGCGGCTACACGTTGGAACACATTTCTCTAAGGAGAGTTAGCCCTCGTGATAATTTGACGCATGTTGAAAGACTTGTTAGATGACATGGCACTAGTACTTTGTGCATGGTTAATAGTATAGCCAACAACCGGCTATATGGAGTTTCCATGTCATATATAGTCAACCTAATACCAACGTGTATAGTATAGCTAGTTGCTAAGCACTACTACTTTATTAATGCATGGCTGTCGGTGCAACAAACCTTGGCATGTGTTGCCCGGACTGTACACAGGCACAAGGGCAAGATTAAAGTGACAAGACAAGACCAAGACGGAGAGATAGCTGTTTCAGAAATCAAAGGGCGGATCCAGAAGACCAAGACAAGCCAAAGGAATAAGATATCACTAAGGAAAAACCAACCTTGCCGGGCAGGCAAGCCTGGTCAGGTCAAGCCTTCACCAAAGACAAGTCCAAAGATTCCCCCGGTAGGCTTGCCGGGCCACCAAGGGCAAGTTACCCCACCAAGACTCCACCGCTCCACCGCACAGCGACGCGAGTCACTTATCAGTGCGGTGTCGAGCCCCCAAATGATTAAGTTGCTGTCATTTGCCACGTGGCAGCCATTTGGAAAGGATATTTTCCCTATATGACACACGTCCAGAGGCATGTCATGCTGTAGGACCTTGAAGTATGTCTAGAGGGGGGGTGATTAGACTACTTGACCAATTAAAAACTTAACCTTTTCCCAATTTTAGAGTTTGACAGATTTTAGCTATCTTAGGACAAGTCAAGCAATCATCACACATATCAAGCAAGCATGCAAAGAGTATATGGGCAGCGGAAATTAAAGCATGCAACTTGCAAGAAAGTAAAGAGAAGGGTTTGGAGGATTCAAACGCAATTGGAGACACGGATGTTTTTGGCGTGGTTCCGATAGGTGGTGCTATCGTACCTCCATGTTGATGGAGACTTCAACCCACGAAGGGTAACGGTTGCGCGAGTCCACGGAGGGCTCCACCCACGAAGGGTCCACGAAGAAGGAACCTTGTCTATCCCACCATGGCCGTCGCCCACGAAGGACTTGCCTCACTAGCTGTAGATCTTCACGAAGTAGGCGATCTCCTTGCCCTTACAAACTCCTTGGTTCAACTCCACAATCTTGTCGGAGGCTCCCAAGTGACACCTAGCCAATCTAGGAGACACTACTCTCCAAGAAGTAACAAATGGTGTGTTGATGATGAACTCCTTGCTCTTGTGCTTCAAATGATAGTCTCCCCAACACTCAACTCTCTCTCATGGGATTTGGATCTGGTGGAAAGAGGGTTTGAGTGGAAAGCAACTTGGGGAGGGCTAGAGATCAATATTCATATGGTAGGAATGGAATATCTTGGCCTCAACACATGAGTAGGTAGTTCTTTCTCAGAAATAGTAAGTTGGAAGTGTAGGTTCAGTCTGATGGCTCTCTCCATGAATGAAGAGGAGGTGGAGGGGTATATATAGCCTCCACACAAAATATAACCGTTACACACAATTTACCAAACTCGATGGGACCGATTCAACAGACTCGGTCGGACCGATTTAGTAAACCTAGTGACCGTTAGTGATTTTCGGTGGGACTGACATGCAACTCGGTGAAACCGATTCGGTTAGGGTTAGGGCATAACGTAATCTCGGTAAGACCGATTACACAAACTCGGTGAGACCGATTTTGGTAATAAGCTTTCCAGAGAGTTGGTCAGTTAAACTCGGTGGGACCAATTTGCTCTTTTCGGTGAGACTGAAATGTTACAAAAGGGAAACAGAGAGTTTACATTGCAATCTCGGTGGGACCGATCGCTCACTTCGGTTAGACCGAAACGTTACGAAGGGAAATAGAGAGATTACAATCCCATCTCGGTGAGACCGAGATCCCTATCGGTAGGACCGATTTGCCTAGGGTTTGTGGCAGTGGCTATGACTTTTGAAATCGGTGGCGCCGGGTAGGAAGAATCGGTGTGACCGATTTTGGCTTTTGGTTTAGGTCATTTGGATTGTGAGAAAGTAGCTGAGGGTTTTGGAGCGTATCACTAAGCACATGAAGCAAGAGGCTCATTAAGCAACACCTCATCCCTTCTTGATAGTATTGGCTTTTCCTATAGACTCAATGTGATCTTGGACCACTAAAATGTAAAATGAAGAGTCTTGAGCTTTTGAGCTTGAGCCAATCCTTTGTCCTTAGTATTTTGAGGGATCCACTTTCATCATCCATGCCATGCCATTCATTGAGCTTTCCTGAAATAATAGTCTTGGAATAGCATTAGCTCAATGAGCTATATGTTGTTATGAATTACCAAAACCACCTAGGGATAGTTGCACTTTCAATCTCCCCCTTTTTGGTAATTGATGACAATATATAGATCAAAGCTTCGACAAATGATAATAAGATTGAAAAACATCGTCGCTTTGAGAAGTATGTGATAAGCAAGAGCTCCCCCTAAATTTGTGCATAGTTTAAGATTTGCTTTGGATTGCAAATGCACAAGGAATTAGGCTCATGGGTTACTCTTCCATGTCACATACATCTTGGTGGAGCGCTCAAAATGATAAAGATTGAATACATGCACTCATCACCAAGCAAAGTGAATGATCACATAGGATAGATAAGATAATATCATCAAACATGCATAAGTGTAGCTTATGATCAAACACATAATCATAAATGTCTCACAAGAATAGCATAGTATCTCAAGCAATCAAAAGCAAACAAGTTTGAAACCACCAAAGCAAGAGAGAACAAAAGCAACACACACTCTCTCTCTCTCTCGAAGCCTATGATCTATACATTTTTCTCCCCCTTTGGCAACAAGTTACCAAAAAGTTCATAGAAAATGCATAGTGCTAGATCGACTCTCAGGCTTGATCTTCAGGTGGTGGTGTAGAGATGGCTCCTTGGACAAAGACTTGATTGATGTAGAGGGAGCTGGAGGAGTTGGTCTTTGGAGCTGGTTGCTTTGGAGCTGTAGCTGGTGCGAGATGATGTTGCACTGGTGTGCTGCATCGCACTTGCATCGATCTATGAGCTCTAGGCACTCTGGCAAATACATTGGTGGTAGTCTTGCCCTTCCTCTCCTGCATGTCATCCTGCAGCTGCTCCACAACTGACTGAATCTCAGTTACTTTGACATCTAGATCATAGAATTTTTGTTCCATGATTCTTTCCAAGCTCTCCTGATTTTGAGTGAGGGTGGCCAATCCCTTCTCAATCCTCAGAGACGATGCTATCAAGTAACCAAGCTGCTCCTGCTTGTTCTTCAAGAAATACTCAGATGCCTCCTCTTGAGTTGGCATCTTGGCAGCCTTCTCCTTCCTTGCCTTCTCCTTCTTCTCTTGAGCTTGAACTGATGATGGATCATTCTCATTCATGACAACCTGACTGTCCTCAAAGTCTGGATAAAGTGGAAAATGTTCTTTATCCAATAGATATTTGCGTGTGCCCATCTTTGAGTTAATCAACTCCTGAATCTGAGGGGCATATCCACAACTCCTCTTATGATCAGCTGCAGTCCTCTTAATGGTTTCAACTATAAGGCTCATGACCTTGAATTTCGAGGCACATCAAATAAATGCAACATATTGATTGCATGCCCTCGATCATGTTGTGGTCACCGACTTAGGCAATAGAGTGTGCCTTAGGATCCAATTGATTGTAGGCAGCCCTGACAGAAGAAAGTGGGCTGATCCAAAAGAGAAAGTCTCTAGGGCTTTGTCTGGGATCTCCTTGTACATATGTGCCATGGTATTGTGTCCCATTTTCTTCTTGGCATATACATCCAGTCATCATCATTTTCCTTTGGGGCTTTTATCAGTTTGCCCACTCCTCAACAGTTGGTGGTACCTTGTACCTTCGACATCAAACTATCCTCCCATCTGGATAGAAGTGTGCTGTGGAGTAGAATTGCATGATAAGTTCATCATTCCAGTTTGTGAGCTTTTGCCCAACAAAATCTACAACTCCACAAGCAACAAAACTGCCTCGCACACCAGGATAGTGCTCTTCACTTTCCTTCATGTAGGTCCAGTCGACCCACCTCATATCACACACAATGGGCTTCTTGTCCAACAAGATTGTCTCATAGAAGTCCTATTGTTCCTTTGTATGGAACCTGTAATCAACAGCAGTCCTTCTCCTTGTGGCATATGGATCTGCCAACCTCCGTAGCCTCAACCCTGAATCTTTTCTGATGTTCATGTCCTCAGCCACAGGATGGGCATCATTGTGGTCTGGTATCTTGGGCTTGAGCTTCCTCAGAACTTGTCCTTCTTCATCTTCCTCCTCAGCAACCTCAGGCACTGGGGCCTTGTTCTTCTCAGCAGCTCGAATACTCCTGGTATTCCTCTTTGGTGCATACTTGGCCTTGGGGGCAGCTTTGGGTGCTTCCTTGGGCTTAGATGTTGCGGCCCTTGATCTAATAGCATCACCCATAAGCTTTGGTGCCTTTGGTGCTAGTGCAGCAAGCTCTTCTTCTTCTTCCATCATGGAAGGTTGACCAACAACTCTGGCCATGGTCTTCTTGACCCTTTCCTTCCTTTTCTTTCCTTTGGTGGCTCTTTGGGATCAGGCTTCTCGAGGCGGTTTAGTTGAGTCTCGGTTTTGGACATTGGTTGTCTTCCTGCAGGCCTTTTAATCTCCATGCACGGCTTTGTATGCTTTCTTTGAGCCATACTCCTTTTGAGTACCACTTTCTTGGAGGTAGCCTCATCTTCTTCTGCTCTATAATCCTCATCTTCAGAGTCTGAAGTTCTCTTCTTCCTTTGCCTGGTAGCAGCCTTAGGCAGGTTGCTAGGAGTCCTCCTGCTGCCTTCATCTCAAGAGCTGGAGGGACTAGTGCCCTCACTCATGTCAATCTTCCCAGCTGACCTGTTCTGACTATCACTCTGGTCTGACATGCTGCAAACACTAACTGCTGACCATGTTGAGAGTTATAGATGAGATAGAGTGGATGAGCATCACAAAATGCAGAGATTTTTGCAAAAGAATGATTCAAAAATTTAGCTTTAGTTTTCCACAGAAAGCATTTCGGATCAACCGATTTTCAAACTCGGTGATACCGAAGCAGTTTTGGTACCTAAACTGATGAACTCGGTTGGACCGAGTCACAGTTCGGTGGCACCGAGACTGCTAGGGTTTCACAAAGTCCTAAAATCGGTCGCACCTATTAGCAATTCTCGGTCAGACGGAGAGTTACTAGTGCAATGGCATAAGCCAACTCGGTGGCTCCGAGATGGTTTCGGCGGAAACCTAACCCTAAATTTTCAAATCTCATCTAATCTACGGATTGCATTGACTGGATAGGAGTGTTTCAACCGTGGCAAGAATCAATAAGAACACAATGTGCTAGGAATCGGACGGGGATAGCACTGTGATCGAGTCCATACCCTAGCTCGGCGATGAACTCGCTACGGCGGCAATGGCGGGGTTGAATTCCGTTGACGGCGGCGGAGACCAGCGACAGGAGGCGGCTGGCGATGAGGAGACGATCCGGAGACCTTGGAGGCAGAGCGAGCTATTGCGTGGGCGAAGGGGTTCGGAGAAATTTCCAAAGTTTTGCCCGTGACTATATATAGCCCGACCCTGTCGGTGTGACCGAGTGGAACAACTCGGTGGCACCGAGATGCATAACTGTGTTCGGTTACAGCAACTCGGTGTGACCGAAAAGTTCAAATCGGTTGCACCGAGATTGAAACCTAGATCGACTTAGTGATCTCGGTAGGACCGAAATGGAGGAATCGGTCAGACCGAGAATCACAAAGAAGTTTTGGAAGTTTAAGTCTATGACGAATCGGGGACTCAAGTGCTCCTCACACTGAGTGGTTCGAATCTGACTTGATCAAATTTTGTGATGTAGCACGAATAGAGTTTGAGACGAGAAAAGCATAGATAGCTAGAGAAAGTTCTTAGGCATTCTTGTCCATCCACTTGGCCAAAAAAAGAAAGAACCAAACAATCAAAACAACAAGTGGATGTCCTTGAATGAGTAAAATCTGCACCAACATGCTCACACAAAAAGATAGCAAATGAAATATGTGGCAAAGCATGCACAACCAATTCTAGCATCTATCAAACAATTGGCGATGACTAGGTCATCTATATATGAGCATATTGACTTAGGAGTCAGATGATAAACATTTGATCATAGGTCATACTCATTGTTTAAGCTCAAGTGAGGTTACCACTTTTACATAATGCATTGATGTGTTCACACCATTAGAGTTTCTTTGACTCAATTCTTAGAGTTAAGCTCCCCCTAGATGTGATATCCCCCCTTAGAGGGATGAACTAACCTTGGGTTTCGTCGATGATGACTTCATGTAGGTGTTGAAGATGTGGATGCTCAATGTTGATGTAGATCAATTGGAGCAATCCTTTGGAGTCAGTTGCACTTTCAACTTGCCTACATGGGTTAGTCCCACAAGGAACAAACAAGAATATCCATAGACATAGAGTGATGCACACACAAATGATGTCCATGAAATCATTAGGTTACCTTGTCCCTTGCCTTACCAACATGAGGGTTTGTGACTCCTTGAACTAGTGCAAGATGTGGAAGTTGATTGCACTTGTCCTTGCCATAATGATATGTGTGAGGAATGTTGGCGGAGTCACCCTCAAGAACTCTCTAGTTCTTCTTCTTCGGGATCCACATCATCTTGATGGGAATCCTTGGAGTTGTAGGTGTACTTGATGAAGTAGAACTTGTAGTAGTCTTGGGAATCCACTTGAACGAGGCCTTAGGTGCTTCTTCAAATGAATCAATCTCTTCTTGGAGCTTGTCCTTGCCTTTGTTCTTGTGGTCTTGTGGTGGAAGATCATCTTGTGCTTGTGTTCCCTTGAAGGAAGTAGGATCATACTTCTCTTGTTGAGGAACAAACTTCGTCTTGGGGTATTGATCTTCTTCCCACTCAACTCCATTGGCATTGAACTTTCGTTCAGAACAATCACCTTGATTCTTCCGGTGTCTTCCTTGCTTGCGTACAATTTCCTCGAATTGCTTACTCCCGGCAAGGCTCTTGTAAACACCTTTCTCTATAATTCCCTTAAATAAGCTATTTTCTTGCTCAAGTGTAACTTGGCTAAGAGAATCATTAGTGGAATCAAGAGAACTACTAGAAGCAACAATATTGGATTTGACATTATTATTGTTACTACTAGAGGAAGTATCTTTCTTGTACTTGTTACTAGACTTGACTTGAGGCATGTAAGTAGATAGGAGTAAACGCTTGGCAATGTAAGAAGAACTTTTCTTACGGAGATCATCATTGATTGCTTTTAAGAACTCATGCTCTTGCTCAAGATTGAGCTTTTCAAAGCGTAACTTCTCATGAGCCCTCAAAAGTTCTCGATGATCTTCGAAGATAGTTTAATGAGCCAACTTAAGAGTGTTTAGTTCTTTAGTTAGAAGCTCAATCTTCTCCTTATCATTGTCATTCGTTTTATCTTGATTAGCATGATTAATTGATGTTTCATCATAGTATTCATCACTAGAGTTGTCAACAAGTAAATCATCATCCACAAGCAAGTCATCTTCATCACTATTGAAATCAACATACTTCTTTAGTTAGAAGCTCAATATTCTCATTATCATTGTCATTAGTTTTATCTTGATTAGCATGATTAATTGACGTTTCATCATAGTATTCATCACTAGAGTTGTCAACAAGTAAATCATCATCCACAAGCAAGTCATCTTCATCACTATTGAAATCAACATACTCAGGATGCGTTACCTTTGGACCTTTGGCCATGAAGCATCTTCCAATTCCTTCATTTGGTGAATCAAATGTGTCGTAGGAGTTGGTTGACACAAGTGCTAGACCGGCAACACCTTCATCTTGAGTATATTCGGAGTCGGGGTGATAGCTTCTCTCGGAGTGTTTGTCGGAGTCGGAGCCGGATACCCATTCACCAACATGAGCTTGATGTCTTCGTTTTGTGTAGCCCTTTGATGAATTGTCCTTCCTTTCCGAATCCTTGCTTCTCCGTGAGGGTCTTCGTTCATAACGATCATCTCTACTCCTCCTCTCTCTTGGTGGTGATTCTTCTCTTTTGCTTCTTCTTCTTGGAGAATCTTCTCTTCTTTTGTAGGGTGTCGTACACTCATTGGAATAGTGTCCAGGCCTCCCACAATTGTAGCAATTGCGCTCTCGACTAGAAGATCTTTTGTCATGGTAAGTCCTTGACTTGGAGCTTCTTTCTTTGCTTCTACTCTTGTAGAATTTGTTGAAGTTCTTCACCATTAAGCTCAATTCTTCATTGAAGGTTTGTTTCTCACTTGATGATGTGGGGGCTTCACTTGAGGCTTTGTAAGCACCACTTGACTTGTTGTGAAGTTCCTCCTTATCCTTGAGTGTCATCTCATGAGCAACAATTCTTCCAATGACTTCCGTTGGCTTGAGATCTTTGTAGTTTGGCATCATTTGGATCAATGTCCATACGGTATCATACTTTCCATCCAATGCTCTTAGGATCTTCTTGATGATGAATCTGTCGGTCATCTCTTCACTCCCTAAGCCGGCAATCTCATTTGTAATAAGAGCAAGCCTAGAGTACATTTCAGCGACACCATCACCATCCTTCATTTAGAACTTGTCAAGCTGACTTTGGATCACATCCAACTTGGATTCCTTGACGGATTCGGTACCTTCATGCATATCAATCAAAGTATCCCAAATTTCTTTTGCATTCTCAAGGCGGCTGATTTTGTTGAATTCTTGGGCACAATCCGTTGAAGATGATATCACAAGCTTGAGCGTTGTATTGCAACATCTTCAACGCTTCGCATTAGCTTCACGGTTGGCTCTCTCCCATCAAAGAATTCACCTTGCAAGCCAATACAAATAATTGCCCAAGCAGGCGGGTTATGTCCGAGAATATGCATTTTCATCTTATGCTTCCAACTAGCAAAGTTAGTACCATCAAAGTAAGGACCTCTACGGTGATAATTTCCTCGCTAGACGCCATACTCTCCTAGGTTGTGAAACCAAGGCTATGACCACCAAAAGCTATGGAAATCAAAGCAAATGGAGACCAAAGCTCGATACCACTTGTAGGACCTTGAAGTATGTCTAGAGGGGGTGATTAGACTACTTGACCAATTAAAAACTTAACCTTTTCCCAATTTTAGAGTTTGATAGATTTTAGCTATCTTTGGACAAGTCAAGCAATCATCACACAAATCAAGCAAGCATGCAAAGTGTATATGGGCAGCGGAAATTAAAGCATGCAACTTGCAAGAAAGTAAAGAGAAGGGTTTGGAGGATTCAAACACAATTGGAGACACGGATGTTTTTGGCGTGGTTCCGATAGGTGGTGCTATCGTACCTCCATGTTGATGGAGACTTCAACCCACGAAGGGTAGCAGTTCTTGTGAGTCCACGGAGGGCTCCACCCACGAAGGGTCCACGAAGAAGGAACCTTGTCTATCCCACCATGGCCGTCGCCCATGAAGGACTTGCCTCACTAGCGGTAGATCTTCACGAAGTAGGCGATCTCCTTGCCCTTACAAACTCCTTGGTTCAACTCCACAATCTTGTCGGAGGCTCCCAAGTGACACCTAGCCAATCTAGGAGACACTACTCTCCAAGAAGTAACAAATGGTGTGTTGATGATGAACTCCTTGCTCTTGTGCTTCAAATGATAGTCTCCCCAACACTCAACTCTCTCTCATAGGATTTGGATCTGGTGGAAAGAGGGTTTGAGTGGAAAGCAACTTGGGGAGGGCTAGAGATCAAGATTCATATGGTAGGAATGGAATATCTTGGCCTCAACACATGAGTAGGTAGTTCTTTCTCAGAAATAGTAAGTTGGAAGTGTAGGTTCAGTCTGATGGCTCTCTCCATGAATGAAGAGGAGGTGGAGGGGTATATATAGCCTCCACACAAAATCTAACCGTTACACACAATTTACCAAACTCGGTGGGACCGATTCAACAGACTCGGTCGGACCGATTTAGTAAACCTAGTGACCGTTAGTGATTTTGGTGGGGTGACATGCAACTTCGGTGAGACCGATTCGGTTAGGGTTAGGGCATAACGTAATCTCGGTAAGACCGATTACACAAACTCGGTGAGACCGATTTTGGTAATAAGCTTTCCAGTGAGTTGGTCAGTTAAACTCGGTGGGACCGATTTGCTCTTTTCGGTGAGACCGAAATGTTACAAAAGGGAAACAGAGAGTTTACATTGCAATCTCGGTGGGACCGATCGCTCACTTCGGTTGGACCGAAACGTTACGAGGGGAAACAGAGAGATTACAATCCCATCTCGGTGAGACCGAGATCCCTATCGGTAGGACCGATTTGCCTAGGGTTTGTGGCAGTGGCTATGACTTTTGAAATCGGTGGCGCCGGGTAGGAAGAATCGGTGTGACCTATTTTGGCTTTAGGTTTAGGTCATTTGGATTGTGAGAAAGTAGTTGAGGGTTTTGGAGCGTATCACTAAGCACATGAAGCAGGAGGCTCATTAAGCAACACCTCATCCCTTCTTGATAGTATTGGCTTTTCCTATAGACTCAATGTGATCTTGGACCACTAAAATGTAAAATGAAGAGTCTTGAGCTTTTGAGCTTGAGCCAATCCTTTGTCCTTAGTATTTTGAGGGATCCACTTTCATCATCCATGCCATGCTATTCATTGAGCTTTCCTGAAATAATAGTCTTGGAATAGCATTAGCTCAATGAGCTATATGTTGTTATGAATTACCAAAACCACCTAGGGATAGTTGCACTTTCACATGCAGAGAGATAAGAAGGTGGTTCAGTGGCACGGCAAGCTTGTCGGGCTGCCTTCCCAGCATGACACTAGCAGTGCATTTAATGCACTTTATCCTAACTACCAGAGTTAGGTATGATAGCACTGTTGGCTATCTACTTTGTAGATAATGACTAATTGCCACTGTGGTAACCCCTTAGCCTATAAAAGGAGAGCCATGGCAACCTAAGAGAGGATTCGGACCCTTGTACACCCTTACGCGTGTAGCAGCTCTCCCCGAGGCAACCTTGTCGGGCTTGAGTGCTGCGTGTACACCACTGTCCTCCTATCAATCCACCAAAGTAGGAGTAGGGTTTTACGCTTCCCAGCAGCCCGAACCTAGTTAAAAACCAACAATGTCACCCCTGTCATGCTACCTCATGGTCTCTACTCTTTGTGTAACGTGCCCTTCCCCCTTGCCGAACCACAAGGGGCTGATGGCCCCATAGGTGATCATGTTCCACCACGACATCTTTTGCGCGGTAGATAGGGGGAGCGCTTGCGCAAACCCGAGGCCGTGAACTGCGCGTCGATCTTCATCATCATCTTCTTCATCGATAGCTTCATCATCCATGGCTCCCAAAAAAATTCCGACGCAATAGGTCAACCTTCCACCACGAAGGCCCCCTCGCATGCAGCCACCGATACCATGGGAGCTGCGGTGGCGTCGGGGGACCCAGACACCATGGGGAACATGACCGCCGCAGGCGTCACTGTCATCGTTCCCCCTACGGCCGAAACAGGAGCAGAAGATGTCGGAAGAAGGTAGCATCAGCAGCACCCCGACGGCCAAGGTCCACAAGGCGCGGGTGTGGAGAATATTCAGTCTCCGCCACTCCACCTCGCTAGGGGGCGCAATCGCAGCTATGGTGCCCGCTCTGGCGCGAATCGCAATCCCCTAGTCGTCCCTGCTACGGGCGCAGCTACGGGGCACGCGCCTTTCTCAGGACATGGTAACTAATATGAAGCACCGAATGGGGTTGTCAACCCCCAGGCACATCCTTCTCGTCGTCATGCCTCCATGACGACTGTCTCACGGTGACGAGAGCACGGCACCACCACTACGGTACCGTGAGAAGTTGGGCGATGTCACGGTCTGCATCGTCATCCATGGCAAGCACTGCTTCGGAAGCCATGGCGCGAGCCTAGCTCCTGCTGAGATTCCCAACAGCGGCCAATCAAATGGATGAGTGGAGATCCACCATTCAAGGTTTGATTAGTTTCGCTGAGGCGAGAGGATCACAGCGAGTAGGTCCGCCATGGCACCTGCAAGCAGCGAGAACGGCCGGAGCTGCTGATCGTGCTGAAGGGGCCACTCCGATGGTGCAGTCTCCTCCATGACAGCCAGCACAGAGGCTGCAGCCAGAGCCACGCGACCAAGACCATGACGAGGTGTCGATGGCTTCATCTGATCCTCGGGCCCGTCGAGATCAGCGGCAGGTCCTGGAAGACAAGCAGACGGAAGAAGCACGCATCACCATAAAACGGCGTCGTGAAACCCGCGGCCAGGCCGCCAGGCGCAATTTCCCCGACGTCGACGAGCCCGCGCCTAGTAAGGCGGATACTTGCCTTTTGAGGTTGGGTGCCCTGCCTTCACTCATGAGCTGCAGCAAGTCCGTTGGCCATCTACCCATGTGTTCAAGCTAGAGATACCAGAAAAGTATGATGGAACACTAAATCCGGCAGAGTTTTTGAGCATCTACACCATCACTATTCAAGCTGCTGGAGGAAGAGATGAAAAGGTATTCGCAACCTACTTCCCTTTGGCACTCAAGCCGAACGTGAGGTCGTGGCTGATGCACTTGCCAGAGAACTCCATCTCGACCTGGGCTGACATGTGCAATGAGTTTGTTGGTGCCTTCATGGGCGTCCATCAAGAACCAACGTGGCCCAGTGATTTGCAGCTCCTTCCACAAAAGGAAGGGGAGAGTTTGTGGAAGTATATACAGAGGTTTAGCCAGGTGCACAGGAACATTCCAGACATCCACTGGGCAACTGTGATTGCCGCATTCTAGTCCAACGTGCACAACCGCAGGATACGTTCCAAGATGAACGTCCGATTGCCCAAGACTGTCAATGAGCTTTACACCTTGGCGGATAAGTGTGCCTATATAGAGGAGGGGAGGCGACTCCCAGAAAAGAGGATGACATTGAAGTTGACTCGGAGGATGACGACGATACTGCCAACTAGAAGAAGAAGAACAAAAAACGCAACGAGAAGCGCAAGGAGAAGGCAGTGCTGGTTGTCGAAGGTTGTGGCACTCCTAGTACTGGCAAGAAGGCCAAGACCAAACCTCCCGGCAAGGAAGTTGCCGCATTCACTGACTGCCAGGAAGCTGCGGTGGCCGAGAAGGCTGGGAAGCTTGACGAACCGTACTGCAAGATCCATCGGACCAAGGGCCATGATCTCCAAGAGTGTCTTCAAGTTGAGCAACTCGTCAAGAAGCAGAAAGCTGAGTATGAGAAGCATGACAAGGAGAGAGACCAAGAAGGCATTGGCAGGAAGGGCCGAGGTGGCAGAGGACACCGCCCCGGCAAGGTCCCTCGACATCAAGGGAAACCTGCTAGAGGTCGTGAGTAGAAGGAAGGTGATGACGAAAGTGATGAAGGGGATGAAGAGGAAACCAGTGAGCAAGAGTTTCAGAAAGCCACTGACGCCTTGTGCATTGACGGAGGCGCATCCTTGAACTCCTCACACCGCCAGCTTAAACAGTGGGCACGTGAAGTCAATGTTGTGGAGCCAGCGGCGGATTACCGGAAACCACTCAAGTGGTCTCGCACGCCCACCATCTTTAACAAAGAGGATCACCCCCACCGCACCACTGCGGTAGGGTGCTTGCCATTGTTGGTTTCGCCTACAATCCGCAACCTCAAGGTCACAAAGATGTTGGTTGACAGCGGGGCAGGGTTGAATCTGATTTCCCCCAAGGTAATCAGCAAGTAGCAAATATCGTATGAAGAGCTCAAGGTCACTGGCACGTTCCAAAGGATCAACCTCGGCAAGATTCGTCCAAAGGAGAACATCACGCTGCCAGTGACATTTGGAGAATTGAACTATCAGACCGAGAAGATTCTATTCAACGTGGTCGAGCTTCCTTTGCCATACAATGGGATACTTGGTTGACCTGCCCTGGCAAAGTTCATCACGGCATCCCACTATGCCTACAACACCTTGAAGATGCGAGGAACAATGGGCGTCATTTCTAGCCCGTCAGACAAGAAGGATGCAATTATATGCATGGATAAGATGAACCGGGATGAGGTCGCTGCCGAGGCCGCGGAAGCCGTAATCCCTGCCAAGGAAAACAAGCAAGGGAGAAAAGCTAGTAGGGATACCAGCAAGGAATCCGGGAAGCGCGCCTCTCCAGAGTGTGATGCACCTGTCGATGACTTTCCAGAGAGTTCCACTAGCAAGAGATCATAAGTTGCTGCACCTACTATGAAGAGGGTCTCGGCAGGGCTGGTTGGCACTGATTGTACGTTCACTATGAGCTCAACCCTAGATGACAAATAGGAAAGCACGCTCATTCCCTTCCTGCGGGTGAATGTCGATGTGTTTGCTTGGCAACCATCTGACTTCCCCGGCGTTCCCAGGGAGGTAATCGACCACCACCTTGTTGTCTGCCCTCACGCCCGGCCCGTCAAGCAGAAGGTTAGAAAACAAGCTTTGGAGCGGTAGCAGTTCATTGCCGAGGAGATCAAGAAACTTGAAGCAGCTGGTTTGGTCAGAGGAGTATTGCATCCAACGTGGTTGGCAAACACAGTGGTAGTGCACAAGGCGAATGGGAAGTGGAGGCTTTTCATAGATTTGACATATCTGAATAAAGCATGCCCAAAGGACCCGTTCCCCTTGCCGCGCACCGATCAGATCGTGGATTCCATTTCTGGATGCGATCTGCTTTCCTTCTTGGATGCCTACTCCGGGTACCACCAGATATTCATGTCCAAGTAAGACGAGGAGAAGACCGTGTCCATAACCCCATGTGGCACGTACTGCTTTGTGCGGATGCCCTTTGGGTTAAAGAGCGCTGGGTCCACTTTTGCAAGAGCAGTGCAAATTGGTTTTGAGTCTTAGCTGCACAGGAATATTGAAGCTTACATGCATGACATAGTGTTCAAGACCAAGGACAGATCAATACTCATTTAGGACTTGGAAGAAACCTTTGCAAACCTGCGCAAGATCAACTTGAAGCTGAACCTAGAGAAGTGTGTGTTTAGTGTTCCTCCATCAAGCTACTTGGCTTCTTTGTCTCTCACCAAGGGATGGAGGCCAACCACTACGAGATCAGAGCAATCGAACAGATTCAAGCACCCAAGACAGTCAAGGACGTGAGGCGTTTAACTAGATGTGTTGTCGCGCTGAGTAGGTTCATTTCCAAGTCTGCCAAGCACGTCCTGCCATTTTTTAAAATTTTGAAGAAGGTAGGGCCCATGAAGTGGACCCCGAAGGCGGAAGCGGCGCTGAAGGACTTAAAAACTTACCTTTCCATTGTTCCCACCTTTTTCACTCCTAAACCGGAAGATTCGGTGTTGCTATATCTGGTGGCAACCAATCAAGTGGTTAGCGCGGCACTGGTGGCACAGCGGGGAGTGGAAGAAGGAGCAACTGGAGCTACTATCCTTCCCGGAGAAGGAAGTGAACCAATCATGACAGGTCTGAGTGTAGATCAGGAGAAAGAAGGGCAGGGTAGTGAAGGCAATCCCAAGGCCACGACATGAAAGCATGTGGTGCAGCGACCAGTTTACTTTGTTAGCTCCCTGTTGCAGCGGGCTAGGTCAAGGTATTCTGGAGTGCAGAAATTAATCTTCGGCCTCGTCATGGCCTCGAGGAAGCTGCGCCACTACTTCCAAGCCCACAAGATCACAGTTGTCACCCGTTTCCCTTTATAGCGCATATTGAGGAACCCTGAGGCCACCGGCAGGATAGTTGAATGGGCACTAGAGTTATCAAGCTTTGGACTGAAGTATGAAAGCACCTCGACCATTTAGAGCAGAGCACTAGCAGAGTTCATTGCAGAGTGGACACCTACTCCAAACGAAGAGACGCCGGAAACAGTAATCCCCGGCAAGGAAGCGCCCCAAGAGTGGATCATGTATTTTGATGGTGCTTTCTTGCTATAGGGTGCGGGGGCTGACGTGCTCTTCGTCGCACCCACCGGAGAGCACCTGAAGTATGTGGTCCAAATGCACTTCCCCCGGGCTCCTTGTCGGGCTCAGGATTGCGATAGAGTTGGGGATTAAGAAGATGATCATCCATGGGGATTCACAACTTGTGGTGAGGCAAGTCAACAAGGATTACCAGTGCTCATTAATGGAGGCATACATTGAAGAAGTGAGAAAGTTGGAGGAACACTTTGATGGGTTGCAAACGGAGCACACGCCATGTGATTATTTATCAAAGTGTGTTGCACAAAAGCTCCCTATGGAACCAGGGACCTTTTTCCTCCATCTGACCCAACCATCAGTATCTCCATTGGCGATGGCTAGGAAGAGGAGGAAGCTGGACTCCGGCAAGCCTTCACCGGCAGAACCTTCAGAGGTCCCCTGTAGAGCAGCTGCAGGGAACAACTCCACCTCGCTTGGCGAACCACACTCTTCCACAGGACCCCAGGTCTTTATGGTCGAGGCAGGTGCTCCCACGAGTGAGGAGATGCCATTGGCCCTAGTTGTCGAGCCACAAGCTCCAACCTGGGCACAACACATCGTCAGCTACCTCCAAACTGGAGAACTTCCCGAAGAGCAAGAAGAGGCTGAAAGAGTGGCCCGGAGGGCCAGTATGTATTAGTTTATCGATGATACGTTATGCAGAAGGAGGCCCGATGGTGTGAAATTGAAGTGCATTTGCCGGGAAGAGGGGAAGGAACTGTTGGTAGAGATACACAAAGGAACGTGTGGCTCTCATATTGGATCAAGAGCCTTGGTTGGAAAAGCTTTCCGGCAAGGTTTCTACTGGCCCACGGCCCTCCAAGATGCAACTGAGCTAGTCATCAGAAGTGAAGCCTCCCAGTTCCACTCCAAGAACATCCATCAACGTGCTCAAGCTCTCCAGATGATCCCTTTATCGTGGCCATTTTCGGTCTGGGGGCTCGACATCTTGGGCCCCTTCCCCCGTTCTACCGGGGGCTTTGAATTCTTGTACGTCGCAATCAACAAGTTTACAAAGTGGCCGGAAGTGGAGCCTGTGAGGAAGGTGACTGTACAATCAGCTATCAAGTTCTTGAAGGGATTGGTGTGCCGTTCGGGAGTACCCGCCAGAGTAATCACTGACAACGGCACCCAATTCACAAGTCGCGCCTTCATGCAATACGTTCAAACCCTCTAAAGCAAGTTTTCATTCGCCTCTGGTGTCCATCCCAGAAGCAATGGAAAAGCTAAGAGGGCGAATGCTGAAGTGCTACGAGGACTCAAGACAAGAACATTTGATAGGCTGCAAAAGTGTGGCAGACGCTGGATCGACGAGCTGCCGGTGGTTCTTTGGTCCCTCCGTACGACACCAAATCAAGCTACTGGCCAGACTCCCTTCTCCCTAGTCTATGGGGCAGAAGCAGTGCTCCCCACATAACTCATATATGGGGCAGAAGTAGAGCAAGAGCAGCACCAACATGACGATGCCATGCTCCTTGAGGAGAACCGTCTCCAGGCTGTTGTACGTGTTGCACGCTACCAGCAAGCCCTGCTTCGCTATCAAAGCCACAGGGTCCATGTCCAGAGCCTTCAGGAAGGCGACCTTGTCCTTAGGTGTGTTTATTCTGCCAAGGGTTCCAACAAGTTGACGCCCAAGTGGGAAGGCCCTTACCGGGTAGTACGAGTCACTAGACCTGGTGCAGAACGTCTGGAGACCGACGATGGCATCAAAATGCAAAAGAATATTGAGCATCTTCACAAGTTCTACCCATAAGGCGTGGCTGTCGGGCCCTGCCCCGGCAGCCAACCTTTTGTACAAGCCTTGGTGATGTGCATGTAACCCTTTGTACAAAGCCAGGCGCAGACCCTGAGCACAGATAATAAAACAAAGCATTGGCACCCTAAAAACAACATGCATGCATGATTAGCTTAGCATAAGCATGCCATGATCATTTAGATGAGGTCATATGCTCCTATGTTTTCCCTTGCACTAACTACATGACTCTTTCCGCGGATTCGATCCTGGGAAGAAGAGACGGAAAGCAAGCTTACATATTTATCCTCTACGAGCCAAAAAGATAAGTTTTCTTTTTACCCATACATGTCTTTGTAAGAAGAAAACTTGTGCATAGAGAAACCTTGTCGCCATGGAAACATTTGTGCTCCTGTCCTTTGACCCGAGCGTTGCTTCGGTCGGGAAGTTTGTAGTGGCATTTTATGGAGAAAGGTTGACAAGGGGCCAGTTCCCTTCCATACTTTTAAAAGCCCTGTGGGCTAGGCCCCGCGGCAACAATGGAAGGCCCCGACAAGATAGCTTGCCGAGGAAACTTGTTTACTTAAAAGTATAGAGGCGTTTCATCCTCTGCATGGATGTGATACATGCACAAGTATCCAGCAAGGCTTGTCTTTTTCATTAATATGTGGATAGACAAGTACAGATCTTACAAAACATAAACATGGATAAAATAGATAACATACTTAAGACTAAAATTTGGCAAACGCCTACATATTTTAGACTGAAAAACATAAGTGCCCCGTAATCCCCTTCTTGTCCCTCTCCTCCTAGGAACTACAGTGGGAGGTGAAGAGGGCGAAAGGAGTGCTTGGGAAGAAGCCCAGCCTGACCCCGTCAGGACCCGTGGGGCAGAGCCTGACAAGATCGGGAGGGCGCAGGCGAAGGTGATAGATGGGGAGAGCGGCTAGGCGATGCCCTTGTCACTGCCACCAGGGCTAGCAGGGAACAACAGCATGGACACCGACAGGAAGGACGAAGCCGGAGTCCATGAGGAAGCCTGTCGAGGTCCAGCTGGAAGACTACTGGAGGAGCCGAGGACACCGCCCGCACCCAACACCTCGGCAAATCGCCTTGCCGAGGAGGAGATGCAGGTGTAGATGGTGGTGCCGCCAGCTAATGATGACGGTGTGGCTGGTGTTTAGCTGGAGTCGGAGCCGTCATCGTCCCCACCAGCTCCGCTGTCAAGGCCGTCACTGTCCTCCTCATCACTATTGCTTGAGGAGGAGCTCTCATTGTCGGTCGAGCTCTCTGCGCAGCACCCTAAGAAAGCACCCGAATGCCCGAAGACCTTGACGGAGAGCAAGGTGGCGTCCATTAACTTGAAGTGAAGAATGTGCCCCGCCCCCAAGCTATGGGCACGAGCGAAGGTCTTCCAGCAACGCCGGAGAAGCATGACATGAGGTGTGGGGAACTCTATGTCCGACCGCATGTTGCCATTATAGCAGCCCCTCATTTGCAGGTTCAGACACGGCGGTTGTTCAACCTCTATCACCCTTGCGAATGGAGATGGAAGCCGAAGGCGACTACATGGGGGCCCGCGCAGCTTGACGACAAACTCCAGTGGTTGGTCCCCAACGTGGCCTTCGTTTGGATCCAAGGAAACTGGAGGGGGAGTGATCAAGACACCACCACTCCCTCCTCGTCCCCGAGCACCACGGCGGCCGTGTCCTCATCCTTTACCACCTCCTGTCACGCCGGGCTCCACCTCCGCATCCTCAGCGGGAGGAGGGAGGCGTTGACGTGAGGAAACCCTCATCATGACTGCTGGGGTGCCACCACGACCTCTCATCCTTGCCATGGTGGGGGGAATATATCAGAAGAAAGGAGAAGGTGGGTGTGAGCATGCACCTTGCCCACATCCCCTTTTATAGGGAAACAGGGCCGGGGGGTTGGCTCCTGACCCAAGGGGAAACCGCCCCGCTCTGCTAATCCAACTCCCCTGTGTCACCAACGGCGCACAGAATCAAGACCAAACTCCCGCGCCAATCCGTGGCTCCTGGCTTTCTGCCATGACACTCATTTCCATGCCCTCCGCGTCCACCACCAACCCTGCGCAATGCATGCAGCATACGTGGCAGAAACGCTAGGAGCAGGGAAGCTAGTGGAATGGCAGTTATCGCCCCATGAACGTGGGATGTGGGTAGACCACAGATCGTGGCTTAAATCTCCCCCATAACGTCTTTCACGACGCACGGAAAAACTGGAAACTGGCTCAAGCACAGATTAATGGAGAAGCAAGGAAAATATCAAGAAATGAGCTACCACAAGCCCCCTGCTTGTGTACCTGATAGGGCCTACCCCAACGATGCTCGGCAGCATGTTCGGGCCACGCTCGGGGGCTCCTGTTGGTGCAACAAAACTTGGCGTGTGTTGCCCGGACTATACACAGGCACAAGGGCAAGATTACATCTACAAGACAAGACCAAGCTGAAGAGATAGCTCTTTGAGAAATCAAAGGGTGGATCAAGAAGACCAAGACAAGCCAAAGGAACAAGATATCACTAAGGAAAAACCTCCCTTGCCAGGCAGGAGAACCTGGTCAGGTCGAGGATTTAGCAAAGACAAGTCCCAAGATTCCCCTGGCAGGCTTGCCTGGGCCACCAAGGGCAAGTCACCCTGCCAAGACTCCACCGCTCCACCGCACAGCGATGCAAGTCACTTATCAGTGCAGTGTCGAGCCCCCAATTGATTAAGTGGCTGTCATTTGGCACGTGGTAGCCATTTGGAAGGAGATTCACACTATATGACACTCGTCCAGAGGCGTGTCATGCAGACAGATAAGAAGGTAGTTGAGTTGTGTGGTGATGTCTACTATGCAACTTGTTCTTGTAGACTTGTGTTGGGCCTCCAAGCGTAGAGTTTTGTAGGACAGTAGCAAATTTCCCTCAAGTGGATGACCTAAGGTTTATCAATCCGTGGGAGGTGTATGATGAAGATGGTCACTCTCAAATAACCCTGCAACCAAATAATAAAAAGTCTCTTGTGTCCCCAACACACCAAATACAATGGTAATTTGTATAGGTGCACTAGTTCGGCGAAGAGATGGTGATACAAGTGTAGTAGTGATAGTAGATATTGATTTTTTGTAATAGGAACAATAAGAAACGGGAAGGTAGCAATTGATAAAACGGAGCACACACGATATTGCAATGCTTGAAAATGAGGCCTAGGGCCCGTACTTTCGCTAATGCAATCTCTCAACGGTGCTAATATAATTGGATCATATAACCACCCCTCAAAGTGCGATGAAGAATCACTCCCAGTGGTGGAAAACATAAGAATAAATTATTTGTTGGGTACGAAACCACCTCGAAGCTATTCTTTCCGATCGATCTATCCAAGAGTTCGTACTAAAATAACACCAAATAATTTCAGCTTCACAATACTCAATCCAACAAAAAGAACCTCAAAGAGTGCCCCAAGATTTCTACCAGAGAAACAAAGACAAGAATGTGCGTCAACCCCTATGCGTAGATTACCCCAATGTCACCTCGGGAATCCGCGAGTTGAGTGCCAAAACATATATCCAGTGAATCAATACGATACTGCATTGTCACCACGAGCATTTGATACGTCTCCAACGTATCTATAATTTATGAAGTATTCATGCCATGTTTAAAACGATTCCATATGATTTTGGTATGATTTGATTAGAACTAACTCAGGCTAACGTTGTTTTCTGCAGAACTACTGTGGTGTTGTTTTTCTGCAAAAATGAAAGTCCTCGGAATGAGATGAAAATTAACGGAGAATTTTTCTGGAAAATATGAAAAATACTGGAAGAAAAAGATACGGAAGAGGATTCCCGGGGCCACCACAAGGGTGGGGCCCCCCCCTCGGGCGCGCCCCTCGACCTTATGATTGCCTCGTGGGGCCCCTGACGTGAAACCGATGCCAACTCCTCCTATAAATCCAAAAAAACAAAACAGAAAAGAGATCAGAAGTTCCGCCACCGCAAGCCTCTGTAGCCACGAAAAACCAATCTAGGCCCTCTCTGGCACCCTGCCGGAGGTGGCCAACATCACCGCAGGCCATGGAGGAGGAAGCCGGAGGGGTCACCGTCATCATGGAGGCCAAGGACCAGAGGGAGAACCTTTCCCCATCTAAGGGTGAGGCCATGGAGGAGGAAGCACAAAGGGGAGAACCGCTCCCCCTCTCTCTTGGTGGCGCCGGAGCGCCATCACAGGAACCATCGCCGCGGTGATCGCCTTCATCAACATCACCATCATCATCACCATCCTCATATCTTTTATGCGGTCCATTCTCCCGCAACCCGATGTAATCCCCTACTTGAACATGGTGCTTTATGCCACATCTTATGATCCAATGATGGGTTGCCATCCTATGATGTTTTGAGTAGTTTTCCTTTGTCCTTTGGGTTGATTGATGATATAGATTGGTTTGAGTTGTATGTTTTATTTTGGTGTTGTCCTATGGTGCCTTCCATGCCGCGCACACGTGGAGGATTCCCGTTGTGGAGTGTTGCAATACGTTCATGATTCTCTTATAGTGGGCTGCTAGAGTGACAGAAGCTTAAACCCGAGTAAGGGGTTGTTGCATATGGGATAAAGGGGACTTGATACTTTAATGCTATGGTTGGGTTTTACCTTAATGATCTTTAGTAGTTGCGGATGCTTGCTAGAGTTCCAACCATAAGTGCATATGATCCAAGAATAGAAAGTATATATGTTAGCTATGCATATCCCTCATATGAAATTGCAATAATGATTACCGATCTCGTTAACAATTGCCTAGGATAATTCCGCACACCAACCCATCATTATTCCACACTCGCTATTTATAATATATAGTGATATATTCTAACTTTATGATAACAGCACCTACTTTTATATTTTAGTTCTCCGATACCATGCAAAGTTATGCTCTTCATACCCACAATATAGTTTTATTTCTCGTTTCTAGTTGGAAGCAAGCGGTCGGTGTACGTAGAGTCCTATCAGTGGCAGATAGGACTTCAGAGAATATTGATCTTACCTTTAGCTCCTTGTGGGTTCGACACTCCATACTTATCACTTCCACCTTTGGAAAGTGCTACGATGATTCCTTGCACTTGAGGATTATCAGTATTCATATGCAAGAGATATATCAAGTGCTCTCAAATCCATAAAAGTATTCAATCTGATAAAACAAAATCTCAAAGGGAAAACTCAATTCATCACAACAAGATAGAGAGAGGAAAACACCATATGATCCAACTATATTAACAAAGCCCGCGATACATCAAGATCGTGACATCTCAAGAACACAAGAGAGAGAGAGATTAAACACATAGCTACTGGTACAAACCCTCAGCCCCGAGGGCGGACTACTCCCTCCTCATCGTGGTGGCCGCCGGGATGATGAATATGGCCACTGGTGATGATTCACCCCTCCGACGGGGTGCCGGAACAAGGTCTAGATTGGTTTTCCATGGCTACAGAGGCCTGCGGCGGTAGAACTTCTAATCTAGGGTAACCCCGAGGGTTTTTGGAATATTTGACTATTTATAGGGCGAAGAGGGGGTACGGGAGGCCACCGAGGTGGGCACAACCCACCTGGGCGAGCCTGGGCCCCCAGGCGTGCCCTGGTGGGTTGTGCCCCCCTCAGGGCACCCCTCAAGTGCTGGTCTGGCCCATTGGATGTCTTCTGGTCCATAAGAAATCCACAAAAAGTTTCGCAGTGTTTGGACTCCGTTTGATATTGATTTCCTGCAATGTAAAAAACAAGCAAAAACAACAACTGGAACTGGGCACTAGGTCGATAGGTTAGTCCCAAAAAATGATATAAAGTTGCTATAAAATGATTGTAAAACATCCAAGAATTATAATATAACGTCATGAATACTTCATAAATTATAGATACGTTGGAGACGTATCAGCATCCCCAAGCTTAATTCCTACTCGTCCTCGAGTAGGTAAATGATAAAAGAAATAATTTATGAAGTGTGAATGCTAGCAAAGTTCACAAGTTTGATCATTGACAAGTTCAATCACTTTTCCTGGCATCATAACAGCAATTCTTTATTATAAAACTTCTCATGTTAAAGTAGCAACCAATTCACATGTCAAGGTTCAACAATGAATTCTCTTGAAACTCAGTAACCTATGTTCTCAGTCACCAAGCAATGGCAATTCAACTTATTCAATGGAGTCTAAGTAAGAGCTCCACATACTCAATCATCATATAGTCTTCCAGGATTGCTAGTGCTCAAAGCATATTCTTGGAATAAATGGTGTCCATCGAACACAGGGAAAGATAGGGGCTTAATATTTTGCCTCCCAACTCATTTATCATAGAGATAATTGTCAACAATAATAAATCATGATCAAATATATTTGACTGGTCATATGTGCCTAGATCTTTCCCCACCACATGATGCTTTCCAACTAGAGAATAATTGAGGTTGAAATGAGAATTTACACTATTGACTCTTTGCATAAAAGTAAATACTTAAAAGTAAAAGATAGGCCCTATGTAGAGGGAAGCAGAAGTTGTCATGCGCTTTTTATTTGGATGCCCAAGCCCTTAATGCAAAGGAACGTCGCGTTATATTACCCCTCATGATAGCAACCTTTATTATGTAGTCCATCGCTTTTATTACTTTGCCATCACAAGTTCGTACAATGCTCAATTTTCCCTTACAATAAAAGATCAAACATATATTGGAGGAATTTTTATTGATTTACGCACCGATGACAACTTACTTGAAGGAACTTATTTAATTCATGGGTAGGTATGGTGGACATCCATGGCAAGAAACTGGGTTTAAGGGTTTTTAGATGCACAAATAGTATCTCTACTTAGTACGAATTATTTTGGCTAGCAAAAGATCTTAGGCAAACACCACATGTTGGAGGATCCATGACAATATAACTTCTATGCAAATATACACAACCATAACTCATTACGTTGTCTTCCATGTCCAACTTCAACTAATTTGTTCAAGTTTTAAAATAATTAATGGGTATTCACAATCATAGAAGATGTCCAAGATAATATATTTTCATGTGAAAGTTCTCTTCCTTATAGTAATCATTCATGAATTGCCTATATGACCAATATTATGATTGTCAAGCTTCAAAAAAATTCACTTTCTAAACCCAATGTGAAGCTACCACTAGGCATGATATGAACATATAATTTCAACTTCATTATATTCAATTCATTAAACAATTTACTCATAGGATATAATTGAAGCACAAGAGTAAATGACAAGCTACTCCAAAAAAATATAAGTGAAGATCAAGCGAGTAGTTATGTAAATGGGTAGCTATTTGAGGACTCTCTCTTATTTAAAAGTTTCAGATCTAAGTATTTTATTAAAACAGCAAGCAAATAAAAATAAAATGAAATTCTAAGAATGGCACACATCATGTGAAGAAGCAAAAACTTAGGCTCAACCGAGGCTAACCGATAATTGTTGATGAAGAAAAGTGGGATGCCTACCGGGGCATCCCCAAGCTTAGATGTTTGAGACTTCTTGGAAATCTTGGGATACCTTGGGCATCCCCAAGCTTGAGATCTTGTGTCTTCTTCAGTCCTCTCATATCATGGTTTCCCTAAATCTCAAAAACTTCATCCACACCAAACTCAACAAGAACTCGTGAGATAAGTTAGTGTAAATCAATGAAAAAACCTTATCATTATCTACTGTAGCAAATCACTAAAATTGTTATTTAACATTGATACTAAATGCCTCTACATATTTAATAGTCCTATCCTCAAACAGAAATCATTAAACAAGCAAACATAATAGGAATCTGCCAAAACAGGACACTCTATAAAGAATGAGAGAGTATTCATACTTATATAATTCCAAAAATTCTGAAAATTTATCACACTGTAGAAAATTTATCAGAGCTTATTTTGCAAAAAGTTTCAACATTTCATCACATTCTGACTTTTCTAGAGAAATTTTTCAACAGCAATAAACTTTCTGATTTGAAACGGCAACATGTAGACTTGCAAAATAAGCATGGTGAAGGCTATCCTTGACATTTTTTATTGAAAAGAAAGATGCAAAACATTATTCTAAATAACAGAAAAACAAATCCTAGCAAAATAAAATGACTCTCCAATCAAAACACATATCATGTGATGAATAAAAATATAGCCTCAAGTAAGGTTACCGATAATGTTGGAGACGAAAGAGGGGATGCCTTCTGGGGCATCCCCAAGCTTAGTTGCTTGGATCTTCCTTGAATATTTCCTTGGGGATGCGTTAAGTGTTGGGGAACATAGTAATTTCAAAAAAAATCCTACTCACACGCAAGATCATGTGATGCATAGCAACAAGAGGGGAGACTGTTGTCTACGTACCCTCGTAGACCGTAAGCAGAAGTGTTATGACAACGCGGTTGATGTAGTCGTACATCTTCACGATCGACCGATCCTAGCACCGAAGGTACGGCACCTCCGCGGTCTGCACACGTTCAGCTCGGTGACGTCCCACGAACTCATGATCCAGCAGAGTGTCGAGGGAGAGCTTCGTCAGCATGACGGTGTGATGACGGTGATGATGAAGCTACCGACGCAGGGCTTCGCCTAAGCACTACGACGATATGACCGAGGTGGATCATGGTGGAGGGGGCACCTCACACGGCTAAGATATCAATGATCAACTTGTGTGTCCATGGGGTGCCACCCTCCCCCGTATATAAAGGAGCGGAGGAGGGGGAGGGTCGGCCCTCTACTATGGCGCGCCGCCCCTCCCCCCTAGTCCAATTCAGACTAGGCCTTGGGGGCGTGCGGCCTGCCCTAGGCAGCCCCTCTCTCTCTCCCCTAAAGCCCAATAAGGCCCATATACTCCCCGGGGGGTTCCGGTAACCCCGGTACTCCGGTTAATGCCCGAACTCACCCGGAACCATTCCGATGTCCAAACATAGTCATCCAATATATCGATCTTTACGTCTCGACCATTTTGAGACTCCTTGTCATGTCCGTGATCATATCCGGGACTCCTAAAAACCTTCGGTACATCAAAAACACATAAACTCATAATACCGATCATCACCGAACGTTAAGCGTGCGGACACTACGGGTTCGAGAACTATGTAGACATGACCGAGACTCATCTCCGGTCAATAACCAATAGCAGAACCTGGATGCTCATATTGGTTCCTACATATTCTATGAAGATCTTTATAGGTCAAACTACATAACAACATACGTTGTTCCCTTTGTCATCGGTATGTTACTTGCCCGAGATTCAATCGTTGGTATCTCAATACCTAGTTCAATCTCGTTACTGGCAAGTCTATTTACTCATTCTGTAATGCATCATCCCGCAACTAACTCATTAGTCACATTACTTGCAAGGCTTATAGTGACGATGTGCATTACCGAGAGGGCCCAGAGATACCTGTCCGACAATCGGAGTGACAAATCCTAATCTCGATCTATGCCAACTCAACAAGTACCATCGGAGACACCTATAGAGCACCTTTATAATCACCCAGTTACGTTGTGACGTTTGGTAGCACACAAAGTGTTCCCCCGGTATTCGGGAGTTGCATAATCTCATAGTCATAGGAACATGTATAAGTCATGAAGAAAGCAATAGCAATATACTAAACGATCAAGTGCTAAGCTAACGGAATGGGTCAAGTGAATCACATAATTATCTAATGATATGATCCTGTTAATCAAATGACAACTCATGTATATGGCTAGGAAACTTAACCATCTTTGATTCGACGAGCTAGTCAAGTAGAGGCATACTAGTGACACTCTGTTTGTTATGTATTCACACATGTACTAAGTTTCCGGCTAATACAATTCTAGCATGAATAATAAGCATTTATCATGATATAAGGAAATAAATAATAACTTTATTATTGCCTCTAGGGCATATTTCCTTCAGTCTCCCACTTGCACTAGAGTCAATAATCTAGTTCACATCGCCATGTGATTGAACAGCAATAGTTCACATCACCATGTGATTAACACCCATAGTTCACATCGCCATGTGACCAACACTCAAAGGGTTTACTAGAGTCAGTAAACTTAGTTCACATCGCCAGGTGATTAACACCTAAAGACTATTAAGGTGTGATCATGTTTTGCTTGTGAGAGAAGCTTAGTCAACGGGTCTGCCAAATTCAGATCCGTATGTATTTTGCAAATTTTTATGTTCACAATGCTCTGCACGGAGCTACTTTATCTAATTGCTCCCACTTTCAATATGTATCCGGATTGTGACTTAGAGTCGTCCAGATCGGTGTCAAAGCTTGCATCGACGTAACTCTTTACGACGAACTCTTTATCACCTCCATAACCGAGAAATATTTCCTTAATCCTCTAAGGATAATTTTGAACGTTGTCGAGTGATTTACTCCTAGAACAAAAATTGTACTCCCTTGCCAAACTCAGGGCTGGGTATACAATAGGTCTGGTACACAGCATGGCATACTTTATAGAACCTATGGCTGAGGCATAGGGAATGACTTTCATTCTCTCTCTATCTTCTACCGTGGTCGGGCTTTGAGTCTTACTCAACTTCACACCTTGCAAAACAGACAAGAACTCTTTCTTTGGATGTTCCATTTTGAACTACTTCAAAAACTTGTCTAGGTATGTACTCCTTGAAAAAAAAACTTATCAAGCGTCTTGATCTATCTCTATAGATCTTGATGCTCAATATGTAAGCAACTTCACCGAGGTCTTTCTTTGAAAAACTCCTTTCAAACACTCCTTTATGCTTTCCAGAAAATTCTACATTATTTCTGATCGACAATATGACATTAACATATACTTATCAAAAAGGTTGTAGTGCTCCCACTCACTTTCTTGTAAATACAGGCTTCACCACAAGTCTGTATAAAACTATATGCTTTGATCAACTTATCAAAGCGTATATTCCAACTCCGAGATGCTTGCACCAGTCCATAGATGGATCGCTGGACCTTGCATATTTTGTTAGCACCTTTAGGATTGACAATCCTTCTGGTCGCATCATATACAACTCTTCTTTAATAAATTCAATAAGGAATGCAGTTTTGCTTATCCATTCACCAGATTTCATAAAATGCGGCAATTGCTAACATGATTCGGACAGACTTAAGCATCGCTACGAGTGAGAAAAACTCATTGTAGTCAACACCTTGAACTTGTCGAAAACCTTTCGCGACAAGTCGAGCTTTGTAGATAGTAACACTACCATCAGCGTCTGCCTTCCTCTTGAAGATCTATTTATTCTCAATGGCTTGCCGACCATCGGGCAATTCCACCAAAGTCCATACTTTGTTTTCATACATGGATCCCATCTCAGATTTCATGGCCTCAAGCCATTTCGCGGAATCTGGGCTCATCATCGCTTCCTCATAGTTCGTAGGTTCGTCATGATCAAGTAACATGACCTCCAGAACAGGATTACCATACCACTCAGGTGCGGATCTTACTCTGGTTGACCTACGAGGTTCGGTAGTAACTTGATCTGAAGTTACATGATCATCATCAATAGCTTCCTCACTAATTGGTGCAGGAGTCACAGGAACAGATTTCTGTGATGAACTACTTTCCAATAAGGGAGCGGGTACAGTTACCTCATTAAGTTCTACTTTCCTCCCACTCACTTCTTCCGAGAGAAACTCCTTCTCTAGAAAGAATCCGTTCTTAGCAACAAAGATCTTGCCTTCGGATCTGTGATAGAAGATGTACCCAACATTTTCTTTTGGGTATCCTATGAAGACGCAGTTCTCCGATTTGGGTTCAAGCTTATCAGGTAGAAACTTTTTCACATAAGCATCGCAACCCCAAACTTTAAGAAACAACAGCTTAGATTTCTTGCCAAACCATAGTTCATATGGTGTCATCTCAACGGATTTAGATGGTGCCCTATTTAACGTGAATGCAGCTGTCTCTAATGCATAACCCCAAAACGATAGTGGAAAATCGGTAAGAGACATCATAAATCGCACCATATCTAATAAAGTATGGTTATGACGTTCGGACACACCATTACGCTGTGGTGTTCCAGGTGGCATGAGTTGTGAAACTATTCCACATTATTTCAAATGAAGACCAAACTCGTTTCAAATATTCGTCTCCGCGATCAGATCATAGAAACTTTATTTTCTTGTTACGATGATTTTCCACTTCACTCTGAAATTCTTTGAACTTTTCAAATGTTTCAGACTTATGTTTCATCAAGTAGATATACCCATATCTGCTCAAATCATCCGTGAAGGTCAGAAAATAATGATACACATCGCGAGCCTCAACACTCATCGGACTGCATACATCCGTATGTATTATTTCCAATAAGTTAGTTGCTCGCTCCATTGTTCCGGAGAACGGAGTCTTAGTCATCTTGCCCATGAGGCATGGTTCACAAGCATCAACTAATTCATAATCAAGTGATTCCAAAAGCCCATCAGCATGGAGTTTCTTCATGCGCTTCACACCTATATGACCTAAACGACTGTGCCACAAATAAGTTGCACTATCATTATTAACTTTGCATCTTTTGGCTTCAATATTATGAATATGTGTATCACTACGATCGAGATTCAGTAAACCATTTATATTGAGTGTATGACCACAGAAGGTTTTATTCATGTAAATAGAACAATAATTATTCTTTGACTTAAATGAATAACTGTATTGCAATAAGCATGATCCAATCATATTCGTGCTCAACGAAAACACCAACTTTTATTTTAGGTTCAACACTAATCCCGAAGGTAAAGGGAGTGTGTGATGGTGATCTTATCCTTGGAATCACTTCCAACACACATCATCACCTTACCCTTAACTAGTCTCTATTTATTTTGCAACTCCCATTTTGAGTTACTTCTCTTAGCAACTGAACCAGTATCAAATACCGAGGGGTTGCTATAAACACTAGTAAAGTACACATCAATAACCTGTATATCCAATATACCTTTGTTCACTTTGCCATCCTTCTTATCCGCCAAGTATCTAGGGCAGTTCCACTTCCAGTGACCATTTCCTTTGTAGTAGAAGCACTCAGTTTCAGGCTTGGGTCTAGCTTTGGGCTTCTTCATGGGAGTGACAACTTGTTTGCCATTCTTCTTGAAGTTCCTTTTCTATCCCTTTGTCCTTTTCTTGAAGTTCTAGTAACTTGGGTAGTGACTAGAGAATTTTGTCAATTACTATCTTATCTGGAAGATTAACTCCCACTTGATTCAAGCAATTGTAGCACCCAGACAATCTGAGCACATGCTCACTGGTTGAGCTATTCTCCTCCATCTTGTAGGCAAAGTACTGTCCTAGGTCTCATACCTCTTGATACGGGCATGAGTATGAAATACCAATTTCAACTCATGGAGCATCTTATATGCTCCATGGCATTCAAAATGTTTTTGAAGTCCCGGTTCTAAGCCGTAAAGCATGGTGCACTAAACTATCAAGTAGTCATCATACCGAGCTTGTCAAACGTTCATCACATGTGCATCTGCTCCTGCAATAGGTCTGTCACCTAGCGGTGCATCAAGGACATAATTCTTTTGTGCAGCAATGAGGATAATCCTCAGATCACGGACCTAGTCCGCATCATTGCTACTATCATCTTTCAACATAGTTTTTTCTCTAGGAATATAAAAAAATTAAATGGGGAGCTACATCGCAAGCTATTGATCTGCAACATAGATATGCAAATACTATCAGGACAAAGTTCATGATAAATTAAAGTTCAATTAATCAGATTACTTAAGAACTCCCACTTAGATAGACATCCCTCTAATCATCTAAGTGATCACGTGATCCATATCAACTAAACCCTCTAATCATCTAAGTGATCACGTGATCCATATCAACTAAACCATGTCCGATCATCACGTGAGATGGAGTAGTTTTCAATGGTGAACATCACTATGTTGAGCATATCTACTATATGATTCACGCTCGACCTTTCGGTCTCAATGTTCCAAGGCCATATCTGCATATGCTAGGCTCGTCAAGTTTAACCCGAGTATTCTGCGTGTGCAAAACTGGCTTGCACCCGTTGTACGTGAACATAGAGCTTATCACACCCGATCATCCTATGGTGTCTCGGCACGACAAACTTGCAACGGTGCATACTCAGGGAGAACACTTATACCTTGAAATTTAGTGAGAGATCATCTTATAATGCTACTCTAAGCAAAATAAGATGCATAAAAGGATAAACATCACATGCAATCAATACAAGTGATATGATATGGCCATCATCATCTTGTGCCTTTGATCTCCATCTCGAGAGCACCGTCATGATCACCATCGTCACCGGCGCGACACCTTGATCTCCATCGTAGCATCGTTGTCATCTCGCCAACTATTGCTTCTACGACTATCGCTACTGCTTAGTGATAAAGTAAAGCAATTATATGGCGATTGCATTTCATACAATAAAGCGACAACCATATGGCTCCTGCCAGTTGCCGATAACTTCGTTACAAAACATGATCATCTCATACAATAAAATTTAGCATCATGTCTTGACCATATCACATCACAACATGCCCTGCAAAAACAAGTTAGACGTCATCTACTTTGTTGTTGCAAGTTTTACGTGGCTGCTACGGGCTGAGCAAGAACCGTTCTTACCTACGCATCAAAACCACAACGATTTTTCGTCAAGTATGTGATGTTTTGACCTTCAACAAGGACCGGGCGTAGCCACACTCGATTCAACTAAAGTTGGAGAAACTGACACCTGCCAGCCACCTGTGTGCGAAGCACGTCGGTAGAACCAGTCTCACGTAAGCATACACGTAATCTCGGTCCGGGCCGCTTCATCCAACAATACCGCCGAATCAAAGTATGACATGCTGGTAAGCAGTATGACTATTATCGCCCACAACTCACTTGTGTTCTACTCGTGCATATAACATCTACGCATAAACCTGGCTCGGATGCCACTGTTGGGGAACGTAGTAATTTCAAAAAAAAAATCCTACGCACACGCAACACCATGGTGATGCATAGCAACGAGAGGAGAGTGTTGTCTACGTACCCTTGTAGACCGTAAGTGGAAGCATTATGACAACGCGGTTGATGTAGTCGTATGTCTTCACGATCGACCGATCCTAGCACCGAAGGTACGGCACCTCCGCGATCTGCACACATTCAGCTCGGTGATGTCCCGCGAACTCACGATCCAGCAGAGTGTCGAGGGAGAGCTTAGTCAGCACGATGGCGTGATGACGATGATGATGAAGCTACCGGCACACGGCTTCGCCTAAGCACTACGACGATATGGCCGAGGTGGATTATGGTGGAGGGGGCACCGCACACGGCTAAGAGATCAATGATCAACTTGTGTGTCCATGGGGTGCCCCCTCCCCGCGTATATAAAGGAGTGGAGGAGGGGGAGGGCCGGCCCTCTACTATGGCGCGCTCTGGGGAGTCCTACTCCCACCGGGAATTGGATTCCCCCCTTCCAAGTAGTAGGAGTAGGAGAGAAGGAAGGGAAGAGAGAAGAGAAGGAAGGAGGGGGCACCGCCCCTCCCCCCTAGTCCTATTCGGACTAGGCCTTGGGGGGCGCGCGACCTACCCTAGGCAACCCTCTCTCTCTCCCCTAAAGCCCAATGAGGCCCATATACTCCCCGGGGGGTTCCGATAACCCCCCCGGTACTCCGGTTAATGCCCGAACTCACCCGGAACCATTCCAATGTCCAAACATAGTCATCCAATATATCGATCTTTATGTCTCGACCATTTCGAGACACCTCGTCATGTCCGTGATCATATCCGGGACTCCGAACAACGTTCGGTACATCAAAAACACACAAACTCATAATACCGATCGTCATCGAACGTTAAGCGTGCGGACCCTACAGGTTCGAGAACTATGTAGACATGACCGAGACTCATCTCTGGTCAATAACCAATAGCAAAACCTCGATGCTCATATTGGTTCCTACATATTCTACGAAGATCTTTATCGGTCAAACTGCATAACAACATACGTTGTTCCCTTTGTCGTCGGTATGTTACTTGCCCAAGATTCGATCGTCGGTATCTCAATACCTAGTTCAATCTCGTTACTGGCAAGTCTATTTACTCGTTCCGTAATGCATCATCCCGCAACTAACTCATTAGTCACATTGCTTGCAAGGCTTATAGTGATGATGTGCATTACCGAGAGGGCCCAGCGATACCTCTTCGACAATCGGAGTGACAAATCCTAATCTTGATCTATGCCAACTCAACAAGTACCATCGGAGACACCTGTAGAGCACCTTTATAATCACCCAGTTACGTTGTGATGTTTGGTAGCACACAAAGTGTTCCTCCGATATTCGAGTTGCATAATCTCATAGTCATAGGAACATGTATAAGTCATGAAGAAAGCAATAACATTATACTAAACGATCAAGTGCTAAGCTAACGGAATGGGTCAAGTCAATCACATCATTCTCTAATGATGTGATCCCGTTAATCAAATGACAACTCATGTCTATGGCTAGGAAACTTAACCATCTTTGATTCAACGAGCTAGTCAAGTAGAGGCATACTAGTGACACTCTGTTTGTCTATGTATTCACACATGTACTAAGTTTCTGGTTAATACAATTCTAGCATGAATAATAAACATTTATCATGATATAAGGAAATAAATAATAACTTTATTATTGCCTCTAGGGCATATTTCCTTCATTAGGCATCCCCAAGCTTTGGTTCTTGTCACTCATTATTCTCCTCATATCGATATCTCACCCAAAACTAGAAAACTTTAATCACACAAAACTTAACGGAACTTTGTGAGATAGGTTAGTATGATAAAGACCAAACCATTCACTTTAGTACTGTCAAAGACAAGATTCATAATTGTTCTGACACAATGCCTATTGTACCCTATCATTTCTACAATTTATATTGAGCAATATAAGCCATAGAAACTAGGAAACAAGCAAACTATGCATTGAAAACAGAATCTGTCGAAAACAGAATAGTATGTAGTAATCTATACTCCAACCATACTTCTGTCCAAAAATTCTGAAAAATTAGGACAACGTAGGGAATTTGTATATCTATCACATGTAAGAAATTCAGATCAAAATCACGTTCCAGTGATTTTTCAAAATTCCTGGACCGAGTGCAAAAGTTTTTGTTTTTGCACAGAATCAAGTCAACTATTATCCACACTATCCCAAAGGCTTTACTTGGCACTTTATTGAAACAAAAGCTATAAAACATGATTACTACAGCAGCCTAATCATATGAACACACAAAAATAGTAGGTAAAAGTGTTGGGTTGTCTCCCAACAAGCGCTTTTCTTTAATTCTTTTTAGCTAGGCATCATGATTTCAATGATGCTCAAATAAAAGATAAGAATTGAAACACAAAGAGAGCATCATGAAGCATATCACTAGAAAATTTAAGTCTAACCCACTTCCTATGCATAGGGATTTTGTGAGCAAATAATTTATGGGAGCTAGAATCAACTAGCATAGGAAGGCAAAATAAGTGCAACTTCAAAACCTTCAACATGAAGAGAGGAAACTTGATATTATTGCAATTGCTACAAGCATATGTTCCTCCCTCATAATAATTTTCAGTGGAATCATGAATGAATTCAACAATATAACCATCACATACAGAATTCTTCTCATGAAATTTTCAGTGGAATCATGAACGAATTCAACAATATAAGCATAGAAATTTTGTTACTGTCCACATAAGCAAATTTATTCTCATCAATAGTAGTGGGAGAAAACTCAATAAAATAACTATCATATGATTGAAAATTGAAATCATGATGACAAGTTTCATGATTATCATTATTCTTTATAGCATACATGTCATCACTATAATCATCATAAATAGCAACTTTGTTGTCATAGTCAATTGCGACCTCTTCCAAAATAGTGGATTCATCACTAAATAATGTCATGACCTCTCCAAATCCACTTTCATCATTATAATAATCATAAATAGGAGGCATGCAATCATTATAACAAATTTACACATCAAATCTTGGGGGACTAAAAATATCATCTTCATCAAACATATCATCCCCAAGCTTATGGATTTGCATATCATTAGCATCATGGATATTCAAATAATTCATACTAACAACATTGCAATCATGCTCATCATTTATGCCAAACATTTTATTATTTCTTCTTCTATCAACTGAGCACAATTTTCCTTTCCATCATTTTCACGAAAGACATTATAAAGATGAATAATATGAGACCACCTCAATTCCATTTTTTATAATTTTATTTTATAAACCAAACTAGTGATAAAACAAGAAAAAAAAGGATTTAATTGCAAGATCTAAAGATATACCTTCAAGCACTCACCTCCCCGGCAATGGTGCTAGAAAAGAGCTTGATGTCTACTACGCAACTTGTTCTTGTAGACTTGTGTTGGGCCTCCAAGCGCGGAGTTTTGTAGGACAGTAGTTTTTCCCTCAAGTGGATGACCTAAGGTTTATCAATCCGTGGGAGGTGTAGGATGAAGATGGTCTCTCTCAAACAACCCTGCAACCAAATAATAAAAAGTCTCTCTTGTGTCCCCAACACACCAAATACAATGGTAATTTGTACAGGTGCACTAGTTTGGCGAAGAGATGGTGATACAAGTGTAGTAATGATAGTAGATATTGATTTTTATAATAGGAACAATAAAAAATAGCAAGGTAGCAATTGATAAAATGGAGCACAAACGGTATTGCAATGCTTGAAAATGAGGCCTAGGGTTCATACTTTCGATAGTGCAATCTCTCAACAATGCTAATATAATTGGATCATATAACCACCCCTCAAAGTGCGATGAAGAATCACTCCAAAGTTCCTATCTAGCGGAGAACATAAGAAGAAATTATTTGTAGGGTACGAAACCACCTCGAAGCTATTCTATCTGATCGATCTATCCAAGAGTTCGTACTAAGATAACACCAAATAATTTCAGATTCATAATACTCATTCCAACACAAAGAATATCAAAGAGTGCCCCAAGATTTCTACCGGAGAAACAAAGACAAGAACGTGCATCAACCCCTATGCGTAGATTACCCCAATGTCACCGCACGAATCCGCGAGTTGAGTGCCAAAACATATATCAAGTGAATCTATACGATACCCCATTGTCACCATGAGTATTCATATGCAAGACATATATCAAGTGCTCTCAAATCCGTAAAAGTATTCAATCTGATAAAACAAAATATCAAAGGGAAAACTCAATTCATCACAACAATATAGAGAGGGGAAAACACCATATGATCGACCTATATTAACAATGACCGCGATACATCAAGATCGTTACATCTCAAGAACACGAGAGAGAGAGAGAGAGAGAGAGAGAGATTAAAAACATAGCTCCTGGTACAAACCCTCAGCCCCGAGGTAGGACTACTCCCTCCTCATTGTGGTGGCCGTCGGGATGATGAAGATGGGCACCGGTGATGATTCCCCTCCGGTAGGGTGCTGGAACAGGGTCTAGATTGGTTCTCGGTGGCTACGGACGCCTGCGGCGACGGAACTTCTGATCTAGGGTAACCCCGAGGGTTTTTGGAATATTTGACTATTTATAGGGCGAAGAGGGGGTACGGAAGGCCAACGAGGTGGGCACAACCCACCTGGGCACGTCTGGGCCCCCGAGCATGCCCTGGTGGGTTGTGCCCCCCTCGGGGCACCCCCCAGGTGCTGCTCTAGCCCATTGGATGTCTTCTGGTCCATAAAAAATCCACAAAAAGTTCCGCGATGTAAAAAACAAGAAAAAAACAACAACTGGCACTCGGCACTGGGTCAATAGGTTAGTCCCAAAAAATGATTGAAAGTTGCTATAAAATAATTGTAAAACATCCAAGAATGATAATATAACGGCATGAATACTTCAGAAATTATAGATACGTTGGAGATGTATCACGTGGCAAGCTTGCCGGGCTGCCTCCCAAGCATGACAACTAGAAGTGCATTTAATGCACTTTGTCCTAACTGCCGGAGTTAGATATGATAGCACCGTTGGCTATCTAATCAGTACATAATGACCGATTTTCCACTGTGGTAACCCTTAGCCTATAAAAGGAGGGCCATGGCAACCTAAGAGAGGATTCAGACCCTTGTACACCCTTACGCGCGTAGCTGCTCTCCCGAGGCAACCTTGCCGGGCTTGAGCGTTGCGTGTACACCACTGTCCTCCCATCAATCCACCAAAGCAGGAGTAGGGTTTTACGCTTCCCAATGGCCCGAACCTGGGTAAAAACCACCAGTGTCACCCCTGTCATGCTGCCTCATGGTCTCCGCTCTTTGTGCAACGTGCCCTTCCCCCTTGCTGAACCACAAGGGGTTGATGGCCCCATAGGTGTCGGTGTACAAAAGAAGGGGCGCACCTTTGTACCCCTCTACCTGTGCACGGGCAGTCAGAGCCGCGCCCACGGCCGCACCAAGCAGAATAGGGGAGGTGAACCAAGGCAAAACCGAAGCCCAAGACAGCCGGAGCAACGCCAAGACCAAGAACGCAAAGAAGCAGAGGGGCGGAGCAGTTCCCCCCGGCAAGACCCTTGCCGGGGACGGCCTCAGCAGCCCCGGCAAGACCCTTGCCGGGGTAGCGCGCCCAAACACCAACAGAACGAGCCACCCTCGAGCCCACGGTCTCCAACACTATCGACCACGTTGGGCCAGGGCTCGGGAGGCACCTCTTTGGTGGCATGCAGATCTTCGTGAAGACATATTCAAGATCAGATGAGGATTAGAAGACAACGATCTTCGGCAAGATCCTTGCCGAGGGGAACCACAAGACCCCCGGCAAGATCCTTGCCGGGGACAACAGCACGCCACGGCAAGGCCCTCGCCAAGGGCGCCAGCAGGGCCACCTCCAGGCCCGCACCAACCAAGTCTCCACCGTCGTTCGCATGCAGCTGCTAGCCCAACCAGCTGGGCGGGCACCTGCGTGGCAACATGCAGCTTCCAGGCCAACTCAACAGGAGCCTGCGTGGCGGCATGCAGATCTTCGTGAAGACCCTACCACCGCGCCACCTCAGCTTCCTGCCTGCCTACATGGCGCCGCATGCGTCGCTGGCCAGGGCGCGTGTCAAAGCGAGGAGGAGCGGCGACGGACGGGACAGGCCTCGCTCCCGTCCCCGATAAAGCTAGGGGACACCTCAGCGGCACATTAAATGTGTCTTGTCACATGTCTGACGATAAGCTCGTAGCATATGAACCTTTCCACCTCCTGTGTGCCACTGTGGCAGCCCCTTTCGACTATAAAAGGAGGCCCATGGCATACTGGAGAAGGATTCGGCTCTTCCGGACCACGCACCCACCATAGCTAGTTCGAGAGCTCAAGAACTCTCAGAAATACATCCACCAAAGCAGGACTAGGGTTTTACGCATCCTCGCCGTCCGAACCTGGGTAAACGATCCTTGTACTGATTACTAATCCTGCTCTTCTCGCAACCCTGCGCCCCGGCAACCATAGAAGGGATTCTTGTGATCCCATAGGTGTCGTTCCACACCGACATCTTTGGCGTGCCAGGTAGGGGGTGCAATTGTGAGAATCTGGTCTAGTAGTTGGCCTAGCAGTTCTTCATCGCCATGACCCCCAAGAAGGAGATGGCCAGGAAAAAAGGGCGCCGCCCGCAAGCGCGAAGGACGCCAGCGCGACAGCAGAAAAGCTAAGTCATTCAGAGCCTTGAGTTAGTTCCTTTTATATATAAGGTTATCATCCTCGGAGATCTTGCCTATGTATGAAAAACCTGCACGCAAAGGGGCCCTCCCGCAATTGGCAACGCCCTTGTTACTGTTCGAGTCGCTCAACAGCTCAAGCGGCGCGTCGAGTGGCGGGGTAGCCTTCCGCACTTAGCAACGCTCTAGATTCTGGCTCGAGTCAAGCTCGACATTCGGGCGGCCACGCTAAGGGCGGTAAGGTGGTTCGCCCGGCAACAAGCACACCCGGCAGGCCAATGGGGATCCGTCCCCAAGACGCCGCCCTGGTTTTACGCACCGATAAACCTACCCAGTTAACGTAGCGTGGACATACAAAGGAAAATCGAACAGGAAAATAACATGCATAATATTAAAAGTGTTGCAGAGTCATATTACATCAAATTGTTGTTGCGGTTCTAACTAAAGATAGCAATTGTCTTGGTTGTGAACCTACAGCGGCGATAAGAAACGGGGTGCATAATCCCGGTGCTGGCCCCCCACCCTCAGAATTCCGCCGACATGGCATATGATGGGCTTGATGTGCTCCCTGAGCGGCACGAGGTCAGTATCCTCCGGCAAGCTCTCTAGCACGGCGTCGAAGTCGAGGTCGGGTACCAGTATGCCACCTTGGTGAGAACCTTGGTCATGGCGCCCTGGCAAAGCCTCCGGGCCTCGTCGGCCAGCGAGGCCGCCCGGTTGGCGTGAAGCTGCTCCAGGGCCCCGAGAACACACTCGAAGAACAAGGTCAGCTTGGCGTTGGTGGTCCCGCTGCGCTCTGGGGCGTACCTCACGTTTGGCATGCCTATGGTAGCCAGCTGCGCGGTGATCCTGCCGGCAACGTCCTCGAGGCGGCCGATCCAGCGGTTCACGCCCTCCTTGAAATCCTTATGCTCGGCGGCCTCGTTCTTCCGCAGCTGCTTCTCGGTCTCCAACTCCTTGGCCAGGGTCCCCTCCCGAGCTTTGGCCTCCGTGAGCATCCCCTCGAGGCCCTCCAGCTTCAGCGTGAGGTCCTTGATGGACTTGTTGGCCTCGGAGAGCTCCCCGGCCTTGCTGATGGCCGCGCCCTGCGCCTCCGTCAGGGCGCCGTTGAGCGTGTCCTTCTCCTGGGACAGCTTCAGGGCCTGCTCCTTCAGCTCGTCCCGCTCCACCTCCAACTCCTTCACCTTGCCGGCGTGAACCTGGGCCTGGGCATTGAGCGCCTCTTTGTGCCTCTGCTCCAGCTCATGGGTCCACTGCAAGACAAGCTTCTCCACCTCCTTGTCCTTGGCACGGAGTTTGGTGTCGAGGCCCGCCTCGCGCTTAGCGAGGTCCTCCTCCCGGGAGTTCAGCGCGGCCTGGTGCTGAGTCTGGGCGGCCTCGGCTGCCGCGGCCAAGCCCTCCGCTGTCTCCTGGGTCTTCTTGATGTCGGCCAGCTTCATGGTGAGCTCCATGTCGCGCTTGGCCAGCTCGCCCTGGGCGGTCTTCAGCTCCTCGTGAGCCTGGCAGAACCAGTCCTGCATCTCGGCAACGCGCTTCTGGAGGTCCGCCTCCGCCTTCTCCGCCACCGCCATCCTGGACTTAGCCTTGTCCAGGCAGGCGCGGTGGAGCGCCTGGAGCTTTCGGAAGCTGGCGCCCATGGCGTGGAGGAGCCGCTCTTCCTAGGAGTCGTCGCCACCGGCGCTCGGCTCGTCAACGATCTCAAGCCCGGCGGCGGAAAGCACCTCGTCGTCAAACACCTCCCCCTCAACGGGAGCCCTGGTGCTCGACGCGCCTGGGAGGTGGATGAAGAGATCGTCGCTTACCTTCAGGTACCTGCCGGAGCCAGAGGCAGCGGAGGAGGAAGGCTGGTCATCGACCACCTCCTCCTCGGCAGCGGCCTTGTCAGCCTCTCCGGCAGGCCCCTTGCCGGCCTCCTCGGCGGTAGCCTTGCCGGCCTCCCCAGCAGGCCCTTTGGCGGTGTCCTCCGTGGCGCCCCTGGCGGCCTCCTCAACGGCGGTCTTCTCGGCCTCCGCCGCGGTGTCCTTGGCCACGTCCTCGATAACGGTGTCCAGGTCCTCCCGGTCCGCCGAGAGAGGATCTGGGTATCAAGAAGAGGGTGGGGTAGAGCCAAGATCAAAGATTCAAAAAGAAGAGAAAAAGCAGGGACAAAAGGCCAGGGACTTACCGGTCCCGGGCTGGGAAGCAGAAGTCCCCTCCCCGCCAATATCTGGCGCCGAGGCGAAGCCACGGGCGCCCGAGTTCTCCTCCGCCTCCATGTGTGTGGGCTCGGTGCTTGGCGCCCTTGCCGGGGACGCCCCTCGGGGCGATATGGTCGATGGGGGCGGCGTGGTGGGAGTAGCCCACGGTGGCTCCTCCCGCTGCTGCTCTCCTCCTGCATATGCGACAAGGTCAGCGCCAAAGTATCATACCCATGACACATGTCGATGAGGAGTGAGCGGTGAATTTACGCTGGGGGCTGCGCCGGGGGCTGCTGTTCGGGCTGCTCAACACCACCAGTGGCGCCCTTGAAGTACCAGCCGGGGGCTGGCTACCCGCTGAGGTCTTGGCCCTTTTCACCCTCTGGGCCAGCGTCTCCGCGTCCCTGCAAAGATGAAAACGAGTCAAGACAAGCAACACAGATTGAGGAGACAGAGATGACGGGAAAGAACAAGATACTTACTCGTCGTCCACCTCCTCCTCTGTTGTTTTCCTCTTCCTCCTCGGGCTAAGGGATCCGAAGTCGAAGGTGACCCCCGCGTTGGCGTCCGCCAGAGGAGGGGAGGAGGGCGAATTCTGGGCGCGCTTGGGCGAAGAGGAGGCAGATGTTCTCTTCTTCGCCGCCGCGGCCTTCACCACTTTCTTCGCCGCCGTGGCCCTCGTCTGAAGCGCGGACTCCTCCGGAGACTTTGGCCGCCGTGCGGCCCTGACGGGCCGTACCGGCTCGCCAGAAGTGGCCCGCCGCAGGACTTGTCCTCTCCCCGTGGCCGGAGGGTCAACAGCCCCGGCCTCCTCCGATGACGACTCGTCAGCCGCATCCTCAACCAGAGGAGCCTCGGTGCCGGCGCTGCTGGCTTCCCCGGCGGCCGCCGCCCACCGGGCGAGCTCCTCCTCCTTCGCGGCCATCGCGGCCTTGTCCTCCACACCACCAGCACTGCCGGCCTCCTCGGCAAGCTGCACCTCCCTCGCCCTGGTGGCGATGTAGTCCAGTTCCGCCTGGGTGGTGTCCTGGACGAGCAGCCGCTCGGCGTCGGCGTTGAAGTATCCCTCGTGCAGAGTATCGAAGAACTCCTGCACCTGGACATCCTCCAGCTCGACCCAGCTCGGGTCGGGGCCATGCCTGTTGCAGTCCGGCATCATGGCGATGATTTCGGTCCGGCACGAATTATTGCACAGCGGGACCACTCCCGCCGGCAACTTGAACAAGGGCCCCTTGAAGACCTTGCCAGCCTTCGCGGCGGCCCTCGCGACCTTTCCAGTCTGTTCGACCTCGCCGTCGCGGCCCACATCGAGCTGGAAAAGTCGCTGGCAGAAATGGGCATGCCCCATCACGGTGAAATTGTGCTCGAGGCCGGGGCGAAGCCGCATGATGTCAGCGTGGTCCGTGAAGAGCCAGGCTGGCCTCCCCTTGTTGTGCAGTGGAGCGATCGGCGGCGGATGAAGCCCGCCCCGATCATCTCAAGGGTGAGTCCGGCCTCGGTGAGCCGAAGGATCCTGGTGGTAGCAGCCGAGAGCTTTTCGTCGTCAGCATTGACGTCGCTCCAATCTCCTCTACGGACCGGCGGCGCCTAACGAACTTCGCAGAACGCCGGCGGGTCCTTCTCTTCAATCCAGCACCACCGGCCCCGCCATTCTTCCCACCTATCCTTCATGGCGCCATCCGGGTACGCTCCCTTAGACCTTGGGATCCAGGTGATGTAACCAGAAATGGCGCCTCCCGTTTGGATCCGAGGGAAGAAGTAATAGCGGAAGAGCATCGTGTTGGGGTGCACCCCGGCGAAACCTTCGCAGAGGTGCGCGAAAAGGGCCATGCATGCCACAGCATTCCGGGTGAAATCCAAGAGGCCGAAGCCAAAGGTGTGCATGATGTCACTGAAGAAATCGGAGAAGGGAGGACAAAGCCCGCAGGAGAAATAGTCGACAAAGAAGGGGTACCGATTTGGGGTAGCCTCGGCGCAGTTGGCGGGGATGACGCGCGTGGCTGGGTGCCCCGTCTTCACCCTCCACAAGGGCTTGAAGGCTTCCCGGAGCTCAAACACATCAATCGTCGAGGGGAAGTAGGCGGACTGGATGCTCTTACTATCGACTCTACTGCTCAGTTGAAGAAGCTTGCTGACGACCTCGCCGCTGCCTCTACCGCCAAGGCGGACCTCGACCAGCAAGTGGCTGAGCTGACGGAGAAGCTTGTTGGGAGTGTCAAGGAGGTCTTGGTCCTCAAGGAGGAGGTGCAGAAAGCAGAGTCTCTTCCGAAGGACTCACAATCGCAGCTCTCCTCCAAGAACCAAGGCCTCGAGGCTGCCAACGACACCATTGAAGGCCTAAAGGCCAGGATCGGCTCCTTGGAGGGCTCAATGGAATCCATCGATGCCCGCGAGCAGTAGCTGTCGAAGGATCTGGACACCACAAGGCGCCTTCGCAAGGATGCAGAGGACAAGCTGAAGAACCACTCTGATCAAGTTGACCTCTGGATCAAAAGCTTGGTCGACATCGCCGATCGCCTCACTGCTCAGACCGCGGCGATGGGTATGGAGGGGCGGTCTATTTGGCCAGCAAGGAGGAGGCCCCTAGTGCTAAGCTGAGGGTTTTCTTCAATGAGCTAATTGCCAAGCTGAAGACGCACGAGGAGGGAAGAGCTAGCCGCTTCGAGGCTGAATCCCGGAGGCTTGCTTGCAACTCCCTCTTCATGGTCCTGAGCAGCGTCGCTTGCCGTCACCCGGATCTCTACCTCACTGATGGTTTCAGGAAGCCGCCACGGGGTGTTGATGTATCTGCTGCCGAGGAGAAGGTCGCTCCCTTCGCCGACAGGGTTCTTGTCGTGCGAGCCTGGCAAGCCCGCCCTTGAATTATTCCCGCCATCGCGCGGTCCTGTAATCAAATCAATGGCGCATGTCTTGTGTTTAGACTTCGTTCTGTTTCTGTTTTCATGCGAACTCGATGTTTTTGCTTATTCTGAATTCCATGTTTATCCCTTTCGAGTTTTATCCATGCAATGTTTGTATGATTAGTCTCTATTGCACATTCAGGTTGCCTGCCGGTATCATATTGCCGCAATGGTCGTAAGGGTTTGGCCCTTAACAGTCATTTGGCGTGGATGCGTCTCGATAGGTTTTTCCTCTGTAGTTTCTGATGCAGCCACTCGTTCCGCGAGTAGGCTCTGATCGGAACGAGGGTGCAGACAAGAATCTAACAGAGGTACCATCTTGTGAAAGATTTCATCGCACGAACACTTCGGCACTTAAGGGATAAACAAACGTGAAAATCTAAAAATCCAAAATAACGCAAGGATAACATGAACTTAGCTCTTATCTGTGCCTCCATCCACTCTTTTCAGCCGTGGCCGCTTGCCGGGCTCGTAGGCTTCGGGAGAGATGGTGTCGCATGTGCCTTTATTTCCAGCCCCTGCAGGGGTCGGTCAAATCTATATATATCTCATAGGTGGTAGGATATGGTGTCGGGCACAACGAGTCTCTCTCCTCTTCCCTTCACATCTTTTTGAACAATACGAAGGCCATTGGCACAAAAGTCACACCAACGCGGACGGGCGTGCCGGAGCATAATTGTCGGGGTATCGATCAACGGATTCAAACCAGCGCTCTACTCAGGACTTCCCTACACAGGGTAAGTGCTGAACCGAGTGTCATGCGTGCTCATCAACGTTGATAAGTCTAGAACCCGGAGAAGCTCGATTGTCAAAATGCAAGAGTGGCACAGAGAGAGATCCTGTTCCTCGGTGCACCGCCCTCTTCCCTGAACTGGGTTCGCGGTGCACCCATGCTGCCTGATCCGCCCGTGGCGGCCTCGTCTCTTTATTTGTCGGCTTCCGCCGTTGTCGTGGCTGCGTCAGAAAGAGGCGATGGAGTTTGGATAGGACCGAAGGGGGAGCAATGTCGTCCTCCCACTCCGTCCCTGCCCTCCCCTGCCTTATCTCAGGCGCCATTCAACAATGACGTTGTTGATGAAGCAAGTGATGAAGATGACGCGCTGCTCACGCTCTCGGGTTCGCGCAAGTGACCCCCCTACCTGGCGCGCCAAAGATGTCGTGGGAAACCATGGCCACCTATGGGGCCAAAGAGCCCCTTCTGGTTCGGCGAGGGGATGGGCACATTGCACAAAGAGCGGAGAAGCGTAACATAGCACGGCAGAGATCACGCGGGCAGCTTTACCCAGGTTCAGGCCCCCGCGAGGCGTAAAACCCTACTCCTACTTTGGTGGATTGATGGTGGAAAACCGCAGCGCTCTTGCCCAACAAGGTTGCCTCAAGGCGAGAGTGGCTACGCGCATATGAGTATGAGGGGGTCTGAATCCTTTCTAAGGTTGCCATGGGCCTCCTTTTATAGATCAAGGGGTCACCATAATGGCAAATCAGTCTTTACATACTGATTAGATAGCAAACAGTGCTACCATACCTAACTCTGCAGGCTGATAGGGTGCATTAAATGTGCCGCTCAGTGTCACATCACAGCTTGCCCGGTAGGCCCTGCCAGGCTATTTTGCCAGCCTCGCCCCAGCTTGCTTGACACGTCACAGGACGGGTGTCGCTTGGAGATATTTTCTATAGGAAGTGGTTGCCATGTGGTAGAGAGCAGTCACTTAGGAGCTTGACACCCCACTGATTGATGACGTGCGCTGCTGCAGGGTGGTGTGGTGGAGTAGTTCCCTCCGTGAGCCTCGGCAGGCCTACCGGGGCGATCTTTGAAGGCTTGCTTCCGGGGCAACCCCAACCTCGCCACGCTCGCCTGCCTGACAAGGGAGGTCCTTCTCATAGTGGAATCATGTCTCTCTAACTAGTCTTAGTCTCCTTGATCTGCATGTTGGTCCTTCAGAGAACTGATCCTTTTGTGCCTTGATCTGACCTTGGTGTTGTAATCTTGCTCTTCGGCCTATTGGCTTACCGTCCGTGCACGAGTTAGGGGAAAACATACACCCCTGTTTGTGTTCCCTGACACAATGTTTCTTAGAGTCTGTGATGTAGCCAGCTGTAGATTACCTTTTCTATCTTCTTCTCTCTCATCCATCTCAACACAATCATTATAACCTCGTGACTTTAAATTATTATACTTGCTCTTCGGGTACGTGCAAAGGAAGATTTTTGTTTCGGGAGATGTCTCTCTTTTTCAGTCAATATATTTCTGAATAAAATGATGGGGGAGCTCAATGAAGCCACATGGCACATGTGGAGGTGTTGTTTGCCAGCTTCTTGCGTGGATTGATCACACTGACGTGCTGATGCTTCCAGAAGAACATAGACACTGCTGGGTACAATGAGGTTACTGTAGATGCGATCCCAGCCATTCCGAGGCATTTAGACCGCTGGATCAACATCAGTAAATGGCTAATATCACGTCACACATGAAATTGAGAATTTCTAAACTAATTATAGAAATAGCCTGCAGCGGGCTACTCATTTTTTGCTCTGAGAGGTTGCGGGCGTCTGGATCCGCCACGATGGCCACTGAGAACGTGGGCCCACGTATGCATCCGAGAAACGTATGTAAGGAGGCAAAGCAAGTGTTACCCTTTAAAAAATAACTTAGGCAGTAAACTTACAACCCGTCACGCTAGCTTCGCCCCAACAAGCGGTCGGTGCGGCTCGCTGCTCACCGAAGGGACGCGCATCGGCTTGGTGCATCATCGACACGTGCGACCGCATGTAAGCAGCAACACCAACACACGGTCGGTCCGCCGCTTAGCATGAACAAACGGTATGTCCAGTCCGCCGCTCACCGAAGTGACGCGCATCAGCTTGGTACATCACTTATGTTCGGCCGCATGTGAGCAGTAGCAAACCGACAGACCAAGCTCCCTTGCCTACCGCGTGCCAAAAGTTGGCCTTCTATTGTAGATCCCTTTAAAAAATGAAGATCGCACATAGGAGCAGACCATGGAAGTTGTGAACGCTCGAGTGGCGGCTTCATGGGTAGGGGAGGGGCGTGGTGTGGCAGTTTTTTAATATGCCACGGCACTTCTTTTCCTACTATTGTGTACGTGCAATAACTGGCACTGTCTGATACATATATTACGGCTATTGGGGCGTTCGCCAGGAATAGCCTCATGGCGAGCTATTGACTAGTCTCTTTTTCACACGCATTACATCGACACATATCATCTCTGTCCCTCTTTCCCATGCACACACCTAGTCTCTTAGGACTTCTCGCACACACCATCTCTAGCTATCTAGGTCGATGCCACCCACATACACTGTGTTTAGTATGTTGTACATGAAGAGAAGAGGTGCACGCACAGACTCGTCTCTCTCACCCACGCATCTGTAGCTACGAGTCGTAGTGTTCTCAACCATCCGATTGGCTCTATCATAGGATCACATTGCTCCTTGGCCTTGAGATTCAGAAGTTTAAAACGCGGAGCCTCAACTAGAGGCGCGATGTTTTGGTTAATGTGTGGGACACACACAACACCAACTCGACACGAGCTTGGTCTGCCTGGTGCGTAGTCGGGTGAGTACTAATAGTACTAGTACTTATTTGATGTGTTGCGTCAACTTACAGAAGTATGCAACACTTCCTCAACAAACAAGCATATAAGCAGCTTATACTCTTTACCCAAAGGATCTTTATATCCAACAGACATAAAATATCCCTTTGACTTTTGGAAATTACTTTAATTGTTGATCTGATATCAAAGTAATTGCTCCATTGCCACCAAAACCCACCATCTCTTAAGCTAAAGTAGACCGAGCTAACCCCCATATTAGTGTATTACTAAGATAAATAGAAGGCATTGTAGAATCATTTAGGAGGTGAGCTTGTCAACCTGCATGTGGAGGGACACCGTCCTCGACAACCCAGCCCCGGCCAGCAACTTGGGCGGCACTGTGAAGAAGGTCAGCTCCTGCACCACAACGGCATCGAGCTCCGTGCTTCTTGTCACCTTGATTTCCACCTTGACAGCGTCGGCCTTGCCTTTGGGCTCGCCCGGCGGTTCGTTCGCCCATACCTTGGCCGTGTAGTGCGGTGGTGGGGACGCCCCCGCTTTGATGAAGACGACCGACACGGTGATAGGCACGCCGATGTCAGGCACGCCTCCGACCATGAAAAACGTGCGGCCGTCCTCCTCCGCGAACAGCAAGCGCCGCAGCTCCGACACCAACACTTGTAGCTGGAGCACCTTGCTGTACAAGATCCTGTGCACGGGCATGGAATGCACGGTGCTGATGTGGTGGGGGAGCACCGACGGCGGGCCCTCGTACCCGCAGACGGGCACGGGGCATTTGCAGGGCGCGAGCGGACACACGCTCTGGTGATCGGCGAGCTTGTGATAAGTGACATAGAGCCCACAACCTTCGTGCGAGCACTCCACCCTCACCAAGGATAGGACGGCATCCATCGCCGTATTGCGCACGTCGAAGCCGTCGGCGTACTCGCACTTCTGGCACTGTCGCTGATTCCCGGGGCGCTCGCCGCGGCAGTCCGTATAGGCCATGTGCCCTCGCTTGCACTTCACAAATCAATCGAACAACACATCAATCAAGAAGCCTGCACCTTGCTCGATCAGCCGAACGACGATGTGTATTCGAACCTCCTACACTGGAGGCTTCAGGGGGTGGAGGCACAAGGGGCAGTGGAGCAAGGTAAGGTCCATATGGACCTCCATCGTCAGGTCCTATTCCGTTGGCATGATCTCGCCCTCCTCGTGCACCACCATCTCTCGTTTTAGGGCCGGGTGTAATGCCCCGAGACCGATGCTCCAGATGCCTTCCTTTTCTTTTCGTTGTTATAGTGTGTTTATTTTGTTTGTTGCATTATCATAATTATTTTGCATATTTTATTCCTCTATGTTGATGCCATGATCATGTTGAGTGCCTTGTCATATCTTTGCTTCTTGCACCATGCTCATCTCATTCGGTTATATTGCATTATCATGCCCATCATTGTCCATATTGCATTGCCTCTTGTCATTTTGCATGCTAATCATATACCTTGTGGTAACCATCATGTTGTTGCCATGTGCATTTCATTCATCCTTATGTGGTGTGTTGTTGTTATGATGTGTGTGAACATCATTCCTTGTCATCTCTCTCTCAAACCATGCCCATGCATCATCACCTCTCCCTTCCTTCTCCTTTCTTTTATTTTGCAAGTGCCATTTCTCCCTTCTCCTTTAATGTTCATTCTTTCCCTATAAATCTTGCCTCTTTCCTACACCCTCTCTGTCAGATTTCATCCCATTTGAAGTTGTTTTGGTCAGGTTCAAAAATGATTGAAGTTTGAGAATAATTCAAACTCTAATTATTTTTCTGCCTTCTAAAAATGCCAGAGAAGTTTATTCAAATCCTACATAAATCCAGGGTTCCAAATTAATTATTACTTATTCTTAATTCATCACCTAAACCCCTGGCCTTTTCCTTTTATGAACCTGGGAATTCAAATTTTAACAAAAGAAAGAAAAGGGAAGGGGCCTCCCAGCAGCGTACTTGGGCCTCCTCCTCCTGTTCAAGCCCAACCGTTGGACTCTTTCCCTCTCCTCTGGTAATTCTCCACCATGGTACCCTTCGACCCCACCTGCCAGCCTCTCCCTTTGATCCTTTTTCTTCCTCCTCAGGCCACCTCCGCCTCACAGTAAAAGCAGAGGAGGAGCACACATGGCCACCGAAGCAGCCAGCCGAGCCGCGTCGCCTCCTATAAATCCCGCAACCTCCTTCCTCCTCCTCCCTCCTTTCCCCTCCGCGTCGCCGCCACATGTAAGGGGGCACCCACGCACCTGCTTCCGTGCCTCCAGGAGTCATGGCAGCTGTGGGCACGAGCTCGTCACTGGCCTAGTCCTTCACCGGCCTCCCTTCTGCGTCCCCGAACACCTCCACGCTACCCCGGATCCATTCTGACGTCAAGCCACGCCCAAGGATCGCCAAGTCCGACTACCTCCCCGTCGTTCCCTTCCTCCCCTGCTTCCTACTACTCAGGGATAGCGCTGGTCAGTGCATCCTCCCTCCGTCTCCGATCTCCGTCGACCTCGTACAACTTCAGCAGCACCCCCTCGGTGAGCAGCCGCTCCTCCCATCCCCTCTCTGATTCATTTCATCGTCGTAGTCCTCTTCCCGAGCAAGCTGACGCCATGTCCGCCATGGACGAGTTCCTGGAGCTCGCCCCGCTTGTGTACACGTGTGCTCACACACAGGCATCATGAACCATCGCCCTTATGCTCCATCCAGGGAGCAGCAGCTCCGTGCCGCTCATTGACATGGCCGGCCCTTGCTTCCCGAGCACGTCGGAAGGCAAGTCCGATGAGGTGGCTCTGCCTCCTCGGTTTCTTTGCGTGCACGTGCACGCACACGTAACCGCAGCTCCACGTGCTCATGCCCTTCCTGCATATCACACACATCCCACCACGGCCACCGCAAGCCTATTCTGCACCCCTGCTGCATCTCTGCATCCACCAAGGTCGTTGCCTTGCTCGTCACCATCGACACTGGCAAGCAGCAGCCGGTCGTCCCCGCCTTGCACATCTGATGTAGGGCGGAACCCTAATCGGAGATCTTTCACGTTTGGAGGGGATCCTACAGGGAGAACACGACGAACAAGCGGAAGAACACAAGGAAAAACACACAAGAGGAACACTAAACTGGCAAGTTTCGATTACACAAGGGCTAGATCACCGAACACATAAGGTAGCACAGGATTCAAAATCAACAAAGGAAAGATACACGAGTAGTCGTTCTTCTCCGTGAGGAGGCCTTGATGGGGTCCACCCTAAAGGGGGTCTTGAATCCCTTGGAAGGATCTTCTCAGGAGGCGCGATCTCCAGGAGAAGGTAACAAGTGGATGAGCAAAGCTCTCACACAAATATGAGCTAATCCTTTGCTAACCCTAACTAGGAGGAGGAGGAGGTCTATTTATAGTCTTAGTGCAAATGGAGGCGAAGTGAGCGGGTACAAGGGCTCCAGCCAGTCATGATCACACAGTGTTGGACGTCCCGAAGGCGTCGGACGTCCGGCAGGAGACGGTCCGGACGTCCGGAGGCTGTCGGGCGTCCGTAAATCTGGCTCGGGTGCTGGTCGGTCGGTCGTCCGGAAACTTCGGTCTTCCGTAGATTTGGCTCTGATCGGTGTGCGTCGGTCGTCCGGAGATGGCCGGTCATCCGGGGCTTCGGGAAGGCCCGGACGTCCGTAGATTCGGTTCGGGCATGCATCGGTCGGACGTCCGGTGGCTTCGGTCGTCCGTGAGTTTCCATTCGGGTGCCCAGCTGCCGGACGTCCGGAGGGCGTCGGTCGTCCGTGGACTGGGAGTCGTCGGACGTCCGGACTTGGTCGGACGTCCGATGCCTGTAGCTTCAGCAGCTTTTCTTCTTCTTCTTCAACATGCTTGGGGTCCTCGTCGTCTTGGCTCTTGCAAGTAGTTGTTCCTTGGCTCATCTCCATGTACTGATTACACATAGAGTTTCGAATGAGGTAGTAGCCATGTCTCGTGAGTAGGAAGAGGGAGTTCGGAGAGGCGAGTTCACCTTATCTTCTATAGCCTTAGCTCGGGCTCGAGTCATGGGTCCACGTGGTGTTGAGGAAGATGTAGGTGCGTCCATGGGGATGAGTGAGGGATGCTCCGCATCATCTCCCCCCTTGAGAGATATCCGACCTCGGATCAAAAGCTTCATCTCCATGGTATGGTGCGAGGTCCTTGACGTTGAAGATGTCGCTCACATTGTACTTGTCTCGAGGTAGGTCGATCTTGTAGGCGTTGTCGTTGTAGCGTGCTAGCACCTTGAAAGGTCCATCAGCTCTAGGAAGAAGCCTGGACTTGCGTTCTTTGGGGAAGCGGTCCTTGCGAAGGTGTAGCCACACTAGATCACCAATGTTGAAGACCATGGGTTGCTTGTTGAATTTGAGCTTGGTCGCTAGTCGTTGTACTTGGCGCTCGATGGTTTGTCTTGTATCCTCATGCATCTTCTTGATGTAGCTTGCCCGAGCACTCGCATCCATGTTGGTGCGCTCTTGTAGAGGAAGAGGTAAAATGTCCAATGGGGACAACGGGTTGAAGCCGTGAAGCGACCTCGAAGGGGACTTGCCGATGGTCGAATGTCTTGCCACGGTTGTAGGCGTACTCGGCGATGGGTAGACATGCTTCCCCTCCTTGATGTTCTTCTTGATCAAGACACGAAGTAGAGTGGATAGTGTGTAGTTCGTCACCTCCGTTTGGCCGTCGGTTTGAGGATGGTATGCAGATGAGAACAAGATCTTGATTCGAGCTTGGTGCATAGGGTCTTCCAAAAGTAACTCAAGAACTTGGCGTCACGATCGGAGCGATTGTCTTTGGTACTCCATGGAGTCATAAGATTTCCCTATAAAGAGATTTGCAACATGTGAAGCATCGTCTATCTTGTTGCAAGGAATGAAATGTGCCATCTTAGAAAATCTATCCACAACAACAAACACGGAATCCTTTCCATTTTGAGTTCTAGGCAAACCAAGTACAAAATCCATGTTAATGTCTTCCCAAGGTTGATAAGGAATAGGAAGAGGCATGTAAAGACCATGAGATTGAGCTTTAGACTTAGCTTTGCGACATGTAGAGCATCGGTTGGTGAAGCGTGAGACGTCGCGAAACATCTTGGGCCAAAAGTAGTTCATGGAGAGCATGGCGAATGTCTTGTCGCGTCCAAAGTGTCCCATGAGTCCGCCTCCATGAGCCTCTTGCAAAAGGAGCAAACGAAGAGAAGACTCGGGAATGCATAGTTTGTTAGCTCTCATAAGATAACCATCCTTGATGTAATATTGTTCCCAAGAAGTATGCGTCAAACACTTAGCATAAGGAATAGCAAAAGATGGGTCGTTAGCATACAAGTATTTTATGTGCTCAAAGCCAACAACATTCAACTCAAGTTTAGTGACAAGCGTGCATATGCGTGAAAGAGCATCGGCAACTACATTTTCTTTACCCTTAATGTACTTGATCACATAGGAAAAGATTCAATAAATTCACTCCATTTGGCATGGCGCTTGTTCAACTTAGTTTGACCTTTTAAGTACTTAAGCGTTTCATGATCGGTATGGATGACAAACTCATGCGGTCTAAGGTAATGTTCCCAAACATGTAGCACACGCACTAAAGCATACAATTCTTTGTCATAGATGGGATAGTTAAGTTGAGCACGGATATTTTTTCACTAAAATATGCAATGGCTCGTTTTCTTGCATCAAAACTCCGCCAATTCGGTACCACTTGCATCACAATGGACCTCAAAAGTTTTGTCAAAATTAGGCAAAGCAAGAATCGGAGCATGAGTAAGCAAAGACTTGAGCTCATCAAAAGCGGTGGATTGCAAAGTTCCCCAAACAAAAGGAGTATTCTTCTTACTCAAAGCATGCAAAGGAGCAGCAATTCTGCTAAAATCTTTCACAAGACGATAAAAACCCGCAAGACCAAGAAAGCTACGCACTTGTTGCAAATTGGTGGGTTGGGGCCAAGTTTTAATTGCTTCAATTTTAGATTCATCAACATGGACACCCTTTGAGGATACTACAAAACCCAAGAAAACCACTTTGTCAACACCAAATGTGCATTTTTTTCATGTTTGCATAAAGGCTTTCCTTGCGAAGGGTTTGCAAAACAGCCCTAACATGATCAAGATGTTCTTTCATGGTTTTGCTAAACACAAGAATATCGTCGAAGTAAACCACAACAAAGACTCCAATGTAAGGGCGAAGCACATGATGCATAAGACGCACGAAAGTACCGGGAGCCTCCGATAGACCCATAGGCATCACTAACCACTCATATAAACCAAATTTGATTTTGAAAGCAGTTTCCCATTCATCACCCTCTTGTATGCGGATTTGATAATAGCCACTTTTAAGATCAATTTTTGAGAAAAAGTTGGCTCCACTAAGTTCATCAAGCATATCATCTAAGCGAGGAATGGGATGCCTATAGCGAACGGTAATAGCATTTATAGGTCTACAATCGGAACACAAGCGGAAACTTCCATCGGGTTTAGGCACAAGTATAACGGGAACGGCACACGGGCTTAGGCTTTCATGTACATGACCGTTGTCGATGAGTTGTTGTACTTGCCGTTGAATCTCCTTGGTTTCTTTGGGATTGACTCGGTATGGAGCTTTGTTTGGTAGAGGCGCTCCGGGGATGAGGTCGATTCGATGCTCAATGCCTCAAAGAGGAGGTAGACCCGGAGGTAGCTCATCGGGGAAAACATCTTGGAATTCCTGCAAAAGAGATTTAAACACTAAAGGTAGCTCATGAGAGGTGTTAGTTGTTGGCTCTCCATCCTTGCACACAAGGACAAAGTGCATCACACTAGATGGGTTCTCACACACTTCTCTCATCTCACTTTTGGTGGCAAATAGGATGAGTTTTTCTCTCTAGGCGAAGAGGCGCTCAGGTTTGGCTTGTGGCTCTCACTCACTTTTGGTGGATCACTTTCTCCTCTTGTCTCTATGATGGGTGGCTTGCTTGTCGGCTATCACTTGACTAGGAGACATAGGTCGTAGCACATATTCCTCCCTTTCATTTTGAAGCTATAGTGATTGGTGCGCCGTTGTGGAATACACCGCAATGAATTGCCATGGTCGACCAAGAAGGAGGTGGCAAACCGTCATTGGGACCACATCACATTCCAAAGTGTCCTCATATGCACCAATGTTGAAGGAGACTTGGACCGTATGCTCAACTCAGTATAGTGCCTTGGAGTCACTTAGCCATTGAACCTTGTAGGATTGGTGCTTCCTCTTGACCAATTGAAGCTTGGAGCATAGTTCTTCACTTGCCAAGTTGTGACAACTTCCTCCATCGATGATGACCTTGACGGACCTTCTGTTGATGCCGGCCTTTGTGTGGAAGATGTGGCATCTTTGGTCGTTTTCTTGTTGATGTTGAAGAGTCAAGACCTTGGAGACAACAAGAGCGGGACTTGAATCTTCATCACAAAAGACTTGGTCATCTTCGTCTTCGTTGGTCACTTGTCGGTGCATGGCCACTTGCTCAAGGGCTTCCATTTCGCCTTCACTCATGGAGCCGAAGGTGCCGTCGTCGTTGAAGATCATGGTGCGCTTGTTTGTGCACTCAAAGGACTTGTGGCCTCGGCCGCCGCAAGTGAAACACTTGAAGGAGCTTGTCTTGGCGGTCTCATTGTGTAACGCCCCAGATTCGATGCGCCAGGTGTTTGCTAGTTATTCGTCGTCTTTGCCATGTCATTTGCTTGCGTGTTGCACTTTGCCATGTCATCATATGCATTTCATATCATGTCATCATGTGCATTTCTTTTTGCATACGTGTTCGTCTCATGCATCCGAGCATTTTCCCCATTGTCCGTTTTGCAATCCGGCACTCCTATGTCTCCCGGCGCCCCCTTTTACCTCTTTTCGTGTGCGGGTGTTAAACGGTCTCGGAATGGACCGAGGTTTGTCAAGCGGCCTTGGTATAGCACCGGTGAACCGCTGTCAAGTTTCGTGCCATTTGGAGGTCGTTTGGTACTCAACGGTTAGCAGGGTAACCAAAAGGCCTCTTTGTGTGCAGCCCAACACCCCTTCAAAGTGGTCAAAACCCAGCAAACTCCCTCCATGCTCTCGGTCGTTCGATCACGATCGGCGTGGCGAAAACCGCACCTCATTTGGAGTCTCCTAGCTCCCTCTACCTATAAATATGTGCACCCCCGGATTTTTCGCGCAGTCCAAACCCTAGCCTAGCCTCTCCCCGCGCCGCCGGACGCGTCCGCCGACGGCCGGACATGTCCGCCGCCACGCAGCCACGTCGCCTGACCAATGGGGGCGTGCCACGTCACCCCGCCGCCCCTCTCCTCCAATCGCACCGCGCCACCTCACCCTCTCTCTCTCCACCGCCCAGCCCATGAGGCCAGGTCGAACCCGCCAGGCCAGCGCCTCCGCCCGAGCCCGCCGCCCCGCCCGGCGTACCTCGGCCGCCGCCGCCTCGACCTCCTCCGCCGCCCATTGAGTCCGGCGCCGCCGCCGCCTCCGGCCTGCGGCCGCTGCCGCCTCTCGCCGTCCGTCGGCGCGCGCGCGCCGCCGCGGCCGCGGCCTCCTCCTCCCGAGCTAAAGCTTCGCCCGGCACCGCGCCGCCGCGCCCGGCGACCCGCGCCCCTCCGTCTCGGCGCCGCCGACCTCGCCCGCCAAGCGTCCGGCGTCGCCCGACCCAGCGCCGCCGTCCCGGCCTCCGCCGCCCGGGACTGGCGGACCCGACCTCTCCGGCGTCTCCCTCTTCTCCGGCCACGGCGCCCGATCCGGCGAGATCCCGGCGATCCTCGAATTCCGCGCCATGGTTGACTTCTTTCCCCTCCCCAAAATTCCACTAAGTCCCCGAAATTGTTGCATTTTTGTTGCATTTTCATCATGCCATAACTCTGTCATCGCTGCTCCGTTTCGTGCGTGTAATATGTCAAAATGTTCGCCTCAAAGAGTAGATCATTTCATCTCAATGCATCATTTTCATTTGAGCTCATGTTGATGCCCGAAATGTTGTTAGAAGAGTGCTATGTGATGTCAGTTTCTATTTCTTAACAGAATATGCACTTTTGTCATTTTTGTCATGATTGATGTGTGCACCCTATGAACTTGAGTCCTACATGTGTTTCGTAATATGCCATGCCATCTTTCCAGGGGTGTATGCCATGTATTTTTGTGATCTCTGTGGTGACTAGCACAAGCATGCAAACTAGGCTTCCTGATGTTGCTGATTTCAGCCCTGTTTTGCTGATATTTTTATGCCATGTTGACTTGATGCTACAGAGAGATCCATGCATATTTTGAGATACTTCAGTAAGGATGTTTTGTTATACATGTCTTGCTCTATCCATCCATGCCCTTGTTTGCAATTATGGAGTGTCATAGCTTGAGTCAATCGAGCTCTACTTTTGCTATAAAATGTTTCCTGGCAGATTGTTTACATGTTATTCAATTTTGCCAAGGTTGTTGTAGTTGATCCTTGCATGCTATGATGTTTTTCTTGCCATTTATAGCATCTATGCCATGTATTCTTACTGTGAGTTTCCTTGACATGCCATGTATTGCTCTGTGGTGAGTGGTTCAAGCTCACCAACATGCCTACTTATTGTTGTTCCTGCCATGTTTAAATCTGTAATATAACTTGCTATGTTTACGTGGGTGCCATCATATTTTCTCGATCCTTTTTGGCTCATGGTCAGTAAGGGACTTTTGTTATATGCTTTGAGTAGATTCATGCCATGCCGTTGTTTGTCATGTTAAGTTCCTGTAACATGTTGTTTGATAGCTCTAAACATTGCAACTTTGATGTTATTTACGCCAATGCACAAGCTGTTATTATTTGCAATCTTGCCATGTCATTTTGAGCATGTTCTAGTTGTTTCTGGAGATAGCTCAGTGTTCATGTTTTGTAATGCTTGACCTGTACATCATGCCCATGCCTTTTGTTATTGTGTTGAGGTGCTGTAGCATATTGTTTTGATGCTTGCAATATGCCTACTTGCTGTTATGGACAGATTGTGGTTATGACTTGTATAGGGTGTATGTGTTGAACCGTTGCTCCGTTTTGAGTATGCTCTATATGAAACTTGCTTGATTTTGCATGTAGTTTCATATTATCATGTTGCATCCATGTTTTGAGGTGTTTGCTTGATGTTTGTATGCATTTTGCATCAATGCCATGCTTATCTTGTTTTGCTCATATCTTCTAGGCCGTAGCTCCGAATCTAATGAACTTTATATGTAACTTGACTAGAATTTCGTGTAGATCATCATGGTGCATCTTAACCTGCTGTTTAACAACTTGAACATAAGGTTTATTCAGATCTGGACCAATTTCGAAATTTGCATATGAGGACTTACCGGAATTGCTATATGTTGTTTCCGGCCTCATTTAAACTTGCTTTGATGTGTTGCTCTTGTTTGCATCATCTCTTGCCATGAGTAGCTTCATGTAGTCTTGTCATGCATCATGTTTGTTGTGCATCATGCCTTGTTCATGTGTGGTGTGTTTACTATGTTGTGTGCTTCTTCTTGTTAGTTCCCGTTTCGTTGCCATCGTGAGGATTCGTTCTTCTACGCTTGGTTCGGCTTCATTCGTTCGTCTTCTTCATGGACTCGTTCTTCTTCCTTGCGGGATTTCAGGCAAGATGACCGCTACCCTGGATCTCACTACTATCATTGCTATGCTAGTTGCCTCGTTCTTTCGCTATGCTGCGCTACCTATCATTTGTTCCTCAAGCCTCCTAAATTGCCATGTCAGCCTCTAACCTTTTGTACCCTTCCTAGCAAACCATTGTTTGGCTATGTTAACGCTTTGCTCAGCCCCTCTTATAGCGTTGTTAGTTGCAGGTGAAGATGAAGTTTATTCCTTGTTGGAACATGGAGATGTTGTTCCTTGTTGGAACATGTTTACTTGTTGGGATATCACAATATTCTTATATTATTAATGCATCTATATACTTGGTAAAGGGTGGAAGGCTCAGCCTTATGCCTGGTATTTTGTTCCACTCTTGCCGCCCTAGTTTCCGTCATATCGGTATTATGTTCCCGGATTTTGCGTCCCTAACGTGGTCGGGTGATTTATGGGACCCCCTTGACAGTTCGCTTTGAATAAGACTCCTCCAGCAAGGCCCAACATTGGTTTTACCATTTGCCTCACCTATACCCTTTTTCCCTTGGGTTTCCGGAGCCCAAGGGTCATCTTTATTTTAGCCCCGGGCGGTGCTCCTTCAGTGTTGGTCGAACCAAAGCAGACTGCGGGGCCACCAGGGCAACTCGAGGGCTGGTTTTACTCGTGGCTGACTTATCCGGTGTGCCACGAGAACGAGAGTGCGTCGACTCCTATCGGGATTTGTCGGCACATCCGGCGGCTCTGCTGGTCTTGTTTTATTGCTGTCGAAATGTCTTGTAGCCGGATTCGAGACTGATCGGGTCTTCCGGGAGAAGGAATATCCTTCGTTGATCGCGAGAGCTTATCATGGGCTAAGTTGGGACACCTGCGGTATAAACTTTTGAGAGCCGTGCCAGCGGTTATGTGGCAGATGGGAATTTGTTAATATCCGGTTGTAGTAAACTTGAAGCAAGACTCTTCTAAAATACACCAACCGTGTGCGTAACCGTGAGTGTCTCTTTTCGGGGTTGATCGAGAGGAGAACACGGTTTCGGGTTATGTCGGCGTAAGTAGGAGTTCAGGATCACTTCTTGATCATTACTAGTTGACGACCGTTCCTTTGTTTCTCTTCTCACTCTCATTTGCGTATGTTAGCCACCATATATGCTTAGTCGCTGCTGCAACCTCACCACTTTATCCCTTCCTTTCCTACTTAAGCGTTGCTAGTCTCGATACCCATGGTAATGGGATTGCTGAGTCCTCGTGGCTCACAGATTACTACAACACCAGTTGCGGGTATAGGTTGTGCGATGATCATGACGCGAGAGCGATGCTTGTTTGTCTTGAGTTCTTCTTCTGCTTCTTCGATCAGGGGTTAGGTTCCAGGTCGGCAGCCTGGGCTAGCAGGGTGGATGTCGTTTGAGCTTCTGTTTATGTTTCATCCGTAGTCGGATGTTGTATATGATGTTGATGTATTCTTGTGGCATTTGTGCCTTATGTATGTATCCCTATGTATTATGTAATGTTGATGTAATGATATCCACCTTGCAAAAGCGTTTCAATATGCGGGTCTATCCTTGGTGGGACCGTCGAGTTCCTTTTGGATAGGGTCGCATATTGGGCGTGATACATTGTTTGGAGTAGATGATGAAGCACGCGGCTTGAATTTGCTTGTAGTAGGAGGAGGACGACTTGAACTTGTTGAATTTTTCTTGTAGCTCGACTTGTCGTCGTTGTTTGTAGAAGGTTTGGTTGATGTAGATGTTGGAGGAGGTGTTGAAGCTTGGTTGTTGGAGAAGCTGTAGGTCTTGGGCCAGTACTTGGCGTGCCTTGAAGTCATCTTGCACTTGACGTTCCGCCTTTGTAGCTTGATGCACGAGCTCAATGAGGGTGGAGTATGGTTGGAAGTCGGCGATCTTCTTGATGGGATGATTGAGTCCATTCAAGAAACGTGCCATAGTTTGCTCATCATCTTCCTTCACATTGGCTCGAATCATGGCTATCTCCATTTCCTTGTAGTATTCTTCAACACTCTTTGTTCCTTGCTTGAGGAGTTGGAGTTTCTTGAAGAGGTCGCGGTTGTAGTAGGTTGGCACAAAACGTGCTCGCATGACATCTTTCATTTGAGCCCAAGTGGTGATTGGAGGTTCACCTCTTGCTTGTCGTCGCTCAATGATTTGTTACCACCATATGAGCACATAGTTTTGGAACTCAAGTGATGCCATAGCGATTTTCTTCTCTTCCTCATAGTTGTGCAAACGAAAGATTTTGTCGACCTTCAATGCCCATGAAAGATATTCTTCGGGGTCATTGCTTCCATTGAATTTGGGCATGGTGAATTTGAGCTTTCCATATCGTTGCTCTTCATTTTGTTGTGGTCGAGGATGATGACGTCCATGTCATTGAGGATTAACAATCTCATGTTGCTCTTGGCGAGGAGGGTCGTTTTCCTCATGTTGCTCTTGTCTTGGTGGATTTCCATTATCTTCATGCGCTTGATGAACTTTAGGTTCTTGGTGAGCATGTGGTTGAGCTTGTCGAGCTTGTTGTGGGGCTTGTCGATGCACACGTGCTTGGTAGAGCCTTTCTTGGACTTCCTCGCGGAGCGCTTCTTGATATTCACGAGCTTGGTGTCCTCGATTGACAGCGGCTCTACTTGAGTCGCGAAGTGCACGTTGTGCCTCAAGTGCTTGAGCTTCCCGTAGTTGTTGTTCTCGATGTTGCGCCTCGGCGTCTTGTGCATCTTGATGTTGTCGTGCTCGCTCTTCTTGTTCTTGTTGTCGTTGGCGTTGTCGTGCTTGTGCTTGCGCAAATGCATCTTGGTTTTGACGATGTCGATGCTCTTGAGAGTCGGTGTCGTGTAGAGGATTGCGGTTTGCTTGACGGTCTTGACGTGCGGCACGACGAAGAGTGTTCGAAGTAGGTGTACTTGAGTCGTAGAAGGTGTCGTCGGAGTGTCGACTCGAGCGGCTCCGTCTTGAGGATGAAGAAGTGGAATGATGCCAGTCCCTCATCAAGGCGCGGATCTCGTCCATTCTTGCATCATTCTCTTGCTTGTGAGCGTCGAACTTGTTGTCGAAGTAGTCTCTTGTACGTTGCTCGGAGAGTCGCAAGTCGGTGGCGAGGTTGTCGATGCGGTCGCTCATTGCTTGTTGCTCTTGGTGCAACGCTTGTTGTGCACCAAAGAGGTGGCTCTTGGTGACGTATGATGACATGTAAATCGTCTTGCTCGAGGAAGAGTGGGTTGGTAGAAGTACTTGGCCTATCCATCATTCCAAGCAAAAATGTGAGTGGTAGAAGGAGAAGAACTTATACCAATGTACCTTTGACCAAAGTTGATGATGAATCAAGTTCACTCAAATGCGGACAATGAAATAGCACTATTGGTACCAATCCTTGTCGGTTCTCTGTAACACCCGGATGATTAATGAACAGTAATCACCCCGGTTTGTGTGCCAAACCTCACGTTGATTCGAACCCGGCCTAAAACAATTTCAAAACAAGAGCAAACGATAAAAAGTTTCAAAACCAAAACTAAAAATGTTCGGGGGTTGTCTAAAATAGCAAACCTAATTATGGTGGGGTGCACAAAATTTTGTAAAATGTTTTGGCATTTTAATTAAACTAAAACAGAAAGCAGAAAAAAGAAAAATAATAAAAGAAAAGAAAAAGAAGAAGAAAAAAGGAGGAACCCCCCTGGCCCATCTGGGCCAGCCCTTCCCCCCTAGCCTAGCAAGCCCCCTCCCACCGGCCCTCCCCCCCACCCTCAGGCCGGCCCAGCCATACAGCCACTTAACCCCCACCCCCCGCGGCCGAAACCCTAGCCGCCCCCACTCACTCGCCCCACGCCCCACCCCGATCCCTTCTCCTTGCCCCGCCCGATCCAGATCGGGGGCGAGAACCCCCGCCCGCCCCATCGCTGGCGGCCCCCCGCCCCCAACCGCCGCTGGACCCCCTCCTCCTCCTCTACACATTGCTGTGACCCCTCCTCCCCTCCGTCGCCCCCTGCTGGTTCGCCCTTGTGAGGTCAGCCCTCCTCCTCTCCGCCTCACGGACGCCTCCCCGGCCTTGTGTTGCTTCCCGCCGCCTCCTCGCCGGGACTCCATCGCTTCACCACGCCCGCCGCCTAGACCCCACGCCGCTTGTTGTGAGCCGCCTCACTCCCCGTTCCCTCTCCTCTCCCTCTCCCGGCAGCGCCGTCGCTGGGCTCCGTCTCCGGCCCGACCGACTGACGCCGCCGCGCTTGGGACAGAGCCCCGCGACCGGACTCCATCGTCGCTGGCGCCCTCGCACCCGGCCACCGAACCCCCCCCCGGCCGTCAAGCCATCATCCCGATGGCCTTGCCTTGCAAGACGCCGGACCTTGCTGCCGTGTCCACTCCCTCTCGCGCCTTGCGCCACGCCAGCCGGCCTCGCTTGAGCCACGGCCTCGGCAGACCCGCTCCTCCTCGCCCGGCCCCTCGTCGCCCCTCCCACTTGCCGTGGCCGGGATCGAGGCGGGCGCCGACGCCATAACCCACAGGTCGGCCTTGAAACAGCACCGCCCCAGACGCCCGCATGCCCGTTTGGCCCCCTCGATCGATGACATGGGGCCCCACCCCACCGAATGATTTTGTAATTAAAAAGAAAATGAAAATGAAATAAAACTAATTAACTAATTAATTAGTTAATTAATTAATTAAGTAATTAATTAATCTAATTAACTCGATTAATTAACCTAATCACTAATTAACCTAATTAACTAATGTTAATTAACTTTGATTAGGTTAATTAGATATGAAGAATGACATGCGGGACCCACTGTCGAGGTTGACTCAGTCAACCCTGTTGATCTTGACGTCGGCATGACATCATGCCGAGCGTCATAAATGCATTTTCGAATTAATTAAATAATTAATTAAATTCCAAAAATTATTAAATTCTTTTAAAAATCATATCTTTTAATCCGTAACTCGGATTAAAATAATTTCCACATGAAAGTTGCTCGAGCGGCGAGGCGAATTCGGATATGCGATCCGTTAAATCACCACACACCCCTAACCTATCGAACCTGTAACTTTTCCCTCGGCTCCTCTGCTGAAAACCCTAAACAAGGATTACTTCTCGGATGTTTTCCCCTAACCATACCCCCCTCTTACCACGTTAGGGCACGCCTAGCATCGCTTCTTGGCATGTCATGCATCGATATGCATCTGTTTACTTTGTATTCATTGTTTCTTCCCCTCTTCTCTCCGGTAGACTACTGAGACCGGCTGCTGCTGTGCCGATTCGACTACGGTGTTGACGACCCTCTCTCTTGCCAGAGCAACCAGGCAAGCCCCCCCTTGATCACAGATATCGCCTACTCTTATCTACACTGCTTGCATTAGAGTAGCATAGCATATTCTTGTTTTCAGATACTCCTATCTTCTTTGCATAGCCTTTGTCCTTGTAACCATTGTTACTTTACGCAATCCTATATGCTTAGTATAGGATGCTAGTACTTTCATCGTGGCCCTACATTCTTGTCCGTCTGCGCGTGCTATACTATCGGGCCGTGATCACTCGGGAGTTGATCACGGGTATATACTATATACTTATACATGATACATGTGAGACTAAAGTCGGTTGGTGATGGAGCACCATGAGTGGATCTTTGAGGCGGAGCGGCAGGCAGGTTGAGACCGCCTAGGAGAGAGGTGGGCTGGCCTGCTCGGCGTTCGCGGATACTTAACACGCTTAACGAGGTCTTGGTATTTGATCGGGTTGGCTACTGAGCTTATCGCACTAACCATCTACGCGGGAGTAGTTATGGGTATCCCGGCGTCGTGGTATCACCGGCACTTGCCGGACGTCGACGAGCGGCGCGGCCGGATTGGACTGGAGCGCTGATGGGCTAGGTCGCTTCGGCCAGCAGACATAGCGTCTTGTGTGTGCTCGAGGCGATGGGCCCGGACCCTGGCGCTTAGGTTTAGACGGCGTGTTGGCCTCTCTGTTGTGCCTAGGTGGGGCTGCGGCGTGTTGATCTTCCACGGCGGGCATGACCCGAGAAAGTGTGTCCGGCCAAATGGGATCAAGCGTCTTTGGGTAAGATGGTGCACCCTGCAGGAAGTTAATCTATTCGGATAGCCGTGATCTTGATAACAGGGCGACTTGGAGTTGTACCTTGAGCTTATGACAACTAGAACCGGATACTTGATAAAACACACCCTTCCAAGTGCGGATACAACGGTGGTCGCTCTCGCTCGGGGTTATGAGCAGGGATTGCGGGTAGGATTATTGCTATATGATGTTACTTGGAGGACTTCCGTTGTCCTCTTACATCCGTTGCAAGACAGGTGTCGAGCGTAGTCTTCGTTAAGACTAGCTATCCCCTCTTATTACGGCTTTCTAGCGATTCGGTCCTTGATATGGCCTTTACATATATCCATGCATATGTAGTGTAGCTCCTTGCTGTAGTACTTTGGATGAGTACTCACGGTTGCATTGTTCCCCTTTCCCCTACCTATACTCGATTGCTGCAATCGACGATGGAGCCCAGGGCGAGCGACGCCGCCTATGGCGACTACTACTGCGAGGCGCCTACTACTACGCAGCAGCCCGGCGGCGACCGGGAGTGACCTAGGAGGATCCCGAGCGGAGGCCTGCTCCTCTTCGATCTGTATCCCGGTTTGTGCTAGCCTTCTTAAGGCAAACTTGTTTAACTTATGTGCGTACTCAGATATTGTTGCTTCCGCTGACTCGTCTATGATCGAGCACTTGTATTCGAGCCCTCGAGGCCCCCTGGCTTGTATTATGATGCTTGTATGACTTATTTTCTTTGTAGAGTTGTGTTGTGATATCTTCCGTGAGTCCTTGATCTTGATCGTACACATTTGCGTGCATGATTAGTGTACGATTGAATCGGCGTGCACAAGTTAATATCGAGCCATTGCTGTAGGAATCCCCTTCCACACTCCTTGGCGAAGTCGAGTCTAGACATTGCAAAAACTTTTACTAACTTGGCTGTGTGCCTTACGGGCCCACGCCGCCATCGGGTGGTACTAGGATCTTTTACTCCTCGACCTTTACTCGGGACTCTGAACTCTCTTCTACTCGGGTTAAACGATTTTACTAACTAACACTAGGATCCCGAGACCACATTCACCCCAAAGTTGGATAAAGCCCTAGTTGTTCTTGGAATTGTATTTGAGCAATTTCCACACTGTCATTTGACTCATTTGAAACGTCTTTGTTTTCAGATGGAACCCACGAGGCAGGTCGTGCGCCACACGACGGCCATTGGTGCCTCGGGATCACTGCGGTGCTAGCGAGATGATGACCTATCCGGGTTATCGGCTGGCACCCGAGTACACCATCTATGAGGAGTACGGGACTATAACCAGGAGCGATGCAGCGCCATCATCCACCTCTACTCTCGGGAGTGCGAGTCCACTCTTGTCTTTGCACACCGCACATGGTGTTGGAGTGACTATCGATATGGCAGTCCACGATGCTGCTTATGCTGCTCGACCGTCTTCGTGCGAGTATCGAGAGTTGGACACCTCCCCTTCGTGCACATTGCTATCGCGTCGATGTTGGTGAGGAGGTTACTACTGCTGCCTACACCATCGTCACCAGAGAGCCCTTCCACCATCGAACTTTGTTACGCATGCGATGGGCTGGATCGAGCTAACCGAGCTCTTCGCCACGAGTTGTACATCACCCGTCGGCACCTCTACCGTGCTCGACGCTGATACACCCTTTGTCCGATCCGGAGAGCTGCGGCGTTCTGCGATCTACCCAGCCAGACCGTGATGCCCCGTGGTGTCGGTTGGCGGGCGTGGGAGGCTACTCTCCGCACTTGGCCCTTTTCGCCACCGGGCGTCGGATTCAGCACTAGAGTATCCGCGGCCCCAGTCAGCGGCGTGGAGGACTATCCGCTGCCGCACTATCAGCTTTAGAGCTCTGACTACCTCCGCAGCACTGCGTGGGACTGATGTGAACTTGCTTGTTAGTGTTTGATGTGTTCGCCCTTGAGCTGCGTGCCGCCTATGATGTAGTAGTCTATGTCTTTGGACTCTATGTATCGAACTCTATGCATGATTCCTTTTGTAAGATATGCCAACTACTATGTAGTTCCCATCGTCTTTGCTTTCATTATGCATGTTTCATCATGAATTATTCACATCTCTTGTTTAATTTCTCAAATGCTGAACTACCTGTTATATAATAGCAGGATGGTTAGGCCAGCAGGTCGTGGTCGTGGGGCCAACTTCCCACCACCGCTTTGAGTACATGGCTGGTATGATCCAACAGCTCGAGATGAATCGCCAGTTCATGGAAAACATGATGGCTCAGTTTCCTCGCCCCAATATGAACCAGCACCCAAGCGGAACAACTCGCAGGATTTCATACGCTCAACCCCGGCGTGTACCGCAGCTCAACCCAGCCATTGGATCTTGATGATCGGCTCCGTGACATCACCTATGAGATGGAGTCTGCTGATGTAGCCCCGCCAGCTATGTCACCTTTGCTTCCTTCTTCTGAAGGGACCCGCAGCTCAATGGTGGGACAGCCACGGCGTACTCGCCGATTGGAACACTCATCACTGGCGGACTTCGAGGCTGCCTTCGTGCCGCTTCATCCCTCAAGGGGTCATGGACCGGAAGAAGCGTGAGTTCCATAACCTCACCCAAGGCAACAAGACTGTTGAAGCCTATCGGCGAGAGTTCTTGGACTTGTCTCGCTATCTTGAAGAGGATATTGCAAGCGATGCCGCAGACAAGAGAAGTTCCGTGGCGGACTTCAAGTCGACATCAAGCTCGCACTCCTAGTGCACGACTTTGCTGATTTCACCACCTTGGTGAACAAAGCTATCAATGTCGAAACTGGTCCGCAGGAATACCGAGCTCTAACAGCGAACCGTGACACGGGCTCATCTTGGGCCCGTCCTCGCAGAAGCGCAAGATATGGATTCCCAACGGTATGTACCGGCCGAATGCACTGCTTCAAGGCAGAACTATGCTACACCTCGTCGCCTACAACTAAGCAGCCGAAGCTTCCAGCTCCACCACCCCAAGCTCTGTTCCCACTCCCAATAATGGCTTATGCTTGGTGCGGACAACGAGGCACCGTGCTAGAGAATGCAACCATAACGAGAATCAGTGGCCCTTCCAAAGGTGGCCGTGGAAACACCGAACCGCAACAACACCGGCAAGTCTTATGGGCAAGCTCGGGCCAACCACGTTGATCCGAGCGAAGCTCAAGACCAGCTGCTACTATGATGGGTACACTCCTCGTAAATTCAGTACACGCATCATTTTATTCGATTCAGAGCATCGCATTCATTCATGTCGAAGACTTTGCATACAAGCACGACATTAAGTGTGAGGAGATGAACTCTTGGTAGTGGTAAAACACCATTGGGACAATGTCAAACCTCCATGGTTGGCGTCGGCGTCCCGTGGAAATCGAAGGGCTGGAATTCTATGCCTCCCCATTATCCACGAAGGCGTCTAACATCGACCTCATTTTGGGGATGGATTGGTTGAAAGCGCATCTGGCGTCAATCGTTTGCGCCACTAAGACCGTCCATCTGCTACACCCTTCGATGAAATAATGGCTACAATGCTCGTGCGGTTCAAGATGCGAGGCAAGGCTCTATGCATTGAATGCATTGAGCGCCGCACCCTCGAGGGAATTGAAAACATTCACGTGTTTGCGATTTCCAAGGCGTCTTTCTGAAGAACTTCCAGGATTCCCTCGCTAGAGCTGTCGAATTCGTCATCGACTTGAAACCAGGCACCACTCCTATAGCCAAGCGTCCCTACAAGATGCCGCCGCATGAACTCCTTGAGCTAAAGGAGAAATCGGCAAATCTCTTCAAAGCGGTTTCATTCGCCCAAGTTGCTCTCCTTGGGGAGCACCTTCTCTCTTTGTCAAGAAGAAGGATGGGACAAACCGATTGGTCCAAGACTACCGTCCCATAAATCAAGCTACCATTCGAATAAGTATCCTCTTCCTCGGATCAATGATCTTTATGATCAATCTGGCTGGTTAAATCGGTGTTTTCCAAACTCGACTTGAGGTTGGGTTACCACCAGATCCGTGTTCGTGAGGAGGATATCCCCAAGACCGCATTCGTGACTCGTTATGGTTCATACGAGTACACCGTCATGTCTTCGGCAACCAATGCTCCAGCCACCTTCTCTGCTTTGATGAACTATATATTCATGGATTACCTCGACAAGTTCGTCGTGGTTTATCTAGATGATATCTGATCTTTTCTAAGAATGAAGAAGAACATCTTGAACATCTTCGTCTTGTCTTTGGAAAAGCTACGAGAGCATCAACTCTATGCCAAGTTCTCCAAGTGTGAATTCGGCTTCCGAAGTAACCTACCTTGGACATGTCATCTCTAAGGATGGTATTGCCGTCAACCACGAAAGAGTTCAGGCTATTCTCGATTGGACTCCTCCGAAGAGCGTTAAGCAAGTCGAAGTTTTCTCGGTCTCGCTTGACTATTGCCGTCGATTCGCCGAGAACTTCTCCAAGATTGCCGAGCCTCGACTAACTTTGTTGCATAAGGCGACAAATTCCAATGGGCGAGATAAATGTCGGGAAAGTTTCCAGCACTCAAAGACAAGTTGACGTCGCCCGATGCTAGCTCCTCCCGATACTAAGAAGGACTTCGTCATTTATCTGCGACGCTTCTCGTCAAGGTTTAGGCGGTGTCCTAATGCAAGAGCGCAAAGTGGTTGCTTATGCCTCTCGGCAGATTGCGCCCTCACGAGGAGAACTACCCAGTTCATGACCTCGAACTTCTGCCGTCATTCATGCACTAAAGCGATGGCGACATTACCTTCTCGGTAATCGTTGCGAGATCTTCACCGACCACCAAAGTCTGAAGTATCTGTTTACTCAGCCAGACCTGAACCTCCGTCGGCGAGAGATGGATGGAGATTGCGAGACTTTGATTTGGGTATTTCCTATCGCCGAGCAAGGCTAATGTAATGGCTGATGCCTTGAGCCATAAATCTTCTGCAACCACCTTGAGTTCACAAAGTTCAGCCCTCACTTGTTGAAGAATTCAGAAAGCTGAACCTCCATATTGTTCCTCCGGGTGCACTCGCTCCCCCTCCTCCGGAGTTCCGCAAGATGAATCTCCGTGTTGTTCCCCAGGGTTCCCTCTTTACCCTGGCTGTTGAGCCCGATCTCGTGGGCACCATAAAGACAATGCAGGGATTTGACTCTGAAGTCTACAAGATTAAGCAAGACATCAAAAAAGGAAATCCCTCATCCTTCACTATTGCTGATGATGGCGCCTTGTACTTCAAAGGCCGCCTAGTGGTGCCGTGTAAGAAGGAAAACCTGAATATGACTCAGAAGGTTATGAAAGAAGCTCATGATCGCCTCTATGCATCCACCTGGCGGTACTAAGATGTATCAAGACATTAAATCCGAGATTCTTGTGGTCTAATATGAAGCGGGACATCGCTCGCTATGTTTACGAGTGTGGCGTTTGCCGTCGTATCAAAGCAGAACATCAAAGGCCTCTTTGGAACTCGCAGCCTATCTCTATTCGGAATGGAAATGGGACCATGTTGAAATGGACTTAATCCTTTGGATTTCCCAAATCGCAGAAAGGTAATGATGCAATTCTTGTCGTCATTGACCGGCTTTCTAAAGTTGCACATTTTCGGCGGTCAAAGAAGCGATCACGCTAGCCACCTTGCAACGCCTATATGTCGAATTGTTTCACTTCACGGTATTCCATTGGTTATCGGTTTGGACCGTGGCAGCTTATTCACTTCAAGATTCGGGCAAGTTTTCAAGAAGCTATGGGTACTCATTTATCTTTCAAGATCTTGCGTTTCATCCATGATCTCAAGGGCAAGTTGAGCGTGTCAACCAAATTCTCAAGACATGCTTGAGCTTGTGTCGTTCATTCGCAAGAAATGGGAGGAATCTCTCCGTATGCTGAGTTCTCTTATAATAATAGCTATCAAGCTAGTCGAAGATGGCCCCTTGAAGTGTTATATGGGCGAAAGTGCGAACCCTCTCGAACTGGTCGAAAGCGGGAGCGTCCACTCTTGGTCCGGATATTATCCAACATGCCGAAGAACAAGTCCGCATTATTCGCGAGAATCTCAAGACTGCTCGGTCTCGTCAAAAGAGTAATTATGACCGTCATCACAAAGACATGGTCTATCAACTGGCGAAAAGGCCTATCTTGGCGTTACACCAATGAAGGGTGCTCACCGCCGGGATCAAGGGCAAGTTAGCGCCTCGCTATATTGGCCCTTTCACTATTCGGAAAGGCGTGGAAAAGTGGCTTATCAAGCTGGAGCTTCCGCGAACCTTTCTCGAGTTCACGATGTGTTCCACGTGTCCCAACTCCGACGCTGCTTCAAGGACCCAATCCGAGCAGTGGACCATGAAGTGCTCGAATTGCAACAGGACCTCTCCTATAAAGAGCATCCGGTCCGCATTCTCGACCAAGCTGAACGCCGCACACGTCAGAAGGCGATCAAGTTCCTCAAGGTCCAGTGGTCGAATCACTCTGAAGACGAAGCCACCTGGGAACGTGAGGATCGTCTTCGAGATGAATATCCCGCACTCTTTCCTTCTACCTCCTAAATCTCGGGACGAGATTTCTTGTAGTGGAGGAGATTTGTAACACCCGGATGATTAATGAACAGTAATCACCCCGGTTTGTGTGCCAAACCTCACGTTGATTCGAACCCGGCCTAAAACAATTTCAAAACAAGAGCAAACGATAAAAAGTTTCAAAACCAAAACTAAAAATGTTCGGGGGTTGTCTAAAATAGCAAACCTAATTATGGTGGGGTGCACAAAATTTTGTAAAATGTTTTGGCATTTTAATTAAACTAAAACGTAAAGCGAAAAAAGAAAAATAATAAAAAAAAGAAAAAGAAGAAGAAAAGAGGGAGGGAACCCCCCTGGCCCATCTGGGCCAGCCCTTCCCCAGCCTAGCAAGCCCCCTCCCACTGGCCCTCACCCTTTGGCCCAGCCCTCCCCAGGCAGCCCAGCCGCCAGCCACTTACCCCCCCCCCATGGTCAAACCCTAGCCGCCCCCACTCACTCGCCCCCCACGCGCCCCCACCCCGATCCGCTTCTCCCCTGCCCCCGCCCCGATCCAGATCGGGGCGAACCCCCGCCGCGCCCCATCGCCATGGCCCCCCGCCCCAACCGCCGCCCGGACCCCTCCTCCCCTCCGTCGCCCCACGCTGGGTCGCCGCCATGAGGTCAGCCCTCCTCTCTCCGCCTCACCGGACGCCTCCCCGACGCCGTGGTTGCCCCGCCCGCCTCCTCGCCGGACTCCATCGCTTCACCACGCCCGCCTAGACCCCACGCCGCCTTGTTGTGAGCCGCCTCGCTCCTCCCCCCCGTTCCCTCTCTCTCCCTCTCCGAGCGGCGCCGTCGCCCGAGCTCGTCTCGGCCCGACCCCCGGCCGCCTTGGCCCTTCCCTCTCTTCCCCATCGACGACGCCCGTGACCCGGACTCCATCGTCGCAAGGCCGCACTTCGCCACCGAACCCCCGCCCGTCGTGACGCGCATCCCCGGCGACAAGACGCTGAACGGACGCCTTGTGCCGTGTCCACTCCCTCCGCCGCCTTGCGCCACTCCGCCGGCCTCGCTTAGGCCACGGCCTCGACCGACCAGCTCCTCCTCGCCGGCCCCTCGTCGCCTCCCCCTGAGACGGGATCGGATCGGCGCCGCTGACGCCAGAACCCCCAGGTCGCGCCTTGAACGGCACCGCCAAGACGCTGCAAGCATGCCGTTTGGCCCCCTCGATCGATGACATGGGGCCCCTTTATAGAATGATTTTGTAATTAAAAGAAAATGAAAATGAAATAAAACTAATTAACTAATTAATTAGTTAATTAATTAATTAAGTAATTAATTAATCTAATTAACTCGATTAATTAACCTAATCACTAATTAACCTAATTAACTAATGTTAATTAACTTTGATTAGGTTAATTAGATATGAGAGAATGACATGGGACCCACTGTCGAGGTTGACTACCAACCTGTTGATTCTTGACGTCGGCATGACATCATCTTGACGTCATAAATGCATTTTCGAATTAATTAAATAATTAATTAAATTCGTAAATTATTAAATTCTTTTAAAAATCATATCTTTTAATCCGTGACTCGGATTAAAATAATTTCAACATGAAAGTTGCTCAGAGCGACGAGACGAATTCGGATATGCAGTCCGTTCGTCAGCCACACACCCCTAACCTATCGAACCTGCAACTTTTCCTCTCGGCCCTCCGCTGAAAACCCTAAACACCGGATTACTTCCGGATGTTTTTCCCCCTAACCAGTACCCCCCCCCCTCTTACCACGTTAGGGCACGCCTAGCATCGCTTCTTGGCATGTCATGCATCGATATGCATCTGTTTACTTTGTATTCATTGTTTCTTCCCCTCTTCTCTCCTAGACTACGAGACCGAGCCGCTGCGGTGGCGGTTCGACTACGGTGTTGGCGACCCTCTCTCTTGCCGAGCAACCGTGCAAGCCCCCCTTGATCACGGATATCGCCTACTCTTATCTACACCGCTTGCATTAGAGTAGCATAGCATATTCTTGTTTTGATACTCCTATACCGCTGCATAGCTTTGTCCTTGTAACCATTGTTACTTTACCGCAATCCTATATGCTTAGTATAGGATGCTAGTACTTTCATCTGTGGCCCTACATTCTTGTCCGTCTGCCGTGCTATACTATCGGGCCGTGATCACTCGGGAGTTGATCACGGGTATATACTATATACTTATACATGATACATGTGAGACTAAAGTCGGGTTGGTGATGGAGCACCATGAGTGGATCTTTGAGGCGGAGCGGCAGGCAGGTTGAGACCGCCTAGGAGAGAGGTGGGCTGGCCTGCTCGGCGTTCGCGGATACTTAACACGCTTAACGAGGTCTTGGTATTTGATCTGGGTTGGCTACGAGCTTATACGCACTAACCATCTACGCGGGAGTAGTTATGGGTATCCGGCGTCGTGGTATCACCGGCACTTGCCGGACGTCGGCGACGGAGCGCGCGCCGGATTGGACTGGAACGCTGATGGGCTAGGTGCGCTTCCGGCCACGCGACGCATAACGCAGGTGTGCTTTCGAGGCGATGGGCCCGGACCCTGCGGCGCTTAGGTTTAGACCGGCGTGTTGGCCTCTCTGTTGTGCCTAGGTGGGGCTGCGGCGTGTTGATCTTCCGCGGCGGGCATGACCCAGAAAGTGTGTCGGCCAAATGGGATCAAGCGTCTTTGGGTAAGATGGTGCACCCTGCAGGAAGTTAATCTATTCGGATAGCCGTGATCTTGATAATGGGCGACTTGGAGTTGTACCTTGAGCTTATGACAACTAGAACCGGATACTTGATAAAACACACCCTTCCAAGTGCCGATACAACCGGTGGTCGCTCTCGCTCGGGGTTATGAGCAGGGATTGCGGGTAGGATTATTGCTATATGATGTTACTTGGAGGACTTCCGTTGTCCTCTTACATGCATTGCAAGACAGGTGTCGAAGCGTAGTCTTCGTTAAGACTAGCTATCCCCTCTTATTCGGCTTTTCTGCGATTCAGTCCTTGATATGGCCTTTACACATATATCCATGCATATGTAGTGTAGCTCCTTGCTTGCAGTACTTTGGATGAGTACTCACGGTTGCATTGTTTCCCCTTTCCCCCTACCTATACTCGATTGCTGCAATCAGACGATGGAGCCCAGAGCGAGCGCGCCGCCTATGGCGACTACTACTGCGGAGGCGCCTACTACTACGTGCAGCCCGACGACGCGACCAGAGTGACCTAGGAGGATCCCGAGCAGGAGGCCTGCTCCTCTTCGATCTGTATCGGTTTGTGCTAGCCTTCTTAAGGCAAACTTGTTTAACTTATGTCTGTACTCAGATATTGTTGCTTCCGCTGACTCGTCTATGATCGAGCACTTGTATTCGAGCCCTCGAGGCCCCTGGCTTGTATTATGATGCTTGTATGACTTATTTTCTTTGTAGAGTTGTGTTGTGATATCTTCCCGTGAGTCCTTGATCTTGATCGTACACATTTGCGTGCATGATTAGTGTACGATTGAATCGAGGGCGTCACATTCTCACACCTACACAAATAAAAGCTTATGGTGGAGCTTGGTGAGGATGGTGGCACAAAATTTGATGCAATTGTAAGTGAGCGTCAATAATGTTGGAAAAGGTACACAAATTTGCAAGTGCAACAAGTAGACCAAGCAAATAATGGTACACGGAAACACACACGCAAATAGATAAGTGGAATTGTGCAAACCAAAAGTGAGCCAAAATGTGGAATCCACGAAAATGCTCTTGTTGCACAATACTAGAGAGACGCTAGCACGATTGCACCATAGGCGGATACGGAACTTGCGCACAACCTACTAGGCAAAATGCAACTATCTCTATCCCACGTATGCTATATGTATGGTATTTCGGTGCTATGATCCAATATGACAATCTTAATGTAGTATGATACTATGGTTATTGCTCATAAGCTCTTTGCTTATCTTTCCTCTTTGCTTAAAAGCTTGGGTGGCTCTTTCACTTTTGAGCTCTTTTCTCATGCAAAACTTCACGAACCAAGATAGCAATTGTGTATGCTATGACAACTTTGTGACACTCAAATGGATCCCAAGATATGCACCACGGTGGTATGGTATGTATGCTATGGAGTATGATCACTAATGTGCACAAGTCACGTTGCCGGCAATACTCAATGGCTAGTCTCGATGGGTAAGCTACGCAATAAGTAAGGCCATGTGGGTATCAATGCAATTGCAAGGTATGACAAAGATGTCGATGATGTTACCGTCCTTGGCGATGATGTGACCCTTGCGAAGATGAGTCGAGGTGATGATGAAGTCGAACCGTACCTAGATAGCCGAAACACAATAGGACACGGGAACCACAACTCAAAATCTCAAGGACCAAAATGTGGCAAAATCGTCATAGGATGTATTGGGGAGGATGGTGGTGTATGTGATTTTGGAAGATGTGGGGAAGGTGGGGTGGTGGTGGTGGTGAAACTGAAGAATTTCAGTTTCGTCAGGGTTTCACGGACGTCCGGTTTTTCCGGTCGTCCGGCCGTTCTCGGGGCTCCGGACGTCCAGAAGCGTCGGTCGTCCGGGGTCGGGTCAACGCGAGTTGGGCACAGGCGATTTTGAGGTGGAAGAAGATGGTGAGGTCAAATTGAGCGGATTGATGGATGGAAAAGGGTGGGGAGGGTGGGAAAAGCTAGATCCACACGTAGCAACTCAAATCCATGGACCAAATCCAACAAAATCTCAACTCACCAACAAATTACAAAAAAAATTGGGGCTATTTTTGGTGGGGAATTTTCGGATTTAAGACAAAAACAACAAAATCAAGCTAGAAAACACGGGGTAGGGGCTCCAAAAACGTGATCAACGTGGCTCATGATACCAAGATGATGTAGGGCGGAACCCTAATCGGAGATCTTTCACGTTTGGAGGGGATCCTACGGGGAGAACACGACGAACAAGCGGAAGAACACAAGGAAAAACACACAAGAGGAACAATAAACCGACAAGTTTCGATTACACAAGGGCTAGATCACCGAACACATAAGGTAGCACAGGATTCAAAATCAACAAAGGAAAGATACACGAGTAGCCGTTCTTCTCCGTGAGGAGGCCTTGATGGGGTCCACCCTAAAGGGGGTCTTGAATCCCTTGGAAGGATCTTCTCCGAGGAGGCGCGATCTCGAGGAGAAGGTAACAAGTGGATGAGCAAAGCTCTCACACAAATATGAGCTAATCCTTTGCTAACCCTAACTAGGAGGAGGAGGAGGTCTATTTATAGTCTTAGTGCAAATGGGGGCGAAGTGAGCGGTACAAGGGCTCCGGCCATGATCGCGATCACCACAGTGTCGGACGTCCGGAAGGCGTCGGACGTTCGGGCTTCTGGAGGTCCGGACGTCCGGAGGTCGCTTGACGTCCAGAATCCGCTTCATTTCTTTGGTCGGTCGGTCGTCCGAAACTTCGGTCTTCCGTAGATTTGGCTCTGATCGGTGTGCGTCGATCGTCCGGAGATGGCCGGTCATCCGGGGCTTCGGGAAGGCCCGGGCGTCCGTGGATCGTCGGACGTCCGTACATTCGGTTCAAGGCGTGCATCGGTCGGACGTCCGGCTTTTGGATCGTCTGTGAGTTTCCATTCGGTGCCAGTGCCGGACGTCCGAGGGCGTCGGTCGTCCGTGGACTAGAGTCGTCAGACGTCCGGACTTAGTCGGACGTCCGATGCCTATAGCCAGCAGACTTTTCTTCTTCTTCTTCAACATGCTTGGGGTCCTCGTCATCTTGGCTCTTGCAAGTAGTTGTTCCTTGGCTCATCTCCATGTACCGATTACACATAGAGTTTCCGAATGAGGTAGTAGCCATGTCTCGTGAGTAGGAAGAGGGAGTTCGAGAGGGCGAGTTCACCTTATCTTCGATAGCCTTAGCTCGGGCTCGAGTCATGGGTCCACGTGATGTTGAGGAAAATGTAGGTGCGTCCATGGGGATGAGTGAGGGATGCTCCGCATCAACATCCACACCCACACCCACACGTCGTTGCTCCACCACACGCACCCTGGCACATTTTACACACCCCCGCCTGCAACCACAGCAGTTGTTGCTGTTGGCTCCCGTCGTTAGCGAGCCACCGTGCGACTTTGCTTTGCCACAGCCGTACTAAAAGCAAGGTGGCACAGTGGTTAACTACAGTAATTACCCACACAAATCATCTACAACACATTATCTACAGTGCCACAACCACCTCTCTGACTTGCCTTCTTTTTTCTACACAGAGGAGCACTGTGCTTCTCTGCCTTTGCTTGTACGTATATGTCAGAGGAGCCGGCTCCGTTGCGGATAGCTCTACGTCATTTAGCTCGGTTCACATGATTCCTATCTTGCTTGTAAGTTTTGTACTTTTTTAAAATTCCTGAATCTTGAACCAAAAAGTTGAATAAGCCATTAACTCCAAAACCTATGGTCCAAATGAGCTGACATTTTATAGATCAATACTAGGTACACGTATGATTTATTTGATTTAAAAATGATTTAAAACCAAACATTTGAAAATGAATAGAAATTTGTAATGTGGCCAGTTTTTCCTTTTGCCACATATGCTCTTACAAGCAGGACCCACCTGTCAGAAATCATGTTAACCGAGCTAAACAATGGATTGCAGTTACCTGCAACTGATTACACCAATAGGTGGTGTTCTCAACCCGTAGAATAGATAGTCTGCAAAACTGACCTCTATAGTTGTGGTCTATGCAATTTCCTCCAAATAAATCACATCTTCAGATTATTCTACTGATGATCAAGCTGTTACTACTGGCGCGGCTAGAAGCAGTGGAGATTGGCCATTCAGTTTCCATCTACTACCTCTGTTCCTAAATATAAGACGTTTTGGTAATTTAAATTGAACTGCCAAAACATCTTGTATTTATGAACAGAGGGTGTAATTCACAAATCCAGATAATTTTATGCACATAAAAAAATTGCACCAAAAAAGCAATAGGAAAAATGGCAGCATTTAGTCCTCAGTCAGTCCTGGGAATATCTCAATTCACAACAAAAAATATATCATGAGCCAGCAACGCCTCTGACAACAACAAAACGTAAAGTGGCCGCAGAAAAACTGTCGTGTTACCCGACAGGCAAAACCTTCTTTTACATATATGATGATAAAGACCTGAATTGTCAATAAGGCGTGCAAGTGATACTATTTATTACCACTGTTGAGTGAAAAGTGGCTAGAGAGAACAATTTCCTTGTCATTTTAAGCTATCAAAGAGCTTCTCAGCAACCTGTAGGATAAAAGTAACAAGCACAAGCAAGTTAGATCAGTCAAAGAGCTGCAAGGAACAAAAGAACACAGGAACAGTTTGGCTTCTTCGATCAGCAAGGCACCCATAAATTTGAGTACAACCAGGAAGAGAGCACTCACATGCTTGTCGATGCATTTCCAGTAATCGAAGTACTGGCCAGTACAGTGCTTCTGCCCGGTCTCATCACCTTCAATTCTCTTAACGCATTTCTGTGCATAGCATAGGTGACATAAGATCATGTTCCAGTGGTAACAAAACAAAAGGTATTCAGGAAACGAATAGTCTACAACAGTGAAGAAAAACTTCTCATAAATACTCAGATCAACTGACAATTAGATAGCCAATATGAAGTTCTTGATTGTGAAGTTCAATTATAAACAAGGAACACCCCAAACAGTTGCTGAATAACTGTTTGGTATTTAAACTGTAGACACTAGGTACAGCCTTGACCTTGGCCAATTGCTAAATATCAGGTGCTCCCGGGAATCACATGCTCCAGTGCTCCCCAGGAACCTGGGCCGTTGGTCATGGTCGGGGTCCCTGGATCTGCACGTAATTACGGGACTCCTGGGCTGTTTTCTGCAAATTTACTGGGCTCCGACCATGGCCATTCAATACAGGTGCCTCAATCGCACGGGAGCACATGACTCCTGGGAGCAACTGATATGCACTCTAGTCTAATACATGGTTGCAACAGTACACAATTTTATTTAATGGAACACACTAGGAGACATAACCACATTTGTGTGCGTATACAACAAATCGAACAGCATATTACCTGATATTCATACCACTGGTAGACACACTTAGCCTTCGTACGATCCTCTAGGAGTGCCTTTGGGTCAGATACCTCCTCATCTGCCCTGAAATACAATACGGCATCATATATTAAGAACAAAACGACTTGTAAATCATAACTTGCACAAATAGCAATGCTTTAAACACAGAACAATTCAAAGCTATTGAACCGGTATGAGCCTGGCCCATCTCCACTTGGCCCATAAGGCCCAGCCCATGTGGAGACCTAGAAGAGAGAGGAGCTGCTCGAGTCTGAGAGTGAGCGTAAGTCAAAAGCCACAACCCACCCGCCAGTGCAGTAGAGGGAGAGGCTGGAGGTGAGTTCTTCCCAGTTCAATATGGTATCAGAGGCCAGCGACGGAGAGTCCTGGAGGTGGCGAGGCGATTCCAGGCTGCTGCAGCGGCGGCAGCTCATACGTGCACTGGCCGTGCGTGAGCTGCGGGCGTGTGCAAGAGACGGAGAGGCAACTGCTGCGAGGGATTGCTGCGTTCGGAGGGAAGCAAGCTGCTGCTGTTGCTGAGCGAGAGGAAGAAGAGGAGGTGCGGCTGCTGGAGTTGCTGCACGGGAGGAAAAAGAGGAAGCTGCTGGGTGCGCTACTACTGAGTTTGCTGCTGCTGCTGCTGTGTGGAGAGGGAGGAGCTGCTACTGCTTGTGCTGCTGTTGTGTCTGCTGGTGCTGTGTGGCTGTGCTGCTGCTGCTGCTGATTGGAAAGGGAAGAGGAGGCAGCTGGAACTGCTGAGAGCTGGATTGCTGCTGCTTCTGCTGGAGTGATTGCTGCTGCGTGTGGCTGCTCGCCAGAGGGGAGAAAGGGAGGTTAGCTGCTGTGTGTGGCTGCCTGGGAGGATGATGGCAGGTGGTGAGGCCGTGGATATGTTTGGCAGGTGGTGAGGCCATGGATATGTTCAAACGACTTGGCGGAGGAGACCAGGGTCATGGATTCGGTGTGGCCAGACTCATGTGACGCAGAGGAAGGCACGTAGGAGATGAAGTGCTCAGAGGAGGTGGAAATGTAGCTGGGTGCAGATGTTGGGGGCTGCTTGCCTTGGCAAGCAGAGACTCGGAGGATGCCCTGCTCGCCACCATCAAGGAGGAAGCTGTGCTGCGTGCACGTCTGGCCTCCGCCGAGGCGTCCATTGATGTTGCACGGGCAAAGGTGGCTTGCATGGTAAACACGACAACCTTCATTAGGGATGTCAAAGCGGCGGAGGTCATCGAGGAGGAGAGGACCAGTTCGGCCCTTTTACAAATGAAGGTGACACTGAAAAGGCCACAATTGATGCTCATAAACTGATACGGAGTGGGTGCTGGACTCAGGTCCACCTAAGCATGTTGCGGGTAAATGCAGTGTGTTGAGTCCTGCAATAAGCTTCCTCCTGCTCACAAGGGCACTATTCAAACTGACGATAGTACAAAACTGTCGAAGGGGTTGGTACAGTAAAGTGCACTTTGACCATTTCTCTGTCCGATGTTTTACATGTGCCAGCGTTTCCTGTCAATTTGGTCTCTTTGAGTGATCTAATTGGTCAAATAGACTGTCGTGGACTTTTGACAAGTTCTGTTGCTTGATTCAGGAGCGATAGACGAGACAGATAGTTGGGACTGCCACTAAACGCAGGGGGCTCTGGTATGTGGGCCAGGGGATGCAGCTAGACTTGGTGTGTGCTGCGACCATGGAGGAAAAGGAGAAGCAGGCGATGATCCATCACTGTACGATGGGGCATGTACCTTTCGATAAGATGAGTAGAACATTTCCATATGTTATGTCACTTATGTGTCGAATAGGCAAGGGCAAGTTGACATGTGATGCTTGCGAATATGCGAAGCACACAAGAGCATCACATGTGAGTAAGGGGCTTAGGAGCATATCTCCTTTTATGCTTATTCATTCGGATATATGGACTTCCCCGGTGGTGTCAATGAATGGAATGAAATATTTCGTTACCTTTATCGACTGCTATTCTCGTATGACTTGGATTTGTTTGATGCGTCACAAGGATGAGGTGTTTAGTCGTTTTCAAAATTTCCATTCCTTTGTGAAGTATCAGTTTCAGGTGCAGGTGTGGGTGCGGGTCATCAGGACTGGCAATGGCACAGAGTATGTGAACAACACCTTTGGGGCCTTCTTGTCTGACCAAGGTATTCTTCATCAAACTTCATGTCCAGACACTGCTCCCCTCCTCACAATGGAGTGGCGGAAAGGAAGAATCGACATATTCTTGAGGTTGCTCGGTCGTTGATGTATATGATGAATGTGTCCAAGTTCTTGTGGAGTGAAAGCAATTATGACAGCCACATACCTGATCAACCGGACACATTCAAGGATACTAGGCATGAAATCTCCATGTGAGTTCCTGTTTGGAAAAACTAAGTTTGTTGTTCCCCCAAAGTTGTTTGGGGGTACCTGTTTTGTTTGAGATCACCGGCCTTTCGTTGGGAAGCTAGATCCGCGGACAGTGAAGCGTGTATTTCTAGGCTATTCTTCTAGTCAGCAGGGGTATAAATGTCGGTGTCCCTCTGAGAAACGCAGATTTGTCCGTGTGGATGTCACCTTCAGGGAGTCTAAGCCATTCTATGTGAGCTGACAGATCTGAGTTTGTTGTTTGAAGAGGGGGAGAGGGTTTTGTCTCATACTCAGGGTGATTTTGTGGGCACTAAAACTAATGATGATGTGCAGGTTAAGGTCCATCCAATAGTGGGTATAATTCCGGTTGGTACGCTCACTGATGATGATGTGCAGGTTCAGGTCTTGCCAGCCGACAGTGGGTACAATTCAGATTGGTACTCTCGAGCTTCCTGTTTAGGATCGGTGGCAGAAGAATCCCCTGGTGTACTCACCATGGCATCCACAAGTGCAGGGGGAGCAGCAAGGAAGTGATGTGTCAATTAGATGTCAAGAATGCCTTCTTGCACGATGAGCTGCAGGAAGAAGTGTAAATGTAGATGCCACCAAGTTTTGGTACTTCAGAGACCATGGGGAATGTATGCAGGCTAAAGAAATCCTGGTATGGACTGATAGATTTAGACCATTGTTTTTATTTTTAAGGCGGTAAGGCGAGGTAGGCCCCAGCGCCTCACCGCCTAAGCGCTAAGGCATAAGGCAAGGCGACGCCAGAGGGTTCTAAGCAGCAGAATAGAGTAGAATTTGTTAGTCAAGTAGGTATATACACCTTGCCATTCCTGCTGGACTGCTGGTTGCTTGCTGCTGCTGCTGTCCTGGAGAGGAAGATCTGCCGGAGAAGAGGGGAGAAGTTGCAGGAGAGGAGGGGGAGGAGGAATTGCAGGAGAGGAGGGGGAGGAGGATCTGCCGGAGAGGGGGGAGAAGCTCAGCTCCAGCAGCCAAAGGTGGGGGTGGGGGGAAACTGAAACTGGTTTGAGCCCTCTCTCCTCCTGCCAGTAACTGTTGGCACCCAGACTTTGTTTCCCGCCCTTTACTTTCCGCCCAGAGTTCTGTTTCCTGCCTGAACTCCCAGCCCTGCCTGAGGCGTCTTCATTTGCTTAAGGCAGGCAGAATGGCTCCTAGGTGGACGCCTTGGACGCCCTATGGACTAAGGCGGACGCCTTAGACATGCACATAAGGCAAGGCCGACGCCTTATGACCAGGGGCGCCCTGACGCCTAAGCGTCGCCTAAGCGACACCTTAGGGACGCCTTAAAAACAATGATTTAGACGTGCTGTCTATGGTATGGGGTATGGTCAATGTAACAGTGACCACACGGTGTTCTACAGACACTCTGATCGGAACAACACCATTCCTGCAGTTTATGTGGATGATATTATCGTCACTGGAAATGATAAGGAGGAAATAGGTAAACTGAAGGGATGTCTGAGCAAGGAGTTTGAGTTAAAGGAATTGGTCAACCTAAACTACTTCCTTGGCATAAGTGGCCTGGACAGACAAGGGAATATCTTTGTACCACAAAAATACACCTTGGATCTCTTGAGTGACATGGGCATGATGAGATGTCGTGCATCCCCTACTCTGATTAAACAAAATCATCAAGTGACAGCACAATCAAGATGAACTAGTGAAAAGGTAGATTATCAGGTCGGGAGCTTATTGTACTTGTGTCATACCAAGCCTGACATTGCTTTTGTCATGTGTGTGGTGAGCAGATACATGCGTGAACCAAGGAATGGGCATCTTCATCAGTGCACAGAATCCGAAGATGGTTGAATGGCACTCCGAGAAAAAGGTTGTGTTTGTGAAGAGTGGACATCTTGAGGTGGATGGCGATAGTGATTCTGATTGGACAAGTTGTCAAGATGATAGAAGATCAACTTCAGGCTATTCTATGTTTGTGGTAGGAAATTTGGTGTCATGGAGAAGCAAGAAACAGATAGTTGTGTCCAGATCAACAGCAGAAGCTGAGTATAGAGCATTATCTCAAGGGTTGAGTGAGATGCTCTGGGTGAAGAACCTACAGTGCGAGTTGAAACTTCTGAGGAAGGGGCCCTCAAGTATATGGTGTGACAATCAGTCAGCCATAAGCATTGCCAATAACCCAGTTCAACATGACATGACAAAACATGTGGAAATTAATTGCTTCTTCATTAAGGAGAAACTTGATGATGGGATCATCAACCTTACTCATGTCAGCTCTGGATAGCAGGTTGCAAATTGCTTGACAAAGGGACTGGGAACCAAGGACTGTAACTTGGCATGTGACAAGATGGGGTTGATAGCTATCTACCACCCATCTTGAGGGGGAAGGTTGATAGCTATCTACCACCCATGTGCAGACCTAAAAGAGAGGAGGAGCTGCTCGAGTCTGATCGTGAGCGTAAGTCACAAACCATAACCCAGCCGCCAGTGCCATAGAGGGAGAGGCTGGAGGTGAGTACCTCCCAGTTCAATAAAAGCACTACACATTCCAAAGTGAAATTACCAGGAACTTCTTTAAATATAGACATCTCAACAAAACTCAACAGCAATATATTCTCATATATTGGACCGCAAACTACAGTTCCTAGCTGGTCTGCACCACCTCCACCCATGAATTCTCCATTGAAGACTGATCTAGGTATCTACATTAATGGATCCCTATGGAGATCCCCACTCCATTGCCCACTCCCTGGATCTACCGTTTCTCGGTTTGTTCCAGGGCAGTGGGATACTTTATTGTCAAGAAAAAGCTCTACATTGCAGTATATTTACGTGCCATTTCCATCTTTGGGAATATGGTGGTCGAAATTGGATTTTGGAAAAGAGATTATGAACAAGAAAAGTCTTGGACTTTGGTTCACCGCAATAGGAACAAGCATTATCACTGCAAACAGATGACTGATATAAATGTTAAGAATGGTATTACTACTCTTTTCTGGTATGATGAATGGATACCAAACTATATCTATTGTATCCATGTATCCACTCATTTGCCAAGCACAAAGACATATCTGTTCAGAAGGCCATGGAATATCTCTCTGTAGATTTCCATGATATGTCCTCCCTGCCCATGTCTAGTATTGCTGTGCACCAATGCCAAGAGTTACTTATTAATCTAGATGCTACTGAGGACATAGATGAGTGGAAGTTTGTATGGAATGGCACTAAATATTCAACTAAGAGAACATTTATTGAGCTTATTGGCAATCCTCCCCCTGCCTATACACCATTCAAACGGATATGGTAATCATGCTGCTTGTCAAAACAGAAGTTTATCTTCTGGCTGCTCATACAGAACATGCTCAACACCAAAGAAATGCTAACCAAGAAAAACTTCTATATTGAGGATGAAAGTTGTGTTTTATCTTTTATGTGAACAGGGGGAGAATGAAAACTTGATGTAGTTATTCTTCAGTGGTGACTTTAGCCAGAATTTCTAGTTAAACCTAGGACATGGAACTCAGTCTTCATGGCATGATCATTGAAGCTAAGCAAAGAATGAGAATCATATGCTTCAACGAAACACTCAAGGAGCTTATGGAAACACAGAAAAAGTATCATATTATTTGACAATAAAACCAAGAATCTTATCCACTGGATATCCAATTTCAAAGAGCATTTCTACATCATTATGAAGAGAGCAAAACCTAACTTGAAAGAAGGCACGAACACCTCGTTAGATTCATTGTAATTTATTTATTTTTCTCTGTAATAACTCCTTCTAACCCTCTCTACTTCCGTTTGTACAGTTTCATATTTGTAATGAAAATCAGAGCCACAGTGGGGGCCCTGCCTACTGTCTTCTGCTCCCAGAAAAAACCTGGTCTGCACGCCGTGTCAACCTCCCCCAGCAAAGATACAAAATGAAAATGTTTAACGTCGATTCATCTATCAAGGTGGATTATATACTTATAGTGGCTCACATAACTTAGGCGGAATGAGGAAGGTCACAGACATTAGAACCAGCCAATAACCAACTTGCATCTTAACTACGTCTATGATACATCAAGTGAGAAAAACGCCTAAACTTCTGTTATTGAAGAGGATGATATAGCTTCGTACATTATGTGCCTATTTGTTGCAACTAAATGATACTCCCTCCGTCCCAAAATAACTTTAGTTAGTACAAAGTTGTATTAAGGTCAAGACACTTATTTTGAGACGGAGGGAGTATTTTGTAGTCCCACTGAAAAAGAATGATTCATTTGAGCTGGCGTATCATCAGGTTTTGCTGTAATGTGCATTTCCTCTTGTACTATTTTTTGTGAAATTCTCCGGATTCCAAAAGTTGTGCATCGTTCCCCACAAGACAAGAACATTTATTTCGAAATTAAAAAAATATCTTGTACCCTCATCGATGTCTTGCCCAAGGCCCCCAACATGTCAGAACCGGCCCTGGCTAAACAAGCGGCAATGGACCTCAACACCTCGTTTGATTGATCCATGCCTTATCTTTCAGATCCTGACAATAAGGCAGGCCATATGAACTGCTGCTCCTGAGCACGGACACCTCAGCATCCATCAGCGGTTGAATTGCAACAAAATCGTAACACGCATCGTTCCCCAGAACAGATTGAACATAGGCAGACATTCGCAAATCTAAATGCCCTAGAATTAATGTTTAATTCGAGCACGGTAACAGAATCACACGATCAGCAGCACATGGATCCCCACCCACTACAATGCAGCGACCTGCTCAGCCTACCGTGAAGCCTGCCCTACAGATCAGCGAGATAATACGGGAATATAATCGATTGGATCGGATTACTCACATGCGTGCGACGCTTCCGGTGGCCCAAGAACTATCCCGCTTCCAACTGCAGAAAACGAGGACGATTAGCCTGAAAGGAAACGAATTTGGTAAAGATGAAGGGATCTATTACAGGGGATTCAGTTAACCTCTCGTTGAATCGAGGAAGACGATCGCGGCCCGGGTGGGGTGGGGGGGGCGAAAACGGGAGGTGATGAAAAAGCTTGGAGATGATGGCCCGAATAGTCTCTTTTAGGGATCCAGAATGGCCCTTTAAATTCTTTTATTTATCCCGAAAATATTTCCTCAAAAAAATCCCAAAAATAAAATCCTTTCTCAACTATTGTCGGGTCCCGAGTCCAGGGCCGGCCCTGTGAAGGCGGCCGCCCCGGGCCCCAACATCCAAGGGGCCCCGCCACACACGCATGCATGGGCCATGCACGCCACAGCCAACAGGCCAACATCATCTCATACATCATTAAGACATAGGTAGCCCGCGAGTCCACCACGTTCGGGAAGTTACGGTCGCTAGTTTCCTTCAGATCGTGAGCCATGACGAACCCTAATCCCGGCTCCAGTGGATGTGTGTCTGAAGCGTTGGACGAACTGCCGTCAGGCCGCCGCAGTACACACTCCGGTGAACTCCGTCTTTTAAGCGCCGGACACGCACATCGTGGAAGCGCCTTCCTCCGTCATTCCACATTGGTTCCTCATCGATCGAGGCTAGCAGTCTGATTGATCCGAGGTATGCCATATTAATAACTTATTCATCTCTACATGGCTATATTTCTATAAGTATATTGCTAATTATGTTATTTATTTCCATATACATGATGCATACCTTGCATTGTTTAACATCTGATGCATTACAATTTGCAGTGTGCTTATCATGTCATATAAAATTTGTGCAACTAATAGTGGAAAATAAAAATGAAACAGTGTATCATGGTTTGATAGAATCACATTGAGGAGCTATTGGCAATCTTTTCAAAAGTAATACTGGTGCTTCGATGAACACAATCAGTTGGCTATAGTTGCTAGGAAGAGGAATGTTAAAAGCAAAAATCTAATGTTTATAAAATTTCGGCAATTGTAATGAGCGAACGTGCTCCAACACGGCTAAGCGTGCAACTTAGATCCGATACCGTCTGCTCCTCATGGTCGCATGTGTGGCTATAATCCTGCTGATGGCAGGGGTAATGTGTGTTGCGTGCGGTGCGTCGCGCGGTAGTGCATTCCTAAATTATTTCATATAAATATTACGTTCGGAGGCATTTAAGAGTTTCTTGGTAAATTTTCATATATATACATATATATATATATATATATATATATATATATATATATATATATATATATATATATCAATTATTATCATAGTTTTAAATAGTGCGCTAAACCTCTTAGCGAATAACCTCTTCTAAACATAGCGAGTTATATCACACTATTTAAAATGTTTGACCATGTATTTGGATCAACTTTCCTTAACACAAGACCTCTTGTAAACTCTATAGCATGCTACATTGATGCTATAGCATCCTATTTATATTAAAGGGCCCCAATTTCTTAATTTGGCCTCGGGCCCCTGAAATCCCAGGGCCGGCCTTCCCGGGTCTAATCATGTACTATAATTCTAGCTATAGCGGAACATTTTCTCAAAAAAAACACTTCTAAGAAAGGAGTACCCCTCAGAAAGAAAGAAAAAACTGTAGCGGATCATATACGAGTACGAGACTCATGCCGGAACAACATGACATCTTATCTGGGTTGTTCCACCCGACAATATTGTCTTGGGCCTATACTCGATCGCTGCTAGCAATCACACAACAGAGATCTCAGTGTTACTCAAAAATCGAATGGAGATCTCAGTTCGACATTTTTAGTTGTATAACTTGTGCGGGCTCAATCGTACAGTGCTTCACACAATGCATCACAGTACATGCATCACCCAAATATTGTGTTCTGAGTCGAAGCGTCGGCATCTGGCGGGGTGTGATAGACTCCTGGGCTCCTAGAACACAACGATGCATTCCTATGTAAGAAAGATAACCAACAGGTCAACAACTAATTCGTCGAACCCCACACACACGTGCATGCCCTGCGGTGGAACAACATGTATCACAACACAAACTCTATGACTCAAAGCATATATTCAAAGGCTCTATTGATCAAGATATAACACCTATATATGAAACTTTACCTCTTGACCATTTCGAGACTCCTCACCATGTCCGTGATCTCATCCGGGACTCCGAACAACATTCGGTCACCAAATCACATAATTCATATAATACAAAATTGTCATCGAACGTTAAGCGTGCGAATCCTACGGGTTTGAGAACTATGTAGACATGACCGAGACACTTCTCCGGTCAATAACCAACAGCGGAACTTGGATGCTCATATTGGTTCCCACATATTCTACGAAGATCTTTATCGGTCATACCGTAATGACAACATATGTTATTGCCTTTGTCATCGGTATGCTACTTGCCCGAGATTCGATCGTAGGTATCTTCATACCTAGTTCAATCTCGTTGCCGGCAAGTCTCTTTACTCGTTCCGTAATACATCATCCCGCAACTAACTCATTAGTCACATTGCTCGCAAGGCTTATTATGATGTGCATCCGAGTGGGCCCAGAGATACCTCTCCGATACTTGGAGTGACAAATCCTAATCTCGATCTATGCCAATCCAACAAACACCTTCGGAGATACCTGTAGAGCATCTTTATAATCACCCGGTTATGTTGTGGCGTTTGATAGCACACAAGGTATTCCTCCGGTATCCGGCAGTTGCATAATCTCATAGCCAAAGGCATATGTATTTGACATGAAGAAAGCAATAGCAATAAAACTGGACGATCAACATGCTAAGCTAACTGATGGGTCTTGTCCATCACATCATTCTCCTAATGATGTGATCCCGTTCATCAAATGACAACACATGTATATGGTTAGGAAACTCAACCATCTTTGATTAACGAGCTAGTCTAGTAGAGGCTTACTAGGGACACGGTGTTTTGTCTATGTATCCACACATGTATCAAGTTTTCGGTTAATACAATTCTAGCATGGATAATAAACATTTATCATGATATAAGGAAATATAAAATAACAACTTTATTATTACCTCTAGGGCATATTTCCTTCAGTCTTCCACTTGCACTAGAGTCAATAATCTAGTTCACATCGCCATGTGATTTAACACCAATAGTTCACATCATCATGTGATTAACACCCTATAGTCCACATCGCCATGTGACCAATACCCAAACGGTTTAGTAGAGTTAATAATATTGTTCACATCGCCATGTGATTAACACCCAAAGAGTACTAAGGTGTGATCATGCTTTGCTTGTGAGAGAAGTTTTAGTCAACGGGTCTGCCACATTCAGATCCGTATGTATTTTGCAAATTTCTATGTCTACAATGCTCTGTATGGAGCTACTCTAGCTAATTGCTTTCACGTCCAATATGTATCTAGATTGAGACTTAGAGTCATCTAGATCAGTGTCAAAGCTTGCATCGATGTTACTCTTTATGACGAACTCTTTATCACCTCCATAACCGAGAAACATTTCCTTAGTCCTCTTTAAGGTAACTACGGATAATTTTGACCGCTGTCCAGTGATCTACTCTTGGATCACTATTGTACCCCCTTGCCAAACTCATGGCAAGGTATACAATAGGTCTGGTACACAACATGGCATACTTATAGAACCTATGGCTGAGGCATAGGGAATGACTTTCATTCTGTCTCTATCTTCTGCCGTTGTCGGGCTTTGAGTCTTACTCAACTTCACACCTTGCAACACAGGGAAGAACCCTTTCTTTGACTGATACATTTTGAACTTCTTCAAAATCTTGTCAAGGTATGTGCTTTGTGAAATTCCTACTAAGCGTCTTGATCTATCCCTATAGATCTTGATGCCCAATATATAAGTAGTTTCACCAAGGTCTTACATTGAAATCTTATTCAAGTATCCTTTTATGCTATCTAGAAATTCTATATCATTTCCAATCAACAATTTGTCATCCACATATGATATCAGAAATGCTACGGAGCTCCCACTCACTTTCTTGTAAATACATGCTTTGCCATAAGTCTATATAAAACCATATGTTTTGATCAGCTTATCAAAGCATATATTCCAACTCCGAGATGCTTGCACCAGGCCATAGATGGATCGCTGGAGTTTGCACACTTTGTTAGCACCTTTAGGATCGACAAAACCTTCTGGTTGCATCATATACAACTCTTCCTTAAGAAATTGATACGTCTCCAACGTATCTATAACTTTTGATTGCTCCATGCTACTTTATCTACTGTTTTGGACTATATTGGGCTTTATTTTCCACTTTTATATTACTTTTGGGACTAACCTATTAACCGGAGGCCCAGCCCAGAATTGCTGTTTTTTACCTATTTCAGTGTTTGAAGAAGCGGAATATCAAACGGAGTCCAAGCGGAATGAAACCTTGGGGCGTGATTTTCCAACGAACATGATCCGGAGACTTGGACCCTACTCCAAGAAGTGCAGGCGGTCACGAGGTGGAGCGCCCCCAGGCGTGCCCCTACCTCGTGGGCCCCTGACGCTCCACCGAGCGTACCCTTCCTCCTATATACACCTCATTGCCCCAAACGATCACAACATGAGCCAAAAACCTAATTCCACCGCCACAACCTTCTGTATCCACGAGATCCCATCTTGGGGCCTGTTTCGAAGCTCCGCCAGAGGGGGCATCCACCAAGGAGGGCTTCTACATCAACACCATAGCCCCTCCGATGAAGTGTGAGTAGTTTACTTCAGACCTTCGGGTCCATAGCTAGTAGCTAGATGGTTTCTTCTCTCTTTTTGGATCTCAATACAATGTTCTCCCCCTCTCTCATGGAGATCTATTCGATGTAATCTTTTTTTGCAGTGTGTTTGTTGAGATCGATGAATTGTGGGTTTATGATCCAGCTTATCTATGGAAAATATTTGATTCTTCTCTGAATTCTCTTATGTATGATTGAGTTATCTTTGCAAGTCTCTTCGAATTATCCATTTGGTTTGGCCAACTAGATTGGTAGTTCTTGCAATGGGAGAAGTGCTTAGCTTTGGGTTCAATCTTGCGGTGTCCTTACCCAGTGACAGAAAGGGTTGCAAGTCACATATTGTATTGTTGCCATTGAGGATAACAAGATGGTTTTTTTATCATATTGCATGAATTTATCCCTCTACATCATGTCATCTTGCTTAAGGCGTTACTCTTTTTAACTTAATACTCTAGATGCATCTTTGGATAGTGGTCGATGAGTGGAGTAATAGTAGTAGATGCAGAATCGTTTGATCTACTTGTTTTGGACGTGATGCCTACATACATGATCATACCTAGATATACTCATAACTATGCTCAATTCGCCAATTGCTCAACGATAATTTGTTCACCCCAGTAGAATACTTATGCTCTTGAGAGAAGCCACTAGTGAAACCTATGGCCCCGGGTCTATTCTCATCATATCAATCTCTATCACTTTATTTACTTGCTTTGTTTTTACTTTGCCTTTACTTTTTACTTTGCATCTATCTATCAAAATACCAAAATATTATTTATCATCTCTATCGATCTCACTCTCGTAAGTGACCGTGAAGGATTGACAACCCCTAATCGCTTTGGTTGCAGTAGCTATCGTTTTGTGCAGGTACGAGGGACTTGTGCATGGCCTCTGCTGGATTGATACTTTGGTTCTCAAAAGCGAGGGAAATACTTACGCTCTTGTCTTGCATCATCCTCTCCTCTTTGGGGAAAACCAGCATAAGCTCAAGGCGTAGCAAGAAGGATTTACGGGCGCTGTTGCGGGAGGCTCACGCAAGCAAGTCAACCATACCAAGTACCCATCACAATCCCTATCTCTCGCATTACATTATTTGCCATTTGCCTCTCGTTTTCCTATCCCGCACTTCACCCTTGCCGTTTTTTTCGCCCTCTCTTTCCCAATCTCCTCCTTTTCCCTTTGCCTTTTGTTTGCTCGTGTGTTAGTTTGCTTGCTTGTCATCATCACTAGTCTCATATCTTCCTCGTTATCTCCCGAGAATGAAGTTCTAAATTTTAAGCAAAAGGAGGAAGAAAATCTAAAAGATGCTTGGTATAGAATTCGCAATGCTCAAAATAGATCTACCAGGAAGCAATCTACTTCAGTTCTCATTCGTAATTTTTACGTAGGTGCTAATCCTTGGTATAGATATATTCTTGATACCATTACCCGAGGGAATTTCTTGGGTAGCCATACTTTTGATTCTTATAATGCTTTAATAGATTTATTTGGCTCACATCCTCTTTTGGTTAATGAAACTATGTTAACTTTGGAGCATGTTATGCAAAGGCTTGAAATTGTTGAAAACAAAGTTGCTACCATTGAATCCATTGAAAATCTAGACAAAAAGATACATAATCAAATTACTCAACATGGATCTAAGTTAGGAATGACTTTGAAAAATATTAAGGAGAAGGAACCCATGGTTAATGAGAAAATAAATTTAGATTCCACTCGAATCGATAAACTTGAGGGTATCATTACCAACTTGGGAACCGCTTTTTCTTCCGTAAAGAATACTCCTAGTCCTCCCACTAAAATTGCCAAGCTTATGTATGTTCCTAAAAATAAGGGTGAATCATCTAGTAAGGAAACTGCGGATCTTAAATCTATAAGTATTCATTCCGATCTTTTTACTATCATTAAGGAACCATTTGCTACAAATGAATTTCTCGATCTTGTGCCTAAAAGTTTGATAATTACTAGAAAGAAAGAAAATTCTAAAGGAGGTAGATGCCTCATTGAAGAATTGCCTAATGGCAATACCTAGATCTATCATTGCTTTTATGCCTAGCTAGGGGCGTTAAACGATAGCGCTTGTTGGGAGGCAACCCAATTTTATTTTTAGTTTTTTTAGTTTTTTCTTCTGTTTAGGAATAAATAATCCATCTAGCCTCTGTTTAGATGTGGTTTTATCTTTTAATTAGTGTTTGTGCCAAGTTAAACCTATTAGATCTTCTTGGATGATAGTTATTTGATCTTGCCGTAATTTCCAGAAACTTTGCGCTCAGTGCCCGAATTGTTAAAAATCACCAGAACGTGATAAAATATTGATTCCAATTGCTGCTGATCAATAAACAATTTTTCTAGGTCGTCTAATTTTGGTAGAAATTTTTTAGTTCCAGAAGTTTGCGTTAGTTACAGATTACTACAGACTATTCTGTTTTTGACAGATTCTGTTTTTCGTGTGTTGCTTGCTTATTTTGATGAATCTATGACTAGTAAAATATTTTATAATCCATAGAGAAGTTGGAATACAGTAGGTTTTACACCAATATAAATAAAGAATGAGTTCATTACAGTACCTTAAAGTAGTCTTTTGTTTTCTTTCTCTAACGGAGCTCACGAGATTTCTATTGGGTTTTGTGTTGTGAAGGTTTCAAGTTTTGGGTGAATTCTTTTGATGGATTATGGAACAAGGAGTGGCAAGAGCCTAAGCTTGGGGATGCCCATGGAACCCCCAAGATAATCTAAGGACACCAAAAAGTCAAAGCTTGGGGATGCCCCGGAAGGCATCCCCTCTTTCGTCCACTTTCATCGGTAATTTACTTGGAGCTATATTTTTATTCACCACATGATAAGTGTTTTGCTTGGAACGTCTTGTATTATTTGCGTCTTTGCTTGTTAGTTTACCACAATCATCCTTGTTGTACACACCTTTTGAGAGAGCTATACATGAATTGGAATTTGATAGAATACACTATGTGCTTCACTTATATCTTTAGAGCTTGATAGTTTGCTCATAGTGCTTCACTTATATCTTTTGAGCGTGATAATTTTTGCTCTAGTGCTTCACTTAGATCTTTTAGAGCACTGTGGTGGATTTGTTTTAAAGAAACTTAATCTCTCATGCTTCACTTAGGTTATTTTGAGAGTCGCTAATAACATGGTAATTTGCTTAATGTTAATATACTTGGTGTTCAAGATATGTGAAACTTTCTTTTGAGTGCGTTGAATACTAAGATAAGTTTGATGCTTGATAATTGTTTTGAGATATGAATATGATGATATTAGAGTCATGCTAGTTGAGTAGTTGTGAATTTAAATAATACTTGTGTTGAAGTTTGTGATTCCCGTAGCATGCACGCATGGTGAACCGTTATGTGATGAACTCGGAGCATGATTTATTTATTGATTGTCTTCCTTATAGTGGCGGTCGGGGACGAGCGATGGTCTTTTCCTACCAATCTGTAAGTGCATCTAGTGCCCCTTAGTGATTTTGGTGTATTGAAGACTTATAGGTTAAGTAACTGATGCGTTTGTAAGTGTACACAGGTCTATAAGTCTATGAGGAGTTTGATATTCTGAGAGAAAGTCGACCCTAAAATGAAGTTCTTCAATGAAGACTTTGATATTCGAAGACTTTACGAAGACTTTGAAAGTGAAGAAATTGGTGTGACCTTGAAGACTTGGTATTCATTTGAGGAACATGAAGCGTGAAGACTTTTGTTTTCGTAGTTTCATTTTCTATTTCTTGAGTCATAGGAAACACCGTCTTTGTTAAAGGGGTCGAGGAAATACTAAGGAAAAATTTCCATTTGATGCTCAACTCAAAATCCTACACCTACCAATCCCTTGAGTGAAGCTTTTGAAATCTCATACTGATTCAGTCAATTTCTTGATGTGAGACGAAGCTCTTACGGTCATTGAGAATTTGTTCGGCGAGGAGTTAGGAATTCGCCGATGCAAATTGCCTACAAAGTGAGGAACATGATAGCCACGAGGCATTTGATATTCAAATTTCCGACCGTTCTTTGTCTTCTGCGCCACCTGTGTCCCAAAATATCTTATCCACCTAACGGTCATATCATTGAAGGGCATTTATGTCTTATCATGTCGGGCTGCTCCTAGGCTATAAATAGCCGCCCCTACAACCACTAGTTGGTTGGCTGCTCGAGAGAACTTGACACTTGTCATTTGAGAGCAACCCATCCTCCGAGGACTTTGGCGAAAATCATCAAGTGAGGAAAAACCAAAAGTGAGGAAAACCCAAAACCAAACCCCAACAAACCCAAAGTGATTGAGCATCATGAAGAAATTGATCTGCGTGGATCCGGCGCTTGTTACCTTTGAAGACTGTGCTTCTTCCAGACGGTTAGGCGTCAAGGTCTAGAGCATCCAAGAGGAATTGTGGATCGCCGAGTGACCAAGTATGTGAAGGTTTGGAAGTCGCTGAAGACTTACCACAGTGATTGGACGAGGTCTGCGTGACCTTAGTTCAAGGAGAATCGGTGAGGACTTGGTGTCTGAGCTGCGTGCTTTCGATGATTGGGTGTCCGGACTGTGTGTCCTCGAGTTTAAATACTCGGCCGCTCCAACCAGACGTACAAGCTGAGACAACAGTTGGAACTGGTCTACCAAATCATTGTCTTCACCAACCCAACTGGTTCTATTTCCTCAACCCTTTCATTTCCTCATTCTTGTGTTGAGTGTTTGTTCATATCTGTGTTTGAAGACTTTGATGAAGACTTTCTCAATTTCCTCAGTTCAATTTCTTGATCGTTTGTCTTCATCTTGTGTTATCCTGTGATTACGCTTTACGTACTCTGTGATTGTCTTCATTTCATCAAGATGACAATGCTTGTAATCTGTTATGCTTACTTGAGTACTTATTCGCTGCAAGTATTTCTTCGCTAAGGAATTTCCTCACGACAAATTCCTCGATGAAGAATTCATAAAATCACCTATTCACCCCCCTCTAGTCGATATAACGCACTTTCAATTGGTATCGAGCAAGGTACTCCCTTGTTACGTGTGATTTTAGTTTAACCACGGAGTTTTAGTTATGTCGACCGCGAGGCATGATCAAGGTCTCGGCAGGGTGTCCTACCTTCGATGGGACGGACTACCCCTCTTGGAAGAACAAAATGCGAATGCATCTTGAAGCAATTGACAACGATCTACGGTATGTTGTGACAAAGGTGTTTCCTCGGTCACACCCTCTACGAATGATCTTGATGTGAAGAGATTCAAGCAACTCGATTCTCAAGCGAAGAATATCATATGTGGCCATCGAGCAAAGGTCAATATGGAAGAGTGAGTGCTTTGGAATCTGCCAAACTCATACGGGACAGGCTGTCCAAAGTAAATGAAGGTGTTTCAACTCAGCGTGACTCTCGAGTTGATGTTCTTGGAATCTCTTCAACCGCTTCAAAAGACTCGACAACGAAAATGTTCAACAAACCTTGATCGCCTCACTAACATCTCAAATGAGCTTCAAGCCTTTGGGTGCCACGGACATCACCGACCATGAGGTGGTGAAGAAATTACTAAGATCGCTTGATTCCTCATTTGATACTCGCGCGATGATACAAGAACAAGTGACTACAAGTCTCTTGATCCTGCTGATATCCTCGAAGGCTAAATACTCACGAGTTCGACTTCTTTGAAAAGAGATCTCTATGGTTACGGCTATGGAAAAGCACGTGCCACGAAGGCCAAGGTTGTGTCTCGAATCGAGAGTGAAGACTCGGTAGTAGCCTTGGAGATCTGAAGAATTTGGCGAGGAGCTAGCTTCGCTCGTGAAGAAATTCAGAAATTCACAAGGCGTGGTCGCTTTGGAAAATCCTCAAGAAGCGGTGATTCCTCATCTAGTGACTATAAGAAGACTTTGCCACAAATGCAAGAAACCTGGTCACTACATCCAAGATTGTCCTCGATGGGAAAAGGAATTAAAGAAGAAGAAGCACAAGGATTACAGTTCTGATGACATGAAGAAGAAGAAGAAATCATCAAAATCTTCATCATCAAAATCCTCAAAACCTTCTTCTCACAAGAAGAGCAGCTCCAAAAAGGCTCGGGCATTTATTGGCAAGGAAATGGACTCTGAAGCTGAATCGAGGAAAATGAGGAAGAGGAGGAGTGCGAAGAATCCGAATCTGGTGTGGCTAGTCGGCTCTTGCTCTTGCTTTTGTTAGCAAGTCCATCTTCAACATGAAGAAACTGACTCCATGCAACAAGCCGGATGAGGAAAATGATGACTACGCCCCACCTATTGCTTCATGGCAAAAGGTGCCAAGGTACTCAATTTCACCTCCTCTGAATCTAGTGAAAATGAATCGATGAGGATCTCAAGCCCAGCTACTCTAAACTTGCTAAGATTGCTATAAAACAACAAAGGGTTTTGAAAAGGTTCAAAACATGCTAGATAAGAGTGATGATATGTTAGGTGAAGAAATGGATCGCACTCAAGCCACGATGAAAATCTTCAGAGACTTGGTCTAGGCTTGACAGCCTTCAAGGTCATCATAACACTCTCTTATCTGACCATGAGAAACTTTCTTATGAATTTCTTCAAAGAAAGCAAGATCTTGAGAAGCTAAGAGCGAGTTATGAAGATCTTCAGAAGGAGCGCGATTCATTACTTGCTCAACAAATCAGCGCTTCTCAAGAAGAATTTGTTCCTCCATGCTTAAAGTGCATTGAGCGTGAATCGCTAATTCTTCACTGAATGTTCAAATGCTTCAACTGTTACAAATTCTTCACCTGCCTCTGCTACCACTAATTCCTCATCGAGGACATTGCTAGTATCACTAACGATGCAGGGGCTGAAGGAATTGTACATGACAGCATGTACAAAAGCCTCAAAGGGCATCAGACTCTTTGTGATGTGCTTAAAAGCAGATCCTCAACAGAACCCTAGGAAAGAGGTATTGCCTTTGAGAGGAAACTCAATCTTGATGGAGCGTCTTTGGAAGCCGAGCAGTATTCCAAAACCTCATGGGTTGCTGCAAAGGGACCTCCAGTTGATCCATCTACCTTATCTGGTTTTACATGTGAATTTCCTCATTCTGCGATAAGTCATTTGACTCAAACTATAAACTGTTCAAAATCAGAATGGTGAAGTATTTGCTAGATATGTTGGCACTAAGCTGCAGAGCGGTTCCCCTATGAAGAAAATCTGGGTTCCCAAGAAGTGCCTTGAAAGTCTTCGGTGAATGTCCTCATGACACCACCGTGAAGAATAGGAACCCCAGATCAAATTCTTCATATGAACCAAATTCTTCATATGGATCCAAGTCCTCATACGGACCAAATTCCTCCGTGGATCAAATTCCTCAAAAGGATCAAAGTCCTCATATGATTATCATCGTGCTAACAACTCTGCTTTTACATGAGGTAGAGCTAAGGGCTATGAATATGTGCATTATTCTTCAAACCAATATGTTCATAAGTCCTCGAAGAATTTCTCTCGCTTATTCATATGCTTACCCTAACCCCTCTTATGTGAAGCGAAATGGATTGGCTTCTATGCCACCATTCTCATATGGTGCTCATGAGAATGATGAACTCTTTGCCACCCCTTGAGATGTGGGTGGTGAAGAAAAGAACTAATCTCTTCTGCAGGGTCAGGTCTCGGGCGTGCCTAAGCGTCTGAAGAATTTCTTTGGGGCACGACAAAATGCACGAAAGGGACGCAGCTAATCATGATGAAATGAACTTTCATTTCACACGTCCTCATCTTGCTTATCTGAATCTTGGTGATGAAATTCATCGATGAACTTGATACCATATTCTTCAGCGATGAAGTATATGAGATCATAAGTTGTACTAATTCATCTGCAGGATGATCAACCCAAAGCCACCGAGTGGGTTCTCGATAGTGGATGTACAAATCACATGTTGGTGACAAGAATCTATTGATGGATGCTACCTTATCACCGTCACATCGAAGCATATCATCTTTCTTTGACAAAGGCAAAAGTCGGTATTGGGACTTGGTAAGGTTGCTATCTCTAAGGACATGCACATGGACAAAGTCATGCTTGTTGAGTCTTTAGGATATAACCTCATGTCAGTCTCAATGCTTTGTGATCTTGATATGGTTGTTATCTTTGGCAAGTATCGTTGTGTTGTGATTATGGAAGTCGACAATTCCAAAGTCTTGAAGGCTTTAGGAGAGGAGACTTGTATATTGTTGACTTCTCTCTGGGACCACGACCAGCCGTGTGCCTACTTGCAAAAGCTTCGAAGGCTGGCTATGGCATCGACGACTTGGTCACGCAGGCATGAGGAATTTGCACATGCTTGCGAAGAAGAAGCATGTCATTGGCATTGAGAATGTCAAATTCCTCAAGGATCACCTATGCGAGCACTGTGAAGCTGGAAAAATGACCAAGGCCAAGCATCCGTGAAGACTATCATGACCACTACTCGTCCCTTGAATTGCTTCACATGGACCTCTTTGGTCCCAATCATTATTCATTTGTTGTTAATGAAGCATCACTATATGGCTTTGTTATTGTTGATGATTACTCTCGTTACACATGGGTACACATTGTTACTTACAAAAATCAAGTGCAGGAAATCTTCAAGCGATTTTCCTCGAGGGCTTCAACCAACTTTGGTGTGAAGATCAAGCACATCGAAGTGACAATGGAACCGAGTTCAAGAATTCGGTCTTGATGACTATCTTGATGAACTTGGTATTACTCATGAGTTATCTGCTCCTTATACTCCTCGGCAAAATGGCGTCGTGGGCGCAAGAACAGAACTCTTGTTGAAATGGCTCGCACTATGCTTGATGAATACAAAAGCGCTGGTCGTTTCTAGATTGAAGCAATTGACCTGCGTGCCACATCATCAACAGTATATCTTCACAAATTCTTCAAGAAGACTGCCTATGAACTCCTCACGGACAAGAAACCTAATGTAAGTTATTTCAAAGTCTTGATTGCTAAATGCTGGATTAGAGATCCACACCACAACTCTAAATTTGCACGAAAGCACATGAAGGTTTTATGCTTGGTTACGGAAAGGACTCGCACACCTCTGAGTCTTCAACATCGCACTTCACAAGATTGTTGACCTTTGTAGATGTGCGGTTCGATGAAACTAATGGCTCGCAAAGAGAGCACCTACCTTACGTGTTAGGCGAACCAGCACACGAGGATTCTATCAGATTCAAGGCAAGCGAGGATGTCATTCCTCTTGAAGAAACTGCTGAAGAATTCATTCCTGTCGCGAAGAACGTCGGTGATGCACTGAAGATAATCTTTGAAGAAAATGGTCTTTGAGGAAAATGATCAAATTCCTCGAAGACAACCAGCTCATCCTCGCGTTGCAAAAGAAGTACAAGTTGACAAGATCATCGATGACATTGAAGCGCCAGGTCCTCTCACTCGCTCAAAAGCTTCACACTTATCTAACTTTTGTGGGCACTATGCTTTTGTCTCTATCACAGAGCCCACTAAGGTAGATGAAGCATTTCTGGAGCCGGAGTGGATTCAGGCCATGCAAGAAGAATTACATCGATTCGAGCTCAACAACGTCAGGGAACTGGTCAAGCGTCCAGATCCTCGCAAGCATAATATCATTGGCACAAAGTGGATCTATCGCAACAAGCAAGATGAAAATGGTCTTGTGGTGAGGAATAAGGCACGACTAGTAGCTCAAGGCTACACGAGTTGAAGGAATTGACTTTGATGAAACTTTTGCACCTGTCGCTAGACTTGAGTCTATTCGCATATTACTCGCCTATGCTAACCATCACAATATCACTTTATATCAAATGGATGTGAAAAGTGCATTCCTCAATGGTAAGCTTGAGGAAGAAGTATATGTTGCTCAACCCCCAGGTTTTGAAGATCCAAAGAATCCTGACAAAGTCTTCAGACTCAATAAGGCCCTCTATGGCCTCAAGCAAGCCCCTCGGGCGTGGTATGATACATTGAAGGAATTCTTCGTGAAGAATGGCTTCACACCCGGTTCACTCGACCCTACTCTCTTTACTAAATCTTATGATGGTGAACTGTTTGTGTGCCAAATATATGTTGATGATATTATCTTTGGTTGTACTGACCAACGTTATAGTGATGAATTTGCCTATATGATGAGTGAAGAATATCAAATGTCTATGATGGGAGAGTTGAAATTCTTCTTAGGTCTTCAAATTCATCAACAACACAATGGCATATTCATATCTCAGGAGAAATACCTCAAAGATGTCCTGAAGAAATTCGGCATGCAAGATTGCAAAGGCGTCAAAATTCCTATGCCCACAAATGGCCATCTATGCATTGATGAAAATGGTATTGACTTCGATCACAAGGTATACCGTTCCATGATTGGTTCTTTATTGTACTTATATGCATCTAGGCCAGATATAATGCTTAGTGTTTGCATGTGTGCCCGATTTCAAGCTACAGAAGGAATCACACCATAAGGTGTGAAGCATATTCTTCGATATCTAGCTCACACACCAACACTAGGATTATGGTACCCCAAGGGCTCTACTTTTGATCTCATTGGATATTCGACTCGACTATCTTTGGTGATCGTGTGGACCGCAAGTCAACATCTGGTACTTGTCATTTCCTCGGACGATCTTTGGTGCATTGGTCCTCGAAGAAAGCAGAACTGCGTATCACCGTCCCATGCGGAAGCTGAATACATTCTGCTGGCTCGTGTTGTGCTCAATTACTATGGATGAAGCAAACCCTCAAGGACTACGGCATCAACGTGAAGAATGTGCCTCTCTCTTGTGACAATGAGAGTGCCATCAAGATTGCTCACAACCCAGTTCAGCACTCGAAGACAAAGCACATTCAAATTCGTCATCATTTTCTTCGTGATCATGTGTTGAAGGCGACATCTCCATCGAGCACGTGAAGGCGAAGAACAGCTAGCTGATATCTTCACTAAGCCCTTGGATGAGAAGAGATTTAGCAAGTTGCGGTGTGAGCTAAATATCTTAGAATCTTGAGCGTTCTTTGAAAAGGCACACATCCTAACACTTATGCAAAATTGATGACTTAGATGTGCAACACATGAAGAAGCGTTTTCTTCAATCAATGAAGAATAACACTCTAAGTGTGAAGAAATTAATGAAGAATTTGATTCTCGAGAACCCTCGACAATTGTGCGCGGTGTCTGAAATCATCATTCTTATCTGGTGGGTCACGCCACCACCAAAGTTGAAAATCTTCAATTTGAGTTTTCCTCAGTTTTGAAATTCTTCGCTTTTTCAAATTCTTCAACTTTGCAAAATCTTCACTGTTTCGTCGTCTTTCTTCATTGACTATATATATATATGAGTTTATGTCCTCTACAGCATTCACTTATGGCTATTTCTTCAAGTCATTTTTCTGCTAAGTGAATGTGATTGGACCCTTCCCCTCTATGCTATACTCAACCCAATCCATTCACAAATTCTTCATGTGCGTTCTACTTTGAAACTCGTTCAAATTCTTCACTGTGTCCTTGACAGCTGAAGAAATTGCGAACGACACTTTAAAACTAATCTTATTCAAACCTTCGCTTTTACCACTCAAACCGTTCCGCATCCCACGATGCATTATTTTATTCACCCACGATCGTACACGATCTCCACTACACAGTACGTGGGTGACACATGTCGTGAGAAGGGAAGCGGTCAGGGGCATGTTCGTCCTAAATCTTCGGGCGATCCGTTTTTCACCGTGTCTATAAATACCCCTCTCTCCCTTCCTCACTCTTTTACTCCACTCGACCTCTCTCTTTCTCGCTCGAGCTCCTCAAAACCCTAGCGCCGCCGCTACTCCATCGTCGCCGGTGAGGAAAAGCTTCCTTGCCTTGACCTCTTCGCCGGCGTACTCGCGCCGACCGTGGAAAATCTTCACTCCGCCGTCGCCGTAGCTGATTTCCTCTGCCAAGTTAGGGCGTGGAAGATCTGAGCGTCTGAACTTCCCAACTGTTCTTCTCGGTTAATCGTGTTCTTCACTTGGGTAAATTAAAAGTTACTTTTATTACTCGCTTTGATTCTCAAATCTTCTTCAAATTCTTCAAAGGTGTTTATTCTTCAAATTCTTCACACATATGAACACCTCAAATCTCTTGATTCGTTTCTCTAAGCAATGATTTTCTTCAAGATTCCTCAATTGTGTGGATCCTCGATCTATACAACTCTGGAACCTAAGACAAAGAACGCTTAGTGAAATTCTTCAAAACTCATCTGGTCAAAATCCTCAAAACTTGTTCTTTTGAAAAACCTTACGAGAACGCATATGACCTCTCCAAATTCCTCGCAACTATACTCTGTTCACAGGTACAAATGTCATTGTTGAATCCCTAGGTTCTCATCAACTTAACTCATTTGCAGCGTTCCTTGAAGAAAAACTGCATACTTCTTGAGAGAACTCAATTGTTCAATTTCCTCACACGAAGAAAATGGCGAGACGGTAAGAAACCACGAAGGGAGGAAAGAAACTGAGGTTATGACAGCGTTTGAAATCCACGAGGAAATATATGCTGACTATTGCACTCCGGATGAAGAAAGCAAAAATCAACGCAAGGTGCGTATTCAGAAGATTGAACGGAGATGGGCACGGGAATGGAAGGAATACAGATATGTAACTCCTAAGTACATGAAGAAATTAGCTTTAAATCCTCCATGCCCAAGAGCTCCTTTGGCACCTGGTCAAATAGCTGATCCCACTAGCGTCAAGCGCGGTGAGGACTTTCCTGATGAATGGGCTAAACGCCAAGCAAAATTGGCAAAGCAAGCAAAGGAGGCGGTGAAGAAATTCAATGAGGATTCTCGCTGCTGCTATCGCCATCGAGGTCTCGGTCAAACCGAGAAATCAATGCAAAAGAAGCCTGCTAATAAGCCAAGTGCTTCATCATCTGCGCCCTCACGGCCAAGTTCCTCAAAGTGACACCTTCCAAGCAAATTCCTCACCTGCTGCTCCACCAAAGTCCTCAACAGCTCCGTCAAAACCTTGGTTCTGTGCACTGGCTACTTGTCAAAGGACCACTGGTTTCTCAATTGCCTCGAGCATTTTCGCAAGTTCCTCGGCTGCTCCAATTTCCTCATCTGGCCCGGCTCGGTGAAGACCAAGGCAACAAGTGGACGAGGTCCTGGCCTAGTCCAAGGAAGAAACAAGTTGTATTTCATGTACCATCGGCGATGAGGCATCGATGAAGAACTTCGCGGAAATCATCGAGACCGTCAATGAAGGCCGCAAGAGCCAAAGGTACATCTGTGCTAATCGCTATTGGATCCGAAGAAAGTCCTCGACTTTATTGATCTACGCACAATGACCCCAATACCCCTCTCGATCTTCATTTGACACCTGGTCAAAGTCATGCGTTGACTCACTTCATCGCTGAAGAAAATGGAAGTTTGAGAAGGCGAGGGAAATCAAAAGGCTCAATACAGGAAGGAGAAGTTCACGAAGAAAACGTTGTCAAGATGACACGAGGAGCTTCTCAAGGTCCAAAGCGAGATTCAAGACCTTAGCAAAACTTGATTCCTACTATGCTGATTGGCAAGGAGCCAATACCACATTAAATCAACTGACGAAGAAATTCACAAGTGTTGCTGCCCGATTGCAACATGAAATTCCTCAGTGGAGCCTCGGCTCAGCCTCTTGAAGAAAATGCCAGATCCGCTGATGTTGTTCAACTCTTTGAAGAAAATGCTGATTCGAGGCTGATGATCCCATCCCACCATTGAAGAAACTGCCAGGCACCCACTAGTGGTGCGCTGAAGAAACTGCTCAAAACAGGGCTGCATCGGTTGCTCTGAAGAACTGAACCAAATTCCTCGGCTCCTCCTGCGCCAACTCCAACTCCAATTCTTCCATCCGCTTCGATGTGAAGAAAACCAAGGCTGCATAACGAGCTGCTTTGTGAAGAAAAGGAAAGCATCAGCTGCGTCGATTCTTCTGCGAAGAAAATGAAGCCAATGAGCAACTCATTTGAAAACCCGATTGATGCTGTTCCAATTTCCTCCATACCATCAAAGGAAGTTGTTCCTTTTGGAGAAGACTATGAGATCCCAATCGGATCGATGAAGAACATCAATCTGCTGCTTCGTCGGAGAAAATTGATGAAGAAATTGAAGTGGAAGCAATCCCTTCAACCCCGATTATTTCCTCATCGGACCAAGAAATTCCTCAGCTGGTCTTTGAGGAAAATGAAAATGAAGATGTGGATATTGGATGCACCACTCCGGTGATAAATGATAACTTTTGGGAAAGTCAGCATCCCAATACTCCTCTCTTCACCCCGCTCCAACAAGTTCCTCACTCTCCTGCACAAACAGTCCGGATGGACTCGAAGAAAATCAACCGACGGTTACGTGCATGAAGAAATTCCAGCCACTAGTCTTGATGAAACTGCTTCTTCTTTGCTAATCCTCGATTGCTCTGTTGAGGAACAAGAAATTCCTCGGTGAAGAACCTGAACTTGTGATTCTGAGGTGGTGATGCAACTCATCGACACCCTCTGCCCAAGCAAAGAATCCGTTCTCAACCAAGCAAAAGTTCAAGGTGAAGATTTCTTTGCGAGCACGTGTTCTTCATGAATATAATCCTTATGATTACGCTCGAATTAGGAAGAGGCGCTTACGGACTGCCGGTCAAGCAAACTTCTATTCCTCGGTGCTTTTCAACAAGGACAAAATCTTGATCATGCTCATATTCCTCATGTGGATATGGAGTCATTGCCGAGCTTTGAGCCAGTCCTTAGTGTTTTTCACGACGCAGGACTTCTAAACTTCTGACCGATATTTGTGATGGAATGAAGAGCTAATTCTTGATTCTATGCAACCCGCACATCACCGGAGACGTCAAGGCGTAAATTCATGGGTCTTAGATTGGATGATTGAAAACACTCACTACAAGGCACCAAACAAGTGAATTGCCGTGCCCTCCCACTCGATCCTCCGCTTCGATGGTGCACGTCGTATCTATGAAGAAAAGAACTTTCAAATCACTATATGCAAGTCTTGATGAAGCCTTTGAAGCCAAGGCAGGCCCCAAGAACCAAATTCCTCGTCAAGGAATTATTATATGTGCCTCGAACAGTCTATCGAATTCAGCGAAGACTATGAGTCCTATCAAAGGCCACGACTCGAGCGATGAAGAAGTCGTTGGCATCATGAAGAATATGCTTTTCAACATCATCCATGGCGTTCCGTCAATTTCCATGATTTCTTCATGAGGACTCGGCTAACATTGCCATGTCACCTTTTGAGTGAAGCCTTATGCACCTTGGATTATGAGATTCATCAGTCAAGATCTTCACTTTGAATTACAAGGCGATACTTTGAACCACTGCAGCTACGCTTCGATTGAAGTCCTCAAGCGGACAATTACCTCGGTGATGACAAGGGCAAGGCCCTGCTGTGATAGATGAAGGCATTCGTCCATTTGATGGACAGTTTAAAGCAACATCCTACTCCACCAATGATGACTCGCCACACATGACTCGTGACAAATACCTCGGTCAAGCAAAGTCCTCACGCTCGCACCTGGGGTGATGGTGATCGTGAATTACTCCTCGGTCTTCATCAAAAGGTTGATCGCAATCATAAGTGGGTCAAGCGTCGGTTTGGTCCTCTTCTTTACAACATGACCTCCACACACAATGCGGTGAAGAAAAACCACTATTACCTTCATGAAACCTTCAAGCGCTTTGGGCTGTTCTTTCACATGTCTCTGATGAAGAAGAACCGACATGAATGGGACTCAAGGAAGAATTTGGTGGTCTACACCTCCTCGAAGAAATTCAAGAAGGTCAAAGTTCCTTCCTTGGTGGCCAGCTCCTATTCTTCATCTCGCGACATCGATGAAAATGAAGATTTGGAAGACAACTGCTTTGGTCCTACTTCGACAAACAACCCCGACAATCTTTGGCGCTCCATCTTCAACTTGAAATTCTTCAAGGCGTTAGTCCTCGGTTTCGATCCTTTTGGTCATTTGATGACAAAGGGGAGAAATTTGAGTTAGTCTTCAAGCGGGTCTAGTTTTTGTCTATATACAGTATTTTATTAAGTTACAACTCTCGTTCTTCTGAAACCTTATTGGATCGAGTTGTAATCTTAAACCCGATGGTGCTTTGATACTTTTGATGCATTATGCTTTTGCTCTATGCTCTGATTAGAAGTAGTTTTGATATTTGTTATGCTCTGATCCAAATTGGCCTTTGGGCTCTGGTACTCTTGATGCGTTACATTGCATAACATCAAGCACCATATTTCATCATGCATTTCAAATTCTTCATATTATATGTTAAATGTGTGTATGAATTACAATATATAGGGGGAGATCTCCATGATTCATTTCCTCAAATGTGCATTGCCTCAAAAGCAAATTCCTCACTATGCACACCTTGTGGGGAGTTCTTCTATATCTTGCAATCAAATTCCTCATTATCGATTTACACTTCATATGTTTATCCCGTTGAAAACTTAACCTATGTTGTCATCAATCACCAAAAGGGGAGATTGTAAGTGCATCTAGTGCCCTTAGTGATTTTGGTGTATTGAAGACTTATAGGTTAAGTAACTAATGCGTTTGTAAGTGTACACAGGTCTATAAGTCTATGAGGAGTTTGATATTTACTGAGAGAAAGTCGACCCTAAAATGAAGTTCTTCAATGAAGACTTTGATATTCGAAGACTTTACGAAGACTTTGAAAGTGAAGAAATTGGTGTGACCTTGAAGACTTGGTATTCATTTGAGGAACATGAAGCGTGAAGACTTTTGTTTTCGTAGTTTCATTTTCTCTTTCTTGAGTCATAGGAAACACCGTCTTTGTTAAAGGGGTCGAGGAAATACTAAGGAAAAATTTCCATTTGATGCTCAACTCAAAATCCTACACCTACCAATCCCTTGAGTGAAGCTTTTGAAATCTCATATAGTTCAGTCAATTTCTTGATGTGAGACGAAGCTCTTACAGTGTTGAGAATTTATTCGGCGAGGAGTTAGGAGATTCGCCAAGTCTGAATTGCCTACAAAGTGAGGAACATGATAGCCCCGAGGCATTTGATATTCAAATTTCCGACCGTTCTTTGTCTTTTGCTTGTTGTCCCAAAATATCTTATCCACCTAACGGTCATATCATTGAAGGGCATTTATGTCTTATCATGTCGGGCTGCTCCCTAGGCTATAAATAGCCGCCCCTACAACCACTAGTTGGTTGGCTGCTCCGAGAGAACTTGACACTTGTCATTTGAGAGCAACCCATCCTCCGAGGACTTTGGCGAAAATCATCAAGTGAGGAAAACCCAAAAGTGAGGAAAACCCAAAACCAAACCCCAACAAACCCAAAGTGATTGAGCATCTTGAAGAAATTGATCTGCGTGGATCCGACGCTTATTACCTTTGAAGACTGTGCTTCTTCCAGACGGTTAGGCGTCAAGGTCTAGAGCATCAAGAGGAATTGTGGATCGCCGAGTGACCAAGTATGTGAAGGTTTGGAAGTCGCTGAAGACTTACCACGAGTGATTGGGCGAGTCTGCGTGACCTTAGTTCAAGGAGAATCGGTGAGGACTTGGTGTCTGAGCTGCGTGCTTTCGATGTTGGGTGTCCGGACTGTGTGTCCTCGAGTTTAAATACTCAGCCGCTCCAACCAGACGTATAAGCCGAGACAGCAGTTGGAACTGGTCTACCAAATCATTGTCTTCACCAACCCAACTGGTTCTATTTCCTCAACCCTTTCATTTCCTCATTCTTGTGTTGAGTGTTTGTTCATATCTGTGTTTGAAGACTTTGACTGAAGACTTTCTCAATTTCCTCAGTTCAATTTCTTCAGTCTGTTTGTCTTCATCTTGTGTTATCCTGTGATTACGCTTTCTGTACTCTGTGATTGTCTTCATTTCATCAAGATGACAATGCTTGTAATCTGTTATGCTTACTTCTGAGTACTTATTCCGCTGCAAGTATTTCTTCGCTAAGGAATTTCCTCACCGGCAAATTCCTCAGTGAAGAATTCATAAAAATCGCCTATTCACCCCCCCTCTAGTCGATATAACGCACTTTCACAATCTATCCCCCTAGGAGCATGCGCGTAATACTTTGTTTGATAACTTCCAGATTTTTGCAATAAGTATATGAGTTCTTTATGACTAATGTTGAGTTCATGGATTATACGCACTTTTTCCCATCCTTCCACTATTGCTAGCCTCTCTAATAACGCGCACCTTTCGCCGGTATCATACACCCACCATATACCTTCCTCAAAACAGCCACCATACCTACCTATCATGGCATTTCCATAGCCATTCCGAGATATATTGCCATCCAACTTTCCACTATTCCGTTTATTATGACACGCTCCATCATTGTCATATTGCTAGCATGATCATGTAGTTGACATCGTATTTGTGGCAAAGCCACCGTTCATAATTCTTTCATACATGTCACTCATGTTTCATTGCATATCGATACACACGGAGGCATTCATATAGAGTCATATTTTGTTCTAAGTATCGACTTGTAATTGTTGAGTTGTAAGAAAAATAAAAGTGAGATGATCATCATTATTAGAGCATTGTCCCAAAAAGTGAGGAAAGGATGATGGAGACTATGATTCCCCCACAAGTCGGGATGAGACTCCGCACGAAAAAAAAATAAATAAAAAAGAGGCCATAAAAAAAGAGAAAAGGCCCAAATAAAAAAAATGAGAGAAAAAGAGAGAAGGGACAATGTTACTATCCTTTTACCACACTTGTGCTTCAAAGTAGCACCAAGATCTTCATGATAGAGAGTCTCTCATTTATTCACTTTCATATACTAGTGGGAATTTTTCATTATAGAACTTGGCTTGTATATTCCAATGATGGGCTTCCTCAAATGCCCTAGGTCTTCATGAGTAAGCGAGTTAGATGCATACCCACTTAGTTTCTTTTGTTGAGCTTTCATATATTTATAGCTCTAGTGCATCCGTTGCAAGGCAATCCCTACTCACTCACATTGATATCTATTGATGGGCATCTCCATAGCCCATTGATACGCCTAGTTGATGTGAGACTATCTCCCTCTTTTTGTCTTCTCCACAACCACCATTTTATTCCACATATAGTGTTATATCCATGGCTCACACTCATGTATTGCGTGAAGATTGAAAAAGTTTTGAAAATGTTAAAGTATGAAACAATTGCTTGGCTTGTCATCGGGGTTGTGCATGATTTAAATACTTTGTGTGGGGAAGATGGAGCATAGGCAGACTATATGATTTTGTAGGGATAACTTTCTTTGGCCATGTTATTTTGAGAAGACATAATTGCTTTGTTAGTATGCTTGAAGTATTATTATTTTTATGTCAATATGAACTTTTGTCTTGAATCTTTCGGATCTGAATACTCATACCATGATTAAGAAGATTTACATTGAAATTATGCCAAAGTATCACTCCGCATCAAAAATTCTCTTTTTATCATTTACCTACTCGAGGACGAGCAGGAATTAAGCTTGGGGATGCGATCGTCTCCAACGTATCTATAATTTTGATTGCTCCATGCTACTTTATCTACTGTTTTGGACTATATTGGGCTTTATTTTCCACTTTTATATTACTTTTGGGACTAACCTATTAACCGGAGGCCCAGCCCTTAATTGATGTTTTTTTACCTATTTCAGTGTTTGAAGAAGCGGAATATCAAACGGAGTCAAGCGGAATAAAACCTTGGGGCGTGATTTTCCAACCAAGCGTGATCTAGGAGACTTGGGCCCTACTCAAGAAGTGCAGGCGGTCACGAGGTGGAGGGCGCGCCCTACCTCGTGGGCCCCCGACGCTCCACCGGCGTACTCCTTCCTCCTATATATACCTCGTACCCCAAGCGATCGAGCAGAGCCAAAACCTAATTCCACCGCCGCAACCTTCTGTATCCACGAGACCCCATCTTGGGGCCTGTTCCGGAGCTCCGCTGGAGGGGGCATCCACCATGGAGGGCTTCTACATCAACACCATAGCCCCTCCAATGAAGTGTGAGTAGTTTACTTCAGACCTTCGGGTCCATAGCTAGTAGCTAGATGGCTTCTTCTCTCTTTTTGGATCTCAATGCAATGTTCTCCCCCTCTCTCGTGGAGATCTATTCGATGTAATCTTGTTTTTGCGGTGTGTTTGTTGAGACCGATGAATTGTGGGTTTATGATCCAGCTTATTTATGGAAAATATTTGATTCTTCTCTGAATTCTTTTATGTATGATTGAGTTATCTTTGCAAGTCTCTTCGAATTATCCGTTTGGTTTGGCCAACTAGATTGGTAGTTCTTGCAATGGGAGAAGTGCTTAGCTTTGGGTTCAATCTTGCGGTGTCCTTACCCAGTGTGTAAAGGGTTGCAAGTCACGTATTGTATTGTTGCCATCGAGGATAACAAGATGTTTTTTATCATATTGCATGAATTTATCCTCTACATCATGTCATCTTGCTTAAGGCGTTACTCTGTTTTTAACTTAATACTCTAGATGCATCTTTGGACAGCGGTCGATGAGTGGAGTAATAGTAGTAGATGGAGAATCGTTTGATCTACTTGTTTGGACGTGATGCCTATATACATGATCATACCTAGATATACTCATAACTATGCTCAATTCATCAATTGCTCAATGATAATTTGTTCACCCATCGTAGAATACTTATGCTCTTGAGAGAAGCCACTAGTGAAACCTATGGCCCCCGGGTCTATTCTCATCATATCAATCTCTATCACTTTATTTACTTGCTTTGTTTTTTACTTTGCCTTTTTTTACTTTGCATCTATCTATCAAAAAGACCAAAAAAATTATTTATCATCTCTATCAGATCTCACTCTCGTAAGTGACCGTGAAGGGATTGACAACCCCTAATCGCGTTGGTTGCAAGTAGCTATCGTTTTGTGCAGGTACGAGGGACTTGTGCGTGGCCTCCTCTGGATTGATACCTTGGTTCTCAAAAGCGAGGGAAATACTTACGCTACTGTGCTGCATCATCCTCTCCTCTTCGGGGAAAACCAACGCAAGCTCAAGACGCATCAAGAAGGATTTCTGGCGCCGTTGCCGGGGAGGCTCATGCAAGCAAGTCAACCATACCAAGTACCCATCACAATCCCTATCTCTCGCATTACATTGTTTGCCATTTGCCTCTCGTTTTCCTCTCCTTCACCCTTGCCATTTTTTTCGCCCTCTCTTTCCCAATCTCCTCCTTTTCCCTTTGCCTTTTGTTTGCTCGTGTGTTAGTTTGCTTGCTTGTCATCATGACTAGTCTCATATCTTCCCCGTTATCTCCCGAGAATGAAGTTCTAAATTTTAAGCAAAAGGAGGGAGAAAATCTAAAAGATGCTTGGTATAGAATTCGCAATGGTCAAAATAGATCTATCAGGAAGCAATCTACTTCAGTTCTCATTCGTAATTTTTACGTAGGTGCTAATCCTTGGTATAGATATATTCTTGATACCATTACCGGAGGGAATTTCTTGGGTAGCCATACTTTTGATTCTTATAATGCTTTAATATATTTATTTGGCTCACCTCCTCTTTTGGTTAATGGAACTATGTTAACTTTGGAGCATGTTATGCAAAGGCTTGAAATTATTGAAAACAAAGTTGCTACCATCGAATCCATTGAAAATCTAGATAAAAAGATACATAATCAAATTACTCAATATGGATCTAAGGTAGGAATGACTTTGAAAAATATTAAGGAGAAGGAACCCATGGTTAATGAGAAAATAAATTTAGATTCCACTCGAATCAATAAACTTGAGGGTATCATTACCAACTTGGGAACTGCTTTTTCTTCCGTAAAGAATACTCCTAGTCCTCCCACTAAAATTGCCAAGCTTATGTATGTTCCTAAAAATAAGGGTGAATCATCTAGTAAGGAAAGTGCGGATCTTAAATCTATAAGTATTCATTCCGATCTTTTTATTATCATTAAGAAACCATTTGCTACAAATGAATTTCTCGATCTTGTGCCTAAAAGTTTGATAATTACTAGAAAGAAAGAAAATTCTAAAGGAGGTAGATGCCTCATTGAAGAATTGCCTAATGGCAATACCTAGATCTATCCTTGCTTTTATGCCTAGCTAGGGGCGTTAAACGATAGCGCTTGTTGGGAGGCAACCCAATTTTATTTTTAGTTTTTTTTTGTTTTTGCTTCTGTTTAGGAATAAATAATCCATCTAGCCTCTGTTTAGATGTGGTTTTATCTTTTAATTAGTGTTTGTGCCAAGTTAAACCTATTAGATCTTCTTGGATGATAGTTATTTGATCTTGCTGTAATTTCCAGAAACTTTGCGCTCAGTGCCCGAATTGTTAAAAATCACCAGAACGTGATAAAATATTGATTCCAATTTCTGCTGATCAATAAACAAATTTTCCAGGTCGTCTAATTTTGGTAGAAATTGTTTAGTTCCAGAAGTTTGTGTTAGTTACAGATTACTACAGACTGTTCTGTTTTTGACAGATTCTGTTTTTCGTGTGTTGCTTGCTTATTTTGATGAATCTATGGCTAGTAAAATATTTTATAATCCATAGAGAAGTTTTAATACAGTAGGTTTAACACCAATATAAATAAAGAATGAGTTCATTACAGTACCTTAAAGTAGTCTTTTGTTTTCTTTCTCTAACGGCGCTCACGAGATTTCTATTGAGTTTTGTGTTGTGAAGTTTTCAAGTTTTGGGTGAATTCTTTTGATGGATTATGGAACAAGGAGTGGCAAGAGCCTAAGCTTGGGGATTCCCATGGCACCCACAAGATAATCCAAGGACACCAAAAATTCAAAGCTTGGGGATGCCCCGGAAGGCATCCCCTCTTTCGTCCACTTCCATCGGTAATTTACTTGGAGCTATATTTTTATTCACCACATGATAAGTGTTTTGCTTGGAGCGTCTAGTATTATTTGCGTCTTTGCTTGTTAGTTTACCACAATCATCCTTGCTGTACACACCTTTTGAGAGAGCCATACATGAATTGGAATTTGATAGAATACTCTATGTGCTTCACTTATATCTTTTGAGCTTGATAGTTTGCTCATAGTGCTTCACTTATATCTTTTGAGCGTGATAATTTTTGCTCTAGTGCTTCACTTAGATCTTTTAGAGCACGGTGGTGGATTTGTTTTAAAGAAACTTGATCTCTCATGCTTCACTTAGGTTATTTTGAGAGTCGTTAATAGCATGGTAATTTGCTTAATGTTAATATACTTGGTGTTCAAGATATGTGAAACTTTCTTTTGAGTGCGTTGAATACTAAGATAAGTTTGATGCTTGATAATTGTTTTGAGATATGAAGATGATGATATTAGAGTCTTGCTAGTTGAGTAGTTGTGAATTTAAAGAATACTTGTGTTGAAGTTTGTGATTCTCGTAGCATGCACGTATGGTGAACCGTTATGTGATGAACTCGGAGCATGATTTATTTATTGATTGTCTTCCTTATGAGTGGCGGTCGGGGACGAGCGATGGTCTTTTCCTACCAATCTATCCCCCTAGGAGCATGCGCGTAATACTTTGTTTGATAACTTCTAGATTTTTGCAATAAGTATATGAGTTCTTTATGACTAATGTTGAGTTCATGGATTATACGCACTTTTTCCCATCCTTCCACTATTGCTAGCCTCTCTAATACCGCGCATCTTTCGCCGGTATCATGCACCCACCATATACCTTCCTCAAAACAGCCACCATACCTACCTATTATGGCATTTCCATAGCCATTCCGAGATATATTGCCATGCAACTTTCCACTATTCCGTTTATTATGACACGCTCCATCATTGTCATATTGCTAGCATGATCATGTAGTTGATATCGTGTAACATCCCAAAATTCTAAATTTTGGAATGTTATAATAAATAGATAGTTTTGATTGATTGTTTGATTGATTGATTGACTGAGTGAAATTCGAAACTTTTGAAAGTTAAATGAGAGGGAATAAAAGGACTTTCCCAAACTTTCATCTTGCTTTTGTTGTTTCCGTTAATTCAAAAACTTTTCATCACAAACCCTGGAGTGAAGATGATATGACTTCTTCCATTTATTTAAATGACAAGGGGTGTTGAAAATATTTGAATTTCATTTGGAAAATATTTCCAATTTTGGAACTTTATGCAGCTCAATGATTTTCACGAGCGAAGATACAATGACTTCTTCAAAACATATGAAATATAAGTTGGGAGTTTCAAAGAATTAAATTCAAAGTACTTTTGAATTTATTTTCAATTGGAGTTATTTGAGTTTTATTCAAAATATTTTTCTCCAAAAATAAAATATATGGAAAATAGGGTAACATGATTCCCTACATCATAAAATTGGAGATAAATAAATTTGAATTAATTTTGGTATTTTTAAAATGATTTTTATTGGATTTTATTAGACCAATAGCACTCTTTGAATTATCTAATTTTGTGTGGATTTTATTTGTCATTATAAAAATGTCCATGTTGTAGAAAATCTTTTTTTGAAAATTTTGATATATAATATGCCTATATTATATTTCTGTTTTATTTCTTTTCTTTTTTCTTTGACTGTCTTATTATTAAAAAAAAAACTCTTTGAACAGTGCGAGACCGAAGCCCAGCACTGCTCTCTCTCCCTCTCTTTCCCCTCTTGACTGGGCGGCCCAAGACCGAGCCAGCCGCAGAGCCCAGCCCACCTCCGCGCCGTCCCGAGCTCCCTTGAGACTCCGCGCGCCGCCACTCTGTGCCAAGAACCGTCGTGTCCCTCCCGGACTCCGCCTCCGCGCCGCCTCTCCACCGCCCCCTTCTCCACGCCACCTCGCCCCTCCTCTCCTATAAAGAGCGCCGCCCCGGGCCCCTCTCTCTCCCTCTCCCGCATCTCGCCGGAACCGCCGCCGCCGCATATCACCGCCGTCGGGAAGCCGCAGCCGCCGCCGCTCGTCGCCGTCGCCCGCCGACACCGCCACGCAGCGCCGCCTAACACCGCCCCTCCTTGTGCTCTCCGCCGTCCTCTGCGACCGCCGGAGCAGCGCCGCCCCATCTCGCCGGAGTTCACGCCGCCCTCGCCGGAGTTAACCGCCGCCGCCACCGGTTTAATCTACCGAACCGGTATAAACCTCCCCCGGTCCGGTTTATTTCTTTAGTTTTCCTCCGGTTTTTCTTTTAAAAGTCGGTTTTATATTTTAGTTAGGTTAGTTAGTGGACGTTCGCTAGTTATGATCTGTAGCCAACGGTTTTTCATCGCATATGCTTCTGCAGCGAGCGTTAGCTCGATAGGTTTTTTCTTTTTCTTTTTAATTTATGCCAGGGACCCTTCTGTGATTAAAAGTTTTACAGATTAGTCCCTGTAGTTCAAATGACCACATCTTTTTACTCGTTAGTCCAAATTCAACGAAACCAACGCTCACGTCTTTGTTATGATCCCCTCTATCCAGTAATCCAACTCAAACATGTTTTTGAAAGTTTAAAATTTGAATTAGATCAGATTTGAATTTGAACTTTGTTTGATTATAACTTGAGTTTCGTAACTCCGATTTAGTTGATTCTTTTTGCAGATTAAAGCTCTTGACATAAACTTTCTGATAACGCCCAATTCACATAATTCTGGTACTGTTAGAAATTGTTTTATGTTGCAAGAGTTATTTGCTTGGTTTTGATGTTTTCTGAATCGTTTTCTTCGTTCTTTCCGATGTTTTGAGTGATTGCTTATGTGTGGCTACTATTGCTTGATTACGATAGATTGACCGGAGTGTGACGAGTAGAACTATCAAGAGTTTTGAGTGCGAATCATCTTCTTCAACATTGCAGGCAAGTAACACTTTGATCATATACTTTTTATACCCAGTTTTTATGCATTAGATCTATCCTCAAACATTGCATGATTAGGATCTAATTAAATTGTGGGATGGGAAGTAGATGAGGTAGTACCTATTACCTGATTTATATTCAAACCCTTGGGAGTTACTTCTACGTTGCTTATTATGCCATGCTATGCTAGTAGACGTGGATTGGGTGAGTGAATTCCATGACAGATGTGAGATTGTTAAATTAATGGTTTATTTAAGGTGGCAACTTAAACACACATCTGGGTGGATTGAGGCACCTAGTTTCTATCAGGACTTGCCTGTATTTCTTCGGACCGCCACCCAGGCTCAAAGGGATCATGAGATTATTCAAACTAGAAACTTCCGTGTGCAGCCACAAGCCATTATGGGCTCCGGCATAGTTGATTAAGTTGTGCGAACTCTTACGGGTAGGCTAGCTGATGTAGGGGATGTAGGTTGGTACGATCTACCCACATGTAAGGTGCTAGCGCTTCTGAAAGACTGTGTCTCGGTCATCCGTCTCTCAAACACCATGTAGTGCGAGAAACCAAACGGAGGCGATCGAGTCTTGTGGGGAAAAGTGCGCAAACCTCTGCAGAGTGTATAAACTAATCATGGTTAGCCGTGTCCCCGGTTATGGACATCTTGAGTATCTAGTTCTTGGATTATCCTGTTGATCTCATCATGTTACTCTAATAAATATTGTTGGGTTTTTAATGAGTACTTTTAATTGGGATTGAGGATGCCGTCAACCATTCTCAATGTTTAACAACCACCATGATAGTTAAATAAATTTATTCCTTTGAAGTAGGGAAAAATTGGCTTTCCGCAAAACTGTAACCATAGAGCTTTCCACCAGCCATATATGCATGTAGTATAGGCTTATTCTTTCATTACTCTCTATGTGTCACATTGCCAGCATATTCCATGTGCTGACCTGTTTTTGGGCTGCAACGTTTCATGTTGCAGACTTTTTAGACGACGAGTAAGTGATACGTTAGGGTTACGATTTCTACACTCAACTTTGCCGTTGGTGTTGATGGGAATCCACAACCTTGTTGCTTCCGCTATATTTGGATTGAGGTAATAGTATTTACGTTATTTATACAGGTGATTTACATGTAATGCCCCGGATGCAACTTTCCATATTCGTAACTCCAACTCTTGCCTTTTCCGGAGATGCGATATTATTATTTCCTTCGTGGTTGGGTTTTGTGTTTTGTTTTGCATTTTGTTCATGTCATGCATTTCATCATCGCATCATTTGCATTGCATCGGCTTTTCGTTGTTGTCATTGTTTTTAAAACTTGCATCCGTCGTAGTTGCCGCTTCTCGCTTCTCTCCGTTCGTCCGTTGACCTTTCTTGGACCAACCATTCTTTTGTTGCCCGACCGTTTGACCCCTCTTTGCACAGTGCAGACCCCCTCTCGCGCATCCGAAAACTGCCCCGAACCCGACCTGCTCAGTCATCACCGTTGGATTCGGATCATCCCCAAACGTCCCTAAAACATCACCGTCTTCTTATTTGAGCTTCCCTAGTCTGTTTTTCTCGACCGTCCGATTTTAATCAGATGATCCAAACATTCTCCTCTATCTATAAATAGACCACCTACCTACCTGCCTAACACTAACTTCTAGGGAGTTTGTCCCATCGAGCCGCCGCCGCTGCTCCAAGATCTTCCTCGGGATCCCAGCGCAGCCAAGCCTCCACCTTCTCCAAATTCCCACGCCATCGCCACTCTCTTCCTTTGTTGATTTCAGCGCCAGCCACCTCCTCCTTGGGATTTTCCCCCGATCCATCCATCGCCTCCACCAAATCGCAGAGACCAACCAGCCCCCCTCGATCCACTCCTCGCCCGAGCCCCGAGCTGCTCCTCCTCCCGTGATCCCTGCTCATCCCGAGCGCCGGCCGTGTCCGACCTCGACCTCCAGGCCAGTCCTCTACGCCCCGCCTCCTCTACTACTTCGCGCCGCTACCTCGTCAGCTCCGCTGCCGGCGACCAGGACCAGCAGGCTGCCGTCCCTCTCCGCCTTCTCCTGGAGCCCCTCCTGTGCTCTCCTCCTGCAGCTCGCCTCGCCGGAGCTCGGCGCCACCGGAGCACCACCACCAGGCTGACCTCTTCCTTCCTTCTCGTCCGTGCCCCTCTTCTTCTCTCAAGTCTTCTCCTCTCTGAAACTGCCGCGCCACCATTTTCTTCAGGTACTAGCTCCGCCTGACGCCCTGGCCGACGGCCTCCTCAAGTCCGGTCGCTCCGCCTTGGATCCGGCCGGAAAGGGCCCTCGTCCGCGCCCCCTGCCAAGCTCGCATCCCGCCGCCGCGCTGCCGTTCCTCGCCCCGCGCCGTCGACCTGCTGCAAGCGCCCCGCGTCCCTCTGCTTCCTCCACAAACACGAGCAGAGCACATCCGCTCGATCCAGTCCCCGTTGATCATGGCGTCGGTGAGTCACACCATGCAGCCCAGCTCCCTTCGCATGAGGCCCGGCTCCATGGGCCACGATCCTCCAGCGGCCTGGCTCCCATCTCCACCAACCTGGCTTGGCCAGGTGAGAAAACCCCAACCTCTCTCTGTACTCTTGAGCCAGCTAGTTTCGGCCCGACATGTTTTTTCCCTTCTGCTAATTTATCTAATTATCCAAAACTGCATTTTTGAGAAAAACCCTCATGTTCATGCATTTAATAACTCCACAACCATGCATCGTTTTAAAACAAACTAAATATGTAAAATGCTTAGAATTTTGTGTAGATTAATAATATGCCACTTTCATTCAGGTTTAAAATGTTTAAAATGCTGTTTGTTTAAATTTGCTTAAATGCCATGTTAAAATGATTTATTTCATAACTAAATAACCGTAGCTCCAATTTTAATAAACATTATACGTAAATGGGGTGAAAAAATGCCTAGTTTAACATGGTGCACTTTATTTTCCTGTTTAACAACATTAAAATATGGTTTAGGGCAGAACAGTACCAATTTTGAAATATGCATGTGGGGATTTTCCGGAATTGTTGTTTGTTGTTCCGGCCTCATTTAAACTTGCCTAGATAGGTAGTTTAATTATGCTTCACCTCTTGCCATGTTTAACAACATTTAACATTGTTTGGTAGCTTAAACGAGATTAAACTAAATATGTCTATGTGGTGTTTTGTCAATATGCAACTCGTTGCATATCGAGCTCCACTTAACTTGTAGCCTTGTTTGTTGCACTTTGCCATGCCATGCCTCATTAAACCGGACATGCATCATACTTGGTTGTGCAACATGCCATGATTATGTGATGGTTGTTTACTATGTTGTTTGCTTATTTCGGTTTGCTTCTCTCGTTAGCCGGTTTCGTTCGGAGTTGTGAGGATTCGTTCGACTACTCCGGTTGTCTTCTTCATGGACTCGTTCTTCTTCCTTGCGGGATTTCAGGCAAGATGACTGTCACCTTGGATCTCATTACTATCATTGCTATGCTAGTTGCTTCGTTCTATCGCTATGCTGCGTTACCTACCACTTGCTGCTCAAGCCTCCCAAATTGCCATGAACATCTAACCTTTGTCACCCTTCCTAGCAAACCGTTGTTTGGCTATGTTACCGCTTTTGCTCAGCCCCTCTTATAGCGTTGCTAGTTGCAGGTGAAGATGAAGATTGCTCCATGTTGGATTATGTTTATGTTGGGATATCACAATATCTCTTATATATATTATTAATGCATCTATATACTTGGTAAAGGGTGGAAGGCTCGGCCTTATGCCTGGTGTTTTGTTCCACTCTTGCCGCCCTAGTTTCCGTCATATCGGTATTATGTTCCCGGATTTTGCGTCCCTAACGCGATTGGGTGATTTATGGGACCCCCTTGACAGTTCGCTTTGAATAAGACTCCTCCAGCAAGACCCAACCTTGGTTTTACCATTTGCCTTACCTAGCCCTTTTTCCCTTGGGTTTCCGGAGCCCAAGGGTCATCTTTATTTTAGCCCCCCCGAGCTAGTGCTCCTTGAGTGTTGGTCAAAGCAGGCAGTGCTGCGGGGCCACCACGGGCAACTCGAGGGCTGGTTTTACTCGAGGCTGACCTATCCGGTGTGCCACGAGAACGAGATATGTGCAGCTCCTATCGGGATTTGTCGGCACATCGAGGCGTCTTTGCTGGTCTTGTTTTATTGTCTGTCGAAATGTCTTGTAGCCGGATTACGAGATCGATCGGGTCTTCCCGGGGAGAAGGAATATCCTTCATTGATCGCGAGAGCTTATCATGGGCTAAGTTGGGACACCCCTGCAGGGTTTAAACTTTCGAAAGCCGTGCCCGCGGTTATGTGGCAGATGGGAATTTGTTAATATCCGGTTGTAGTAAACTTGAAGTAAACTCTTCTAAAATACACCAACCGTAAAGCGTAACGTGAGTGTCTCTTTTGGGGTTGATCGAGAGGAGAACACGGTTTCGGGTTATGTCGGCGTAAGTAGGAGTTCAGGATCACTTCTTGATCATTACTAGTTGACGACCGCTTGCTTTGCTTCTCTTCTCGCTCTTATTTGCGTAAGTTAGCCACCATACATTGCTTAGCCGTTGCTGCAACCTCACCACTTTACCTCTTCCTTACCCATTAAGCTTTGCTAGTCTTGATACCCATGGTAATGGGATTCTTTGAGTCCTCGTGGCTCTGATTACTACACCAATGATTTGCAGTGTACAGGTTATGCGATGATCATGACGCGAGCGTGATGTTTACTTGTTTTGGAGTTCTTCTTCTGCTTCTTCTTCAATCAGGGATAGGTTCCAGGTCGGCAGCCTGGGCTAGCAGGGTGGATGTCGTTTGAGCTTCTGTTTATGTTTCATCCGTAGTCGGATGTTGGTCTTGTATATGATGTTGATGTATTCTTGTAGCATTTGTGCCTTATGTTTGTATCCCTATCTATTATGTAATGTTGATGTAATGATATCCACCTTGCAAAAGCGTCTTCAAGATGCGCTTCTATCCTTGGTGGGACCTCCGAGTTCCTTTAGGATAGGGTCGCATCTTAGGCGTGACAAGTTGGTATCGAGCCTCGACAAACCATAGGAGCCCCTTGTTTGTTGGCCGTTGTTGAGTCTAGAAGAAAACTATTTTGAGTCTTAGGATTATATATATCGAGAGTAGGATTCTTTTACTCCTCAGTCCCTTCGCCGCTCTGGTGAGGCCTCCTGACATAGATGTTTTGTCTTTTCTCTCCTCAAATTTCACGAATTTTTTTTTAGGATCACGCGGGTATCTTGGGATCGTTCCGATAGTCTTGTGAAGAGAACATTGTTCTTGGTGCCTCCTGACATTTAGGGGTTGTGGCAGTGTCCCGGGGAGTTGAGCTCCGAGGTGTTGTCGTCACAATTTTTTCGTTGCGATTACGGAATACGAGTTTTGCCGACATCGAAAATCTCTTTTATGCAGTTGTTGGTGAGATAACCTCGACGCCACCCAGTATTGGGGAGTTCGGGAGTATTGCCATAGCTCGTATAACGGATGCTTTTCGAAGGTTGAGGTACACGATTTCCGGAGTTTTCTTGGTTATGTGTTGACGGATGGATACAATTTGGATCTAGGTATTGTTAGTTTGGGTGATATATTTTGTGTCCCTGTATCCCCAACACCAGATTGCATAACGAGAAAGTTTGGGAGTTTATAGGTGGGAATTCAAGTAGCTCCTAGAATATCTTTCCGACAGATGCATGATATGAGATTGGGTAAATCTCTATCATATGTATTTGTTCCGGCTTATTCTGCAAGCCAAATCCTTTGTTTTGTTTTATTTGTGGTATTCGAGTTGCTTCGAAGTCAAATATTGAATCCATACCTTTCCTAAACGGTGTTCTCATATTTCTATGGGAGTACTAATCCTTTTGATCATCGAGATTGTGATGTCAATTGTTTCCAACCGGCGTGCTTCTCTTCAAGTGGATCCCATCATTTCAACATTTGCGAGATCAATTCTAAGTTTTCTGAGCGATGTTTGTTTCATCCGTTCCCAAGTTGTCTTTGTTTTCCCGCCCTCCCACCCTTTTTCTTCAAGGACTCAGATTTCTTAATCATGTATCCTTTTATTTGTGGGAAGTCTCTTCATTCTCTTCTTTCAATGTTCTTATCCGGTGATTTCCCTTGAAGATGCTCAACAGTTTCAAGTTCATCATCCTTCATTGTTGTTTCTTCTCCGGTGGATCCAATTCAAGCTTTCGATATTCATCATATTCCTTTCCTCGTTTCTAATGCTTTCTCATGCCGATGCACCTCTTAATCATTCACTTCTCGCTATTCATTTGTCCTAGAGTGCTGAAGATATCTCAGAAGGCTCGTCTTTTCATTCCAGATCCGTTCAAGTTATTTTGAGCTTGTTATCTCATTCAAGCCATTTAATTCAACCGGTGCAACCTCTCTTTAAAATTGTTCAACGGTGTTTTCTTTTGAGTGGGCCCTAACCCACAGGTCTTTTCCTAGGATCTTACCGGACTCTTCTAATTTTCCCGGAGCTTCTAAATTTCTTTTCAAAGTTTGACGTAAGAATGAGTTATCATCAGTCAAATGTCTTTCTCCAAGATCTTCCAAATTCTTTTCATCGTTGGTTCAACCTTTCTAATTTTCATCCCGAAGTATCTCAACAATTCATGGTGATGTTTTTCATCGTCATTCTCAACATTTGAAGACCGAAGAAGAGTTTCTCTTAAATCTTGCTCCATTCTCTTCAAGATTCATGGTTCTAGCTTGATGCCATTCTCTCATAATTGTTTTCGATTGTGGGAATTCTTTTCACCCATCCGGAGCATTTCATGAGTTGTTTCCATTTCTTTCCTCCGAAGGGCATCATGTCATAATTCTTCATTCTCAGCATGTAGCTATCATTCTCCAAATCTTACCGGTGAGTCGTTCAATTATCCTCTAATCAGTTCATGATCTCTTCATTATCTTGTATCTAAATCCCCTCAAGTATCTTCATTCGTTTTCAAATTCTTCCCGGTGTTTCTTTAATTCGTTCATTTTTCAATTCCTACGGTGGTTCGTTCAAGATTTCACTTCCTTTGCTATCATATCAATTCATTCGTTGTTTCCAAATCCCACCGGTGGTTCCATCAATAGCCTCTCAAGTTTGCACTATATCTCTCTTCAATCCTTGCAAAAGAATAAGTAGTAGGCCAAATCCATTGCTTGTCATCAATTTAATTGGTGAAGGATGAGCATAATGTAGTTCTTATTCTTGTTTCATTGAGTAAATTCAATTCCTTATTCCGGAGTTGTTCATGATATCATTTCTCGGTTCTAAGTTGTTCATCTTTTCTTTTCCGGAGTTCCAAGTTTTTCCGCTTTATCTTGTCGCGAAGCTCCATCTAAATCATTGCAAGGTGAGGGAGTCCCGGATTAGGGGGTGTCCGGATGGCCGGACTACCATCATCGGCCGGACTATCATCGACCGGACTCCAAGACTATGAAGATACAAGATTGAAGACTTCGCCCCGTGTCCGGATGGGACTTTCCTTGGCGTGGAAGGCAAGCTTGGCGATACGGATATGTAGATCTCCTACCATTGTAACCGAATCTATGTAACCCAGCCCTCTCCGGTGTCTATATAAACCGGATGGCTCTAGTCCGTAGGACAACATCAACAACCCTTACAATCATACCATAGGCTAGCTTCTAGGGTTTAGCCTCCTTGATCTCGTGGTAGATCCACTCTTGTAAACATCCACAATATCAATATCAATCGAGCAGGACGTAGGGTTTTACCTCCATCAAGAGGGCCCGAACCTGGGTAAAACATCGTGTCCCTTGTCTCCTGTTACCATCCGCCTAGACGCACAGTTCGGGACCCCCTACCCGAGATCCGCCGGTTTTGACACCGACATTGGTGCTTTCATTGAGAGTTCCTCTATGCCGTCACCGATAGGAAGGATGCCTCCTCCCGTCTTCAAGGATGGTATTTTCGCCAAAGGAGCCACGCCGCCGCCAAACAATCCGCTAGGTGGTTTTCTTATGACCCTGTCCGCCACCGCTTCTACAATGACCTCTCAAGTCGTCAAAAGCAATTTTCACGTCGGCTCGAATTCGCCGAGCGGCTGGATCCAATAGAGCTCTCGTCAGAAGCGAGCTCTTGGGTCGCATCGCCGCCACAGGAGTCGCTTCTGACTACAAACAGATTGGGCTTAAAACCGATCGAGAGATTAACTCTCCCGGGTCACCCACCACGTTGCAGTGGTAGAGGAACAATCTTGCGACGCTTCTCCTATATTAAAACTAGTCATGTCCGGGCTTCCAACCCCCATGCGGATTCTGCGGAGGGGCGGACTTCGATCAAGCACTCGAACTTAAAGTCGGGCATCGGACCGGACTCGTTGGACAACGTCCGACAATCCAAGCTTCCAAATTGAAACTTCTCGACCTTGAGCCTTGAGATGGGTAGGGTTCGGACTTAATTCCACCCACCGCCCGGACATATGCGATCTATCTCTAATCCGGCAAGTGCCCGCCGAGACAATACATCACTCTTGGGCGATTCCTCTGGTTATGGACGGGATAAAGGACTGCCGAGAGGAAAACGTAATCTCAATTTTTTGCAATAATTGCACGGACGAGGATTCTTGAGCGCGTCGGCCGTCGTGAAATTACACGCCACGACTGGCGTCCATAATACTGAAAATCTTGTGCGATGGAGAGTTTCGGACAACCGAAAATAATTTTTGGGACAATCCGCCCCGAATACAACCCTAGTTCGCAACAAAAGGGTGCATTACACTCAGGCACCAGATACAAAAACCAAAAAGCACAGATCCCATAAAGGGCACAGAACCGTACTAGAGGGATGGCTTAGCGGACCTGTAAAATTCACAAGATCTAGGCGCCGTCCCAACACATAACCTTCGAGCATGTTGGATATTACGGCGGTGGCCAAAAGTGGAGAGGAGCTTCTAGCCGGAAAACCACTCCAACAACATCGGTATGGTATCAACAGTCTTCGAGACTTTCGCATCAAATAATATGCGGAAGCGAACAATCCACGGCCTCGCGAAGTCTACCAAGTAGCAACAACCAATCCATGGAGCGACAAAGCCATCACCTTCAACGCCAGCGATTTAACCTAAATTTCGGACAGCCCGAGCTCCACCAGACCGGTACTTAGTCCAATAGTGGACGGCTTTCGACTTACAAAAGTCCTCATGGATGGCGGCAGCGGATTAAACCTCATCTACGAGAAACCCTTCAAAAATGGAAATAGATCGGAGCCGCATTGAGCGAAGCAGCACAACCTTTAGAGGAATAATCCCTAGCCGGAGGCGCCGCACAGGAAAAATCACACTCGATGTGGTATTCGCTCACCGGACAATTACAGATCCGAAGAAGTCACGTTCCAAGTGGCCCCGTTCAACAGCGGATATCACGCTATACTAGGACGAGAGGCATTCACAATTTTCAAGCCGCACCCCATTATGGGTACATGAAGCTCAAAATGCACAGGCCGGCGAATAATCACTCTCGTCGATGATCCGGACATAGCACTCCGTGCGAAAACAAGACAACCGCATTAGCCTTAGAGGCACTATCCAAAGCCCTAGCGGCAGAGGAACTCACCACGCCGCGCTCTCACGGTGAAGCAGGGACGATGTGATACTCGATAAGAGATCCAAGTCCACCTCCTTTAAACCAGCAGATGAAATAGTAAAATTCCAGGTCCACCCAACGGACCCGACAAAGACAGCCTCCATCGGGGCACAATTAAACCCTGATGTAGACGCCGCACTGCGAGTATTCCTTCAGGAAAATTGGGACATTTTCGCCTGGCACCCCTCGGATATGCCCGGAATCCCACGCAGATTGGCGAACACAGCCTAAACATCCTAAAAGGATTCAAGCCGTCAAACAGGCCCTTGACGATTTTCGAACCCAAAAGACAGGCAATGGGAGAAGAGCTAGCCAAACCATTAGAAGCCGATTCATCGAGACATCAAACACCGGATTGGCTAGCAAACCGGTAATGGTACCAAGAAGGACAAATCTGGCGCCTATGTGTCGATTTCAAAGACCTAAATAAAGCATGCCCAAAGGATCCCTTCCCCTCCAAGATCGACCAAATCATCGATGCCATTGCAGGCACGATTCATTGTGCTTCCCGGACGCATACTCGGCTATCATCAAATCAAGATGGCGAAGCGGATCAAGCGCAACGACATTCATTACTCCATACGGACCATTTCTGCGCAACACGATACCCTTCGGACTTAAAACGCCGGCGCAACATATCGCGCATGATTGAGACATGTCGGCTACCCGGATCGGCAAAACGGTAGAGGCATACGTGAGCGGCGAGTCGTCAAAACTAAACACGTCGAAACTCTAATAGGCGACTTGAGGCTCACATTTGACAACCTCGGAGCATATGACATCAAGCTGAATCCGGAAAAATGCGTTTTGGCGTACATTTGGAAAGTCTGCTGGGCTTCATCGTATCCGTAGAGGAATTGAAGCAAACCCAGCCAAAATCCGAGCTTTGTCACAGCTAGATATCCCAAAGACCTCAAGCAAATACAAAATTATTTGGATGCGTGGCGGCTCTAAGCCGCTTTATCTCCGTCTAGGAGAAAAGGCATTACCCTCTATCGCCTCCTTAGGGCGACCGAACACTTCAGTGGACGGATCTGCCACCGCGGACTCGAAGAAATAAAGGCCATATTGGCAACAAATCCGGTCCTGCTCGCCCAACCTGGGCGAACCAATGTTGTTATACATCGCAGCTATGCATCAAGTTGTAAGCGCGGTACTCGTCGTCGAGCGAAAGCGAAGGGCATAAATTCCCTCTTCAAAACCAGTATACTACGTATCCTTTGTGTTAACCCCCGCAAGTCCGTTACCGCACTATCGGAAGATAGCATAAGCGGTGTTCATGGCATCTGAAGCTCGACACTACTTTCAAGAGTGTTCGATAACGATGGCCTCTCAAGTACCACTTAACGACATTATAAACTACCATGACGCGACGGGCAGGATTGCAAAATGGGCCATTGAGCTCTTACCATTTGATATATCTTACAAACCTCGGCGAGCTATAAAGTCACAAGTTTTGGCTGACTTTGTCGCTGAATGGATGGTCGAACTCCCTAAAGAATACGGCGCATACTCCAATTGGATTATGCACTTCGACGGCTCTAAAATGTTAGCGGATCGGGGTGGCGTCGATTATGCCCCCGACCGGGGACACAGTCCAATACGCATTTCAGATAATGTACACGGACTCCAACAACGCAGCCAAACACGAGGCCCTTTTACATGGTCTCCGGATGGCAATCTCCATGGGCATCCAACGCCTAGAGGTGCGTGGGGATTCAAAGCTCGCAATATCCCAAATAAGCGGAGACTTTGGCGCCAAAGATCCGAAAATGGCAGCATATCGCAACGCTGTCCTAAAATGTCAGCCGGTTGAAGGACTTGAATTCCATAACGAGTCGGGATAATAACCAAGAAGCCGACGTCTTGCACGCATTGGCGCAAAACGCGCGCTGTCCCTCTAACATCTTCACGGAATGGCTCTTCAAGCCATCCGTACTATGGGAAGAGGAGTCGGAACTAACAAACCGGAACAAGCAACACCAACAAGCGATTCAGCCGATGATATAACACCTTCCGCCTACGACATAATGGCAGTAATTGCCCGTGGGATGAACCATTCTCGCCTACATGCTTAGGCAAGAGCTTCCCAAGACCAAAATGAGGCCCGCTGCATTGTCCGCGATCTAAAGCCTACAAGGTCTCGATGGAGAACTTTATAAGAAAAGTACAACCGAGTCCTTCAAAGGTGTATCTCCAAGAAGAAGGGCGAAACCTCTGGATGAAATTCATGCGGACTAGGCGGACACCACGCCGCAGCTCGGGCCCTTGTAGGAAAGGCATTCCGACAGGATTTTCTTGGCCGAGCGCCCGAGCGGATCTCGGGACTTAGTCCAAAGATCGTCGGTTGTCGACTCTTTGCTAATCGAGCCATATGCCACCCACGCCCTCAAAACTATACCCATTACGGCCGTTCATGGTGCAGGGGCTTGACATGGTTGGACCACTTAAAGGGGGAACCCACAAGCAAAGGTACCTATTGGTCATGGTGGATAAATTCACCAAATGGATAGAGGCCAAGCCGGTTAAAGCGGCAGAGTCCGGACCAGTGATAGACTTTATATCCGTGGTAGTACATCGTTATGGTGTCCCTCAAAGCATCATCACCGATAACGGCACGAACTTCACCGCCGATGAGGTTAAATCGTGGTGCAAAATATGGGCATCAAGCTCGATTACGCTTGGTCTATCATCCTCAAACCAGCGGTCAAGTGGAGCGAGCAAATGGTCTAATAATGGCGGCATCAAACCCGGACTAGTGCGGTCCCTTATGAAATCGACACGCCTTTGGGTAGAGGCTGGACTCCGTACTCACGGGGGCTGCGGACAACGCCTAAGCGTACTACCGGATTCACACCATTTTTTATGGTATACGGCGCAGAAGCAGTTTTGCCCTGCGACATCATTCATGACTCACCTTGAGTGCGCATGTACGAAGAAAGAGAAGCCGAGTTGGATCGGCAGGACAGCTTGGAGGAAGAGCGCGACGTCGCCAAGGCTCGTTCCGCATTCTATCAGCAGCAGGCTCGAAGATATCAAAGCAGAGAAGTATAGGCCAAGACTTACAACGTTGGCGAACTGGTTCTACGCCTGCCGGACAAGAAAAAGGACAAGCTCAAGCCTAAATGGGAAGGCCCCTTCATCATCGATCAAGTCTTGACCGGCGGAGCGTACCGTCTACGAAATGCATCGGATAATCGACTCGAGCCGAACCCATGGAACGCAGCCCGCCTCCGACGATTCTATGCCTAGCGCCGGACTAAGAGTTCGTCCACTTCCCCCCATCCAAATATTTTTTACTTCAGTTGCCTTTTGTTTATCTTTTCTTCCCAACCCTATTCATCCAAGCCTTAAAGGGCCTACTTGCATAGCGTCAGCAAGAATTGACGTGCTATCCGCACTCATTTTACACAGGGGCTTCTTTACGGAAGCTTAATTATACGGGCTTCATGCCCAACACATGTGTCAAGCCTCCACATGTACCTTTTATTCACCATTATATGCATCGATATGACTTAAGTTTTGGCCAAGCTGGGTTGCCTGGCTCCTGTGCTTACACGGCTCTGTGCTTACCCCTCGTTCCCGATTGTTCGGCTAGGAGGTAAAGGAGCACCTCTGCGATTGTTACTATCGGGTCAGCGGATGTGTACCTCGACGGGTGAAGCCGAAAGCTAGCGTTCTTAAGGGAATATTCGGTCGGTGACTTAAAAGATGATTTTTTCCACTTATTTATCTGCCCCAGATGTTTTTCTCGCACTTTTCGCAGTCAGGACATGCACTTTAGGGCATGCCACCCCAGAGGAAAGGAACCCTTAACGGAACTATTCTCCTGGAAGATGTTTCTTACTACCCATGTAATATAACATAACTAGTTGGGCACTTGTCCGATAAAGCACCGATGACCACTACGCTTGGTCTCCATGCATACCCGGTTGTTTCATAACCGAGAAGGTATTCGGACACACTCCGGACTCTAGGGTCCCGAGGTGAAGCGAAAAGGTCGGCAAAGACAAAAGATCTACAATCCGGCTAGAAGGCATTTTGTATGTCATTTTATAATACATTGTCAAATCGGTGATTGTATTCTTCCTCAATCCCATCTAACAGGTTGTCTAATTTATGATCCTGTTGGGAAAATTTAGCGCCAACTCCACTTGGCGTATACTAAACTCACAGGATCTCCTTCCCATCGGGCCCCACAGTCCGACTTCGCCATGTGGTTGGGATCCGCCTTCTTGTACCGCGTCTTTACCATGGCCGGGCCTCCTCGGCACCTGGCGGCAGGCGAAATCTTCCATATATGGAAGCGCTGCGACTCCTGCAGCTTCTCCGCAAGCTCCCAAGACCCTCGGGTATGGAGAAGGCTGGCCATAACGCTGGATGGCGCTGCTCATAGCCCGCCGAACTCGTTCGATCGGTTGCAACAATTCAGAAGTTGATCACCCGTTGTTACGGGCATCTCCTCCGCAGGCGACACTGTGAGTATACTGCAGACATATTCATTAAATTGACTTCCTCGCGAACTCTTCTTTTCAAAGGAGTTCGCTCAAGCACTACTATATATGCCGCGACGGAAGCAGATTCTCCTTAACGGAGCCCGACAGCTCGGCCCGAACGCCTTTCAGCTCTTCTCCAAGCTGGGCATGGGCATCCACGAGCTTGTTCCTTTCATGCTGCACCTTATGCAGCACCCTCTCGCCGACCTTTAGTTGGCGCGAAGTTCTTGCCTGTCCGGATCTTGTCCGCAGCACCTGCAATGTCGTTTTTAGACTTGCGCAAAGGCCAAACGCTACTTATCTTTCTACAAATAATGCGTTACTAGGAGAGGTCCTATGCGTTTCCTCCTGCGCCAGACAATGCGGCCTCAAGTTGGGCCTTGCACTCTTGCAGCTCCCTGAGACAGTTGGGTATTCTTCTCGGTAAGATCCTCGTTTCATATGATCCTTAAATCAGTTCCATATAACTACTTTAAGTCTCGGGGGCTACTGGCATATATAACTATTAAATTCTCTTACCCGTATGTCTTTTACATACTGCTCCGTGGCTCTGATAAAACTATCTTGAGCAACACGAAGGTGCGCGTCCCCCGTGTTAAAGGCATTCAACGCCTCGGGGAAAAGCACGCGTCACGAATATCGTGTCCGTGGCGCTGTGATTCGGGCACTCTCCACCTCAGACTTGGTGGCGGACGATCTGTCGGCATCCTCCGTCGGAGAAACGTCCGGCTCACGCCTTGCGCTCGCCTCCCCCTCCTGACCAGGTGCGGGAGCCCGGCTGGTAGAGGTTGGATTGACAACTTCCACGCCCGCAGTCCGGCGGACGCTTTTTTCCCTATAAAAGTCATGAGCACTCAAACGCTTCCTAGGAACTTTGCTCTAAATACTGAATTGTGAGCTACACCTTTGCGGCGACGTTTGATCCGCGCAAGCGCTCCTCTTCCGCCTCTTGGTCGGACTGGCCCTTGTTGGTCAGCCACCGCTGGCTCGGCTTCTCGCCCTAGGGCGCCTCCTGCACTGATGCCATCATATCGGTGGTCGAGAAATAAGCAAGGAAGGAATAGCGGTGTCGGGGCTTCGCCGCAATCACCTCGGAAGCCGGATATAGTCGGGATAGTCGGCCGTGATGGCGACTAAAGCATTGTCCATGCTGAGCTGGTGGAACACCCGTCGATTAGCTCCACCTTTATGTCCGGATCCTCTTGGAGGCGGATCCCGGATCTCTCGGATCCTCGGGCTGTGGAGCCGGACTTAGCATGCCCTCCACGGTCCGGCGCAGTTCTCGCCGCAAGAAGAACACACTATAAGAAACTTAAGTTTCAAAGGCACGGTCGGACATCTTTGAGTGTTCGCTACCCAAGGCCGGGATTATTCATGGAAAACCCATTTAACGGGTTTTTCCGAAGGAAATCCTCCTTCTCCCCCTTGTACAGGCCGGACAAGATCGTCACCAGATCTTCGGCCAAATCCGACCCTTTGCGGCCATGACGGGTGGCATCGTCCTCCCCGTTGAAATCCCACATGGGGTGGCCCCTGTATTGTAGTGGCTGCACCCCCCGCATAATGCATATTGCCATGATTCCAATCATGGTCAACCCGGCATGGGCCAGTAACCTTATTCGGCCCATCAAATAATGGACGCTCTTGTCTTCCTCCAGATGGGGGCTCCGCGGACGCCAACTGAGGCGTTTCTTCAGAGGAGCATTGCTGAACTCCAGGAGGCCGATCCGAACAGGGTCCGGCAGCGGAGCGTCTTCTATATAAAACCATTCCAAAGGCCAGTCTTCAGACGCCTTCTTAGGGGTTCTGGATGGATATCCGGTCCCGGCAATGCGCCATATTTCGGCGCCGCCCACTTGATATATGGACCCCTCGTGAGAGCGGGGTACAAGGCAGAACAACCTCTTCCACAGTAGCGAAGTGGGGCTCGACGCCCAGGAAAAGCTCGCAAAGAGCTACATAACCCGCAATATGCAGGATTGAGGCGGGCGTAAGGTGATGAAGCTGGAGTCCATAGAACTCCAGGAGCCCGCAGAGGAATGGATGTACAGGAAATCCGAGCCCCCTTATCAGATAGGGGACGAAGCATACCCGCTCCCCTTTGTTGGGATTTGGGGTAACCTCCGCTTGCTTCCCACCTTTGTAGGTGGCCAGCCCAGCTCAAACCGGAACCATGAAGGCGGAGGAGATATCCCTCATTTGGAGCTTCACCAGCTCGTTGTGGAATGAGCATTTCCTCCAATCTCGGCAAAGGGCCGGGAGCGCGAGAAGAGGAGCCGCGTTGACGGTCCATGATGGAATGGATTCTTGGTCGAAAGCGCTCCGATGAGTATTTGCGAGAGGAAGATGGTGATTTGGATCTGGATTCTTGCCTCCCTTATAGGCAGATTGTTCGCACTGACTAGGGGTAAAACATAAAAGACACCGTGGCTTTTCACATTCGCATGACGTGTGGAAGAAGGCCATTATTGGGCTTGGAAGCCAAGACGCGCAACATTGATGAGGAAGCTGGACACTGTTCGGCAGGTACGTAGAACTTGAAGGAGAACCCGCCTTGCAACGCCGAAGACTACACGCATGCTGGACTTATCGTCATTGAAGCCTGGTTCGGGGCTACCGAGGAGTCCGAATTAGGGGTGTCCGAATGGCGGACTACCATCATCGGCGGACTATCATCGGCCGGACTATCATCATCGACCGGACTCCAAGACTATGAAGATACAAGATTGAAGACTTCGCCCGTGTCCGGATGGGACTTTCCTTGGCGTGGAAGGCAAGCTTGGCGATCTGGATATGTAGATCTCCTACCATTGTAACCGACTCTATGTAACCCTAGCCCTCTCCGGTGTCTATATAAACCGGATGGCTCTAGTCCGTGGGACAACATCAACAACCCTTACAATCATACCATAGGCTAGCTTCTAGGGTTTAGCCTCCTTGATCTCGTGGTAGATCCACTCTTGTAAACATCCACAATATCAATATCATCGAGCGGGACGAGGGTTTTACCTCCATCAAGAGGGCCCGAACCTGGGTAAAACATCGTGTCCCTTGTCTCCTGTTACCATCCGCCTAGACGCACAGTTCGGGACCCCCTACCCGAGATCCGCCGGTTTTGACACCGACACAAGGTTTCACCTTGTGTCTTCAACTTCTCCTTCTTTTTATCATCCTTTTATTACCGGAGTTCTTCATGGAGGCTCTACATGATGGTTTGTCAAGGATTCTTTTCATTCTTCAATTGTTCTTCAACATTTTCTCTCGAAGTTATGATCCGTCAAGCCATACTTCAAAATAAACATGGTGCTCAACACATGTTTTATTTTGAGGAGCTCAAGTATTCTCCGTCTTGCATTCCAAAGTGCAATTCTTTCTACCTTATCTTTTGAGATGGTGTTATGTCATCCTTGGCAATTTCTCCTCGTGCTTCATGATTCACTTGTTGTCAAGAATGAGGTATTTAAATCCATCAATCTCTTCATTGGAGTTATCTTGGGTTATATTTCACCTAAAGCTTTCCCTAAGGATTGTTGCTATTTATGGTGCTTATAAATGACCCAAGTTCTTCATTTGTCCTCCCGGTGAAATAAGTTTCTCGTCTCCTTGTTGATATCAATCCAATCATTTCTTTCCATTGGTGGCAGAAGCTCACCTCATAATTTTGAGATGTTTCCATAAGCCCACTACAAGCTTATTATTTTCATTGTTGGTTTTCCAACAAATCCGTTATAACCTTCTTGGAAGGGTGCTTTCCAAGCTCATTTGTGGCAGAAGTTGGCATTCTCTACTCCATTCTGTTATTCCAATGATCTATCTTCTATTCTTTCTTCCGGAGGCATGGTGATGTTGCTCTCTTCACTCATCATCTCGAATTGTGAGGATCGTGTTCTTTTCCTTGCTTATCCATTTAACCGGAGTGTTGTGTCATCTCTTCAAGTTCTTTTCATCTTATCAAGTTTTCCTTCTTCTTTCAGTCGGAGTGCTGCCCAAATTATATCATTCTTATTCCTTCCTATCTTGTTTTTAACCGGAGTGGTTTCAATATCTACCTTATCACTAAAACTCTTGGTTCTCGTTGTATCCCTTGTTCCTCTTTTCTAACGGAGTGTTTTCAATTTTGCTCATCTTCTTGTTTTTCTTTCTTTCATTTTGCTCAACATCTCAAGGTTCATGGTTTCACTCGTCTGTCGAAGAAGCAACTTAGTTTTACCTCTTATCTTCCTCTTTCTTTTCTCTCCGGTGCCATCCTAGATCTCGGGACGAGATCCTCTCGTAGTGGTGGAGTGTTGTAACGCCCCGGATGCAACTTTCCATATTCGTAACTCCAACTCTTGCCTTTTCCGGAGATGCGATATTATTATTTCCTTCGTGGTTGGGTTTTGTGTTTTGTTTTGCATTTTGTTCATGTCATGCATTTCATCATCGCATCATTTGCATTGCATCGGCACTCGTTGCTGTCATTGTTTTTAAAACTTGCATCTGCTCGTAGTTGCCGCTTCTCGCTTCTCTCCGTTGCGTCCGTTGACCTTTCTTGGACCAACCATTCTTTTGTTGCCCGACCGTTTGACCCCTCTTTGCACAGTGCAGACCCCCTCTCGGGCATCCGAAAACTGCCCCGAACCCGACCTGCTCAGTCATCACCGTTGGATTCGGATCATCCCCAAACGTCCCTAAAACATCACCGTCTTCTTATTTGAGCTTCCCTAGTCTGTTTTTCTCGACCATCCAATTTTAATCGGATGATCCAAACATTCTCCTCTATCTATAAATAGACCACCTACCTACCTGCCTAACCCTAACTTCTAGGGAGTTTGTCCCATCGAGCCGCCGCTGCTCCAAGATCTTCCTCGGGATCCCAGCGCAGCCAAGCATCCACCTTCTCCAAATTCCCACGCCATCGCCACTCTCTTCCTTTGTTGATTTCAGCGCCAGCCACCTCCTCCTTGGGATTTCCCCCCGATCCATCCATCGCCTCCACCAAATCGCAGAGACCAACCAGCCCCCCTCGATCCACTCCTCGCCCGAGCCCCGAGCTGCTCCTCCTCCCGTGATCCCTGCTCATCCCGAGCGCCGGCCGTGTCCGACCTCGACCTCCAGGCCAGTCCTCTATGCCCCGCCTCCTCTACTACTTCGCGCCGCTGCCTCATCAGCTCCGCTGCCGGCGACCAGGACCAGCAGGCTGCCGTCCCTCTCCGCCTTCTCCTGGAGCCCCTCCTGTGCTCTCCTCCTGCAGCTCACCTCGCCGGAGCTCGGCGCCACCGGAGCACCACCACCAGGCTGACCTCTTCATTCCTTCTCGTCCGTGCCCCTCTTCTTCTCTCAAGTCTTCTCCTCTCTGAAACTGCCGCGCCACCATTTTCTTGGTACTAGCTCCACTTTGACGCCTGGCCGACGGCCTCCTCAAGTCCGGTCGCCCGCCTTGATCCGGCGGAAAGGGCCTCGTCCGCGCCCCGCTAAGCTTCGCATCCCTGCAAGGCTGCTGCCGTTCCTCTCCCGCGCCGTCGACTGCTGCAGCGCCCGCGCCCCCTCTGCTTCCTCCACAAACACGAGCGAGCACATCCGCTCGATCCAGTCCCGTTGACCGTGGAGTCGGGTGGGTCACTGCCGCGAAGCCAGCTCCCTCGCCATGAGGCCGGCTCCAGCAGCCACGATCCTCCCGCGGCCTGGCTCCCATCTCCACCAACCTGGGCTTGGCCCATGGTGAGAAAACCCCCCAGCCTCTCTCCTGTACTCTTGAGCCAGCTAGTTTCGGCCCGACATGTTTTTTTTCCCTTGCTGCGAATTTATCTAATTATCCAGAAAACTGTTGTTTTATAGAAAAACCCTCATGTTCATGCATTTAATAACTCCACAACCATGCATCGTTTTAAAACAAACTAAATATGTAAAATGCTTAGAACTTTGTGTAGATTAATAATATGCCACTTTCATTCAGGTTTAAAATGTTTAAAATGCTGTTTGTTTAAATTTGCTTAAATGCCATGTTAAAATGATTTATTTCATAACTAAATAACCGTAGCTCCAATTTTAATAAACATTATATGTAAATGGGGTGAAAAATGCCTAGTTTAACATGGTGCACTTTATTTTCCTGTTTAACAACATTAAAATATGGTTTAGGGCAGAACAATACCAATTTTGAAATATGCATGTGGGGATTTTCCGGAATTGTTGTTTGTTGTTCCGGCCTCATTTAAACTTGCCTAGATAGATAGTTTAATTATGCTTCACCCCTTGCCATGTTTAACAACATTTAACATTGTTTGGTAGCTTAAACGAGATTAAACTAAATATGTCTATGTGGTGTTTTGTCAATATGCAACTCGTTGCATATCGAGCTCCACTTAACTTGTAGCCTTGTTTGTTGCACTTTGCCATGCCATGCCTCATTAAACCGGACATGCATCATACTTGGTTGTGCAACATGCCATGATTATGTGATGGTTGTTTACTATGTTGTTTGCTTATTTCCGGTTTGCTTCTCTCGTTAGCTTCGGTTTCGTTCCGGAGTTGTGAGGATTCGTTCGACTACTCCCGGTTGTCTTCTTCATGGACTCGTTCTTCTTCCTTGCGGGATTTCAGGCAAGATGACCGTCACCTTGGATCTCATTACTATCATTGCTATGCTAGTTGCTTCGTTCTATCACTATGCTGCGTTACCTACCACTTGCTGCTCAAGCCTCCCAAATTGCCATGAACCTCTAACCTTTGTCACCCTTCCTAGCAAACCGTTGTTTGGCTATGTTACCGCTTTTGCTCAGCCCCTCTTATAGCGTTGCTAGTTGCAGGTGAAGATGAAGATTGCTCCATGTTGGATTATGTTTATGTTGGGATATCACAATATCTCTTATATATATTATTAATGCATCTATATACTTGGTAAAGGGTGGAAGGCTCGGCCTTATGCCTGGTGTTTTGTTCCACTCTTGCCGCCCTAGTTTCCGTCATATCGGTATTATGTTCCCGGATTTTGCGTCCCTAACGCGATTGGGTGATTTATGGGTCCCCTTGACAGTTCGCTTTGAATAAGACTCCTCCAAAGAAGGCCCAACCTTGGTTTTACTATTTGCCTCACCTAGCCCTTTTTCCTTGGGTTTCGGAGCCCAAGGGTCATCTTTATTTTAGCCCCCGGGCGGTGCTCTTCGAGTGTTGGTCCAAGCAGGCAGATCAAGGGCCACCACGGGCAACTCGAGGGCTGGTTTTACTCGTAGGCTGACCTATCCGGTGTGCCACGAGAACGAGATATGTGCATCTCCTATCAGGATTTGTCGGACATCTGGCGGCTTTGCTGGTCTTGTTTTATTCTTTGTCGAAATGTCTTGTAGCCGGGGTTCCGAGTCTGATCGGGTCTTCCCGGGGAGAAGGAATATCCTTCGTTGATCGCGAGAGCTTATCATGGGCTATGTTGGGACACTCCTGCAGGTTTAAACTTTGAAAGCCGTGCCCGCGGTTATGTGGCAGATGGGAATTTGTTAATATCCGGTTGTAGTAAACTTGAAGTAAACTCTTCTAAAATACACCAACCGTGTGTGTAACCATGAGTGTCTCTTTTCGAGGTTGATCGAGAGGAGAACACGGTTTCTGGGTTATGTCTGACGTAGGTAGGAGTTCAGGATCACTTCTTGATCATTACTAGTTGACGACCGCTTGCTTTGCTTCTCTTCTCGCTCTTATTTGCGTAAGTTAGCCACCATACATTGCTTAGCCGCTGCTGCAACCTCACCACTTTACCTCTTCCTTACCCATTAAGCTTTGCTAGTCTTGATACCCATGGTAATGGGATTGCTGAGTCCTCGTGGCTCACAGATTACTACACCAACAGTTGCAGGTACAGGTTATGCGATGATCATGACGCGAGCGTGATGTTTACTTGTTTTGGAGTTCTTCTTCTGCTTCTTCTTCGATCAGGGATAGGTTCCAGGTCGGCAGCCTGGGCTAGCGGGGTGGATGTCGTTTGAGCTTCTGTTTATGTTTCATCCGTAGTCGGATGTTGGTCTTGTATATGATGTTGATGTATTCTTGTGGCATTTGTGCCTTATGTATGTATCTCCATCTATTATGTAATGTTGATGTAATGATATCCACCTTGCAAAAGCGTCTTCAAGATGCGCTTCTATCCTTGGTGGGACCTCCGAGTTCCTTTAGGATAGGGTCGCATCTTGGGCGTGACATTACCTCTGTTATAAATCCTTCGTGTACTGTGTGTGTCAGCATACCGATCCAGGGTTGACAGTTAAGCACAGAGACTTGATCCATTCGGGTCGGGTCGCTACAAGATGGTATCAGAGCACATGTTGACTGTAGGACGTGACCCTAGAAATTGGCAAGCCCATAGGAAAGATTTTTCTCTACAACTTCATTTTCAAAAAAGATCTTTTACCTCTCTTCTCTTCTGAGCTTATTCAAATATTTCCTTTTAGTGAGACCATACCCCTTTCCCCTTTTGACCACATGAAGATTCGGCTGATGAGACCACTCCAAGGAGTACAAGATATCAGGACAACCACGACCACTATGGAATAAAGGAGATTTTACCGTGCATTACAATGACGGAAACTACAACTGCTGAAGACTCCGAAGACTAGGAGAATTTGAAGGCTTTGAAGAATTTCCAGATTTTAATGACCTAGGAAGGTTACGCTTATGGAATTTGACAGACTATGGAAGTTATCAATACCCGAGATCAAGGTGTATTGGAGTAAGACCGGAACCTGGAGAGTTAGAAACTCAAAGTTTTGTCAAGGAAACCCCAATGCAGGAGATATCAACTATGGAATGATAGCTCATGGAAATGACAAGAGCAGAAACACGCTATCCATGATGTTATCGCCCGCTTATGCTATTGTCACCATGCTGAGTTAAGCATGCAGATGCATGAAAGGATTGGTTGGTAGAAGGCTGATGAAGCATTTGTCAGCAAAAGATGCAGTTTTAAATCTTAGCTGGTGTATCACCGGTATCCGGAGTATTACATCAAGAAGTTTAAGATGGATATGCAGGAAGCTATATTTGACAAGGAGGCAAATTCGTGAAGCACTCGGAACTAGAAGCTGAAAGTAGCCAAGCTAGAGGAACAAAACCTTGAGACATCAAAGATTCGTCAGGAACTGAAGGACAGTAGGACATGGTTTATACCAAGGATGTTGAAACCCAGAAGTTTGGAACTCAACTCCAGAAATATTAAAGGATGTCACTAGAGACTTCGTGTCAACAGAGATGATCTGGCAAAAGAACTTGAGTATGACAAGCATGATCGGAAGAAGCCATCGGAGACATGAACAAGAATCAAAGAGTTTGATGACTTTGAAGATTCATTGACCTTTAGAAGACCAAACCCCATTTATATACCTATGTTAGATGCGACGTTTGTGAGCTGTCATTTGTTTGTTGTTTTTCCGACAGCCACAAATAAAATCTGTCTTTTCAAAACTCTTGTTTGTATTGTGTGCATCCCTCTCGATCTCTCTTATCCCACCCCAAAACCCATGGACCCCATAGAGGATGAATGGAGATGAGCTCGTAATTTCGAGACCGATGAGTCAATTGGAGAAGTACCGATGGATTCAGAACATGGAGGATCACATGGAGAATAACCCTATAGCCGGAAAGGATATGACCCAGCATGCTCTTGAGTGCTTTGAAAGAGGTGCTGCTACCCGGTAGAGGATGTACCAAACCATCAATGGATGGCAAGGAGTAACCGTTTGGGAATAATTTAAGTTGACTCTACTAAAGTCTCGGCTTGTGTCCCAGAAATTGAAGCCTGATGGAAGTGATATGGAGAAACCTTGTGCATACAAGCTTTGTGGAGAAATGGGACACAACCATAAAGAAAATAAGGATGAATACCCTCATAAGTGGGGGATTACCAAAGGAGTTAGCCGAGGATTTTCAGGGAACTTCGATTGGAGATTGTCCCCAAAGGTTTTGTTGCAGCAATGGAAGTTCAGTCTACATTGTTGAGAAAGATCCGTGAAGCTCAGGAGGGTGACAAAGAGATTGCCGAGGTAAAAGAGAGGATGAGCAAAGGAAAGGCCAAAGGTTTTCGTAAGGATGAGCACGACACCTTATGGTTTGAGGATAGTGTAAATGTGCCCAATAATGCAAAGATCAGGGAGTTAATACTTCAGGATGGCTCATGACTCACCATACTCGATTCACCCCGGAAACACCAAGATGTATTTGTATTTGAAGAATCGTTTCTGGTGGACTGGTATGAAGAAGGATATTACCGAGTATGTAGCCGTATGTGATGTATGTCAGAGAGTAAAAGCAGAGCATCAGAAGCCAGCAGGATTACTACAGCCTATGCCGATACCCGAATGGAAGTGGGATAAGCTTGGCATGGATCTCATTACCGGATTTCCCAGAACCCGATGGGATATGATTCTATCTGGGTAGTAGTTGATTTGCTTGACCAAAGTGGCTCACTTTATCCCAGTGAAAACCACCTATACAAGTGCGAAGTTGGCCAAGATATATTCGACAAGGATCGTATGTCTGCATGGAGTTCCGAGGACCATCGTATCAGATAGAGGAACACAGTTTACCTCAAAGTTTTGGAATCAGCTGCACCAGACTTTGGGTACTAGGCTAGAGTTCAGTACAACCTTTCATCCGCAGACAGATGGATAAATCGAGAGAGTCAATCAGATTCTGGAGGACATGTTGAGAGCGTGTGCGCTAGATTATGGATCTAGTAGTGATGATAATCTACCTTACGCGGAGTTCTCATACAACAACAGTTACCAAGCTAGTTTGAAGATGGCCCCTTTTTAATCTTTGTATGGGAGAAGGAGCCAGACACCGTTGATGTGGGATGAAGTTGGAGACCGTCAGTTGTTTGGACCAAATGTGATCAAGGAGTCAGAAGAGAATGTTAAGTGGATTCGAGATAGACTGAAGGAAGCTCAGTCCAGGCAGAAGAGCTATGCAGACTCAAAAAAAACACAAGGAGGAAGTCTGAAATTGGAGACAGAGAATGTCTTCGTGTGTGCCCTCTGCGAGGAGTTAAACTATTTGGAGTTAAGGGAAAGTTAGCCCCAAGATTTGTAGGACCATACCGAGTTTGGAATGTATGGGAGAATTGGCTAACAAGTTGGAGTCACCCGAAGGACTGTCAGGAGTTCATGACATGTCTCACGTTTCCCAGTTAAAGAAGAAGTGCCATGCAGAGATGGCCAATAATCCCATGTAAGGACGCTTGACCCTGGAAAGGATAATGTTGTTCCATGAAGTGGAGTATGGACTTCATGAGTATAAGCTTTTATCTCAGTATGTGGGATATCCCACGAGGATGAAGAAATGAATTACTATTGGATATAAAGGAGGTATGATGTTTGAAATATGGATCAATGGAAATTCCATGATGAGTCTGAGTAATCATGTCTCCGTTTGGTGCAAATAGAAGGAAGGAAGACAGTACAATTGGATGGAATTAAGTATGCTATGAAGTTGGATGTTGGGATAACGATCAGCTGCCCCAATGATGAGTTCAAGGATTATAAGTGATGAGATGGGCCATAACCCACAGGCCCCAGGACCTGCCAAGAAGCAAGCACACCCTTGCTGAAGGAAAAAACCTGGAAGAGGATTTGCCTTTATCAACAGACGATCTTATAGGAGTTTACGCAAAACCTGAGTGTCATGAAGAAACGATAGATGTTTGTTTGGCTTGCAGAATCAATGGATTTATCCGAACTTGGTTCGTCGACAAGAGAAATTCTTCAATGCTTGTGAGGATGACCGAGTGTTAGAATGCGAGATTCACTAAACCATGTACGAGGTAATGATTTGGGTGCGGGATGGATTGATCACCATACCGACTTACTCTTATTATTCGCTTTGCTATATGGGATGGTAAATCTGAGTGACTTACCTATAGTAGAGAGACGACGATCAAAACCTTGTTTAAACCTTAGAATGGTATAGGTAATTTTTTTCCCTTGTACACGATAGTTGTTGCCAACCGTAGGTTATACGGTGAGGTTCAACCCAGACCCATTTCCTGCAGGACAAACCATAAATTGATGACCACCATGAGATATCGATAGTTGTTTAGTATTGGCGCCAGACCTATCAGCTATGAAGACCCAATCTCGGAATAACCTTACCAAGAGGAAAGGACAAAAGAATTGAGGAAAAGGTTATGCCACTACCGGAAGAGCCCAGAGAAGGAATTATCCTTAAGATCTGAGAAGACCGGCACTGTCAACGATAAGGATGGAGTATATGAGTTTTGATGGAACCTTAACCATGCTTCTAAGGGTGGTAGCACCCGAGACCCCCGGAGACGATCGATGGATTTTTTTTAAGACCCCAAACCTAACCTATTTCTTTCTAGCCTCTCCGAATCTCGAGGACGAGATTCATTTTAAGGGTGGTAGTTTGTAACATCCCAAAATTCTAAATTTTGGAATGTTATAATAAATAGATAGTTTTGATTGATTGATTGATTGATTGATTGAGTGAAATTCGAAACTTTTGAAAGTTAAATGAGAGGGAATAAAAGGACTTTCCCAAACTTTCATCTTGCTTTTGTTGTTTCCGTGAATTCAAAAACTTTTCATCACACACCCTGGAGTGAAGATGATATGACTTCTTCCATTTATTTAAATGACAAGGGGTGTTGAAAATATTTGAATTTCATTTGGAAAATATTTCCAATTCTGGAACTTTATGCAACTCAATGATTTTCACGAGCGACGATAAAATGAATTCTTCAAAACATATGAAATATGAGTTGGGAGTTTCAAAGAATTAAATTCAAAGTACTTTTGAATTTATTTTCAATTTGGAGTTATTTGAGTTTTATTCAAATTATTTTCTCCAAAAATAAAATATATGGAAAATAGGGTAACATGATTCCCTACATCATAAAATTGGAGAGAAATAAATTTGAATTAATCTTGGTATTTTTAAAATGATTTTATTGGATTTTATTAGACCAGTAGCACTCTTTGAATTATCTAATTTTGTGCGGATTTTATTTGGCATTATAAAATGTCCATGTTGTAGAAAATATTTTTCTGAAAATTTTGATATATAATATGCCTATATTATATTTCGGTTTTATTTCTTTTCTTTTTTCTTTGGTGTCTCATTTATTTAAAAAACTCTTGAGCAGTGCAGTCAAGCCAAAGATCGCTCTCTCCCTCTCTTTCCCTCGCCGACTAGGCGGCCCAAGACAGCCAGCAGGCGCAGGCCCAGCCCACCTCGCGCCCGTCCCGAGCTCCCATGGACAACGCGCCGCCCGCCACAGCAGCGCCACCGCCGCGTGTCCCTCCCGGACTCCGCCTCGCGCCGCCTCTCCACCGCCCCTTCTCCACGCCACCTCGCCCTCCTCTCCTATAAAGAGCGCGCCTGGCCCTCTCTCCCTCTCCGCATCTCGCGGAACGCCGCCGCCAGATCTCACCTTGGCAGGGAAGCTGCAGCCGCCGCCTCTCGTCGCCGTCCGCCTCCGCCGACACCGCCATCGCACACCCGCTTAACGCCGCCTCCCGTGCTCTCCGCCGTCCTCTGCGACCGCCGGAGCAGCGCCGCCCCATCTCGCCGGAGTTCGCGCCGCCCTCACCGGAGTTAACCACCGCCGCCGCCGGTTTAATCTACCGAACTGGTATAAACCTCCCCCGGTCCGGTTTATTTCTTTAGTTTTCCTCCGGTTTTTCTTTTAAAAGTCGGTTTTATATTTTAGTAAGGTTAGTTAGTGGACGTTCGCTAGTTATGATCTGTAGCAAACGGTTTTTCATCGCATATGCTTCTGTAGCGAGCGTTCGCTCGATAGGTTTTTTCTTTTTCTTTTTAATCTTCTGTGATTAAAAGTTTTACAGATTAGTCCCTCTACTTCAAACGACCACATCTTTTTACTCGTTAGTCCAAATTCAACGAAACCAACGCTCACGTCTTCGTTATGATCCCCTCTATCCAGTAATCCAACTCAAACATGTTTTTGAAAGTTTAAAATTTGAATTAGATCAGATTTGAATTTGAACTTTGTTTGATCATAACTTGAGTTTCGTAACTCCGATTTAGTTGATTCTTTTTGCAAATTAAAGCTCTTGACATAAACTTTCTGATAACGCCAAATTCACATAATTCTGGTACTGTTAGAAATTGTTTTATGTTGCAAGAGTTATTTGCTTGGTTTTGATGTTTTCTGAATCGTTTTCTTCGTTCTTTCCGATGTTTTGAGTGATTGCTTATGTGTGGCTACTATTGCTTGATTACGATAGATTGACCGGAGTGTGACGAGTAGAACTATCAAGAGTTTTGAGTGCGAATCATCTGCTTCAACATTGCAGGCAAGTAACACTTTGATCATATACTTTTCATACCCAGTTTTTATGCATTAGATCTATCCTCAAACATTGCATGATTAGGATCTAATTAAATTGTGGGATGGGAAGTAGATGAGGTAGTACCTATTACCTGATTTATATTCAAACCCTTGGGAGTTACTTCTACGTTGCTTATTATGCCATGCTATGCTAGTAGACGTGGATTGGGTGAGTGAATTCCATGATAGATGTGAGATTGTTAAATTAATGGTTTATTTAAGGTCGCAACTTAAACACACATCTGGGTGGATTGAGGCACCTGGTTTCTATCAGACTTGCTGTATTTCTTGGACCGCCACCGGGCTCAAAGGGATCATGAGATTATTCAAACTAGAAACTTCCATGTGCAGCCACAAGCCATTATGGGCTCTGGCATAGTTGATTAAGTTGTGCGAACTCTTACGGGTAGGCTAGCTGATGTAGGGGATGTAGGTTGGTACGGTCTACCCACATGTAAGGTGCTAGCGCTTCTGAAAGACTGTGTCTCGGTCATCCGTCTCTCAAACACCATGTAGTGCGAGAAACCAAACGGAGGCGATCGACTCTTGTGGGGAAAAGTGCGCAAACCTCTGCACAGTGTATAAACTAATCATGGTTAGCCGTGTCCCCGGTTATGGACATATTGAGTATCTAGTTCTTGGATTATCCTGTTGATCTCATCATGTTACTCTAATAAATATTTTTGGGTTTTTAATGAGTACTTTTAATTGGGATTGAGGATGCCGTCAACCATTCTCAATGTTTAACAACCACCATGATAGTTAAATAAATTTATTCCTTTGCAGTAGGGAAAAATTGGCTTTTCGCAAAACTGTAACCATAGAGCTTTCCACCAGCCATATATGCATGTAGTATAGGCTTATTCTTTCATTACTCTCTATGTGTTACATTGCCAGCATATTCCATGTGCTGACCCGTTTTCGGGCTGCAACATTTCATGTTGCAGACTTTTCAGACGACAAGTAAGTGATATGTTAAGGTTACAATTTCTACACTTAACTTTGCCATTGGTGTTGATGGGAATCCACAACCTTGTTGCTTCTGCTATATTTGGATTGAGGTAATAGTATTTACGTTATTTATAAAGGTGATTTACCTCTGTTATAAATCCTTCGAGTACTGTGTGTGTCAGCATACCGATCCAGGGATGACACTTAAGCACAGAGACTTGATCCATTCGGGTCGGGTCGCTACACATCGTATTTGTGGCAAAGCCACCGTTCATAATTCTTTCATACATGTCACTCATGTTTCATTGCATATCCCGGTACACCGTCGGAGGCAATCATATAGAGTCATATTTTGTTCTAAGTATCGAGTTGTAATTGTTGAGTTATAAGAAAAATAAAAGTGTGATGATCATCATTATTAGAGCATTGTCCCAAAAAGTGAGGAAAGGATGATGGAGACTATGATTCCCCCACAAGTCGGGATGAGATTCCGGACGAAAAATAAAAAAATAAAATAAAAAAGAGGCCATAAAAAATGAGAAAAGGCCCAAATAAAAAAAATGAGAGAAAAAGAGAGAAGGGACAATGTTACTATCCTTTTACCACACTTGTGCTTCAAAGTAGCACCAAGATCTTCATGATAGAGAGTCTCTCATTTTGTCACTTTCATATACTAGTGGGAATTTTTCATTATAGAACTTGGCTTGCATATTCCAATGATGGGCTTCCTCAAATGCCTTAGGTCTTCATGAGTAAGCGAGTTAGATGCACACCCACTTAGTTTCTTTTGTTGAGCTTTCATATATTTATAGCTCTAGTGCATCTGTTTCATGGCAATCCCTACTCACTCACATTGATATCTATTGATGGACCTCTCCATAGCCCGTTGATACGCCTAGTTGATGTGAGACTATCTTCCCTCTTTTTGTCTTCTCCACAACCACCATTTTATTCCACATATAGTGCTATATCCATGGCTCACGCTCATGTATTGCGTGAAGATTGAAAAAGTTTTGAAAATGTTAAAGTATGAAACAATTGCTTGGCTTGTCATCGGGTTGTGCATGATTTAAATACTTTGTGTGGGGAAGATGGAGCATAGCCAGACTATATGATTTTGTAGGGATAACTTTCTTTGGCCATGTTATTTTGAGAAGACATAATTTCTTTGTTAGTATGCTTGAAGTATTATTATTTTTATGTCAATATGAACTTTTGTCTTGAATCTTTCGGATCTAAATATTCATACCATGATTAAGAAGATTTACATTGAAATTATGCAAAGTATCACTCCGCATAAAAGATTCTCTTTTTATCATTTACCTACTCGAGGACGAGCAGGAATTAAGCTTGGGGATGCCTGATACGTCTCCAACGTATCTATAATTTTTGATTGCTCCATGCTAATTTATCTACTGTTTTGGACTATATTGGGCTTTATTTTCCACTTTTATATTACTTTTGGGACTAACCTATTAACCGGAGGCCCAGCCCAGAATTGCTGTTTTTTTTACCTATTTCAGTGTTTCGAAGAAACGGAATATCAAACGGAGTCCAAACGGAATGAAACCTTCGGGAACGTGATTTTCCAACCGAACGTGATCCAGGAGACTTGGGCCCTACTCCAAGAAGTGCCAGAGGCGGTCACGAGGGTGGAGGGCGCGCCCCCCTACCTCATGGCCCCCTGACGCTCCACCGATGTACTCCTTCCTCCTATATATACCTACGTACCCCCAAACGATCAAAACAGGAGCCAAAAACCTAATTCCACCACCGCAACCTTCTGTATCCACGAGGTCCCATCTTGGGGCCTGTTCCGGAGATCCGCTGGAGGGGGCATCCACCATGGAGGGCTTCTACATCAACACCATAGCCCCTCCGATGAAGTGTGAGTAGTTTACTTCAGACCTTCGGGTCCATAGCTAGTAGCTAGATGGCTTCTTCTCTATTTTTGGATCTCAATACAATGTTCTCCCCCTCTCTCGTGGAGATCTATTCGATGTAATCTTCTTTTTGCGGTGTGTTTGTTGAGACCGATGAATTGTGGGTTTATGATCCAGCTTATCTATGGAAAATATTTGATTCTTATCTGAATTCTTTTATGTATGATTGAGTTATCTTTGAAAGTCTCTTCGAATTATCCGTTTGGTTTGGCCAACTAGATTGGTAGTTCTTGCAATGGGAGAAGTGCTTAGCTTTGGGTTCAATCTTGTGGTGTCCTTACCCAGTGACAGAAAGGGTTGCAAGTCACGTATTGTATTGTTGCCATCGAGGATAACAAGATGTTTTTTTTTATCATATTGCATGAATTTATCCCTCTACATCATGTCATCTTGCTTAAGGCGTTACTCTATTTTTAACTTAATACTCTAGATGCATGCTGAATAGCGGTCGATGAGTGGAGTAATAGTAGTAGATGCAGAATCGTTTCGATCTACTTGTTTTGGACGTGATGCCTATATACATGATCATACCTAGATATACTCATAACTATGCTCAATTCTGTCAATTGCTCAACAGTAATTTGTTCACCCACCGTAGAATACTTATGCTCTTGAGAGAAGCCACTAGTGAAACCTATGGCCCCCGGGTCTATTCTCATCATATCAATCTCTATCACTTTATTTACTTGCTTTGTTTTTACTTTGCCTTTACTTTTTACTTTGCATCTATCTATCAAAATACCAAAATATTATTTCTCTATCGATCTCACTCGTAAGTGACCGTGAAGGATTGACAACCCCTAATCGCATTGGTTGTAGTAGCTATCGTTTTGTGCAGGTACGAGGGACTTGTGCGTGGCCTCCTATTGGATTGATACCTTGGTTCTCAAAAACTGAGGGAAATACTTACGCTACTGTGCTGCATCATCCTCTCCTCTTCAGGGAAAACCAACGCAAGCTCAAGACGTAGCAGAAATCCATTAAGGAATGAAGTTTTGACATCCATTTGCCAGATTTTATAAAATTTGACAATAGCAAACATGATTCAGATAGACTTAAGCATCGCCACGAGTCAGAAAATCTCATCGTAGTCAATACCTTGAACTTGTCGTAAACCTTTTGCGACAAGTTGAGCTTTGTAGATAGTAACACTATCATCAGCATCCGTCTTCCTCTTGAAGATCCATTTATTCTCAATGGCTTGCCGATCATCGGGCAAGTCCACCAAAGTCCACACTTTGTTCTCATACATGTATCCTATCTCAGATTTCATGGCCTCAAGCCATTTATTGGAATCTGGGTTCATCGTCGCTTCCTCATAGTTCGTAGGTTCGTCATGGTCTTGTAACATGACTTCCAAAACAGGATTACCGTACCACTCTGGTGTGGAACATGCTCCGGTTGACCTACGAGGTTTGGTAGTAACTTGATCTGAAGTTTCATGATCATTATCATTAGCTTCCTCTCTAGTTGGTGTAGGCATAACGGGAACGGTTTTCTGTGATGAGCTACTATCCAATTCGAGAGATGGTACAATTACCTCATCAAGTTCTACTTTCCTCCCACTCACTTCTTTCGAGAGAAACTCTTTCTCTAGAAAGGATCCATTCCTAGCAACAAAGATCTTGCATTTGCATCTGTGATAGAAGGTGTACCCAACAGGTTCTTTTGGGTATCCTATGAAGACGCACTTCTCCAATTTGGGTTCGAGCTTATCAGGCTGAAACTTTTTCACATAAGCATCGCAACCCCAAACTTTAAGAAACGACAGCTTAGGTTTCTTACCAAATCACAGTTCATATGGTGTCGTCTCAACGGATTTAGATGGTGCCCTATTTAACATGAATGCAGCTATCTTTAATGCATAACCCCAAAACGATAGTGGTAAATCAGTAAGAGACATCATAGATCGCACTATATCTAATAAAGTACGGTTACGATGTTCGGATACACCATTACGCTGTGGTGTTCCAGGTGGCGTGAGTTGTGAAACTATTCCACATTGTTTAAAATGAAGGCCAAACTCGTAACTCAAATATTTGCCTCCATGATCAGATCGTAGAAACTTTATTTTCTTGTTACGATGATTCTCGACTTCACTCTGAAATTCTTTGAACTTTTCAAATGTTTCAGACTTGTGTTTCATCAAGTAGATATACCCATATCTGATCAAATCATCTGTGAAGGTCAGAAAATAACGATAGCCGCCGCGAGCCTCAACACCCATCGGACCGCATACATAGGTATGTATTATTTCCAATAAGTTAGTGGCTCACTCCATTGTTCCGGTGAACGGAGTCTTAGTCATCTTGCCCACGAGGCATGGTTCGCGAGCATCAAATGATTCATAATCAAGTGATTCCAAGTGTCCATCCACATGGAGTTTCTTCATGTGCTTTACACCAATATGACCTAAACGGCAGTGCCACTAGTATGTTGCACTATCATTATCAACTTTGCATCTTTTGGCATCAATATTATCAATATGTGTATCACTATGATCGAGATTCAATAAACCATTCACCTTGGGTGTATGACCACAGAAGGTTTTATTCATGTGAATAGGATAACAATTATTCTTTGACTTAAATCGCATTGCAATAAACATGATCCAATCATATTCATGCTCAACACAAACACCAAATAACATTTATTTTAGGTTCAACACTAATCCCGAAGGTAAAGGGAGTGTGCGATGGTGATATTATCAACCTTGGAATCACTTCCAACACACATCGTCACCTCGCCCTCAACTAGTATTTGTTCATTTTGCAACTCCTCTTTCGAGTTACAGATCTTTGCAATTGAACCGGTATCAAATACCCAGGGGCTACTATGAACACTAGTAAAGAACACATCAATAACATGTATATCAAATATACCTTTGTTCACTTTGCCATCCTTCTTATCTGCCAAGTTTTGGGGCAGTTCCGCTTCCAGTGACCATTTCCTTTGCAGTAGAAGCACTCAGTTTCAGGTTTGGATCTAGCTTTGGGCTTCTTCACGGGAGTGGCAACTTACTTGCCATTCTTCTTGAAGTTCCCTTTCTTTCCCTTGCCCTTTTTCTTGAAACTAGTGTTCTTGTTTAACAATCAACACTTGATGCTATTTCTTAATTTTTACCTTCGCCGATTTTAGCGCCGCGAAGAGCTTGGGAATCGTTTTCGTTATCCTTTGCATATTATAGTTCATCACAAAGTTCTAGTAACTTGGTGATAGTGACTAGAGAACTCTGTCAATCACTATCTTATATGGAAGATTAGCTCCCACTTGATTCAAGCGATTGTAGTACCCAGACATTCTGAGCACATGCTCACTAGCTGAGCTATTCTCCTCCATCTTTTAGGCAAAGTACTTGTCAGAGGTCTCATACCTCTTAACACGGGCATGAGTCTGAAATATCATTTTCAGCTCTTGGAACATCTCATATGCTCCATGGCGTTCAAAACATTTTTGAAGTCCCGGTTCTAAGCCGTAAAGCATGGTGCACTAAACTATCAAGTAGTCATCATACCGAGCTTGTCAAATGTTCATAACATCTGCATCTGCTCCTACAATAGGTCTGTCACCTAGCGGTGCATCAAGGACATAATTCTTCTGTGCAACAATGAGGATAATCCTCAGATCATGAACCCAGTCTGCATCATTGCTACTATCATCTTTCAACTTAGTTTTCTCTAGGAACATATCAAAACTAAAACAGGGGAGCTATACGCAAGCTATTGATCTACACCATAGATATGCAAATACTATCAGGACTAAGTTCATGATAAATTAAGTTTAATTAATCATATTAATTAAGAACTCCCACTTAGATAGACATCCCTCGAGTCATCTAAATGATTACGTGATCCATATCAACTAAACCATTTCCGATCATCACGTGAGAAGGAGTAGTTTTCAATGGTGAACATCTCTATGTTGATCGTATCTACTGTTGGGGAACGTAGTAATTTCAAAAAAATTCCTACGCACACGCAAGATCATGGGGATGCATAGCAACGAGAGGGGAGAGTGTTGTCCACGTACCCTCGTAGACCGAAAGCGGAAGCATTAGCACAACGCGGTTGATGTAGTCGTACGTCTTCATGATCCGACCGATCAAGTACCGAACGTACGACACCTCCGAGTTCAGCACACATTCAGCCCGATGACGTCCCTCGAACTCCGATATAGCCGAGTGTTGAGGGAGAGTTTCTAAAGCACGACGGCGTGGTGACGATGATGATGTTCTATCGACGCAGGGCTTCGCCTAAGCACCGCTACGATATTATCGAGGTGGACTATGGTGGAGGGGGTGATACGTCTCCAACGTATCTATAATTTTTTATTGCTCCATGCTATATTATCTATTGTTTTGGACTATATTGGGCTTTATTTTCCACTTTTATATTATGTTTGGGACTAACCTATTAACCGGAGGCCCAGCCCAGAATTGCTGTTTTTTGCCTATTTCAGTGTTTCGAAGAAACGGAATATTAAACGGAGTCCAAACGGAATGAAATCTTCGGGAACGTGATTTTCTCATCGATAAGATCCGAAGACTTGGACCTCGATCAAGAAAGGAGGAGGCGGCCACGAGGGTGGAGGCGCCCCGCGCCGTGGGCCCCCAAGCTCCACCGACGCATTCTTCCTCCTATATATACCTCACGCACTTCAACAGATCGAGATCACGGAGCCTAAAGCCTAATTCCACCGCCGCAACTTTCTCAGTATCCACGAGATCCCATCTTGGGGCCTGTTCCGAGCTCCTTAAGGAAGGATTCCACCATGGAGGGCTTCTACATCATCACCATAGCCTCTCCGATGAAGTGTGAGTAGTTTACTTGAGACCTTCGGGTCCATAGTTAGTAGCTAGATGGCTTCTTCTCTCTTTTTGGATCTCAATACAATGTTCTCCCCCTCTCTCGTGGAGATCTATTTGATGTAATCTTCTTTTGCGGTGTGTTTGTTGAGACCGATGAATTGTGGGTTTATGATCAAGATTATCTATGAGCAATATTTGAATCTTCTCTGAATTCTTTTATGTGTGATTGAGTTATCTTTGCAAGTCTCTTTGAATTATCCATTTGGTTTGGCCAACTAGATTGGTAGTTCTTGCAATGGGAGAAGTGCTTAGCTTTGGGTTCAATCTCTGCGGTGTCCTTACCCAAAGGATGTAAAGGGTTGCAAGGCACGTATTGTATTGTTGCCATCGAGGATAACAAGATGGGGTATTTATCATATTGCATGAATTTATTCCTCTACATCATGTCATCTTGCTTAAGGCGTTACTCTGTTTTCATTAACTTAATACTCTAGATGCATCTTTGGATAGCGGTCGATGAGTGGAGTAATAGTAGTAGATGCAGGTAAGAGTCGGTCTACTTGTCTCGGACATGATGCCTATATACATGATCATACCTAGATATTCTCATAACTATGCTCAATTTCATCAATTGCTCAACAAGAATTGCTCACCCAAGTAGAATACTTATGCTCTTGAGAGAAGCCACTAGTGAAATCTATGGCCCCGGTCTATTTTCATCATATTAATCTTCCCACGCTTTATTATTTTTTGCTTTTTACTTTGCCTTTTATTTTACTTTGCATCTTTATACCAAAAATACCAAAATATTATCTATCATCTCTATCGATCTCACTCGTAAGTGACCGTGAAGGATTCACAACCCCTATTGGCGTTGGTTGCGAGGAGTTATTTGCTTTGTGTAGGTACGAGGATTTGCGCGTGGCCTCCTCTGGATTGATACCTTGGTTCTCAAAACCGAGGGAAATACTTACGCTACTCTGCTGCATCATCCTCTCCTCTTCGTGGAAAACCAACGCAAGCTCAAGACGTAGCAAGAAGGATTTACGGCGCCGTTGTCGGGAGTCTACATAAAGTCAACATACTAAGTACCCATCACAATCCCTTATCTCTCGCATTACATTATTTGCCATTTGCCTCTCATTTTTCCTCTCCCCCACTTCACCCTTGCCGTTTTATTCGCCCTCTCTTTTTTGTTTGTCTTCTTCTCGTTCGTTTGTTCACTCGTGTGTTGGATTGCTTGCTTGTCACTATGGCTCTACCTAGATTTGGTGATCTTCGCCTTAAAAGGTTGGAAGAGATCGAAAGCAACGTCAGGAGTTTTATGGTTTTGCAATTTGAGCATAATAATTTCTTTAGAAACGAGCTTAAGGAACAAAAAAGTTTTATGAATTATTTGAATAAAGAGCTCGATGATATGTCTAAAGAATTTGAAGGTTTAAGATCTCAAATTTCTCGTCTTGAGAAATTGACTACTGAAATATCTGATAAGCAAGCTACCTTGGTCAATAAGATGGCTGCTAAACCTGATTTCCATGAAAATCAAGATGAATATCTAAAAGTTATTGATGTGTCTCCCATTAAATCTTTGTTTTGCTATATGAATCTTGATAATGATGAGATTGAATATGAGTCACCTTTACCTAGAAGGCGTTCTAAGAATTCGGAGCTTTTAGAGTATGATGCTAAAATTGATAAAAGTGGGATTGAAGAAAGTAAAACCTTAGATGTTGCTAAACCCACTATTTTGGATTTCAAGGAATTTAATTATGAAAGTTGCTCTTTAATTGATTATATTTCCTTGTTGCAGTCCGTGCAAAATTCTCCGCATGCTTATAGTCAAAATAAAGCGTCTACTAAACATATCGTTGATGCCTTGATGCAATCTTATGAGGAAAAACTTGAGTTGGAAGTTTTAATCCCTAGAAAACTTTATGATGAGTGGGAACCAACAATTAAAATTAAGATTAAGGATCATGAATTTTATGTTTTATGTGATTTGGGTGCTAGTGTTTCCACTATTCCCAAAACTTTGTGTGATTTGCTAGATTTCCGTGATTTTGATGAATGCTCTCTAAACTTGCACCTTGCGAATTCCACTATTAAGAAACCTATGGGAAGAATTAATGATGTTATTATTGTTGCAAATAGGAATTATGTGCCCGTAGACTTTATCGTTCTTGATATAGATTGTAATCCTTCATGTCCTATTATTCTTGGTAGACCTTTCCTTAGAACGATTGGTGCAATTATTGATATGAAGGAAGGGAATATTAGATTCCAATTCCCATTAAAGAAAGGCATGGAACACTTCCCTAGGAAGAAGATAAAATTACCATATGAATCTATTATGAGAGCCACCTATGGATTGCCCACCAAAGATGGCAATACCTAGATCTATCCTTGCTTTTATACCTAGTTGGGGCGTTAAACGATAGCGCTTGTTGGGAGGCAACCCAATTTTATTTTTAGTTTTTAGTTTTTATTTCTGTTTAGGAATAAATAATCCATCTACCTTCTGTTTAGATGTGGTTTTATGTTTCAATTAGTGTTTGTGCCAAGTTAAACCTATAGGATCTTCTTGGATAATAGTTATTTGATCTTGCTGTAATTTCCAGAAACTTTCGGTTCATGAAAACAATTTTTAAAAATCACCAGAATGTGATAAAATAGTGATTCCAATTGCTGCTGATCGATAAACAAATTTCCTAGGTCTTCCTATTTTTTCTGAATTTTTGGAGTTCCGGAACTTTGCGTTAGGTACAGATTACTACAGACTGTTTTGTTTTTGACAGATTCTGTTTTTCGTGTGTTATTTGCTTATTTTGATGAATCTATGGCTAGTAAAATAATTTATAATCCATAGATAAGTTGGAATACAGTAGGTTTAACACCAATATAAATAAATAATGAGTTCATTACAGTACCTTGAAGTAATCTTTTGTTTTCTTTCGCAAACGGAGCTCACGAGATTTCTGTTGAGTTTTGTGTTGTGAAGTTTTCAAGTTTTGGGTAAAGATTTGATGGATTATGGAAGAAGGAGTGGCAAGAGCCTAAGCTTGGGGATGACCAAGGCACCTCAAGGTAAATCCAAGGACACCAAAAATCCAAAGCTTGGGGATGCCCCGGAAGGCATCCCCTCTTTCGTCTTCGTCCATCGGTAACTTTACTTGGAGCTATATTTTTATTCACCACATGGTAAGTGTTTTGCTTGGAGCGTCTTGTATGATTTGAGTCTTTGCTTTTAGTTTACCACAATCATCCTCTCTGAATACACTTTTGAGAGAGACACACATGATTCAGAATTTATTAGAATACTCTATGTACTTCACTTATATCTTTTGTGCTATATAGTTTTTGCTCTAGTGCTTCACTTATATCTTTTAGAGCACGGCGGTGGTTTGTCTTATAGAAACTATTGTTATCTCATGCTTCACTTATATTATTTTGAGAGTCCTACAAAACATCCTGTTAATTTGCTTTAATTGTGAAATTAGTCCTAATATGATAGGCATCCAAGATTAGTAAAAACTTTCTTATAAGTGCGTTGAATACTAAGAGAAGTTTGATACTTGATAATCGTTTTGAGATATGAAGATGGTGATATTAGAGTCATGCTAGTTGAGTGGTCATGAATTAGAGAAAGACTTGTGTTGAAGTTTGTGATTCCCGTAGCATGCACGTATGGTGAAACGTTATGTGATGAAGTCGGAGCATGATTTATTTATTGATTGTCTTCCTTATGAGTGGCGGTCGGGGACGAGCGATGGTTTTTTCCTACCAATCTATCCCCCTAGGAGCATGCACGTAATACTTTGTTTTGATAACTAATAGATGTTTGCAACAAGTATATGAGTTCTTTATGACTAACGTATCTATAATTTTTGATTGCTCCATGCTATATTATCTATTGTTTTGGACTATATTGGGCTTTATTTTCCACTTTTATATTACTTTTGGGACTAACCTATTAACCGGAGGCCCAGCCCGTAATTGCTGTTTTTTGCCTATTTCAAGTGTTTCAAGAAGCAGAACATCAAACGGAGTCCAAACAGAATGAAATCTTGAACGTGATTTTCTCATCGATAAGATCCAGAGACTTGGACCCTCGGTCAAGAAAGGAGGAGGCGGCCACGAGGTGGAGGGCGCCCCGCCTCCTCGTGGGCCCCCAAAGCTCCACCGACATACTCCTTCCTCCTATATATACCTATGTACCCCAACAGATCAGATACGGAGCCAAAAACCTAATTCCACCACCGCAACTTTCTGTATCCACGAGATCCCATCTTGGGGCCTGTTCCGGAGCTCCGTCGGAAGGGGATTCCACCACGGAGGGCTTCTACATCATTATCATAGCCTCTCCGATGAAGTGTGAGTAGTTTACTTCAGACCTTCGGGTCCATAGTTAGTAGCTAGATGGCTTCTTCTCTCTTTTCCGATCTCAATACAATGTTCTCCCCCTCTCTCGTGGAGATCTATTTGATGTAATCTTCTTTTGCGATGTGTTTGTTGAGACCGATGAATTGTGGGTTTATGATCAAGATTATCTATGAGCAATATTTGAATCTTCCCTGAATTCTTTTATGTATGATTGAGTTATCTTTGCTAGTCTCTTCAAATTATCCGTTTGGTTTGGCCAACTAGATTGGTAGTTCTTGCAATGGGAGAAGTGCTTAGCTTTGGGTTCAATCTTGCGGTGTCCTTACCCAGTGATAGAAAGGGTTGCAAGGCACGTATTGTATTGTTGCCATCGAGGATAACTAGATGGGGTATTTATCATATTGCATGAATTTATTCCTCTACATAATGTCATCTTGCTTAAGGCGTTACTCTGTTTTCATTAACTTAATACTCTAGATGCATGCTGGATAGCGGTCGATGAGTGGAGTAATAGTAGTAGATGCAGGTAGGAGTCGGTCTACTTGTCTCGGACGTGATGCCTATATACATGATCATACCTAGATATTCTCATAACTATGCTCAATTATGTCAATTGCTCAACAGTAATTCGTTCACCCACCGCAGAATACTTATGCTCTTGAGAGAAGCCACTAGTGAAATATATGGCCCCCGGGTCTATTTTCATCATATTAATCTTCCTACGCTTTATTATTTTTTTGCTTTTTTACTCTGCCTTTTATTTTAATTTGCATCTTTATACCAAAAATACCAAAAATATTATCTATCATCTCTATCAGATCTCACTCTCGTAAGTGACCGTGAAGGGATTGACAACCCCTATTCGCGTTGGTTGCGAGGAGTTATTTGCTTTGTGTAGGTACGAGGGACTTGCGCGTGGCCTCCTACTGGATTGATACCTTGGTTCTCAAAAACTGAGGGAAATACTTACGCTACTCTGCTGCATCATCCTCTCCTCTTCGGGGAAAACCAACGCAAGCTCAAGACATAGCAGGGGGCACCGCACACGGCTAAAAGATCAATGATCAATTGTTGTGTCTCTAGGGTGCCCCCTTGCCCCCGTATATAAAGGAGCAAGGGGGGGAGAGGTGGCCATCCAGGAGGGGCGCACCAGGAGGAGTCCTACTCCCACCGGGAGTAGGACTCCCTCCCTTTTCCTTGTTGGATTAGGAGAGGAGAGGGAAGGAGAGAGAGGGGGAAAGGAAAGGGGGGGGGGGGGGCGCCGCCCCCCTCCTTGTCCAATTCGGACTTGGGGGGCGCGGCTGCCCCTTGGCCGTCTCTCTCTTGCACCAATTGGGCCCATGAGGCCCAATAACCTCCGGGGGGTTCCGGTAACCCTCCGGTACTCCAGTATATATCCGATAACCCCCGGAACCATTCCAGTGTCCGAATATCTTCATGTCTCGACCATTTCGAGACTCCTCGTCATGTCCGTGATCACATCCGGGACTCCGAACTATCTTCGGTACATCAAAACATATAAACTCATAATATAACTGTCATCGAAACTTTAAGCGTGCGGACCCTACGGGTTCGAGAACTATGTAGACATGACCGAGACACGTCTCCGACCAATAACCAATAGCGGAACCTGGATGCTCATATTGGCTCCCACATATTCTATGAAGATCTTTATCGGTCAAACCGCATAACAACATACGTTGTTCCCTTTGTCATCGGTATGTTACTTGCCCGAAATTCGATCATCGGTATCTCAATACCTAGTTCAATCTCGTTACCGGCAAGTCTCTTTACTCGTTCCGTAATACATCATCCCGCAACTAACTCATTAGTTGCAATGCTTGCAAGGCTTAAGTGATGTGCATTACCAAGTGGGCTCAGAGATACCTCTCCGACAATCGGAGTGACAAATCCTAATCTCGAAATACGCCAACCCAACAAGTACCTTTGGAGACACCTGTAGAGTACCTTTATAATCACCCAATTATATTGTGACGTTTGGTAGCACACAAAGTGTTCCTCCGGTAAACGGGAGTTGCATAATCTCATAGTCATAGGAACATGTATAAGTCATGAAGAAAGCAATAACAGAATACTAAACGATCATGTGCTAAGCTAACGGAATGGGTCAAGTCAATCATATCATTCTCCTAATGATGTGATCCCGTTAATCAAATGACAACTCATGTCTATGGCTAGGAAACATAACCATGTTTGATCAACCAGCTAGTCAAGTAGAGGCATACTAGTGACACTCTGTTTGTCTATGTATTCACACAAGTATTATGTTTCCGGTTAATACAATTCTAGCATGAATAATAAACATTTATCATGATATAAGGAAATAAATAATAACTTTATTATTGCCTCTAGGGTATATTTCCTTCATCTACTACTCCCTCCTTTCACTTTTGTAAGTCGTTTCAAACAACTCAAAATGGGCTGTTTTGCACATTGTCTGAAATGTCTTCAAGGTCTTATAAAAGTGAACAGAGGGAGTATATGATTCACGTTCAACCTTTCGGGCTCCAGTGTTCCAATGCCATATCTGTACATGCTAGGCTCGTCAAGTTTAACCCAAGTATTCTGCATGTGCAAAACTGTCTTGCACCCGTTGTATGTGAACGTAGAGCTTATCACACCCGATCATCACGTGGTGTCTCGGCACGACGAACTATCGCAACGGTGCATACTCAGGGAGAACACTTATACCTTGAAATTTTAGTAAGGGATCATCTTATAATGCTACCACCGTACTAAGCAAAATAAGATGCATAAAGGTAAACATCATGATACGTCTCCAACGTATCTATAATTTTTTATTGCTCCATGCTATTATATATTTTGTTTTGGATGTTTAATGGGCTTTATTATACACTTTTATATTATTTTTGGGACTAACCTATTAATCGGAGGCCCATCCTGAATTGCTGTCTTTTTCCTATTTCAGTGTTTTGCAGAAAAGGAATATCAAATGGAGTCCAAACGGAATGAAACCTTCGGGAACGTAATTTTTGGAACAAACGTGATCCAAAGGACTTGGAGTGGACGTCAAGAAACGAACGAGGAGGCCACGAGGCAGAGGGGCGCGCCTACCCCCATGGGCGCGCCGTCCACCCTCGTGGGCCCCTTGTAGCTCCACTGACCTACTTCTTCCTCCTATATATACCTACGTACCCCAAACCATCAAAACAGGAGCCAAAACCCTATTTCCACCGCCGCAACCTTCTGTACTCGTGAGATCCCATCTTGGGGCCTTTTCCGGCGCTCAGCCGGAGGGGGCATTGATCACGGAGGGCTTGTACATCAACACCATAGCCTCTCCGATGATGTGTGAGTAGTTTACCTCATACCTTCGGGTCCATAGTTATTAGCTAGATGGCTTCTTCTCTCTCTTTGGATCTCAATACAAAGTTCTCCTCGATTCTCTTGGAGATCTATTTGATGCAACTCTTCTTTTGCGGTGTGTTTGTCGAGATCCGATGAATTGTGGGTTTATGATCAAGATTATCTATGAACAATATTTGAATCTCCTCTGAATTCTTTTACGTATGATTGGTTATCTTTGCAAGTCTCTTCGAATTATCAGTTTGGTTTGGCCTACTAGATTGATCTTTCTTGCAATGGGAGAAGTGCTTAGCTTTGGGCTCAATCTTGCGGTGCTCGATCCCAGTGACAGCAGGGGAAACGACACGTATTGTATTGTTGCCATCGAGGATAAAAAGATGGGGTTTATATCATATTGCATGAGTTTATCCCTCTACATCATGTCATCTTGCTTAAAGCGTTACTCCGTTCTTATGAACTTAATACTCTAGATGCATGCTGGATAGTGGTTGATGTGTGGAGTAATAGTAGTAGAAGCAGGCAGGAGTCGGTCTACTTGCCACGGACGTGATGCCTATATACATGATCATACCTAGATATTCTCATAACTATGCTCAATTCTATCAATTGCTCGCCAGTAATTCATTTACCTACCGTAATACTTATGCTATCTTGAGAGAAGCCACTAGTGAAACCTATGGCCCCAGGTCTATTTTCCATCATATTCATCTTCCGTCAACAAGCTATTTCCATCTTTATTTACCTTGCAATCTTTACTTTTACTCTTTATCATAAAAATACAAAAACTATTATCTTATCATCTATATCAGATCTCACTCTCGTAAGTGACCGTGAAGGGATTGACAACCCATTTATCGCATTGGTTGCGAGGTTCTTATTTGTTTGTGTAGGTGCGTGGGACTCGAGCGTGGTCTCCTACTGGATTGATACCTTGGTTCTAAAAAAATGAGGGAAATACTTACACTACTTTACTGCATCACCCTTTCCTCTTCAAGGGAAAACCAACGCAGTGCTCAAGAGGTAGCAAGAAGGATTTCTGGTGCCGTTGCTGGGGAGTCTATGCACAAGTCAAGACATACCAAGTACCCATCACAAACTCTTATCCCTCGCATTACATTATTTGCCATTTGCCTCTCGTTTTCCTCTCCCCCACTTCACCCTTCCGGTTTATTCGCCTTCTTTTTTTTTCCGTTCGCCTCTTTTCCCGCTCGCTTTGTCGTCATGGCCAGTCCTTTATATACTCCTTTGTCTCCCGAGAATGAAGTTATCAATTTTAAACAAAGGGAGGGAGAAAATTTAAAAGATGCTTGGTATAGAATTTGCAACGCTCAAAATAAATCCGCTAGAAAGCAATCTACTTCCGTTCTTCTTCGCAACTTTAATGTAGGCGTCACGTCTTGGAATAGATATATTCTTGATACCATTACCGGAGGGAATTTCTTGGGTAGCCATACTTTTGATCCTTACAATGCTATGACAGATTTGTTTGGCTCTCCACCTCTTTTGGTTAATGGAACTATGTTAACTTTGGAGCATGTGATGCAAAGACTTGAAATTATTGAAAATAAAGTTGCTACCATAGAGTTGATTGAGAATTTGGATAAAAATATCCACAACCAAATTACCCAATATGGATCTAAGGTAGGAGTCACGTTGAATTTTTTTAAAGAAAAGGAACCCATCGTTAATGAAAGAATAGATCAGGATTCCACTAGAATCGATAAGCTTGAGGGTATCATTACCAACTTGGGGACCGCTTTTTCTTCCATAAAGAATACTCCAAATCCTCCTACCAAAATTGCCAAGCTTATGTATGTTCCTAAAAATAAGGGTGAACCCTCTAGTAAGGAAACTGCGGATCTCAAATCGATAAGTGTTCATCCCAATCTTTTTGCTATCATTAAGGAACCGTTTGCTACAAATGATTTTCTTGATTTCATGCCTAGAAGTTTGATAATTAATAAAAATAAAGAAACTCCTAGGGGTCATAGTTGCCTTATTGAAGAATTGCCTACCAAAGATGGCAATACCTAGATCTATCCTTGTTTTTATGCCTAGCTAGGGGCGTTAAACGATAGCGCTTGTTGGGAGGCAACCCAATTTTATTTTTAGTTTTTTTGAGTTTTGGTTCTGCTTAGGAATAAATCTTTTATCTAGCCTCTGGTTAGATTGGTTTTTGTGTTTTAGTTAGTGTTTGTGCCAAGTGAAACCTATAGGATCTTCTTGTATAATAGTTATTTGATCTTGCTGAAAATTCCAGAAACTTTCTGTTCACGAAAATAATTGTTAAAAATTACCAGAACATGATATAATACTGATTACAATTGCAGTAGATCAATAAACAAATTATTTAGGTCTTCCTAGTTTGGTAGAATTTTTATAGTTCCAGAAGTTTGCGTTAGTTACAGATTACTACAGACTGTTCTGTTTTTGACAGATTCTGTTTTTCGTGTGTTGTTCGCTTATTTTGATGAATCTATGGTTAGTAAAATAGTTTATAAACCATAGAGAAGTTGGAATACATTAAGTTTGAGACCAATATAAATAAAGAATGAGTTCATTACAGTACCTTGAAGTGGTGTTTTGTTTTCTTTTGCTAACGGAGCTCATGAGTTTTCTGATAAGTTTTGTGTTGTGAAGTTTTCAAGTTTTGGGTAAAGATTTGATGGATTATGGAACAAGGAGTGGCAAGAGCCTAAGCTTGGGGATGCCCAAGGAACCCCAAGGTAAATCCAAGGACACCAAAAATCCAAAGCTTGGGGATGCCCCGGAAGGCATCCCCTCTTTCGTCTTCGTCCATCGGTAACTTTACTTGGAGCTATATTTTTATTCACCACATGGTAAGTGTTTTGCTTGGAGCGTCTTGTATGATTTGAGTCTTTGATTTTAGTTTACCACAATCATCCTCTCTGAATACACTTTTGAGAGAGACACACATGATTCAGAATTTATTAGAATACTCTATGTACTTCACTTATATCTTTTGAGCTATATAGTTTTTGCTCTAGTGCTTCACTTATATCTTTTAGAGCACGGCGGTGGTTTGTTTTATAGAAACTATTGTTATCTCATGCTTCACTTATATTATTTTGAGAGTCCTACAAAACATCCTGGTAATTTGCTTTAATTGTGAAATTAGTCCTAATATGATAGGCATCCAAGATTAGTAAACACTTTCTTATAAGTGCGTTGAATACTAAGAGAAGTTTGATACTTGATAATCATTTTGAGATATGAAGATGGTGATATTAGAGTCATGCTAGTTGAGTGGTCATGAATTAGAGAAAGACTTGTGTTAAAGTTTGTGATTCCCGTAGCATGCACGTATGGTGAACCGTTATGTGATGAAGTCGAGCATGATTTATTTATTGATTGTCTTCCTTATGAGTGGCGGTCGGGGACGAGCGATGGTTTTTTCCTACCAATCTATCCCCCTAGGAGCATGCGCTTAATACTTTGTTTTGATAACTAATAGATGTTTGCAACAAGTATATGAGTTCTTTATGACTAATGTGAGTCCATGGATTATATGCACTCTTATCCTTCCACCATTGCTAGCCTCTCTAATACCGCACACTTTTCGCCGGTATCATACAGCCACCATATACCTTCCTCAAAACAGCCACCATACCTACCTATCATGGCATTTCCATAGTCATTCCGAGATATATTGCCATACAACTTACCACCGTTCCGTTTGCGATGACACACTCCATCATTGTCATATTGCTTTGCATGATCATGTAGTTGACATCGTATTTGTGGCAAAGCCACCGTTCATTATCTTTATACATGTCACTCTTGATTCATTGCATATCCCGGTACACCGCCGGAGGCATTCATATAGAGTCATATTTTTCTCTAAGTATTGAGTTGTAATTGTTGAGTTGTAAGTAAATAAAAGTGTGATGATCATCATTATTAGAGCATTGTCCCAAGTGAGGAAAGGATGATGGAGACTATGATTCCCCCACAAGTCGGGATGAGACTCCTCACTAAATAAAAAAAGAGGCCATAAAAAAGAGAAAAGGCCCAAAAAATGATGAGAGAAAAGAGAGAAGGGACAATGCTACTATCCTTTTTCCACACTTGTGCTTCAAAGTAGCACAATGATCTTTATGATAGAGAGTCTCTTGTTTTGTCACTTTCATATACTAGTGGGAAATTTTTATTATAGAACTTGGCCCAATGATGGGCTTCCTCAAATTGCCCTAGGTCTTCGTGAGCAAGCAAGTTGGATGCACACCCACTTAGTTTTCATTATTGAGCTTTCATACACTTATAGCTCTAGTGCATCCGTTGGATGGCAATCCCTACTCACTCACATTGATATCTATTAATGGGCATCTCCATAGCCCGTTGATACGCCTAGTTGATGTGAGACTATCTTCTCCTTTTTGTCTTCTCCACAACCACCGTTCTATTCCACCTATAGTGCTATATCCATGGCTCACGCTCATGTATTGCGTGAAGATTGAAAAAGTTTGAGAACACCAAAAGTATGAAACAATTGCTTGGCTTGTCATCGGGGTTGTGCATGATTTAAATACTTTGTGTGGTGAAGATAGAGCATAGCCAGACTATATGATTTTGTAGGGATAATTTTCTTTGGCCATGTTATTTTGAGAAGACATGATTGCTTCATTAGTATGCTTGAAGTATTATTACTTTTATATCAATATTAAACTTTTATCTTAATCTTTCGGATCTGAATATTCATACCAGAAATAAGAGAATTATATTGAAAATTATGCTAAGTAGCATTCCACATCAAAAATTCTATTTTTTATCATTTACCTACTCGAGGACGAGCATGAATTAAGCTTGGGGATGCTTGATACGTCTCCAACGTATCTATAATTTCTGATTGCTCCATGCTATTATATATTCTGTTTTGGATGTTTAATGGGCTTTATTATGCACTTTTATATTAATTTTGGGACTAACCTATTAACTGGAGGCCCAACCCGAATTGCTATTTTTTTGCCTATTTCAGTGTTTCGCAGAAAAGGAATATCAAACGGAGTCCAAACGGAATGAAACCTTCGGGAACGTGATTTTCGGAACAAACGTGATCCAGAAGACTTGGAGTGGACGTCAAGAAACGAACGAGGAGGCCACGAGGCAGGAGGGCGCGCCTACCCCCTGGGCGCGCCCTCCACCCTCGTGGACCCCTCGTAGCTCCACCGACCTACTTCTTCCTCCTATATATACCTACGTACCCCCAAACCATCAAAACAGGAGCCAAAACCCTAATTCCACTGCCGCAACCTTCTGTACCCGTGAGATCCCATCTTGGGGCTTTTTCCGGTGCTTCGCCGGAGGGGGCATTGATCACGGAGGGCTTCTACATCAACATCATAGCGTCTCCGATGATGTGTGAGTAGTTTACCTCAGACCTTCTGGTCCATCGTTATTAGCTAGATGGCTTCTTCTCTCTCTTTGGATCTCAATACAAAGTTCTCCTCGATTCTCTTGGAGGTCTATTTGATGCAACTCTTCTTTTGTGGTGTGTTTGTCGAGATCCGATGAATTGTGGGTTTATTACCAAGATTATCTATGAACAATATTTGAATCTCCTCTGAATTCTTTTATGTATGATTGGTTATCTTTGCAAGTCTCTTCGAATTATCAGTTCGGTTTGGCCTACTAGATTGATCTTTCTTGCAATGGGAGAAGTGCTTAGCTTTGGGTTCAATCTTGCGGTGCTCGATCCCAGTGAGAGCAGGGGAAACGACACGTATTGTATTATTGCCATCGAAGATAAAAAGATGGGGTTTATATCATATAGCATGAGTTTATCCCTCTACATCATTTCATCTTGCTTAAAGTGTTACTCTGTTCTTATGAACTTAATACTCTAGATGCATGCTGTATAGCGGGCGATGTGTGGAGTAATAGTAGTAGATGCAGGCAGGAGTCGGTCTACTTGTCACGGACGTGATGCCTATATACATGATCATACCTAGATATTCTCATAACTATGCTCAATTCTATCAATTGCTCGCCAGTAATTCGTCTACCCACCGTAGTACTTATGCTATCTTGAGAGAAGCCACTAGTGAAACCTATGGCCCCTAGGTCTATTTTCCATCATATTCATCTTCCGTCAACAAGCTATTTCCATCTTTAGTTACTTTGCAATCGTTACTTTTACTCTTTATCATAAAAATACCAAAAATATTATCTTATCATCTCTATCAGATCTCACTCTCGTAAGTGACCGTGAAGGGATTGACAACCCCTTTATCGCGTTGGTTGCGAGGTTTTTATTTGTTTGTGTAGGTGCGTGGGACTCGAGCGTGGTCTCCTACTGGATTGATACATTGGTTCTCAAAAACTAAGGGAAATACTTATGCTACTTTACTGCATCACCCTTTCCTTTTGAAGGGAAAACCAAGGTAGTGCTCAAGAGGTAGCACATCACATGCAATCAAAATATGTGACATGATATGGCCATTATCATCTTGTGCCTTTGATATCCATCTCCAAAGCTCTGTCATGATCTCCATCGTCACCGGCTTGACACCTTGATCTCCATCATAGCGTCGTGGTCGTCTCACCAACTATTGCTTCTACAACTATCGCTAACGCATAGTGATAAAGTAAAGCTATTACATAGCATTTGCATTTCATACAATAAAGCGACAACCATAAGGCTCCTGCCAGTTGCCGATAACTTTTACAAAACATGATCATCTCATACAACAACGTATAACACGTCATGTCTTGACCATATCGCATCACAACATGCCCTGCAAAAACAAGTTAGACGTCCTCTACTTTGTTGTTGCAAGTTTTACGTGGCTGCTACGGGCTTCTAGAAAGAACCGTTCTTACTTACGCATACAAAACCACAACGGTGATTTATCAAGTTTGCTGTTTTAACCTTCAACAAAGACCGGCCGCAGTCAAATTCGATTCAACTAAAGTAGGAGAAACAGACACCCGCCAGCCACCTTTATGCAAAACTAGTTACATGTCTGTCGGTGGAACCGGTCTCATGAACGTGGTCATGTAAGGTTGGTCTGGGCCGCTTCATCCAACAATACCGCCGAATCAAAATAAGACGTTGGTGGTAAGCAGTATGACGATCACCACCCACAACTCTTTGTGTTCTACTCGTGCATATCATCTATGCATAGACCTGGCTCAAATGCCACTGTTGGGAACGTAGCATGCAATTTCAAAAAAAATCCTACGCTCACGCAAGATCTATCTAGGAGATACATAGCAACAAGAGGGGGAGAGTGTGTCCACGTACCCTCGTAGACCGAAAGCGGAAGCGTTTGACAACGCGGTTGATGTAGTCGAAATTCTTCTCGTTTCGACCGATCAAGCACCGAACGTACGACACCTCCGAGTTCTGCACACGTTCAACTCGATGATGTCCCTCGAACTCTTGATCCAGCAAAGTGTCGAGGGAGAGTTCCGTCAGCACGACGGCGTGGTGACGGTGATGGTGAAGTGATCAGCGCAGGGCTTCGCCTAAGCACTACGTGAATATGACCGGAGGCGTAAACTGTGGAGGGGGGCGCTGCACACGGCTAGGAATCAATGTTGTGTGTTCTAGCGGTGCCCCCACATATATATAGGCGGGAGAGGGAGAGGGGTAGTGAGGGAGTCCTGGACTAGGGGGTGTCCGGATAGCCGAACTATCATCTTTGGCCGGACTCCTAGACTATGAAGATACAAGATTGAAGACTTCGTCCCGTGTCCGGATGGGACTTTCCTTGGCGTGGAAGGCAAGCTTGGCGTCTGAGATATGTAGATCTGCTACCATTGTAACCGACTCTGTAACCCTAACCCTATTCGTGTCTATATAAACCGAAGGGTTTTAGTTAAATGGGGCGAACAACAATCATACCATAGGCTAGCTTCTAGGGTTTAGCCTCTCGATCTCGTGGTAGATCTACTCTTGTACTACCCATATCATCAATATTAATCAAGCAGGAGTAGGGTATTACCTCCATCGAGAGGGCCGAACACAGGTAAAAACATCGTGTCCCTTGTCTCCTGTTACCATCCGCCTAGACGCACGATTCGGGCCCCCCTACCGAGATCCGCGGTTTTGACACCGACATTGGTGCTTTCATTGAGAGTTCCTCTGTGTCATCACCTATAGGCCCGATGGCTCCTTCGATCATCAACAACGACGCAGTCTAGGGTGAGACTTTTCTCCCCGGACAGATCTTCGTATTGGCGGCTTTGCATCTGGGCCAATTCATTTGGCCATCTGGAGCAGATCGAAGCTACGCCCAGCCATCAGGTCAGATTTGGGAGTTTGAACTACGGCCGACATCGCGGAGACTTGATCTTCGACGGATTCGAGCCACAACCAAATCGCGCCGCCTTGTCTCGATGGGCACGATCTAGCTCTGCTGCCGAGCAGTGTCACCGAGGCGCACCGGCGTCCGCTCCGACCCTTAGCTCGGAGCCGACTCCCCGATCGAGGGCGAGTGGTTGGACACCGCCTCGGGGCTACGATCTCAACGGCGATTGAGCGAACTCCATCCTGTCCGCTGCGAAGGCCGTGACTCAAGGTGCGGACTCCTCTCCGGACTCGAACCCTCCGCACCCCCGCCAATCGAATCCGATTGGGCGCCGGTCATGGAGTTCACTGCTGCGGACATCTTTCGCGATCGCCCTTTGGCGACATCTTGAATTCGCTAAAGTCTCTCTCTTTATCGAGAGCCTGGCGGACTGATCGGGAAGGTTGGGATGTGGACGACGAAGAAATTCAATGCCCACCCACCACCCACTTTGTAGCCACTGCCGATGATTTAACCGACATGCTCGACTTCGACTCAAGACATCGGCGGTATGGACGGCGATCTTGGAGACGACCGAGACCCAGCGCCCTGAGACGCTGGAAGGCCACCTCGTCATATGACATATACATGGTGGATATCCCAAAAGATGGGAATGGCGATGGAACGCGGAGGATGACCCTCAAAAAACAGCCTAAGCGCCGGCGTCGTGGCGCCGTTCTAAATCCCGCCACGGTAAAAGCGGTGATTCCGCACGGAGACAATAATACCCGGACGATCTTTGAAGACGACCCTCCAAAGCGGGACTCAGCGCGGGAGGAGGAGAAGCAAGACCGCCTGACGGTCAAGCGGCGAAAAGAGAGGTAGAGGGCGATAATTATCGCCCCCTCCGAAGATGAGGCAAGCCTCGGCGACGACAATTTGTCATGCACGAGGACCCGCGAGCAGGAGCGTTTCAAATGCAGGCTTATGGCCACGGCAAGTAGCCTCAAGAAAAAGCAGCAGCAACTTAGAGCTGACCAAGATTTGCTAGCTGACAAATGGCCTGAAGTCCTTGCAGCCGAAGAGTATGAACTCGAACGCCCCTCCAAGAGATACCCCAAACGCAGGCTGCTACCCCAATTAGAGGAAGCAACACCCAAACCTACATCACCAGCGCATGATGCGGCCGACCGGCCACCCCGTGGTCGCGACAGAGAGGCCTCTCGACCCTCCATTCAAGCCGCACTCCGACGTCGCTCGAAAAGTACCAAGGCACGGGGAAACGCGCTAGACCTGCGAGACATATTGGAGGACAAGGCAAGGCATCCAAGATCGATCTACGGATCGGCGTGGGCGCCCACGACGCGTGATGATAACCGTCACGCCGGACACAAAGAACTCGGCGGGCGAACACGATGAACAAAGCTCATATGAGCTACGTCGTGATATATTATCTGAGGCGCCAAGACACCCACTATGCTTCACGGATGAAGTAATGGATCATCAAATCCTCGAGGGCTTCAAACCCGTAAACATCGAATCATACGATGGCACAACAGATCCTGCGGTTTGGATCGAGGACTACCTCCTCCATATCCACATGGCCCGCGGCGATGATCTACACCCAATCAAATACCTCCCACTCAAGCTTAAAGGACCAGCTCGGCATTGGCTCAACAGCTTGCCAGCAGAATCAATTGGTTGTTGGGAGGACCTGGAAGCCACATTCCTTGATAACTTCCGGGCACATCGTGCGACCACCGGACGCCGATGACCTCAGCCACATAATTCAGCAGCGGAAGAATCGGCGGACAATTCGGACACGGTTCCTAACCAAGAAAAATCAAATCGTTGATTATGCGGATCGAGGCCCTTGCAGCCTTCAAACATAACATCCGCGATGAGTGGCTAGCCCGGCACCTAGGACAGAAAGCGAAATCCATGGCAGCCCTCACCACACTCATGACCCGCTTTTGCGCGGGAGAGGACAGGTGGCTAGCTCATAGTAACAACTTGACCAAAAACCACGGTAGTTCGGATACCAAGGACAACAATGGCAGGTCGCGATCGCAGCAAGAACAAGCGCCGCATTGCGGCGACAATGATGAAGATCTGACGGTCAATGCGGATTCAGAGGCTCTAAACCCGGTCGATGGAAGAAGCCATTCAAAAGAAATACCAGGCCCGCCCAACTTGGACCGAATACTCGATCGCTTGTGCGGATACATGGCACCCCGAAAAACCAGCCAACCACACCAACAGGGATTGTTGGGTGTTCAAACAAGCGAGCAAGTTAAGTGCGAACTCAATGACAAGGGCTGCATAGCGATGACGAGGAAGAGCCCGGCCGCCGAACAATAGAGGACGAAGGGCTTTCCCCACAAGTGCGGACGGTGAACATGATATCGCAACCCACATACCCAAAAGGGAGCGGAAGCGTGCACTAAGGGCGTATAGCGATGGAGCGGTCGCCAAGTTCAACCCATGGTCTTCTGCCCGATCACCTTTGATCGAAGGACCACCCACTAGCATCCGTCACGGCGGATTCGCCGCATTGGTTCTTGACCCAATTATTGACGGATTTCACCTCACTAGAGTCACGATGGACGGCGGTAGCAACTGAACCTGCTTTATCGAGATTGATGAAATGGGCATAGACCCTCAAGGATGAAACCTACAAAGACGACCTTTAAAGGCGTCATACCGGTGTAGAGGCCAATTATGCAGGCTCGATTACACTCGAAGTGGTCTTGGATCCCGGATAACTTCGAAGCAAAGAGTTAATCTTGACATAGTCCCGTTCCGCGATGGCTATCATGCCTTTGCTTGGACGAACCGCATTTGCAAAGTTCAATGCGGTGCCGCCTTCACGCATACCTCAAGCTCAAGATGCGGGCCCTCGAGGAGTAATCACGGTCAATGGAAACACGAACGCTCTCTCCGAGCGGAGGAGCACACGACGGCCCTCGCGGCGGAGGTGCAAACCAGCCTCTCACAGCAGTTCTCGAGTCCGGCCACTAAACGTCCGGACACTGTCAAGCGCGCCTGGAGTAACCTACAACAAGACCGCCTGGCACGACAAGCACGCGTAGCAATCCGCCCCAACCCCAGCCCTCGCGAAACCGCGCGAAGCCACTACTACGCGTACATAACTACGCCTGGAGATACCATGGGCATAAGGGAGGGCACGACCACGGCACGCCTGAATGCGGCTCAACCGCACTGGGGCCCCGATTGTGTCATTCTTTTCTTTTTCTTACTTTCGGGACTCTGTTCTCTAGAAGCCCTGTCCGCATTCGCGCCGAACTCACGATGCAACAGCCAGGAAGCGAAGCTCGTCGAGTGTCCGGTGGTCTCTACTACGAGCATTATACCTGTTTTACATACCATCCCGCAGCTTACCCACGGAGGGGACATGTTAAATAGTCCCATCCCTTGCTTATCGCACAATTTGTATCGTTCGCTTTTATTTGCGTTTCTTTTTAATAACCAATATATAGGTCTTGCCTATTATTGCATTCTTTCCCATTATATATGTTCATTTATGACATTTGCAACCGTACAATTTAGTGCGGCCAATACACCGGGGCTTAAGTACCCCAAAATTATGGTGTGATAAGTCCGAACACTTCCACAAGTGCGGCACCCGAACTTATAGCATTATATGCATCGGCTCGAATCATGTCTTTGGTCAATAGTTGGGTTTGCCGGCTCCCATGTTTTGGTACCTTATGTTCCGTTATATCGGCTAAGGTAGCTTTGGGAGAACCACTGCGATTGTGCCCGGTTGAGCTGGGTTGAGCACCTCGGTGGAGAAAGCTAAAACTGACCGTCATGATAAGGCGAGAGTCGATCGCTGTTCGAGAGGTTTCTTGAGTCCCTAAATACTTATGCCGCTTAGAGCGAGGAACCGCATTGTCCGACCAAAGGCGTGGATAGCGCCCGAACTCGATCTTCCGAATACTAGGGGCTTGCGAAATTTAAAATTATAGAATTCTATGGCTAAGTGAGAGTGTTCAAGCACTATAAGTCCGGTTGCCTTGTTCGTTCCGTTGAGCGCCTCCCTCGACGGACCCAAGAATGGGAACAAGAGCGCTCAAGTTTATCCCGAACACCCCAGCACTCGTGGCATGAGGGCTGAAGCCAATGACTTGCCATCTCTCAAATTTGATAAGCGGCCGCCTGAAGGTAATATTTTAAATTAACAAGAGTTGCTTAGCGATATGAACAAGTTTTCAGCGTCTGAGGATAACAAATGCGAGTCTATTCAAAATTACATCTTTGGAGCACTCATCCGCTATCTGGCGGACACCCTTGAGACGCCCTCATAGTACATTTTAGGCTTACGATGATCCTTGCCCTTCGGTGGCCCGTCCGTCACAAGCTTCTCCGCATCCAGCTTGCCCCAGTGCACTTTAGCACGGGTAAGGGCCCGACGAGCACCTTCAATGCAGAAGGAGCGCTTGATGACTTCAATCCATGGACAGGCGTCCACCAGCCACCGCACTAGCCCAAAGTAGCTCCTAGGCACGGCTTCCAATGGCCACAGTCAAACTATGAGGCCCTTCATGGCCTGTTCGGCGACCTTGTGGAGCTCGACCAGCTGCTTCAGCTGGTCGCTTAGGGGCACCTTATGTCCGGTCTCAGCATACTGAGACCAGAACACCTTTTCCGTCGAGCTCCCCTCCTTGGCGCGGTAGAATGCGGCAACATCAGACACACTACGGGGCAGATCTGCGAATGCTCCTGGAGAGCTCCGAATCCGGGTAAGTAATAGGTAATTCACTTTTACATTCTTGCTCGCATAAAGAATGCCTTACCCTTACAATCTTATTTATTGCCTCAATCTCTGGAGGGCTTTTGGGCCTCGGCCTTAGCAGCTTTGGCACTCTCAAGAGCCGAGGCAAGCTCGGACTCTCGGGTCTTGAGTCACGCTCCAAACCCTCGTGTTTTTCCACGAGCCAGGAGCTCTTGCCGTACCTCCGCCAGTGCGCCTCCCCTTCTCTCGCTCGGTGCGCTCCGCATCCGCTTTGTTTCGTCGCGGACACCGCCTCCTTGGTCGCCACCTGCTCGTGGCCCTGCAGTACCCATGTTATTCCTGTTATCTTTTGCAACCAAATCCTTTCTATAAGGTATTTCTTTAATAAGGTATTACTTACCTTCCTTGTCCTCGAGCTGCTTCTTGGCAAGGCCGAGCTCATTCTCGGACCGCTCGAGGCTCTGCTTCAATGCATTGACCTCCACGGTCGGTCTGGCGCAGAGGTCAGGGCGCAGCCTGCATTCCCATATTGACATACTTATGTTAGACTCCTGCGTATATATTTTTAGATCCTTAGTCCGGCTTTTCTTTCCGAACACCGAACTAAGCATCAGGGGCTACTGTCTATGCGGTAATATTTTTACATATTCTAAACTTACCTCAAAGCCTGTTAGAAGGCTGGTACAGGATTCAGTCAGCCCGCTCTTGGCGGACTGAACTTTCTGGATCACCACACTCATAACAGTGCGGTGCTCCTCCTTGATGGAGGTGCTGTTAAGCGCCTCCAGTAAGCTATCCGGTGCCTCCGGTTGGACGGAGGACACCGGCGTCTTACCCTTCCTACGAAGGGACCGCTTGCCAGACTTCGAAACCACTGAAGGTTCCGGTATGGAGTCCGGACAAGGGTCGGGCTTAGAGCCCCTGGGGGTCTCGCTCCCCTCGCTCCTGGAGTCCGGGAGGCTGCCTTGCGACGCCTCCTGCACCACCTCCTCTTGACCAGGCCCCCCTCGGGGCCCCACCTCGGTGTCGTCCGCAGCGTGAGGTGAGGAGGCGGCCGGAAGTGAAGTACTCTCCACTTCCGACGATTCTGAGGACCCTTTCGATGAAGCGGGCGAGCTCGCCTTGGGCGGGCTGCATGGTTGTTCGGCATTAGAGAACACTATGCAATGAAAAAAAGCCATGGGTATCCTGTAACGCCCTCGATGCGGCTATATCTCCCACGTGTCGAAGCACGACTTAGAGGCATAACCGCATTGAAAGCAATGCAAGTGAGGTAATCTTCACACAACCCATGTAATACATAAGGGAAAGAGATACATAGTTGGCTTACGAATGCCACTTCACACAATACATAAATAAACATCCATCATCCAGATTACACTCAAGGTGCGACTACGGAACCAAAATAAAAGAAGACTACCCCAAATGCTACACAGATCCCCGATCGTCCCAACTGGGCTCCACTATCGATCATCGGGAAAAAGACACATAGTAGCGACCACGTTCCTCGTCGAACTCCCACTTGAGCTCGGTTGCGTCATCTGACCGCATCGTCGGTACTGCAACTGTTTTGGTAGAATCTGTGAGTCACGGGGACTCAGCAATCTCACACCAGCGAGATCAAGACCATTTAAGCTTATAGGAAGGATGAGTTGTGAGGTGGAGCTGCAGCAGCGACTAGCATATATGGTGGCTACATTCGCACAAGAGAGCGAGAAGAGAAGCAAGGCACGATCGTGAAGCTAGTAGCGATCAAGAAGTGATCCTAGAACAACCTACGTCAAACATAACTCCAACACCGTGTTCACTTCCGGACTCCACGAGAAGAGACCATCACGTTACACACTTGTTGATGTGTTTTAATCAAGGTCAACTTCGGGTTTTCTACAACGGACATTAACAAATTCCCATCTGCCTCATAAACGCGGGCACGGCTTTGAAAGATAATACCTGCAGGGTGTCCCAACTTAGCCCATTATAAGCTCTCACGGTCAACGAAGGATATTCCTTCTACCGAAGACCCGATCGATCTCGGAATCCCGGACTACAAGACATTTCGACAATGGTAAAACAAGACCAGCAAAACCGCCCGATTGTGCCGACAAATCCCGATAGGAGCTGCACATATCTCGTTCTCAGGGCACATCCGGATGAGACATCCTACGAGTCAAACCAAGCCTCAAGTCTCCCCAAGGTGGCCCCGCAGTCTGCTCGTTTCAGACAAGCACCCAGAGGAGCACGGCCCGGGGCTAAAATAAAGATGACCCTTGGGCTCGCGAAACCCAAGGGAAAAGGTGTAGGTGGTAGGCAAATGGTAAAACCAAGGTTGGGCCTTCTTTGGAGGAGTCTTATTCAAAGCGAATCGTCAAGGGGTCCCATAAATCACCCAACCGTGTAAGGAACGCGAAATCAAGGAACATAACACCGGTATGGCGGAAACTAGGGTGGCAAGAGTGGAACAAAACACGGGCATAAGGCCGAGTCTTCCACCCTTTACCAAGTATATAGATGCATTAATTAAACAATAGATATTGTGATATCCCAACAAGTAAACGTGTTCCAACAAGGAACAACATCTCCATGTTCCAACAAGGAACAAACTTCATCTTCACCTGCAACTAGCAACGCTATAAGAGGGGCTGAGCAAAGCGGTAACATAGCCAATCAACGGTTTGCTAGGAAAGGATGGTTAGGGGCTTGACATGGCAATATGGGAGGCATGATAAGCAAGTGATAGGCATCGTAGCATAGGCATAGCAAAAGAGCGAGCATCTAGCAAGCAAAGATATAAGTGATTTCGAGGGTATGGTCATCTTGCCTGCAAAGTTCTCAGAGTTGTCGAAAGCTTGATCCTCGTAAGCGTTCTCAACAGGTTCCTCGTTCACGTACTCGTCTCCCGACTCTACCCAAAGCAAGAACACAAACAATGGAACCACAATAAATCACGGGCGATGCACAAACAACATGATGCAATACATGGCATGATATGCGAGATGTGAGATGCAATGCATATGCGTGCTCCGGAAGGAAAATGATGAACCAGGCATCAACTTGGCAAACCAAGTATGCCTATGGAAAGGTGAGATGATTTCGGTTGAAATCGATATAAAGATCACCGGAATCGGATACACGGTTTGCAAATGACAAGCAAAACAAGAATGGCACAAAACTGCCATTAACAGCACGATGCCACATAGCAAGCAACAAGAAATTAAGCTACTGCACCCAAACGTACCAACAAAGCATATGGAAGTGATCTACTCAAGATGCTTGACAAAATATGAACACTGAGCTACGGCTAAATCACACCATAACAGGTCCAAACAATCATGGCAAAAGTGCAAAATATATCAGCTTCACAGACTTAGTGAAAATACTAACATGCCAGAAATTAACATCAGGAAGGCATGTTTAGAGCAAGCAAACAACCTGCTACAGGAACAAGACATAGCAAAACAAGGCATGGCATGAATCTAATCAAGGCATTGAACAAAAGTCCCTTACTGACCAAGAGCCAAAAGGGATCAGAAAATGTAATAGCACCCATGTCAATATAGCAAGTTTCAATCAATGATTCACCAAGCAACAGGCATGACATTGACAGAATTATGAAGGCATCTTCTTGAGCTTGATGCACTCACTACAGAGCATTTCAAGATAAACTAAGCATACATCCATCAAGAAGACATGGCATAGAAGCTATACATGGCAAGAACAACATCATAGCATACACGGATCAACTACAACAACCTTGGCAAAATTGAATAACATGTGAACAATCTGCCAGAAACATTTTATAGCAAAAGTAGAGCTCGATTGACTCAAGCTATGGCACTCCATAATTGCAAACAAGGGCATGGATGGATATATAATAACCATATGTTCAAAACATCCCATGAAGTATCTCAAAATAAGCATGGATCTCTCAGTAGCATCAAGTTTACATGGCATAAAAATATCAGTGAGCAGGGCTGAAATCAGCAACATCATGAAGCCTAGTTTGCATGCTTGTGCTAGTCACCACAGAGATCACAAAAATACATGGCATACACCCTTGTAAAGATGGCATGGCATATTACAAAACACATGTAGGACTCAAGTTCATAGGATGCACACATCAATCATGGCAAAAATGACAAAAGTGCATGTTCTGATAAGAATCTGAAACTAACATCACATAGCCCTCTTCTAACAGCATTTCGGGCATCAAGATGAGCTCAAATGAAAATGATGCAATGAGATGAAATGATGTACTCGTCGAGACGAAGGTATGCTATACGCCCAAAACGGAGCCACGGGTGCAAAGTTACGATGCGATGAACATGCAACAAAATTATCACAGATAATGACTTAGACGAAAAGCGGGGGAGAAGAAGTCAACCCTTGCTCAGATCTGATCTCGCGCGGATCAAGGTTCGCCGGCCGGAGCAGCGGCGGCCGGAGAGGGAGAGGACGCCGGAGGAGGGAGCCGGCCGGAGGAGGGCGCGCCGGCCGGATCCGGGGCCGGGCGACGCGAGGAGGCTTGGGCGGGATGGGCGGCGACGCGGCGGCGCTGGGCGGCGGGTCGAGGCGGAGGCGGCGGACGGCGGCGATGCTCGGGCGGCCGGGCGGTGCGGTGCGGTCCGCACGTGGGCGGAGGGCCCACTGGGCCCGGCGGGCTGCACGGAGCCGACGGCGATGGGCGCTGGCGCCACGTGGCGGCTCCGATTCGCCCGGGGCGGCGGACGGCGCGTCGCTCCGTCCGGACGTGTCCGTGGCGTGAGAGGAGCGGGCTAGGGTTAGGTGGAAATAACCCGGGATTTCGGGAGGGTGTTTTATAGGTAGAAGGAGCTAGGAAGCTCCAAATGGAGTGTAGTTTTCGCCCACACGACCGTGATCCGACGACGGAGAGCATGGAAGTGACTTAGATGGGTTATTGGGCTGTTTTGAAGGGGTGTTGGACTGCAACCCAAAAGAGGCCTTTGCGATCATGCGGTTAACCGTTGGAGTATCAAACGACCTCCAAATGGCACGAAACTTGACAGGTGGTCTACCGGTGGTGTACCAAGGCCACTTGGCAAGTCGCGGTCCAATCCGAGAACGTTTGACACCCGCTCACGAAAAGAGACAAGAGGGGAGCGCCGGGGGACATAGGAGTGCCGGATTGCAAAACGGACAACGGGGAAAATGCTCGGATGCATGAGACGAACACGTATGCAAATGAGATGCACATGATGACATGATATGAGATGCATGACATGAACAAAATGCAAAACGAAAAACAAAACCCAACCACGGAGGGAATACCATAGCACATAGCCGAAAATGGCAAGAGTTGGAGTTACAAATATGGAAAGTAACATCCGGGGTGTTACATATCCGGACACTTACGATCTCGCCAGGGGCTTGGCCCTTGTTGGCCACTCCTCCTCGTCGTTGTCGGTGTTGGTGGAGAAGTCGGAGGAAGGGTCCTTCCTTCTTGGACCCTCCAGCCTCCCGGTTAGGCGGCCTTCCTTTTCTCTCTCTTCCTGGGAGAGGCTTTTTCCTCCTCCTCTTCCTCGGAGGAGGATTCCGCCTCGAGTTGTCGGGCGGTTAGTCCGACAGCACCTAGCGCCGGAGCTCTTCGAGTTCCGTGGCCTCCTTTCTTGGCCTTCTTCTCCGGCACCACGTGAGGTACGGAGCCAGCAGCCCTGTCAGCAGGCGTCCGCTGGGTGTTACAGCAAGGGGCGGACAATTAATCTGTCCGGGACGTCAGCCACCGATCTGTCAAAGGTTAGGGAGTTTTAGATCCCACATAGAGTCAATCTATGAAAACAAGAGTCCCATAAAAGGTAAAATAACTTACCTCGCTGGCTTGACGCTGTGAGCTGAATCCGCGATCTTCGGTAGTGGATGTGGGAGCCTCGGCGCCCTTGAACAGCACCTTCCAGGCATCTTCGTACGTAGTGTCAAAGAGCCTTTTCAGAGTTGGGTGATGTGCCGGATCGAATTCCCACAATTTGAAGGCCCGTTGTTGGCATGGGAGAATCCGGCAGATGAGCATCACCTGGATTACGTTGACAAGCCTGAGATTCTTGTCCACCAGGTTTCGGATGCAGGTTTGGAGTCCGGATAGCTCGTCCGAATTCCCCCACGTCAGGCCCGTCTCTTTCCATGATGAGAGACGTGTGGGGAAGCCAGATCAGAATTCGGGGGCCGCCGCCCATTGAGAGTTGCGCGGCTCGGTGATGTAGAACCACCCCAATTGCCACCCCTTTATGGTCTCCACAAAGGAGCCCTCGAGCCATAGGACTTTGGCCATCTTGCCAACCATGGCGTCTCCGCACTCCGCTTGGAGGCCACCCACTACCTTCGTCTTGACATTGAAGATCTTCAGCCATAAGCCGAAGTGGGGCTGGATGCAGAGGAAGGCCTCGCACACGACGATGAACGCCGAGATGTTGAGGACGAAATTCGGGGCCAGATCGTGGAAGTCCAGGCCGTAGTAGAACATGAGCCCCCGGACAAATGGGTGAAGTGGAAAACCTAGTCCGCGGAGGAAGTGGGGGAGAAACACCACCCTCTCATGGGGCCTGGGGGTTGGAATGAGCTGCCCCTCATCGGGTAGCCGGTGCGCGATGTTGCTGGACAAGTATCCGACCTCCCGCAGCTTTTCGATGTGCCCCTCCGTGACGGAGGAGGCCATCCACCTGCCTCCCGCTCCGGACATAGTTGGAGAAGGTTGAGGTGGGACGTGCGGACTTGGGCGCTGGAGCTCGAGTGCGTGGAAATGGATGAGCAAAGGAGGAAGAAGGCGTAGGTGAAAAGGTGGATCCTTATCCCCTTATATGGACGGACGAAGCTATGCGTCCCCCGCCAGCCTGGTAAAACTCGCTTATCTCCCAAGCGCCGTAATCAATGGGGCGGATGGGTTACCCACGTCCGTATTGATGAGAAACCCGGAATAAGGGGGCACGATCTCCGCTTTGATAAGACGTGCCAAGGAAACCGCCTCGCTAAACGCGCTAAGCTGGAACAGTAAAAAAATCATATAAAAGCTTGGCCGTGGTGTGATGTCACGCCGCAGAATACGTCAACAGATCTGTGCAAAAATTATTCTCTCTACGGTGGTATGTGGAACTTGTTTTGCAGAGCCGGACACTATCCTTGTGTTCAAAACCTTCTATGAAGTATTCGGAGGAGGAACCCGCCTTGCAATGCCGAAGATAATATGCGCGCTGGACTCGTCGTCATTGAAGCCTGGTTCAGGGGCTACTGAGGGAGTCCTGGACTAGGGGGTGTCCGGATAGCCGAACTATCATCTTTGGCCGGACTCCTAGACTATGAAGATACAATATTGAAGACTTCGTCCCGTGTCCGGATGGGACTTTCCTTGGCGTGGAAGGCAATCTTGGCGATACGGATATGTAGATCTCCTACCATTGTAACCGACTCTGTGTAACCCTAACCCTATTTGGTGTCTATATAAACAGAAGGGTTTTAGTCCGTAGGACGAACAACAATGATACCATAGGCTAGCTTCTAGGGTTTAGCCTCTCCGATCTCGTGGTAGATCTACTCTTGTACTACCCATATCATCAATATTAATCAAGCGGGAGTAGGGTATTACCTCCATCGAGAGGGCCCGAACACGGGTAAAACATCGTGTCCCTTGTCTCCTGTTACCATCCGCCTAGACGCACAGTTCGGGACCCCCTACCCGAGATCCGCCGGTTTTGACACCGACAGGTAGCAAGGGGCGCCCCAAGTAGGGCGCCTCTCACAAGTCGGCCTCCCCCCTTTTCACAAGTGTCGGAGGGGGAAGGAAAGAGAGGGGGGAGAGAAGGAAAGGGGGAGGCCGAATCCTCCCCTTTCCTTTATCCCTTCCCCTCCTTCCTTCTCCTCCTATTCGGCCTATATGGGGGTGCACCAGCCCACTAGTTGCTGGTCTGTTGTAACGCCCACGATGTTGCTATATCTCTCACGTGTCGAGGCATGACTTAGAGGCATAACCGCATTGTGGTTTTGTCGCAAGAAGGGTCATCTTCACACAATCCCATGTAATGAACGAGAAAGGGATAAAGAGTTGGCTTACAATCGACACTTCACACAATTATCAAATAAATCATACATCATTCAGAGTACACACATAGTCCGACTACGGACAAATCCAAATGAAAAGAAGATAACCCCAAATGCTAGATCCCCGATCGTCCCGACTGGGCTCCACTGCTGATCATCAGGAAACGAAACATAGTGACAACCAAGGTCCTCGTTGAACTCCCACTTGAGTTCGGTTGCATCACCTGCACTGGTATCATCGGCACCTGCAACTGTTTTGGTAGTATCTATGAGTGACGAGGACTCGTCAATCTCAAAACCCGCGAGATCAAGACTATTTAAGCTTATGGGTAGGAAAGGGTTAATGGGGTGGAGCTATAGCAAGCACTAAGCATATATGGTGGCTAACATACGCAAACAAAAGTGAGAAGAGAAGCAACGCAACGGTCGAGAAGGTAGAAGTGATCAAGAAGTGATCCTGAAACTACTTACATTCAAACATAACCCAAAATCGTGTTCACTTCCCGGACTCAGCCGAAAAGAGACCATCATGGCTACACACGCGGTGGATGCATTTTAATTAAGTAAGTGTCAAGTTCCCTACAATCGGATATTAACAAATTCCCATCTGCCACATAACCACGGGCACGGCTTTTGAAAGTTTATACCCTGCAGGGGTGTCCCAACTTAGCCCATCACAAGCTCTCACGATCAACGGAGGATATTCCTTCTCCCGGAACAACCCAATCAGACTCGGAATCCCGGTTACAAGACATTTCGACAATGGTAAAACAAGACCAGCAAGACCGCCCGACTGTGCCGACAAATCCCGATAGGAGCTGCACATATCTCGTTCTCAGGGCACACCAGATAGGTCAAGCTACAAGTAAAACCAGCCCTCAAGTTTCCCCGAGGTGGCCCCGTAGGCTGCCCGGTTCGGACAAACACTCAGAGGAGCACTGGCCCGGGGGGGTTAAAATAAAGATGACCCTCAGGGTCGCGACCGCAAGGGAAAGTTATAGGTTGTTAGGAAAATGTAAAACCAAGGTTGGGCCTTGCTGGAGGAGTTTTATTCAAAGCAAACTGTCAAGGGGGTCCCATAACCTCAACCGCGTAAGGAACGCAAAATCAAGGAACATAACACCTGTATGACGAAAATTAGGGCGGCAAGAGTGGAACAGAACACCAGGCATAAGGCCGAGCCTTCCACCCTTTACCAAGTATATAGATGCATTAATTAAATAAGAGATATTGTGATATCCCAACATAATCATGTTCCAACATGCAGCAATCTTCAACTTCACATGCAACTAACAACGCTATAAGAGGGGCTGAGCAAAGCGGTAACATAGCCAAACAACGGTTTGCTAGAAAGGTGGGTTAGAAGCTTGACATGGCAATATGGGAGGCATGATAAACAAGTGGTAGGTAGCGCGACATAGCGATAGAACGAACAACTAGCAAGCAAAGATAGAAGTGATATCGAGGGTAATGGTCATCCTGCCTGAAATCCCGCTAGGAAGAAGAACAAATCCATGAAGTAGACGAACCAACGTAGTCGAATGGATCCTCACAATCGCAACAAAACCAGAACTATAAAGGAGAAGCGCAACTGGAAAGAATGAAACATCATGGTAAACAACCATCACATCAACAAGGCATGATGCACAACCAAGCATGATGCATATCTGGTTTAATGATTCATGGCAAAATACAACAAACAACACTACAAATTAAGTGGAGCTCAATATGCAAAGAGTTGCATATTGACGAAACACCGCATTCAAGTTATTTAGTTCGCTCTTGTTTATGTACCCAACAATATTAAATGTTGATTAACACGGCAAGAGGTGAAGCATAAGTAAACTAATTATTTAGTCAAGTTTTAATGAGGCCTAAACAACAAACAACAATTCCGGAAAATCCTCATGTGCATATTTTAGATTTGGTACTGTTCTATCTAAGACCATATTTTATTGTTGTTTAACATGCAAAGTAATTTCACCATGTTAAAATATGCATTATTCCACCCCATTTACATATATAGTTTATTAAATTAGGAACTACGGTTAATTAGTTATGAAATAAATCATTTTAACATGACATTTATGCAAAATTAAATAAACAACAAGTTTAAACATTTTTAACATGGATGAAAGTGGTATATTATGAAACTAGACAAAATTCTAAGCACTTTGCATATATAGTTTGTTTAATTCCGACGCACGGGTGAAAAGTTATTAGATGCATGACTTTAGGGACTAATCTGTAAAACAGTTGTCCTGGACAAATGGAAAAACCGTTGAGCCGAGAAAAAAAGGAAAAACCTGAGGCACCTGGGACTCGATCCCAAGATGTCTTGGACTGTACCCACACAACAGAACCCATGACCTCCTGCTCCCTTTTGGGTAGACCAACGGCGTTCCGACAAAACCGAACTATTGCATGACACTCTCCCGGCCACTCCAACCTATAAGTGCATCTAGTGCCCCTTAGTGATTTTGGTGTATTGAAGACTTATAGGTTAAGGGACTAATGTGTTTTTGAGTGTACACATGTCTATAAGTCTATGAGGAGTTTGATATTTACAGAGAAAGTCAACCCCTAAAAATGAATGTCTTCAACTGAAGACTTTGGCTTTCTCAAGACTTTGAAAGTGAAGAAATTGGTGTGATCCTGAATACTTGATATTCATACGTGGAATATGAAGCGTGAAGACTTTTGTTTTCATAGTTTCTTTTTCTCCTTCTTGAGTCATAGGAAACACCGTACTATTAAAGGAAAAGTTTCCAAGTGATGCTCATCTCAAAATCCTGCTCCTACCAATCCTTTCGAGTGAAGCCATTGGAAATCTCATACAATTCAGTCAATTTCTTCAGTGATAGAGACGAAGTTCTTCTGGTCTTTGAGGAATTTGTTCTGATTGAGGAGTTAGGAATTCACCAGTGCGGATTGCCTACACGTGAGGAACATGATAGCCCTGAGGAATTTGATAGATCAAATATCCGACCATTGCTGTGCTACGCGCCAGCTGCCCCAAAATATCTACCCACCTAACGGTCATATCATTGAAGGGCATTTATGTCTTATCATGTCAGGCTGCTCCCTAGGCTATAAATAGCCGCCCCGTACAACCACTAGCTGGTTGGCGGCTCCGAGAGAAACTAACACTTGTAATTGAGAGCATCCCATCCTCTGAGGACTTTGAGCGAAAATCATCAATTAAGGAAAACCCAAACCCAAACACCTACAAACCCAAGCACCTACAAACCCAAAGTGATTGAGCATCACTGAAGAGATTGTTACTGTGTGGAACCAACGCTTGTTACCTTTGAGGACTATGCATCCTCCAGACGGTTAGGCGTCGTGGTCTAGAGCATCCAAGAGGAAATTGTGGATCGCCGAGCGACCGAGTTTGTGAAGGTTTGGAAGTCACCTGAATACTTACCATGAGTGATTGGCCGAGGTCTCTGTGACCTTAGCTCAAGGAGAATACGGTGAGGACTGTGTGTCCTCAGGTTTAAATACCTAGCCGCTCCAACCGAACGACCGACTGTCACAACAGTTGGAACTGGTCTACCAAATCATTGTCTTCACCGAGCTACTGGTTCTATTTCCTCAACCCTTCCATTTCCTCATTGATATACTGTTGTACTTGATCGTTACTGTTTGAAGACTTTGACTGAAGAATTCCACAATTTCCTCAATCCAATTTCTTCAGTCAGTTTGTCTTCAGCCTGCTTATCCTGTGTTTACGCTACTTGTACTATGTGCTTGTTTTCATTTCATCATGATGAATGTGCTTCTGTTCTGTTATGCATGCATCTGAGTGCTTATTCTGCTGCTAAGTTGTTCGTTGCATAGAAATTTCCTCACCCTGAAATTCCTAAGTGACGAATTTGTAAAATCGCCTATTCCCCCCCTCTAGTCGATGTAACGCACTTTCAATTGGTACCATAGCAAGGTACTCCCTTGCTCTGTGTGATTTTGGTTTAACCGCCTGGAGTTTTAGTTATGTCGACCGCGGGAATGAAGACTGTGACATGCCCCATCTTTGACGGTCATGATTATCCCAAGTGGAAGGCCATGATGAAGAAGCGCCTCATGGCGATGAACAGCAAACTGTGGACCGTCACTGAGATTGGTATTACCAATCGACGCAAGATGGCAGAGGCTGATGATATACACAAGTACACCCTACTTGACCTCACGGCAAAGGACATCATCTGCTCCTGTCTGTCCCAAAATCAGTTCAAGAACATTATGCATCTCAGTCAATGGAAGCTTATCTGGGACCGACTCTTTGAGGTCTATGAACATCATCGAACTCGTCATGATCCCTGGTTTGAGGATTTCAAGGAATCGCTCAAGGCGATGACTTTCGATCCGGAATCATCATCCTCTACACCATGCCTTATGGCAAAAAGGTGCCAAGGTAACTAAATGCTACCTATCTGAGCCTAGTGATAAATTCGGACCCAGCTATACCAAACTTGCTTCCGTTGCCACTAAACACCAAAGAGCTTCGGAAAAATTTGAAAATATGCTTGATGAAAGCGATGATATGTTGGGTGAAGAAATGGATCAAACTCAAACTTTGACTGATAATCTTCAGAGACTTCAGTCTAAGTTTGACAATTTTCAAAGTCGCAATAACACACTCTTATCTAATCATGAGAAGCTTTCTTATGAATTTCTTCAAAGAAAGTAAGATATTGAAAAGCTAAAGGAGAGTTATGAAGATCTTCAGAAGGAACGTGATTCATTGCTTGCTCAACAGATCAGTGCCGCTCAGGGAGAATTCATTCCACCATATTTGAAATGCGTTGAATGTGAATCTGCTAATTCTTTGTAGCGACCCGACTCGAGTAAGAGTCGAAGTCTCTGTGCTTACCGTGCTAGTCCCTGGATTGACTTGCTAGCACACACAGTACTCGATGAAATAACAGAAATAACACACATCTCTTTATTACATCGATAATCCAGGAGCAATACATTTATTACAAAATAGGGCATAGAGCCAATAAACAAATACTGCGGAAGCAAGTAGTAAATGAGTCCAACTCCACGAGCAAGGTTGAGTGTAGAACATCGACCTATCGCACCTTAATCCTCGTCGGATATATACGCAGCGTGATAAGTTGCAGCCATATAGGTCAATTACATTGAATGTCTTGGCAAGTCACATCATAAGTGTAAAGAACCTATTTGTACATGCAATTTGGTGGTGGAAAGCTCTAAGTCTAGTTTTTGCATAAAGCTAGTTTTTCCTATTAGAAAAGATGTTATTCGCTACTACACATTTGCATAGGATGAGTTGGCAAACCCAACTCCATCCGTTCCCAAGTTCCATTTAAATCCCAATTGTTTAATTAAAGGTGAGGAGATCTCCGGCATTTCCACTACTAGATGCTCAACTTGTCCGTAATCGGGACACGGCTAATCGATTAGGTTTTACACACTGCAGAGGTTGCACTTTTCCCCACAAGACTCGACCACCTCCATGGTCGGAAGATCGAGACATAGTCTTTCAAAATGTTCCCCTTAACCCACGGATAGGCGGTACACCTACATCATTCTACATCTGCTAGCCCATCCCGAAGGGGTCACACTAACTACTCAACCAAGCGAGCCCATATTGGCTTGTGGCTGCACACGTAAGCTTCTAGACATGAGAATCGATTGATCTCTTTGAGCTGGCGGACGGTCCACTAGTGGTGCACCACCATGGATTTCCCATGCGTTCCCCTCGCATTTCGCCACCATTCCAACAAGTTTCCGCCCGGTAGTTCATTAATTATCTTAGGTCCTATTTACTACATTGTCACTCATTCTTTACAATGATCACTCCCCAATCCACGTCTACTTAGCGAAGCAACATAATGTAAAACGATGGCGACAATGTTATACGGTTCAGACCTACCTCAATGAACTATCGGGTGAAAAGCATAGTCATCGGCATAAATTTCTATCATGCATTCCTCCGCAAAGAACTACGTGCATAATAAAAACATAGGTAATGAAACATGATCAAGATGCAACTTTCCTTGGTACCGCTGGTTGAATTCTAAAGATCGATGATATTCGCTTACGCAGACCGCAATCTACGCAAAGAAGATAAACAAACATAAGCAAACATTCTAGAGAACCGAAAAGAACATGCAAAGCAAAAGTCTCGGAAAAAACCAAATGAACAAACATCACACTTAACTAGCATGAAAATATTCTAGGTGCAAAACAACATAGGCACATGGTTCAAGAAGTGATGTGAACTATAGTGCATACTATGCATACTAGTAAAATATTAATAGGCAGATTCTAGTGTGTGAAAATTATTGTGACAAAGTTCGGTGATAGGGTTTGTCTCATCGTGACAAAGTGCAAAAGAATCAACTTAATCGAGACTACGGTTTGGGAGATATGGCCATTTGAAATTTGAATTCAAATCTGAATAAATTCAAATTTGAATCGACAAAAGTTTGCAAAAGGATACCACTGGATAGATCTAAACAATACGAAGAATTTGCCGCTGGTTTCATCGAGTTTGGATCTACGGTTAAAAGTTATGGCTAATCTAAGCTCGGGGACTAATCTGTGAAAAAAACTATCACAACCAAGTCCCTCGCCACGCATGCTCGTGGTGGCTGGCGGCGTCCGCTGCGGAGGTTATACGACAAACGGCCGCTAAATAAGAAAAACAGTGGGCGGCTAACTAAAGAAAAACCGACTTCGGTTTAAATAAACCGCACGGTCTAAGGGAACCGCGTTAACCGCGTACCTCTTCATAAAATTAAAAAAATGAACCTAATCTAATCTGGGCCTTCCATGCTAGATCGAAGGCGAGGTGGGGTGGTGGCTCACGGTGGGTGGTGGTGGCGGCGACGATGAAGGACGGCGGCGTCGGTGACGAAGGGGCGGCGGCTACGGCGGTCCTCGGCGTCGGGGAAGAAGACGGGAGGTGCGGCGCGTCGAGGGCGTCGCGAAGGTGGCGTCGGCGTGGGTCGGCGGCTCGACGGGCGGGGAGCAGGACGGCGGCCTTCGGTGCTCCGGCGGCTCCGGCGTCGACGGTGCGGTGGCTCCGACGGGACCTAGGGGCAAAAATCGTGTCAAAAGGATGCACTTTGTCGCGGGAACTCATTTGACGAAGAAGGTGGATGCCGTGGTGGCTTACTGGCGACGGAAAGCTCTGGCGAGGTCCGTTCGGCCGGCGAGATGCAAACTACAACGGCGGCGGCTATGGGCGGCGTGGGACGAAGCGAGATGGCGAGATCGACAGAGGGGGTCCTGGCCTTTATATAGGCGAGGGCAGAGGGCTCGGGGTCGACGGATAAGGCCTCATCCGAGTGCGAGGCGGCGGGCGGTTCTTGGCGGCGGCGCGGATGTTTATCCATGCTGGCTGCGCGGGAGGTTGGGGATGAGCTGACGAGCGGGCCCCGCCTGGCAGCGGCAGTGAGAGGAGGCGAGCGAGGGCGGCGCGGAGCGGTCGACCGATGCGGGGGGGTTTCGGGCGCGCGGGCTCTGGGCGCTGGCCTTGGGCCAAATGGCCAGCTGGGCCGGTTGGGGCGCTCCTGGGCCGAACCCAGTTTTGGTCCAGGCTGCGGTGAGTGCGTGCGTGCGTTTAAAAAAAAAGAAGACTAAAGGGGCCCTAAACAATTCAACAGAATTAATAAAAATACCACAATAATTTCTAAAATAACTATACAATATTTAGAACCTAATGAACATTAACTTAAGCACAGAACATTTTTAAAATATTGTCCTATTGCAATTAATGCACTTTTTGCAAATAAACCAAATACCAATAAACTCCAAAACTTCAAATAATATTCAAAATAAAATTTCCCACTCTTTTATATTTTGAGGAAGTCATATTATCCCCTCTCATTTGTTTTTCTCGAGTGGAAAAATATTATTTGAATATTTTTTTAAAACTCCAAAATGCAAAGAAATATGATATGCATTGAATGATTCTATTAACATCCAAATTTAATAAAATTGGGATGTTACAAACCTACCCCCCTTAATATGAATCTCGTCCTCGAGATTCGGGTTGACCAGCAAAAAGGTGTGGATGGTCTTGTCTAAGATCTTCCTCTCGTTCCCAAGTGGCTTCCTCCTCGGTGTGGTGACTCCACTGAACCTTGCAGAACCTGATGATCTTGGTACGAGTGATTCTCTCTGCAGTCTCAAGAATCTTAACCGGTTTCTCCTCATAAGTCAGATCGCTCTCCAACTGAATTGCCTCGAGTGGCATCAGATCTCTCAAAGGAATATCGCCATCTCGCATGACACTTCTTCACCGGGAAACATGAAACACATCATGAACTCGACAAAGCCTCTGGTAATTCCAGCTGGTATGCAACCTCTCCTCTATGTTCGAACTCTGATGGTCCCACAAATCGTGGTGCTAACTTTCCTTTGACTCCAAATCTCTTAATACCTCGAAGTGGAGACACTCAAGATATGATCTATCTCCCACTTCATAGATCACTTCCTTGCGTTTAGCATCGGCATAACTCTTACGCCTTGACCGAGCTATCTTAAGTCCATCACGAATCAACTTGACCTTCTCCTCGTAATCCACGATCAAATCAGGCCCAAACAATTTGCGATCTCCAACTCCATTCCACATCAAAGGTGTCTGCATTTCCTTCCATACAATGCCTCGAAAGGGCCATCGCAAACCGGCTTGATAGCTGTTGTTGTACGAAAACTCTGCGAGGGTAAGTTATCATCCCAACTAGACCCATAGTATAGCGCACAAGCTCTCAACATGTCCTCCAGAATCTGATTGACTCTCTCTGTGTGCCCATCAGTCTGCGGATGGAAGGCTGTACTGAACTCTAGCCTGGTACCCAAAGTTTCGTGTAACTGCTTCCAAAACTTTGAGGTAAACTGCGTTCCTCTATCCGACACGATGCTCCTCGGAACTCCATGCGCACATACGATCCTGGTCATATATATGTTTGCCGACTTAGCACTTGTATAGGTGGTCTTCTTTGGAATGAAGTGAGCAACCTTAGTCAAACGATCCACTATCACCCAAATGGAATCATAACTGAGCGGGTCTGGGTAACCCGTGATAAAGTCCATACCAAGTTTATCCCATTTCCAATCAGGTATCGGCAACGGCTGAAGTAAACCTGCTGGTTACGATGCTCGCCTTTACTCTCGACATACATCACATATTGCCACATACTCGGCAATCTCTCTCTTCATACCGCCCACAAAAACTTTCCTTCAAGTCCAAATACATCTTGGTGTTGCACAGGTGTATCGAATATGGTGAGTCATGAGCCTCTGAAGAATCAACTTCCGATCTACGGATCATTGGGTACACAAATCCGTTGCTCAAACCATATGGTTCCATTTTCATCCTCACGGAATCATACGCTTTCCTTTGCTCATCATTTCCTTTATCTCAGCAATACCTTGGTCCAACACAGGCTTCTCTCGATTCTTCCCAACAAGGTGGACTGCCTCGAAAGTCTTGACAACATAACCTCTTGGAACTATTTCCAGCTGAAGGTCTCTAAGCTCATCACATAACTCCCGAGGTAAACCTCCTGCTGTAAGGGTATTAACATAACTCTTACGGCTCAAAGCATCCGCCACAACATTGGCTTTTCTGGATGATAATGCAGACTCATGTCATAATCCTTTATAAGTTCCAACCATCTCCTTTGCCGAGATTCAACTCCTACTGCGTGAAAATGTACTTCAAACTCTTGTGATCGTGTAAACATCACAACGATTCCCAATAAGATAGTGTCTCCATGTCTTGAGTGCATGCACTACGGCTGCTAACTCCAAATCATGCGTGGCATAGTTCAACTCATGAGGTCGGCTGTCGTGAAGCATAAGCTACAAATTTTCCCTCTGCATAAGAACACCTCCAAGTCCCCGACGTGAAGCATCACAATACACCGAAAGTCCTTGTGTACGTCAGGCAGGATTAGCTTGGGGCTGTAACCAAACGCTTCTTTAACTCTTGAAAGCTGGCTTCACACTCTTCATCCAAACGAACCTGGTGTCCTTCTTCAACAACGCTGTCATGGGCCTTGCAATCTTGGAGAAATTTTCAATAAATCTCCGGTAATATCCAAAGAAGTCCAAGGAAGCTCGCGAATCTCGCCGACCGTGGTGGGTGCATTCCATTCTGTGGATCGACTCTACCTTGGTAGGGTCCATTGCAATCCTTCACCGACACAACATGTCCAAGGAATCCGACTTCCTTGAGCCAAAACTCACACTTGCTGAACTTGGCATAAAGTTGATGTTCTCTGAGCTTCTCCAAAACCAAGCGCAGATGTTCAGCGTGTTCCTCCTCATTCTTGGAGAAACCAATATGTCATCAATGAATACCACAACGAACTTATCCAAGAACTCCATGAACACCTTGTTCATCATGCTCATAAAATAGGCAGGGGCATTAGTCAAACCAAAGGACATGATTGTATACTCATAAAGCCCATACCTTGTGGTAAAAGCGGTCTTGGGTATATCCTTCTCACGGATCTTCAATTGGTGATAACCCGATCGGAGATCGATCTTGGAGAAAACACTAGCTCCTTCTAGCTGGTCAAACAAGTCATTGATCATCGGTAGGGATACTTGTTCTTGATGGTCACCTCGTTCAAAGAGCGGTAATCCACACACATCCTCAAGGTTCCATCCTTCTTCTCCACTAAAAGAGTGGGGCTCCCCAAGGTGATGAACTTCGGCGAATATACCCTTTCTCTAGCAACTCCTTAATCTGTTTCTTGACTTCCTCCAAATCATTAGCGGGCATCCGTCGGCCTCTTGGAGATAGGTCCTGCACTGGCAGCAACTCAATCAAAACTCAATCTCCCGATCTGGCGGCATACCCGTAACTCCTCAGGAAATACATCGGGATAATCCTTCACCATTGGTACTTCTTCTGGACAACTCCGTAAGAGAGTTCACAGAGTCCTCTTAGGCTTAAGCACGGATACATACTTGATCCTCTTCTTCTCGGGGTGGTGAGAAAATCGATCTACTAGCACAATCAATGTTTCCCTCATACTTGGACATCCAATCCATCCCTAGGATTACATCCAACCCTTGTGACTCTAGTATGATCATATCCGTGGGAAAAATATGTCCCCCTATGTTCAAAGGCAACTGGAAACATCCCTGACTAGCCATAGACTCGGCTCCTGGGGAACTCACTAGAATGGGTGACTTAAGAGCTACGGTAGGCAACTTATGTTTATCCACGAATCCCCTTGATATGAATGAATGCGATGCACTAGTGTCAAAAAGAATGAGTGCTGGAAATGAATTAACCAAGAACTTACCAATCACTGCATCAGGCTGCTCATAGACCTCTTCCACATTGAGATGATTCACATGCCACTTAGTGAAAGGATTAGGTTTCTTGCCTCCAGAATTCCCATTTCCATTCCCATTCTGCTGCTCGGGACACTCATTGGAGTAGTGCCCTGTCTTCTTGCATTTGAAGCAAGTGATGTGACTCAGATCTTTCTTCATTGGTGTAGAAGAGTTGAAATGCTGCTGATTTCCATTCCCTCCATTGCCATTGCCATTGCCATGCTTGTGACCATGGTGGTTGTGTCCATTTCCCCATGCTGAATGTGACCTCCATGGTTATGATGATTCCTCAAACTTGCTAGTGCACGATCCGAACTTCCCGAGTGCGGGCTGTAGCGGGGTTTCTGTTGAACTCGAGTTATACTTCCCATGACCGTACTTCCTCTTACGATTCTCCATCTGCTGGTGCTTGCCTTGAGAATGGTAGCCTTATCAACCAACTCCCGATAGTTCGCAAAGGTCGCCATAGTCAAGCTGAACTCCCAACTCATCGTTCAGTCCCTCCGAAACTTCTCTGCTTGGCTGCATCGGTGGCCACGTCCTCAGGGCATAACGGGCCAACTTATGAACTCATCAACATCTTGAGATACCGTCGTCCTCCCCGGCGCAAGCTGCGGAACTCCTTCTTCTTGAGACTCATGGCTCCGGTGAGACATGAGCAGTCTGGAACGCCTCTTTGAACCGAGTCCAAGTCACACTCTCCAAGGGGTATGTGGTGGTGTAGTTCTCCCACCAAGCAGCGGCCGGGCCATCCGGTGATGGGCGGCAAACTTCACCTTCTCGGCATCATTGCATCCTGCCGTGGCTAGCTCCTTCCTATCTTGCGAGCCGGTCATCATGCATGACGATCGGCTCCGTCTTCTTTGGAGAACACGGGTGGGTTCAGCCTTAGAAAGCAGGTAAGACTCAGCTGGGGGTGGTGGCGGTGGGTTGTTGTTGTGGTTGTTCGGTTCAGTTACGAATGAGCATCGCATAAGAGCATTCTGCTGTTGGATCAATTGCGTGAGCTCCGGCGGAAAGTTGAACCCGGGGTCACGTCTTGGAGGCATTTGATGGGTTTAGAGTGGATGAGAAGTTAGAATAGAATAAGGCCTAGTGAGTAAAATCACACTACCCATATGCACATGATAGCAATAAAACTTCAAATCACTCCAATTCAATTTCAATCAAGAGGTCCACAAGAACAATCAAACCTAAGGTAAGCCATGTCACAAGATTTGACAAGGTCTCACAAATGAGATAAAACTAATCGGATAACGAAATCAATTTCTAACTCTCATGGTGGTATAAAATCTAACTCTCATCGGATGAGGACCAGTCAACCATGTTGACATCAGGTGTCCTTGCATCTTTATGCATGTCGTCATCTCCAAGCTCATCATCCCGGTCCTTGTCTGGCTGATGTAATCTCCATAAGAGTGATCCTCTGGATGTTTTCTCCCTCATCCAGCTTCTCCTCGGCCTCCTCAAGCTCAAGCTTGGTCGCCGATCTTCTCTGCAAGGCCCAGCTCTTCCTCATGCTCGATCTGGCGTCTGGAGTTCCTCCTCGAGATCGGCCTTGCGGGTTATGAGGTTCTTGATAGCGATCATGTTGTCGACAACTCCAGCTCCATCATACGAATGTGATCCTCCATGTCCGGATATGGGATGCTATCGTCTCGTCCTCCAGGGTACGCACCACATCTCCATTTGCGTCGCGGCGTCCGTACATCACGAAGGAGGACCTCTTGAGGTCTTTGTCATACTCCTCCCGAATGCGCCCGAGAGCAATGTGAGCAGCGATGCCCTGCCCAAGCCCCATGTTGCAGTATCCACATGGAAATCAATGGGCTTGGTGCGGTTTCCGAGGATGCGTCCGGGGATATGGGCATCGATCCTCCAACGTGTCTCCTCGGGCAAGGTGGCGGTGAAGGTTCCAGTAAAGGTGGTAAGCCCAATCTTCAGGTGCTTCACGATCTTCATCAGCTGCCGTCCAAAGGGCATGGTCTCACCGGGCTGCTCGAACTCGACAATGGCGGACGACATGTACATTTTGAAAGAGGGAAGAAATTAATATTGAAGTAAAGACGATACGAGACCAAAGGATATATAGGGAAAGTGAAAAATAAAGTTTTTATCCTATTGCTTTTCCATTTTCTAGGGGTCGCGTCCTACAATCAATGTGTGCTCTGATACCATCTTGTAGCGACCCGACTCGGTAAGAGTTGAAGTCTCTGTGCTTACCGTGCTAGTCCCTCGATCGACTTGCTAGCACACGAGACTCGATGAAATAATGAAATAACACACATCTCTTTATTACATCGATAATCCAGAGCAATACATTTATTACAAAATAGGGCATAGAGCCAATAAACAATATCTGCGGAAGCAAGTAGTAAATGAGTCCAACTCCACGAGCAAGGTTGAGTGTAGAACATCGACCTATCGCACCTTAATCCTCGTCGGATATATACGCAGCGTGATAAGTTGCAGCCATATAGGTCAGTACATTGAATGTACTGGCAAGTCACATCATAAGTGTAAAGAACCTATTTGTACATGCAATTTGGCTGGTGGAAAGCTCTAAGTTTAGTTTTTGCATAAAGCTAGTTTTTCCTATTAGAAAAGATGTTATTCTGCTACTACACATTTGCATAGGATGAGTTGGCAAACCCAACTCCATCCGTTCCCAAGTTCCATTTAAATCCCAACTGTTTAATTAAAGGTGAGGAGATCTCCCGGCATTTCCACTACTAGATGCTCAACTTGTCCGTAACCGGGGATACGGCTAATCGATTAGGTTTTAACAATCTGCAGAGGTTGCACTTTTCCCCACAAGACTCGACCACCTCCATGATCGGAAGATCGAGACATAGTCTTTCAAAATGTTCCCCTTAACCCACGGATAGGCGGTACACCTACATCATTCTACATCGCTAGCCCATCCCGGAAGGGGTCACACTAACTACTCAACCAAGCGAGCCCATATTGGCTGTGGCTGCACACGCAAGCTTCTAGACATGAGAATACGATCGATCTCTTTGAGCTGGCGGACGGTCCACTAGTGGTGCACCACCATGGATTTCCCATGCGTTCTGATCGCATGCCGCCACCATTCCAACAAGTTTCCGCCCGGGTAGTTCATTAATTATCTTAGGTCCTATTTACTACATTGTCACTCATTCTTTACAATGATCACTCCCCAATCCACGTCTACTTAGCGAAGCAACATAATGTAAAAGCGATGGCGACAATGTTATAAGGTTCAGACCTACCTCAATGAACTATTGGGTGAAAAGCATAGTCATCGGCATAAATTTCTATCATGCAGTCCTCTTGCAAAGAACTACGTGCATAATAAAAACATAGGTAATGAAACATGATCAAGATGCAACTTGCCTTGGTACTGCTGGTTGAATTCTAAAAGATCGATGATATTCGCCTCAGCACTCCGGGCAATCTACGCAAAGAAGATAAACAAACATAAGCAAACATTCTAGAGAACCGGAAAAGAACATGCAAAGCAAAAGTCTGGAAAAAACCAAATGAACAAACATCACACTTAACTAGCATGAAAATATTCTAGGTGCAAAACAACATCGGCACATGGTTCAAGAAGTGATGTGAACTATAGTGCATACTATGCATACTAGTAAAATATTAATAGGCAGATTCTAGTGTGTGAAAATTATTGTGACAAAGTTCCAGGTGATAGGGTTTGTCTACTGCGACAAAGTGCAAAAAGAATCAACTTAATCGGAGCTACGGTTTGGGAGATATGGCCATTTGAAATTTGAATTCAAATCTGAATAAATTCAAATTTGAATCTGACAAAAGTTTGCAAAAAGGATACCATTGGATAGATCTAAACAATACGAAGAATTTGCCGCTGGTTTCATCGAGTTTGGATCTACGGTTAAAAAGTTATGGCTAATCTAAGCTCAGGGACTAATCTGTGAAAAAACTATCACAACCAAGTCCCTGGCCACGTGGTGGCTCGTGGCTGGCCGAGCAGCGTCCGCTGCGGAGGTTATACGGCGAACGGCCGCTAAATAAGAAAAACAGTGGCGGCGACTAACTAAAGAAAAACCGATGCTCGGTTTAAATAAACCGCACGGTCTAAGGGAACCGCATGATTAACGCGTACCTCTTCGCAAAATTAAAAAAAACGAACCTAATCTAATCTGGGCCGTCCATGCTAGATCGAACGGGTGAGGGTGGGGTGGTGGCTCACAGTGGGTGGTGGTGGTGGCGGCGACGATGAAGACGGGCGGCGTCGGTGACGAAGGGGCGGCGGCTACTGGCGGTCCTCGGCGTCGGGAAGAAGACGGAGGTGCGGCGCGTCGAGGCGTCGCGAAGGTGGCGCGGCGTCGTCGGCGGCGTCCGGACGGCGCGGGTAAGGGCGGCGCCCGCCGGTGCTCCGGCGGCTCCGGGGCCGACGGTGCGGTGGGTTCGGCAGGACCTAGGGGCAAAAATTGTGTCAAAAGGATGCGCTTTGTCGCGGGAACTCATTTGACGAAGAAGGTGGATGCCGTGGTGGCTTACTGGCGACGGAAAGCTCCGGCGAGGTCCGTTCGGCCGGCGAGATGCGAACTACAATGGCGGCGGCTATGGGCGGCGTGGGACGAAGCGAGATGGCGAGATCGACAGAGGGGGTCCTGGCCTTTATATAGGCGAGGGCAGAGGGCTTGGGGTCGACGGATAAGGCCTCATCCGAGCGCGAGGCGGCCGGCGGTTGCGGGCGGCGAGGCGCGGATGTTTATCCCGCGGGCTGCGCGGGAGGTTGGGGACGAGTTGACGAGCGGGCCCCGCCTGGCAGCGGCAGTGAGAGGAGGCGAGCGAGGGCGGCGCGGAGCGGTCGACCGATGCGAGGGGGTTTCGGGCGCACGGGCTCTGGGCGCTGGCCTTGGGCCAAATGGCCGGTGGGCGGTTAGGCGCTCTGGGCGAACCAGTTCGGTCCAGCTGCGGTGAGTCGCGTCGTCGCGTTTTAAAAAAAAACAAAGACTAAAGGGGCCCTAAACAATTCAAAAGAATTAATAAAAATACCACAATAATTTCTAAAATAACTATACAATATTTAGAACCTAATGAACATTAACTTAAGCACAGAACATTTTAAAATATTGTCCTATTGCAATTAATGCACTTTTTGCAAATAAACCAAATACCAATAAACTCCAAAACTTCAAATAATATTCAAAATAAAATTTCCCACTCTTTTATATTTTGAGGAAGTCATCTTATCCCCTCTCATTTGTTTTTCTCGAGTGGAAAAATATTATTTGAATATTTTTTTAAAACTCCAAAATGCAAAGAAATATGATATCATTGAATGATTCTATTAACATCCAAATTTAATAAAATTGGGATGTTACATTCTTCACCTGAAAGTTCAAATGCTTCTATCACTGCAAATTCTTCAACTGTCTCTGCTATCACCAATTCCTCATCTAAGGATACCTCTAGTATCACTGACAATGCAGGGCTGAAGGAATTGTATGTGACAGGCATGTACAAAAGCCTCAAGGGGCATCAGGCTCTTTGTGATGTGCTTAAAAAGCAGATCCTCAATAGGAACCCTGGGAAAATGGGTATTGCCTTTGAGAGGAAACTCAATGCTGATGGGACTTACTGGAAACCTGAGCAGTATCCCAAAACCTCATGGGTTGCTGCAAAGGGACCTCTAGTAGATACGTCCACTTTATCTGGCTTTACATGTGAATCTTCATATTCTTTTGATGAGTCATTTGACTCCAACTATAAACTGTTCAAAAATAAGAATGGTGAAGTATTTGCTAGATATGTTGGCACTAACTGTAGGAATGGTCCCCCTATGAAGAAAATCTGGGTTTCCAAAAGGTGCCTTGAATGTCTTCAGGTGAATGTCATCATGGCACCACCTGTGAAGAATAGGAACCCCAGATCAAATTCTTCATATGGACTAAAGTCTTCATATGGATCAAATTCCTCATACGGATCAAAATCCTCATATAAACATCATCGTGCTAACCTTTCTATTTCGAAGGTAAAGCCTAAGGGCTATGAATATGTGCATTATTCTTCAAATAACTATGTTCATAAGTCCTCAAAGAATTTCTCTGCTTATTCATATGCTTACTCTAACCCCTCTTCTGTCAAATGAAGTGGACTGGCTTCTATGCCACCTTTCTCTTATGGAGCTCACAGAATGATGAAATCTTTGCCACCCCTCCAGATGTGGGTGGTGAAGAAAAAGAACTAATCTCTTATGCAGGGTCAGGTCTCCAGACGAACTTAATCGTCTGAAGAATTTGCTGGAGACCTGAATATGCTTGAAAGGACGCAAGCTAATCATGAAGAAATGAATTTTCATTTCTCACGTCCTTATACTGTTATATCTGTTCTATTCCTTGATGAAATTGATCTGTTGAATTTGATGTCATATTCTTCACTGATGAAGTATATGAGTTCGTAAGATGCACTAATTCATCTGCAGGACGATCAACCAAAAGCTACTGAGTGGGTCCTCGACAGTGGATGTAAAAATCACATGACTGGTGACAGGAACTTATTGATGGACACTACTTTATCTCCATCACATCTGAAGCATATCACCTACACCGACAAAGGCAAAAGCAAGGTATTGAGTGTAGGTAAGGTTGCGATCTCAAAGGATCGACACATGGACAAAGTCATGCTTGCCGAGTCCTTAGGATTCAACCTCATGTCTGTCTCAATGCTTTGTGATCTTGATATGGTTGTTGTCTTTGGCAAGTATCATTGTGTTGTGATCATGGAAGCTGACCATTCCAAAGTCTTCGAAGGGTTTAGGAGAGGAGACTCGTATCTTGTTGATGTCTCTACAGGACCACAACCTGCTACATGTCTACTTGCAAAAGCTTCAGAAGGCTGGCTATGGCATCGACGACTTGGTCATGCTGGCATGAGGAACTTGCACACTCTTGCGAAGAAGAAGCATGTAATTGGCATCGAGGATGTCAAATTCCTCAAGGATCACCTGTGTGGAGCTTGTGAAGCTGGAAAGATGACCAAGGCCAACCATCCCTCGAAGACCATCATGACTACCACTCGTCCATTTGAATTGCTTCACATTTGTCTAACTTATGTGGGCACTTTGCTTTTGTCTCTATCATAGAGCCCACCAAAGTAGATGAGGCATTTCTGGAGCCTGAGTGGATTCAAGCGATGCAAGAGGAACTACATCAATTCGAGCTCAACAATGTCTGGAACTTGTCAAGCGACCAGACGCACGCAAGCACAATATCATCGACACCAAATCGATCTACCGCAACAAGCAAGATGAAAATGGCCTTGTGGTGAGGAATAAGGTTTTGAAGATCCAAAGCATCCTGACAGAGTCTTCAGACTCAGTAAGGCCCTCTATGGCCTCAAGCAGGCCCCTCGGGCATCGTATGATACTTTGAATGAATTCCTCAAGAAGAAAGGCTTCAAACCCAGTTCACTTGACCCAACTCTTTTCACCAAAACCTATGATGATGAATTATTCGTGTTCCAAATATATGTTGATGATATTATTTTTGGCTGTACTGACCAACGTTACAGTGACGAATTTGCCTATATGATGAATGAGGAATATCAAATGTCTATGATGGAAGAATTGAATTTTTTCTTAGGTCTTCAAATTCGTCAACAGCACAATGGCATCTTCATATCTCAGGAGAAATACCTCAAGGATGTGTTGAGGAAATTCAGCATGCAAGATTGCAAAGGCGTCAAAATCCCTATGCCCACAAATGCCATCTATGCACTGATGAAAATGGTATTGACTTAGATCAAAAGGTATACCGCTCCATGATTGGCACTTTATTGTATCTATGTGCATCTAGGCTAGATATTATGCTTAGTGTTTGCATGTGTGCCTGTTTTCAAGCTACACCAAAGGAATCACACCATAAGGCTATGAAGCATATTCTTCGATATCTAGCTCACACTCCAACACTCGGATTATGGTATCCCAAGGGCTCGGCTTTTGATCTCATTGCATATTCTGACTATGACTATGCTGGTGATCGTGTGGACCGCAAGTCAACGTCAATCACATGCCATTTCCTCGGACGATCCTTGGTATGTTGGTCCTCGAAGAAACATAACTGCATATCACTCTCAACTGCAGAAGCTGAGTACATTACTGCTGGTTCGTGCTGTGCTCAATTGCTATGGATGAAGCAAACCCTCAAGGACTATGGCATCAATGTGAAGAATGTGCCACTCTTCTGTGACAATGAGAGTGCCATCAAGATTGCTCATAAGCCATTTCAGCACTCGAAGACAAAGCACATCCATATTCATCATCATTTTCTTCATGATCATGTGTTGAAGGGCGACATCTCTATTGAGCAAGTGAAGACTGAAGAACAATTAGCCGATATCTTCACAAAGCCCTTGGATGAAAAGAGATTTAGCAAGTTGCGGTGTGAGCTAAATATCTTAGAATCTTCGAATGTTCTTTGAAAAGGACACACATCCTAACACTTATGCAAAATTGATGACTTAGATGTGCAACACATGAAGTAACATTTTTCTTCAATCAATGAAGACTAACCCTCTAAGTGTGAAGAGATTAACAAAGAATTTGATTCTCAGAGCCCTACGACAATTGTACGCGACGTCTGAAATCATCATTCTTACACGGTGGGTCACGCCACCAACAAAAGTTGAAAATTTCAATTTGAGTTTCTTTCTGTTTTTGAAATTCCTTAGTTGGTCAAATTCTTCAACTTTGCAATGTCTTCACTCTTTCCGACCTTGTTGTTCATTGACTATATATATTTGAGTTTTCTGTCCTCTACATCATTCACTTATTGCTAATTCTTCAAGTTGACTTTTCTGCTAAGTGAATGTGATTGGACCCGTCCCCCTCTGTGCTAAACTCAACCCAGTCTGTTCACAAATTCTTCATGTGTGTTATTTTTGAAAGCTGTTCAAAATCTTCACTGTGTCCTTGTAAGGTGAAGAATTTGCGAACAAAACTTTAAAATATTCATATGTCAATTTTCGGCTTTTGCCGCTCAAACTGTTCCGCATCCCACGATAAGATTTATCTATTCACCCGCGATCTCACACGATCTCCACCTCACTGTACGTGGGTGACACATGTCGCTAGGATGAGAAGGGTCAGGGGCACGGTCATCCATTTTCCTCGGACGATCGGTTTTTCACCTTGGTTATAAATACCCCTCACGCTCCTCAGACCGCATTTACCCTGCTCGACCCCACTCCCCTCGCTCAAGCTCTCTGACCTAGCGCCGCCACTACTTCCATTGTTGCTGGCAAGGAAGAGTTTCACTGCCCCGACCTCGTCGCCGTCGTACTCCCGCCGGCTGCAGAAATATTCACTCCGCCGCCGACGTAGCTGTCTTCCGCCGCCAAGTTAGGGCGTGGAAGATCTGAACGGACGAACTTCCCATCTACACCTCACAGTTTGTCCTGTTCTTCGTCAAGGGTAAATAAAATTAATTTTTACTGCCCTTGTTGATTCTGATGATTTCCACAAAATCTTCAAAAGGTGTTTATTCTTTGACTTCCACACACGTAAACTCCTCACATGCATCTATTCTTGATTTGTTTCTCTAAGCAACGTTTTTGTTCAAGATTCCTCAATTGTGTAGATTTTTCGATCTATTCAACTCCGAAAACTAAGTCAAAGAATGCTTAGTGAAATTCCTCAAGACACCTCTGGTCATATTCCTCAAACTTGTTCCTTTTGAAAAACTTCTGAGAACGCATATGACCTCTCCAAATTCTTCCTTTTGTACTCAGACTGTTCACGGTACACATGTCATTCTTTGAATCACTAGGTTCTCATCAACTTAACTCATTTGGAGTGTTCCTTGAATACAAATTGCATACCTCTTTAGATAATTCCATTGTTCAAAATCCTCAGCTGATGAAAATGGTTGATGGCAAGAGATCTCAGAAGGGAGGGAAGAAATTGGAAGTAAACATTGCCTTTGAGATTCCAGATGACATCTATGAGGAATATTGCACTCCTGATGAAGCCAAATATGGCAAGAAGAACAAGAATCAGTGCAAGGTGCGCATACAGAGGATAGAGAGGAGATGGGCACGGGAATGGAGGGAGTACAGATATGTAACTCCTAACACTACCAGGGAAAACCTTACCAGTAGTGCTGGTTTTTGAGCTACCAGTAGCGTGGGCGCCAGCGCTACTGCTACGGCGCTACAACTATTTTGTAGCAGCAACGCTTGTTTAGGCCAGCACTACTGGTAAGTTCAGGTACTAGTAGCGCGGCACTGGAGAGCGCTACTGGTAAATGAGCGCTGCCGATAATATTTTGGCCCGCGCCACTGCTAAAATTTATGTTTTTAGCATTTTGGCATTGTACATGTTTAAACAGATATATCTTTTATACAATAACAACTCATCATGAACTAGCCTGTTTAAATAGCATATTCATTACCACTTGTCATCACCACCAAACAATGTTCGTCAATGAGACATCATATAACAAGTTGGTCACTAGTCATAATCACAACTCCTCCTCCTCATCATCAACTCTAACACATTGTAGCACATAATAACACATTCTAGCTACGACCTACTCCTCTGATAGGACCTACTCTACCCCCTCTTAGGTAAAATATCATAAAACAAGATAGGCATTGACTCTCCATCAAGGAAAATTGACTCTCCATAATAAAGAACGGAGATCAACCTGTCTCCAAGTCTTGGCCTACGCACAATGTTGCTTCCAAGTAGCTCTCTACGATGGTTCAAACATTTTTTGAAATCAATTATTATCATGGCTTCCTCGATTTTAGAAATCCGGTATGGACATGAGTGATGTGGATACTGCGGCTGACCTAGCCGTGGTGGCCGTAAGCTCATAACATCAACGCGACCTCTCGGCAACATCAGATGAGGCACACAATCCATCGGAATTTTCTGTTCAAAAACATAGTAATAACTTTGTAGTTAGCAATGTAGTTTAGTTTTAGAAGAATTTATGCAAAAGATGCACGGATGTCGTAATAGTAGAAAATCTTACCATGCTATCTCCATTGATGTTACCGTAGTTCAACACGTGCACTAGTGGCACGTATTGACCATAATGTGGAGGAGTTTGATAATAGTTATTGTAATTCTCAAGATTAGTAAAAATGCGATAAGACCATCTTTCTCCTTATAAGTTAATTTTGGTTCATCATTGTAGTAGTAGGTTCTGTCTACCATTTTCCATACATTTTCTGAAGAATGAAAATAAGTTGTCAATGGAAATAAGCTGTCAAATATTTTGAAATAAACAATATAAATTACTTAATAAATATGTTTGAGAAACTCACACAGCGGTAGAACTGAAAGCGTGTCAACAAGGACCCAAATGGTCATATTATTTTCGTCGATGTCAGGATCACCAAGATCGAAGGTGAGAAGCATACCCTCATGAAAATCATACGCCTTGCAAAGGGCTTCCCAATTTAGGCAACGAAAATTGGGTGAGTTCACAGAATTTTATAGATTTACAGCAAAATCATAACCATGATGGGTCCTTAGTTGAATTATCTTTGTCTCCATGCTTTCATGATCTTCAAAACCCATCTTCTCCAAGAGATAGTGTCTTACATGGCATGGGATAAGCTAGTCGAATTGTAAAAGACGGAAACTACACGTTGAAGAAGCAGAGAAGTCATGCAAAAAATAACATAAAACACTTGTCGTCGTTGTGTACCGTTTCAACATCGAAGGTCTCTTGGAGCTTGATGCTGAAGCGCCGACCTTCTACCAGGTGAGGCCTGTTGCACAGACCGCGCTCATCTTCGCAGTACTCGCACATAGCGAATTCCCCTTCGTCGTCAGACATTTCCTAATAGGTAATTAATAATCCATCATTGAATACATATATAGTAGTTTGTAGCAAAGATCATCATATAACAACTAAAACACCTAAAATTTATAGTTTGTAGTAGTTTGTAGCAAAGATCATCATCGAACCTAGTTTGTAGCAAAGATCATCATATAACAACTAAAACATCTAAAATTTGTAGTTTGTAGAAGTTTGTAGCAAAGAACATCATCGAACCTAGTTTGTAGCAAAGATCATCATATAATCCATCATCGAATACATATATAGTAGTTTGTAGCAGAAACCGCGCTCATCTTTTGGATTCAATAAGCAAATAACTAATAGGTAATTAATAATCCATCATCGAATACAGATATAGTAGTTTGTAGCAAAGATCATCATATAATATCACTAATACATCTCGAATAATAGCTCCTCTAGGTTCAGTGGGCCGCGGTGGACACCCAAAGAGAAGGAACCATCACCGGATCATAGCTCCGGTGAGACCCCCAAAGAATCTGCCAGGTATTGGAGAATCGGCCGTTTGCCAACGCAACCATGTAGCGCTGGACATGCACGTTCTCATCCATGACACGGTGTTGTACCACCTGCGTAGGGGACTGAAGCCTCTGCACCGATGTAGGCCCACGTGACCACCACCAAAGAAGCTCCGGGTCGACGACGGGCTGGCTCTTCACTAAGCTGCGCTCACCAGAAGGTAGCACAACCCAGTACCAGCCCGGCGGAGCCCAGTCCCGGACATGGCCCCTCGGCTCAAGCAGGAGTCCTCCGCCAAGTCGACGACGAGGATGCGGGATAGGCATCGTCTACGTCGAGAACAAAATGCTTAATTATGAAAACAAAATTAATAAACACTTAGCAAAATTCGGCATGACCTTTGCTAAAAGCAGGACATATCGAGCGCCTGAAATTTGCCAGAAACATAAACGAATAGACATTTCTGGCAAAACATAGGCCACTCGGAAAAATATGACATGTCCAAAATGTGAGATGTTCAAAATATGACATGTCCACTGCAAATTTGCATATAACAGGAAAAATTGCTTTAACTATAAAAATAACAACAATTGCTTTAACTTAAAAAAATACCTAGAATTCTATTAACTACACCTAAAACAACTAAAACACCTAAAATTCTGTTAACTACACCTAAAACAACTAAAACACCTAAAATTCTTTTAAATACACTTAAACCACCTAAATTCTATTAACTACACCTAATTAAAAACCTAGCTAAATTTCTGTCCTAACTTTAAAACCTAGCTAAATTTAAAAACCTAGGGTTCATATGAATTAACTAGGGTTCATACCTAATCTGTCCTAGCTAGGGTTCAATCATACCTATATTATTCTAAGAACCTACATTTTTTCAACTACATAGGATTCAAAATAACTACTCTCTAATAACTATAACTAGGGAGGGAGGGAGGAGGAGGAAGGAGGGAGGAGTACCTCTCGGTGCAGGAGGGAGGGCGGGGGGAGGGGGGGAGGAGGAGGCGAAGGGCGGCCGACGGGGAAGAGGGGCCCGCACGAGGGAGGGCGGCCGGAGTAGGACGGAGGGGCGGCGGCCGGATCGGGGGACGATTGAGGGATTCGATCTGTGAGTGTGAGCGTGTGAGTGTGAGTGAGTAAGAAGGGAGAGGGGCGCGCGGGCCGGCGCGGGAGGAAGCAGAGGTGGGCTTAGCGGCAGCGCGGGGGAGGAGTCCCAGCGCTATAGCTAAAGCTGCAACAGGGTGCCGAGAGTGGCCCATCAACAACAGCGCTGGCCGGGAAATCCAGCGCTACTGCTAACGTGCACTTGTAGCGCTGGTGTTGTCCGGTGCTACTGCTAAATAGCAGTAGCGTGGGGTCTCTAACCAACGCTACTGCTAAATGTCTACCTATAAGCATTTTCCAAGTAGTGTAAGTACATGAAGAAATTCGCTTTACACCCTCCTTGTCCAAGACCTCCACTGGCACCAGGCCAAGAAGCTGATCCCACGAGCCTCAAGCGCGGTGAGGACTATCCAGATGAATGGGCCAAGCAGTAAGCCAAGTTGGCTAAAATGGCCAAGGAAGCAGTGAGCAAATTCAACGAAGATTCTGCTCCTGCCGCTACTGAGGCCTCTGCTAGCAAGCCCAAGAAGGCTATGCCCAAGAAGCCTGCGCACAAGCCTAGTTACTACGCAATGCCCTCCCGGCCAAGCTCCTCAAAGCCCTCACGTCATTAATCCTTAAGCAGCTCCAGTCCCCTCTGTTCCAAGACCTTCAGCTGCTTCTTCAAAATCCTCAGCACCTGCACATCTCTCCTCTTGCCAAAGGACCATTGGCATCTCAATTGCTTCAAGATCATTTGCAAGTTCTTCAGCTCCTCCGCAGTCCTCAACAGGCCCAACTTTGCTGAAGACAAAGGCCACTGCTGGACGAGGCACAAGACCAAGTCCTCACAAGAAGCAGGTTGCCTTCCATGTGCCGTCTAGTGAAGACGAAGCTGATGATGAGGAACTAGCTGAAATCATCAGAGATAGACAGCAACGGGCCGCTAGAGCCAAAGGCACCAATGTGCCTCTTCTGCTGGATCCCAAGTTGATCCTAGACTTCATTGATCTCTAGCACAAGGACCCCAACACTCCTATGCCTAATTTCAATCTCATACCTGGCAAAGGTCACATGTTGATAGCCTTCATAGGCGAGGAAAAATGGAATTTGAAAAGGCTAGGCAACTGAAGAAAGCCCGGTACAAGAAGGAGCGATTTCTGAAGAAGAACGTTGTCAAAATGACAACTGATGAACTTGTGGCCATGCAAACTGAGATCAAAACACTCAGTGATGAATGTGACGCATACCGTGCAGACTGGCTGGGAGCCAAGGTCAGATTCGTCACAATGGCGGAGGGATTCATCTCAAATATTGCGGCCTCAATGCAACATGAAATTCCTTAGGCTAAAGCATCTGCACAGCCAACTGAAGAACATGCAAGCACAGCTGGTGATAATCAGGTTGTTGATGATTCTGAAAGCACCACAGCTAATGAAGATATTCCATCCGCTGAAGAAACTGCCAGGGCAACCTCTAGTGTTGTGCCTGAAGAACAAGCCAGGCTAGTTGAAGCATCTACTGCTGCGCCTGAAAAACCTGAACAAGCCAGGGCAACTGCATCAGTTGTGCCTGTAGAAACGGCACCAATTTCCTCTACTCCTCCTACACAGACGACAAATCCTATCCTTCCTTCTCCATCAAAAGCGAAGAAAACCAAAGCTGCAGAGCGAGCAGCTGTGAAGAAAAGGAAAGCATCTGCTTCCTCAGAGTCTTCAGCTCCAAAGCAAGTGAAGACATTGACAAGCTCCTATGAAAATCCCATAGATGTTGTTCCTGTATCAAGCATGCCATCAAAGGAGATTATTCCCTTTGGCGAGGAATATGTGATTCCAAGTGAATCTGATGAAGAAGATCCTTCTGCTGCTATGTTAGAGAAGACTGATGAAGAAATTGAAGTGGACAACATCACTTCAACTCCAATGGTATCCTCGCCTATGCCTTTGTTCACTGCTGAAGAGGCCGGCGTTGAAGAAATAGATGAGGAAGATGAAGATGTGGACATTGGGTGTACAACGCCAATTCTGAATGATGACTTCTGGGAAAGTCATCACCCCAATTCACCACTTACACCCCTCTGCAACAGATTCCTCAGTCCAGGGTTCAGACTGAAGAAATTCACATGGGCTTTGAAGAACGTCAAGCTTCTCTTCTCACCATTCCTGAAGAAGTTCCAGCCACTAGCGCTGATGTAAATGTTGCTAAAGAAATGGAGACCTAGGATGCTACTGATGACATTGCTCCTAAAATTCCTCAGCCTGTGGCTCCAGTGGCTATACCTCAAGAGGATGTGCAGACATCAACTAAAATCTTCAGCCCAAGCCACAGAACTCTCTCTCCAAGAAGCAGAAGTTCAAGGCTGAAGACTTCTTCAATGAGCACATTTTCTTCATTGACTACAATCCTTATGACTCTGCTCGTCTTCGACGCAAGCGTTTTTGGACCGCTAGCCAGATGAACTTCTATTCTTCACTGCTATTCAATAAGGACGTGATCTTTGACCATGAGCAAATTCCTCATGTGGATATGGAGTTGCTGCCCTGCTTCACCCCAGTCCTCAGTGTTCTTCATGATGCTGGGCTGCTCAACTTCTACACCGACATCTGCGACTGGAATGAAGAACTCATTCTTCAGTTCTATGCCATGTTGCACATCACAGGCAACGTTGAAGATGCCAATTCATGGGTATTGGACTGGATGACCGAAAATACTCACTACAAAGCACCGTCCTCTAAATTGCTTCATGCCATCCCAATCAGTCCTCCCGTTGAAGGTGCAAGGCGCATCTATGATGAACCTGAGCTATCCAATCATCTGATGCAAGTGCTGATGAAGCCTTTGTAGCCAGGTCAAGATCCGAGAACCAAATTCCTCGTCAAGGAACTTCTCTATGTGCCAAGGACCATCTACAGGATATTGACCAAAACCCTCAGTCCAATCAAGGGCCACAACTCTCATAATGAAGATGTTGTTGGCATCATGAAGGATCTGCTTTTCAACATCATGCATGGTATTCCTATCAACTACCACGATTTCTTCATGAGGACTTTAGCCAATGTTGCTTTTTCACCTTTTGAGTTGAAGCCTTACGCTCCTTGGATTATGAGATTCCTCAGATCAAGGTGTTCAATTCATTACAAGGCTGATTCTCAAAATCATATCAGCTATTTGCCCCCAATTGATGTCCTCAAATGGATTATTTCCTCAACTGATGAGAATGGAAAGGCTGCTATAATTGATGAAGACACTCGTCCATTGTATGGATAGTTTCGCAAAGCTGCATCCTACTCCAAAAATGATGACTCTGCCACTCATGACTCTATCGCAAATGCTTCAAAGCAAAATCCTCAAGCCACTACTCTAAGGGTGATGACTGATCGTGAGCTTCTCCTCAGTCTTCATCAGAAGGTCGATCGCAACCACAAATGGGTCAAGCGACAGTTTGGTTCAATTCTTTAGAACATGACAATCACGCAAAACACTGTGAAGAAGAACCACTACTACTTGCATGAAGTGTTTGATCACACCTGGGCTTTACTGTCTCACCTCTACGGTGAAGACGCTCTCAAGAAAATGGGCTTCAAGCAGGACTTTGACTGGTCTCAACCACTGTCAAAGAAATTCAAGAAGGTCAAATTCCTCACTTGGTGGCCAACTCATATTCTTCATCGTGCGAGACTGATGAACATGAAGACTTGGACGACCCTGCGGCAAGCCCTACATCAACAGACGACCCCAACAACGCTGGCGCTCCTCCATCGACTTCATGATGATGTTCTTCAGGGGCGTTAGTCCTCATTTTTTGTCCCTTTTGGTCATTCGATGACAAAGGGGAGAAATTTGAGTTATCTTCAAGCGAGTCTATATATATGGGCGTTTTTTTTGCTAAGTTACAACTCTCGTTCTTCTGAAGTATTTGTTGGATCCAGTTGTAAACTTAAGTCCTATGGTGGTTTGATACTTTTGCTCTGTTTCTCTGCATGCTATTTCCTCAGTTCGTTAATGCACGCATGCTGAATTACATCAGTCACCATATTTCATCATGAATTTCAAATTCTTCATATCATATGTTAAATGCGTGTATGAATTACAAGATATAGGGGGAGAACTCCATGATTCTACTCTACAATGTGCATTGCTATTCAAAGCAAATTCCTCACAGGTGCACATCTTCAGGGAGAGTTCTTCTATATCTTGCAATCAAATTCCTTAATAACAATATTTACACTTCATATGTTTATCCTCGTTGAAAACTTAGCCTATATTGTCATCAATCACCAAAAAGGGGGAGATTGTAAGTGCATCTAGTGCCCCTTAGTGATTTTGGTGTATTGAAGACTTATAGGTTAAGGGACTAATGTGTTTGTGAGTGTACACAGGTCTATAAGTCTATGAGGAGTTTGATATTTATAGAGAAATTTGAGCCCTAAAAATTAATGTCTTCAATTGAAGACCTTTGCTTTCTGAAGACTTTAAAAGTGAAGAAATTGGTGTGATCCTGAAGACTTGATATTCATACGAGGAATATGAAGCGTGAAGACTTTTGTTTTGGTAGTTTCTTTTTCTCCTTCTTGAGTCATAGGAAACACCGTACTATTAAAGGGGGTCGAGGTAAAACTAAGGAAAAGTTTCCAAGTGATGCTCATCTCAAAATCCTACACCTACCAATCCTTTCGAGTGAAGCCATTGGAAATCTCATACAGTTCAGTCAATTTCTTTAGTGACAGAGACGAAGTTCTTCTAGTCTCTGAGGAATTTTTTCTAACTGAGGAGTTAGGAATTCGCCAGTGCGGATTGCTTACAAATGAGGAACATGATAGCCCTGAGGAATTTGATAGATCAAATATCCGACCGTTGCTGTGCTACGCGCCAGTTGTCAAAAATATCTACCCACCTAACAGTCATATCATTGAAGGGCATTTATGTCTTATCATGTCGGGCTGCTCCCTAGGCTATAAATAGCCGCCCCCTACAACCACTAACTGGTTGGCTGCCCCAAGGGAAGCTGACACTTGTCATTGGCAGCATCCCATCCTACGAGGAGTTTGAGCGAAAATCACCAAGAGAGGAAAACCCAAACCCAAACACCTACAAACCCAAAGTGATTGAGCATCCTGAAGAGATTGTTCCTGTGTGGAACTAACGCTTGTTACCTTTGAGGACTGTGCATCCTCCAGACGGTTAGGCGTCATGGTCTAGAGCATCCAAGAGGAAACTGTGGATCGCCGAGTGATCGAGTTTGTGCAGGTTTGGAAGTCACCTGAAGACTTACCACGAGTGATTGGGCGAGGTCTGTGTGACCTTAGCTCAAGGAGGATACGGTGATGACTGTGTGTCCGGGACTATGTGTCCTCAGGTTTAAATACCTAGCCGCTCCAACCAGACGTACGACTATCACAACAGTTGGAACTGGTCTACCAAATCACTGTATTCACCGTGCTACTGGTTCTATTTCCTCAACCCTTCCATTTCCTCATTCATATACTGTTGTACTTGATTGTTACTGTTTAAAGACTTTGACTGAAGACTTTCACAATTTCCTCAATCCTATTTCTTCAGTCAGTTTGTCTTCAACCTGCTTATCCTGTGTTTACTCTACTTGTACTCTGTGCTTGTTTTCATTTCATCATGATGACTGTGCTTCTGTTCTGTTATGCATGCATCTGAGTACTTATTCTTCTGCTAAGTTGTTTGTCGCTTAGGAATTTCCTCACCCTGAAATTCCTCAGTGACGAATTTGTAAAAATCGCCTATTCACCCCCTCTAGTCGATATAATGCACTTTCACAACCAACTCCCCTTTGGGCTAAGTCATGGGTGGCCTCAGATGCCACTCTGGACATCAGATGGCCACCGTGATGGCAAAAAAAAAAACAGTCCCAAACAGGGACAAAGGGACCTACAACAACTATGGGCACACAAGGCTTATGGCCGCCTACCTGATCAGGGTAGCACGTGCACATAACCTTCCTTAATTGGAGGCACTGGAGAGAGGCATAACAATAGATTGCATTTAGGCCTTCCCATGCAGGCAAGTGTGGCTGCACTGGTCAGCTTGACTCGATGGTACTATGACTCAGTCAACAGGTGTTCAAGTTCGATTAAATTCCGGTTAAACTTGAATGATGATGAGCTGAGTCACAAAAGAATAGCATGATGCAATAACGATGCATATGAGCATGATATCAACATGAACATGGATGGGAAGCACAATCATTATACATGTCAACAACAATAAGTCATTTACCCAACTAGCTGCAAACGAGTATGGCATGCTGATGATCATGAATAACACAAGTATAACAAATAATAGAACTCCACATGAGCATGGCATGACCACTAGCATCAGAAATAAGTACTAGACAAGAGCATGAAAATAATAATAGCAAGTAAACAATTGACCAACTAGATGTGAATGACCATAGCATAAGGATGAGCATGGGTTTACAGGCATATATGAATCATTCACAAAATATTAACATGCACAAATCATTTAGATATTCAAGTAGAAAACCATTGCTATTACAAGGCTCTCAAGCAAGTGGCTGTCGTGGCTTGCCTTGGGTTGATGGGTTCTTCGGGAAGAAGTGCGAGAAGCTCACAGAAAGATTCACCGGACATGTTTCCCTCTCGGTGGGGGCTAAATAAGGGCAAGGGCAAAATGTTCATTTTCAGTATGTGGCAACATAGTGAAAATGGTACCAATAGAATGAGCTCGACGTGACGAAGACATAGGCGTTGGAATCACCTAATTTGGAGTTACAGTCACGAAGATACGGACGGTTGAAGTCCAATGACCTATCTATAAAAAGATCCTCACAAACAGGCCCCTGGCCGAAAAAACAGAAAACACATTCGGGAGATGTCATGGGAAAACATGGCCACCTATGGGGCCATCAGCCCCTTGTGGTTTGGCGGGGGGAAGAGCACATTGCAGAAAGAGCGGAGGGTGCAGAGCAGCACGACAGCGATCACACGGGCAGTTTTTACCCAGGTTTGGGCCTCCGCGAGGTGTAAAACGCTACTCATGCTTTGATGGATCGATGAGAGGACCGTGGTGGAGACGCAACACTGTAGCCCAGCAGGGTTGCCTCGGGGCGAGAGTGACTACGCGCGTATGAGTGTACAAGGCTCCGAATCCTTTCTAAGGTTGCCATGGCCCTCCTTTTATAGATCAAGGTGTCACCACAATGGGAAATCAGTCATCGCGTACTGATTGGATAGCAAACAATGCTATCATACCTAACTCTTCAGACAAGACAAGGCGCATTAAATGCACCGCTTTGTGTCACAACTTAGTGTAGCCCGACAAAGCCTTGTCATGCCGTTCGGCCACCTTCTCGCCTGCTCGCGTGACACGTCCCTGGACGGGTGTCATTTGGAGGTGATTTCCTTCGGAAGTGGCTGCCACATGCCAAATAACAACCACTTAGTCACTTGGGGGCTCGACACCGCACCGATCAGTGACTTGCATTGCTGTGAGGTGGAGCGGTCGAGCCTTGGTGGAGTAATCCGCCCTCATCGTACGCGACAGGCTTGCCGGGACAATCTTGAGACTTGTCTTCGGTGCAACCTCGACCTTGCCAGGCTCGCCTGCCCAGCAAGGGAGGCTATTCCGTAGTGGTGTCTTGCTCCTTTAGCTTGTCTTTGTCTTCTTGATTCGCAGAGCTGATCTGCTTGGTGTGGTCTTGGATGTTGCAGCCTAGCTCTTCAGCCCGTGTACAGTCTGGGCAACACACCTGGGGTTTGTTGCAGTGACAGGAGCCCCCAGGCCTTGGCCTGAACGTGATGCCAAGCGTCGTTGGGGTAGGCCCTGTCCAGTACACAAGCGAGAGGGTGGTGGTAGCTTGTCCTTTGAAATCTTCTTTGCTTCTTCATTAATCTGAGCTTGAATCAGCTTCAGGCTTCCGTGTGCGTGCGTAACACCAATTGTAGTGGGGACATCTTTGTAATGGCCCGTGAATGACTTTAACGCATGGGGAAGTAACTGTCGGCGTCCTGTGAACGGGTGTCCCCAGACTTGCCTGCCTGCGGCCCACGGCGTGGCTATGCTAGCAGGCCGTACGACCCATCTTCATCGACAAGGCATTCGAGACCCTCGTGAGGGGCCAAGCCTCGCGGGGCGGACGTCGCAAGACCTCCTCAGGAGTAGCCACGCTCAGTAGGCTCGCGAGGAGCGGAGATATCAAGGCGGGGCAAACCTTGCGAGGCTCTCGTGACGTGAGCAATGACGATCGACACCAGGCGGGTGCCACGCGGGCGCCAGCGCGCGCAGCGTCCTTGTTTCCTCTTTGGTGCTAAGGAGGCAGACGCAGGCACGGAGTATCGAGGCATCAAGCAAAGGTTTCCGTATCGGTGCAACAACACCGAAGACCAGCAGGACGACAAGGTGGAGGTCACCATGGAGCCCCAGACGGCATCACCACCAGAGCCTTTTGCAGGCGAAGACCACTTTTGTCAGGATAGCTTGTACTAGCCGTCCCCTTTCAAAATTGCCCACTGTTGTTGGCTCCCTTCCCGCTCAATATTTGGGGAGAGGACCAGGGCCTATATAAGTAGAGCTAGTCACCACCGTAGGGGATAACTGATTTAGAGGCATCACGCCAACACAAGTTCGTCGAGCACAAGAACACCTCAACCTCAGGAGGCTGTTCTTCCCCTTGTACTGTTCATCATCAGCCCAGGAGGCAATCCACCACCACCACCTTTGGAGTAGGGTATTACACCACAGCGGTGGCCGAACGATATAAATCTCGTGTCTTTACGTGTTGCGAGTTAAGTCGAGTTCGTCTGCGAGATCTTAGCGAGCTAGGGCGTGGATCGGTGGGAGGGAAAGACTTTACGCACTGAGTTGAACCTTAAGGGTTTTGCCGGAACCCGAGATCCTACATTTGGCGCGCCAGGTAGGGGTGCGCTGTAGCTTCTCCTCCGTTGATCTGCACTTCACCCTCATGGCAGGCGCCCCGCCACCGGCTCCAACGGCCGGTGCTGACGATGGGGCTTGGGGGCTCCGAGCCCTGGCCCCTGCCGAAGGGCAGGTGCGATGGCCACCCAAGTTCAGGCCGGAGATGCCGCCGCGCTACGACGGCGCGGCGGACCCCTCAACGTTCCTGCTTGCATACGAGGAGGCCGTCCTCGAGGCCGGTGGCGATGACAAGGTCATGGCCAACTGGCCCCCCATGGCCCTCGCCGGCGAACCACGCGCCTGGCTGCTCAACCTCCCTGGATCCATGGTGGCATCCTGGAAGGAACTCCGCGACCTCTTCACTGCTCGCTACGCGGTGCCGACGCACCACGCAGTCGCGGCCCTGCTGGGCGGCTCTCAAGTACCGCCTTCAGATCGCCACATCAAGCCGTTCCTCCACCAGATTGGTGCTGCTTCCAAGCGCCCTGAGGGCTCCGCCGGGTTGGGCTGCGCCAGAGGCCGACCTCACCTTCGGCTCAGCAGACCACCCCAACTCCACCGCCGGCTCGGGCAAGCTCCCAATGCTCTGCACACCCACCATCTGCAACGTGGTTGTTACCAGACCCTCATCGACGGCGATGCCGGCCTCAACTTGCTCTCCGTAGAGGCCTTCAGCCTCCTTCACGTGTCACTCGAGCGGTTCAGCCTCAGCAAACCTTTCTCAGGAGTTGGTGGTGGCACTGCCCGCTCTCTGGGATAGATCCGCCTCACCGTCACCTTCGTCACACGCAGCAACTACCGCACCGAGCTGGTCGACTTCGACATCGCCCGCATCGGCCTCCCGTACAACTCCATCCTCGGGTACCCAGCTCTCGCCCAGTTCATGGCGGCGACTCATCCGGCCTACAACCTCATAAAGATTCCTGGGAGCAAAGGCGTCCTCACCAACAAGGGGGACACCAAGGAGGCCGTGACGGCACTCAAACTCGCCCTCAAAACTGCCGTGCGACGCAGCCTGCCGATGCGGGCACCTCCGAGCCCAAGGGAGCCATGCCGACTAAGAAGAAGCAGTTGTTCACACAAGACAAGGCGGAAACAAAGCAGGTGCTGGTCAACGAGGAAAGGCCCTCAGGAGCCACATTTACCATAGGTGCCAGCCTCGACCCAGGGCAAGAGGAAGCATTGGTGAAGTTCTTGCACGCAAACAAGGATATATTCGCGTGGGAGCCCAATCGGCTGGTAGGAGTTCCGAGAGAGGTGATTCAACATCATTTAAGGGTATGCCCCAATGTACGCCCCGTGAAGCAGCGGGCGAGACGACAGTCCACAAGCAGGCCTTCATCGTCTAGGAGACCCGCAAGCTGGAGGCGGCGGGTGCCATTCGCGAGGTTTGGTACCCCAAATGGCTGGCGAACTCCGTCGTAGTGCCAAAGAAAGGCGGGAAGGAACGGATGTGTGTCGACTTCACCAACCTTAACAAAGCCTGCCCCCAAGATCCGTTCCCGCTTCCGCGCATCGATCAGATCGTCGAATCCACCATTGAGTGCGTACTGCTGTGCTTCCTGGATGCGTTCTCAGGGTATCACCAGATCAAGATGGTGGTAGAAGGTGTGGAGAAGACAACCTTCCTGACCCCGTGTGGGGTATACTGCTACACCTGCATGCCCTTTGGACCGCGTAACGCAGGCGCAACCTTTCAGCGACTAATGCACATCGCCTTGGGGCGGCAGCTCGGGAGAAACACAGAGGCCTACGTCGACGACATTGTGGTGAAGTCTCGGCAGGCGAGGACCCTGATTCAAGACCTAGAGGAGACCTTTGCGAGCCCGCGCCAAGTGAACTTGCGGCTTAACCCGGAGAAGTGTGTGTTCGGCGTCCCTTTGGGAAAGCTGCTGGGCTTTCTCGTGTCCCACAGAGGGATCGAGGCGAATCCAGAGAAGATCAAGGCCATCAAGGAGATGAGCCCGCCACAGACCCTTAAGGAGATGCAGAAGCTGGCTGGTCGGGTAACTACGTTGGGACGCTTCATCTCCAAGCTAGGGGAACGCGCTCTACCCTTCTTCAAGCTGATGACGAAGAAAGGCCCATTCGAGTGGACCCAGGAGGTCGCCCGAGCTTTTCAAGACCACAAGAGATACCTAACCAGCCCTCGGTGATGGTGGCACCACGAACCCTCGAGCCCCCAGTACGCTACCTCGCCGCTACCCCGTACTCCGCCAGCGCAGCACTGGTGGCGGTTCGGGAGGAGCACCAAGCCAAGGGCGCGCTGCGCCGGGCTATAGCTGAAGCAATGCAAGACCAGGAAGGTGCCATAGGCCGTGGCAGCACCGACAGAAGACCAAGCTCAGCAGGATGACGCCGACAAAACTCCTGCAAACCATCAGGTGTCAGGAGCCTCGTCACCTCAGGAGACGCCCCAACTTCCGCAAGATACCAGTCCAGACAGCGCGCCAGCACTCGTCGAACACCCGGTGTATTTCGTCAGCACCGTATTGCGAGATGCGAAGGCGCGATATCCCATGCCTCAGAAGCTCCGACTCGCACTCTTGGTGGCCTCGCGCAAGCTGCGACACTACTTCCAGGGGCACCCCATCAAGGTTGTCTCAGCCTACCCGTTGGAGAGGGTACTCAGGAGCCCCAATTCTGCTGGAAGGGTCACTGAGTGGAACATCGAGCTACAAGCATTCCAGTTAGAGTTCAGCACTACCAGGGTCATCAAGGGAGCAACGCTCGCTGATTTTGTGGCGGAATGGACGGATGTCCCGACACTTGAAGTAGGCGAAGACCGGTCCACCTCGCCAGGAAGTGAGGCACCAGACGATTGGGTCATATACTTCGATGGCGCCTTCGCGCACCAAGGCGCAGGGGCTGGAGCAGTACTCATCTCGCCCACTTAGGATAAGCTCTACTACGCCGTGCAGCTCTGCTTTCAGCATGGCGAGAAGGTCTCCAACAACATCGCAGAATACGAAGGCCTCATAGCTGGCCTGAAGGCCACGACAGCTCTGGGGGTGAAGCGCCTTACCGTTAAAGGCGACTCGCAGCTCCTCGTTAACTTTTCCAACAAGGTATACGAGCCAAAGGACGCGCATATGGAGGCATACCTCGCAGAGGTGCACAATATGGAGAAGCAGTTCTTGGGCCTAGAGCTGCAACACGTACCCCGGGGCACCAACAAGGAGGCCGAAGACATCGCCAAAAGAGCATCCAAGCGGCAGCTGCAAGAGCCCGGCGTCTTTGAGGAACGGCTCTTCAAGCCATCGGCGACACCACCACTTTCAAGCACAGCTCGGCCTCGGGAGGAGCTCCCACAACCTCCTACCACAGGAGCCCCGGCCTGTGGCCCGACCTCAGGAGCTCGTTTGCTCTTGGCACTCGAGCCTCAGGAGGGATGTTGGACCAAGGAATTCAAGGAAAATCTGATGCAAGGGACGCTGCCGGAGAAGGAGGAGGATGCAGAGCATGTAGTTCGGCAAGCCACGGTGTACTGCATCCATGACGGTGAGTTGTACAGGAAGCGGCCAAACGAAGTTTCTCTGCGCTGCATTTCCAGGGACCAGGGGAAGGAGCTGCTAACTGACATACACAGTGGGGACTGCGGGCACCACTCATCACCACGGACCCTCGTCGACAAAGTGTTCCGTAGTGGGTTCTCTTGGCCCTCAAGCTCAGCAGCATGGCTGGTGGTGAAGTCCTGTGAAGCCTGCCTGTTCCACGCCAAGCAGATCCATCAGCCGGCTCATGGCCTCCAAACCATTCCGCTCACGTGGCCGTTCGTGGTCTGGGGGCTGGACATCTTGGGCCCGTTCCCTTGAGCGCCTGGGGGCTACCGCTACCTCTACGCCGCCATTGACTAGTTCACCAAGTGGGCGGAAGTAGAAGCTGTCCGTACCATCCCAGCCGGCTCTGCTGTCAAGTTCACCAAGTGAGCCGCTTCGGGGTCCCCAACCGTATCATCACAGATAAGGGCTAGCAGTTCACTAGCAACCTCTTCAAAACCTACTGTGCTAACCTTGAAACGCAGATTTGCTACGCTTCGGTGGCGCACCCCAGGAGCAATGGTCAGGCCGAACGCGCCAACGCGGATGTCTTGAGGGGCCTCAAGACCAGGACCTTCAAGAAGAAGCTCGAGGCCTGTGGCAGGGGCTGGCACGACGAGCTCTAGTCTGTGCTATGGTCCATCCGCACCACCACCACCAAGCCAACGGGCGAGACCCTGTTCTTCCTTGTCTACGGAGCTGAAGCGGTCCTTCCGCACGAGGTCAAGCATCGCTCTGCACGGGTCCTGGCGTTCGATGAAACGTAGTAGGACGCCACGCGGGGGATGGACCTCGTGCTGGGGGAGGAACGTCGTCGTGAAGCTGCGCTGAGGGCGGCAAGGTACCAGCAGGCGTTACGGCGATACCACCACCGCAACATCCGCTCGAGGATGCTCGAGGTGGGCGACCTCGTCCTGAGGCGGGTCCTCTCCAGGGAGGGGCTGCACAAGCTTTCACCCATGTGGGAGGGCCCGTTCAGGGTCGTCCATGTCTCCAGGCCTAGCGCCGCGCGCCTGGAGACGCAGGACGGGATACCCATCCAAAACGCCTAGAACATCCAGCACCTCCGGAAGTTCTACCCATGAAGCAAGGCCCAGAGCCTGTGAAGAAGGCCCGGTGCCTGTGAAGAATCGCTTCCCGTGACACTCTCACGTAATAATGAGTGGGGCTGTACACGCCCTGGAGTCTTAGGAGCACCGGCCTCAGGCCCTGGGGCTCCCTCCCATGCCTAGTGGCAGCACTTAGCTCCGGGTTGGTGAGAAGACTTGAAGACTAGAGTAGGTGCCGGACGCGGCTTTTCGTTTGCTTTTCGTAGTTGGCTCGCTTTTCCTTAATCGAAGTTTGTTTCTGGTGTTCCTTGCTGATTCGATTCCCCCATCTCTTGCCGCATTTTCTGGCTCTGGTTCGCTCACATTCTCTCTCTCCCATACCTCGCGATGGGGCTAGGTAGGTGCCCTCGCGAGCGTTTTTTCTCTCTGCCTTCTCTTGAGCGTTTTTCCTTCCCTTTGCCTTCACGCGAGCTACCCTCATTCGAGTCTGAAAGCTGGTGCAACTCTCCTAATCTGTGCCCCTCGGGTATCGCGATACCAAGCGCCGGTTCAAGGCTTGGGTGAACGACAAGTCTCCTGGCAAACTCCCTAATGAATTTCCTGCAGTTCCTGAGCAATCGTGGACCACAGGGTCAAGATGGACACAAGGAAACAAACGCCTCGTGAGGAGGAGGGCACCCCGAGTGCACCAGGCTAAGTTATCTTTGTGCAAAATAGCAACACAACGTTGAAACAACAAGCGTAGCTTAATGGTTAATAAGTTCGATACACGCCCCTCCGGGCCCATGCTGGTTTCATTTCGATGCAAGAAGGAAAAGAGGAACAAGACAAGCGGTGCACGCCCCTACAGCAGCCGACGAGGGCAAGGCTTAGGTGACGTCCCGAGACTAGTCGGACCCCTCCTCGCGCTTCACCGATGCACGGTGATGAGACAACCCGCTACCACCCTCGAAGCGGGCGCGGCGGCGTGGCAGCTGGTCAAGGCCGCTGCTGCTAGAACTGTCGCCAAGGGAGAAGCCACCATAGCCAGACGAGGAGCGGCCGGCGGGTTGGTCCTCCTCCTCGTCGCGAACATCGCCAAGGCCGACCACCTCCTCGCCGTTGTTCGCCTCGGGGCAACATCCAGCGCGGCGACCGCCTTCCCCGAACACCCTCACATAGAGGGTCGTGTCGCCGTCGAACTTAAAGTGGAGGGTGCACCGCCTGCCCAGGCCGCGCGCGCATGCGAACGTCTGCCAACCATGGGCCAGAGCTATGTTGCCCGCAACGGAGACCTCAACCGCGACCCAAGAAGCCCAGGTGCAGCAACCGTCTGCCTGCAGCCAGAGCCGGCCTGGGCCGGAGGCCGGTAGCTCATCGGCAAAGAAGCGGAGGAGCTGGAGCCAGCTGCCGGCAGGATCCTCCGACCAGACACGAACTCCGGCAGCACTCTGACGCATGGAACCGCGGTGAGGGGGGGGGGCAACCACGGCGCGTCTCATCTCATTGACAGGACTGCCGCGACTAGAGTGACTCCTGCCACGCACTGCGGTGCCGCCCGAGCAGGGGGCGCGGCGAGGTCGCCACGTGCTGCGAGGGGCGACCACGTCTCGCAACAGGCTCCGGGTTGCGGGTCCCTTCAAGGGCCTTGCCCTTCCCTTGCGGAGAACCTCTTGACGGTGCCATTGCTGCCTAGCGGTGGAGCAAGTAGGAAGAAACAAGCGAAAGGAAGAGATGGGCGTGGGGCTCTGCCCTCCCTCATTATAGCGGGGAAGGCCAACCAGGCGCCCCCACGATCCAGGTAATGATGGTTTTCCTTGCGTCGCGGGGACTTGTCAAGTCGGCGATTGCGAGGCAGCGTGGGAAGCGAGGCCCACGTCCAATCAAGCGCCCGCGTCGACCAAGGCCGCGAGCTTTGGGTCCATGGTGCTCCGCCTTGACCTTTAAGCCGCCTCAAGGCCAAGCCAGCGCGCCTTGGGCCGGGGCTCTGTCGGTGTCACAGGAGCAGGGGTCCCCGGACATGCACACTGCGGCCCACTGGCGTGGCTATGCTAGCAGGCCGTACGGCCCATCTTCATCGACAAGGCATTCGAGACCCTCGTGAGGGGCCAAGCCTCGCGGGGCGGACGATGCAAGACCTCCTCAGGAGCAGCCACGCTCGGTAGGCTCACGAGGAGCGGAGATATCGAGGCGGGGAAAACCTCGCGAGGCTCTCGTGACGTGAGCAATGACGATCGACACCAGGCGGGCACTAGGCGGGCGCCCGGTCGGCGCCAGCGTCCTGTTTCCTCTTTGGTGCTAAGGAGGCGGTAGCGGTAGCGGAGTACCAAGGCATCAAGTAAAGGTTTCCGTGTCGGTTGCTGCGAGACCGAAGACCAGCAACCGCGGCAAGGCGGAGGTCACCATGGAGCCCAAGGCGGTGTCGGCACGGAGCCTTTGCGGTGAAGACCACTTTGTCGGGATAGCTTGTACTAGCTGTCCCCTTTCAAAATTTTCCGCTGTTGTTGGCTCCCTTCCCGCTCAATATTTGGGGAGAGGACCAGGGCCTATATAAGTAGAGCTAGCCACCATCGTAGGGGATAACTGATTCAGAGGCATCTCGCCCACACAAGTTTGTCGAGCACAAGAACACCTCAACCTCAGGAGGTTGTTCTTCCCCTTGTATTGTTCATCATCAGCCCAGGAGGCAATCCACCACCACCACACTGGAGTAGGGTATTACACCACAACGGTGGCCCGAACTAGTATAAATCTCGTGTCTTTCTGTGTTGCGAGTTCGTCGAGTTCATCCACGAGATCTTAGCGAGCTAGGGCGTGGATCGGTAGGAGGGAAAGACTTCGTGCGCACCCTAGAGTTCGAACCTTAAGGGTTTTATCGGATCCCGAGATCCGACAGTAACTGCCAATTCAATCTTCCCACCATGTTCTTATCCCTTGCCACGTATGTTGCATGCATTAAGTGGGGTAGTTAACGGAGGCGTGTGGTGTGGGAGCGAGCGTCTTGGCAGGGGCCCGATCTTGTCGAATTGGTGGAGAGGGACGACGGTTACCCACCGAGGGATCAGCCCCCAGCCCCAGTATGCCTAGAAAAGACGGGGCGAGGAGGAGCGGAAGTGCTCAACCATGCACCTCTCCTTCATTCCCTACATTCTTCAAGCTATGTTGAGAGGGAGGGACTGGGGCCAGGCCCCGTGATCTAGCTTGGGGTCGATGACACCGAATGCATGTCGAGGCTCGGGGAGTAAGTCTGGTCCGGGGCCTGAGGGGATGCGGTGGTTGAAGATGTGGGCGTCGAGCCACTGACAGTGTGGGAGGTGTCAAGCTTCTCCAAAATGGTGAAATGCTTGTCTCCTCCACCCGAGCCGGCCGTCGGGTGGGGAGCGCTAGTCCTCGCTGCGAGTCGCCGAGGTTCGTCGTTCTGACGACGGGGCTCCTAGGGCTTCCGGCGCCTGTCTGGAGTGCAGTGCTCAGGATCATGGGCAATCCCAGCACTACTCCTCCTAGCAGAGCTGGGGTTAATGCTAAATACGGTGGTGCCTTCTTGCCCGCCAAGGTGGGGAACGGTGCTCCACGCACACCTTGGAAGTCGTAGTCGCCAGCTGCCTCTTCGGGGAAGGTGACGAGCCAAGGGTCTGGTGTCTCCCTAGAGCGGTGGTGATGGGAAAAAACGAGGGAAGACGGAGAAATCGGGTCGCAGGGTGTCAGGTCAGAGTCCGATGGCACTGACGCCTTCGTCTCGTATTGCTGGCCCGCTGCCTTGTCTTTGCACTCTTTCCATGCCTCCTCGACACCATCATCACCGGCCTCTTCGAGACGGTTGTCGGGGAGGGTGTCACTCTCTTGGTGCCTTCGCCTCCTCCAGCAGTCTTCTAGCTGAGCTCCGGTGGCTCTCCCCGTCGGTGCTTGTGCTGGGGCTTCTTGCTGGCCTTGGGGGTGCTGACCAGGGCACCGCCGAGCTGATCCCTCCATCCTCATCCTTCGCAGCTTCGCCACTCCCGATCTTGTCAGGGTTCACCCGGCATGTCCTGACGGGATCCGGTCGGGCTTCTGCTCAGGCACCCCTTTTGCCCCCTTCACCTCTCACCGCAGTGCCAAGGAGGAGAGGGACAAGAAAGGGGATTCCGGGGCACTTATCTTTTTTCAGTCTAAAACATGTAGGCACTTGCCAAACTTTAGTCTAAATTATGTAATCTTCTTTATCCATGTTTGTGTTCTGTAAGATCTGTATTTGCTTATCAGCATATTAATGAAAATGACATGCCTTGGTGGGTACTTGTGCATGTATCATATCCACGCAGAGGTGAAATGCCTATATACATTCAAGTAAACAAGTTTTCCCAGGCAGGCTATCCTACCGGTACCCTCAGTATGTTGCCGCGGGGCTAGGCCTGCCGGGCATAAAACCACAAAAAGGGACCAGCCCCTCACCGAAACTTTTCCGTCAAAGGCCACCGCGACCATCCTGACCGAATTAACGTTCGAGTCAAAGGGTGGGAGCACCTATGTTTTGAAGGTGGCGAGGTTTTTATATGCACAAGTTTTCACTTTACAGAACATGTATGGATAAGAAGGGACTTATCTGTTTGGCTTGCCGGGGACCGCTATGTAGGCTTGTCTTCGTTTCTTCTCTTTGGGATCAAGTCTGCGGCAAGAACCCTACATCTTAGTGCAGATGAAAACAGAGCTACATGCGATCTTATCTACATGATCATGCTATGCTCATGATATGCTTATGCATGCATGCAATCTTCTTTGGGGCCCCCAACGCTTCATTTATTTCTCTGTTGCTCAGGGTCTGCTCCTGGCTTTGTAGAAAGGTTTACATGCAACTTCGGCAAAGCTTGTACAAAAGGTGGCTGCCGGGCAAGGCCCGACAGACGCGCCTTACGAGTAGAACTTACAGAAATGCTCAATGTTCCATGAGTTTTGCAACTGAATGCCATCTCCGGTCTCCAAATGGACCGCGCCGGGTCTGGTGACTCGTACTACCCGGTAAGGGCCTTCCCACTTTGGCGTCAACTTCTTTGTACCCTTGGTGGACTGAACGCACCTAAGGACAAGGTCGCCTTCCTCAAAACTCCGGGCATGAACCATGCGGCTGTGATAGCGACACATGGGTTGCTGGTAGCGTGCAACATGCATACCAGCACGGAGGCGGTTCTCCTCTAGTAGCACAACATCATCCCAACGGTGTTGTTCTAGCGCTTCTTCATCGTAGGCAAGTACTCAATGTGATCCATATATGAGTTTCATGGGGATAACTACTTCTGCCCCATAGACAAGGGAGAAGGGAGTCTGGTCGGTAGCTCGATTTGGTGTCGTATGAAGGGACCAAAGAACCACCGGTAGCTCATCGATCCATCACCTGCCACACTTCTGCAGCTTCTCAAATGTTCTTGTCTTGAGTCCTCGCAGCACTTCAGTGTTCGCCCTCTCACCTTGTCCGTTGCTTCTAGGATGGGCAACCGAGGAAAATGAGATCTTGCTTCTGAGGGCATGAATGTATTGCATGAAGGCACAACTTGTGAATTGGGAGCCATTGTCGGTGATCATTCGGGCAGGTACCCCGAAGCGGCACACCAATCCTTTCAATAACTTGATATCTGACTGTGCGATCACCTTCCTCACGGGCTCCACTTCTGGCCACTTTGTAAACTTGTTGACTGCGACAAACAAGAATTCAAAGCCCCCAGTAGCACGGGGGAAGGGGCCCAAGATGTCGAGCCCCTAGACCGAAAATGGCCATGACAAAGCGATTGTTTGGAGAGCTAGAGCAGGCTGATGGATATTCTTGGAGTGGAACTGGCAGGCTTCACACTTGGTGACTAACTCAATTGCATCTTGGAGGGCTATGGGCCAGTAGAAACCCTGCCAAAAAGCTTTCCCAACCAAGGCCCTTGATCCAATGTGGGAGCCACACATACCCTTGTGTATCTCTGCCAGCAGTTCCATTCCTTCTTCCCAGCAAATGCACTTCAATTTTACACTGTTGGGCCTTCTTCTGTATAGCGTGTCATCAACAAACTGATACATACTGGCCCTCCGGGCTACTCTTTCAGCTTATTCTTGCTCTTAGGGAAGTTCTCCTGTTTGGAGGAAACAGATGATGTGTCATGCCCAAGTTGGAGCCTGAGGCTCGACAATGAGGACCAGTGGCACCTCCTCGTTCACGGGAGCGCATGCCTCAAACGCAAATATTGGTAGTTTGGTGGGAGGGTGCAGCTCACCTATGAAGGGGGGTTGTTCCTGCCAAGCTCTCTGCCAGGGGCTTCGGGAAGCTTTGCCTGGAGAAGCTTGCCGGAGTCCAGTTTCCTTCTCTTTTCTGGCCATTGTTGCTAGGGATACGAAGGGTCGAGTCAGATGGAGAAGAAAAGTCCCTGGTTCCATAGGGAGTTTTTGCGCATCGCACTTTGGCAGATGATCATCAATGCTGTTTTCCGCACGTGGCACGTGCTCTATTTGCAATCTGTCAGAGCGCTCCTCCAACTTTCTCAGTTCCTCGACGTATGCCTCCATCAATGGGCTTTGATAATCCTGTTTTACTTGTCTCACCACAAGTTGCAAATCTCCATGGATGATCAACTTCTTGATTCCCAGTTCTGTCGCAATCCTGAGCCCGGCAAGGAGCCCTTCATACTCTGGAGTGTTGTTGGTAGCCCTTTCCCAAGGAAAATGCATTTGAACGACATACTTGAGGTGCTCTCTAGTGGGAGCAACGAGAAGCACGCCAGCTCCGGCACCTTGTAGGGAGATGGCACCATCAAAGTACATGATCCATTCTTGGGGCACTTCCTTGCCGGGGACAACTATCTCGAGCACTTATTCGTCAGGGGTAGGCGTCCACTCCGCAATGAACTCTGCTTGTGCTTTGCTCTAAATAGTTGACGTGCTCTCAAACTTGAAACCAAAGCCGGACAACTCTAAAGACCATTCCAAAATTCTGCCAGTGGCCTCGGGGTTTCGGAGTATGCGTTGCAAAGGGAAGCGGGTGACAACCATGATTTCGTGGGCTTGGAAGTAGTGGCGTAGTTTTCTTGAGGCCATGATGAGGCCAAAATCAACTTTTGCACGCCAGAGTACCTCGACCTAGCCCCCTATAGTAGGGAGCTGGCGAAGTCACCTTCCTCCTTGCCGTGATCTTGGAACTATCTCCGCTGCCTTGCTCTTCCTTGTCTTGAACTGCATCTGACCTTGCCGGGACGGGTTCACTTTCCTCTCCAGAGGGGATGCAGTGGCGGCTGCCGCTTCATCTACCTCCCGATGTGCCACCAGCACTGCGCTAACCACTTGATTGGTCGCTGCTAAATATAGCAGCAATGACTCTTGTGCTTTAGGAGCGACTAAGGTGGGAACAGAGGAAAGGTAGGTCTTCAAATCTTGTAGCATAGCGTCTGCCTCTGGGGTCCACTCCACGGGCCCTGCTTTCTTCAAGATTTTCAAGAACGGCAGGGCGCGCTCGGCGGACTTGGAAATGAACCTTCTTAGTGCGGCAACACATCCAGTCAAACGCCTCATGTCTTTAACCGTCTAGGGTGCTTGAATGTGCTCAAGAGCCTTGATCTTGTCGGGGTTGGCCTCTATCCCCTGGTGGGACACAAAGAAGCCAAGTAGCTTGCCGGAAGGAATGCCAAACACACACTTCTCTGGGTTTAGCTTCAAGTTGATCTTGCGTAGATTTGCAAAGGTCTCTTCCAAGTCCTGAATGAGAGTCATTCTATCCTTTGTTTTGACCACTATATCATCCATGTAGGCATCAATATTTTTGTGCAGCTGGGACTCAAAGCCAATCTGTACTGCTCTTGTAAAAGTATATCCGACGCTCTTTAACCCAAAGGGCATCCGTACAAAGCAGTACGTGCCACATGGGGTTATGAACGTGGTCTTCTCTTCGTCTTCCTTGGTCATGAAGATCTGGTGGTATCCAGAGTAGGCATCCAGGAAGGAAAGTAGGTCACATCCAGAGGTGGAATCCACAATCTGGTTGATGCGCGGCAAGGGAATGGGTCCTTCGGGCATGCTTTATTTAGATCTGTGAAATCGATGCAAAGCCTCCATTTCCCATTCGCCTTGTGCCACCACTAGATTTGCTAACTACGCTGGATGCAATACTCCTCTGACCAAACGAGCTGCCTCAAGTTTCTTGATCTCCTCGGCAATAAACTGCTGCAGCTCCAAAGCTTGCTTCTGGACATTCTGCTTGACGAGCCGGCATGTGGGAAGACAACAAGGTGGTGCTCGATTACCTCCCAGGGAAGGCCAGGGATGTCAGCTGGTTGCCGGGACCATCAGCGCCAGCCAGCGCAGCCGGGACCTTCTTCACAGTGGGTGCAGTAGCCTTGGATCTCTTGCTATTGGAACTCTCTGGCAAGTCATCAACAGGCGCAGCGCACTCTGAAGAGGTGTGCTTCCCGGATTCCTTGCTGGCATGCTTGCTAGCTTTCTTCTTTTTCTTTCTTTCCTTGGGGGGAGCAGCAGCTTCCGCGGCCTCTGTAGCGACTGCTTCCCGGTACATCTTGTCCACACATATGATTGCGTCTTTCTTGTCTGATGGAATGGAAACAACACCTATTGGCCCTGGCATCTTCAGAGTGTTGTAGGCATAGTGGGATGCCGCCATGAATTTGGCTAGGGCCGGTTGACCAAGGATTCTATTGTACGGTAGGGGGAGGTCAACCACATCAAACATGATCTTCTCAGTCCGGTAGTTTAACTCCCCTCCAAATGTCACCGACAGTGTGATCTTCCCCTTAGGACGACTCCTGCCGGGGTTGATCCCTTGGAATGTACCAGTAACCTTGAGCTCTTCGTCTGCTATCTAGAGTTTGCTGATGACCTTTGGAGAAATCAGATTCAACCCGGCCATGCCAGCAACCAACATCTTTGTGACCTTGAGGTTGCGGATCGTTGGTGAGACCAATAACTTCAAACACCCTACAGCGGTGGTGCGGTCAGGTTGATCCTCTTCATCAAAGATGATGGGCGTGCGGGACCACTTGAGCGGCTTCCGAGAATCTGCCGTTGGCTCCATGACATTGACTTCACACGCCCACTGTTTAAGTTGGTGGTGTGAGGAGTGTAAAGATGCACCCCCGTCAATGCATAGGGCGTTAATGGCTTTCTAGAACTCTTGCTCGCTGGTTTCCTCTTCATCTTCTTCATCACTCTTGTCATCGCAATGAATCTTCTTACGGCCTCTGGCAGGTTTCCCTTGATACCAAGGAGCCTTGCCGGGGTGACCTGCTCTACCGCCTCGGCCCTTCCCGCCAACGCCATCTTAGTCTTTCTCCTTATCGCGCTTCTCGTACCAAGCCCTCTGCTTCTTGATGAGTTGCTCAACCTGATGACACTCCTGAAGATCGTGGCCCTTGGTCCGATGGATCTTGTAGTACGGCCCATCACCCTTCCCAGCCTTCTCGGTAGCCCGGCTTCCCGGCAATCAGTGCACGTGGAAACTTCCATGTCGGGAGCCTCGGTCTTGGCCTTCTTACCAGTACTAGGTGTGCTCTATCATTCAACGGTCATAACTGCTTTATCCTTGCGCTTCTTGTTGTGTTTCTTGTTGTTCTTCTTCTGATTGGTGGCATCGTCGTCGTCCTCTGAGTCAACATTGACGCCATATTCTTCACCGGGGAGTCGCCTCCCCTCTTCTACTCGGGCACATTTATCCACCAAAGTGTACATCTCATTCACAGTCTTGGGCAACCGAACGTTCATTTTAGAACATATCCGGTTGTTGCGCATGTTGGACTCGAATGCAGCTATCACAACTGCCGGGTGGATGTCTGGAATGTTCCTATGCACCCGGCTGAACCTCTGCATGTACTTCTGCAAACTTTCTCCTTCCTTCTACGGAGGAGCTACAAGTCACTGGGTCGTTGATGGCCGCCCGTGAAGGTGCCAACAAACTCATGGCATAGGTCAGCCTAGGTCGAGATAGAGTTCTCTGGCAAGTGCATCAGCCAAGACCTCACATTTGGCTTGAGTGCCAGAGGGAAGTAGTTGGAGAATACCTTCTCGTCTCTTCCCCCGGCAGCTCGAACGGCGATGGTGTAGATGCTCAAGAACTCTGTCGGGTTCAATCTTCCATCGTACTTCTCTAGTATCTCTGGCTTGAAATGCGAGTAGATGGCCAACGGACTTGCCGCAGCTCGCGAGTGAAGGCGTGGCACCCAACAACGAATGGTAAGTACCCACCTTCACCGGGCGTGGGCTCGTCGATGCCGAAGCCATTGCACCTATCAGACTGGCGGCGGGTTTCGCGGCGTCGTTTGATGGTGATGCGCGCGTCTTCCCTCCGCGTGTCTTCTAGGACTCACCGCTGGTCTCGACGTGCTCGAGGATCAGATGGAGCCATCTATACGTCGTCGGGTTCTTGGTCGTGTGGCTCTGGCTGGGGCCCCTATGCTGGTTGCCTCAGAGGGGATTGCACCGTGGGGGTGGCCCCTTCGATACGGCCAGTGGCTCAGGCTGTTGTCGCGACGTGTGGTGGCCGTGACGGTCCCGCTCGCTATGATCCTCCCGCCTCAGTGAAAACAACCAGGCCCTGAACGGTGTCTCTCCACTCATCCATCTGACCGGCTGCCGGCGGAAATCTCAACAGGAGTTGGGCCCACGCCATGGCCTCCGAATTAGTGCCCGACATGGACGAAGACGTAGACCGTAACGTCGCCTGGTTTCTGACAGTGCCGGTAGTGGCAGCGTCGTGCTCTCATCGCCGTGAGCGAGTCACCAAGGTGGCGTGGGGATGAGGCAGATGTGCTTGGGGATCGGCAGCTCTGTTCGGTGCATCGGCTCAGCCAGCTTGTTCTGGGGGTGGCGCGTGCCCTACGAACGGACCTGTAGCGGGGGCGGCCGGAGGGTCACGGTTCGCCCCAGAGTGAGCGCCATCACTGTCGCTGCATCCTTCGGTGGGGTGGAGAGGCGTAGATGGAATGATCTCTCCACCCGCACCTTATGGAGCATGGTCGCTGGGATGTTGTTGGCGCTGTCCTCCTCCAGTGCCTCCTACTCCCGTTTCGGCCGCAAGGGAGGTGGTGAGGATGCCGCCTGCGCTGGCCATGTCCCCCGGAGCATCCACGTCCCCGTGTTTCCCCGTAGCCCCCACGACATCGGCGGCCGCGTGCGAAAGGGCCTTCGAGGTGGACGGGTGAGCTGCAACACCGGGGTTCTTCTTGGGCGCCATGGATGATGAAGCCGTTGATGAAGAAAAAGATGATGAAGATGACACCCTGCATACATTCTCGGTTCCGCGCAAGCGCTTCCCCCTACCTGGTGCTCCATAGATTTTGTGGGAAAACATGACCACCTATGGGGCCATCAACCCATTGTGGTTCTGCAGGGGGAAGAACACATTGCACAAAGAGCGGACGGCGCAGAGCAGCACAACATCGATCACATGGGCAGTTTTTACCCAGGTTCAGCCGCCGCGAGGCATAAAACCCTACTCCTGCTTTGGTGGATTGACGAGAGGACCGTGGTGGAGACGCAGCGCTCTAGCGCGGCAAGGTTGCCTCGGGGCGAGAGCGACTACGCACGTATGAGTGTACAAGGGTCCAAAATCATTTCTAAGGTTGCCACAACCCTCCTTTTATAGATCAAGGGGTCACCACATGTCACAGCCCTAGATTTTTGCTTGTAAATAGTTGCATCGGAGTGCATTATGCATCATGTCTAAATTCCAGTGAAATTGAATTGAGGGAATTCTCAAGCCTCAAAAATCTTTTAGAAATGATCAACATTGAATTCGTTCAAATGAGCCCAACAAAAATGTTCCTGTTAATCTCTGAAGATATTGGCAAGAGCTAAAACTCAAACCAATATTTTTTGAATCTCAAAAATGATTATTTTGGGACTTTGAATCAAACCAATAATTATTTGAATTGGATTTATATTCATAATAACTAGTTTATGAATCCAATAATTCTGAAAAATGGTGAGTGGCTCCGAATATATTATATCTAGCCACATGATAATTTTCAGAAGCTAAGAAAATGGTTTGGTTTTTGAACTAAACCAAAACAAATTGCAGAAATAGAAAACAAAACAGAAAAGGGAAAGGGAAAGGTTTTACCTGGCCTTACCTGGAGCCCAAGTGGTCGGCCTAGCCCACCTGGAGACTTGCCAGTCATCTTCAACCTCTGCCCGATGGCGAGAGGAGACTTTCGCCTTGCCGGGCGCGCCACCTCCTGCTTCCCGCTGGCTAGCCTCCCGTGAGTCCACCTGCACGCCCAGGAGATGAGGACGGCCCCCCTCTCACTTTCCCCTCCTTCCTCTGCCTCGCCCCCTTCCTCTGGCCTCTATCCCTCGCGCCGCCGAGCACACCCGAGACCGCCGCTCGCCGTAGCCATGGCCACTGACCAGCCCACGCCTCACCGACGCGCCCAGAAGCTCCACCACTTCGTCCTCGACACCCTCGCTGAGCTACACAACGCCGGACGCCTCGAAGCGCCACCCCGACTCCTTCTTATTCCTCAGGTCGCCGAGATCGCCTCTGCCGCCCCGCTCGCTTCGGACCTCCTCCGAGATCGCCGTCTGCACTGCCGCAACCGCCATGAGCCTCTGATCCCGTCCATCCCTCTCTTCTTCCCCGTAGGCCGCCGTAGCCACCGGACCGCCTACGCCCGAACCCGTCGCCGCCTGCGCTCACTGCCGATGCGGCTTCGGCGACCAAATGGCCCGCCCGACGCGTCCAACCCACTCACCGCATCGCGTAGGCCCCTGCTAGCGCCTCAGCTCGCTAGCTCGCGCACCGCAGCACTGCCCGCACTCACGCCCGAGCTCCGGCCACCGCGGCCGAGCTCCTCACCGTCACTACAGGCCACCCTAGCTGCAGACACAGCCACCGTTGGACACACCGCATCGTCGCCGTTCCAACGGGACCAGCCCCGCTTGCTCCCGTCGCCGGAATTGCGGAGCGACGACGCGCCCGCGTTGCTTACCGCGTGGCGGTTAGCCGTCACTGATTAGGCGGCGTGGCGCGAGGATTAATGGCGCTAATCACCAATTAGCTTAACACCAATGGTCAATGCGATCACTGCCCCACCGGTTTAATTAACCAGCTAATGAAATTAGTTAGATTAGTCTAATTATTTGGACCCACGCATCGGCATTGACCTGGCGGCGTGGCGTTGACCGAGCCCCACGCCGGCGACACTAACCAGCCGTGTGTCACTGATGTGTGGACCCCACACGTCAGGTTTGACCTAGAACAGCGCCGTTGACCTGCTGACCTCATGGTTATGTCATGCTGACGCAGTAAATAATTTCTGTATTTAAAATAATTCAGAAATTCCAAAAATTAGCTTAAACTTCTAAAAATCATAGAAATTCCACCGTAGCTCAGAATGAAATATTTATATATGAAAAATTATTAGAAAAATTCAGTCTATCCATCTGTACTAGTTTCATGCATGACAAACCAATCTAAACCTGCTGTATAGATGAAAACACATAAAGGGCATTTAAAATGCTTAAGTTTGGAGTTGCATTTGAATCCTTGATTCAAATGAGCTCCATTGAACTTGTTGCTGTTTGCATTAGCACAACCAACATCACATATACATGCCATGTTCATGCATCATATTGTGCATTGCATTGATTGTGTTTATTCTCTGCTTGCCGGTGTTGTCCCCCCTCGGTAGACGTTGTTCCGACGCTGTGATCATTGACACTGATGAAGACCCAATGCTATCTTCAGAAGTGCCAGGCAAGCAAAACCTCCCTTGTTCATTCGGATACAATCGCACTCTCTCGCTTCTGATCTCGTTTACTGCATTAGGATAACAACGTTTCAATTGTTACATGCTGCGGTAGCTGAACCCCTTTCCTCTGCATGACCTGTGATTGCCACAGTAAATAGATGAAACCCACTAGCATGAGTAGGAGTTGTTTGAGCCCTCATGTGCCTACTCATTCATGCTTGTTGTCATGCCTGCTACTGCTTAGAGTTGAGTCAGGTCTAGTTCATCGGGGATGAATTGGAATGTGGTGAACATGTCCTACCGTTGAGAGCTAAGTGTGTGAACACGATTTGGTAAAGGTAGCGGTGAGAGGCCATGGTGGGTTGTCTCATTGAAGCCGTCCTCAGGAACTGAGTTCTGTGTTTGTGATCCATGAACAGCTACTACCATGCGTTGGAATGCTTAAGTGCCCCTCTCGACTTATTAATCAACCTGATCTCTGTCCAGGAGTTGCAACTAGTTTCTGGTGTTTGTAGGTTGTGTTAGTAGTCTACCAAGTGGTATCCGATACAGGTGGGCTTGGGACAGACTAGGCACCGTGGCACGGTGTACCAAGCGTAGATCCATCCGTCGAGGTGGGCTTGGGAACCCTGCACACATCGTTTGGGGCCGTGAGCGACACCCCGGCCAGATCTCCTTGCGGATGGAACCCGAATAGGCGATAAACCTGGACGAGAGACATGTGTGGTTAGTCAGGTCGTGGCCGACTCCCTCGCTAGGCTTCCGCTTGAAGGTTGCCGAGATACCGACGTGTACATGGTGGTAAGTGGCGAGGCGTGTGAAGAACTACACCCTACGGGGTTAACATCATCTATTCGAATAGCCGTGTCCACGGTAAAGGACTTTTAGGTTGCCTGTACAGTTCATAGACAAGTGAAAGTGGATACTCTAAAATGCGCAAGATAAGCATGAGTGCTATGGATGGCGTTCTCGTAGGGAGACGGGAGCAGATCCATAGTGGTGTATTGATATGGTGAATATGTTGACTCGCGTGCGCCACCTCAAAAGAGTTACTTGAGTCGTAGTTCAGGATAGCCACCGAGTCAAAGCTGGCTTGCTGCAGTTAAACTCCACCACCCTTTATTGATACTGATGCATATGTAGCTAGTTCTGATGTATGTCTTGCTGGGTAGATTTGTACTCACGTTTTCTTAATTTATGTTTTTGCACAGAGACTTCAGTCTCACTAGTAGTTTCGCGTGGACTTTGACATTTAGCTTGTTACCTCAGCTACGATCTTGTACCCTTGGGAGGGTCTTGTAGATAGTCAAGCTTCTCAGCCTTTTTCATTTGTAGTTGTCTATACTCAGACATGTTTAAGCTTCCGCTTGTGCTATTGCTTGTATGACTTGAATGCTGGGTCATGAGACCCATGTTTGTAATATCTGACTCTTCGGAGCCTTATGAATAAATACTTTGAGTCATAGAGTTTTGTTGTGATGCCATGTTGTATTTACATACCGAGCATATTGTGTGTATGATTGAAATGCTTGGTATGTGTGGGATCCGACAATCTAGTTGTCTATCCTTGGTAGCCTCTCTTATGGGGAAATGTAGCCTAGTGCTTCCACTGAGCCATGGTAGTCTGCTACAGCCCGGTTTACCGGAGTCCTGTTAGCCCAGTTGCTACTGCTCCGGAACAATTAGCTGGCCGGCATGTGTCCTTCTTCGATCATGTGTCTGTCCCTTCGGGGAAATGTCACACGGTGTCTTTCGGAGTCCTGTTAGCCTGCTACAGCCCGGAATCCCGGAGTCCTGCAAGCCCAGTTGCTACAACCCGAATTCACTCGCTGATGACCAACACGTTCGTTGTTGGGTCATGTATGCCTGTCCCTGTAAGTTAGTGCCACTTTGGGTTCACGACTAGTCATGTCAGCCCGGGTTCTTTGTCATATGGATGCTAGCGACACCATCATATACGTGAGCCAAAAGGCCCAAATGGTCCCGGGCCAGGTAAGGTGGCACCTGTGGGAATACTGTGCGTGAGGCTGCAAAGTGATATGATGTGTTACATGCTAGATCGATGTGGCTTAGGATCGGGGTCCTGACACCACAATGGCAAATCAGTCATTGCATACTGATTAGATAGCAAACAGTGCTATCATACCTAACTTTGCAGACAAGACAAGGCACATTAAATGCACCGCTTAGCGTCACATCATGGCGTAGCCTGGCAAGCCATACCGTGCTGTTCGGCCACCTTCTCGCCTGCCTCCGTGACATGTCCCTAGAGGGGTGTCATCTGGAGGTGATTTCCTTCGAAAGTGGCTACCACGTGCCAAATAACAACCACTTAGTTACTTGGGGGCTCGACACCGCACCGATCGATGACTTCCGTTCCTGTGAGGTGGAGCGGTGGAGCCTTGGCGGGGTAATCCGCCCTCATCGTACCCGGAGGCTTGCTGGGACAGTCTTGAGACTTATCTTCGGGGCAACCTCGACCACGCCAGGCTCGCCTGCCCGACATGGGAGGCTATTCCATAGTGGTGTCTTGCTCCTTTAGCTTGTCTTGGCATTCTTGATCTGCCCCTTGATTTCTCAAAGAGCTGATCTCTTTCGCTTGGTCTGGTCTTGGATGTGGCAACATAGCTCTTAAGCCTGTGTACAGTCTGGGCAACACACCTGGGGTTTGTTGCACCGACAGGAGAAATACGTTTTCACTATGGGAAAGCGTACTTTTAGTTAGAACTGCGCCTGATTACACTTTTAGACAAGGAAAACGTATTCGCGGAAAAACTATCTTCACATACTGCCGACTAGGCCGGCCCTTGGTGGATGACAGGTGGGGTCGGGAGCGACGCATGGCCCACCTGGCTCGGTCGTCTTCTTCCTTGCTCTGTCCCTGACAGAAGTAGAGGAGAGCAGGTGAGGGCGCGCGGCTGGCGGCAGCCCTGCCGGCTCCGGCCACCTCTGGTCGAGCGGGTGGCACCGAAGGACTTGGGGAGAGATGTCGCACCCGTCCAGACGAACAACATGCACCGATAAGGTCTCCAGCCGCGGCGGCTAGCGGAGCCAGAGTGCTCGGGAGGCGGCGGTCAATCTTGGGGCCGGCGGTCACAGGTACTCCGGTGATGAAACGAGGATGTCGGGAGGGTTATTGGAGCTTGGGGAAGAAGTTGGTGTGGTCATGAGGGAGAGAGAGGTCTCAGGCGGCCAGGATTTAGCTGAGCCTGACGGCGGCCATGGCAGAGGGAGACAAGGCAGAGGAGCTCCGGTGGACTTGGGAGGGTGTTGAGGAGGCGATGAGGAGCGGAGGGACCCTGGAAACCTACTTATAGCTGCGGGGATGTCTCAGGAGAGCTCGAGAGCTCGCAGGCGTCCAAACAATGGAGGAGCAGAGGAGAGCAGGGGAGGCCGCGCGGCAGGCGGGAGCCTGGCCGGCTCCGGCGATCTCTGGCTGAGCGGGAGGTACCGGCGGACTCGGGGAGAGATGTCACACCTGTCCAGACGAACAGCATGCGCCAGGAAGGTCTCCAGCCATAGTGGCTAGCGGAGCCAGAGAGCTCGGGCGGCGGCGGTCGATCTTGGGGCTGGCGGTCACAGGTACTCCGGCGATGAAACAAGGGGTGGGGAGGGTCACGGCTTAGACCTGCTATCGGACAATGCTCGAGATATCACCCCTGCAGTAGCCCCGGACCTAAATCCGGAGCAGGCTGCGTTGCCTAAGGACGGAGGGATGGACCCCGCCCCGCAGGCTGCACACTCATCGGCGTTGGAGCCGAACACAGGTCTCACCATGTAGAAGCCTGTGACTCCGGACCCCCGGACTCGTATCCGGTTGTGGGTTCCAGTCCGCGCGCTCCCAAGCCAGCCGAGCCAGGCTGGGTCCCGGTAATGGAGTTTACCGTTGCGGATATCTTTCAGCACTCGCCCTTCCGTGACATGCTGAACTCTTTAAAGTCTCTCTCTTTGTCAGGAGACTCTGGGCCGAACTATGTCCGGCTCGAGTGGGAAGCAGGCGACGAAGGAATTCGCTGCCCACCCACCACCCACTTCATTGCCACGGTCGATGATTTAACCGACGTGCTCGACTTCGACTCCGAAGACATCGACGGTATGGACGACGATGCAGGAGAAGTACAGGAACCACCACTCACAGGGCGGTGGACAGCCACCTCCTCCTATGATATATACATGGTGGACACTCATAAGGAAACCAATGGCGATGAGGCAACGAAGGATAACCCCTCAGGGAGAAAAACAAAGCATGGGCGTCGTCGATGCCACCCCAAGCCCCGCCATAGTAACACCGGCCCAGGAGACGAAAACTATCCGGATGGTGCCGAAGAGGAATACAACCACGATCATCCGCCCGAAAGCAGGCCGGCGGGAAGATGAGCGAATCAGCCTGCAACGAGCGAGCGACAGACGGATATCCGGAGGAGGACAACTACATGCCCACCTCCGAAGGCGAGATTAGCCTCGGCGACGACGAAGTTCGGGCGCACGAGGATCTGTGAGAGCAGGGCGCTTCAGCGTCGGCTTATGGCCTTTGCAAGGAGCTCAAAAAGAAGCGGCAGAACTTCAAGCTGATCAAGACCTGCTCACAGATAGATGGACTGAAGTCCTGGCAGCCGAGGAATATGGACTCGAGTGCCACACGGCTGACCGGCCACCTCGTGGCCGGGATAAAACGGCGTATCAGCCCGAATACCAGCCAAGATCGATCTACGGATCACGGGGGCGCGCCCAAATGCGCGACGACGACCGTCACGCCGGACACACTATCAACAAGTCCGGCAGGGCCGAACACAGCCACCCAGAGCAATTCGAACTGCATAGCCACATAGCCCGGCACAGAGGTGCCGTGCACCCCCTCTGCTTCACTGACGAAGTGATGGATCATGAATTCCCAGAAGGGTTCAAACCCGTAAACATCGAATCATACGATGGCACAACAGACCCTGCAGTATGGATTGAAGATTTCCTTCTCCACATTCACATGGCCCACGGAGACGATCTACACGCCATCAAGTATCTTCCCCTTAAGCTCAAAGGACCCGCACGACACTGGCTAAACAGCCTGCCAGCAAATTCCATTGGCAGTTGGGAAAACCTGGAAGACGCATTCCTCGACAACTTCCAGGGCACATATGTGCGACCACCGGACGCCGATGACTTGAGCCACATTACTCAACAGCCCGGGGAGTCGACCATGAAATTCTGGACTCGGTTCCTAACTAAAAAGAACCAAATAGTCGACTGTCTGGACGCCGAAGCCCTGGCGGCTTTTAAGCATAATATCCGTGACGAGTGGCTCGCCCGACATCTCGGCCAGGAAAACCCAAGTCCATGGCAGCTCTCACAACACTAATGACCCGCTTTTGCGCGGGCGAGGACATCTGTTTGGCTCGCTGCAGCACTACGCCACATTCTGGCACTTCGGATGGCCGCGACAATAACGGCAAGCCATGGCGTAACAGACATAAGTGACGAAACAACGGCGGCAGCACTAAAGACACGGCAGTCAACGCCGGATTCAGCGGATCCAAGTCCAGTCAGCAGAAGAAGCCGTTCAAAAGAAACAACCAGGGACCGTCCAGTCTGGACCGTATACTGGAGCGCTTGTGCCAAATTCATGGCACCCCGGACAAGCCAACCAACCACACCAATAGAGACTGCTGGGTGTTCAAACAGACTGGCAAAGTAAACGCCGAAAACAAGGACAAGGGGCTGCGCAGCGACGACGACAAAGGGCCCCGGCGTCCGAACATGGGGGGACAGAAGAAATTTCCCCCCAGGTGAAAACGGTCAACATGATCTACGCCACTCACATTCCCAAGCGGGAATGGAAGCGAGCACTATGGGACGTCTATGCGATGGAGCCAGTCGCCCCCAAATTCAACCCATGGTCAGCTTGTCCGATCACCTTTGATCGTAGGGATCACCCTACTAGCATCCGTCACGGCGGCTCAGCCGCATTGGTCCTAGACCCAATCATCGACGGATTCCACCTCACGCGAGTCCTTATGGACGGCGGCAGCAGCCTGAACCTGCTTTATCAGGACACAGTGCGCAAAATGGGCATTGATCCTTCAAGGATCAAGCCCACCAAAACCACCTTTAAAGGTGTGATTCCTGGAGTAGAGGCCCGTTGCACGGGCTCTATAACATTGGAAGTGGTCTTCGGATCTCCGGATAACTTCCGAAGCAAAGAGTTAATCTTCGATATCGTCCCTTTCCGCAGTGGTTACCACACACTACTCGGACGAACCGCATTTGCTAGATTCAATGCAGTACCACACTACGCATACCTCAAGCTCAAGATGCCAGGACCACGCGGGGTCATAACAGTCAACGGAAACATGGACTGCTCTCTCCGAACAGAAGAGCATACTACAGCCCTAGCGGTGGAAGTACAATGCGGCCTCCTCCGACAAACCAATCCGGCGACAACAACTTCGAGCACCTTCAAGCGAGGCTGGAGCACCCCGCAACAGGATCATCAGGCACACCAAGAGCGCTACTACCAGTCCGGCCTCCACTCAAGCCCCATCAAAGCAGCATTCGTGCCACGCGTACACAATTACGCACTCAAAATACCATGGGCGTAGGCGGAGGCGCAACAATGACTCAGTCAACATTGCGGTATAACCGCTACATACCCTCATAACCCATCCTTCTTATTTTTCAGGACATTGCTTTAGAGCAACCTCTTCAGAAGAGCCGGATTGTCGGACATACATAGGAGAGAAAACCAAGGAGGCAACAGACTTTGCGCACAAGAGGAAACACCTAGGTGGAATCTGTTCACGATCGTTATACCTGTTTTACATACCTACATGCAGCCCGCCCTTGGATAGGACATGTTAAATAGTCCTATTTACTTCTGCTTAATGCTACCATTGTAAAGATACGCTTAAACTTATTACTCATTAATGGGAAACAATATATAGCGTCAACTTATTATTACTATTTGTGCATATTTCTTGCAAATGTTTATTTAATATTGCATCCGTACACTTTGGTACGGTTAGTTTGCCAGGGGCTTCTTATGACACCTCATAATACGGCATAACAAGTCCGAACACTTTCAACAGTGCGGCACCCCAAACTTATAGCACTATATGCATCAGCTCCGAATCACGTCTTGGGTCAATAGTTGGGTTTGCCCGGCTTCCTTGTTTTGGTACCTTACGTTCCGTTATATCGGCTAAGGTAGCGCAGGGAGAACTACTGCGATTGTGTCCCGGTTCTTAGGACAAGCACCTCAAGAGAGAAAGCCGAAACTGACCGGCATGATGCGCGAGAGCTGGTCGCTGTTCGAGAGGTCTTAAAATCCTTAAAGATTTTTTCCGCTTTAGGCGATGAATCGGCCTCGCTCAATTAGGGCGATATAGCGCCCCAATTCGCCATTCGAATTCTAGGCTTCACGAAATTTAAAATTGTAGACTTCTATGGCTAAGTGAAAGTTATAAAGCCGCATAGTCCGATTGCCTTGTTCGCCACGCGGATACCTCCTTAAGGGACCAAAATTTGGATAAAGAGTATCCGGGTTTTCCAGAACACCCGGTATTAGTTACATGGGGCGGAAGCCCGACGGTAGCCTACTTTCAGAATTCTATAAACAGCCGCACAAAAGGTAATATTTTAAATCAAACAGTGCTACATAGCACAAACAACTTCGTCTTTATATTACAACAGTGATATAGGTACATTCATTCAAAGATCTTGTCCTTGGTACATTCATCGGCCACGAGACGAGTGCCCTTCATAACGCCATCGTAATACTTCTCGGGACAGCGATGCACCTTACCCTCCAGCGGCCCGTCCTTCACCAGCTTCTCCGCATCCAGTTTGCCCCAATGCACCTTCGCACGGGCAAAGGCCCGGCGGGCACCCTCAATGCAAATGGATCGCTTGATAACCTCAAGCTGCGGACAGGCATTCACCATCCGCTTGATCAGGCCGAAGTAGCTAGTGGGCAGGGGCTCACCAGGCCACATCCGGACTATGAAATCTTTCATAGCCACTTCGCCGCCTGTGGAGTGCTTCATTGGTCACTCGAGGCATTGGGTGTTCGCCCCAAAGATACCTTTGGGACCGAATAGCTTCCGTGGAGCTCCCCTCCTCGGCACGGTAGAACTCTGCAACGTCTGAGACGCTGCATGGCAGATCTGCGAATGCTCCTGGAGAGCTCTGAATTCGGGTAAGTAAAAGAAACGCCTCCTCCACATGTTTGCTTTGCATAAAGAATGTCTTACCCGCCGCTATCTTCTGGGCCGCCTGGATTTCCTGCTATGCCTTGTCGGCTTAGGCCTTTGCGTCTTTCATACTTGCAATGGCCTTCGCAAGCTCGGCCTCTTTCATCTTAAGCTCATGCTCCATGGACTCGAACTTCTTGCCGAGCTCATGGAGCTCTTGCTGTACCTCGCCCACTCTAGCATCTTGCTTTTCGCGCTCCTTGCATTCCCAGGCCGCCTTGTTTTCGGCCTCGGACAACCCTTTCTTCAGAGACGCCACTTCGGTGGTGGCCCCTATTAAACAGTCACGATGTTTCATCGTTAGAATAACCAATTTATCTATCCTTCATTACATGAGAGCGGGGAATCACTCACCTTTGTTCTCATCGAGCTGCCTCTTCGTGAGGTCGAGCTCCCCCTACGTCTGCTCCAGGTCCTGCTTTAGTCCGGTGACCTCGGCTGTACGGACAGCAGCGGCAAGCAGCACAGCCTGCTTATTCAAAATACATACTTACTATTAGACTCCTGCGGATTATAATGGACCCTCTGTTCGGCTTTTCCTTCCGAACACCGAACAGAGTATCAGGGGCTACTACCTATCGGGTGGCAATTTTACATATTCCCTACTTACCTCAAAGCCTGTTAGGAGGCTGGTGCAGGCTTCGGTTAGCCCGCTTCTGGCGGACAGAACCTTCTGAATCACCGCACTCATAAGAGTACGGTGCCCTTCATCCATGGAAGCACCGTGAAGCGCTTCCAGCAGACAATCCGATGCCTCGGGCGTAACAGAAGTCTTCGGCACGGACGGCTCGCCGTCCCTAACGAGGGGCTGCCCGCCTAAGTCCGGAACCATTCGAGGTTCCAGAACAGTATTCGGCTGAGAGCCTGGCTTACCTCGGCTCATGTCACATCCCTAGTTCAGGCCTTGCTTGTTTTTGCTTTAGCATCCATGCATCATGTTTAAATTTTATGAAACTTGAAATGGGGATTGCCTAAACCCTAGCATTAAAGGAATTCACTAGGTTCAACCAAAATATTTCCAGAAATCCAAATGGCTTCCAAAAATGTTCATCATTCTTGGAAAATGATGGAAATAGTAGCCAGAGGTGATGCACATTTTTCCATGACATATTTGGGCTCTGAATTAAATCTTTTGGTATTTTCATTTGGGCATTTAAATACTATAAAATATTTTAAATGCTCAAATAATCCCAAACTGAAATGTTTACTATAGGATATATCTCCAACAGTTGTCATGAGCAGTTGCATGATTTTTGGGATTGATTTAGTATTTTTAATAAAGCCACAAAGCTACAGAAGAAATAGGAAACATGAATTAAAAGAGAAAGAGAGAGAGAACTCACCTGGCACTTACCCAACAAAGCCCACCTGGCCTGGCACTGTAGCAGCCCAGCCGGGCAAAACCAGCCCAGCCCACCAGGGGCTCCCCCCTGTCGTCTTCCACCTCCTGCCAGTGGGCAGGAGGGCGTGTGGCCGCCGTGCGCGCACACGCGCCCCGGCCACCTCCTGCTTGCCACTCCCCTCGACGCTCTGGACGACGCCACGCACACCCCCCGACCCCCTCGTCCTCTCCCCTCTCCCCCTGGACCCCTTTCCCCTCCTCTCTCTCTCTCTCTCACGGCAAACCGAACGGGTCCATCGCCACCGTCGCCGCTCGCCGCGTCCACCGATCTCCCCACGCCCAGCGAACTATTCCACGAGATCCGCCTCGCTGCCCTGCACCTCTACGCCAAACCCCAGGACCCCGGATGCCCTGAAGCCTCGTCCTCGAGCTCGTCTTCTCCGCACGGCCGCCGGACGCCATCGACAAATTCGCCGCCTCCAGGTCGACCCCGAGCCCACTGAGCTGCGCTTCGACCTCCCAGTGAGCCTCGCCGTCTTTCCCCTCTCTCCCCTGGCTCTTTTTCTCCCGCTAACGCCAATGCCCACCAGAGCGGAGAGCTCACCGCCGCCGTGGTTCCTTGACGCCGTGGCCAGGGCCACCGCAGCCCGCGCCTGAGCACGTCACCGTGCTCGGTGAACCCCCAGGAGCATGTAGCACCTTCCAGTTTAATCCGTAGTGCCCCGTAGCGTCGACCCCGTCCACACCCAAACTCCGGCGATCACCGCGAGCTCCGTTCTAGCGAGCTCGGGCCATCTCAGCCTCTTCCGCTCACACAGGAAGACGCGGCGCTCTTCCAGCTATCCGTAGAGCCCCTCCTCCATCCGTTTGGTCGCCGGAGCAAGAAACCCGAAGGCCTCCGCCGCCTCGGCCTCGCCGGCGACTCAACGCCAAGGGATTGACTGTTTGACTGTGGGTTTGACCTCCCTCGGTCAATGACAGGGGGCCAGCCCCCTGTTAATCAGTTTAGTTTGTTCTAACCTAATTAGCCACTGTTTCACTAACATGTGGGCCCTAATGTTTGATTAACCGACTAATTAATTAATTAGGCTAATTAAGCTCATAAATCGCCTGCGGTGACACACGGTCCCACGCGACAAAGTTGGACTCTGGTCAAACCCTGTTGACTTGCCGACGCCACACAAAGCGCCATGTTGATGTAGTAGAGTATTTCTGGAATTTAAATAAATCAGGAAATGATTTATAAATTTCAGAAAATATCCTAAACTTCTAAAAATCATAGAAATTCAACCGTAACTCCAAATGAAATAATTTATATATGAAAAATGATCAGAAAAATATGAAGAATCTGTTTATGCCATGATCATGCATGTTTGAACAAGTTAACCTCACTGAATAGGACAAATGATGATTAGGGCAATTTGTGAAATAACATTTGGTGTTGGAATTTGATCTTGTTTGAGTTCCACTTCAATTAACTTGGCTAGCTATTGCATTAGGTGAATTCAGTACCTTAACATGACATGTCATTCATGTGAATGTGCATTGCATTGATTGTGTTCTTTCTCGTTTGCGGTGTTTGTCCCTCTCGAAGAGACGACGCATCGACGATGAGTTCGATGACACCGATGAAGAACTATATTATCTTCGAAGTGCTGCAAGCAAAACCCCTTGTTCATTCCGATATAATCCCACTCTCTCGCTCCTGCTCTCTTTTACTGCATTAGGACAACAACGATTCATCTGTTACTTGTCATGTAGCTGAACCCTTTATCCTCTACATGACCTGTCATTCCACAAGAAATAGATGAAACCCACTAGCATGAGTAGGAGTTGTTTGAGCCATGTTGTGCCTACTCATTCATGCTTGTTTTTCATGCCTGCTACTGCTTAGAGTTGAGTCAGTCCGATTCATCGAGGGATGAATCGGAGGTGTGTGAACATGTCCTATTGTGGGTGAGCTAAGTGTGTGAACACGATTTGGTAAAGGTAGCGGTGAGAGGCCATGTAGGAGTACATGGTGGGTTGTCTCATTGCAGCCGCCCTCGTGAACTGAGTTCTGTGTTTGTGATCCATGAAACAGTTACTACCACACATTGGGCTCCCGCACTCAAGCTCTCTCGACTTATTAATCAACTTGATCTCTGTCCAGGAGTTGCAACTAGTTTCTGGTGTTTGTAGGATATGTGTTGGGGGCCGTGCGTAGCGCTGACCCTAGGGGTGGGCTATGTTGCGGTAGATACACCGAGGCACGGTGTACCGACGCCTGCTTGGTGTCTCGAACCCCGCTCATCATTTGGGGCCGTGAGCGACACCCCGGCCGGATCTCCTTGCGGATGGAACCCGAATAGGCGATAAACCTGGACTAGAGACTTATGTGGTTAGTCAGGTCGTGGCCGACTCCCTCGCTAGGCTTCCGCTTGAAGGTTGCCGAGATACACGAGGTGTACATGGCGATAAGTGGCGAGAGCGTGTGTGAAGAAGTACACCCCTGCAGGGTTAATATGATCTATTCGAATAGCCGTGTCCATGAGAAGGACTTACAGGTTGCCTATATCAGTTCATAGACAAGTGAAAGTGGATACTCTAAAATGCGCAAGATAAGCGTGAGTGCTATGGATGGCGTTCTCGAGGGAGAGACGGAGCAGGTCCATAGTGGTGTATTGATATGGTGAATATGTGGACTCGTAGCGCCACCTCAAAAGAGTTACTTGCAATGTAGTTCAGGATAGCCACCGAAGTCAAAGCTGGCTTGCTGCAGTCAAACTCCACCACCCCTTTTGATAATGATGCATATGTAGTTAGTTCTGATGTAAGTCTTGCTGAGTACATTTGTACTCACGCTTGCTTATTTTATGTTTTGCGAGAGACGCTGGCCTCGCTAGTAGTTCCGCTTGGACTTCGACGCTTAGCTTGTTACCTCAGCTACGATCTTGTGCCTCGGCAGATCTGGTAGATAGTTAGGCTTATCAGCCTTTTTCATTTGTAGATGTCTCAGACTTCGGACATGTTAAGCTTCCGCTTGTGCTTTGATTTGTATGTTTCGAGTGTTGGGTCATGAGACCCATGTTTGTAATATCTCGCCTCCTGAGCCTAATGAATAAATATTTGAGTCGAGAGTTATGTTGTGATGCCATGTTGTATTTACACATATTGAGCATATTGTGTGTATGTTTGAAATGCTTGATATGTGTGAGATCCGACAATCTAGTTGTTTATCCTTGGCAGCCTCTCATATGGGGAAATGTAGTCTAGTGCTTCGAGCGATAGTAGTCCGCTACAGCCCGGTTCACCGGAGTCCTGCTAGCCCAAAGACTACTGCTTTGGACACTTGACTGGCCGGCATGTGTTTCACTTCGCTCTTATGTCCGTCTCCTTCGGGAAATGTCACGCGGTGATATTCGAGTCCTGCCTAGCTGCTACAGCCCGGGATACCGGAGTCCTGTTAGCCCAAAGGCTACAGCCCGAATTCATACGTTGATGACCGACATGCTCGATGTGATTCATGTATGCCTATCCCCATGGGTTAGTGCCGCTTTGGGTTCACGACTAGCCATGTCGGCCCGGTTCTTCATCATATGGATGCTAGCGACACTATCATATACGTGAGCCAAAAGGCTAAACGGTCCCGGCCATGGTAAGGCGACACCCGTGGGAATACCGTGCGTGAGGCCGCAAAGTGATATGAGGTGTTACCGCTAGATGGATGTGACTTGAATCGGGTCTTGACAGCGTTGGTATCGAGCTCGATCGCTCAGAGGATTACCAAGCCAAACTGGTCGGTTGTGTCTAGAAATGCTTTAGTTATGTAAGGGAATTGATTGTGGAAGGAACGTAAGGCTCTTTTTACTCCTTATACCTCATGGCCTTCTCGATCACGGGTTTAAGAAGTCATCCTCTTCTCTTCTACGGGTTTAAGAACTAGGCTTCTCATCTATCTATCGTGGATGACGTGTTACTAATCCATAGACCTTTAAGATTGTTGGTTTTAATCCCCAGTTCAGTTCCTACTATTTCTGTATGATAATTGTTGATCTCGGAACCTTGATATTGTGTTGAGTGTCAGGACCCCGATTCCAAGTCACATCGACCTAGCCGGTAACACCTCATATCACTTTGCGGCCTCACGCACGGTATTCTACGGTGTCGCCTTACCATGGCCCGGGACCGCTTATGCCTTTTGGCTCACGATATGATGGTGTCGCTAGCATCCACATGACAAAGAACCCGGCCGACATGGCTAGTCGTGAACCCAAAGCGGCGCTTAACCTATGGGGACAGCATACATGAATCACATCGAGCATGTCGGTCATCAACGATATATTCGGCTGTAGCACTGGCTAACAGGACTCGTATCCCGGCTGTAGCAGGCTAGGCAGACTCAATACCACCGCGTGACATTTCAAGGGATGTATATAGGAACGGCGAAACACATGCCGCCACCAAGTGTCCAAGCAAGAGTGTGGGCTAGCAGGACTCGTGAACCGGGCAGTAGCGGACTACTATCGCCGTAAGCACGAGACTACATTTCCCCATATGAGAGGCTGCCAAGGATAAACAACTAGTTTGTCGGATCCCACTCATACCAAGCATTTCAATCATACACGCAATATGCCCGATATGAGTAAATACAACAAGGCATCACAACAAAACTCTACAACTCAAAGTACTTTATTTAAGAGGCCCGAGGAGCCATACATAACATATCCATACAGGTAGGGGTCACATGACCCAACACTCAAGTCATACAAGCATACAAGCACATGCGAAGCAAACTAGTCTCGAGTATGACTCTAGAAAGAAAGAAAGCTTGTTGAAGCCTTTCTATCTACAATGGCCCTTCACAAGCCTTGGATCACCACCGGTGGCTAGTTCACTGTCAAGTCAAGATCTACATAGAACCCATCGGAGGGGCAGTGTTGTCCTCTCTAAAAACATTAATTACAAACATGAGTACGGAGGTACTCAAGAAGTCTTACCACGTAATCCTATCATACATGCACATTCTCAAGAAGGTGGTGGAGTTATTGCAGCAAGCCAGCTTTGACTCTTGGCTAAGCTATCCCACGTGACACCACTTGTAAAGCATTTGTCGCACACGAGTCCACTAATCACCATCACAATACTCCACCGTGGATCTCTCTCTCGTCACCCACGAGAGGGCCATCCATGTACTCACACTTATCTTGAGGCTTTTAGTAGTATCCATTTACTTGTCTATGAACCGATATAGGCAACCCAGAAGTCCTTCTCCGTGGACACGGCTATTCAATAGATCATATTAAAACCCTGCAGGGTGTACTTCTTCACACACGCTCACCACTTACCGTTTACACGACATGTACTGCAACCTTCAAGCGGAAGCCCAACGGGTGTCGGCCACAACCTACCTAAACACTCAAGTCCCTAGTCCAGTTTATCGCCTATTCGGTTCCATCCGCAGGAGTCCGCCGAGGTTTCCCATACAGCCCCGAACGATGTGTGCAGGGTTCCCGAGATACCAAACGGCACTCTGCACACCGGGCCACGTGCCTACCGCAACACAACCCACCCCTAAGGTCAGCGCTATGCGGCGCCCCAAAGATGCTACAAACACCGTAAACTACTTGCAACTCCCTTGACTAAGAACAAGGGTGGTTAAGAAGCCGAGAGGGTCCATTGGTTTCGGGCCCAATGCGTGGTAGTAACTATTTCATGGATCACAAACACAGATCTCAGCCTAGGATCGGCTTCAATGAAACAACCCACCATGTACTCCTACATGGCCTCTCATCGATACCTTTACCAAAACGTGTTCAACACTTTCACTCGAACCAACACAACCTTTCACTCCAGCTCATCATCCCGATGAGCCGACTGACACAACTCTAAGCATAGCAAGCATAGCATGGTAGGAATCACAAACATGGCTCAATCAACTCCTACACATACTAGTGGGTTTCATCTAGTTATCGTGGCAATGACAGTCATGCAAAGGAAGTGGGTTCAACTACCGCAGCACACAACAGTTTGAATCGCGTTGTCTTAATGCAGAAACAAGAGCGAAGCGAGAACATGGGTTTGTATCGAATGATCAATGGGTTGCTTGCCTCGATGGAATGGTGGTAGAGTAACGCCTTCGATGGATAGTCGAGATTATCCTGAGGCGTAACCTATCACTTAAAAGCATACCGAAAGTAAACACACATGACAATATGCAACAATATGATGCATGCTATGACATGGCAATATGGATGTGTGTTGGCCTAATGCAAGCTAAAACAAAAGGATGAACCCATTTGAATCAAAGATTCAAATGCTAGCTCATTTGAAATAGCCCTAAAGGTGCATTATCTTATTCTGTTTAAACAGCAAGGTTAACTTGTTTTAACATGCATGAAACCTGTACCAATGGATAGAATGGATTTTTCTGATCATTTTCATATATAAATCTTTGCATTTGGAGTTACAGATTAAAAGTTATGAATATTTGAAGTTTGAATTATATTCGAATTTCCTATATTAGAATAAATCCAGAAATTAAATTATTGCGCCATGCGCCATGCGCCAAGATGACGTCGTGGTCAACGGAGACGCCCTGTGTCAAACCCGACTGTGGGTCCAGGTGTCGTGGTAATTAGTTTAACTAATGTTTAATTAAAACTAAACCTATTTAGTTAATGTGGCTGGGCCCCACCGTCATTGACTCATCGAGTCAACCAGGCCCACCGTGGTCAAAGTCCACGCCGGCTGCACCGCGTCAGTAGCCGGCGAGCCCGACGCGGCGGCGGAAGTGCGTTTGGCCATTCCGCCACCAAACGAGCCATGAGGGTGGCTATGGGTAGCCGGGGACATGCCGCAGCCATTGGTGGAGTCGGTTGGGGTCGGGTGGCGGAATCGGCGCCGGCGACGACCTAGGCGGTTGCCGGAGTTCGGCCGAAGGCGAACTTGGGGCTAGAGGGGTCGGTGAGGTGCGGGGAGTGCATGGTTAGACCCCATGGGGTGCGGTGAGTGTGATGGACACCGAGAGGTGGCCGGAGGGTGACCGGGAGCACGTCGGCGACGAGCCCACGGGCGGCGGGTGCGGTGAGCTCCGCTCGTTGCTACACCGCCGAGAGCGAGAGAGAAAGGGAAGGGAGGTAGATGGGCTCACGGGCAACTCAGAGAAACGCTGCTGAGGTCGGGACGGGCCGGAGCGACGACGGCGTTGAAGGGGATCTCCGCGACGGTGGACTCGGCCGAGGTCGGTGTGGTGGATTCGGGGCACTAGAGCAACGGGCTCGGCTAGTTCGGGTAGTTGAGGGCGGCGGAGCTCCTGGACAAGGTGAGGAGGAGCACGGACGGCGGGAGCGCGGTTACGGGCGATGGCGGGCAAGGCGGGCAAGGCGGCCAAGGCGGGGAGCGCGAGAGAGAGGAGCCGGGAGGAGAGGAGGTGTCCAGGGGTTCGGGGAGAGAGGAGGCGAACCACGCCGGCAGCTGGGCGAGAGGAGCGGCGAGGCGGCAACCAGGTGCGTGGCACCCATGCGGTGCTCGCCGCCGAAAGCACTGGTTGCTCGCTCAAGCCGAGCCAAGCAGCTACCATGCGCTGGTTGTTGGGCTGGGCCGCAGTGGGCCGGGTAGGAGGCGCCTGTAAGTTTCTTCCTGTTTTATCTTTTTCTATTTTTCTGCAACTTTGTGGAGTTTTTAAAATACCAAAACAGTTTTAAAATTCACCAAAATGCTCCTGGTCCATTGTTGAAATATTTCCAACATGAAACATTTTGGTTTGGCAATATTTGGGCATTTGAAATATTTTATATAATTTGAAATGCTCAAGTTCAAATACTTATGAATTAATTCAAAGACCTTTGATGACCTAGAAAATGGTGCACCACTTTTGACATAGGCTCAACCAAAGCAAAGATGATGAGCATTTTGAAGGGCATTTCAGGTTCATTGAAATAAATTTTAGTAAACCCTAGTTGAATTAAGGGGGGTTCGGGGTTTCTGCCTTCCCATTTCAAATTCAAATGAAATTTAAACATGATGCACACCCTAATGCATGGTCTAGCTAGGATGTGACAACTCACCCCACTCAAAAGAATCTCGTCCCGAGATTTAGGATCTGCTATAAAAAGGTGGATACTCAAGTCGAGACGATCCTCCCTTTCCCAAGTTGCTTCTTGCTCGGAATGGTTTGACCATTGAACCTTTAGAAACTTGATATTCGACGCCGAGTGGTACGCCGGCTTGATCGAGAATACGAACGGATATTCTCGATAGGTGAGGTTATCTTGGAGATCAAGTTGCTTGTGGTCCACTCCACGGATAGGATCCGAGAAGCAACGCCTGAGTTGGGAAACGGAAGACATCATGGACTCGAAAGATGCGGAGGTAGTTCCAATTGGTAGGCAACTTCTCCTCGCTTGGCAAGAATGCGAAAGGGTCCAATGTAACGAGGAGCCAACTTGCCTTTGATATCAATCGATGGGTTCCTTCAAAGGAGTAACCCGAGGTAAGCTTCTTCGCCAATTTCATAAGCCATAGGCTTATGCTTGCGGTCATATTGGCTCTTTTGACGAGATTGGGCTGTTTTCAATTTTCACTAATAACGCGAACCTGCTCTTCGCTTCTGAATCATATCCGCCAAAGAGTTGTCTCTCCCGGTTTTCACCAGTTAAGAGGCGCTCACATTTCCGCCCATAAAGAACTTCGAAGGAGCTTTGCCCAAGCTGGCTTGATAACTATTGTTATAAGCTTAACTCGGCGAATGGAAGGCATTTCTCCCAATTCATGCCGAAAGAGATGATGAAGCTCAAGCATATCCTCTAGGATTTGATTGACTCGCTCTACTTGACCACTTGATTGAGGATGGAAGGCGGTGCTAAAGGAGAGACGAAGTTCCCATAGCGCTTTTGGAAACTTTCCCAAAATCGAGAGGTGAAGAGACTTCCACGGTCTGAGTTAATCTCCAATGGAACACCATGAAGAGACACTATTCGAGAGATGTACAAATCAGCTAGCTGGCTAGCGGTTATACTCTCACGAACGGTAGGAAGTGGGCTACTTTGGAAAGACGATCAACGACAACGAAGATAGCATTATTCCTCTCTTGGTCCTGGGAAACCCGTAATGAAATCCATACCGATTTTATCCCATTTCCATTCAGGAATTTCCAAAGGTTGAAGGGTACCAAGAGGCCGCTGATGCTCGCTTAACTCGATTTACGACGCCGCAATTAGCAATGTATTGAGCGATTTCTCTTCATCCTAGTCCACCAAAACCTCCGGCGAGGTCTTGATACATTTTAGTACTACCGGATGAATGGTGAGAGGAGAGTCATGAGCTTCCTTAAGGATCAATCGCCTCAGAGTTGCGCACCTTGGGGACCACTAGACGGTCTCCAAAGAACACGACACCTTGTTCATCAATGGAGAAACAATCATGACTCCTTTCTTGATGTTTCTCCCGACACGGAGATTCCCGGATCTACCTTCCGTGCTTTGATGATCTGATCCGTAAGGGTAGGTTTCGCCACTGTGGTGGAAAGGAACTCGAGGAACAATGTGGAGATTAAGCTTACGTAAATTCCTCGTGGAGAAATGGTTGACTTTGTTGTAACATCAGGTTGTTACAAGAAGATTTGCGACTTAGTGCGCCAGCCATGACATTGGCTTTGCTCGGGTGTAAGATATTCCTAAGTCGTAATCTGATCAACTCGACCCAACGCCTTTGCCTCGAGATTCAAACCGTTGGGTGAAGATGTATTTCAGACTTTGGTGATCGGTGTAGATTTCGCAACGATTACCAAGAAGGTAATGTCGCCAGGTTTTGAGTGCATGAACCATCGCTGCAAGCTCTAGATCGTGTGGGGTAGTTATCCTCATGTGGACGAATTGTCGAGAAGCGAGGCAATCACATGACGATCTTGCATGAGTATGCAACCTAGTCCTTGTCGCGAGGCGCCGCAATAGATAATAAAGTCCTTAGAAAAATCTGGTGGAACAAGTACGGAGCAGATGTCAGCGCCTTTTCAGCCTCGAAAGCTGAACTCGACCGTGGCGCCCATTCAACTTTTTATCTTTCTTGAGGAGTTCGTTAGAGGTTTAGCAACTTTAGAGAAATTTCATTTAAGCGGCGGCAATAGCTCGCTAAACCGAGGAAACTCCGAACTTGCTTGACCGATTCAGGTGGAGTCCAATCAAGGACGGCTTGAACTCGCCGGATTGACAGCAATGCCCTTACCAGAGATTACATGGCCTAGATAGGTCACTGCAACCAGAATTCACACTTAGAGAATTTGGCATAAAGGCGGTGCTCTCAAGTTTCATCAATACTAGCCTTAGATGTTCGCATGTTCTTCCTCATTCTTGGAGTAGATGAGTATATCATCGAGGTATACCACTTACTAATTTATCCAAATACTCCATGAAGATTGAGTTCATTAACCGAGAGAAGGTGGCTGGAGCATTGGTTAAACCAAAGGACATGACGGTGTACTCAGATTGGCCATAACGAGTAACAAAGGCCGCTTTTAGGAATGTCCCCGTTTTGATTTTGATTTGATGGTAGCCCAACCTCAAATCCATCTTGAAAAGATCGAGGATCCAGCGAGCTGATCATACAGATCGTTGATCCCGGGAGCGGATACTTGTTCTTGATAGTGACCAAATTGATGTGTCGGTAATCCACAACCATCCGATCCGCTCCATCCTTCTTCTTGACGAAGAGGACGGGCAAGCCCATGGAGATGAACTAGGACGGATGAAACCCTTTTGCAAGGACTCATCGAGTTGTTTCTTAAGTTCGCTAGTTCTAGGGGTGCCATCTTATAAGGTCTTCTAGAGATTGGGACGGTTCCGGAACAAGATCTATCACTTAACTCGACATCCCCGTCTGTGGAACACCGGCAGTTCCTCCGAAAGACATCCGGAAATCACGGACTACCGGAATATCTTCGAGGTCCGGAAGGGGTTGGCATTTAAGGAGTAAAGTGGCGCTTTCGACACTCGGGTTAAAACATTAACCTGCCTTGCCCAAGGATGGGTGAGTTGAACAGTTCTAGTAGAGCAATCAATCTTAGCATAATGGGCTGACATCCAGTCCATACCCAAGATGATGTTTATGTCCGAGGACTTGAGAGCTATTAGAGAAGCAAGAAAGACTAATCTGTCGACAAGAATTTCATTCCCATGACTTATTCTAGAGGTTTGCCATCTAGAACCAGGGTCTGAATTTCCATGGAGGTATGCATGTCACGTAATGTGGTGTTGTGCAATCGAGCATAGCTCTTTAAATAAATGAATGAGATGCTCCAGTATCAAAAAGAACAGTTGCCGGATGGCAATTAACAAGGAGCGTACCGAGAACGACGTTGAGATCCTCATAAGTTTCTTCAGCAGAAACATAGTTGACGTGGCCACGAGCAGAGGGCAGCTGGTTTAGCATAGAGCACCTTTCCTGCTGGCTTGCCACGGCCAACAGACTTTCCAACTTGACTGGGGTTGTTTTGGGGACACTCACGGATGTAGTGGCCCGTCTCTCCACACTTGAAGCAAGTTATCATATTGGGGCGTGGAGCAGCATTAGCAGTGGGGCCTCCATAAGTCTTGGGCGGAACATACTGCTGGTTGGGGCGAGGCGCCTCAAAGGATGGCCTCGGGGTGAACCTGGGTGGTAGAGCAGTATTTGGAATCCAAACCCGGCGCTTCTGGGATCCAGAGCCGGATGAAGATCCAGAGTCACGGACGTGCTTGCGTGAAGCTTCAAAATCAGACTGCCCAGTTTCGGCGCTGATAGCCTTATTGACTAGCTTCGAAAAAGAAGTGCACTCATGCAGACGAAGGTCTCGGCGTAGCTCAGGGCTAAGTCCTTGCGGAACCTTGCCTCGCTTCTTGGCGCCGGTAGAAACTTCTTCGAGCATAACGTGCTAAATTCCCAAATTCACGGCCGTAAGCATCCACCGTCAGCCTACCTTGGGTGAAACTGCAGAATTCTCCCTTTGCGGTCCATGAGACCTTCGGGATGTGATGCTCACGAAGGCGGCACTGAATTCAGCCAAGTTGTAATTTGTCCAACCGGACGATAGCCTCATAATTCTCCCACCGAGACTAGCAGGGCCTTCAAGATGATAAGCGCAAAGGTAACCTTGTCAGCCTCAACCACGCTGGCGTAACGCAGCTTGTGGTTGATGTCGCGGCCAATCATCCGCGCCGAGAGGCTCAACGGAATATTTGAACTTCGTGGATACAGCTTGACGAAGTCATTGAGTGAAACCAAATCATTTCTTGGCTGGCGCGGCGGTGTTTTGCTCAATCCGCCCAAGAAGCGATTGGTCTCACGCTTATTATGCTCGCTTCCAAAGATAACCTCGCCAAAGATGGCGGTTGAGGCAGATTTGTATTTCCAGCTGCGCTGGCTTCTCCTCGCCCGAGCAGCAGGATTGTTATGGTGTTGACCATCCTAGGAAACAAAGCAAAGGTTTAAACCAGGATGGCAGAATTTAACAAGGAAGTGCGGAATGTAATGGATAACACGGAATGCAAAGATGTTCATCCGTATGACATGGTAATATAAAACTGCCATATATATACCAACGGTCATACACACCATTCATAGTTTAGTACAAGCCCGACGGAGTACAACTATAAGGAAAGGCGTTACATCTCATCGGAAGCATTCCAACTCCTATACATTATTTTTCTACACTTCCGGAACGATACACACTAAGTCATATTCCACAAGTCACGCAGACGGTGGAAATACAACTATTACAATACTAGGAATACTACTACTAACTCAGTGCAGCTCCGTAGTAGTCCTCATAGAAGTCACCACCCAAGCTCGAAGTGGAACATGATCATCCGGAAATGACGATCCTGTGGAGCCTGTGGACCATAGGGACTCGGATGTGGCCGTGGTCCAACAAATGGCGGCGGCAGACGAGGCCCACGAGGAGGAGTGATGCCTCCAACCTCACGCCACTCCATAAAGTCCGCAGACCAGCCCGCACAGGTACAAGTCCTCATGTCCATGTATCCGCTTGCACGGCAGTGCAAACCGAGTCGAGTAGCCCAAAGGATCGAACGGGCATTAAAGAGTTCCATACGCAAGGCCCGGTTTTCACGGTCCTTGTCCTCCAAAGATCTCAGTAGTAGTGCGAAGGAGTGAGTCCTCATGGGATGCATCGCTGTACATACCTGAAGGTAGCCATGCGCCCTGTGGAGGGATGCCGCATGTAGCGGAAATCGGTGTTGCCCAAGAAGGCAGTTCGCTCAATAATAGTCATCATAGAATAGGCTGCATCTTGCACGGACATTCCAATAGTGATCCCGAGCCCATAAGAACAAGTGAAGTGGTTCAAGAGTCCGGATAAGATGGATAAATCCTGACCGCACGATATTGGCTTTGATTGAAATCCCTAAACTGCTCCTCGACGGTATATTCAGGATACCATCGGTAACCGGTCTCGATCATCACTCAACTAACATTGCCGTGTGACCACACACATCAATGCAACGGGTCGATGAACCACTTGGTTCGGGAACGGTGGCCATCCGAAAGCACAGCCACAATGCAAAGACATTAGAATTTCTAGGAAAATCGGGCAGCATAACATCTCAGAATGCTCAAAATCAGATTTGAGACATTCAAAATCAGATTGCAAAACCACTCAACAACATCATATCAAGGTTCCGTTCAACTGATAGCATACTAAAAATTAGTAGAACTGAATCGAGGATGTAACCAACAATCCTATAAGTTACTACGGATTAGTAACACGTGAACCCGATAGAGAGAAGAGAGCCTAGTCCTATACCCACGAGAATGAGAAGAGGATGACTCAGATTAGAGGGCATAAGGTAAAGGAGTAAAAGAGCCTTACGCTCCTCCCACAATCAATTCCCTACATATAACTAAAGCATTTCTAGACTCAACATCGACCAGTTTGGCTTAGCGAACCCACAGCAGCCCCGCTCGATGCCAACGCTGTCAGACCCCGATTCCAAGTCACATCGACCTAGCCGGTAACACCTCATATCACTTTGCGGCCTCACGCACGGTATTCCCACGGTGTCGCCTTACCATGGCCGGGACCGCTTGCGCCTTTTGGCTCACGATATGATGGTGTCGCTAGCATCCACATGACAAAGAACCCGGCCGACATGGCTAGTCGTGAACCCAAAGCGGCGCTTAACCTATGGGGACAGCATACATGAATCACATCGAGCATGTCGGTCATCAACGATATATTCGGCTGTAGCACTGGCTAACAGGACTCCGTATCCCGGCTGTAGCAGTGCTAGGCAGACTCAATACCACCGCGTGACATTTCAAGGGATGTATATAGGAACGAAGTGAAACACATGCCGCCACCAAGTGTCCAAGCAATAGTGTGGGCTAGCAGGACTCGTGAACCGGCAGTAGCGGACTACTATCGCCGTAAGCACGAGACTACATTTCCCCATATGAGAGGCTGCCAAGGATAAACAACTAGTTTGTCGGATCCCACTCATACCAAGCATTTCAATCATACACTAATATGCCCGATATGAGTAAATACAACAAGGCATCACAACAAAACTCTACAACTCAAAGTACTTTATTTAAGAGGCCCGAGGAGCCATACATAACATATCCATACAGGTAGGGGTCACATGACCCAACACTCAAGTCATACAAGCATACAAGCACATGCGAAGCAAACTAGTCTCGAGTACGACTCTAGAAAGAAAGAAAGCTTGTTGAAGCCTTTCTATCTACAATGGCCCTTCACAAGCCTTGGATCACCACCGGTGGCTAGTTCACTGTCAAGTCGAGATCTACATAGAACCCATCGGAGGGGGCAGTGTTGTCCTCCAAAAACATTAATTACAAACATGAGTACGGAGGTACTCAAAGAAGTCTTACCACGTAATCCTATCATACATGCACATTCTCAAGAAGGTGGTGGAGTTATTGCAGCAAGCCAGCTTTGACTCTTGGCTAAGCTATCCCACGTGACACCACTTGTAAAGCATTTGTCGCACACGAGTCCACTAATCACCATCACAATACTCCACTGTGGATCCTCTCTCGTCACCCACGAGAGGGCCATCCATGTACTCACACTTATCTTGAGGCTTTTAGTAGTATCCATTTACTTGTCTATGAACCGATATAGGCAACCCAGAAGTCCTTCTCCGTGGACACGGCTATTCAATAGATCATATTAAAACCCCGCAGGGTGTACTTCTTCACACACGCTCACCACTTACCGCCATACGACATGTACTGCAACCTTCAAGCGGAAGCCCAACGTGGGTGTCGGCCACAGCCTACCTAAACACTCAAGTCCCGAGTCCAGGTTTATCGCCTATTCGGTTCCATCCGCAGGAGTCCGCCGAGGTTTCCCATACAGCCCCGAACGATGTGTGTGGTTCCCGAGATACCAAACGGCACTCAGACACCGGCCACGTGCCTACCGCAACACAACCCACCCCTAAGGTCGCTATGCGTATGCCCCAAAGATGCTACAAACACCGTAAACTACTTGCAACTCCCTGACTAAGAACAAGGGTGGTTAAGAAGTCGAGAGGGTCCATTGGTTTCGGGCCCAATGCGTGGTAGTAACTATTTCATGGATCACAAACACAGATCTCAGTTCTAGGATCGGCTTCAATGAAACAACCCACCATGTACTCCTACATGGCCTCTCATCGATACCTTTACCAAAACGTGTTCAACACTTTCACTCGAACCAACACAACCTTTCACTCCAGCTCATCATCCCGATGAGCCGACTGACACAACTCTAAGCATAGCAAGCATAGCATGGTAGGAATCACAAACATGGCTCAATCAACTCCTACACATACTAGTGGGTTTCATCTAGTTATCGTGGCAATGACAGTCATGCAAAGGAAGTGGGTTCAACTACCGCAACACACAACAGTTTGAATCGCGTTGTCTTAATGCAAGAAACAAGAGCGTAAGCGAGAACATGGGTTTGTATCGAATGATCAATGGGTTGCTTGCTCGATGGAATGGTGGTAGAGTACGCCTTCAGATGGATAGTCGAGATTATCCTCGAGGCGTAACCTATCACTAAAAGCATACCGAAAGTAAACACACATGACAATATGCAACAATATGATGCATGCTATGACATGGCAATATGGATGTGTGTTGGCCTAATGCAAGCTAAAACAAAAAGGGATGAACCCATTTGAATCAAAGATTCAAATGCTAGCTCATTTGAAATAGCCCTAAAGGTGCATTATCTTATTCTGTTTAAACAGCAAGGTTAACTTGTTTTAACATGCATGAAACCTGTACCAATGGATAGAATGGATTTTTCTGATCATTTTTCATATATAAATCTTTGCATTTGGAGTTACAGATTAAAAGTTATGAACATTTGAAGTTTGAATTATATTCTGGAATTTCCTATATTAGAATAAATCCAGAAATTAAATTATTGCGCCACCATGCGCCAAGATGACGTCGTGGTCAACGGAGACGCCTGTGTCAAACCTGACTGTGGGTCCAGGTGTCGTGGTAATTAGTTTAACTAATGTTTAATTAAAACTAAACCTATTTAGTTAATGTGGCTGGGCCCCACCGTCATTGACTCATCGAGTCAACCAGGCCCACCATGGTCAAAGTCCACGCCGGCTGCCCGGCGCCTAGTCCGCCGGGCGAGCCCGACGCGGCGGCGGAAGTGTGTTGGCCATTCCGCCACCAAACGAGCCATGAGGGTGGCTATGGGTAGCTGGGGACATGCCGCGGCTACTGGTGGAGTCGGTTGGGGTCGGGGTGGCCGGAATCGGCGCCGGCGACGACCTAGGCGGCCGCCGGAGTTCGGCCGAAGGCGAACTTGGGGCTAGAGGGGTCGGTGAGGTGCGGGGAGTGCATAGTTAGACCCCATGGGGTGCGGTGAGTGTGATGGACACCAAGAGGTGGCCGGAGGGTGACCGGGAGCACGTCGGCGACGAGCTCCGCGGGGGCGGGTGCGGGTGAGTCTGCTCGTTGCTACACCGCCGAGAGCGAGAGAGAAAGGGAAGGGAGGTAGATGGGCTCACGGGCAACTCAGAGAAACGCTGCTGAGGTCGGGACGGGCCGGAGCGACGACGGCGCTGAAGGGGATCTCCGCGACGGTGGACCTGGCCGAGGTCGGTGTGGTGGACTTGGGGCTCTAGAGCATACGGGGCTCGGCTAGCTCGGGGTAGTTGAGGGCGGTGGAGCTCCTAGACAAGGTGAGGAGGAGCACGGACGGCGGGGAGCGCGGTTACGGCGATGGAAAGGGCGGCGGGCAAGGCCGGCCAAGGCGGGGAGCACGAGAGAGAGGAGCCGGGGAGGAGAGGAGGTGTCCAGGGGGTTCGGGGGAGAGAGAGGAGGCGAACCACGTCGGCAGCTGGGCGAGAGGAGCGGCGAGGCGGCAACCAGGTGCGTGGCACCCATGCGGTGCTCGCCGCCGAAAGACTGGTTACTGCTCAAGCCGAGCCAAGCAGCAGTTGGCCATGCTGCTGTTGGGCTGGGCCGGCAGGTGGGCTGGGTAGGGAGGCGCCAGGTAAGTTTCTTCCTGCTTTATCTTTTTCTATTTTTCTGCAACTTTGTGGAGTTTTAAAAAAATACCAAAACAGTTTTAAAATTCACCAAAATGCTCCTGGTCCATTGTTGAAATATTTCCAACATGAAACATTTTGGTTTGGCAATATTTGGGCATTTGAAATATTTTATATAATTTGAAATGCTCAAGTTCAAATACTTATGAATTAATTCAAAGACCTTTGGATGACCTAGAAAATGGTGCACCACTTTTGACATAGGCTCTGAACCAAAGCAAAGATGATGAGCATTTTGAAGGGCATTTCAGGTTCATTGAAATAAATTTTAGTAAACCCTAGTTGAATTAAGGGGGGGTGTTCTGGGGGTTTCCTGTCTTCCCCATTTAAAATTCAAATGAAATTTAAACATGATGCACACCCTAATGCATGGTCTATCTAGGATGTGACATTGAGTGGCTTTGCCGCCATTTTGCATGATGTCTCAATCATTTTGAGCATTTACAGCCGTTATGCTGTCCGAGTCATCCCAGATCTCTAAATGGTCTGATGCATTTGCAAATCCTTTCCTTCCATTCCCGATGTCCTTTTTGGTCAGAATAAGCACACTAATCGGTAAGTTGAGGTACTTTGTTGCCTCGGCGTAGATGTTGGAGCTATTATTATGACCCTAGGTGTTTAGGAAGTCACCTAGCAATTTAGCAATGCTTTTGTATCCCCAGTGTGATGATCCTGGCCATTATTCTTGAAAGCATCTCGTGATGTTATTAGTTAGTAGGCATTCTACTCCTGGGTTCTTGAACCCGAGATCCACCCTACTTCATGTTGTTAGTATTTGCTAGTTCCTTTAGGATATTAGTAACCTTGCATTAGTCCTTGAGGTCCGTGGTATTTCCTTCTTCCAAATGCTATGAACCGCTTATGGCAGAAGTTCCTCGCTGAACTGAAGGACCACAATCAGAGTACTCTTGAGGAGTTATCCATTCATAATTGTGAATCTGCCAGTTCTACCTTTCTGCATGGGTTATCCGGAAGAAACCTAATGAACTTGATTCGACATACTAACCTATGCATCCACAACTCAGAAAGTTATATGCTCCTCGAGTTGTTCCTCTTTAGTTGTATTCTGACCCCCGCCTGTCAATTGATAGCCAAGGGTATGCGTGCATTCGTTCATCGATGCCCTTTTACTCTTGTGGTCCGTCGGGCCATTCTATTCCGGAATGACTAGGAGAAACAAACTCCAGTACCTCATCCATATCCAGGATTGGGTCAAAGCAGTTGTATTCCGCAGATCAAAATGCCAATTCAGCTTTTGTTCTGTTCTACCATGAAGTATTACCCACTTTATGTCAGGAACGTCATGAGAATTGCACCTTCCTTTATGAATTCTTAACGTAGTGATACTTCTCGCTATCATTATTCATTCCTCGGTCCCGTGTTGATGCAACCGGAATGCCGACAAGTGAATTGTGATGTGTAAAATCAATACTCCTAGCAACCTCTTTGCTTGGTAGTTAATGGACAATATTCTCATTCTTAGCGTGTTGGTTATTAAATCATCATACTAAGATTGATCGTGCTACCTAGTCCTTATTTCTGGTGCACCCTTCGATCAATGAGTTGGGATTATTCAGTCCCTTGCTTATTTGATCATATCGTCTTGCCCTGAAAAGCAAGATTGTTCTCGAGCTCAATAACATATCGGTGGTTCGTGACTCTCCAAATATCTTCTTGGAAGTGTTACCGGGTTGTTTCCTGACTGTTATGTTGAGCTCGTGATCAAGTTGGTTTCTTGTGAACCACCCTTTCTCCAAGAATCTATGTTGGATATCCCTGAGCTAGTTGGTTAAGCTAGACAACAACTTGGAGAGTTGGAAGATAAAAGCTTGCCTAACTTAGTTCATTCCAAAGGGATATTCTTGTGTGGTGTGTGTTGAAGAAAGATGATATCTTCATCGATTGGTCCCTGTGAACAGTTGTTGGACCTATTGTCTTATCAACCCTCTGATTTGAGTGTGGGCTATCGCCAAATCAAATCAGTACCATCGATGTTCGTAATGTTGTCTTACTCGTGGTTGATCCCTCGAGCATACACCATTACATCTTTTGGTCTGATCAATGCTATCACCGTGTTCACATGATGGTGGAAGTCCAAAGGATATGGAAACCCGATGAGTTGTTGTTGAGCCCATCGCAGCATTTTGTCTCCCCATGAGTCATGTTGAACATCAACCTAGTGTTGGAAACTTGTGTAAGCATTTCTTCGTGTTTCGCTCATGAAGCATATGTTTGGATGGAAGTAGTGACTTCTCTAATTCATGTGCATCTGATGCAAGTTGCCGCCGTGAATTTGAGAAAGTTTGTTTTGTTTCCTCCGAATTGTCCCAAGTTAGTCATGCACGCAAAGTGCCCCACGGTTTGATAGGTTGGCCGCCTCCACTCCATATGTGTTTCCTAGCACACCAAGCCACTGACTGATTTGTTGTAGGAGAAGGAGCTAAGTGCTAATCCATGGTAATGCACAAGACTTCGATATCCTCGATGATGGTTCCTCACCTGAACTCGGTAGTGTTTTGTTGTAAGACTACCATGTGGTCATGCTTGTCTGGGACAACGTGTTCACATGTATTTAGCAGAACCAGCTCATGCTATGGAGCTTGCTACCTTGGTTCATTCCTCGTGAATCTCGCAATGCCATCTCGTCGAATTGTGTTGCAAACTTTCTTTTCAGACATGCTGAGTCTGAAGTATCCTACTACCAATCGGATCTGAATCTCGGGCAGATATGATGGTTGGAACCTTCCCAACATTTGCATGTTGTTCCAGCTTGCACCGCTATTGTGCCAATTTCCCATGAGCTGCCTCTCTCGGTAATTGATGTCTAGGATCATCCTCAAAAGTGGACTTACCATGGGTCCCCTCCACCTCCAATGATAAGTAAAATCATCCATTGCGTTGTCTTCAACAAGGTAGTCCACATCATCCATTCTAGTCCGGGTGTACCATTCCTTTGCACTCCGCCAAACGATCGTTGTGAATTTGCCTTAGGTTGGTATAAGAGTTTCAATGATCTCTGAATCAAAAGTAATTCTTTTTGCCACTTAAGGGAATAGTTCCTCGCGTCACGTCCCCTGAGGTGCCCCGTTATTGAATCATGGCAATTATTTCCTCGCCACCTTGACACCATCCACCATCTCTCTAAGCGTGGAATTGTTGCCCACTAATCAAACCTCGTTGTTTGTTCTTCCATCCCTCTCGATATGTTTTGTGCCTCAACTCGAGATGTTTCAACATCTCATTCCACGAGTTGATCTTGAGTGCTCGATCTTCGAGGAGATCATCTCCTATAGAGTCTCTTTCTGTCGTCATCGTGTTGGATGAAGATCCCGAAAGCAAGGACGTCAAGATCAATTGGAACAATGAACCAACATCTTCGGGAAGGGAAATTGGATCGACAAGATCGTGTTAGCCAGAGTCCCCTCTGACTTTTTACCTCACGTCTTGAATCTCGGGGCGAGATTCTTGTTTAGTGGGGGTGAGTTGTCACATCCCCAGTTCAGGCCTTGCTTGTTTTTGCTTTAGCATCCATGCATCATGTTTAAATTTTATGAAACTTGAAATGGGGATTGCCTAAACCCTAGCATTAAAGGAATTCACTAGGTTCAACCAAAATATTTCTAGAAATCCAAATGGCTTCCAAAAATGTTCATCATTCTTGGAAAATGCTGGAAACAGTAGCCAGAGGTGATGCACATTTTTCCATGACATATTTGGGCTCTGAATTAAATCTTTTGGTATTTTCATTTGGGCATTTAAATACTATAAAATATTTTAAATGCTCAAATAATCCCAAACTGAAATGTTTATCAGAGGATATATCTCCAACAAAGGGTCATGAGCAGTTGCATGATTTTTGGGATTGATTTAGTATTTTAATAAAGCCACAAAGCTACAGAAGAAATAGGAAACAAGAATTAAAAGAGAAAGAGAGAGAACTCACCTGGCACTTACCCGCCAAAGCCCACCGGCCCGGCATCTGAGTAGCCCAGCCGGGCAAAACCAGCCCAGCCCACCAGGGGCTCCCCCCTGTCGTCTTCCACCTCCTGCCAGTGGGCAGGAGGGCGTGTGGCCGCCGTGCGCGCACACGCGCCCCGGCCACCTCCTGCTTGCCGCTCCCCTCGACGCTCTGGACGACGCCACGCACACCCCCGACCCCCTCATCCTCTCCCCTCTCCCCCTGGACCCCTTTCCCCTCCTCTGCTCTCTCTCTCACGGCAAACCGAACGGGTCCATCGCCACCGTCGCCGCTCGCCGCGTCCACCGATCTCCCCACGCCCAGCGAACTATTCCACGAGATCCGCCTCGCTGCCCTGCACCTCTACGCCAAACCCCAGGACCCCGGACGCCTCAAGCCTCGCCTCGAGCTCATCTTCTCCGCAGACGCCACGGACGCCATTGACAAATTCGCCGCCTCCAGTCGACCCGAGCCCACCGAGCTGCGCTTCGACCTCCCAAAGGAGCCTCGCCGTATTTCCCCTCTCTCCCCTGGCTCTTTTTCTCCCGCTAACGCCAATGCCCACCGGAGCGGAGAGCTCACCGCCGCCGTGGTTCCTTGCCGTCGTGGCCAGGGCCAACGCAGCCCGCGCCTGAGCACGTCACCGTGCTCGGTCAACCCCCAGGAGCACGTAGCACCTTCCAGTTAAATCCCTAGTGCCCCGTAGCGTCGACCCCGTCCACACCCGAACTCCGGCGATCACCGCAAGCCTGCTCCGCGAAGCTCGGGCCGCCTCGGCCTCTTCTCACACAGAAGATGCGGCGCTCTTCCAGCTATCTGTAGATCCCCTCCTCCGTCCGTTTGGTCGCCGGAGCAAGAAACCCGAAGGCCTCCGCCGCCTCGGCCTCGCCGGCGACTCAACGCCGGCGGGATTGACTCGTTTGACCAAGGGTTTGACCTCCCCTCGGTCAATGACAGGTGGGGCCAGCCCCCTGTTAATCAGTTTAGTTTGTTCTAACCTAATTAGCCACTGTTTCACTAACATGTGGGCCCTAATGTTTGATTAATCGACTAATTAATTAATTAGGCTAATTAAGCTCTGTTAAATCGCCCTGCAGCTGACACACGGGTCCCACGCGACAGGTTGGACTCTGGTCAAACCCTGTTGACTTGCTGACGTCACACAGGTGTCGGAGAAACTGATCGGGCCCACGAACACCTATGGGACCGGCGGACCGAGCCTCTTTCGGTTCGGTGGGGGGTGGAGGTCGCACGAAGAGCAGATCGAGGCGGTTAACACGAGCAGTTTACCCAGCTTCGGAGCTCTCGGGAGAGATAATACTCCTACCGCTGCTTGTGCGATTGTATTGTGTTCTTGCTAGGAGCGCCGAGAGCTACAAGACCTAGCGTGAGTGTTCTCTAGTTTGAATGAACCGAACCCCTTCTACGCTATGCATGGGCCTCCTTTTATATGCTCAAGGGTCTCCGACAGGTGGCAACATAGACAAGGGCAGAAACGTAAAAGGAGTCGTGGTTGGTACAACTACTTGTACAGTGTACCCTACCTAACCCCGACGGCAGGGGACAAAGGCATTAAATGCCCGCCTAAGTCGACTAAACAAAGGCGTAAAAGGACCGTCGGGCGCCACCGCCGCCACGATGGCAATCTTGTCAACACCGCTACCACCGCGCTCACTGGTCAAGACAGCCTTCTTGCCACACGCTACCGAAAGGTCCCATGGCGACACGTTGGTGGATGAGCCGGAGCGGAGGAACAGAGTGGTAGTCTGCCGCTGCAAGCGCCTTGCATGTCGTTGCCTTTGTCGCGCCGGAAGCTTATCGCCATTGGGCCTTCCCGCAAGCTCCTCTTGCCGGGCCTTGTCTTCTAGGTGCCTTGGTTGGCCTTCCCGGCAAGCTCCTCTTGTCGGGGCCTTGTCTCTTTGGCTTAAATACTTTGTTCTTGAATGGCTCTAATGTAGCCGCGGAGGACCTTGGCGGTCACCAGGCAAGCCTCGCCGCGGGGTGCTGCAACTGCCCATGCACGAGTTCGGGATACTAGGGTACCCCTACTCTAGTACACCGACAGGAGCCCCCGGGCCTGGGCCACACACGGTGCCGAGCGCTGTTGGGCCAGGCCCAAAACAGGGCACGGGCACGCGCAGCCCTGGTTACGCCGTAACTCACTCCGGTCCCACCACGTCCCCCACGAACGGCACGCATCGATTGCGGCGTCTTGGGAGAGATCGTGGGGGTTTCTTTATTAGGAAAAGTGGAACGTCCGCCCCCTCCCTCTTTATAAGCAGAGGAAGCAGGGGCAGTTCGCCCACCTCGCCATTTGCTGTCCAATCTCGAAAAAAAACCACCGCTGCTGCCCCCTTCTTCTCAAGTCTGAAGAGAGTAGCGCTCCGTCCCCCATCGCCACCAGCACCACCAACGCCGTCGGTCTCCCCACCGCTCCGCCATGGCTCAAAGCCGACAAGGGAAGGGCGGAAGTCGCCGAGGCGCAACGGCTCAAGGGCGCCATGGAAGGAGCGGTTATCTTCCTCCCCAGCTCGCCGCAAGGGAGCCGAGGGAGAACTACTACCTCTTCCGGTCGACGGAGACGCTGAAGCATCCGTGTAACGAAGGTACTCCCAGCCGCTGCTTCGAACTAGCCCCAACTGGGTACCCTTTCTTCAAGACTGTTCTTCTATTGCGGGCTCGCCCGCCTTCTCTGAATTTTTCTGTGATATCATGAACACATACGGGTTCCGCCTCCTTGATTTCACCCCAATGCTGTCCTGACCATGGCAGTTTTCGCACATCTCTGCGAAAACTTTGTCGGAGTCCATCCCAACGTAGCCCTCTTCCGCCATTTCTTCATGCCTCGAGTAGAGAGAGGAGAGCCTCTTGCCGGAGGAATCGCCTGGATCTCAAGGATCGGCAAGAAGGAAGCCTATCTGGAGGGAGAGCTTCGCAGCAAGTGGGAGGAATGGAGGGCAGATTGGTGTTGGATTGTAGAGGAGAACCCGCAGCCTTTATCGGCCAGCGCCAAACCCCAATAGTGCTTGCAACGATTGGAGCAACTTGGCGCGAAGATGCTAGATTGAAGATTGCCGTCACCCGGATCCTGCGCCTCAGCTTGTCGGACTCCATCGAGGCGCCTGTTGGCGAGATTTTTTCGCCAGACGCTTCTTGCAGGAGAGGAGAAGACCTGCTTGGGAGTTCCGAACGCGGCGGATATCATGAGGCTGCGCCTGGCCTCAACTTCAACTTCACCGCCTTGGAGTTGGATGCGATGCTCCCGGAGCTGTTCAAGCACCACCTTGATCATCCCGAATGGTTTAGGTTGCCGAGGGAGTCGCTCCATTGTGCATAACCTCGCCGACCGCATCCGTGCAATGATGTTGTTGTGCGACTCGCATGGAATTGTTCCAACCTCGCAAGAGCCTGCAGATGACGCCAGCGGGTGTTCTTCGACAGCTTGAAGAAGTGCCAATCCGCCCGATGAGCGAAGGGCCTCACCATGACACCATCGACGACGCAGATGCGCGCGACGCCATCAGGCTGGAAGAGGCGGCAGAATGCGCTACCGGGCGATTCGGGTTCACCATGGAGGAGGCAGAGGCAGCAGAGGCGGCAAGCTTTGTCGAGCGAAGGGAGTTTGTCGGCGAGGAGGAGCTTGCCGAACCTGATGCCGAGTCAAGCGAGCCCGCCGAGGGCGCCTCCTCCCCACCACCTAGTAGCTTGCCGCGAGCGGAGCCCCCAGCTCCACCAAGAAGGCGTCTCCGCAAGGCCGGAGACGCAAACGGGCGGCAGACGGGTTAACAGCCGCCCAGGCCATGACGCGCTTCCACCGCTGCAAGCATGCTGTTGCTGGAGCACCTCACGCCGCTGCAGCAAGAATCGGGCGGGCCTCCCAGCCACCGCTGCTTCTCCCGCCAAGCAGTCAAGGGAACCCACTCCTCCGCCTCGTCGCACCGGAGGCGAGCCAGACTTGATCTCTCCGCGCCAGCTCCGACGAGGAAGAAGAAGAGTAAGCTTCAGTGTTGTACTTGTATTTCTTCAATTTTGTTGCTTTGTCTTGTATCTGATTTGCTTCATTCTGAACTCTTTCCTTTTCAGGACGCTGGCTCAGAGAGCGTCGAAGAGAGCCAAGACCCCGGTGGTTGTCATCGAGGACGATCTCTCGGCAGCAGGAGGCGCGTCGAGACCACGCTGCCGGACGCGCAACTCTTCTCTCAGCAGCCCCAAAGACAGCCCCCAGCAGTAAGTATATGGTTTACTCTTTCTTGTTGGGCGTGCATGGGTGCTCTTTCTGACCGATATCGATTGTTGGTTTGTGTAGGAGCAGAGTAGCCTCACCAAGAGTGCCCAAAGCCGCCCGGACGTGCCATCTCAAGGCCGACTACACCGCCAAGGAGGATCCCGGCAAGGGAGCCGCTTCTCCGGCAAGGAGGCTTCTCCGCAAGGGCAGTTCTCCGGCAAGGGATAGCGCCAACGACCCTCCGTGGTTGAGACCGCTGCTGCAGATCCCATCGCAGTAATCCTCTTGCCCGAAAACTTCCCTTGGGCTCTTTTTCTTCTTATTTTCTTTGAATATCTGCTTGATTTTCTTCATTTTCTCGGTCGCCGATCCATCCGCCGCAGAGCCGATGGAGACCGAGGTCGCCCTGGCGAGGACGCGCAAGGCAATGCCGACGACGCCATTGCCGCCGAGGAAGAAGCCGGCGCCGCGAGCCCGCCTTGGCGCAGGAGGCCGCCATGGCTGCCGCCGCAGAAGCCGGGCGAGGGTCCGACGATCGACCGATGGCCCCGAGGTCGCAGGAGCGCCAGCGCTACACCGACCGCCGATCCTCCGCCGCTGCCGCAGCGCCAGTTCAAGAGCCCCAGCCCGGGCGCCTACTTGAAGGCTGGCGATGGCGCTTCATCAAGCTTCCCTAGGCGCCGAGCCCGTGGCGCCGGTCGAAGGAGAAACCTTTGACGAAGAGCTGCTCGCCTCCGCCGGGCTGACGCTGGTCGACGCGCCAAGCAGCAGCAGCGGCGAGTCTAAGGAGGAGCAGCTGTTGCGGAAGCTGCTGTCACTCTACCGCACCCGACAAGCCAAGCTAGAATCCCGGGAAGCGCTTGTCGCGAAGGCGGGAGCAGACATAGAGAAACACGCGGAGGAGCTCCGGGGCATCAATCAGGAAGCTCTCCGGGCCTTGGCAGAGGAGCGGGAGCAAATCGTTGAGGCGCGCAAAGCCTTCATCCTCGAGAAGGCTGAGGTTGAAGAGCAACAACGGCTTGCCGCCGAGAGGCTGTCGCAAGAAGAAGGCGAAATGGCGCAGCGGAAGATCAATCTTGACAGCCATGAGGAGGAGCTTACGCTGAAAGCAAACATTTGGCGGGCTATCAAGGAAGCAAAGGATGCCGCCGCAGCTGCCTAGGCCGCCAAGAAGGAGCTGGAGACGAAGGTGACGAGTGGAGGCCACCAAGAAGGGCGGTGAAGAGCTTGCTGCACTCAAGCATGAGCGAGAGAAGGACGCCTATACTCTTGGCGAGCTGCGGGGCCGCCTCGCTGAGAGGAGCAAGGAGCTCAGCGCCGCCAAGGACTCCAAAGCAGATCTCGAGTTGAAGTTGACCACCTTGACTCAGACGCTGGAAGGCGCCAGGGAGCGGGAGGTGGCCTTGTTGGAGAAGATCAAAACCGACGAGGCGCTGTCAAGGCGAAGTGTCTGTGCCGCCGTAACACCTTCAGAGAGAATGTGGAGCACTGGACCGAGGGTATCGTGAATGTTGCCGCCGCCATCGACAGGGAGCTGATGGAGCTGGGGATGGTGGATCTTGGATATTCCTCCGATGAGCACCTCCAACCCAGTGCCAAGATCAGCTTGTTCTTCAAGGGCGTGGTGACGGCTCTTCAGCGACTCCGGGAAGAGATCCCAAAGCAGCTGGCCGAGGAGTCGCGCCGGATCTACGCTGGAGCTCTCGGAAGGTGCCGATGAAGGTGGACTCCGCAATCCAGGCCTCAACCTCACCGGCGCCCTCAAGTCCTTGCCGCCGGATGCTTGATGTGGAGGCACTCAAGGCCCTTGTCGCACCCATTGTGGACAAGGTGGGCAAGATCAAGAGGGTTGATGGCGAGCGCGTAGATTAGGCCGCCAATTTTATCTTTTCCTTGTCGCTGCTGGTCATGTTAGGAGAACAATCTATTAGAGCTGCGACAAGCTATTTTGTAATATAACTCTATCTCGGGCAATGATTGCAATGTTATTTCCTTTACTTGATTCCTTCCTTTGTATGTTTTTTCCCTATGCTTTTAGGGAACTTGTCGGCGCAGCCACCCTTGCCGCGAGCGCTGAGTGCGGAATGTCAGCAGCCTGCTGGCGGTGCCGCTTCCGACAAGCAACCTTGTCGCAACTAGTTGCAGCTCACTTAAGTTGTTGAGCGGACTCGAAACAAAGTAAGGGCGCAACTAGCTACGAGTTGGTTCCTCCGCGCACAGGTTTTCCATACAAAGCACGGTCGTTCGAGGAAGATAGCTTAAAAATTTAAAAGCTGATTGCTCAAAATTTAGCAACTTAGCTTTTCTGTCCTTTGCTTCCCGGTAAGGCGAAACTTCCTTCAGCGACGCTTGGTCCGAAACTTCCTTGAGCGACGCTTGGTCCACACCATTATCTTCTCCTTCCCCCCGGCAAACTTGTGTGCGAGGGAGCCTTCCTTTCTTTGATAAAGAGAAAGAAGAGAAAATAAAATTATGGAGCCTTTCGGCCCGTTATTGCTTACCGGGGTAGGTGCTGCACAAGGTGTCAGATAATGCATGCAATAAAATGATGAAAGCACGAAATTGACAAGTTGTGCGAAGCACATGAGCTTTACTTATGCACGGGATCTGCGCCCGGCTTTGTACAAAGGATTACATGCAACATCGGCAAGACTTGTACAAAAGGTGGTTGCTGGAACAGGTTCCGACAACCGCGCCCTACGGGTAAAACTTACGAAGATGCTCGATGTTCCAGGAGTTGCTCACCGGAACGCCATCTTCGGTCTCAAGGCGGACAGCGCCAGGCCTAGTGACTCGTTTCACCCGATAAGGGCCTTCCCACTTTGGCGTCAACTTGTTGGAATTCTTGGCGGACTGAACGCGCCGAAGAACAAGGTCGCCTTCCTCGAGACTTCTGGCATTAACTTTGCGGCTATGGTAGCGGCGCAAAGCTTGCTGATATCGAGTAGCTCGTACAGCGGCCTGAAGACGGTCCTCCTCAAGGAGCAGCGCGTCATCTTGTCGCAGCTGCTCTTGCTCAAGCTCATCATAAGCGAGCACTCGAGGTGATCCGATACGAAGTTCCGTGGGGAGAACTGCCTCTGCTCCATAGACTAGAGCGAAGGTGTCCGCGGTGGCTCGATTTGGTGTCGTCTGATCGACCAAAGAACCACCGGCAGCTCCTCAATCCAGTTTCTTCCGCACTTGTGCAGCTCGTCGAAAGTTCTGGTCTTGAGCCCACGCAGCACTTCAGCATTTGCCCTCTCGCGCTTGACCGTTACTCCTTGGATGAGCAACGGAAGCAAAGCAGACCTTGGCGCCAAGATCTTGGACGTCTTGCATGAAGGTGCGACTCGGAATTGCGTGCCGTTGTCGGTGATGATCCTGTTAGGAATCCCAAACGGCAAACAATCGACCAAGAACTTGATCGCTAATCCGGCTGTCACCTTCCTCATCGCTTCCACTTCCAGCCACTTTGTGAACTTGTCGATTGCAACGCATAAGTACTCAAAGCCCCGATTGCTCGGGAAAGGGGCCGAGGATGTCGAGCCCCTGACCGAAAATGGCCGTGATAAAGGGATCGTCCGGAGAGCTTGAGCTGGCTGGTGTATCTGCTAGAATGGAATCGCACGCTTCACACTTGGTTACTTGTAGTTGCATCCCGGAGGGCTGTCGGCCAAAGAAACCTTGCCGAACGCCTTTGCCGGGCAAGTGTTTTGCGCCAATGTGGTGACCACATATGCCTCCGTGTATCTTCGCCAACAGCTTCTGGGTCCATCTTCCCGGTGAATACACTTCAATTTCACACCGTTGAGTCTTCTTCTGCATGCGGTGTGTTGTCGATAAACCTGGTACATACTTGACCGCTGGGCTACTCTTTCCGCTTCTTCTTGCTCTTCGGAAGTTCTCTGTCTGAAGGAAATGGACAATCTGCTTTGCGCCCATGCCGGAGCTTGCAGCTCGACAACAAGGACTAAAGGCACATCTGTTGCTGCGCAAGACTTTGACAGCCTTCAACAATATCGTTTCGAGCTCTTGGAACATGTTCCATCTCAGAGGCCGTCAAAGTGCTCTTCTAGCTTTCTCACTTCATCAACATAGGCTTCCATCAACGGACTCGATAATCATTGTTCACTTGGCGGACGACAAGCTGTGAGTCACCCCGACAATGAGCTTCTTGATCCCAAGGTCTATCTGCGATCTCGAGACCGCAAGCAAACCTTCATACTCAGTATTGTTTGTTGCTTGCTCCTTGGGAAAGTGCATCCGACTATGTACTTGAGGTGCTCTCCGTGGGTGCGATAAGCAGCACGCCAAAGACCGGGCGCCTTTGAAGCGAGAAGGCACCATCAAAGTACATCAGCCACTCTTTGCTTGCTTCCTTGACGGGATGCTCATTTCGAATTTCTTCATCTTGCGTTGGCGCCCATTCTGCTATGAACTCGCCAATGCTCGCTTTGGATAGTTGAAGTGCTCTCAAACTTGAGGCCAAAGCTTGACAGTTCCAGTGCCCACTCGACAATCATGCCCGTTGCTTCTGGATTTTGCAGTATCCTCTTCAGCGGAAAGCGAGTGACGACTGTGATCTAATGCGCTTGAAAGTAATGGCGCAGCTTTCTCGAGGCCATGAGAAGGCCGAAAAGCAATTTCTGCACACCGTAGTACCTTGATCTAGCCCCCGCAGAAGGGAACCGACAAAAGTAAACCGGGTGCTGCACCATTCTCTTCGCATCTTCTCACACTCCTGCGCAAATCTATCTTTGTCGGGACCGAGCTTGCCGGTGAAGTGCCTTGCTTGTCATTTGGATGCTCTCGCCATGGTTGCGGCTCATCATCCGCCTCCTCTCCGCTACTAACGCAACACTAACCACTTGATTGGTTGCCGCTATATATAGCAGCAACTTCTCTTGTGGCTTAGGTGCGACAAGTATTGGAGTGGAGGACAGGTATCTCTTTAAGTCTGCGGCAGCAGCCTCCGCTTCGAGTCCATTTCATTGACCTGCCTTTTCAAAATTTTGAAAAATGGCACGGCGCTGCTCAGCAGACCTAGAGATAAACCTGCTGAGAGCAGCCACGCAACCGCAAGTCTTCGTGACATCCTTGATGCGCTTTGGTGCTTCAATCTGCTCAATGGCCTTGATCTTGTCGGGATTGGCTTCAATTCCCCGCCGAGACGAAGAACCCGAGAAGCTTGCCGGAGGGGACTCCAAACACGCACTTCTCGGGGTTAAGCTTGAGGTTGATCTTGCGCAGATTTGCAAAGGTTTCATCTAGATCTTGAATCGAGTTGCTTTGTCCTTGCTCTTGACCACTATGTCATCCATGTAGGCTTCTACATTTCGTGTATTTGCGGCTCAAAAGCGCCATGGACTACTCTTGCAAATGTTGAACCAGCATTCTTTAAACCGAAAGGCATCCGTGCGAAACAATATGTGCCACATGGGGTGATGAATGCGGTTTCTCTTCATCCTCTTACGCCATGAAGATCTGATGATATCTGAGTATGCATCAAGAAATGAAAGCAAATCACATCCGCCGTGGAGTCAATAATCGATCGATGCGCGGCAAGGAAATGGGTCTTTGGGACAAGCTTTATTAACATCGGTAAAGTCGATACAAAGCCTCCATTTTCCGCTTACCTTACGCACGACTACGAGGATTGGCCAACCACGAGGATGGAGCACTCCGACAAGGCCCGCTGCTTCCAATTTCTTGATCTCTTCTGCGATGAACTCTTGGCACTCTACTGCTTGCTTTCTGACTTTCTGTTTGACAGGCTGCGCGTGAGGACAGACGGCAAGATGGTGCTCAATTACTTTCCTGGGAACACCGGGGATGTCAGACGGTTGCCACGCAAACACGTCGACGTTCGCCCGCAGGAAAGCAACGAGCGCGCCTTCCTATTTAGGGTCGAGAGCGGCACTGATGGTGAAGGTACCACCAGTGCCGTCCTCCTTGGCAGACAACTTCTTGGTTTTTGGTGGAGCTGCCATCGTCTTCTTACACTTGCCGGTGGAGCTCGATGGTGCGTCCTCGACGGTAGCGCAGCACTCCGAAGAGGTGCGCTTGCCGGAGTGGGCATCAGAGCTCTTGCCGGACTTGGTCTTCTTCTTCCCCCCGGGAGCTTCAGCGGCAAGTGACTTGCTATCTGTTGCAGCTGCTGCTTCCCGGTAGATCTTGTCGGCGCAGATAAGAGCATCCTTCTTGTCGCCAGGGACAGAAATGACACTTATCGGGCCTGGCATCTTGAGCAAGTTGTATGCATAATGAGAGGCTGCCATGAACTTGGCGAGTCTTTGGATTTGCCAAGTATCCCATTGTAAGGCAATGGGAAGTCAGCAACGTCAAAAGTGACCCTCTCAGTCCTGAAGTTCAACTCGCTGCCAAACGTCACAGGCAACATGATTTTTCCCTTTGGCTTGCTCCTTCCCGGATTGATTCCTTGGAATGTGCCTGTCTCTTCGAGCTCGCCATCAGGGATCTGAAGCTTCTGGAGTACCGCGGAGGAGATCAGGTTCAAGCCGGCCCCGCCGTCAACTAGCATCTTAGTGACCTTGAGGTTGCGGATAGTTGGTGAAACCAACATCGGCAAGCACCCGACCGCAGTGATGCGATCAGGGTGGTCCTCAATATCAAAGATGATAGGCGTGCTGGACCATTTCAGAGGCTTGCGTGACTCGATGGATGGTTCTGCCGCATTGACTTCCCGCATCCACGCTTTGAGTTGGCGGTGTGAAGTATGCAGAAGCACCACCGCCAACGCACAGGACCTCTGTGGCTTTCGGAACTCCTGCCATCGGTCTCATCATCTTCCATGTCTTCATCGTCGCCGTCATCTTCATCCTTGTCGCGCCGCGAGGAGGTCTCTCCTTGCCGCTGCTTGGCCTTGCTGCAAGGCCCTCCCCCCGCCGGGCGTTTCTTGCTAGGTCCTCCAGCACCTTCACGAGCCTTCTCCTTGTCGCGCTTTCAGACTCAACCTTTCATTGTTCGACAAGCTGCTCGACCTTCTTGCAGCTCTGGAGGTCATGGCCCTTGGTGCGGTGGATCTTGCAATACTGTTTGTTGGAGCCGTCCTGCTTGTCAGCGACCGCCACAGCTTGGCAGTTGGTGCCCGCGGCAACCTCCTTGCCGGAGCTACCAACTTTGGCTTTCTTGGCGCCACCTCCGTTGCCGGACTGCTCGACAACTAGCACATCTCTGCCTTTCTTCTTTCTGTTGCTCCGACGCCGGCTTTTCTTTGCCGGGGCAGCCTCCTCACTATCAGATCCTACTTCTGCTTCTACATTCTCTCCGGGGAGTCTCCTCCCTTCCTCAGCACGTGCACACTTGTCGGCCAGGGCATATAGCTCACTGATGTCCTTGATCTTGCACATCGCCATCTCCTCCCGCATCTTGCGGTTCCGACGCTCGATGGAACGCGCTGATTATCGCTTGGCAGGGTGGACATTTGGGATGTTGTGCTTTGCACACGGCTGAATCTCTGAATGAACTTGCGCAGGGGCTCTCCCTCCTTCTGGGCAAGCAGATGAAGGTCGCTCTCTTGGCCATGAGGTTTGTGACCGCCTGTGAAGGCGCCAACAAACTGATGGCATAGATCCGCCCAAGAGGATATGGAGTTGTCCGGCAAGTGCATGAGCCAGGATCTGACATTGGGCTTGAGTACCAGTGGGAAGTAGTTGGCCAGGATCTTGTCGTCTCGCCCCGCAGCTTGCACCGCAATGGTGTAGATGCTTGAGGAACTCGACGGATGCGCCTTGCCGCCGTATTTCTCTCGCACGCGGCTTGAAATTCTTCTTCTTGGGCCATCGACTTGCCGCAGCTCACGAGTGAACGCAGGGCAACCTATCACAGACGGCAAGTCGCCGTTCTCTCGGGCGCATGCATGTCGACAGAGGGCCCAGCGCTGGTCGGATTGACGCCGCGCTTCTCTTGGTGCTCGGCGCGAGTTCGAGCGCCTTCTTCTGTCGCTCGTGAAGAACTTGGCGCTGATCGCGACGAGCTCGTGGGTCCGGCGACGGTGGAGTCGCTGTCGAGGTGGATCCGCGAGTCGGCGATCTTGGCCTTCGGGTGGAGAGTGCATGGTGGTTGCACCCCACAGGTTTAAATCGCCACCGGCTCGTGCCTTGTCGTCTTGCCGCGACAGCGATGTAGTCGGTTGCCGCGGAGTGTCGCCGTTGGCAAAGCCGATGAGACTCTGGATGGTGGCCCTCCATTCATCGACCTTGTCGGCTGTTGGAGGGTAATCTAGGAGCAGTTGAGTTCTCGCCAAAGCTTCTGCTGGAGTGGTGGGTGGCACTGGCGAACGACGCGAGGAGCGGGATATGCTCGGACTTCTAACTATGTTAGAAGGAGCAGTATCCCGTCCAGGCGACCATGCCTCGCTCGTGCCAGCATGTTGGCGTGCACGCTGGTCTTGAGGGCCTCGGGATCCACCAGCTCGATCTTGATCCAACGAGCGTATGGTACTGTGAATACCCCGACATCGCCGGTCCCGCTGGCCCCGAGATGGGCGCGGTGCGTGTACGGATGCCGAGGTCTGTGCAGTCTTGTCCTTGGACTTGGCAGCATCATGAGCTCCCTCGCCGGCGCCCGTTCTTCCGCCGGTGTCTACCGCACCACCCATTTGCTCCGGTGGTGGTGGGATCGACGTGGACGGCTCCGCTGCCGCCGAAGCCTTCTTCTTCGGTGGCATGTCGATGAAGATGATGAAGATGTAGCTCGTGTGAAGGTTCACACAGCCTCAACGCCCCCTACCTGGCGCGCCAAAGATGTCGGGGAAACTGATCGGGCCCACGAACACCTATGGGACTGGCGGACCGAGCCCCTTTCGGTTCGGTGGGGGGCGGAGGTCGCACGAAGAGCAGATCGAGGCGAAGCACACGAGCAGTTTACCCAGCTTCGGAGCTCTCCGGAGAGATAATACTCCTACCGCTGCTTGTCCGATTGTATTGTGTTCTTGCTAGGGAGCGCCGAGAGCTACAAGACCTAGCGTGAGTGTTCTCGGTTTTGAATGAACGAACCCCTTCTACGCTATGCATGGGCCTCCTTTTATATGCTCAAGGGTCTCCGGCGGTGGCAACGTAGACAAGGGCAGAAACGTAAAGGAGTCGTGGTTGGTACAGCTACTTGTACAAGTGTACCCTACCTAACCTCGACGGGTGCCACCGCCGCCACGATGGCGATCTTGTCGAGCCGCTTACCACGGCGCTCCGCTGGTCAAGACAGACCTCTTGCCACGCTGGCGCTGGAAAGGTCCCATGGCGACACGTTGGTGGATGAGCTGGAGCGAGGAACGGAGTGGTAGTCTGCGTGCAAGCGCCTTTTGCTGATGTCGTTGTTTTGTCGCGCCGGAAGCTTGTCGCTCACGGGTCTTCCGGCAAGCTCCTCTTGCCGGGCCTTGTCTTCTAGGTGCCTTGGTTGGCCTTCCCGGCAAGCTCCTCTTGCCGGGGCCTTGTCTCTTTGGCTTAAATACTTTGTTCTTGAATGGCTCTAATGGAGCCGCGGAGGACCTTGGTGGTCACCAGGCAAGCCTCGCCGCGGGGTGCTGCAACTGCCCGTGCACGAGTCCGGGATACTAGGGTACCGACGATGAGTTCGATGACACCGATGAAGAACTATATTATCTTCAGAAGTGCCAGGCAAGCAAAACCCCCTTGTTCATTCCGATACAATCCCACTCTCTCGCTCCTGCTCTCTTTTACTGCATTAGGACAACAACGATTCACCTGTTACTTGCTGCGGTAGCTGAACCCCTTTATCCTCTGCATGACCTGTCATTCCACAGTAAATAGATGAAACCCACTAGCATTAGTAGGAGTTGTTTGAGCCCTATTGTGCCTACTCATTCATGCTTGTTTGTCATGCCTGCTACTGCTTAGAGTTGAGTCAGGTCTGATTCATCAGGGATGAATCGGAGGTGTGTGAACATGTCCTACTGTGGGTGAGCTAAGTGTGTGAACACGATTTGGTAAAGGTAGCGGTGAGAGTGTGATAGCCTGGTTTATTAGGGATGATAGACTACTCATATCAATAAGGAATTCCTTCTTTTCCGGGAGCCCATTCGGACAGAACTCCAAAGTTAAGCATGCTCAGCTTGGAGTAGTGTCAGGATGGGTGACCGACCGGGAAGTTGCTCCTGGGTGCGCATGAGTGAGGACAAAGTGTGCAGAAAAGACTAGTATTGATCTGTGGGGCCAGTCTAGATCCCGCCAGAGTAATGCGACCACCGGCGGGTGTGTCCGGGCGTTACAAGTTGGTATCGAGCCGACCCTCGCGGTTACACGGATGGTTGCGGACAGGTGCGTGGTCATGTTGTTCATGACGTTTGTGACCCGTCGTGGCACCCGACATGGCACATGTACCGGATTTGGAAGCACGACGCTTGTGCCAAGAGGGAACGTTCTGTGGCCCGATGAGGACGTCGGTTCCTCTGAGTGGGGGTGTATGTGATAGCCTGGCTTATTAGGGATGATAGACTACTCATATCAATAAGGAATTCCTTCTTTTCCGGGAGTAGTATTGATCTGTGGGGCCAGTCTAGATCCGCCAGAGTATGACCACCGGCGGTGTGTCCGGCGTTACAAGTTGGTATCGAGCCGACCCCGTGGTTACGGATGGTTGCGGACAGGTGCGTGGTCATGTTGTTCATGACGTTTGTGACCCGTCGTGGCACCCGACATGGCACATGTGCGGATGGAAGCACAGACGTTTGTGCCAAGAGGGAACGTTCTGTGGCCCGATGAGGACGTCGGTTCTCTCGAGTGGGGTGTATGTGATAGCCTGGCTTATTAGGGATGATAGACTACTCATATCAATAAGGAATTCCTTCTTTTCCGGAGCCCATTGGACGAGAACTCCAAAGTTAAGCGTGCTCAGCTTGGAGTAGTGTCGGGATGGGTGACCGACCGAAGTTGCTCCCCTGTGCGCATGAGTGAGGACAAAGTGCAGAAAAGACTAGTATTGATCTGTGGGGGCAGTCTAGATCCGCCAGAGTAACGACCACCGGCGGGTGTGTCCGGGCGTTCTGAGAGAGGCCATGTAGGAGTACATGGTGGGTTGTCTCATTGCAGCCGTTCTCGAGAACTGAGTTACGTGTTTGTGATCCATGAAACAGTTACTACCACACATTGGGCTCGGGCACTCCAAGCTCTCTCGACTTATTAATCAACTTGATCTCTGTCCGGGAGTTGCAACTAGTTTACGGTGTTTGTAGAATATGTGTTGGGGGCCGTATGAAGCGCTGACCCTAGGGTGGAGCTATGTTGCGGTAGATACACCGAGGCACGTGTACGGGACGCCTGTTTGGTGTCTCGGGAACCCTGCTCTCATCATTTGGGGCCGTGGCGACACCCGGCGGATCTCCTTGCGGATGGAACCCGAATAGGCGATAAACTGGACTAGAGACTTGTGTGGTTAGTCGGTCGTGGCCGACTCCTCGCCAAGCTTCCGCTTGAAGGTTGTCGAGATACACGAGGTGTACATGGCGGTAAGTGGCGAGAGCGTGTGTGAAGAAGTACACCCCTGCAGGGTTAATATGATCTATTCGAATAGCCGTGTCCGCGGAGAAGGACTTCTGGGTTGCCTATATCAGTTCATAGACAAGTGAAAGTGGATACTCTAAAATGCGCAAGATAAGCGTGAGTGCTATGGATGGCGTTCTCGTAGGGAGACGGGAGCGGGTCCATAGTGGTGTATTGATATGGTGAATATGTGGACTCGTGTGCGCCACCTCAAAAGAGTTACTTGCAATGTAGTTCAGGATAGCCACCGAGTCAAAGCTGGCTTGCTGCGGTCAAACTCCACCACCCCTTTTGATAATGATGCATATGTAGTTAGTTACGATGTAAGTCTTGCTGAGTACATTTGTACTCACGCTTGCTTATTTTATGTTTTGCGAGAGGCGTCAGTCTCGCTAGTAGTTCCGCTTGGACTTCGACGTTTAGCTTGTTACCTCAGCTACGATCTTGTTCCCTCAGCAGGATCTGGTAGATAGTTAGGCTTCTCAGCCTTTTTCATTTGTAGATGTCTGTACTCAGACATGTTAAGTTTCCGCTTGTGCTTTGATTTGTATGCTCTGAGTGTTGGGTCATGAGACCCATGTTTGTAATATCTCGCTCCTTGGAGCCTAATGAATAAATATTTGAGTCGAGAGTTATGTTGTGATGCCATGTTGTATTTACACATATTGAGCATATTGTGTATGTTTGAAATGCTTGATATGTGTGGGATCCGACAATCTAGTTGTTTATCCTTGGCAGCCTCTCATATGGGGAAATGTAGTCTAGTGCTTCTGGCGATAGTAGTCCGCTTCTGCCCGGTTCACGGAGTCCTGCTAGCCCAAGACACTACTGCTTTGGACACTTGACTGGCGGCATGTGTTTCACTTCGTTCCTATGTACGTCCCTTCGGGAAATGTCACGCGGTGATATTCGAGTCCTGCCTAGCTGCTACAGCCGGGATACCGGAGTCTGTTAGCCCTGCTACAGCCCGAATTCATACGTTGATGACCGACATGCTCGATGTGATTCATGTATGCCTGTCCCCATGGGTTAGTGCCGCTTTGGGTTCACGACTAGCCATGTCGGCCCGGGTTCTCTGTCATATGGATGCTAGCGACACTATCATATACGTGAGCCAAAAGACGCAAACGGTCCTGGGCCATGGTAAGGTGACACCCGTGGGAATACCGTGCGTGAGGCCGCAAAGTGATATGAGGTGTTACCGGCTAGATCGATGTGACTTGGAATCGGGGTCCTGACATCTCATCAACACGATCCGCGGGGATCTTGAACCCTGCGTGTCTGACGTCTGGAATTCCTCCTTGGGGCGCCTCCAGAGTCACCTCCCCCCGCTTTGGGAACCTTTGGGACAACACCTCCGTGTCGGGGGCGAGTTCATCGCTGAAGCACTCAAGGACCCATCCGAAGACGATGCCTTGGGATGGACCCTGGCCGGACTGCATATCTGTTCGGCGTTATAACGAGACTATGAAACAAAGTCGCGTTAAAAGTACAATAGAGTGCGGAGACTCACGATCTCGCTAGGGGCTTCCCTCTGGGCAGCCACTCTTCATCACTATGAGCGGCCGTGGCGGAGTAGTCCGAAAGGGACGCCTTTCCCTCCTTGGACGCCCTGGCCTCCCCCTCTGGGGCGGTTTTCCTCTTCTTCTCCCCCCATTGCGGGGAGGTAGAACTTCTTCGTGTTTTCCCCCGCCTCCACGGGAGGAATCTGTCTCGTCATCCTCGGACGACGTGGGTATGACGGCCTTGCGCCGGGGGCCTTTCCCGGCCCCCTGGTCCGCCTTCTCAGGCCCCTCATCCTCTCCGGATGGGGTGGTCCCTTCTTCTTCTTCGTCCTCCCCTTCGGGGGAGGAGTTTGCCTCATCGTCTTCGGACGAGGCTTCCGGTACAACTTTACGCCGGAGACCCTTCCTGGTCCCCGGGGCCTTCTTTTCGGCCTTCTTCTCCGGTGCCTTGTAGGGCGTCGGGACCAACATCTCCGTCGGAGAGCATCGGTGGGCCTTCGGCGGCAGGAGCGGACAATCAATCCGCTCCGCTGTCTTCACATAATCCTGATTAAATATGCACAATTACTTAAGACTCCCCACGAATATATTAGGAAGAACTGAATCGGGGTAGTCATAAAACTCACCGGACGGGGCGACATGGAGTCCGCGGTCCTCGGATGTGGGGAGGTACTTCAGAGGCCTTGAACAACACCTTCCAGGAGCCTTTGTGCGTCATGTCGTAGAGGTTTCAAAGCGTCTGGTGTTCGGCCGGGACGTACTCCCACAGATTGAATACCCGTCTTAGGCACGGAAGAATCCGGCGGACGAGCATGACCTGGACCACGTTGACAAGCTTGATGTTCTTGTCCTTCATATTTTTGATGCAGGTTTGGAGTCTGGTCAGCTCTGCAGGTTCGCCCCAGGTCAGGCCCTTCCTTTCCCAGGAGGTGAGCCGCGTAGGGGTTCTGGATCGGAATTCGGGGGCCGCCGCCCAGTTGGCGCCGCGCGGCTTGGTAATGTAGAACCACCCCGATTGCCACCCTTTCACGGTCTCCACGACGGAGCCATCAAGCCAGGTGACGTTAGGCATCTTGCCCACCATGGCCCCTCCGCACTTCGCTTGCTGGCCGCTCACGATCTTCGACTTCATGCAGAAGATTTGGAGCCACAAGCCAAAGGAGGCTTGATGCGGAGGAAGGCCTCGCATACGACGATGAACGCCGAGATGTTGAGGACGAAATTTGGGGCTAGATCATGGAAATCTAGCCTGTTGTAGAATATGAGCCCGCGGACGAAGGGATGAAGTGGAAATCCCAGTCCACGGACGAAGTGGGCGACAAACACGACCCTCTCATGGGGTAGCGGAGTTGGAATGACCTTCCCGTCGTCCGGTAGCCGGTGCGCTATGTCTGCGGCCAAGTATCCGGCCGCCCGAAGATTCGCTATATGCTTCTCCTTCACAGTGGAAGCCGCCCACTTGCCTCCTGCTCCGGACATGTTTAGCTGTGCGGAGAACTTGGGCCAGGGCGCTGGAGCTCGAGGGGGCAGGGGTGAGAAGGGAGGAAGAAGGCGTGGGTAAAAATGGGGAACTCTTATCCCTTTATAGAGGCGACAAAAGCGGTGCGCCTCCCCACTTACCCGTTGAGGATCGCTTGCTTTCCAAGCGCCACGATTGATGGCGCGGTGGGATTACCCATACCCGTATTGATGAGAATCCCGTGATAAGGGGACACGATCTCTGCTTTGACAAGATGTGTCAAGGAAACCGCCTCGTTATATGCGCTGTGGCCGGTTGTGGGAAAACGGTTCGAATGATGACCCGACCGTAGTGACATGTCATGTCTAAAAAGTTGTCAGCAGATTGCATTTGTGAAAAATCATTCTCTCTGCGATGGTATGTGAGAATCACCTCGTTGATCCGGACACGGTCTAAGTGTTCGATAATTACTTTGGAGTATTAGGAGATGGAACCCGCCCTGCAATGCCGAAGACAAGACTGCGCGCCGGACTCGTCGTCATTGAAGCCTGGTTCAGGGGCTACTGAGGGAGTCCTAGATTAGGGGGTATCCGGACAGCCGGATTATATACATCGTCCGGACTATTGAAGCGTGAATATACAAGACTCAAGACTCCGTCCCGTGTCCGGATGGGACTCTCCTTTGCATGGAAGGCAAGCTTGGCGATCCAGATAATATATTTCCTTCCTTGTAACCGACTCCATTTAAACCCTAGCCCTCTCCGGAGTCTATATAAACCAGAGAGGATGGTGCTTAGAAGGCCGATCACAATTACAATCATACCATCTTAGGCTAGCTTCTAGGGTTTAGCTTCTATGATCTCGTGGTAGATCTACTCTTGTACTACTCATATCTTCAATATTAATCAAGCAGGAAGTAGGGTTTTACCTCCATCAAGAGGGCCCGAACCTGGGTAAACATTGTGTCCCTTGCTTCCTGTTACCATCAGCATAGACGCACAGATCGGGACCCCCTACCCGAGATCTGCCGGTTTTGACACTGACACCCGTGTGCTAGACATTTTGGTGTAATGCACTCGGGAACGAAAGGAGGAGCTACCATCACCAACGGTCAAATGAATACACCACGCGAGCTGAGAGTTTTCAAGAAAAAGACTCGACAGACCGATAGTCAACCCGTGATGGATAATAATGATCTAATTTAATTTTTGTAGTAAATATATTGAATTGTACAAGTTTAATCTTTGAATTATGAACGTAGGAAATGTCGTCATCGGACGACGAAAGTCTCCCGGGGGAGTGCAGCTGGTGCAACAACGACCGAGATCTGTGCGATAGGCCTCACCTGGACGAAGATCAGTGCTTCAGCATTAAGCTCCACGAGACCTTCGATGTTGAAACTGTACGCAATGATGACAAGTGTTTTTTTCGTAATTAATCATGATGCAACTATTTCAACGTGTAATTTTCATCTTTTAAAATTCGAGTAGCTTATCCCATGCCATGCAAGATGCTATGTCTTGGAGAGAATGGATTTTGAAGACCATGAAAATTTCGAAACAAAGAAAATTCACCTAAGGACTCATGATGGTATGGATTTTGAAGTAAATCTGTATAATTCTGAGAGCGTAACCCATTCTGGTTGCAAAAATTGGGAAGCACTTTGCAAGATGTATGGTTTTTATGAGGGTATGCTTGTCACCATGGATCTTGGTGATCCTGATATCGACCAAGACAATATGGACATTTGGGTCCTTGTTGATACGCTTCCAGTTCTACCGCTATGTGAGTTTCTCAAACATAGTCATTAACTAATTTATATTGTTCATTTCAAAATAGTTGACAACTTATTTCCATTGACAGCTTATTTTCATTGTTCAAACAATGTGCGGAACATGGTAGACAGAACCTACTACACCGATGGCTCTGAGTTAACTTATCAGGAGAAAAATCATCTGGTCGCATTTTGTACTGATCTTGAGAATTACAATACCTATTATAAAACTCCTCCACATTATGGTAAATACGTGCCACCAGTGCACGTGTTGAACTACGGTAACATCCATGGAGATGCCATGGTAAGATTTATTATTATTACTACATCCGTGCATCTTTTGCATAAATTCTTTTAAACCTTAACTACATTGCTAACTATGAAGTTATTACTATGTTTTTCAACAGAAAATCCCGAATGATTGTGTGCCTCATCTGATGTATCAGAATGGTCGCCTTGATGTTTTGAACATACGACTAGGTCATCCTAGGAATCTCACCTATCCATATTGGATTTCTAAAAGAAGTGGAGACATGAAAATCAAAAAATGGAAAAAAGTATGGACAGTCGTAAGGAGGTACTTGGAAGAAACATTGTGCGAAAGGCAAGAATTGAAGACAGGATAATCTCCATTCTCCATAATGGAGAGTCAGTTCCTATCTTGTTTTATGCTATTTTACCTAAGAGAATGTAGTAGGTCCTAGTTAATAATATTCATGATCATGTGCTAAGAACAACTAAGTAGGATTGGTTAGATGACTATGATGATGATGATGATGATGTGGTATCGAGTAGAAGTTGTATGATCGATGATGATGAGTATGACTTGTTATTATGATACCAATGATGAGTTATTTATTATTATGATCGATGATGCATGATGCTAAGTTGTTATATGAGCATGATTACTTATTATATATAACAGTGGGTGAAATGAACCTGGATTAGATTCAAGTGAAGCCAACATGCGGTGCACATCGAAAGTACTACTAATCCAAACTAGATCAAGTTTGGATTAGAGTAGTACTTTCGACATGCAGCACATGTTGCCTCCACTTGAATCTACTCCACGTTCATTTCACCCACTGTTGTATATAATAAGTAATCATGGTCATAAAATCATATGATGGAAGTACTGTATATAAAACCACACAATGAAAATAAGCTGTATTTTTGAAAATACAGGAAAATTTAGCAGCAACGCTTTTTAGAACAAGCACTACTGCTACATACAAGTGGCAGCAGCGCTGTCCAAAGGAGAGCGCTACTGCTAACTAGGTATAGCAGTAGCGCTCCGTTTCTAGCGCTACTGCTACTAGCTAGCTGTAGCACCTTAGTGGTAGCGCTGGACCCATCGCTACTGCTATGCATATTTCAAGCGCTACTACTAGGGTTTTCCCTAGTAGTGTAGCAGTAGCTCGAGTTGGACCTCTTCCAAATTGCAAATCACGGAGTACTCCGACGTCTCTCTGGGCGTTGGTACATGGGCCGGGCGCCGTTCTGTCGCTGGCACTCAGAATCGCAGATTGTCGATGAAGTTCTCACCTATGATGACTCTGCGTGCTGTTGCTCTTCTCCTCAGCCGCGTTAGGCGTCCACGAGCAAATATGGTGAAGTGTCATGTAGTCGACCTTCACATGACACCACTAAGGGAATCACAACATACATACTATCAAAATATCGAAAACATATCAAGTTCACATGATTACTTGCAACATGATTTCTCCCGTGACCTCAAGAACGAAAGTAACTACTCACAAATAATAACCATGCTCAAGAACAGAGGGGTATTAAATAGCATAATGGATCTGAACATATAATATTCCACCAAATAAACCATATAGTAATCAACTACAAGATGTAATCAACACTACTAGTCACCCACAGGCACCAATCTATAGTTCCGGTAACAAGATTGAACACAAGAGATGAACTAGGGTTTGAGATGAGATGGTGTTGTTGAAGATGTTGATGGAGATTGTCCTCCCCAAGATGGGAGAGTTGTTGGTGATGATGATGACGATGATTTCCCCCTCCGGGAGGGAAGTTCCCCTGGCAGAATCGCTTCGCCGGAGGGCAAAAGTGCTCCTGCCCAAGTTCCGCCTCGAGACGGTGGCGCTCCATCCCAAAAGTCCTGCCTTATTTTTTCTCGGTCAAAATGACCTATATACTAGAAGATGGGCATCGGAGGTGGGCCTGGGTGAGGACAACCCACGAGGGCGCGCCTGGGCTCCCTGGCGCGCCCAGGTGGGTTGTGCCCACCTGGTGGGCCCCCTCTGGTAGTTATTTGCTCCAATATTCCTCAAATATTCCATAAAAAATCTCCATGAAGTTTCAGCTTGTTTGGAGTTGTGCAAAATAGCTGGCCTGATGTAGCTTTTCTAGGTCCAGATTTCCAGCTGCCGGAATTCTCCCTCTTTGTGTATACCTTGCATATTATGAGAGAAAAGGAATTACAATTACTCCAAAAAGAATTATTATGGATAAAAACATTATAAATAACAGTAAGAAAACATGATGCAAAATGGACGTATCAGTGCGCATCTCCGCGCTTAGTTTCACCGGTGAGATACGAATACAATTATCTGTCATTCGGATCCAGTGGGTAGGTGCGGAGGCGGACAATGGCCGGAATTCCTGTTAGACACACCTTTGCCTCTTCGTCGGGCAAGACTCACTGGTACAACGAGGTGCTATACAAATAGTTTTTAACCCCTTTCCGCGATGGCATTTGGAACCGTCGCCTAGTGAGTGACTGCGATAGGGGGGTCTTTCCCACACGACCCAGAAACCGTCGGGGATATGCCCTCCTGGCACACACGCTCGACAAAATGAGGTCGTGTGCGACCGGCCAGTGATCAAATAGGGATATACGTACGATAGTGCTAAAAAATAAAATTATACATGCGAAATCATTTCCGGTCATAAGTACATCCCACACAGTCAGTCCCCGCTAAACGTTTCCGTTCGTATATACATCCCACAAAGTCGCTTCAAGGAAAACGTTTCCGTTCGCAGGTACATCACACACAATTTTCCCCATTAAATCGTTCGTGATAGCGTTGCCATTGCACACGACATTAACAATTTTATCATTTGCGTTATTGAATGCATCACACACGGTGCATAGAAGAAACTTTGTGGAAAAGGTTGTCCATCACACACAGTTTTTATGTGGTAAACATTTGGGAAAGGCGATCTAACGCAAACATTTTTCAAGAGGATGTCGTGTGTGATTGTTCATTGATCCAACACGGTTGATTCCTAGAAATTGTGTGTGTTGCCTGAGGTCATCTCCCACGGTGTTTTCTCAATAACCGTTTGCAAGAGAAAAACCCAATTAGCAGGCTAATTGGCCATTAGTAGGCTAATTGCCCTATTATTAATAATCCATTTATTAATCTAATTGACATTTCATATTAAGTGCACAATATATTTCATTTCCATATTAAGGAAGTAGGATTTCATAATTGAAATACATTATATAGCTTCAGCACTCAGCTACCCCATTACACAACTGCACCAGCACCAAGTTTCACATGCAACATCTAGAACCTATCGAAATTAGCATCATATACGGTAGATAGAAAGATGCATCTCCTCTGGAAAACTGCTGAAGCGGAAGGCGAATATTGAACCTTCATTGATGTTGAAGGTATTTGCAACTTTATGCCAGTGCCTGTGGATGATTGACCGTCCATCCTTCGTCCTCTTCAGGAACACTTCAAAATTGAACCATGGGTGTTGTATGAAAACCTTCCTCGCCTCCTAACCATAGAGTTGGTTTGGGAGGTAATCATCAGTGAACTGCTATGGAAAGGCCTGAAAACAAGGATGTGCATAAATATCTTCTCTATATTGAAAATGGGGCAAAGGAATAAAAAAAGGCAAGGTATAATAGTTAGTACCATCTTGTAGTGAACTGATGTCTTCTTCATTGTGCAGACAAAGATCTTGTTGTTTTCCGTTGCTAATTTCTTTATCCTAACAATCTTTCTTACTTTCTTGACTTGATTGATATTCATGGACAACTCATTTCCCCATATGCAAAAAGGGTCGAACGGTGGGTCAAAACCTCTGACAGCAGGACCTACATGTGCAAGACCAAATTGTTAAAAACCTAAATATTCGAATGGTTCTTGCACAATAATGTGCTATTAGACAATGGACCATGCATGTGCTAACCTCGATTGTAAACCTCAGTGCTTCCCATTGTTTCCCTGCAACACATATAAGGTAGTTAGTCATCAGGTTAAGTGAGGTTTCGCATGCTATTAGTAAAATATGTTGATGAAAAATAAGCACATTGCAGATTCATCAGATTAATTCAAGCCACATGGAAAACCCATTTATCCGAACCAAGCATGATTAAGAACTAGGAAATATAGCACTTGTATATGTTTCTCATGTATTAATTAAATGCAGCCAAATTCAATTTATTCCTCACATGCACAATACAAAATTCTACCCACGACAATTGGACACTGCATTATAGAATTGAACCAAGAAGTTAACTAAACACCACAACAAATGAACCAAACATTAATGAAGCACCACATTGCACAATATAACATACTCCTAATAGAAGATCAGATAGTTAACCAAACCAAGCATGCTTAACAACTTGGAAATATAGCAATTATATTTCTTTCTCATGTATTTAGTATAGCAAAATTCAATTTATTTCTCACATGGTATACAATAACAGAATGCACCCACAACAATTGAACGTCGCATTGGAGAATTGAACCAAACAGTTAACTAATAACCACAACAAATGAACCAAACGTTAACTGAGCACCACATTGCACAATATAACATACTCCTAATAGAAGATTAGACAGTTAACCAAACCAAGCATGCTTAACAACTTGGAAATATAGCAATTGTATTTGTTTCTCATGTATTTGGTACAGCCAAATTCGATTCACTTCTCACATGGTATACAATAATAGAATGCACCCACAACTATTGAACATCGCATTGCAGAATTGAACCAAACAGTTAACTAAACACCACAACAAATGAACCAAACGTTAACTAAGCACCACATTGCACAATGTATAACATACAAGAAGATCAGACAGTTAACCAAACCAAGCATGCTTGACAACTTGGAAATATAGCAATTGTATTTGTTTCTCATGTATTTTGTAAAGATAAATGCGGTTTATTTCTCACATGGATGACAATACAAAATTTTAGCCTGAAGAATTAAACATCACATTTGCATAATTTGAACCAAATAGTTAACTGAAGACGACACCTAATTAACCAAACAATTAATAAGTGAGCACCACATCGCATGACATATAGAACATATACACTAGAGCAAAAAAAATGCATGGTAAAATTAGATAGCACAATTCACTAGAATTTTTTAAGAAAAGGTAGGAGCAGCACACGCCACGGGTAAACCGAGCATGCTTAACCGGCGTAGCTAGCAAATGGCAAGGTGCTCCTCCAAGATCTGGGGGTCGGTTCGAATGGCAGCCATCGCGACCTCATCCACGCGTGCGGCCATGATTTGCTTCTCCGCCGCCAAATGCTCCTTGAGCTCCTGCCTATATATATTGCGTTCACCATGGCTTTGGACGACACTTATTTGGTGGAGGGGTCAGTGATTTTGGTGGAAGGTGTCGCGCCGGCTGTCGAGGCATGTGGGATGTGGAAGGAGGAGGAGGATGGCGGTTGGGTGTGGTTTACCTGCCTGGATAGGTGAGGCCGAGCATCGTGAAGGAGGGTCGCCGACGAGGAGGCGGCGCTGCAAGCAAGGAGTGAAGGTTTCAACTTGGAAAGGAAGGCGAAAATAGGGGAAATATGGCTTTTCGTAAGGGGGAGGGGCGGGGAGGTTAGATATTCCTGCGGAAGCCAAAAATTTTGAATCAGTTCAGCGAAAAAATTGGCGCGCAAAGTGTCATCAGACACGGTCCCTGATTCAGAACTGTGTACGATATGTGAACATCACAAACAAGTCAGATAGCTTAACGCGTGTGTGATGAGTTTGAACGTAAAAAAATTTGGTTCGAATTTCCCTGGTTACAATGGTCATCCACGTCATTGCATAATTTGGGTACACGAAGGAGACTACATCACACCCACACTTCTTAATCGAGGAAGTTCAGCAATTAAATAGAGCTAGCTGACCTAAACATCATTCTAAAAAACTAAAGACCGATGCTCTTAATTAAACAAAATAAAGAGTACAACTACGGCTAGTGCTCGTCGATCTCCACCACCTCCTCCATGTCCAGCTCGCGCCCGACGGTCTCCTGGGAAGGGGCTCCATGGCATCCATCGCACCATACTCGGCAAGCATCTCGCCATCCACGTCTCCCATCTGTTTGGAAAAGTCCGCCATGAGCTGGGCATGGGCGGCCGCGATCTAGGCTTGGACGGGCTCCGTCGTGGCAAGGTATGCGGAGTAGGACCAGACGGCTGATCGAACGCTCTCGGCGATTGCCAACTCTTCGGCTGCGGGTTGCCGACCGTTGTCGGAGAATCTTCATTGATTTGTGCGGTGACCGCCACAAGCTGGGCGTGGGCGGCCTCGACATGGTCGTGGGAAGCCTCCATCAGGGCTAAGGCCACCGCTGCGGAACAAACAGCTGTTGTGCCGCTCTCGCCTGTTGCTATCCCCGATGTAGATGTTGCTGCCGCCACCTGAGAAGCAACAGCGGCCGTTTGGGCTGCCTTGGCCGCCCGGTCACAGATTTCGGCTACGCTCATGCACCTTGTTAGAATGCGCATGGCAGCTGCGGCCGCACTGTCGCTGGAGTGGGCCGCCGAAGTTGCCCTCACGATGCGGGTCGACATCCCCATCTTTCACCGGCGAGGATTGAACAGTGAAATGATATTTGGGGAGCGAGCTAGTGTGCTTGACACGCCGGCTGTGGACTATAGCCGACGCACCTTCTCGCATAATCCATAGGCTTACTATAGACCAATGGTGCTCCAATATATTTTGTACTACATCTCAAACGGTTGGTGATAATAAACTGTGTGCGATCTACTTGATTTTTCATCTTGATTTGAATTACATAATGGGGTCAGAGCGACAATGGAGGGTATTTGTATTGCTAGAACTTTCATCTGCAGTGAACATGCAACTATATGTTTGTCGTAAAAAAAACTGGAATTATTCAGGGTTCGTTTGGACATTTTATACATTAAATTAGTTTTCTAGCCATTTCAGGTGCACAATTAAAAATTAAACTACATGCACATGCTCCGGTGCACCAACATGGGTTGTAAAATCATACATGTGTCCATGGGTTTATGCTTATGTCCCATGCAAGAAATGGGGATGAATTCGGAACACCACGGCGCCGTGGCTCTTCGGCAAACGTTGAGGTACTTGTTTTTGTAATTCTAGTAAATCCAAAACCCGTCTAAAATTCATGAACCTTGGAATGCTATCATGGAATGGCATCAACATGCTGGGGTAAAAAATATTGTCCCATCTTGGAGGAGGTTATGGTATAAGCTTCTCACAAACCAGAGCTTCTCACAAACCAGAGCTTCTCACAAGAAGCCTCATGGTTCCGTTAGGGAAACGTGTCACCTTTGTGGACAAAACGATATTCGTCGCCTCTTCTTGCTTTCATTTTTTTCCTGGTGTCAACATAGAACAAGGTGAGTGTCATGTTAAATTTTCGAATTTTTTGGGGATCATTTGGACATTTTTATATGTTAACTGAGTTTTCCAGGCATTTATGTGCATAATTCAAAATTGAACTACATGCACGTGCTCCAGTGCATAAAAATGGGTTGCAAAATCAAATGTGTGTCTTTGGTTGCAAGCTTAGGTCACATGCAAGAAATGAGAATGTATGTCAAACACCTTGACACTATCGCTCGACCGCTAACATTGAGATACATGGTTTTAAAATTATAGTAAATCAAAAAATCATCTGAAATTCATGAAGCTTGACATCATATCATGGAACAGCATCGACATGTCGTGATAAAAATATTTTCCCATTTGGGGCAGGTTTGGGTACAAGCTTCTCGCAAACCAGAGCTTCTCTCATAACAAGCCTGATGGTTTCGGTAGGGAACGTGCCACCTTGGGGGACGAAATGATATATGTTGCCTGTTCTTACTTTCAATTTTTTTCTCATGTCAACATAGAACAACATGACCGTTGTGTCAATTTTTGGGATTTTTCGGGGTTTGCTCGGACATTGTTATACATTAACTGAGTTTTCCATGTATTTATGTGGATAATTCAAATTTGAACTACATGCACATGCTCTAGTGCATATAAATGGGTTCAAAATTGAAATGTGTGTCCTTTGTTGCAAGTTTAAGTCCCATGCAAGAAATGAGAATGAATGTGAAACACCTTTCCAACATCACTCGGTCTCTAACATTGAGAAACATGGTTTTTAAATTATACTAAATCGAAAACACATCTGAAATTTATGAAACTTGACATGCTAGCATGGAACGGCATCAACATGCCATGGTAAAAATATTGTCCCATTTGGGGCAGGTTGGGGTATATAAGCTTCTCACAAAACAAAGCTTCTCACAACAAGCCTCATGGTTACGGTAGGGAACATTTCACATTTCTGTATGAAACAATATCGTTGCCTCTTCTTCATTTCAATTTTCTCTCTAGTGTCAACATAGAACAACGTTAGTGTTGTGTTAATTTTAGGAATTTTTTAGGGTTCGTTTGGACATTTTTAAACATTAACTGAGTTTTCAATGCATTTACGTGCATAATTCAAATTTGAACTACAGGCACATGCTCTAATGCAAATAAATTGGTTGAAAATTCAAATATGTGTCCTGGGTTGCATGCTTTGGTCCCATGCAAGAAATGGGAATGAATGTCAAACACCCTGCCACCTTCACTCGGCCGCAAACATTGAGATACATGGTTTTTAAATTCTATTTAATCCGAAACTCGTCTGAAGTTCATGAAACTTGACATGCTATCATGGAGCGGCATGACCATGCTATGCTAATTTTTTTGTTCCATTTGGGGTAGGTTTGGGTATAAGGTTCTCACAAACCCGAGCTTCTCACAACAAGCCTGATGGTTTCGGTAGGGAACGTGCCACCCTTGGGGACAAAACGATATTCGTTGCCTCTTCTTGCTTTCAAAAATCTTCTAGTGTCAATATAGAACGATAGGAGTGTTGTATCAATTTTTGTGATTTTTTGGGGTTTGCTTGGACATTTTTATACATTAACTGGGTTTTCTAGGCATTTTATGTCCATAATTCAAATTTGAACAACATGCACATGCTCCAATGTAGAAAAATGGGTTGACATATGAAATTTGTGTCCTTGGGTGCATGCTTAGGTCCCATGCAAGAAATGGGAATGGATTTCAAACACCAGGGCACTGTTGATTGCCGGCAAAACATTGAGATACTTTGTTTTGAAATTCTAGTAAATCCAAAACTGGTCTGCAATTCAGGAAACTTGGCATGCTATCATGGAATGGAACCCGACACGTTGTGGTATTTTTCATGTTCATTTTGAGAGAAGGTGCACTCGAATAACATCCAACAAAGGCATTCTGAGAAAATAGCTGCCACTTTAATATCTCAAACATTTGTATAATTTAAATCGCATGCGTTCTCTTAACCATTCACGTGACACCATGTGTCTTGGTTTTAATGGCTATAGGAGGTCCCGCATGGATAGCTGCTTGACTGAACAACAGGCATGAGCGCAGTCCGGTGCGCTGGCTGGCCGAGAGGCGTGCAAGCTGTCCTCCAACACGCAGGCCATCGGGAAGCGTGCAAGCTATACGCTGCGTAGGCTCACTGGGAAGCGGTCCCTTTGACTTCCATGGCCGCCTGCCTTGCTCGCGTCCTTTCCATTAATGGCACCCGAGCCGCTGTTTAATAAGGGCGGCCTTACTGTTTTCCCTCCATTCCCCTTCCTCCCGCAGACCTCCACCAACATCATGGCGCAGAAGGATCATCTGCCACTAGTCTTCAAGTTTGGTGAAGTCGACTCCGAGCCGGAGGAGAAAGAAAATAAGGAGGAATGGGGCCTCATGGACATGGCCCTAAACGAGCTAGCCGCGGTGGTTGCTGCCCCTGCGCCCGTCCCAGCTCCCATCCCCACGCCCGCACCAGCTACTATCCCCGTAGCATTGACAGGATGGTCGCCGAGCACTATCGTAGAGCTGGAGGCCACGGGCGTCAGTGAGGTCTCCGTGGACCCACGCGAGCTCGTGTACATGCCAGCGCCAGCGCCCGTGACCGTGTGCGCCCCTCCACCCACCGCAACGCTGGTCCCCATGGTTTGCCGACACCTGCCGTGCCCGTGCGCATGCCCCCCTCAGCGGCATGGGACGCCGCTGTCGGCCGCTACCTCGCAGCCCAGCCAGTTGCCGTCCTCCCACGCCCCGCCCGTCGATCGCGCGACGACATGATGTCTAATTTCCAAGTGAAGAACATTATGTGTTCCTTGAAGACTTCAACAATGGCATCCCGAAGGACGACAACGGCAATGCCAGCATGGCGCACCGCCCGCCACCACCGGAAATAGTTTTTTGTTTTAGTACTGTATCTCGATCATATGAATATAAATTCGCAGTGTGACTGAATGAAAGATATGGTTTGAACAAACTTGCATTTTTCTCTCTTAATGTACAGACTTATCAAATGATTTTCTTTGAAACAAACGTCAATGGTTTTCAAATAGAAAACACTCATCGCAAACGTTTTAGTTAGAGCACCCGTGTGCAAAGTGAGAGCTATGGTATTCCCCCGTAAGTCAAAGGAAAATTCGCAACACAGGATTTGTGCATCTCTTCGAGGCAAAAGCTTCAGATTGAATACGGTATGCAAAGCCAGACTTCGGCCCTAAGCCAAGAGAAAATGTGCCAAGCAGGATTTGTACATCCCTTCAACGCAAACGGTTGTTTTGGATGACCCGTGTGCAACCACATACAGACAATTTGGTAAGATTTGCATCTGTCATATTGGGTATATTGCCATTTATCAAACTGGAAAGATTGACATTTGTTGATCTAGTAACATTGCTATTTGTCAACCTTGTAACATTGCGATTTGTCAAAATATGCAGCTAAAAATCACTAGCACTATCTAATTTTTGCAATTAACATTCAGTAATTAAGCACAGATTTCATTCATAGTTTAAGCAGTCGTTCTTTATGAAAATAGTTCAACTCGACAGCTGAACCGACCAAACATTTCCCCAATTGTGACCAACCACGTACTGAAATAGCTAGTTCAAGTCTATATACTAGCTAATTTTAAGTACGTTGTATAGTTTCAGCACATCTATAGTCAGATGAACTGAACAAAATAGCCCCTACGGAGGGGCTTTGTACTACTTCTCGCATTCTCTCCTGTGCCAAGCGCACTCAGTAAGAGGCAGAGGAAGAGGAGCCTACCGACGAGCTGGACAACTACAATATGGTTCCTGGCGCTTCTGCACCTTCAGCGAGGCTCACCTCGAATGCCCTCTGCCGCTCCAGACGACCCCTCTCGAAGCGGTGGTTCTCCTCATAGATTCATGATTCCTCGTCTCTGCGGTGGTGGTAAGGCTCTTTGCATGCTCGACGAGGCGCTCCTCCTCCTCCCGCAGGAACACGATGTAGCGCGCAAGGTCCTGACGCACGTGCGGGCCTCCACCTCCGCCACCCGCCTTCGGGTGGCAGTGGCAGAGTGGGTGATGACCGCGGCGGCCGGCTGTGGGCTAGCGGCCACAGAGGCCGACGATGGGATGGCGGCCACGACGACCACCTCCCGCCTTCGGGCCGTGGCGCCGGAGCGGGCGATCGCCCTGGCTTTCGACGGTGGTGTGGCGGCCACGGCGGAAAACAGTGGGGTGGCGGCCACGGCAGACGACAACAGCTGCCGACGGCCAGCGGCAGTGGAGCGTGTGGTGGGTGTTCCGCACACACCCAACAGGGACGCCACGCGCACTACACTACGTCGGGGACTGCACCGCCGCCGCGGTGTAGCCTGCCAGCTGGAGCTGTCCTTTGATGACGAGGAGTGGCTGAGCGATGATGACGGACCGGTGCCATTGACAATTGTGGGAGAAGCAGATGAGATAAGCTACAGGGAGGGAGGGGAAAATGCGACGCATGACTCGCCGGCCGTGAGGCTTTATATTGCAGGCCGATAAGCATTGGGATTTGGGGGGATTTCACCGAGTCGGACGGGAAGCTTGCGTGGGAACCTGCGAGGTTGCGCGGGAGCGGGCTCACCGATGATTCATTGGCGCCACTTTGAGCCACTGTTTGGCCAAAAGAACCCCCTCCCTCCCCCCCACGCGCTGCGCAAGCTTGCGCTGTATGGCGTCTGTAGCAGCGGGGTGACAAGACGTGCGAGAGGAGGACGAAAGGACAAGTACACGTACGGTTAACAAAAAAAGTTTGCAATTTAATTACCTACTATACCCTCGCCCTAGTTTATAAGTAGGATTTAAGTAATAAAATACGAATGCATGTTGCCAAGGATTATATCATTGGATTTGTATTTGAACATAGTTTCCAATTATATATTTTTTATAACATGCATTAACATTTTGTTGGCTAAATTTAAGGGCAAAGTGTGGCATAGAATATAAAAGGGGATAATAGACCAAGAAGCAGGTGCACACGGCCGCTCTCTACGCAGCGACGCAACTGTCGGCCGGCTTCTATGTGACCATTTCCTATGTGTTCAACTGCACTATGCGTGTGGTTGCTTGCGGTTGAGGCGGCCGCGGCGCGCTCTGCTCGCGTCCCGCCGTGTGCTCTGCCCTCATCCCTCAACGCGCGCTGCCAGTGTTTGGGGCCGGCGCACGATCACACACGTTCATGTGCATGCAGTTGCGCCGGGCGCGGCGCGACGATACAGTTACACATTGCAAAAACTTCCATGCGGACGCGCCGAGAATCCAGGCCGCCCAGCCCCCATTTATTCCTGCGGCCATTTACCTTCATATCTCGTGCCACACGACACAATAAGCACACCCATGACGACACATACAGAGAGGATATCCAGCGGTTCCAATGGCGCTCCCCGTGGCTCTAGTGGCGCTCCCAGCGGCCGACAACGACAACAACAGGTAGTTCATCACGCATCACGTAGTGGACACCCACATGAGGGGGAAGGCCCTCTCGGTGGGGTACACGAACAATCCGGTCTCGGTGGAGAGCTCCATCCAAACTATGGAGCAGTTGCTTGCCGAGCACAAGTACCAAGTGGTCAGCTTCGACCTCAAGTACACCATCGGTCGTGCCGGGCACAATCAAAAGGTTGCCATCGCCCAGTTGTGCGTGCGACATGACGTCCTCGTCTACCACGACAACCTGATCACAAGGCCTTGCAAGCATTTCCCCAGGTTTATCAACAGCTCCGACTAGACTTTCGCTACCGTGAACACCACCAACGATCTAAAAGCGCTCAAGGTTTCGCACTTGAAATGCTAGAATCTTGTCAACATCTAGGACCACTACAAGGTCTGGGGCAGCGACCACAACAAACAAAACTCCCTGGTTGACCTCGCCTCATCCATCATCGACCCGTACTACATGAAGATGAAGGATGAGAGCACGAACGACAAGAACGCCTGGCACAATGTCTGGCATGAGAGACTGGATGAACAACACATCAAGTACACGGCCAAGGACGCGTACACAAGCTACGAGATATACAGGCGGATCGTTGACATGAGGAAGTGTCTTCTTCCTGCCCCAGACGAGGGATCGAGCCACAAAGCATTGGCAGGAGCGTCACAAAAAGTAGATGACTAGACAATCGTTTCTCCTAGTTTAGAATGCATGCAATTGTTTATTGAGGTGTGTGTGAATGATCTGTATAGTCACTTATGTAATTGGATGTTTATTTCAGTTATATATACATATACATATATATATATATATATATATATATATATATATATATATATATATATATATATATATATATATTATTCTTCAGAGACAGAGCAAATCACACGGCTTATTCGCAGCAATTAGTTGTGTTATTATTGGTCTTTGCACACATTTTTTATTACCACTAATACAGGATACTACTAACACGACACTACGATCAGAGACACTTTGCCGAAACTGTGTGCGATACAATAATCGCAAACGGTGGTGTAAAAAACCATCAAAAAAGGTGCAAAACATTTGCAATGGCGGAGCCATCAAACTCAGTTCAGATTTTAGTTATGTGTGCGATGCAGGGCACACAGTTAATCCATTCAAACTATTTGCGATGAGGTAGAACACCAGAAACAGGCAACCATATCAATGTGTGTGCGATGCAGGACACACAGTTAATCTATTCGAACTGTTTGCGATGAGGTAGAACAACAGAAATGGGCAGCAATATCAATGTGTGTGTGATATACGTCATACAGTTCACTCGGACGAACTGTTTTCGATTAGGGAACACAACAGAAACGGTTCAACTTAACAAGATGTGTGTGATATGCGGCATCCAGTCCACATGGATGAACTATTTGCGATGAGCCAAAAGAACACAAACGAGTCGTGTAAACAAGATGTGTGTGATACGTGGCAAACAGCCGACTCGGGTGAACTGTTTGCGATGAGAAATTACAACATAGATGGTCAATTGTTAGTTCGTGTGCGATTCTGTGTGTAAAAAAAACTTTGAAAAATGCAAATTAGTGGCTTGCTATGGCTAGGAGTATCACACACGATGCATCTGCGAGTACTTGTGTGCGATGATTAGTATGTTACACATACGTTCCCTTATGTTAACATGTGTGTGAATTTGCAATATGGACAGTTAATATGCAAATGCCTTCTGGAGATCGGGCACACACTTAAACTCAATGAACTATGTACGATACTAATACTTTCCATGAAAATTTATGAACTTGGGTAACAACATTTGAGTAACATATATATAGTGGTTACACTATTCAAGAAAAGGAGGATCTTCATAACACGGTTTTGACAACCATATGGTCCATATCTACATACTTCACATATTAACAACTATCACATTTTAAGAGGCTAAGGGCCAACAACCATATGGTCCATATCTACATACTTAACATATATAGTAACAACTAGCACATTTTAAGAGGCTGAGGGCCAACAACCACAACTATCCACTGGAAGCACCTAGATCACGGCAACTCAGCATCTCGTCAATGAAAAGGAAGAACCCTCCTATGCCTTGGTAGAGCATGCGTAGAACAATGTCTCCAATTTTCCAATATGGATGCATTGCCACGAGAAGCAAGAACTTGTTAATTTGAATGGTTCAATTTCTGCAGGAAATGTAGTACCTTGCAATCACTTTGGCGTTATTAGCAGGCACAAGTGTAACTGGACCACGCCGAGAAATCGATCTAGGAACTGCTACATGGGGCAATTTCTGTAAAATATCGTTGAAGTTATATATAGTTTATGAGCATCAACATTAAAATAAGACCTTTTACCAGCGTTTTGTGCACACAATTGGTCTTGTTCACTATGTGCACCACAGGTCTAATTAATCCCATCCAAAATCCAGCGTTTATACGCTGTGCTATCTCTGTCAGATTATCAGCAAAGTTTATGACATGCTTCAAGTCCTTCCAGTGAAATTTGGTACGCTTAGTAACATACAGATCATTCACTATGCATCCAACATATCTTGCTTAAAAGGTGGAAAGGTATTATTTATTCAGAACATGGCAGAAGAATATATAGTGCGCATAAATTGGTAAATATAATTTTTTACTGCCTAGGAACGAAGTCAGAATATGAAATCACAATTGGTTGCTTAAATAGTGATCAATTAGTCAGAACAAATACCCTGATTTTTCTAAGTAATATGACAGCATGGAGAAAGTTGAAAGGACACTAACCTCGACCAGACTTTGATCAGCTGATGACATTGGGGAAGTAAACATCCATGTTAATTAGACCAGGCTGTGGTGCACGCACTAGAATTTTATTGCCAGCTTTCAGTTCATAACACTTAGACATTTTTATCCAAAGGTACGCACTAAAACAGTAGTGACCATCTTTATCAAGTTTTACGCTAACCGTGATTGTAAATCCATGCTGCGTTGTCAATATGACATCCTGGGAGTCATCAACAAAGTAAAGCCCAATATTTCCTTCTACTCCTGTTCTTGCAAAGCAAGGGATGTACTTCTTGAAATGAAAATTAAGATCGTAAATTAGATATGTTGAAATAATAGAGCAAGATGCAAATATGGGAGTAACTGATAGAACAGATCAATATATAGATGAAAGCAAAGTACAAAAATATAGAATTATAAATAGATAATGTAACAAAGATTTGATGCAAATATATAGATAATATAGCAACAGACGGTATATGTTCACAAATTTAGGCCATGCCAACCGTGGTAGGTTGAGATTGGACATACTGAGCGCTCCCTGAAGTCATCCGGAATGGTGAGATAGAACTTCGTTTCCGACTAGCCACGACCACAGTTGCTTGATTTGTGCTTGCACTGTGGACACATGAATGGACACCCATGAATCAGCTAGAACAAAAATGATTCCACGGTGATTTCTGCCGGTTGATTAACAATGATGGGCGGACTGCCATAAGAGATGAGTGAATATTTCACAAAGTTGATTACCTTCTCCATGAGAAAAATCCCCGGCCCACTCCTGCAGAAAACCCCAGTCGACCAGAGTCTAGAATGTCGGTGCAGATAGGCGGCGGAAAGCGGTAGGGGCGAAATCCCGTGCCGTTTGGAGCGCGACCTATGCCCGCCACCAACAACCGTCGAGCTTAGGGTGCAGAGTTGCGGAGGAGTCCGCGGCGAGTGAGTGGGGACGAAGTGGGCGAGAATTTTCTTTTTCGTTTTGCATGTGTGAGTGAACACACATGGTTCGCAGAGGCGACGGAGATCAATCGTGTGCGATAGTAAATCACCGATATTGAATGGGAATCCAAATTTCCTTTGTCCTTCATCCATGATTTTTTCTACAATGAGAATAAACCCTGCTAATGACTGTGTTCAAATTTGACACTTCTCCGGGTTCATTTAAAATATTTGGGGGATTATGTGCATTTTGTATGCATTAATGCACATAATTCAAATTCAAACAACTGGTGCTTGAAAAGGTGCACAAGAACGGTCTGGAAAAACCATACTCGTGGTATTTAGTAATTTCTCAAGCCTTTTACAAGGAATGGGCAGAGATTTCAATGGAATGCGTGGCAATAGTCAACCACAAATGCGTCATTTACTGGGTTATCAACTATAGAACAATGAAATACGTGCTTGAAAAACATGATGCCTGGCATAGTGCCATGGTATGGCCTCACGGTTCCCTGGTTAAAAGCTGAGAAGGTTTGATTTATGTCGTCATGCACGCCCTTCGTAAATCGAACCATCACCAAGGAAGTTCAATGCTTTCGAGAGGGAAATCACCAAGATTGAAGGGGAATCCAAATTTCTATCCTAGTTTGTCATTCAGTTTTTTTCCAACGATCAAAATACCGCCTCAAATGCAACGTGTTCACATTTGACATTTTTCCGAACTCATTTACCATATTTACGGGATTATGTGCAATCAAAAATGTTTACTTGTTGGGTTTTCAACTACAGAAAAAATGAAATAGCTCGAAAATCATGATGCCTGGCATGGTGCCATGGTATGACCTCACCATGCCCTGGTATAAATTTGAGAAGGTTTGGCTTATGTTGTCATGCACGCCCTTCATAAATCGAACCATCACCGAGGAAGTTCCATGCTTTCGAGAGAGAAATCCCCAAGATTGAAGGGGAATCCAAATTTTTGTCCTAGTTTGTCATTCAGTTTTTTTCCAACAATCAACATACCGCCTCAAATGCAACGTGTTCAAATTTGAAATTTTTTCGGGCTCATTTACCATATTTATGGGATTATGTGCATTTTCTAGGCATTAATGGACATAATTCAAATTCGAACAATCGGTGCATGAAAAGGTGCACAAGAACGGTCTGGAAAACCATGCTCGTGTTATTTAGTACATTCTCATGCCTTTTACAAGGAATTGGCAGATATTTCAAGGAAATGTGTGGCAATAGTCAACCATAAATGTGTTGTTTATTCGATTAAAAACTATACAAAAAATGAAACACACGGTTGGAAAACATGACGCCTAGCGTGGTGCCATGGTATGGCCTCATCATGCCTTGGTAAAAATTGGAGATGTCGTGATGCACGCCTTTCATAAATCGAACCATCACCGATGAAGTTTCATGGTTTCGAGGGGGAAATCACCAATATTGAAGGGGGGGGGTCCAAATTTCCTTTGTCCTTTGTCCATGAGTTTTTTTCTACGATGAACATACAACCTACAAATCACCGTGTTCAAATTTTGCACTTTTCCAGGTTCATTTGCCATATTTAGGGGATTATGTGCATTTCCTAGGCATTAAATGCACATAATTCAAGTTCAAACAATCGGTGCATGAAAGGGTGCACAAGAACGTCCTGGAAAACCATGCTCGTGCCATTTAGTAAATTCTCATGCCTTTTACGAGGAAGGCACAGATATTTCGATGAAATGTGGGGCAATATTCAACCAAAAATGTTTGATTATTGGGTTCTCAACTATAGAAAAATGAAATAAATGCTTGAAAAACATGACGCCTGGCATGGTGTGCCATGGCATGACCTCACCATGCCCTGCTAAAAATTTGAGAAGCTTTGGCTTATGTCGCCATGCACGCCCTTCATAAATCAAACCATCACCAAAGAAGTTCCATGCTTTCGAGAGGGACATCACCAAGATTGAAGGGGATCCAAATTTTCTTCGTTCTTTGCCCTGGAGTTTTTTTTCTATGACAAACATACACCCTCCAAATCACCGTGTTCAAATTTGGCATTTTCTGGGCTCATTTACCATATTTAGGGGATTATGTGCATTTTCTAGGCATTTAGCGCATATAAATCCAATCCAGCTACAGGTGCACGGGTGTGATGTGAGGGACGTGGATTGCTGTTTGATCGCGGCGCATCGTACAGTGCACACACGCGATTCACCTGGCTGGGGTTCCGGCCAATCATAAGGCATCACACAATAGGCTCAGCACACACTGTTTCCGGAAGTGACGGAGATGAACTATGTGCGATAATGAACGAGTAAAATTGTAAGGGAAGCCAAATTTTTATTGTCTCTTGTCGTTGAGCTCTTGAATACCACCGCACTGGCTGCCCGACCCCTTTGTCCCAGAGCTCTCTCCAGGCGTCGTCCATGGCACCGCGGTGCACAGTAACTGGTAAGGAAGCGATCGCATCCCACCGCGCCGCGTTCCTCGCCGCTCGCGACCGCACACATGGTAAGGAAGCGATGTCATCTCGCCGCGCCAAGTTCATCGCCGGCGGCGGCCAGACAGTTACATTAGTGGACTTTGAGGCTGCCATGGCCGAATGGGTTGTGAATCTAGAGGCGGCCAAAGCCGCACCGAAGGAGCAGAAAAGGCAGAAAGCAGTCAAGAAAAGAGAGTCCCGCCGCCGCAAGAAAAAAGAGGCCGCACGCCGTGGTGAGGAGAGCACGGCGGAGATCAAAGCACGGTGGGCTGCCGCCTACAAGGCTGGGAAGGAGAACATCAGCGTCTGGCCAGCATGCCCCGATGGCAGCATGTGAGAAGTAGTTTAAGTTTGTAGTATTAGAGCAAATTACCAGTAGTACTTTAAGTTTATTGTATTAACGTACAATGTCCGTAAGAGAATCCTTTGAGGGCTTTGAGCGTTGATTAGCATGTGTGACCGTGTGCATTTTTTGCGTTAATCATTAGGAGATCACAAAACACACAGTTTCTATGTCGTACCCGTCTGCGTTTTTTTGCTTTAATGATCCATAAGTCAGTTACTGATGCGATGTTTCCTAATAAACTAGGCGTACCATTGACCCAAAAATATCAACTACACGTGTACATTTTTTTGGAGACGGGATCTGCCAACTTTCTTTTTTCTCGCACACGAGTATTCTAGGCGCTTCGTTTGTGTTGTGTGTTTGCCCCTCCCAAGTTTCAAGTTTCGCAGCGAAATTTTCATTAGGCACGCGATTTCAGAATTTATCCCTCCAACCACATCCCCACCCTCAGTATCCCCCATCGCACCTCCCCCTACCGGCATCTCAAACCGCCGCTGATGGAACCACAGCTTCAACCACATCTACGTTCTGCTCGGATCCAGTCAGGTAACCCACCGATCTCTATCATGGCCCCGTCCTGATTGCTTAAATGGCGCCTGCAAAACATCATCATGCCTCCAAATTCCCACCGCAAGGAGCTGATGGCGGTCCATGGCGCGATGGCCGCTATGCGTGTTGACCTGGAGGAACACCTCGCCTCCACCGCCGCCGCCGACATGGTGCAGGCTCTGGCCCAGATGAAGTGCCCCAGCGACTACCCCCAGGACTTAATAGGAAAGATCTGACCAGCTAAATCTTACCAATACCACTTGGAACAGCTATGATTTGTACGATTGATGTTTAAGCATGGTCAAGCGTTGTTTAGTTCAGTACTGCACACTGTGTGATGTTCAAATATAACCGTGTCCAGCTCAATTTCACCAATACCAGCAACAAACTTACAATACATGACTCATGATATCACTAGAGATGCTACCAATTTGCTATTTTTAGTGGATGCTAGCCTTGTTGTACTTAACATGCCTTTCCATGTACTTACGCAGGGTCATAATGGCCGATGCTGTTGTTGGCCGTCAAAGTTAGCTGCATCCCATGTCTTGCAGTATTTCACATCATTTGTGCAATTGCAGTTTAACTTCTACCATTTACTGGTTGCCTGTAGGTACACATGTTAGTGGCATTGATCCATGCTTCGACTCAGAGGAACAGCTCGCCTCCGCCGCCGCTGACTTTGGGTGGGCTCTGGCCAAGATGAAGTGCCCCGGCAACTACCTCTCAGGACTTACCAAGTATGTACTCACCAGTTCAATCTTACCAACACCAGTTGCAATTAATGGCTATGTTTTGTACGGTCGATGTATTAAGCATGTTGTAGTAAACATGCCTAACACGTTTAACTATTTTCCCTACCTTTTTATTGACAACTGCTCTGGCAGCACCTGCCTTGTTATGTTTAACTCTGCCAATTGCATTTTTATCAGTACCTGTTTCAATGGCCATTAAGCCTGTTGCAATAACAGTTGTATCCATTTTTAAAGAGTTGTATTTCAATGGCTACAAACTTACAAAACATGAATTAGGATGTTGTTAAGCCTGTTGCAATTAACAGTTGTGTCCTTTTTTTAATCCATCACTTTGCTACCATGCTACTCTTTCGCAATGAAGATATCACTACAGATGCTGGCGTTTTATTACCATTTGCTATTTTTGGTGGATGTTAACCCTGTTGTAGTTAACATTGGCTTTCCATGTACTTACATTGGCTACGATTAGGCGATCTTTGTTGTTTGCCGTCGAGGTTAGCTGCATCCCATGTCTTATACACCATCTATTCCTAAATATAAGTATTTTTTGCGATTCCAATATAGACTACATAAGGAGCAAAATGAGTGAATCTAGATTCTAATCTAAACTATATCTATAATTCTATATAAATCTGTATGTAGTTCATATTGAAATCTAAAAAAAATACTTGTACTTAGGAACATAGGTAGTTATATTTTACATCATTTGTGTAATCTCAGTTTAGCTTCTAACATTTATTGGTTGCTTGTAGGTACATATATGAGCGGTACTGATCCACACTTTGATCCCCTTTGCGTATGGAGCAATGAGATATTCAAGAACAAGCGCCAAGTGAGGAAACTAAGAAAGATTATTAGGTGAAAGAAACATGTGATTGGAATTAAGCTCTTTATTGACACTTTGTCCAAGAAAACAGTGAACTTTAGGATGGCAAGTAATGTGTTGCCTTTTCCCCTGCCCACAAGTTACTCTGTTAGACCTCAGGATCTGATATTTTTCTCTTTTCAGTGGTTTCTGAAGCTATTTACTGATGATTACCTTGCAAACTACATGATCGGAGTGGAGGCAGCTAAGGTTAAAGTATATATTCATGCTACCATGATAATGCTCTAGAAGTCTTCCTAAAGGATGTGAAGGATGGGCGGGCGATCATGACAAGGGGTTGGACAAAAGTGGTTCGTGCCTATGGCATGCAGGAAGGCACATTATGGGCATTCCGCTTCTTTAACACCGTCGACAGTAAAAATGATTTACACTTGTCTCTTCACCTTTACCGCCTCTAAATATTGTGGTTCATCATAGTTAATTGCTGCCTAATCCTACAATTACTGAACATATCGTACTAGCAATTTTATTTATGGATTTGTTGTTGAACCATTGTGCTGAGAATTTGAATTCCAAGTTTCATATTTCAAAATTTCCAATTCGAGTAATAAATTACAGGTAAAAATAAAAATATACAGGAGCTAATGAAATAATGTGCACACAGTAAGAAAGAAAACAACGTGTGTGATGTAAAAAGAGAACAGACGGTCATGGAACTTTCCAAATGGTTCTGGCAGTAAAAGCGCTTGTGATGGACAGCCCAATGCCACACAGTTTTCTACATCAAATCGGGTGTGATGTAGTTCGTAAAAGAAAGCAGTTAACCAAGGCAGAGCATGTGTGATAGTTACACCTTTCACACACGAGTGTATACATAAAACTGTGTGGGATGTACATACGAACGAAAACGTTTTTCCTAGATTGACTGTGTCGGATGTACATAAGAACGGAAACGTATTCCTTGGATTGACTGTGTGTGATATACATACGAACGGAAATGATTGGGTTTCGATGTCTGCCCGATCACACACGAGCTCATTTGGCCCTAGCCCGTATCCCAGGAGGGCCTATCCCCGACGATTTCTGGGTCGTGTGGGAAGGACCCCCTATCGCCCACACTCACTTGGCGACGGTTCCAAATGCCATCGCGGAAAGGGGATAAAAACCGTTTGTATAGCACCGATGCTTACCAGTGTACAAACCTGTTTGCCGCGTATCACACACATCTTCTTTAGTTTAACCGTTTCCATTGTGTTGCCTAATCACACACAATTCATCCTAGCAAACTGTATGTCGTATATTGCACACACCCACATCTGGCTGCCTGTTTCTGTTGTTGTGCATGATCGCAAACAACTCTTCTGGATTAACCGTTTGCCACTCATCGCACACGCAAATCTTATGTGAACCGTGTTTGATGTCACCGCCATCGCAAACATTTTGCATCTTTTTTGATGGTTTTATTACATCACCGTTTTTGATTGATGCATTGCACACAGTTTCATTTGAGGGTCTCTGAGTCGACTGTCGCGTTTGGACCATCTTGTAGTAGTGACTCCCTGTTTGAATTGCTCAAGCGACGTGTTCTTGTTTGAATCGCCCAAGCGATGAGTTTTAAGGAGTAAAAACCTTTGCCTCTCACATCTTATATCAGTATTCTGGAAAAAAACACTGAAGTACCATCTCACAATGCAATCGTAATGCTTTCAGATTTGGGAGTATAGTTTGTCCATCTCACTATAATTGTCACTGTATTTTTTTTAGAGCTTGGAGTATTCTGCCTCACTATGGAGCTTCGAGCTTGGAGTACTTTGCGTTGCACCGACGCCTCCAGATATTAGTGCATGGCTAGTTGCGGCTCTCTGTTTCCTTACTAATCAAACCATTAACCTTTCGAGACTTGGATAGTTGTCAGTTTTTATGGAGGATAGTTGTCAGATTGAGGAGCTTGCGTTCCTACATGCTACATCCCTATCTTTCTTAAATGTTACTCCCTCCGTCCGGAAATACTTGTCGAAGAAATGGATAAAAATGAATGTATCTAGAACTAAGATATGTCTAGATACATCCATTCCTCCGACAAGTTTTTCTGGATGGAGGGAGTACTTTTTTGTATCTTCCCCTAGATCGGTGCCTCGAGGTTAGGAGGGGCTTGACTGGTCATTTTTTTTCCTATTGCAATATATCAGTGGCATTTGCAAGGCTATAATTCTTTGGTACCATCAGTGAAAATAAATTAAATGTGTTATCTCAATTTTCACAGTTAGCTTTGTTTCCTTCAGGCTCTTGATATGATAAAAGGAAGATATCCAAATTATTGATGTTTACGGTACAAACTTCATAGTGGGACGACCATGAAGTTATGCTGAACGCGGTAAGGGGGACTTCTCTCGAATTCTATTTTTAAATTACTAATTCCCTTGTGTGGGAAATGTTGATCAGGACGCACAAATTTAGAATGAAAAGTTTTGTTTAAAGGATGTTCATGCATATAGTTTCTATCTCTTAGTAAAGCCCTATATGGTTTTGCCAGTTTTACCAGCTAGCCACAAGTGCTAGGAGCTATATGTCTTACTTTCAACTATATCATGGCACACATATACCAGTTACTTTTTATGGTATAAAACCGTGTAATGCCCATGTAGTGTGGACAACTCTGCTTACTAATGGACAACAAAAAGATCTGTCTAGTAAAAGGCGCCTTTTCATTAGCCTGTTCTAGACATTTTTTGCTTGGAAACATGAATTGGTAGCAAAATATTCTAGCTTCTCTATATTTCTGGTATTGAATAGTTATAAATGAATACAATCACATTTCTTTCCTATGCATATTCATACAAGCTTTGCACATTTGGGTAACAATTATTTTACCTGCATCAATGCCCGCGGGGAATCGGGTCCCTAATTTTTTGTTCTTCTTCGTGGATTTCAATTTTAAAGTTCACACTCAACTATAGTTTTCTTATTACGAACTAATTGGTGTTTCCTTTCTAACTATACTCTTTTTATTGAGAAAAAGGAATATTCCCAATAAAAAGAATATTGGGATTGGGCTAAGATGGAACTGACGTGGTCTAGGAATGGATTTGAGATTGAGAAGCCGCTTGGAAGACTGAGAATAGGTCATCTTACCAAGTTTCCAGACCACATAGCCATAGAAAAAGAAAATCAAAGCAAAATCCACATAAATCCAAAAGAAAAAGAAAAAGAAAAAGCCAAAATCCAGGGTGTTATAATTATCATGGATTGTAACAGGGAAATACACTCAATTAAAGAACTACTATCATAATTAAATTCCTTGTAATCCAAAGTACTTGGCACATCACTAGTTAAAATCTTGATCTCTCCAAAGCTACTTATATTATTTTTATCATTAAGATCATCACCCTTCGAAAAATAGGGATGCCTACTAGCTGAAGTTAACTCACCTCCAGTCCCTTTTCATCAAGTTCTGTATTACTAAACAAAGATTCAATGGGTGAGACATTAATCATTTTAATATCGTCATCATGATTACGGTAAAAATCGGGTGAAATAACCTTTTCTAGGAATTCCTGCTTAGCCCTCAACCTAGAAGTTCTCTCTTTACTTTCATTAATGGAGACATAGATAGCTTTAATGGGCTCATTAATATCATGCTTACATGGAAATTTTTTAAATTTAAGAGTTTCCACATCATGAGCAATTCTATCCATGTTCCTGTCCATATAATCAAGTTTATTCAATTTTTCTTCTACCATGGCATTAAAAATATTTTGAGAATTAATGAATTCTTTAATATTAATTTCAAGATCAGTAGGTATCCAATTATTATTATTGTTATTATTATTATAAGAATTTCCATAGGAATTACCATAATTATTAGAGGAATTTCTGGGATACGGTATATGATTAAAATTACCTCTATAAGCACTATTATTGGAATTATATCTAGAGACAAAATTCACATCAATGGCATCATTATTTTGCTCAATCAAAGTAGATAATGGGACATCATTATCATCAACATGAGCAATTTTATTAGCAACTAATTTCATAAGAGCATTCATTTTATCACTGAAGGTAGTAATTTATTTGACAAAATTTACCTTCTTACCAGTTGGAGCTCTTTCGGTGTGCCATTGAGAGTAATTTGCCATTATATTATCAAGGAGTTTTGTATATTGTCCCAATGTGATTTCCATAAAAGTACCACCTGCAGGAGAGTCTAGAAGATTTCTAGAAACAAAGTTTAGTCCTGCATAGAAATTTTGCATAATCATCCATAAACTTAAACCATGAGTGGGACAATTTCATCATTAGTTTCATTCTCTCCCAAGGTTGTGCAACATGTTCATGCTCAAGATGCTTAAAATTCATAATTTTATTCTAAGAGAAATAATTTCAGCGAGAGGAAAATACTTGGCAATAAAAGCACCCTTACACTTATCCCAAGAATCAATACTATTTTGAGGCAAGGATGAAAACTAAGTGTTAGCACGAACTCGTAGTGAGAATGGAAATAATTTCAATTTAATAGTATCATTATCCAGATATTTTTTCTTTTGCATATCACATAATTCAACTAAAGTGTTAAGATGGGATGCAACATCTTCATTAGGACTACCAGAAAATTATTCTTTCACAACAAGATTTTGCAAAGCAACATTAATATCACACGACTCCGCACTAGTGGCGGGAGGAGAAACTGGAGTAATAATAAAATAATTATTATTAGTATTTAAAAAATCACAGAACTTAGTTTTTCTTAAGACATAGCAACAAAGCAAGCAACGAGCAAACAAAAATGTTTTTGTGTTTTTGTAAAAATAATTAGAAGTGGGGGAGGTGAAAACGAGAGGAAAGGCAAATAAAAAGTAGAGCAAGTAGATGATAGTTTGTGAAAAGGTACTTGATAGGTTTTGATGATGTCTCCCCTGCAACGGCGCCAGAAATTCTTCTTGCTACTTGTGAGCTGCATTGGGATTTACCCTGGAGAGGACATGAGATGCAACACATTAGATATAAGTATTTCCCCTAGTGAGAACCAAGGTATCAATCCAGTAGGAGAATCACACAAAGCCTGGTGAACACCACCTACACACACAAAGGAAAACACTTGCACCCAACGCGGGCAAGAGGGTCGTCCATCCCCTTGAACTCGTTACTTGCAAGGATCAAATCTTTTAGTGGTAGATAGATAAATTGCAAAATAAAATAAAATATAAAAAATTGCAGCAAAGATAGTTTGGTCTTTTATATATAAGATAAAAGTAGACCCGGGGGCCATAGTTTCACTAGAGGCTTCTCTCTCGAAGACATGGCATACGGTGGGTAGACAAATTACTGTTGGGCAATTGATAGAAAATCACATAGTTATGACAATATACAAGGGAATGAGCATGTATATAGGCATCATGTCCGAGACGAAGTAGACCGACTCCTGCCTGCATCTACAACTATTACTCCACCCATCGACCACTATCCAACATGCATCTAGGGTATTAAGTTAACAAAAAGAGAGTAACGCCTTAAGCAAGTTGACATGATGTAGACAATGTAAACCCAATCAATATGAATAAACCCCAATGTTGTACCCTTAATGGCAACAATAAAAATACGCGTATTTTTCCTTTCTATCACTGGATAGAGCACCGCAAGATTGAAACCATCACAAAACACCTCTCCCACTGAAGATAAATCAATTCAGTTGGCCAAACCAAACTGATAGATTAGAGAGAAATATAAAGCTATAACAATCATGCATAATAAAGTTCAAAAAAATACTCAATTACTTCTCATGAATATTCAGATCATAAACCCACAATTCATAGGATCCTACGAAAGACACCGCAAAAAGAAGATTACATCAGGTAGAACTCCAAGAACATCAAGGAGAATATTGTATTGAATATCAAAGAGAGAAGAAGAAGCCATGTAGCTACTAGCTATGGACCCGTATGTCTATGGTGAAATACTCACGCATCATCAGAAGGCAACAAGGATGATGCATAAGCCCTCTGTTGTTGATTCCCCCTCCGGCAGAGTACCAGAAAAGGCCTCCAGATGGGATCATGGAAGAACAGAAGCCTGCGGTCGCGAAAAAAGTTTTTCGGGTGGCTCTCTAGTATATTGGGAATAGTTGAGAATTTAGAGGCGGCATAAGGTCAAGAGGTGCCATGAGGGGCCCTCAAGCTCAGCCCCTCGGGGCGTGCCTGGTGAGCTTGTCGCTCCCTCGTGGCTCTTCTGGTCTTCTCCCGAACCTTCATGGGCCCCTTCTGGTCTAGAAAAAATTTAATCCTTAGATTTTTCTTAATTTGATATTGATTTTCTGAAAAGCCAAAAACAAGCAAAAAACAACAAGTTGCACTAGGAACTAGGTTAATAGGTTAGTCCCAAAAAAATGATATAAAGTAACATATAAAACATCCAAGATTGATACTGTAATAGCATGAAACAATAAAAAATTATAGATACGTTGGAGCATATCAGTGGCTCACTCACTCCCTTAAGCTAAATGCCACATATGGCAGAGTCACTCATCTCACTCAAGTGGTGGGGGTTGTGGCTCTCCTCACATGGGAATTGGGGCGGCTCATCATATATGGAGCTAGTGGTGAACTCGCTCTCACTCTCAATATGGGTGCTCATGCCACTCAAGTCATCTCCAAACACCGTCGTGGTCAAGGGAAAATGCCATGCTCAATCGTCTCGACACTGTTGTCGTGGCTGTAGGCCGAAGATGGTACATCATCACTCGCCGCCATGACCGAAGGGAACTCCCATGCTAGATCATCTCACTCTCGCCTCCAAAGATGGCAACACTTGCTTGCCACCATGTCGCTCGCCTCCAAAGCATGTTCCTTCAGAGGCTCTGTAGTCGTAGTCTCCGCCCCGTTTCAAAAAGAGTCATGGTAGACTCAGCATCATCAATGCCACAACGACGGATGGCGGTGAAGTTGAACTTGGGAGCATCGTCTTGGAGCTCGTCGGGCCTGTACATGATGAAGGTACCATCCTCATGCTCGCTGTCATGGAGCTTGGTCTTCGTGAAGTGTGCTTGGGGTGGAGAAGCCTTGGACTTCATGAGTTCTTGTTGCACCTTGACAACACCAATGTAGAGATTGTCACGAGACTCATAGTTATCGAGGAAGATAGTCTTGGAGATTTTGTTGTTCAGTCCCACCATAAAGTGGTACTTCATTCGAATGGGACCATCCATGCCAGCTCGTCGCAAGGCTTTCTTCATCTCCTTGAAGTACTCGTCGATGGACTTGCATCCTTGGATGGTGTTCTCCAATTGACATAGAAGTTGTTCCATGTAGGTGGAAGGCAAAAACACTCGCCGCATAGCTCTCTTTGTCTTGGACCAACTCATGTTGAAGCTCTTCAAAGGTGTGTGAAGCCACCATGTCGACGCATAGTCATGGAAGTTTCTCGTGGTGCACTTCACTTGATCTTCGAAGGGTACTTGATGTAGCTTGAGGTAGTCATCCATCTTGTGCTCCCACTCGAGATACTCCTCGGGGTCTTGATTCTCGTGGTCGGTGTCGAGGTCATAGTAGCTCGTGGAAGTCGCAGACTTGAGCTTGGGGAGATTCTCTGGAGCGTAATCTTGGGGTGCTTGTCGGCGAAGATGCTGCATGTCCAAAGGAGAAGATGCCTTGAAGTTGCTTGGCGGAGATGCCAAGGCATTTGGTGAAGTCGTAGAGCGATGGTTGGTGTTGAGCTCTTGACCTTCACGCTCTGGCGGTGATGGTGTCGATGCTGATATGAGCTTGCCAAAGATGGTAGCTCGGAAGCATATGCACTTGAGCATCTTCTTGTAGATGAGGAAGACCTCTTGCCAGTCTTGATGAGGGCTTTGAGCTCCTCCATTTGAGCATCCATCTTGGCGTCAATGTGGTCCTTCATGGCATCAAACTCTTCGTTGTTGTTGTAAACGGAAGTAGACATGCTTTGCCTATCCATCACAAGATTCGAGCAAAGGTGAGTTGGAAATGAGATAAACAATACCAAGATACATTTTCCCAAAGTTGAGGAAGTATCATGTTTCACTCAATGTGAATTGAGAGAATAGTGGAATTGGTATTGGACTTGTTCACTCACACATACAAAGTAAATATTATTGAGTGGTTTGGTTAGGACAAGTGGCACAAAATTCAAGCAAGTGTAGTCCAAGAATATCGATAATTTTGAGGAAGACTCACAAATATATCAATAGCTATGGTTGATCAAAAGGAAACACACACACACACACACACACACACACACACACACACACACACACAGAGATAGAAAAGTGGATCTGCGCAACCAAGTAATGAGCACAAAATGTGTTACCACACAAAAATGTCTTGTTGCACGGATACTAGAGATACAATAGCTCGATTGCTTAAACAGGCTAGACACTCTCGTGCACCAACCTAAGCGAGTAACCGTGCCGTCTTCACTCCCAAGTATGCTATCTATGTATGATCCAATATGGTACACTATGCAAATTGGCTCAATGCTATTTCTATTGCTTATAGGCTCTTTTGTATCTCCTCTTTTTCCTAAAAGCTTTTTTGCTCTCTTTTTTGTTGGATGTATGCTTTGTCACTATGCTTGAGCCAATATATGTCACAAGTATATAAGATAGGCACATGAGAGACTTAATGGCACAATGATGATAAGAAGATGATTGCACGCTCAAAGTAGCTATGTGGCATATCACTATGGTGCACAAATAGCATGGCACGACAATTCTAAATTCGATAATCTCGATAGGTAAGGTACGCAATAGGCTTGGGGCTATAAATGCAATGGAAAGGAAATGTACAATGATGTCATCAAAGTTACCATCCTTGCTTACGGTCGGTTGCAGTGTCAAAATGGTGAAGCGGCCGTTGTGGCTGTCGAGTTCGTGCAGATGAAGAACCATTCCTAATTAGCCAAAACACTTTGAAACGGGAACCACAAACTCAAAATCTCAAAGAAAATTGACAAAATTGGGTCAAGGTGGCATAAGAGGCTATGGTGGTAATGCAGATGATATGGTGGGAGGCATAGGAAATAATGCCAAAATGTCAAAATTTTGATGGAGTATGATGTTGGAACCTATCTAGATTTATTGAGGATGTCAATAGCTACTCAACGAGCTAAAGAATGCGAAAATTAGACATTGGATGTGAAAGTTATGGTCAAAATAGTGAAACACGAGAGGTGACCCTACAGGGGTCGGATGTCGGGGGGAGCCCGGATTTCCACGGCTATCTGTCCAGAAACTTGCGCGTTTTTGCGCTCTAGGTGTCGGATGTATGGCCGGGGACCCGAATGTGTGGCCGGATGGCTCGGATATCCGACCCGATTGAGGGAGTCCTAGACTAAGCGGTCCTTGGCTTGCCGGCCTATCTATTGTGGGCCGGATAAGTGGGTCGCTCTACAACTACTAGAAGGCCGAGCTATGAGGCGGTTCCGTGTCCGGGCAGGAAACATTTGAAGCCTTGGTGTGTCCTCCAAGCCTAGATGGAAGAATCGCCATGCTTATTCCTTTGTTGTAATCGACCACACTACAAAAAAACCACTTCCGTGATGATATGTGTTTGTCACAGTAGGTCACATATTCTGTCATGCATGTACATCCATGACGATTTTATGATAGAATGAAGATAGTCATACCTATGCTGTCGTAGAAGTGTTCCATGACGACACCAAAATTATCATCATGGAAGTGTCCACTTCCATGACGATAAATGGCGTGTCATAGAACTATTTTTTTCAAGGGTAACCTACACGTGGCATCCACCGTAACGGGTCGCCGTTAAGCTATCAGATTCCGGTTTGGATCCGATAACCCATTAATAGCCCGGACCAATGGAGATTTTCCACGTGTAAAATTCTCATTCGCCGATGGATCCAAGTATCGGCTCAGTGTTGGGACAGATGTCATCCACTCATTGTATGGGAGGCGCCTATGATACGTTCACACGTGGCAAGGCCCAATAGTGGCATATTTAGGTGAAAGAGGTCGTCCCAGTCAAAATTAGCAGGCCGGCCCATATAGGGCCTACTGGTGTTTGGTCCATTTTGGCCCGCGGCCCATACGAGATGTGCCTATTTGTCCCGTCAATGGCTAGTTAACTATTTGACACCATTGCAGCCCATTGATAACACACAAGTATAGGGATCGCAATAGTTTTCGAGAGTAGAGTATTCAACCCAAATTTATTGATTCAACAAAAGGGGAGCCAAAGAATATTCCCAAGTATTAGCAGTTGAGTTGTCAATGTTGGAAATATGCCCTAGAGGCAATAATAAAAGGATTATTATTATATTTCCTTGTTCATGATAATTGTCTTTTATTCATGCTATAATTGTATTATCCGGAAATCGTAATACATGTATGAATACATAGACCACAACATGTCCCTAGTGAGCCTCTAGTTGACTAGCTCGTTGATCAACAGATAGTCATGGTTTCTTGACTATGGACATTGGATGTCATTGATAACGGGATCACATCATTAGGAGAATGATGTGATGGACAAGACCCAATCCTAAGCATAGCACAAGATCGTGTAGTTCGTTTGCTAGAGCTTTTCCAATGTCAAGTATCTTTTCCTTAGACCATGAGATCGTGTAACTCCCGGATACCGTAGGAGTGCTTTGGGTGTACCAAAGCGCCACTGGCGTAATCGGGTGACTATAAAGGTATACTACGGTATCTCCGAAAGTATCTGTTGGGTTGACACGGATCGAGACTGGAATTTGTCACTCCGTATGATGGAGAGGTATCTCGGGCCCACTCGGTAATGCATCATCATAATGAGCTCAAAGTGACCAAGTGTGCGGTCACGGGATCATGCATTACTGATGCGAGTAAAGTGACTTGCGATAACGAGATTGAGCGAGGTATTGGGATACCGACGATCGAATCTCGGGCAAGTAACGCATCGATCGACAAAGGGAATCGTATACGGGTTGCTTGAATCCTCGACATCGTGGTTCATCCGATGAGATCATCGAGGAGCATGTGGGAGCCAACATGGGTATCCAGATCCGCTGTTGGTTATTTACCGGAGAGTCGTCTCGGTCATGTCTCGTGTCTCCGAACCCGTAGGGTCTACACACTTAAGGTTCGGTGGCGCTAGGGTTATTAGGAAGACTTGTATGTGATTACGAATGTTGTTCGAGTCCGGATAAGATCTCGGACGTCACGAGGAGTTCGGAATGGTCCGGAGGTGAAGATTTATATATGGGAAGTTGTCATATGGTCACCGGAAAGGTTCGGGGCATATCGGTATTGTATCGGGGCCACGGAGGGGTTCCGGGGTCCACCGGGAGGGCCACCTCTCGGAGGGCGTCATGGGCGTAGTGGGCAGGGAACCAGCCTGGAGGGCTGGGCGCATCCCCTTGGGCCCATGCGCCTAGGGTTGGGGGAACCCTAGTGGGGCGCCTTGCTTGGGGGCAAGCCCCTCCCTTGGCCGCCGCCCCTCTAGATCTCATCTAGAGGGGCCACCCCTCCCCTTCCCTATAAATAGAGGGGCGAGGGAGGCTGCATACAACATCCAAGGCGCAGCCCTCCCTCCCAACACCTCTCCTCCTCCGTTAAGAGCTTGGCGAAGCCCTGCCGGAGTACTGCCTCTCCACCACCACCACGCCGTCGTGCTGCTGCTGGAGCTTTCTTCCTCAACCTCTCCCTCCTCCTTGCTGGATCAAGGCACGGGAGACGTCTCCTCTCCATACGTGCGTTGAACGCAGAGGTTCTGTCCGTTCAGCACTAGGATCATCGGTGATTTGGATCACGTCGAGTACGACTCCTTCAACCCCGTTCTCTTGAACGCTTCCGCTCGCGATCTACAAGGGTATGTAGATGCACTCCTCTCTCTCGTTGCTAGATGAACTCATAGATAGATCTTGGTGAAACCGTAGAATTTTTTTATTTTCTGCAACGTTCCCCAACAGTGGCATCATGAGCTAGGTCTATGCGTAGTTCTCTATAGCATGAGTAGAATACAAATCTGATGTGGGCGTAGATATTGTCAACTTTCTTGCCACTATTAGTCTTATTTTGCTTCAGTGGTATTGTGGGATGAAGCGGCCTGGACCGACCTTACATGTACGCTTACGTGAGACAGGTTCCACTGACTGACATGCACTAGTTGCATAAGGTGGATAGCGGGTGTCTGTCTCTCCCACTTTAGTTGGAGCAGATTCGATGTAAAGGGTCCTTATGAAGGGTAAATAGAAGTTGACAAATCACGTTGTGGTTATTCGTAGGTAAGAAAACGTTCTTGCTAGAACCCTATTGCAGCCACGTAAAAGATGCAAGAACAATTAGAGGACGTCTAACTTGTTTTTGCAGCAATTGCTTTGTGATGTGATATGGCCAAAAGTTGTGATGAATGATGAATGATATATTGTGATGTATGAGATCATGTTCTTGTAATAGGAATCACGACTTGCATGTCGATGAGTATGACAACCGGCAGGAGCCATAGGAGTTGTCTTAATTATTGTATGACCTGCGTGTCAATGATTTAACGCCATGTAATTACTTTACTTTATTGATAAACCGTTAGCCATAGTAGTAGAAGTAATAGTTGGCGAGCAACTTCATGGAGACACGATGATGGAGATCATGATGATGGAGATCATGGTGTCTTGCCGGTGACGAAGATGATCATGGAGCCCCGAAGATGGAGATCAAAGGAGCTATATGATATTGGCCATATCATGTCACTACTATATAATTGCATGTGATGTTTATTATGTTTATGCATCTTGTTTACTTAGAACGACGGTAGTAAATAAGATGATCCTCATAATAATTTCAAGAAAGTGTTCCCCTAAGCGTGCGCCATTGCTAAAGTTAAATCGTTTCAAGCACCACGTGATGATCAGGTGTGATAGATTCCTACGTTCACATACAACGGGTGTAAGACAGTTTTACACATGCAAAACACTTAGGTTAACTTGACGAGCCTAGCATGTACAGACAAGGCCTCGGAACACAGAGACCGAAAGGTCGAACATGAGTCGTATGGAAGATACGATCAACATGGAGATGTTCACCGATGATGACTAGTCCGTCTCATGTGATGATCGGACACGGCGGATCATGTAACACTTAGATGACTAGGGGGATGTCAAATCTGAGTGGGAGTTCATTAAATAATTTGATTAGATGAACTTAATTATCATGAACTTAGTCTAAAATATTTGCAAAAATGTCTTGTAGATCAAATGGCCAACGCTCATGTCAACATGAACTTCAATGCGTTCCTAGAGAAAACCAAGCTGAAAGATGATGGCAGCAACTATACGGACTAGGTCCGGAACCTCAGGATCATCCTCATAGCTGCCAAGAAAGCATATGTCCTAGAAGGACCGCTAGGTGAAGCACCCATCCTAGAGAACCAAGATGTTATGAACGCTTGGCAGTCACGTGCTGATGATTACTCCCTCGTTCGGTGCGGCATGCTTTACAGACTTAGAACCGGGCTCCAAAAGCGTTTTGAGCAACACGGAGCATATGAGATGTTCGAGGAGCTGAAAATGGTTTTCCAAGCTCATGCCCGGTCAAGAGATATGAAGTCTCCGACAAGTTCTATAGTTGTAAGATGGAGGAAAATAGTTACATCGGTGAGCACATACTCAAAATGTCTGGGTTGCACAACCGCCTTTGTCGATTGAATATTAACCTCCCGGACGAGGCGGTCATTGACAGAATCCTTGATCGCTCCCACCGAGCTACAAGAGCTTTGTGATGAACTACAATATGCGGGGATGGTGAAAACTATTCTGAAGTATTTTCAATGCTGAAGTCGCAGAGGTAGAAATCAAGAAGGAACATCAAGTGTTGATGGTCAATAAAACCACTAAGTTCAAAAGGGCAAGGGTAAGAAGAACTTCAAGAAGGACGGCAAAGATGTTGCCGCGCCCGTAAGCCGATTGCGGGAAGAAGTCAAAGAATGGACCCAAGCATGAGACTGAGTGCTTTTATTGCAAAGGGAAGGGTCACTGGAAGCGGAACTGCCCCAAATACTTAGCGGACAAAAGGCCGGCAACACTAAAGGTATATGTGATATACATGTAATTGATGTGTACCTTACCAGTACTCGTAGTAACTCCTGGGTATTTGATACCGGTGTCGTTGCTCATATTTGTAACTCACAGCAGGAGCTGCGGAATAAGCGGAGACTGGCGAAGGACGAGGTGACGATGCGCGTCGGGAATGGTTCCAAGGTCAATGTGATCGCCGTCGGCACGGTACCTCTACATTTACCCACGGGATTACTTTTAAACCTCAATAATTGTTATTTAGTGCCAAGTTTGAGCATGAACATTGTATCTGGATCTCGTTTAATACGAGATGGCTACTCATTTAAATCCGAGAATAATGGTTGTTCTATTTATATGAGAGATATGTTTTATGGTCATGCCCCGATGGTCAATGGTTTATTCTTAATGTATCTCGAATGTAATGTTACACATATTCATAGTGTGAATACCAAAAGATGTAAAGTTGATAACGATAGTCCCACATACTTGTGGCACTGCCGCCTTGGTCACATTGGTGTCAAGCGCATGAAGAAGCTCCATGCTGATGGACTTTTAGAGTCTCTCTATTATGAATCATTTGACACGTGCGAACCTTGCCTCATGGGCAAAATGACCAAGACCCCGTTCTCCGGAACAATGGAGCGAGCAACCAATTTATTGGAAATCATACATACTGATGTGTGTGGTCCAATGAGCGTTGAGGCCCGCGGAGGATATCGTTATGTTCTCACTCTCACTGATGACTTAAGTAGATATGGGTATGTCTACTTGATGAAACACAACTCTGAGACCTTTGAAAAGTTCAAGGAATTTCAGAATGAAGTAGAGAATCAACGTGACCGAAAGATAAAATTCTTACGATCAGATCGTGGAGGAGAATATTTAAGTCACGAATTTGGTACGCACTTAAGGAAATGTGGAATCATTTCACAACTCACGCCACCGAACACCTCGATGTAACGGTGTGTCGAACGTCGAATCGCACTCTATTGGATATGGTGCGATCTATGATGTCTCTTACCGATTTACCGCTATCATTTTGGGGATACGCTCTAGAGACAGCTACATTCACTTTAAATAGGGCTCCGTCTAAATCCGTTGAGGCGACACGGTATGAATTATGGTTTGGGAAGAAACCTAAGCTGTCGTTTCTAAAAGTTTGGGGATGCGATGCTTATGTCAAGAAACTTCAACCTGAAAAGCTCGAACCCAAGTCGGAAAAATCGTCTTCATAGGATACCCTAAGGAAACCATTGGGTATACCTTCTACCTTAGATCCGAAGGCAAGATCTTTGTTGCCAAGAACGGATCCTTTCTGGAAAAAGAGTTTCTCTCAAAAGGAGTAAGTAGGAGGAAAGTAGAACTCGATGAAGTACTACCTCTTGAACCGGAAAGTAGTGCAGCTCAGGAAAATGTTCCTGTGGTGCCTACACCGACTGGAGAGGAAATTAATGATGATGATCAAGGTGCTTCGGATCATGTTGCTACTGAACTTCGTAGGTCCACAAGGACACGTTCCACACCAGAGTGGTATGGCAACTCTATCCTAGAAATCATGTTGTTAGACAACGGTGAACCTTCGAACTATGAAGAAGCGATGGCAGGCCCAGATTCCAACAAATGGCTTGAAGCCATGCAATCCGAGATAGAATCCATGTATGAAAACAAAGTATGGACTTTGACAGATTTGCCCGATGATCGGCGAGCGATAGAAAACAAATGGATCTTTAAGAAGAAGATGGACGCGGATGGTAATGTTACCATCTATAAAGCTCGACTTGTCGCTAAGGGTTATCGGCAAGTTCAAGGGGTTGACTACGATGAGACTTTCTCTCCCGTAGCGAAGCTGAAGTCCGTCCGAATCATGTTAGTAATTGCCGCATACTATGATTATGAGATATGGCAGATGGACGTCAAAACGGCATTCCTTAACGGCTATCTTAAGGAAGAACTGTATATGATGCAGCCGGAAGGTTTTGTCGATCCTAAGAATGCTAACAAGGTATGCAAGCTCCAGCGATCCATTTATGGGCTGGTGCAAGCATCTCGGAGTTGGAACATTCGCTTCGATGAGATGATCAAAGCGTTTGGGTTTATGCAGACTTATGGAGAAGCCTGCGTTTACAAGAAAGTGAGTGGGAGCTATGTAGCATTTCTCATATTATATGTAGATGACATACTTTTGATGGGAAATGATATAGAACTTTTGGACATCATTAAGGCCTACTTGAATAAGTGTTTTTCAATGAAGGACCTTGGAGAAGCTGCTTACATATTAGGCATCAAGATCTATAGGGATAGATCGAGACGCCTCATAGGTCTTTCACAAAGAACATACCTTGATAAGATATTGAAGAAGTTCAATATGGATCAGTCCAAGAAAGGGTTCTTGCCTGTATTACAAGGTGTGAGATTGAGCTCGGCTCACCGCCGGGCCACGGCAGAAGATAAAGAAGAGATGAGTGTCATCCCCTATGCCTCAGCCATAGGATCTATTATGTATGCCATGTTGTGTACCAGACCAGATGTAAACCTTGCCGTAAGTTTGATAGGAAGGTACCAAAGTAATCCCGGCAAGGAACACTGGACAATGGTCAAGAATACCCTTAAGTACCTGAAAAGGACAAAGGACATGTTTCTCGTTTATGGAGGTGACGAAGAGCTCGTCGTAAATGGTTACATCGACGCTAGCTTCGACACAGATCTGGATGACTGTAAGTCACAAACCGGATACATGTATATGTTGAATCGTGGAGCGAAGCTGGTGCGTTGCAAGCGAAAGCGTCGTGGCGGGATCTACATGTGAAGCGGAATACATGGCAGCCTCGGAGGCAGCGCATGAAGCAATATGGATGAAGGAGTTCATCAACGACCTAGGAGTCATACCCAATGCGTCGGGGCCGATCACTCTCTTACGTGACAACCTTGGAGCTATTGCCCTTGCCAAGGAGCCAGGTTTCACAAGAAGACCAGCACATCAAGCATCGTTTCAACTCCATCCGTGAAAATGTTCAAGATGGAGACATAGATATTTGCAAAGTACATACGGATCTGAATGTCGCAGATCCGTTGACTAAACCTCTCTTCATGAGCAAAACATGATCAACACCAGAACTCTATGGGTGTTCGATTCATCACAATGTAACTAGATTATTGACTCGAGTGCAAGTGGGAGACTGTTGGAAATATGCCCTAGAGGCAATAATAAAAGGATTATTATTATATTTCCTTGTTCATGATAATTGTCTTTTATTCATGCTATAATTGTATTATTCGGAAATCGTAATACACGTGTGAATACATAGAACACAACATGTCCCTAGTGAGCCTCTAGTTGACTAGCTCGTTGATCAACAGATAGTCATGGTTTCCTGACTATGGACATTGGATGTCATTGATAACGGGATCACATCATTAGGAGAATGATGTGATGGACAAGACCCAATCCTAAGCATAGCACAAGATCGTGTAGTTCGTTTGCTAGAGCTTTTCCAATGTCAAGTATCTTTTCCTTAGACCATGAGATCGTGTAACTCCGGATACCGTAGGAGTGCTTTGGGTGTACCAAGCGTCACAACGAATCGGGTGACTATAAAGGTATACTACGGGTATCTCCGAAAGTATCTGTTGGGTTGACACGGATCGAGGCTGGAATTTGTCACTCCGTATGACGGAGAGGTATCTCTGGGCCCACTTGGTCATGCATCATCATAATGAGCTCAAAGTGACCAAGTGTGCAGTCACGGATCATGCATTACTGATGCGAGTAAAGTGACTTGCGGTAACAAGATTGAGCGAGGTATTGGGATACCGACGATCGAATCTCGGGCAAGTAACGCATCGGCCGACAAAGGAATCGTATACGGGTTGCTTGAATCCTCGACATCGTGGTTCATCCGATGAGATCATCGAGGAGCATGTGGGAGCCAACATGGGTATCCAGATCCCGCTGTTGGTTATTGACCGGAGAGTCGTCTCGGTCATTTCTACGTGTCTCCCAAACCCGTAGGGTCTACACACTTAAGGTTCAGTGACGCTAGGGTTATTAGGAAGACTTGTATGTGATTACCGAATGTTGTTCAGAGTCCTGGATAAGATCCCGGACGTCACGAGGAGTTCCGGAATGGTCCGGAGGTGAAGATTTATATACGGGAAGTTGTCATATGGTCACCGGAAAGGTTCGGGGGCATATCGGTATTGTACCGGGGCCACTAGAGGGGTTCCGGGGGTCCACCGGGAGGGGGCACCTCTCTCGGAGGGCCTCATGGGCCGTAGTGGGCAGGGAACCAGCCCCTGGAGGGCTGGGCGCATCCCCCCCTTGGGCCCATGTGCCTAGGGTTGGGGGGGGGACCCTAGTGGGGACGCCCCCCTTGCTTGGGGGCCAAGCCCCCTCCCCTTGGCCGCCGCCCCCCCTCTAGATCTCGTCTAGAGGGGGCTGGCCCCCTTCCCCTATAAATAGAGGGGCGAGGGGAGGGCTGCATACAACATCCAAGGCGCAGCCCCTCCCCTCCCCAACACCTCTCCTCCTCCGTTATGAGCTTGGCGAAGCCTGCCGAATCTTGCCTCTCCACCACCACCACGCTGTCGTGCTGCTACTGGAGCTTTCTTCCTCAACCTCTCCCTCCACCTTGCTGGATCAAGGCGCGGGAGACGTCTCCGCTCCGTACGTGTGTTGAACGTGGAGGTGCTGTCCGTTCAGCACTAGGATCATCGGTGATTTGGATCACGTCGAGTACGACTCCTTCAACCCCGTTCTCTTGAACGCTTCCGCTCATGATCTACAAGGGTATGTAGATGCACTCCTCTCTCTCGTTGCTAGATGAACTCATAGATAGATCTTGGTGAAACCGTAGAAATTTTTTATTTTCTGCAACGTTCCCCAACAGTCAATTCAACAACACCTGGATAACTTAGTATCTGCAGCAAAGTATTTAGTAGCAAAGTAGTATGGAAGTAACGGTAACGGTGGCAAAAGTAACAGTAGCAGTTTTGTAGTGATTGTAACAGTGGCAATGGTAAAGTAAATAAGCGAAGAACAATATGTGAAAAGCAAGTAGGCATTGGATAGGTGATGGAGAATTATGCCGGATGCGATTATTCATGCAACAGTTATAACATAGGGTGACACAGAACTAGCTCCAATTCATAAATGTAATGTAGGCATGTATTCCGAATATAGTCATACGTGCTTATGGAAAAGAACTTGCATGACATCTTTTGTCCTACCCTCCCGTGGCAGCGGGGTCCTTATGGAAACTAAGGGATATTAAGGCCTCCTTTTAATAGAGTACCGGACCAAAGCATTAACACTTAGTGAATACATGAACTCCTCAAACTACGGTCATCACCTGGAGTAGTCCCGATTATTGTCACTTTGGGGTTGCCAGATCATAACACATAGTAGGTGACTATAGACTTGCAAGATAGGATCAAGAACTCACATATATTCATGAAAACATAATAGGTTCAGATATGAAATCATGGCACTCGGGCCCTAGTGACAATCATTAAGCATAGCAAAGTCATAGCAACATCAATCTCAGAACATAGTGGATACTAGGGATCAAACCCTAACAAAACTAACTCGATTACATGATAAATCTCATCCAACCCATCACCGTCCAGCAAGCCTACGATGGAATTACTCATGCACGGCGGTGAGCATCATGAAATTGGTGATGGAGGAAGGTTGATGATGATGATGGCGATGGATTCCCCTCTCCGGAGCCCCGAACGGACTCCAGATCAGCCCTCCCGAGAGAGATTAGGCCTTGGCGGCGGCTCCCTATCATAAAACGCGATGAATCCTTCTCTCTGATTTTTTTCTCCCCGAACGTGAATATATAGAGTTGGAGTTGAGGTCAGTGGAGCACCAGGGGGCCCACGAGGCAGGGGGCGCGCCCAGGGGGCAGGCGCGCCTCCCTCCCTCGTGGATAGGGTTTGGGCCCCCTGGCCTTGATTTTTTCGCCAGTATTTTTCATATAGTCCAAAATAATTCTCTGTTGATTTTCAGGTCATTCCGAGAACTTCTGTTTCTGCACAAAAATAACACCATGGCAATTCTGCTGAAAATAGCATCAGTCCGGGTTAGTTCCATTCAAATCATGCAAGTTAGAGTCCAAACCAAGGGCAAAAGTGTTTGGAAAAGTAGATACGTTGGAGACATATCAACCCCCCCAAGCTTAAACCTTTGCTTGTCCTCAAGCAATTCAGTTGATAAACTGAAAGTGATAAAGAAAAAAATTTACAAACTCTGTTTTCTCTTGTTGTTGTAAATATGTAAAACCAACATTCAAGTTTTCAACAAAGATTATGAACTAACCATATTCACAATAACACTTAGATCTCATGTTTACTCATGTCAATGGCATAATCAACTAGTGAGCAATAATAATAAATCTCGGATGACAACACTTTCCCAAAACAATCATGATATGATATAACAAGATGGTATCTCGCTAGCCCTTTTTGAGACCGCAAAACATAAATGTAGAGCACCTTTAAAGATCAAGGACCGACTAAACATTGTAATTCATGGTAAAAGAGATCCAGTCATAGTCATACCCAATATAAATTAATAGTAATGGATGCAAATGACAACGGTGCTCTCCAGCTGGTGTTTTTTAATAAGAGGGTGATGACTCAACATAAAAGTAAATAGATAGGCCCTTCGCAGAGGGAAGCAGGGATTTGTTGAGGTGCCAGAGTTCGATTTTAAAGCAGAGATAAATGATATTTTGAGCGGCATACTTTCATTGTCAACATAAAAACCAAGAGATGGCGATATCTTCCATGCTACACACATTATAGGCGGTTCCCAAACAGAATGGTAAAGTTTATACTCCCCCTCCACCAACAAGCATCAATCCATTGCTTGCTCGAAACAACGAGTGCCTCCAACTAAAAAGAGTCCCGGGGGAGTTTTGTTTGCAATTATTTTGATTTGATTTGCATAAAGCATGGGATTGGGCATCACGGTGACCAGCCATTTTCTCATGAGTGAGGAGCGGAGTCCACTCCTCTTGAGAATAACCTGCCTAGCATGGAAGATACAGACATCCCTAGTTGATACATGAGCTATTCGAGCATACAAAACAGAATTTTATTTGAAGGTTTAGAGTGTGGCACATACAAATTTACTTGGAACGGCATGTAGATACCGCATATATAGGAAGGTATAGTGGACCCATATGGAGTAACTTTGGGGTTCAAGGGATTGGATGCACAAGCAGTATTCCCCCTTAGTACAAATTGTTAGGTTCTATGGTAGGGTGCGTCGACTGCAAATTAAAATTTCCTACGCGCAGAACAACCAAGAACATGCTACGGGAGATGGGTCACAGTTCGTTACCACTAGACGCGCAGTGCCGTGCAGCGGAAGAAGAGTTGGGGCAACGCGTTCGCGTGGATCGTCTCCTCCTCGTCCGATCTCCCTCGAGTGGCCGGTCGTCGGTTCCCACGTACAGGTTCGCCGGAGCGGCACAAGTGCACCGCCTCTAACGGTATCCGCACGTGCAGGAGGAACGTCGTGCGGCGGACTGCTAGGTCCGATCACACAACTGGCGGCGAGCGAAGGTGTCTATTCGCAACACATGCAAACCCTAGTGACAGCACCGAAGCGATCGATCGCATGAGTGTGCCGCACCCCACTTTATATAGGCGTCCGTCGCGGGCTCAACACTTGGGCCTCGCACGAACCCTAAAAGCCCATAAGTCTACTCAGCCACAATCCGGATACAGCTCGGATCACATCCGACCAGTGTTCCCGGATCGGACCTCGTAGGTTCCTTCCCTTAAGCGCGCGGCCCCTTAGGTTCAAGCCGGCTTGGTTGCAGTTCGGATCACCTCTGAACTGCACAGCTGGTAGCGGCCTCTAGCAAGGCATGCCGAACACTAAGCAGACTATGAAGCCGGTTAGCGAACCTGTACATCACACTTCCGTTCCTTTTGCCACACGATATACGTTGTTGAGCTCAAGGCGATTCTGTCATCCTTGTGCTAGCCCAACCTCTTTCTCGTTCCTGTGATGCCGAACACTATCCGGATTATCTCATAATCCTTGTCGCATGGCCATGCTTATCCTGGTCGGATCACACGAGGGGCCCAGAGTATATCTCTCCTGATCGGAGGAGCAAATCCCATCTTGCTCGACCATGTCTCGCAGCATGGGTCTGGACAAGCCTGTAACCTACCTTTTTAACTACCTAGTCACGGAGTAGCGTTTGGTCGGCCCAAAGCAAGTCTGTCACCATCCCGAGTACATGTGCCAGCTTAGGTCTTAGGACATAGAACATATGTTGCACTAGAGACTCACAGATGACATATCGTTGCGTCTCATAGTTGGGTCTGTCCGACTCGGACCTTATCTCGACTCAGATCCGACTACGTCGAATCCGACCAGATCCTTCCAAGTCCATTTTATCCGGTTAGCATCCAATGCTCCATGGCTAGTGAGACCAAGCCATCGACCGTGTCATATGCTAGTCTCGTCGGCTGCGCGTCCACACATCCCTTTTGACTAGGGACCTTTTAGGACAGTCATCATAGAATGCATAGTCCCACAAACAAGTCACGTACTTGCTGATACACATCATTGAAAATGTCCAAGGACTATCTTTATTCATAAACACATAGGAAATATCATCATACATGATTGCCTCTAGGGCATATCTCCAACACAAATGAAGGCTAGAAAAAGACTGGGGAGCAACCAACTAGAGAGCGACAACAGTCATGAACATGCATTAAAATTAATAGACATTGAATGCAAGCATGAGTAGGATATAATCCACCATGAACATAAATATCGTGAAGGCTATGTTGATTTTGTTTCAACTACATGTGTGAACATGTGCCAAGTCAAGTCACTTGAATCATTCAAAGGTGGATACCACCCTATTATACCACATCACAACCATTTTAATAGCAAGTTGGCACGCAAGGTAAACCATTATAAATTCCTAGCTAATTAAGCATGGCATAAGTAACTATAATATCTAATTGTTATTGCAAACATGTTTATTCATAATAGGCTGAATCAGGAATGATGAACTAATCATATTTACAAAAACAAGAGAGGTCGAGTTCATACCAGCTCCTCTCATCTCAACCAGTCCATCATATATCGTCATAATTTCCTTTCACTTGCACGACCGAACGATGTGAATAATAATAATAGTGCACGTGCATTGGACTAAGCTGGAATCTACGAGCATTCAATAAACAGGAGAAGACAAGGCAATATGGGCTCTTGGTTAAATCAACAATAATGCATATAAGAGCCACTTCAACAATTTCATCAAGGTCTTCTCCTATCGACCCCCAAAGAAAAAGAAAAGAAGTAAAATTATTTACACGAGAAAGCTCCCAACAAGCAAAAGAAGAACATGAAATATTTTTGGGTTTTCTTTTAATTATTACTACTACAAGCATGGAAAGTAAGCTAGCTAAAAGCTACAACTAATTTTTTTTGTTTTTCTTAAGGTTTTTCAAACACACAAGAAGGAAGCATAAAAAGGAAAATAAACTAACATGGATAGTACAATGAAAAAGTATGAGCACCGACAACTAGCATGAGTGTGTGAACATAAATGTAATGTCAGTGAGAAATACATACTCCCCCAAGCTTAGGCTTTTGGCCTAAGTTGGTCTACTGCCACGGCTGGCCTGGCAGATATCCGAAGTTGTAACTGGGGTTGTACTGAGAAGCAGCAGCTATTGCATCATGGGCTGCAGCTTGGAGTCGAGCTGCCCTCGTCCTCCTCTCGTACTCGTTCGCTTCTTCCCTGGTTATGACATATCCCCCCTTTGCCTGAAAGTCAAAGAAAGTAGGAGCAGGGAGAGCGACGTGATAGGTGCGTCGTCTGTCAAAGATTAGTTGGTACTGGAGGAACTGATCGTTCCTCTCAACAAACTGATGACGAACCATAGCCTCATAATCTAAATAAACAGGTGGCAACTCAACATCATACTCAAGTATGGTATATCAAGAAAATTAGCTAAACGGGTTGCATAAATTCCACCAAAGACATCTCCATTAATTCTATTATTATGCAACCTACGTGCAACAATGGCTCCCAAATTATAATGTTTATCTCCTAATATAGCACTCCTGAGAACATTGAGGTCAGGGACACACATGTGACATGCTTCATCCTTACCATTCATGCACCTACCTATGAAGAGGGCAAAATAATGTATAGCAGGAAAATGAATGCTCCCTAGGGTAGCTTGTGTTATATCTCTACACTCCCCCACAGTTATTGTAACATCCCAAAATTCTAAATTTTGGAATGTTATAAACATATAGATAGTTTTGATTGATTGGTGAAAGTGAGTGAATTCAAACTTTTGAAAGTTAAATGAGAGGAATAAAGGACTTTCCCAAACTGCCGATTGTACTAGAGTAGGGTACCCTAGTACCCCGAACTCGTCTGGACAGTTGCAGCGCCTCACGACCGGGCCGGCTCGATGGCCGCTAAGATCTCAGCGGCTCCCTTGGAGCCATTCAAGAACAAAGTAGTCAAGACCCGGCAAGAGAAGCTTGCCGGAAGGCCACCCAGGCGCAAAGGAACGAGGCCCGGCAAGAGGAGCTTGCTTGGGAAGGCTTGGCGGCGCTGAACCCCCAAGCGCGACAAGGTTCCCGCCGCGGCAAGGCGCTTGCCGGGGCGGGCGACCTCTCTTCATCTCCACTCCAGCTCACCCACCAACGTGTCACCACGGGGCTCTCCCGAGTACGAGTGTCGACGGGCTGTGCAGCCAGCGGGGAGTAGCGACAAACAGCGCTGACAAGCCACCATCGTGGTGGACGGAGGCGCACTTAACGGTCCCTGTTACACTATTGGGGCGACTGAGACGGGCATTGATGACTCTTGTCCCTTGCCGCCAGAGTTAGGTATAGGTTATCAGACACTTTGTATAAAGCGGTGTACCAACCTAGGTTTTACCATTATGACCTTGTCTACTTGCCACATGTGGTAGCCCTTGTGCCTATAAAAGGAGGCCCGAGGGCAACGAGAGGAGGTCTGATTCGGCTGGGTTTCTAGTCTAGCTCCAGCTTAGTTCATCACACTCAAGTTAGGTCTTGTAGCCAGCATTGCTCCCTAGCAAGAACACTAGATAATCCACAAAGCAGCAGAGGAGTATTATCTCCGGAGAGCTCGAAGCTGGGTAAAACCTCTCGTGCGCATCGCCTCGACCCGCTCTTTGTGCAGTCTCCGCCCCTCCGAACCACAAAGGGACCCAGGTCCCGTAGGTGCTCGTGGGCACGATCAGCTCACCCCGACATCTTTGGCGCGCGGTAGGGGCGCCGAGGCTGTGTGAATCCGGTCCGGCGGTCGCACTAGCAACTCCATCGACGTCTTCGTCGACATGGCGCCGAAGAAGAAGCCTTCGGCAGCAGCTGAGCCGTCCGCGTCGAACCCACCACCACCGGAGCCATCAAGTGGTGGGGGAAACGCTGGCGGAGGGACCGGCGTCGTCGAGAGAGCCCACGATGCTGCCGGGTCCAAGGACAACGCGGCGCGGGCGTCAGCGTCCGAATCTGCACCGCGTCCATCGCAGGAGGCGCGGGACAGGCAGCGCCATGATACCAGCGGAACCATACGATCTTTGGATCAAGGCCAAGCTGGAGGATCTCGAGGCCTCGAGACCCCAGACGCACCTCAAAGATGCCGCACGAGTGGGGTACGGTCGCTGGGCGGATGCTACCTCCTAACTTGGTTAGGAGTCCGAGCATATCCGTTCTTCGCCCGACGCCCTTGCCGCCAACCACACCGGCGGAAGCCTTGGCGAGCTCGCCATTACTAGACTACCCTCCGACGGCCGATAAGGCCGACGAGTGGAGGGCCACAATTGAGTCTCATCGGCCGCTTAACGGCGACGCCCCACGGCAACCGAAAGCGCCGCAATCGCGGCGAGGCGACAAGGCGCGAGCCGATGGCGACGAGACTTGCGGGGTGCGCCATCAGACACTCCCTTCCCGAAGGCTAAGATCGCCGACTCACGGATCCACCTCGACAGCGACTCCACAAAGATCATCGGATCCGCGAGCTCGCCGCGACCAACGCCAAGTTCTTCGAATGGCAAGAAGAGGACGCCGAACCCGTACGAAGCGCCAAGAGAAGCGCGCCGTCAATCTGACCAACGCGCCGGGCCCACTGTCGATATGCACGCGCCAGGGGAACCAGGCGACTTGCCGTACGCGGTGGGTTGCCCCGCGTTCACTCGTGAGCTGCGGCAGGTCCGGTGGCCCGACAAGAAAAACTTCAAACCAGACGTGCCGGAGAAGTACGACGGCAGGACACACCCGTCGGAGTTCCTCAGCATCTACACCATCGCGGTGCAAGCTGCGGGGGGACGAGACGACAAGATCCTCGCCAACTACTTCCCCTTGGTGCTCAAGCCAAACGTCAGATCTTGGCTCATGCACTTGCCGGATGGCTCTATTTCTTCTTGGGCAGATTTGTGCCATCAGTTTGTTGGTGCCTTCACAGGCGGCCACAAGCCTCATGGCCAAGAAAGTGATCTCCACCTGCTTGCCCAGAAGGAGGAGGAGTCTCTGCGCAAATTTATCCAGAGATTGATCAGTGCACTATAACATCCTGCACGCCCACCCTGCTGCAGTGATTAGTGCATTCCATCGAATGTGCGAAATCGCAGGATGAGGGAGGAGATGGCGATGTGCAAAGTGAAAGACGCCACGAGCTCACGCCTGGCCGACAAGTGTGCACGCTACTGAAGAAGGAAGAAGGCTCCTGAGAGAGTGTGGGAGCAGAGTCGACAGTGAGGGACCGCCGGCAAGGAATAGCCGTGGCGGAACAACAGGAGGAAGAAAACCAAGAAGTACTAGTTGTCGAGCAGTCCGGCAAGGATGGTGCCGCCAACCAAGCCAAGGCCGGTGGCTCCGGCAAGGAGGTTGCCATTGACACCGACCGCCAAGCTGTGGCGGCCGCCGACAAGCCTGGCAGCTCCAACAAGCAGTACTGTAAAATTCACCGCACTAAGGGCCATGATCTCCAGAGCTGCAAGAAAGTCGAGCAGCTTGTTGAGCTACAGAAAGCTGAATACGAGTGGCGGGACAAGGAGAAAGCCCAATAAGGTGCAGGTGCAGCAAGTAAGAAGAGACCCGGTCGGGGAGGACGCCGCGGCAAGGCCAAGCAGCGGCAAGGAGACAGACCTCCCCGTGGCCGCGACAAAGAAGAAGATGAAGATGAAGATTACGAGGACTATGAAGATGATGAAGCTGATGAGCATGAGTTTCAAAAGGCAACAGAGGTCCTTTGCGTCGACGGTGGTGCGTCTCTTCATACCTCACACCGCCAACTCAAGCAATGGATGCGTGAGGTCAACGCAGCAGAACCATCCATAGAGTCACGCAAACCTCTCGAAGTGGTCCAGACGCCCATCATCTTTGACATTGAGGATCACCCCGATCGCATCATCTGCGGTCGGGTGTTTGCCGATGTTGGTCTCACCAACCATCCGCAACCTCGAGGTCACAAAGATGCTGGTTGACGGCGGGCCGGCCTGAATTTGATCTCCTCCACGGTGCTCCGTAAACTTCAAATCCTCGACAATGAGCTCAAGAAACCGGTACTTTCCAAGGAATCAACCCAGAAGGAGCAAGCCCAAGGGAAGATCACGTTGCGGTAACCTTCGGCAAGTGAGTTCAACTTCAGAATCGAGAGGGTCACGCTCGACGTCGCCGATTTCCCATTGCCCTACAATGGCATACTTGGCCGTCCGGCACTCGCCAAGTTCATGGCCGCCTCACTATGCATACAACCTACTAAGATGCCTGGCCCGATAAGTGTCATTTCTGTCCATGGCGACAAGAAAGATGCACTTATCCGCACCGACAAGATTTACCGGGATGCAGCAGCGGCAGATAGCAAACCACTTACCGCTGAAGCTCCCGGGCGAAGAAGAAGACCACTGGGTCGGCAAGAGCCTTTGTTGCCCACTCCGCAAGCGCACCTCTTCGAGTGCTGCGCCACCGTCGAGGACGCACCATCGAGCTCCACCGCAAGTGCAACAAGACGATGACAGCTCCGCCAAAGACCAAGAAAGTGCCCGCCAAGGAGGACGGTGCTGGTGGTACCTTCACCATTAGTGTCACGCTTGATCCTAAATAGGAAGGCGAGCTCGTTGCTTTCCTGCGGGCGAATGTCGATGTGTTTGCATGGCAACCATCTGATATCCCCAGTGTTCCCGGGAAAGTAATTGAGCACCACCTAGCTGTCTGTCCTCACGCGCGGCCCGTCAAGCAAAGAGTTAGGAAGCAGGTAGTGGAGCGCCAAGAGTTCATAGCAGAAGAAATCAAAAAATTGGAAGCAGCAGGGTTTGTCAGAGGAGTCCTCCACCCCACGTGGCTGGCCAATCCGGTAGTGGTACGCAAGGCTAATGGGAAATGGAGACTTTGTATTGACTTCACAGATGTTAATAAAGCTTGTCCCAAGGACCCATTTCCCTTGCCGCAGACGACCAGATTGTTGACTCCACGGCTGGATGCGATCTGCTTTCATTTCTTGATGCATATTCAGGATATCATCAGATCTTCATGGCGAAGAGGATGAAGAAAACCGCATTCATCACACCATGTGGCACGATCGCTTTATACGGATGCCTTCGGTTTGAAGAATGCTGGTTCAACCTTTGCAAGGGCAGTCCATGATGCTTTTGGACCACGGATACACGTAAATGTAGAAGCCTACATGGATGACATAGTGGTCAAGAGCAAGGACAGAGCGACTCGATTCAGGATTTGATGAGACGTTTGCAAACCCACGCAAGATCAACCTCAAGCTCAACCCCGAGATGTGCGTGTTTGGAGTCCCTTCCGCAAGCTTCTCGGGTTCTTTGTATCTCAGCGGGAATTGAAGCCAATCCCGACAAGATCAAGGCCATTGAGCAGATCGAAGCACCAAAGCGCGCCAAGGACGCCGGAGGCTTGCGGCCATGGCTGCTCTCAAGAGGTTCATCTCTAAGTCTGCTGAGCGCATACCGCCGTTTTCAAGATTTTGAAAAAGGCAGGTCCAATGAAATGGACTCCCGAAGCGGAGGCTGCGCTGCAGGACTTGAAGGGATACCTGTCCTCCACTCCAATACTTGTCGCACCTAAACCGCAAGAGAAGTTGCTGCTGTATATAGCGGCGACCAATCAAGTGGTTAGTGCTGCGTTAGTAGCGGAGAGGGAGGCGGATGATGAGCCGGCAACCGAGGTAGGTGCGTCCAGCGACAAGCGAGGGGCTTCGCCGTCAAGCTCCGGTCCCGACACAAACTTTCATTTTTGCTTTTATGATCTTCGGGAATTCAAATTCTTTTCATCACAAAACCCTGGAGAGAAGATGACATGACTTCTTCCATTTATTTAAATGACAAGGGGTGTTGAAAATATTTGAATTTCATTTGGAAATATTTTCTAATTCATAAACTTCATGCAACTCAATGATTTTCACGAGCGAGGATAAAATGACTTCTTCAAAACATATGAAATATGAGTTGGGAGTTTCAAAGGATCAAATTCGAAGTCCTTTTGGAATTTATTTTTCAATTTGGAGTTATTTGAGTTTTATTCAAATTATTTTTCTCCAAAAATAAAATACATGGAAAATAGGGTAACATGATTCCCTACCTCAGAAAAATGGAGAGAAATAAATTTTAATTCATTTTGTTATTTTTTAAAATGATTTTTGTTGGATTTTATTGGACCAAAAGCACTCTTTGCTTTATTTAAATTTATGTGTATTTTATTTGACTCTAGAATAAAGTTCATCTTGTAGGAAATGTCTATCTGAAAATTTTGATATATTATATGCCTATATATTATTTTTATTTATTTTGCTTTCTTCTTATTTTGTTTTTCTGGAAAAAAAATGTTTATAAATTAAAAAAAATCCGCAGCGCCTTGGGCCAAAGGCCCAAGCCGCCACTTGCCACCGGCCGGCCACCATCGCGCGTGCGCACCAGGGAGCCAGGGAGCGCCGCTCCTTTTTCCTAATACTAGTAGGACTCTTTTGCTACTTTCGTTTATTCCGATTTGTTTCTAGATCTTTTCCCTTTTGTTTCCTAATCCTAGTCTATTTCTTGTCCCCTACCCCAAGCAAAACCCTCCCTCCCCAATATAAATACCCAAGCACCCCCCCTCCAACACGCCAAACCAACACTCTCCTCTCCTCTCTCTCTCTCTCAGCAGCAGAAGCAGCAAGCAAGACCACCACCACCGCCGCCAAGTGCCGCGCCGCCGCCTCGACCTCTCCTGAGGTTTATATGATCTCCTCTCCACCGTCCCGTGATCTCCTTTCCTCTAGGATCAACCGCAACATCGGATCCGATCTTCTTCCCCAACTCCGACGACTACTCCAGTGAGATCCACGAAATCCCGTAATTCATTCTTTTTTCAGAAAATAGCAATCTTAGAAAATTCATATCTTTTAGAGTGTTTAGTATTTTTGAGTGATTCCAATTGCTATGTGTCACAAATTTGCTGAAGTTTCTATTAGTGTCTCTGGATTTCAAATTTGAGTAGTTTAAATTTGAATTTGATAAATTTTGTTCAGATTAGTATTTTGGCCATAACTTGAGTTTAAAAATAGGTTTTTAATTAATTCTTTTTGCCCCTCGTCACTTATGATATTTTTTAGCTGTAGGATTTAGTTTGGTAATTTTGGAGTATTTTAAATTAGATTTTTAGTAAAAACAGTACTGTTTTGCTTATATAGTTGTTTTAGTTATGTAATTATTGTTTTTAATTATTTTAGTTCATTCCTTTTGTAGATTTTCACTTGTTGTTATATGCTTATGTTTAGCTACAGTAGACAAATTTTTGTAGTTATTTATTAGTGTTTAGCTACTGTTTTTGTAATTGCTTGTTTAGTTCATAGTGATAGTGGATAAAAATAGTTTTATTAGTTTTAAAAGTAATTCTTTTTCCACTTCAAGTTATATTGTTTTTATTATTTGTGAACACATTAGTTGTTATATTTATTTAGTATAGTTTATTAATGTTTTAATAAATGATTTGCTGTTATAGTTGTCTTAGTGTTTTGCTAGTTGCTATATTTGTTCTAGTATTAACTAGATGGTTATAGTAGTTTTATATTAGTTCTTTTTGTTAGTTATTAAATTAGTAATTTATTTTCTGTTATTTTATTAGATTTATATTTTCTTTGCTGTAGAAAAAATTATTAGAGTAATTTAGTGATGTTATGTTAAGATTTGTGTGAGTTGGTCACCACTAGTTTTTCCTTGAATTTTTCTTTTGAAGTTTATCCTTTGGTTTTCGACTTGGTTTTCTTTGTCGCTTTTATTTTGATTGAGTATTGTTATGAGTGTTAGAATTTTTTGCTAGGATGTTTGCTTATGTGAATGCTATGTTTGACTATATAGATTTTCAACGGAGTGACGATTAGTTCTACCAAGTCATTTTCTGACAGCGTTATTATCTTCATCAAGTAATACCAGGCAAGTTCACTTTGACCATGTTTTTCATACCTATGTGTTTTATTGCATCTAGTGTCATCTTCGCAACAAACCCTCCAGTAGTGATATTGAATTCTTGTAGTTGAGTAGTATGCATGAGGTAGGAACCCATCACCCTGTTACCAAGCCTGGGACGATATTTTATTTAATGTTACGCTATAGTAGACGGGGTTTGGTATGAGTGCTCGGGAGTGGTGTGAGAATGGAGGATCTACGTCAATGACGACAACTCCATGATGGAATCTGCAAGGACTGCATCTTCAAGGCCTCAAGACTTCAAGACTCGAGACAAGAATTCAATACACACTACTAGGTGAAGGATGGTTGACGGGCACCCTGGAGAAACCAGTGGTTGGACGGGATGCATGGAGAAGCGCCATGACATCTTGCGGAAAGCTTCACCCAGACTCAAAGAGACGGAAGAATACTTCATGCCCGGAAGCTTACCTGTGCAACCGCAAGTCACTATGGGCTCTGGCTTGGTTGACCTTAGTTGTGACTCTGGCTGGGACGGTGCTAGCAGATGTAGAACTACGGTAGGATTGGATGAGCACCGGACAAAGGGTCGAGGAACTCTTCGAAGACCATGTTTCGCTCATCTTGTTCTCAAACACCTCAAGTGCGAGAACGTAAAGAGAGGGATCGAATCTTGCGGGTAAAGTGTACAAACCTCCGCAGAGGGTTTAAAACCTAATCGATTAGCCGTGTCCCGATTTACGGACAATTTGAGCATCTGGACTTGGATCTATCTCGAACTCTCAACACCGGACTGATAACTTAATTGTGGGCAACTTATGATGATTTGGGCTATGAGACATCGGTTGGCGGAACCATGTCATGATAGAAAAATCCATAGTACAGACTCCAATTATTCCTTTGTTGTAGGGAAAATAAAACCAGCTTTTATGCAAAACAAAACTCGCATACAGAGCCACAAAGCCATATTGCATATAGTATAGTTTTATTATCTGTTTTCTCATGTTGTGATCTTGCGGTACATTCAATGTAATCGACCTACACGGCTGCAACGTATCATGTTGCAGATAATTTCTTCCGACGAGTAAGAGTATGATACTGGTTACGGTCTACACTCAACCTGCCGATGGCGTTGATGGGACTCCACACCGACTATTTGTTTCATTGTGACTTATGAGGTATATATCAGTTTTACGTTAATTATACATGTGATTGCACTTTGATATATACATTGATGTACTTGTGTGTGCAAAGATACTTGATCTAGGGATGGCACAGCAACACAGAGGCTTGACCGTCTGAGGTCGGGACGCTACAGATATAGTAGCAAGAAAATCTCTAAACTCATATTTGCGAGGCTCACTAGTGCTACCCCATTGTGGAAGTTTGCAAGCAGTATTAAAATCCTCTAAGTCCATAGTATAAGAATTTTCATAAAGATAAAACATGACAGTTTGAGAATTGCGAGATGATGAAAATTCAAACCTTCTCACAAAGGAATAAGTGAGATAGTGGTACTAGCGGCACTTATCTGCCTCGAAGCTCTCAAGATCAGCATTACGCACATATGCGTTAAATTCTTCCTTGATTCCTGCTCGATCCATAAAGTCCTCTGAAGGCCATTCACAAGCCCGCACTTGAGATTCCCTCGTTGGTTCATCGTCCGCATCGCGTATTGCGAGCCTGGGTCCTTGCTTCCATGAAGGACCACCTTGATACATTTTCCTAAACATATTTCTTCCTCTGAAAGGTTTCTGAAAATGTTAGTAACTTCAAATAAAAGTGAACCAAGCTCAACAAAATTGATAGCAACTACTCCCACAAGTGCCTAGAGACTATATCATGCATTAGAACTACTTGGAACCATATAAATTTGACATGCAAGCTCAAGAACATGGTCACCTAGGCAGAAAAAATTTGCAATGAATAAAGCACTAGAACAAAAACTAATTGGACCATTGGAGGAGTCACATACCAAGGAACAATCCCCCAAAGCAGTTTTGTGAGTGGAGCTTTGAGCTAGGAGATCGAAAATCGCAGCAAAATGAGCTAGAACTCGTGCTTGAGCTGCTTGGTGATTTTTTGGGAGGAAGAAGGATTGTGTGGTGGCTAGAATAATTAAGTGGAGGGGAGCCACCATGGGCCCACGAGGCAGAGGGCGCCCAGGGGGGTGGGCGTGCCCTGGACCCTCGTGGCTAGGTGCCTGCTCCCCTTGTTGTGTTCTCAGTGCCAGATATTCTCAAATATTCCAGAAAAATCATATTTCAATTTCAGGGCATTAGGAGAACTTTTATTTTCGGGGTATTTTTAATTGCACGGATAATTCAGAAAAAAGACAGAAAATACTATTTTTGCTTTATTTAATCTAAATTACATAAAGTAAAAAGGAGGGTACAGAAGGTTGTGCCTTCTAACTTCATCCATCTCATGCTCATCAAAAGGAATCCACTAACAAGGTTGATCAAGTCTTGTTAACAAACTCATTCCGAATAACATGGAACCGGAGAAATTTCAAATAACACTATGTTACCTCAACGGGGATATGCACATCCCCAACAATAAGAATATCATATTTCTTCTTGACAGTAGGAAGAGGAAATTCAAAACCTCCAATAATAATTGATGGAATTTTTCCAATAGAATTGATACTGTGGACTTGAGGTTGTTTCCTCGGAAAGTGTACCGTATGCTCATTACCATTAACATGAAAAGTGACATTGCCTTTATTGCAATCTATAACAGCCCCTGCAATATTCAAAAAGGGTCTTCCAAGAATAATAGACATACTATCGCCCTCGGAATATCAAGAATAACAAAGTCCGTTAAAATAGTAACGCTTGCAACTACAACAGCACATCCTCACAAATACCGCTGTGTATAGCAGTTGATTTATCGGCCATTTGCAAAGATATTTCAGTAGGTGTCAACTTATTCAAATCAAGTCTACGATATAAAGAGAGAAGCATAACACTAACACCGGCTCCAGGATCACATAAAGCAGTTCTAACATAGTTTCTTTTAATGGAGCATGGTATAGTTGGCACTCCTGGATCTCCAAGTTTCTTTGGTATTCCACCTTTAAAAGTATAATTAGGAAGCATGGTGGAAATTTCAGCTTCCGGTATCTTTCTTTTATTTGTAACAATATCTTTCATGTACTTAGCATAAGGATTCATTTTAAGCATATCAGTCAAACGCATACGCAAGAAGATAGGTCTAATCATTTCAGCAAAGCGCTCAAAATCCTCATCATCCTTTTTCTTGGATGTTTTGGGAGGCAAAGGCATGGGTTTCTGAACCCATGGTTCTCTTTCTTTACCGTGCTTCCTAGCAACGAAGTCTCTCTTATCATAACATTGATTCTTTGATTGTGGGTTATCAAGATCAACAGCAGGTTCAATTTCTACATCATTGTTATTACTAGGTTGAGCATCAACATGAACATCATCATTAGTATTATCACTAGGTTCATGTTCATTACCAGATTGTGTCTCATCATTAGAGATAGAAATATCATTGGGATTCTCAGGTGTCTCAACAACAGGTTCACTAGAAGCATGCAAAGTCCTATCATTTTTATTTTTCTTCTTTTTAGAAGGACTAGGTGCATCTACATTAGTTCTCTGAGAATCCTGCTCAATTCTCTTAGGGTGACCTTCAGGATACAAAGGTTCCTGAGTCACTTTACCCCCTCTAGTCATAACTCTAAGAGCATAGTTATTATTCTTACTATTCAATTCATTGAGCAAACATTCTGACTTTTAAGTACTTGTTCTACTTGAGTGGTAACCATGGAAGCATGTTTACTAATGAGTTTAAGTTCACCTTTAACTCTAGACATATAATCACTCAAGTGTTCAATCATATAAGCATTGCGTTTTAATTCTCTGCCAAAGTAAGCATTGAAGTTTTCTTGCTTAACCATAAAGTTATCAAAATCATCTAGACATTGGCTAACAAACTTAGTAGGAGGGATTTCAGCTTTATCATATCTATAGAGAGAATTTACCTTTACTACCTGTGTCAGGTTATCAAGACCATGTGTTTCTTCAATAGGTGATGGATTAAAACCATGTATTTATTCAATAGGCGGTAAATTAATACCATGTATTTCTTCAACAGGAGGTAAATTCTTAACATCTTCAGCTTTTATACCTTTTTCTTTCATAGATTTCCTTGCCTCTTGCATATCTTCAGGACTGAGAAATAGAACACCCCTTTTCTTCAGAGTTGGCTTAGGAGTTGGTTCAGGAAGTGTCCAATTATTTTCATTGGTCAACATATTATTCAATAGAATTTCAGCTTGATCAATAGTTCTTTCCCTGAAAACACAACCAGCACAACTATCCAGGTGGTCTCTGGAAGCATCGGTTAGTCCATTGTAAAAGATATCAAGTATTTCATTTTTCTTGAGAGGATGATCAGGAAAAGCATTAAGTAATTGAAGAAGCCTCCACCAAGCTTGTGGGAGACTCTCTTCTTCAATTTGCACAAAATTATATATTTCCCGTAAAGCAGCTTGTTTCTTATGGGTAGGGAAATATTTAGCAGAGAAGTAATAAATCATATCCTGGGGACTACGCACACAACCAGGATCAAGAGAATTAAACTATATCTTAGCATCACCCTTTAATGAGAACGGAAACAATTTAAGGATATAGTAATAGCGAGTTTTCTCATCGTTAGTGAACAGGGTGGCTATATCATTTAATTTAGTAAGATGTGCCACAACAGTTTCAAATTCATAGCCATAGAAAGGATCAGATTCAACAAAGGTAATTATATCAGGATCAACAGAGAATTCATAATCCTTATCAGTAACAAAGATAGGTGAAGTAGCATAAGCAGGGTCATATTTCATTGTAGCATTCAGAGATTTTTCTTTCAGCTTAACTAATAATTTCTTAAGATCACTTCTATCATTGCAAGCAAGAAAGTCTCTAGCAGTTTCTTCATCCATAATGTAACCCTCAGGAACAACAGGCAATTCATATCTAGGGGAAGAATCTTCATCATAACTTTCATCAATATTATCAGTTTCAAAAATTTCATTCTCTCTAGCCCTAGAAAGTTGTTCATCAAGAAATTCACCTAGTGGCACAGTAGTATCAAGCATATAAGTAGTTTCATCATAAGTATCATGCATAGCAGAAGTGGCATCATCCATAACATGTGACATATCAGAATTAATAGCAGAAGTAGGTTTAGGTCTCGCAAGCTTACTCAAAACAGAAGGTGAATCAAGTGCAGAGCTAGATGGCAGTTCCTTACCTCCCTCTTAGTTGAGGGATAAATTTTGTTTTCTCGTCTTTCAAGTTCTTCATAGTGACCAGCAGATATAAATCCCAAGTGACTCAAAGAATAGAGCTATGCCTCCCAAGAACGGGCGCCGTAAAATAGTCTTGATAACCCACAAGTATAGGGATCGCAACTGCTTTCAAGGGTAGAGTATTCAACCCAAATTTATTGATTCGACATAAGGGGAGCCAAAGAATATTCTCAAGTATTAGCAGTTGAGTTGTCAATTCAACCACACCTGGATAACTTTGTATCTGCAGCAAAGTATTTAGTAGCAAAGTAGTATGGAAGTAACAGTAGCAGTTTTGTAGTGATTGTAACGGTGGCATTGGATCGGTGATGGAGAATTATGCCGGATGCGATTATTCATGCAACAGTTATAACATAGGGTGACACAGAACTAGCACCAATTCATCAATGTAATGTAGGCATGTATTCCGAATATAGTCATACGTGGTTATGCAAAATAACTTGCATGACATCTTTTCTCCTACCCTCCCGTGGCAGCGGGGTCCTAACGGAAACTAAGGGATATTAAGGCCTCCTTTTAATAGAGTACCGGACCAAAGCATTAACACTTAGTGAATACATGAAATCCTCAAACTACGTTCATCACCGGGAGTGGTCCCGATTATTGTCACTTCGGGGTTGCCGGATCATAACACATAGTAGGTGACTATAGACTTGCAAGATAGGGTCAAGAACTTACATATATTCATGAAAACATAATAGGTTCGGATCCGAAATCATGGCACTCGGGCCCTAGTGACAAGCATTAAGCATAGCAAAGTCATAGCAACATCAATCTCAGAACATAGTCGATACTAGGGATCAAACCCTAACAAAACTAACTCTATTACATGATAAATCTCATCCAACCCATCACCTTCCAGCAAGCCTATGATGGAATTACTCACGCACGGCGGTGAGCATCATGAAATTGGTGATGGAGGAAGGTTGATGATGACGATGGCGACGGATTCCCCTCTCCGGAGCCCTGAACGGACTCCAGATCAGCCCTCCCGAGAGAGATTAGGGCTTGGCAGCAGCTCCGTATCGTAAAACGTGATGAATCCTTTGTTGGGTTCTACGGTAGGGTGTGTCGACTGAAAATTAAAATTTTCCTAGGCGCAGAACATCCAGGAACATGCTACGGGAGATGGATCACAGTTCGTTACCACTAGACGCGCAGTGCCGTGCAGCGGAAGAAGAGTTGGGGCAGGGCGTCCGCATGGATCGTCTCCTCCTCGTTCGATCTCCCTCGAACAGCTGGTCGTCCGATCCCACGTACGAGTTCGCCGGAGCGGCGCAAGTGCACCGCCTCTAACGGTATCCGGGCGTGCAGGAGGAACACCGTGTGGCAGACTGCTAGGTCCGATCACATAGTCGGCGGTGAGTGGAGGTGGCTATTGCAACACATGCAAACCCTAGTCGCAGAGCCGAAGCTATCAACCACATGAGTGTGCCGCACCTCCACTTTGTATACGCGTCGGTCGCAGCCTCAACACTTGGGCCTTGCATGGACCCTAAAGCCCAAAGTCTACTAGGTCACGTTCCTAGTCTAGTTCAGATCACATCCGACAAGTGTCCTATGAACCGACCTTGTAGGTTCCTTCCCTTAAGCGCGTGACCCCTTAGGTTCAAGTCGGCTTGGTCACAGTTTGGATCACCTCCGACCCGCACGGTTGGTAGCGGCCTCTAGCAAGGCGTGCTGACCACCAAGCAGACTATGAAGCTGGTTAGGCGAACCTGTACAACGTGTCACACTTCTGTTCCCTTTGCAACACGATATATGTTGTCGGGTTCAAGGCGAGGCTGTCATCCTTGTGCTAGCCCGACCTCTTTCTTGTTCCAGTGATACCGACCACAAACCGGATTGTCTCATAATCCTTGTTGCATGGCCATGCTTATCCTGGTCGGATCATACGAGGGGCCCAAAGTATATCTCTCCTGATCGGAGGGGCAAATCCCATCTTGCTCGACCATGTCTCACAGCATGGGACTGGACAAACCCGAAACCTACCTTTGTAACAACCCAGTCACGGAGTAGCGTTTGGTCGGCCCAAAGCAAGTCTGTCACCATCCCGAGTAGATGCGTCAGCTCATGTCTTAGGACATAGAACATATGTTGTACTAGAGACTCACAGATGACATATCGCTGTGTCTCATAGTTGGGTCTGTCCGACTCGGACCTTATCTCGACTTGGATCCGACTATGACGAATCCGACTAGACCTTTCCAAGTCCATCTTATCTGGTTAGCATCCAATGCTCCATGGCTAGTGAGACCAAGCCATCGACCGTGTCATATGCTAGTCTAGTCGGCTGCGCGTCCACACAGCCCTTTCGACTAGGGACCTTTTAGGACAGTCATCATACAATGCATAGTCCCACAAACAAGTCACGTACTTGCTGATACACATCATTGATAATGTCCAAGGACTATCTTTATTCATAAACACATAGGAAATATCATCATACATGATTGCCTCTAGGGTATATCTCCAACAGTCTCCCACTTGCACTAGAGTCAATCAAATAGACATCGAATGCCCATAGCTCTAAAGTGCCCCTAATGCTTGGGTTGTGGAAGCGGCTTAGTCAACGGATCTAAAATTTTGCATCTGTGTGAATCTTGCATAACTCTACATCACCATTCTTTACGATATTTCGTATCAGGTGATATTTCCGGTCTATGTGTCTGACCTTGTGGTGATTCCTCGGCTCCTTGGCTTGTGCGATGGCACCAGAATTATCACAATAAAGGTCCAACGGTTTCAGCAAGGCTGGGAAAATGCCAAGATCATCCATAAAATGCCGGATCCAAACACCTTCCTTTGCAGCTTCACAAGCCGCAATGTATTCGGCTTCTGTGTTAGAATCGCCACCGTATCCTGCTTGGAACTCATCCAGTGCACTGCTCCTCCGTTCAGGACGTACACGAATCCGGACTGTGATCGACAATCATCTTTGTCGGTTTGGAAACTAGCATCAACATAACCCCTTACGACGAGCTCTTCCTCACCTCCATAAACTAGGAACATCTCTTTAGTCCTTTTCGGGTACTTCAAAATAGTCTTTACCGCTGCCGAGTGACTCTCACCTGGGTTGGCCTGGTATCTGCTTGTTAGGCTTATTGCAAAAGCAACATCAGGCCTTGTACATATCATGGCATACATGATGGATCCGATTGCCGAGGCATACGGAATCCTACTCATCCTGCTTCGCTCATCAGATGTCGAAGGACTCTGAGTCTCGCTTAGCCTTATACCATGTGAGAGTGGCAAGAACCCTTTCTTCGCCCCACTCATGTTGAACCGCTTCAACACTTTATCTATGTACATGCTCTGGCTTAAGCCGAGCAGCCTCCTTGATCTATCTCTATATATCTTAATGCCTAAAATATAGACTGCCTCATCAAGGTCCTTCATCGAAAACTTGCCATTCAATGATTCCTTGACCGAGTTCAACATCGAAACATCATTTCCGATCAGTAGTATGTCATCCACATACAAGATCAAAAACACTATGGAGCTCCCACTTAACTTCTTGTATAAACAAGCGTCCTCTTCGCTTTTGATGAAACCGAGACCAGTGACGACCTCATCAAAACAAATGTTCCAACTCCGAGATGCTTGCTTAAACCCATAAATGGATCTCTTGAGCTTGCATACCTTACTAGTGCTAGTCGGATCGACAAAACCCTCGGGCTGTATCATATACACGCCCTCGGTTAAATTTCCGTGAAGGAAAGCCGTTTTGACATCCATCGCCATATCTCGTATCAAATATGCAGCTATAGCTAGTATGATCCTCACCGACTTCAAAGATCGCTACCGGCCAGTAAGTCTCGTCAGTAGTCAATTCCTTGAACTTGTCCATAACCTTTAGCGACAAGCCGAGCTTTGTGGATCTGAACATTTCCATCCACATCGGTTTTCTTCTTAAAGACCCATTTGCAACCAATGGCGTTACACGGTGGCGGATCAACCAAGTCCTGCACTTGATTCTCATCCATGGACTTTAACTCGGATCTCATGGCCTCCACCATGCCTCGAATCTGGCTCACCATAGCTTCCGTGATACGTGGCCGGCCTCGCCGCTTAGCAACAATACATCACGCACTCGCGCAATCTTTCCGACCTCCGTGGTTCCGGTGCCGCTTCCACTACATGTGTTCCCCGACCGACTCGGTATGATCTCATCACCAGCCGAGCCGTCACCGAGTGGTCCTCGAATTTCTTCGAGTCGAACCGTCCTCCCACTGGCCTCCCGACTGAGAAACTATTTCTCAAGGAAAACCCCATTCCGAGCAATAAACACATTGTTCTCTTCCCGGTTATAGAAGCTATATCCCAAGGTTTCCCTCGGATATCCCACGAATATGCATTTATCCGATTTGGGTGTAAGCTTGTCTGACATAAGTCGCTTGACAAATGCTTCACAACCCCAAATCTTTAGAAAAGACAAACTGGGACTCTTCCCGGTCCACATCTCATGTGGTGTCTTGTCTACGGATTTTGATGGTACCCTATTAAGTGTGAAAGCTGCAGTTTCTAGAGCGTATCCCCAGAATGACAAGGGTAAATCCGATTTGCTCATCATAGACCAGACCATGTCCAACAAGGTCCTATTCCTCCGTTCCGACACGCCGTTTCGCTATGGCGTTCCCGGAGGTGTGAGCTGAGGTACTATACCTCGACTTTTCAGATGATCATCAAACTCCTGGATCATGTACTCACCTCCACGATCGATCGCAAGCTTTATAGTCTTGCCGAGCTGATTCTCAACTTTGTTCAAACTCTTTGAACTTTTCAAAAGTCTCCGACTTGTGCCTCATCAAATAGATATATCCATATCTACTCAAGTCGCCGATAAAAGTCACGGCATCTTGATAGCCACCTCTGGCAGTTGTGCTCATTGGACCCCACACATCACTGTGTATAAGCTCCAACAGCTCGGATGCCCTCTCGCAACTCTTTGCGAAAGGAGACTTAGTCATCTTGCCGAGCAAGCATGATTGACATGTCTCGAACGACCCGAAGTCGGACGAAGTTAGGAGCCCATCATCATGGAGATTCTTCATGCGTTTCAGACTAATGTGTCCAAGTCGGCAAAGCCAGAAGTATGTCGGATTTATCTAATTAGGCTTATGCCTCTTGACATTCATGTTATAGACCGGTTCCTGTTCTAGATTCAATATAAATAGCCCATCAACAATGGGTGCATAGCCGTGGAACATACCATTCAAAAATATCAAACAACCATTGTCCTTTAAATTGAATTCATAACCATGAGCAGAAATAATGTTCCGACTAAGTGCAGGAATGTAATAACAATTATTCAATTCCATTATGAATCAAGGAAGTGGAGCTGCATCGCGTCGACCTCCAACGCAGCAACTCTTGCTTTGTTGCCGACCCGATGTCAATCTCCCTTGTGCCACACGCCTAGTTCTTACCAGCCCTCGCATCGAGTTGCAAATATGAACAACCGATCCGTATCAAATACCCAAGAGCTACTAGGTATGTCAGCAAGGTAAATGTCTATAACATATGCACCAAGTGTACCTTTGCCTGAAGCAGCATTCCCGGCCTTCTTGCCATGCTCTACAAGCCACTTGCTACAGTTCCTCTTCCAAAGGACCGGTTTCCTTGCAAAGTGATAGCAAACAGTCTTTGAGTCCGTCCAGACTTGGCGCGAAGGGCGAGGTTACCGTCTCCGTGCCCTTTGCCTTAGCCTTTTTCTTGGATCAGCTCTTCTTGAACTTAGCCGGTTTCTGCACCATCAAAACTTGATGCGTGCCTTCCTTAATATCCTGCTCTGCCACCTTGTGCATCCCATGCAATTCAGTGAGCTTCTTATCCATGCCATGCATATGATAGTTCAAGATGAACATCCCATAGCTGGGCGGAAGAGAACCCAGAACAGCATTAGTAGCCAGCTCATCCAAGAACGGGAAGCCCAAACGATCCAAAGCTTGCACATATCCGATCATCTTGATCAGATGTGGGCTCAGTGGATCACCTTCCTTCAGCTTGCAATCCATCAAGGATCGCCAGACGTTGAACCTTTCGGTCCTAGCCTATGTCTGAAACATGCTCTTGAGACTCTCGATCATATCGTAGGCCTCAACATTTTCGAAATGTTGTTGCAAATCGGGCTCCATACAAGCCAACATCAGACAGCTGATCTCTGTTGATTCATCAACGAGTTTCTGGTAGGCATTCTTAGTTGTGGTACTAGCATTATCGACAGGTTCCTCTAGAAATGGATCTCTAGAACATGTTCCTTTTTATCATGCTTGAGAACAATTCTCAAATTTCTATACCAGGTGGTAAAGTTTGTTCCATTCAGTTTATCCTTTTCCAGAATTGATTTCAATGCAAAGTTGGGTTGAGCAGGTGGTGCCATTGATCTACACAATGTAAAATATGCAATCACTAAGCAATGTGTTTATGTAGAGTAATTCTAGCCTAAACAGAATACTCCCATCAAGTCAAGATCCTCCAAGATACTCTCAAGTGATTCAGATCCGACTAGCGCATGCGACTAGTGAGCTTTAGCATCACTACTAGCCAACATACCTATCCGGTAAGCAACTCCTTGCTAATCATATCTCTATATGACTCCTGTCGGTCGGGAAGGTATCTCATACCCCGGCTCCCAACCTTCTTTGCCACAAGGCCCAAAACCGTTTTGATAGCCTTGTCAAGTTAACCTGATGCAGTGCATGTCCGTGTCCGACACGAACCCTTCAGTTCAAGGACACAGCCAGGTAAGGTAATAGGAAAGCAACATTGACACAGTGAATGATTGGGCAACCAGACCACGACACTACAATTTAGTAGTGTGCATCATATGAGATAGTACACTCATGCAGGTCAGTATGCAAAACTATCAGGCAGTTTTCCTTCCAAAAATCAACATTTTCGCCTTTACTTATACATTTTGCTACAAGTAAATCTAGATCAGAGAAAGTTGGATTCACGTTGATTAACAAAATACATGCTGATGTAAAAATACAGTGATATACAATAGGTACTTACATCATCATTGGAGCACAGAGAATTCCCGCAAGATACTTTCCTCGAACACGATCCCAGTTCAAAAAGTTTTCTATCCTTTAAGCTTGTTTTCTAAAAGAGAGATGGGTAAGAAACATGTAGAAAATATGATCTGAATGCTATAAAATTTCAGGATGTGATAGAGGCAAAGGTGTCCCGTCTTTCGATGAGATGGTGGCTATCTTTTTGGAGGAAGTCAACTTTGACGATCCGACTACAAACGTGCGAGGACGTCGCGCCTTAGCAATCGCTAAACCAACTCTGAGAGGTTATTGACCACGCCGAAGCACGATCAACCTGACCACGAAGGTCTGTTTCCTGCAGGCAAACGAAGAACAAGCAAGAAACTGAGATTGCAATCCGGATATTTTGAATATAAGAGGAAAGCTTTATTGATCAAGGTGGGGTTATGTGACGCCTTTGGCTGGTCGTTGAACACAAACGAAGTACGCGAAGTTGCAGCTATGGCGAACTTTTAATCTAAACAAAACCCAAAGTCTAAACGACACCCTAAGGGCTGTATATATGGAGGAAGAGGAGGGAATTTCGTGGCCCTTGAGGGAGGGGTCCAAACCAACCCTAACTCTTGTTTCCCCACACATACGGACTCTAAAACAGCTTATACTTACGATTTCGAATTACATGGGCCAGGCTCAATAATAAGGTGACACAAGACCTAGAATAGCCTATGGACGAATATTATGAAGTGTCATCTTGTATATTTCGTCCAAGGCTTCATGCACTCATTATGGTGGCCTCAAAGTCCTGAAATCATCACTTGTAACTCCGTTTGTTCCTCACAAGCATGCCATCATCTCCATGCTTGGTCTTGCTCCAAGTGTTCATCCCTCTTATCCATGACACGCCCTTCATTTGTAAGCAAAACAAATGTATCCAATTTAGGCAGCATCATATTCTCATGAACATTAGAATCATTACCAAGAAACGTAAGTACCTGATAATTTAATTGGCGTGCGCGAGCTCTAGTAATTGGTCCAGTATGTATAGTAGTAGGGGCTGTGGGTGTAACAATGGTATTGATGTCCTGATCATCCTCCCCTTTTTGAAATGAAGTCGTCCTCGACGGAAGCTCATCTTCCTCACCCAAATAAGGCTTCAAATCTGCAATGTTAAAAGTGGGACTAACCCCAAAATCTGCAGGCAGCTCAAGTTTATATGCATTATCATTTATTTTCTCTAACACCTTAAAAGGACCATCAGCACGTGGCATTAGCTTTGATTTGCGCAAATTAGGAAATCTATCCTTACGCAAATGTAACCAAACAAGATCTCCAGGTGCAAACACAACATGTTTTCAGCATTCATGCGCTCAATGTTTTCCTTAGTTAACTCATGCATTTTTAAAATCAATTCAACACGTTCTTTAGCATCAAAATTAATCTACTCTGAAGATGGAAGAGGCAACAAATCAATAGGTGCACGAGGTAGGAAACCATACACAATTTCAAAAGGGCGCATCTTAGTAGTAGAATGCAATGAACGATTATAAGCAAATTCAATATGAGGCAAGAATTCTTCCCACATTTTCTTATTATTCTTCAAAACAGCCCTAAGCATAGTAGACAATGTTCTATTGACTACTTCAGTTGGTCCATCAGTTTGGGGGTGACAAGTAGTACTAAAAAGCAGTTTAGTCCCCAACTTAGCCCATAAACATCTCCAAAAGTGGCTAAGAAATTTAGTATCACGATCTGAAACAATAGTATTTGGCACACCATGCAAGCAAATAATTTCACGAAAGAACAAATCAGCAACATTAACAAAGATCATCGCTTTTATGACATGGTATAAAGTGTGCCATTTTCGAGAATCTATCCACGACAACAAATATGCTATCCCTCCCCTTCTTTGTTCGAGGTAAACCTAAAACAAATTCCATAAATATATCCTCCCAAGGAACACTAGGTACAGGCAAAGGCATATATAAACCATGAGGATTGAGTCGTGACTTAGCTTTTTGACATGTAGTGCAGCGAGCAACAAAACGCTCAACATCTCGTCTCATCTTTGGCCAAAAGAAATGTGTAGCAAGTACGTCCTCCGTCTTCTTCACGCCAAAGTGTCCCATTAATCCTCCTCCATGCGCCTCCTGCAAAAACAAAATATGAACATAGCTAGTTGGAATGCATAGCTTGTTAGCACGGAACACAAAGCCATCATTAATAACGAACTTGTGTCATGTTCTTCCTTCTTTACAATTCTACATTACATCTTTAAAATCAGCATCATGCACATATTGATTTTTGATGGTCTCCAAACCAAATATTTTGAAGTCAAGTTGTGAAAGCATAGTATAGTGACGAGACAATGCATCAACAATAACATTTTCTTTACCCTTCTTGTGTTTAATGACATAAGGGAAAGTCTCAATGAATTCAACCCATTTAGCATGTCGACGATTTAGTTTAGCTTAAGTTTAATATGTTTCAGAGATTCATGATCAGAATTTATAACAAATTCTTTGGGCCATAAATAATGTTGCCATGTTTCTAAAGTCCGAACAAGAGCATATAATTCTTTATCATAAGTAGAATAATTCAGACTAGGCCCACTCAATTTTTCAGAAAAGTATGCAATAGGTTTGCCATCTTGTAATAACACACCTCCTAATCCAATTCCACTAACATCACATTCAAGCTCAAAAGTCTTATTAAAATGAGGAAGTTGGAGTAAAGGAGCATGTGTCAACTTATCTTTCAATACCGTGAAGGCTTCTTCCTGTGTAGTACCCCAAACAAAAGGCACATCCTTCTTTGTAAGCTCATTGAGAGGTGCAGCAATGGTGCTGAAATCTCTTGCAAAACGCCTATAGAAACCAGCGAGTCCAAGAGAACTCCTCACTTGTGTGAACGTTTTGGGCTGCGGCCAACTCTCAATAGCTTCAATCTTGGCTTTATCAACTTCAATTCCCTGTGGAGTAACAACATAGCCAAGAAAAGATACTCAGTCGGTGCAAAAGGTGCACTTCCCAAGGTTACCAAACAAACGTGCATCACGTAGAGCAATAAAAACAACACGTAAATGTTCCAAATGTTCTTCCAAAGATTTGCTATAAATAAGTATATCATCAAAATAGACTACCACAAATCGTCCAATGAAAGCATGTAAAACTTCGTTCATTAGTCTCATGAAAGTACTAGGCGCATTAGTTAACCCGAAATGCATGACTAACCACTCATATAAACCAAACTTAGTTTTAAAAGCTGTTTTCCATTCATCTCCCAATTTCATACGAATTTGATGGTATCCACTACGCAAATCAACTTTGGAGAATATTGTAGAGACACTCAATTCATCAAGCATATCATCTAGCCTAGGAATAGGATGACGATAACGAATAGTAATATTATTAATGCCTCTACAATCAACACACATACGCGACGTACCATCCTTTTTTGGCACTAGAATAATAGGAACATCACAAGGACTAAGGATTCACGAATATAACCTTTGTCGAGTAGCTCCTGTACTTGACGCATAATCTCCTTCGTCTCCTCTGGATTGGTATGGTATGGTGCTCGGTTGGGTAGCGATGCACCGGGAATTAAGTCAATTTGATGCTCAATCCCTCGAATAGGTGGTAATCCCGTTGGCACGTCTTGTGGGAAGATGTCAGCGAACTCATGCAAAATGTTAGTGACTGCAGGGGGCAAAGAGGAAGGCACGCCCTCGAATGAAAATAATGCCTCTTTGCACACAAAAGCATAGCAAACAGATTTGCTAAAAACTAGCTTATCAATATCAGATTTGGTGGCAAGTAAACATGCACTTTTCAATTTAATTTCAGAAGCAACACTAGATGGTTTATTTTTAGGCTTCATTTGTTGCTCAAATTCTTTTGCCACAATCTGATTTTCACTCATATTTTTCACCTGTTTTGCTTTATTAGCTCTATGAATATCATCTTTCAAAATGGAATCAAGAGTCATAGGAAGCAAAGTAATATTTGTATCCTTATGAACAAGAGTATACTGATTGTTTCTACCATGGTGTACAGAATTTTTATCAAATTGCCATGGTCTACCAAGTAATAAGGAACATGCTTGCATAGGTACCACATCACAATCAACATAATCATCATATGTAGAGATACTAAAATGCACCCAACAAAGACGTGTTACCTTAACCTTGCCGCTGTTGTTGAACCATTGGATGTAGTAAGGATGTGGATGAGGTCTTGTGGTGAGAGATAGCTTCTCCACCATCTCCATGCTAGCCAAGTTGTTGCAGCTCCCTCCATCTATGATGACGCGAATAGAACGTTCCTTCACAACTCCCTTTGTACGGAACAAATTATGCCTCTGATTTTGCTCAGTTTGTGTAACCTGCACACTCAAAACACGTTGAGCAACTAAACATTCATACATGTCAGCATCTTCAGCAGCCTTGTATTGTGTCTCATGATCGGAATCATCTCCACCGTGTTCTTCATGTGTAATAAGAGCCAAAGTCTCCTAATCATAGTCACTAGCAGACTCATACCCACCATCCTCAGTAGCTATCATCACACGCTGAGATTTGCATTCTCTCGCAAAATGTCCTCTTCCCTTACAACGACGACAAATAATATCACTTGTGTGCCCTGTTGGCGCCATGGAAGAAGAAGAGCTCTGTGCAGGCCCGGCAGGTGTGCTCTTGGCAGATAGTGGTGGTTGTGCCTGCTTTATTGTATCACGGTTGGAGGTGGCACCTGAAGTAGGTGATGGTGCAGTGGAAGTAGATGATGCACGTGGTGTCCATGATGAAGGTCGACCTGCAAAAAAGTTAGTTCGCGCCAATGCCTGTCGATCCTGCACTTCACGTTTAATCCTTATACTCTAGAATGGTCTGAATCTCTCTATTTAATCCACCCATAAAACGTGCAAGCATAGCTTCATTCTCCTCAACAATACCACATCTATTCAAGCTAGTTTGTAATCCCTGATAATATTCTTCTACAAAAAAATTTCCTTGCCTTAAGCGCTGCAATTTTTGAAGTAATTCACGTTGATAATATGGTGGAACCCAACGAGTACGCATAGCAGTTTTAAAAGCAGCCCAAGTAGCTGGAACAGGATATAATCTACAATGTTCAGACCACCAAACACATGCAAAGCTAGTGAAAGCACAAACAGCAGCAGGAACACGCTCTCCTCGTGATATTGTAAACATGTAAATCGTTGTTCAGTTTCTAACTCCCAAGTAAGATATATATCGTGAACATATCTACCCTCAAATGGTGGAATATTCAATTTCAGTTTAGGGAGATGGTCATGGTCGGTACCGAGGGGAGCCCTAACATTGCCATTATTTGCATGTGGACGGCCCGGTGGTTGTGGTGCTGGTGGTTGCACGTAGTTCTGATTTTGATCAACCTCATCCTCGTAATCTCCCATAAAATCATCCTCCTCCACATCACCAGCAGAGCCACGTATATCAACAACAAGACCAACAGTTTGGCCAGTCAAGAGGGACACGGCTCGCTCGGCGGGGCTGTTTCCGACGTGGAGGTAGTCGTCGTCGTTGTTGTTGTTGTTGCAGAGGTGCGGCAGTGCAGCCGGTGGTGGAAGACGCAAGCAGTTCATTAAATCTGTTATCGAGCTTTGTTTCAACGCCTTCTCAAGGCCAGTGATCTTCTCCATGGCCTCTTCAAAATTTTCAGACATCTTGCACTGCTCACCATCATTTGCTGAAACTTATCATGAAGCTCCTTGTTCGTTAAGTTTTCCACCAATCTCGCCGGCTTGTGATCCCGGCATGGTTAGCAGCAATAGAAACACACAAGAATATGATCCTACAGACTACTAACAAGTGGTGGTGGTGGCGGTGTCACAAACCGTCAAGCAAATCTCAAATTCTTACCAGCCTACCTAGCAGAAAGCGGTGATCGGCAACCGATGTAGTCAAAACTCTCAAAGCTTGGATAGAGCGATTACTGTGGAGAGTCAAACGACGATGTAGATGTATGTGGAGCTGGGAAGGCTTATAATATGGTAGCAAAAAGGGTCAGCAATAATCAATCCAGAGATGCAAAGTTGAATAAACGCTCAACGACGGTACTGTGCTGGTCCTAGACTAGATCGTGCTAGAGATGCGAGCCTAGAACACTAACAAAATCACGGCGCTCCACGTAAACAAGGGAAAAGCACACTATGGAATTTTTTTTCGCTCTGTTTTTTCTGCGCTCCCTTTTTTTGCGAAAAAGCACTATAATGGCGTGTGTCTCAAAACTCTTCCCAAGTCAAACTGACAGGATGGGTACAAAATTTTTTTGACTATTTTTTTCGGAAATCAGGGTAGCGACGATGAAAAAGTGCGACAAAAAATCACTATGATGGCGAGTGTCTCAAAAGACTCAGAAAAGCCTAAAATTAGGATAGGGAAAAAATATTTTTGGTCGCCGAAATTTTGGCCTAAAAACTGCCCGGGGGTCTCTGGACTTTTTTTTCTGAGACCTACTCAGGTAAGGAAACACGAAACAGAAAATAGATGGATCTCGAAAACAAACCTAATATGACAAGAACTCGGATTGGTGGTGGATATATGGTGGTAGGATATGGCAGCGGTGGTGGTATATGGTAGCGGTGGTGGTATATGGATACGGATCGGTGGTGGTATATGGATACGGATTGGTGGTGGTATATGGATACGGATTCAGAGCGGTGGCGGATAAGCAATGGTGGTAGATGACAAGGCGAAGATGATGGTGCGGTGGCGGCGTGACAACTTATGACCAGAACTCAAAACTCTAAAAGACTAGACTCTAAGACCAACAACTTGACACGACGATGCAACCGCAAATTCAACAAAGAAAAAACCCTAAAAAGATTACGCAAAGGCTCAGATTGGTTCGAATACGATGAACTAACCCTAATTTTTTTGGTGGCTTTTTCGTGGACTGTAGGTATGAAGAACAGACTCGATCTAAACTACGAAAAACTGTAAAATCTCACTGAGCAACCTGGAAATCTGATACCACTTGATAGAGGCAAAGGTGTCCCGTCTTTCGATGAGATGTTGGCTATCGTTTTGGAGGAAGTCGAATTTGACGATCCGACTACAAACGTGTGAGGACGTCGTGCCTTAGCAATCTCTAAACCAACTCCGGGAGGTTATTGACCACGCCGGAGCACGATCAACCTGACCACGAAGGTCTGTTTCCTGCAGGCAAACAAAGAACAAGCAAGAAACTGAGATTGTAATCTGGATATTGCGAATATAAGAGGAAAGCTTTATTGATCAAGATGGGGTTCTGTGACGCCTTTGTCTGGTCGTTGAACACAAACGAAGTACGCGAAGTTGCAGCTATGGCGAACTTTTAATCTAAACAAAACCCAAAGTCTAAACGACGCCCTAAGGGCTGTATATATGGAGGAAGAGGAGGGAATTTCGTGGCCCTTGAGGGAGGGGTCCGAAACCAACCCTAACTCTTGTTTCCCAGCACACACGGACTCTAAAAATAGCCTATACTTAAGTATTTCGAAATTACATGGGCCTGGCCCAATAATAAGGTGACGCAACACGTAGAATAGCCTATGGACGAATATTATGAAGTGGCATCTTGTATATTTTGTCCAACGCTTCATGCACTCATTATGGTGGCCTCAAAGTCCTGAAATCATCACTTGTAACTCCGTTCTTGTTCCCCTCGCACATGCCATCATCTCCATGCTTGGTCTTGCTCCAGTGTTCATCCCTCTTATCCATGGCAGGCCCTTCATTTGTAAGCAAAACAAATGTATCCAATTTAGGCAGCATAATATTCTCATGAACATTAGAATCATTACCAAGAAACGAAAGTACCTGATAATTTAATTGGCGTGCGCGAGCTCTAGTAATTGGTCCAGTATGTATAGCAGCTGGGGCTGTGGGTGTAAAAATGGTATTGATGTCCTCATCAGGATGCGAGGATACACACTCGCTTCGTAGAAAGGAGTTGATATATTTTTGCTGGTCTGGAGCGGAATAGTTCTCTGGCCACTGAAATCTGCTTATTATCACGAGGAGTTGGGTTTCTCTGTGCTGGACCATATCTATGAACACTGGAGTTGGTTTACTATCTCCTGGCATTTGGATCTTTTGCAAATACCTTGTTTGTAGCCCTTCAGATTCTAACATAGGTGTCTTCCCCTTGCATGCCTTATATAGAAGAATGGTGCTTCAATTATAAAACATGCTACGACAGAGAGATGGAATAAGTACTGAAGAATAGAAAGGCATGACATATTGACATGTATTCCCTCCATCCGTAATTAAATGGATGTGTTTAGGCGTATTTCAGTTTTAGGTACATCCATTTTTATCCACTTCCATGACATGTAATCCGGACGGAGGGAGTATGATGTAAGAGCTAGGGATACGACATGACAACAGAGTAAAAAAACACTAGTTCAATGTAAAAATGTATGATAGGAGAATAGGTACAGAAAAACACTAAGGCAACATCTGCGTGTATGATTGGGAAACTAGGATGGCATTGCAACAGACCACTAGAATAACACTTCAATGTAAAAAAACATGGTATGGTAGACGAATGGAGTACATACTGATGAATAACGATACATAGGATATTCAGAAGCATGATATTCAAAATAAGCAGATGGCAATGCGACAGAGTAGAATGATAGTACTTCAATTTGAAAACATGTTATCATGAATGGAATAGGTACAAAAAAATAGGAAGGCATGGCATATTTACATGCATGATCAGCAGGCTAAGCACATGGCATCGCAATAGAGTACATGCACTCCAGGACATTATATGCATTTTGTACCCACACCACGGGCGAAGTTAGAGCAAGGACCTTGTGGGGTGAATAGGATTCATCATCTTTCAGCAAGTCTTCTGAAGAACTACCTATACATGTTCCATCATATTCGGTGTCATTGATGTCAAGTTTGTTGGCCGTTACATTGCTTCGTGAGGTTCTTGTGGATATATCAGTGTGTTCAATTATATCCAACATGCATGGAAGACAATTAGTAGTTAGATTTATGTAATGAGTGCATGTAGGAGACGACATAAATAGTAGGACTGGACTTAACTAGTAGTAACAGGTCTCGAAAACTAAAGGGAGAACACAGATAAAAGCTACAGAATATGTATTGTTTGTACTCGAGATTAACTTGATGGCACACAAAAGATTAAAGAACAACAATATAGGTAATACTAGAAGTGGTATAATCACCAGCGTGTGGGATAGCATTGGTTGATTGATGATAACTACAGAACAACATTACCTCCTAAACAAGTCTCTTATCTTAACTTTGGAACAACGTAAACTCCTGAACAAGACTCTTAAGAGATCAACATGAATATACAGTGACATGTGATAATCTATTTTCCATGCTTATATGAATAACGAAGCCATAAGTGTTGCCCAGAAGTAAGATGAGGGTACAACCTATCTGGCCACTATCCATTGGAGTGAGCATCATCTGCTGACTTGTCGATGGCCCTGTAGTTGTTGTGGCTGTCCATGTCGGGCACGCACATTCGATGCAGGGAACTGTTGAGTGCGGACTATAGCTCCTTTTTGGTGTATGCTTCCCTTGTTGGAGCAACTGCGGTGAGAAGGAAGACGACGTTGTGGCTGAATATGTAGAAAACACATAATGTTAAGAACGACACATATCTCGAATCTGAAGAAATACCCTAAGAGATCAAAAGTAAGGTATGAGAGTGGTCACACATCTATTGACTGAAAACTAAATTGGGATCACACGATTTTATTTTATTTTGGTACTGTCCGATCTACGCGGATGGCTTGATGGCCCTCTTGTCCTCCCGGCTGACACTATTCACAATCTTCCCCGAAGAGCCAGCGACCATCGGCAGATCAGCCTGCCTCCGTCATCCCTGGCCGCGAGAGCTTTGACCAAAACCCCGCCCCTGCCCCACCACACTGCCGTGATTGCGCTGCCCCCGGCCAAACCACAAAGACTCGCCGTCATAGAGGCGGCGGCAGTACCTTCAATCCACGCAACTCTAAGATAACCACCTAAGCGTTGCTTCCGCGGCGAACTTGCACCCCTATACCCCTATGATAGACACCGAGGCACTGCTGCCCCAGCCAACTGGCAGCCTAGGTGCTCCGTCGCCTCGAGGGGTGCTGCTTCCCATTGGGAATCGACTGGCCCAAAATAAAAATTCAAGGACTCACTCCTAAATAATGTGATTTAAGATGAGTGTAGGACCTATCTTGCGGCCCGGTGAAGTAGGCAGCTTAGCTGCCGAGTCGGTGAGGCCGGCACAGTTGTGGTGTCTCCTGGCGGTAAGAAAGCAGGTATGTCGTGATGGTCGACGGCTACAAGGAAGCAGCGCTGGGGCCCTGGACGCATCCGAAGTTGGAGCCGCTCCGGTGGAATGCTCGACGACGCAGGTGAATCGGGTCTGGTATGGTTCAGGCGATCGTCGTCGAGGCAGCTCCGGCAACACGGAGTAAGAGGCACACGGCCCAGTGCACAATGGAAAACAGATAGTGGCTCCGACATTGTGGAGGAGAACGACAATGAATTTGGTGTAGTGGGGGCGCCATGGAGGAGGGGCTAAGGTTTCACGGCTGGGGAGAAGGTAATTTGGCGCCCACACTATATGAATGGGGAATCGCGAGGAGGAACCATGTCTTACAGACGCATTTGTCTGAAATGTGGGGGAAGTTACAGTTCTACCCCTGCCTTTTGGCTTCTAGGCTTGGTTCTGTGTCTTGAGGGTCCGGGATAGTAGGGTAACTTTGCTTCTCCCAAATAGTGGGCGCCAGCGATTTCGGGTGAGGAGGGAGTGTTTTGAAATAGTGGGCGCTAGCGATTTCAGCCGAGGAGGGCGTGTTTTGAAATAGTGGGCGCGAGCGATTTTGGCCGTGAGGGTGTTTTGCCGCCCATGGTTTATGAATTATTCGGCACGTGTCATTTCGGCCGAGGAGGGGGCGTGCTTGGATGAAGTTACAAACCTACCTTCAATGCACAACGGGCCAATTGATGCGTGTCCAACATAGGCAGGTAATTTTGTGCCTCCCATTTATTTGCTCCGGGAGAACGAGCATCGATGTCAACCTTACCAAGTCGATTCGAATCAAATTTTGAAATATTAGCTTGCCACTTCTTTTTTAGATGGTGAGATGACGCTCGGGACTAATGTGCATTTACATGCTCGTTGCTAATGATTTACTATTTGACAAATAGTTGACCCACTCAAAAACGGGAATCAAACCCAAAACAAAATATCTCGGTTCAATGAAATACCTCGTTCACCCGGCCAAAATTGTGGACTAAATCCAAAATTGAACAGCTCAATTGAGTTGAATGTTGTATTATAGTACTCCATGAACATGCTAAAGTCAAACTAATGAACTTGTTTGATACGCATATCTCCTTTCATGTGTTGATTGCAAACAACATGGTCTCCAAACGTGACTTCCCCATCTCCGGACTCCTGTTCTCTCTCTACACTACAAAAAATAGACTTCCGTGATGATACGTGTTTGTCATAGTAGGTCACATTTTCTGTCATGCATGTACGTCCATGACGATTTTATGAGAGAATCAAGATAGTCATACATGTGTTGTCGTAGAAGTGTTCCATGACATTACCAAAATTATCATCGCGGAAGTGTCCACTTCCATGACAATAAATGGCGCGTCATGGAAGTGCTTTCATGTAACATCCCAAAATTCTAAATTTTGGAATGTTATAATAAATAGATAGATTTGTTTGTTTGTTTGAATTGTTGTGTGATTGATTGAGTGAAATTTGAAACTTTTTGAAAGTTAAATGAGAGGGAATAAAAGGACTTTCCCAAACTTTCATTTTAGCTTTCTGATCTCCGTGAATTCAAATAATTTTTCATCACAAAACCCTGGAGAGAAGATGACATGACTTCTTCCATTTATTTAAATGACAAGGGGTGTTGAAAATATTTGAATTTCATTTGGAAAATATTTCCAATTCTGAAACTTTATGCAACTCAATGATTTTCACGAGCGAAGATAAAATGACTTCTTCAAAACATATGAAATATGAGTAGGGAGTTTCAAAGAAATAAATTCAAAGTTCTTTTGAATTTATTTTCAATTTGGAGTTATTTGAGTTTTATTCAAATTATTTTTCTCCAAAATAAAATACATGGAAAATAGGGTAACATGATTCCCTACAACAGAAAATTGGAGAGGAATAAATTTGAATTCATTTTGGTATTTTTAAAATGATTTTTATTGGATTTTATTAGAGCTGAAGCACTCTTTGCTTTATTTGAATTTGTGTGTATTTTATTTAATGCTAGAATAATGTTCATGCTGTAGAAAATCTTTTTCTGAAAATTTTGATATATAATATGCCTATATAAAATGATTATTATATTTTCGTTATTCAGTTTTCCTCTCTATTTCTATTTATAAAAACTGTACGTGCGGCCCATAAGTATTTGTCGCCCACGCGCGCATCATAGTAACAGCGAGCGCCCCATCTTTTTTTTTCTATATGGGCCAGGCCCAGCCAGCTTTTTTTTTCCCTTAGACCGAATTTTGTAAAAAAAAAAGAGAAAAAAAAACTGCAGCCGCACCAGTGTACGCGCGGCCGGGCCGAACTTTTAGCCCACGATCTTTTTTCAAATTTCATCTACGTACGTATATGTTTAGTCCCACATTGCCTAGCTTTTGACTCCTAAGCCTCTTTTCCACCTATAAATATAGACCCATAGAGCCTCCAAAAAAATCATCTGATTCGGGTTAAATCAATATTTTGGTTTGACTAAGAAAAATATTTTTTCCTCTCAGGCGCGACTTCTGGAAATTGTCTCATCTCTTTAACGTCGTCTTTTCTCTGCCTTATAAAGGTATCTTTATTTGTTTTTTTTTCTTCTTATACTTCCGTAGTTTATTATTTTTAGACTAATACAATAGATTAGATTATCAATTAGTCTACGATTTATACATTAGACCTTAGGCGTAACTATTTTTCTTTCAGAAACAACTTGGCCCTGATTTTTCAAATAGCCATAACTTTTTACTCGCTCATCCAAATTAGATGAAACCAACGCCCACTTCTTCGTTATTTATCTCCTCTATCCAGTAATTCAACTCAAACATGTTTTGTGAAAGTTTAAAATTTCGAAATTTGTTCAGATTCATATTCAAACTTCTTTTGTTCATAACTTAAGTTTCAGAATCCGCTTGAGTTGATTCTTTTGCATTGTGTCACAAATTTGCTTAAGTTTCTGTTTGTGTACTTAGGTTTCAAATTTGAATAGTTTAGATTTGAATTTGATGAAGTTTGTTCAAATCACTAATTTGGTCATATTTTGAGTTTTACAAAGTATTTTTGATTGATTCTTTTGCTACTGTTTTATTATGGTTTTGTCTATCCAGTAGCATATACTTCTTTATTTTTACTTTATTTTTGAATTAGTTTTTAGCAAAACAGTACTATTTTAGTTATAGTTTTGTTTTAGTCTTTTCTTTATTGTTTTTATTAGTTTCAAATTATTTCTTTTTGTCACTCTTGAAAAATTTAGTTTTGTTTCTGTTAGTCAACAAAATAAAATTTTGTTTTTATTTTAAAATTTGTTTTTCTTAGTTTGGTATGAAACCTTCTATAGGTCATAGTTAGAGTTTTATAAAAGCTTTTTATTTGTTTCTTTTTGCAAATAAAATTTTATTGAAAAAATACTTTCTGTTAAATTAGTTATTTTACATTTTATTTTCTGTTAATTTATTAGTTTAGTATTTTAATTGTTGTTAAGTTTTTACTTACGGCAAAACTATATTAGATGTTTGTAGCAAAGTCATAGATCTTCGTTAGTAGTTTTTCTTTGTAGTTTTATTCAAAGTTTCTTTTGATTTTGTTTGAGTTTTATTATCGATTTTCCTTGCTGTTTTGATTGTTATTTCGAAAAGCTAAAATTGTTTGCTAGGATGTTTGCTTATGTGAATGCTATGTTTGACTATATAGATTTTCAACGGAGTGACGATTAGTTCTACCAAGTCATTTTCCGACGTTGTTATCTTCATCAAGTATTACCGTGCAAGTTCACTTTGACCATGTTTTTCATACCTATGTGTTTTATTGCATCTAGTGTCATCTTCGCAACAAACCCTCCAAAGAGTGATATTGAATTCTTGTAGTTGAGTAGTATGCATGAGGTAGGAACCCATCACCTGTTACCAAGCCGGGACGATATTTTATTTTAATGCTACGCTATAGTAGACGGGTTTGGTATGAGTGCTCGGGAGAGGTGTGAGAATGGAGGATCTACGCCAATGACGATAACTCGTGGATGGAATCTGCAAGGATCAGATCTTCAAGGCCTCAAGACTTCAAGACTCGAGACAAGAATTCAATACTGAGATCATCGGGTGAAGGACGGTTGACGGGCACCTGGAGAAACCGGTGGTTGGTCGGGATGCATGGAGAAGCGCCATGACATCTTGCGGAAAGCTTCACCCTGACTCAAAGAGACGGAAGAATACTTCATGCCCGGAAGCTTACCGTGCAACCGCAAGTCATTATGGGCTCGCTTGGTTGACCTTAGTTGTGACTCTGGTGGGACGGTACTAGCAGATGTAGAACTACGGTAGGATGGGATGAGTACCGGACGGTGGTCGAGGAACTCTTGGAAGACCATGTTTGGTCATCTTGTTCTCAAACACCTCAAGTGCGAGAACGTAAAGAGAGGGATCGAATCTTGCGGGTAAAGTGTACAAACCTCTGCAGAGGGTTTTAAACCTAATCGATTAGCCGTGTCCCCGGTTACGGACAATTTGAGTATCTGGACTTGGATCTATCTCGGAACTCTCAACACCGGACTGATAACTTAATTGTGGGCAACTTATGATGATTTGGGCTTTGAGACATCGGTTGGCGGAACCATCTCATGATAGAAAACTCTATACTACAGACTTCATTTATTCCTTTGATGTAGGGAAAATAAAACCAGCTTTTACGCAAACAAAACTCAGATACAAAGCCACAAAGCCATACTGCATATAGTATAGTTTATCATCTGCTTTCTCTTATTAGATCTTGCCAAGACATTCAATGTAATCGACCTACACGGCTGCAATGTATCATGTTGCGTATATTTTCTCGACGAGTAAGAGTTACGATACAGGTTACGGTCTACACTCAACCTCGCCGATGGCGCTGATGGGAGTCCACACCGACTATTTGTTTCCGCTATGACTTATGAGGTATATATCAGTTTTAGTTTATTTATACATGTGATTGCACTTTGATATATACATTGATGTACTCGTGTGTGCAAAGATCTCGATCCGAGGATGGCACAAAGAACACGTAGGCTTGACCGTCTGAGGTCGGGTCGCTACATTTCATCAAGGGTAACCGACATGTGACATCCACCGTAAATGATCACCATTAAGCTATCGGGTTTGGTTTGGATCCGATAACCCGTAACAACCCGGACCAATGGGGATTTTCCACGTGTAAAATTCTCATTCGCCCGCAGATCAACGTGCCGGCCTAGCGTTCGGACAGTTGTCATCCAGCGAATGGACGGGACACGCCTATGATACGTCAACACGTGTCTCGACCCAGCAGTGGCCCATTCAGGTCAAAATGCCGGCCCATTTGACCTGGTCAAAAGGCCGGCCCATTTGACCTGGTCAAAAGTTAACGACCGGACCACTTAAAGCCTGCTAGCGGCCTGTTCGGATGTATCCCATTTATAGCCCGCTAACTCACGACCCATTATGGCCTATCCGAATTAGGGCCAGTAGCGTCATCTGGGCCGTCGAATATGATTCCAACTTGTAACTTCCGGCTGATGTATGGCCCATGACGTGTTTCGGCCCATATGAGGCCCTTTGTAACTCTTGACCCATTAACGGCCTGTGGTGAAACTGGCCCGTAATGAACAGTGTATCGCTTTATACCCATTAACGACCCATTATTCCATCAGTCCGTTTCCAGCTAGTGTTATCTTTCGGCCTTCTTAGGGCCCATTAATTCTTGGGCTGATTTGTCGCATTCGATTACTTACGTTCCGTAACTGGCCTGTTCCGGTTGTGGGCCAAATTCAGCCCGTGGTTAAAGTCGGCCCATTTGTGGCACGTTAATCCGTTGGGCCATTTTCATAGTGTCATCAAATACAGCCGATTAATGACAGCACATTATGGCCGGCCCATGAACGGACGATTCCAACTCTCGCCCATTTACAACCCATAGTGCGGTCCGTTATTTGCCCATTTTGGCCAATCGGTCATACGACCCGTAGAAGGCCCATTGATTCTATGGCCCGTAGAAGGCCCATTGTTTCTACGGCCCATAGAAGGCCCATTGTTTCTATGGCCTGAAGAAGGCCCATTGCTTCTATGACCCATAGGAGGCCCATGCTCACTACAGTAAATATGTAACCCATGGTTATTGTGGCCTAGTTTTAAAAATTAGGTTATTGTCACCACTAGCAAACTGCGGAAAAAGAACTGCGCCGACTACAAGCAAACAAATAAAGAAGACAACAAGGAAACAAATAAGCAAGCAACTTACGTTAGGCTATCACAGCTATTACACCTATTACATCCACTGGGCATCAAAGTTCGCCACCAGTGCAAATATGGGGAACAAAGCAGCATATTACATACACTGGTTGTCAAAGTTGGCGACCAGTGCAAATAAACGCCGCAACAAAACAAGTCCGGCAATGAAACCACTTCACAAGAGCTCAAGAAACAATATCCTGGGTATCCACCATGCTGTCAAGATGCTTAGCAAGCTTATTAGCTATCTCTTATTTGGCACTTAAATCCTCCAGTGCTTGCTGTTGAACCAGAATGTCTGTATCTGAATTCTGCAGGTACTTCCTCAGTCCTTCGGCTTCCTGTCACAGCACATCTGATCGATGTCTTTCAACCTAAAGTTAAACTCAAGAAGCCAAACTGATTCAGGCGGCGAGTTCGAAGAGCGGGTGGCAGCAATAGTGGCCAGTAACTTGAACACTACATCAAGACATGACTTTGGGGTTGTCTCAGTGTCTTCAATATAGTTTTTATCATCATTCTTGGAGATCAATAGGGATGTCTCACTATCTTGAACCTTATCTGCATTACTTCCTTTACCATTGCATAAAGGGGTACTCTTCTCCAATATTTTGTCCACATTCTAAAAGAGAAACAAGCAGACAGATCACAAGTTTACCATGTTGTATGTGAAACTCATTTTGGTAAACCAGTTCAGTAGTAAGGTGGATAGGATATCAGCATGAAACAAACATATATCTATGTAGTATGGTCACTGTATGGTCTATATCAATCTAGTTTATGTTGCCAAATCAATCTATTTAAGACAAACCAGCATAGACATAATATAAGTGTGGGATACTACACAACAATAAAAACACTTGTAATGTGCATGGCATGAGAACATAACTGTTTATTCAATTGAAACTGAAATCAACATAGAGCAAGTTACAACGGCAAACACGTTAAAGAAACGGGTTTAAAATATACATGTTGCGCCATTGGAGTTCCAATTGCATCCATCAAATTTGAAATTAGTTGGTATGAGTAAATATAATGATGCAAGAGCAAAAGGGTATGAACCATAGCTATGGAACGTGACCTGAGAACAATTCTTCTTCTGCTTTAAGCGTTGACTTGGGGTTCAGAGTGGTGGTCCTCGTGCTTTGGGCACTGAAGTTGCCTTACTAATTGCTCGTGTTTGGGTGCTTTGTGGTGGAGACGGTGTTGTGTGAACTGGAACTGGGTTACTATCTACTGGGGTTGGGGTTAGAAAGGGTGCAGCTGGTTCTCTGTCCAACTTGGTAGGGGCACAATCTGCATGAGTCTGGGTTATGTGTAGTGGGGCTGGTTCTTGGGAAGGACAACCATGGTTCTATCTGCATCGACGGGTAGCACAATAATTTCTAAAGACCTTGTTTTTACTCCCATAGATACTGCCATCACCCCCTCCAATTCAAATGGCTGATAAACAAGAAAAGAAATTGAATGTACATACGTTGTAAGATAGACAGGTGCAATGGATTGTAGGGAAGAAAACAGGGCATGAAATAATTCACATTTATGTTGTCTAACCAAACAAGATAACATGACATAATTTCACATATATTATGGCTAATTAAACAGGATAGCATGACACAATTTCACATATATGATGGCTAACTAAACAGGATAGAATGACATACTTCAAATATGATGACTATGTAAACATGATCACATGATATAACTATACGATGTGTCTATTAATGTGGTTGGCATGCCATAATTCACAAATATGCCGTCGATGGAAACATGATGGCATGATATAATTCACGGATAGAATGACATAATTCAAAATATGATGACTACGTAAACATGATGAGATGATATAACTATATTATCTCTTTAGGAAATGGGTTGGCATGCCATAATTCAGATACATGATGTCTATGTAAACATCATGGCATGATATAATTCAAATATATTATTTATATACTAAGCAAGTGAGCAGAGGGCAATCGCATATATGATGTGTCAACTAAGGAGATGGCATTCAATACTGTGTATATGATGTAAAAACTAAGCATTGCGAGACAACATATGCATGATATGAGTTATATAACCCTGCTAAGTTTGAGCATACACCTCAGGGGGGAAATAGGACTGGTCATCTACCTCTGAATCTTCCTCTGAGGAGCTATCTGTAACCAGCAAGATATCTGCTTCAGCAGGTAGCATTGTCTACTCTGAAGATCTTGCTTTCACTCCAGATTTCTCCATCACCAATTCAAATGGCTAATGCACAGAAAGAGCAGTTGAATATACAAACATTGTCGACAAATGGAATTAGTAATACAAACAAAGGATGGCATGATATAATTCACATATATGACGCTTGGCTAAATAGCATGGCATTGCATAATTCACATACATAATGCCTTGCAACAAGATAGCATTGCATAATTCACAAATATAATGTCTTGCAACAAGATGGCATTGCAAAATTCACATATATGGTAATTAGACACTAAAAAGGGGGCATTCACACAAAGCACATCTAAATTAAGCAAATGGCATGCCAATGCAATACACCATATGCACGATGTGACCAATATAACCCTGCCAAGTTAGAGCGTGCACCTAGGGAGGGGAAATATGACTGGTCATCTATCTATGAATCCTCCTCTGAAAAGCTATCCATAACCAATAAGACGTGCGCTTCGTCAGATAGCATTGTCTGCTCTTAAGACCTTGTTTTCACTCCAGATTTTTCCATGACTATGTCGAATGGCTGATGCACATGCAGAGTAATTGAATGTACTAAAATTGTTGACAATTTTAATACATAATAAAAAAGGATAGCATGATATAATTCACATATAAGATGACTGGCTAACCAGGATGGTATTGCAAAATTCACAAATATGATGCCTGGCTAAATAAGATGGCATTGCATGATTCACATATATGATATAGAAACTAAACAGATGGCATTCACACAATGCATGTCTAAACTAAGCAGATGACATATTTTATGTATAAAGTAAGCAATGCAAGGCACCACATGCATGATATGACCAACATCAGCATGCCAAGTTAGAGCAAAAGATCTCAAGGGGTAAATACGAGTGGTCTGCTCCCTCTGAATCCCCCTCCAAACAGTTATCTTCCTCTTGATTACAGTCTAGAATGGGGGGAGGGGGGTTGCTTTTGCGCCAACCATGGAGCGACGTATGGACGAAATTTTATTGCCACGCAAGGATCGTCTCTTTTTCTATACATGTTCAGTACCATTGTGTACAATAACTGACATGCATAGGAATAAAACATAGTGATATGTAAGGAGTGCATGCACAAATTCAGAGTGATCGTAGATAACTATGGATAGACCCAAAACCAATGATAGTAGGCAGATAATAGCTTCTGTTAAAAAATATAGATAATGGCTCCTGTAATTTTTGTTTCAACCCAACATGAAACTCATAGTAGACACCCAAGATTAACCAGATAGTAGACATATAGTATTGATTGCTGCCCCAATATGTACCCCACAACCATTTTAAAACTCAAGTTTGAGCATTAGTTTGGACCTGACTCGGAGTCTAATCCATGAACATGACGCTAAAGTAGCATGCCATCATATTAAGTGATGCATACCGAAAGCAGACACGAAAGAGTGCGACCTCTCTTGCGGATCCGTGTAGTCCTCAAGGCCATCTGCTCAGTTGATGATGGTAATGCAGTTGTCGTGGCTGCCGACGGCGGGGAAGAAGATCTAAAGTGGCGAAAGACGGTCTGGAGGGCGGATCCCTGCTGTGGTGAGCCCGTCCGTCGTTGGAGTAGTTGTACTAGGGTGGACCATACCGCAGCAGGAGCGGGACAAACCACACAAGGTTTTGTTTGACACATATCTGTAACAGAAGTAATTTTGTAAGGGCTTGTTTGAATTGGAGGATTCTAACAATGCAGGGATAGGAAATACACATGATAGGATAGGAATGCACGTGCAAAACAGAGAATTTAAAATCACAGGATTTCTACCAATCTGGGTGTTTGGTTCACAAGAATTGGAAGGTCACAGGACGCAAAGAAGCATGGTGAGATTAAGTCAAACCACAAGAAAATATATGGTTATAATGCTATTATACTACTATCTCTTAGTCTTGTGCTTCATGAATAGGAATTCGAACGAGCACAAGTGGATATTAAAATTCCTACGATTTTTATATCAAGGAGACACTAAAGGAACAAATCCTACAGTTTTCCTTTGCTCCATTCCTTCGTACCAAATGCATGAATAGTAGTACCATAGGAAACTTTCAAATTCCTATGTTTTTCATTCACTTTTCCTTTCAAGCACTGGCGATTCTAGTAGGTAGGCTTGAACAGGGAAAAATCCTACACTCAAAAAATGTTTTAGTGCTGCTTTTACTACTTTGGAACCAGGCCACTGCCCTAGTAGCTCAACTCCCAGGCCCATCTACAAAGGCACAACGCAAACGCGCAAAAATTAATAATGATGGCTTTCAAGAGAGTCCATCACGGGCAGCTAACTTGCCTGGTACCTCACTTCTTTTCATATAGTTGGAGAAACTAACCTTATTTCACGTTACTACATGTGCTGAGTGGACAATATCTATAACATGTAGAGTAAAAAAGCGATGCAACAACTATACAACCTCTTTGGCCAAGCCATATCGATCTCAGCATCATTGGGCTGGTCGGTGTGGATGCTCCGGCTAATTTGGATGTCGGAGGATGGGAAGAAGATCTTAGGCGTCTGGAGATGGAGCCGAGGGTACTACTCCACTGTGATGGAGGGTTCCGCGTTGGAGCAGCTCCGGTGAGTTGTACGACTGCGAGGCTAAAGCAGGACAGGAGAGACAACATTAACCTGAGTGGAACTCTAATAGCATCTCCAATAGATGATGTAAAATACATAACCACAAATTGCTAGATGTAAAATACATCAGCTGCTCATCTCTGAACTTAACTGTCGAAACAGAATTTAACTGTTGAAACATAATTTTATTGTCGAAACTGAATTTTGCTACCGAAACTGAATTTTACTGTCGAAACTAAACGCACTAGTAGGAGAAAAATAGTAGGAGCAACCGCGCGTGCGAGAGCTGGGGCAGCTAGTCGTGTAACAGCATCTTCGGTAGCAGCTGCAGGGGCTCGAGCGAGAGCAGGATCTACTGCTTGTGCAGCATCAGCAAGCAAGAGTAGAGCAGCAGCGCAACCAAGAGCAAGAGTGAGAGTAGCAGCGCGAGCAACAGCAAGAGCAAGAGCAGGCAGGGGACCCAGAGGAAGAGCAGAGCAGCAGCGCGAGTGAGAGCCAAAGCAGCAACAACTCCTACTGATGTGTACGTTGTCGCCGAGGGAGCGTCACCGTGAAGGAAGTAGCCAGCGACACCGCCGTAGATGGAGTCGTGCCATGTCGGCTTGGGACCGAGCGTCAGCAACACCGTGAGATCGAATCAAGAAGAAAATGCAGCGATTAGTGTAGAACCTCTTTGGTGGCGCCTATTAGGCCTCAGCTTCATCCGAGGAATAGCTGATGATGCTGCTCTTCTGGTGGTGCAGATGAAGACGTTGGTGTGGGAATGGAGGTGGCGCGAAATACAAGGGGAACATCGGGGCAGCTCCTTGGAGGTGGAGGATGGGGTGGATGAGCCGACGGGAGGACGTGAACGACGACGGATGCTCATCCGATGCGGTGGATGAGGGACGTCGAGGTGTTAATGTGGATGACGCCGTCGGGGAAGAGGCTCCATCTGGGTGGGCGGATGGAGGAGGGTATGGGGCTTCGCGGGTTTTCGCGGCCTCGATGTACGAATGGGGAGACAGAGGGGATAGGAGGGGGGAACCATGGCTTAGGGACGTGCTTGTCTGAAATGTGTGGTAAGTTACGAAATTAGTCCCACCAATTTGAACTAGGTGGTTCTTTTGGTTCAGGGGTATCATGGGAATTTCGCATGTCGGTATTTGGTAGGAGGTGGAAGTTTTCGCGTGCATTGTAACTTTGGCATAGTAAGGCGCGGGTTGAGATGGAGGGAATTTTCGGAGCAGAACTAGACAAAGAGATATCTTAAAATTTTGGGATAACAAGGCACGGGTTGAAGAGGCGGGAGTTTCGCAGCAAAATAGATAGAGATGCTAGCTTGAAATTTCGGCATAACAAGGCGTGGCTTGAAATTTTGGGAGAACAAGCATAACATGTACAAAAAAAGACAATTCGCACCTCACTAGAGAGAGCCATGTCCCATTTTACTATATTACTAGAAATGCATTCAAATACAACAACAAAAAACTAAAAAAATCGGGACAACAAACTTAACGTGTATAGTACCAAATCAATTTGCAATTCCCTCAACAATAAAAAAACAATTCATCTTGTCTAGCATATGGACTAAATTTGAGTACATTTTCCCTGTTTGAATGGGATTGTACACAGGTTAGTTATACAACCTTCTAAATATTATCTTCACATCACATGACATGAATATAGGAGTAGTAAATTCCCATATAAATATGAACTACATGTACATATGATCTCGAATTCAAATATATGTATCCATTTTATGTTGAATTCAAATCATAGTACATGGATGCTCTAGCTAGATGTTCGGAACTAAACCATGTATGATACTACATAAAATGTGTTTAACACACACACACACACACACACACACACACACACACACACACACACACACACACACACACACACACACACACACACACACTATTTAGACTAGTAAGGTACATGTGCATTGCACGCATGAGATTTGGCAACCAAATTATGAATAAATATCACATTATAGCATGTAAGCTTTGAGTCATATATGCATGATGTGGATGTTCATTTAATTCTTATAGTTCATCTCATTGAAAATCAATTAGTTTTTATAAAAAAGCTAATCTATTTTAAGATTCATGGAATTGTGTGTTGTAAACCATAAAGTAAAAAAATAATGGCAATTCATCTAGAAATAATTTGGGCAATTATGATACGGAAGATTCTAGAACAAAGGAGAAGTGCTTGTGTTTTGAGGTTTGTGCATTATGCTTAAGTTCAACCATGGAGTCTTCTAGATTGTACATGTGGCAAAATCTGGTGGAATGTAGATGATATCCAATGGCTAGTAGTGCTTTGATTTGCCATCTCTGCACCATCGGATTGGCTTCATCCAACGATCATCTTTCAAATTTTTCTACTAGTCGTTGATATCATCTACATTCCACCAGATGTTGCCACATGTACAATCTAGAAGACTCCATGGTTGAACTTAAGCATAATGCACAAAGCTCAAAACACAAGCACTTCTCCTTTGTTCTAGAATCTTCCGTATCATAATTATCCAATTTGTTTCTAGATGAATTTCCATTATTTATTTTTTACTTTATGCTTTAGAATGCACGATTCCATGAATCTTAAAATAGATTAGCTTTTTTACAGAACTAATTGATCTTGAATGAGATGAACTATAGGAATTAAACGAACATCTACATCATGCATATATGACTCAAAGCTTACATGCTATAGTTTGGTATCTTTTCATAATTTGGTTGCCAAATCTCATGCGTGCAATGCACTTGTACCTTACTAGTACTTCTAGTATGTGCAAAACACATAAATTAGAATTTAGATGGCACGCCACACAACGTCTCTCCCTTTTTCAGTTAATATATTATGATTAAAATGATGTGGGGTCATCCATGAAGCCACGTGGCACGTGTGGAGGCGTTGTCGGGACCTCCTTGTGTGGATTGATCACAGTGACGTGTTGCTGGTTCTAGAAGAATGTACTTGTCCTCTCTCATGCACACTAGCAGTACATGCATGAAACGAACATGTGCACGCACGCACTCATTCCCTCACACGAACACGCGGGTACACGGGATGCACTTTCATACAAAGATCCACCCCATGTGATAATTTGACGCGTGTAAAGTCGTTCACTTCATTGATGGTCAATTAACACAGTGCATGCAAATTAATGGACGCGAGGGAGGAAGTAGTTGAGAAAGACACTACTACTCTACTGCGTGCATGCGAGTAGTTAAATCATGGGTTGCTACTTCCATTGGTCTCCTTCGTATTTTGTGCCAATGTTTGACCATAATTTTAAGTAACACAATATTTATGCATGTCATAAAAATTAATGTCATCGAAAACCATGTTCAAATGTGATTCCAATGATATAATTTTTGGTGACATGCATTATTATTTTCTTAGTTAAATTTTTGGTCAAAAATTGGCACAAAATAAAAAGGGGGCCAATAAACTAGGACGCACGCAGGATGATCAATTTTTGCCTAGGTTACTGTTGGTGGCCTTTGTATTTAAATATGGACGGAGTGGAGTAGTACTATCTTTATCTTAGCCTCGTAGGGATCTCCGAGCGCCTAGGCTCGGCTCCCCGCCTCGCCCACCGGATCCTGCCATGGAGGATCCCGCCATGGATAATCCCTTAGATCCCAGGATCTCGCAAGCTGTCGTCTCGCTGCGCACTGCAGCATTGCCGCCTTTGAGCGAATCCCACATGTGTTTCAGAGGGGATCCATTTCTATGGAATCACAGATCAGGGGCGCTGGAGGAAATGCCAGGGATATGTGGTGGTGGGCAGCAAGGGCAAATCAGGTCGAGGAACCGTTGCTTCGATTGGAGACAAATTCGAAGGAGCTGCACCTGGCGAAGTTCAAGGCGAAGGCGCAAGTCGATCTCATGGAAGAGATGCTGAGAGATGTCAGCATCTAGAAGCGTCGCGTTGATTTCAAGCTGGGGCTAATGGTAGAGATCATATTCACAGAGTCGACTGCTGAGGAAAGAACAAGCATGCCTGCAGAATGGCATGAGCAGCCGGTGCAACTGTTCAAATTGCGGTAGGAGATGCCAAATCGCGGGACCAGCTGCGGTGGCGTCGCTGGGCATGCATCGTAGGGGAGATGAGCTGCCCTCCTTCCCCACCAGCGATGCAGTGACCTACTTGGTTGCTGCTGCAGTGAATTGCGGCGCCATGGCGGTTTGCAACCATGACAATCACTCCATCTATATGTATTGTATTCCTGGTCAAATACATGGTCGTTTGGAAAAAGATGGTAGTAATTGATTTATCACTAGTTTTTGAATGCTTGGTCATGACAGTCACCCGAAGCCACAACCAGAAATCTCCCTCCCATAATACTTACGATTGGTTGCACCAACAGACGGTCAGTCGGACCCGCGTCTCACCAAAGGGACATGCATCGGCTTGGTTTGACGTGTATGACCAGTTACATCAATGACTTGTCCGACCGCATTTGAGCAGTAGTACTTGAAATTTGTGTTCCAGGAAACTCATCAGGAGATGTTTCTGGCCTCGAAACCAAAACCATCAATTAATCCAGCTTGTTCACATCACATTCCAAAGCATAGTATAATTAAGAGCAAACCTGCTCACACCTAGTATGTATCAAACCTGAACGTGTTCCCACTATGGAGGTTTTAGTACTAGTGCTAGTACTAGGTTATAAAAAAGGGAACTAATAACTAGCCGAAAATCACTCTACCTCTTCCTCCTCATAAGTCTTTCTTGTTCGTCCGTCCTTGCCATGGCCGGTGTGCAGAGCTCTAGGTCGAGAACTACTCGTAACAAGGGAGCGGCGACCAAGGCCGCGGAAAAAAAAGAGAGGGCTCGCCGCCCGGAAGAGACCTCAAAAGATCTCTCACGGGAAGGCGAGGGCATCCAGGAGCGCCCTAGCCACGGAGGCGAACATGCCGAGATGGCATCGCTGGAGTCGTTGTCCCTTGACGACATGCCCTATCAGCTCAATAAGCAGAAGGAGTTCATCGACGGCTTGGTGGAGCTGTTGAGGAGAGGCTCGACAACATGCCCGCTGATCTCAATGAGTAGGGGGAGTTGACCGCCGGCTTGGTGATGCTGCTGAAGAAGACCATTGCCTCGAATAAGAAGGCGACCGGAGAAATCCTACAACTTCAGGAGGACAAGGCGAAGCTCCGCCACGAGCTCGACCTGCTGAAGGAGGAGAATGCCGGCTGGAAGAAGCTGCATGAGAAGACTAGTTCCTCGGTGAAGATGCTGCACACGCTCATCATGGAACAGAAGGAGGAGTTGGCGAAGCTCCGCATCAAGCACCCGGCTGGTGTCAAGGTACGTACTGCAGCCGTGGAACAGATGATGAAGGCTCGCGTCGAGAAATCCCGCGTCATGGACAGAATGAAGAAGATGGCGAAGGAGATGCGCTAGGAGATGGAGGTCGTGGAGGCTATGAAGAAGCAGTTAAGACTTCGCGGCCAGCACCCCTTCACGTAGTAGAGAGCAGCGCCCTAGACTTGTGTGTGCGCCTTCCTTCTTTTTTGGGGGGTAATCTTCCTTCTTCTTTTGCTCCTGTGTTTCTTCTTTTGCTTCGGGTGTTTCGCCGCATGTGTCACGCTCTCTGCGAGGCATGAATAGAACAATGCTAACGATGAGCGGCACCGTGGGATCGATGGCAAGCAAATTAGATAATTTTTATCGCCATATCGCACTGGGCTGCCATGTTTCATGCTCCTCCGTTGTACTAGTACTCCAGTTGAAAACTTGACTACACCGCATGGTTCTTTGCTCCTCCTCAGGTCGTCGGCAACATTTATACAAGCAGTGAAATCACAAGGCCCTGCCTTGCAGCAGTAATGAGCCGTCAAATCACAAAGGCCCTCGCCTCTCGTGAAACCGACCAAGTGAGACTGCCCCACCCTCTAGCCTTTTAAATGTATAATTTTGTACAGTAGTAGTATCGATGGATTACACCATGGAGCAAAACTAGCAAGATGAAATTAGAGAAAAAAGGTGGTACATATAGAGAGTGCACGTCGCCAAATTATGCATATAGTACTATTAGAAAAGCTAGTATTAAAGAAATTAGCATACCTATTTAATTATTTGACAACTAAATTGTTGGCTATATGATGTTGGCCGTATATATTGTACGTATGTAATGTGAAGAAACGAGTGTTAGTACTACCAACTACAAGATGAACTATAAGAAATACTAGTATGTACGTACTGAAGAGTTAAAGTAACGAGAAGCAACATAACATAGTTCTGCTAGGGGCTCAGCACAACACACCCCTCAAATAAAACTAAGTAGCCTAAAATTAAACTAAGCAAGTAATCCGATAGACACTGCATTAGAACCACCATGAGCAACAACACTGCCACCTTAATCGGACTCCTCGACCACGTGCTCTACTTCGTCCTTGTCCCTGTTCCTCTTGGCCAATACTTCTTTGCTTGAACCGCACACTTGGCTCTCGCTCATCCAACCCCTGTAGATATTGAAACAATGGTAGGCATCCATTGCAGTGTAATGGATGCGGTCTCTAGCTAGTACATTCCACTGACATGCAAGATGAAACCTGGGCGAAGGTTTCGTCAGTTTACCGTATGAAGGATCAACCATGGCTGCTGCCAGGGTCAGCATTGAAGGCTGACGGGAGGACACCAGCCCATTCGTCTGGCGGTCGAAGGGCTGGCCTACAATGAAGCTTATCCGATCCAGGACTTCTATGTCATTCGTAAATTCTACAGAAATGAATTTGACTTTGCCGCCCACGAGGAAGTTCTTAAAATCCTCGCACTCAACGTTGGCATGGCATATGTGGTAGACCAAGCACAAGTTATGCACGCAAAGCTGGATCACGGCGGGCTTCTTATTCTCTTCCTCCTTTAGATTCTTCTCTTTTCCCAGGACTCTCGTGTACTCAACATCTAGCCCAGTGACCCACTCATACCCTTTGACTTTTCGAACATGTGTTTGAAGCGAGCAAGGCATCCTTTCACCGTCGCGGAAGAACGGGTGTAAAAAATGTCGAACTTATCACCGGTGATGGTTCTAACCTTGTACTCACCGCCGATCATGGAGATTTGGGACGCCATGGATTTTGAAGGAGGGTTAGGATTAGTGGAACTGCTGTAATGTGAAAGGACGGGACGACTAGGAGCGAATTGCCATAATGTTAAAGTACGGCCGAGGATGAGTAGGACCGAACTGCTAGCGGTTTTCCGATTGTAAAAATGTTGAGTGGGGTGTGCGAACGGCAGGGTAGTGGCTTGCCTGATGGATAAATGGATTCATGCACAGTACTATGGGGGCCCAAATAGAAGTCAGCTAGACGCCCAATTAAATGGCTTCATGCACCTCCGTGTTCGCACGTCAAGCGTCGGGAAAATTACAGGTGATACAAATCTTTCCATGCTCCCATGATACGGGCTTCCGAGAGCCCTTGGATCTGAGATCGAATGGTTGCATGGCATGATTCTAGACCTATGGGTGAATATCCTATCCTGGAGGGTTATTCTGCAAATTTTTAGCAACTTAGCATGCGACCGTTCGATCTCAGATCCAAGGGCTGTCAGTAGCCTGTACCATGGTCGCGCCTACCACGACCGTCGCCTCGCTCGCATGGTCGCGCTCTTGGAGATTTGAGACGGCTATAAATGAGCATTTTTTTGCCTACTTCGCATGCATGAAACTACTTCCTCCGTCCAGGTGCGTTAGGCTATCTGATGTTGGCATGTCTGTTGGAAATATGCCCTAGAGGCAATAATAAATTAGTTATTATTATATTTCCTTGTTCATGATAATCATTTATTATTCATGCTATAATTGTATTGACCGGAAACAGCAATACATGTGTGGATACATAGACAACACCATGTCCCTAGTAAGCCTCTAGTTGACTAGCTCGTTGATCAATAGATGGTTACGGTTTCCTGACCATGGACATTGGATGTCATTGATAACGGGATCACATCATTAGGAGAATGATGTGATGGACAAGACCCAATCCTAAGCCTAGCACAAAGATCGTAGTTCGTCTTGCTAGAGCTTTTCCAATGTCAAGTATCTCTTCCTTAGACCATGAGATCGTGCAATTCCGGATACCGTAGGAGTGCTTTGGGTGTATCAAGCGTCACAGCGTGAATCGGGTGACTATAAAGGTGCACTACAGGTATCTCCGAAAGTGACCGTTGGGTTGACACGGATCGAGACTGGGATTTGTCACTCCGTAGAACGGAGAGGTATCTCTGGGCCCACTCGGTAGGACATCATCATAATGTGCACAATGTGACCAAGGGGTTGATCACGGGATGATGTGTTACGGAACGAGTAAAGAGACTTGCCGGTAACGAGATTGAACAAGGTATCGGGATACCGATGATCGAATCTCGGGCAAGTACAATACCGTTAGACAAAGGGAATTGTATACGGGATCGATTGAGTCCTTGACATCGTGGTTCATCCGATGAGATCATCGTGGAACATGTGGGAGCCAACATGGGTATCCAGATCCCGCTGTTGGTTATTGATGGAGAACGCCTCGGTCATGTCGCAGATGTCTCCGAACCCGTAGGGTCTACACTTAAGGTTTGGTGACGCTAGGGTTATATAGGAAGCTTGTATGTGGTTACCGAATGTTGTTCGGAGTCTCGGATGAGATCCCGGACGTCACGAGGAGTTCCGGAATGGTCCGGAGGTAAAGATTTATATATGGAAGTCCTGTTTTGGTAACAGGAAAAGTTTGAGGCGATATCGGTAATGTCTGGGACCACGGGAGGGTCCGGGTCCACCAAGTGGGGCCACCAACCCGGAGGCTTGCTTAGGCCAAGTGTGGTGAGGGACCAGCCCCTAAGTGGGCTGGTGCGCCCCACAAGGGCCCAAGGGTAGCTAAGAGAAAAAAGGGAGAAGGGGAAACCCTAGGCTTAGATGGGCCCTAAGGCCCACCCTAGGGGCGCCTCCCTCTCCCCTCTTGGCCCCCTTGTTTCCCATCTAGGGCTGCCGCCCCCTAGGGGTGGGAACCCCAGAGGGGCGCACCCTCCTCCTCTCCCATATATAAATAGAGGCCTGGGGCTGCCCATAAACACATGAGAACTTCTCCTCTCGCTGGTGCAGCCCTGCATCTCTTCCTCCTCCTCATATCTTGTGATGCTTGGCGAAGCCCTACAAGATTGCCACGCTCCTCCACCACCACCACGCCGTTGTGCTGCTGTTGGATGGAGTCTTCCTCAACCTCTCCTCTCTCCTTGCTGGATCAAGGCATGGGAGACGCCACCGGCTGTACGTGTGTTGAACGCGGAGGTGCCGTCTGCTCGGCACTAGGATCTCCGGTGATTTGAATCACACGGCAATCGACTCCTTCAACCCCGTTCACATGAACGCTTCCGCTTAACGATCTACAAGGGTATGTAGACGCACTCTCCTCCCTCGTTGCTAGTTTCTCCATAGATAGATCTTGGTGACACGAGGAAAATTTTGAATTTCTGCCACGTTCCCCAACAAGTGGCATCATGAGCTAGGTCTATTGCGTAGATTCCTTGCACGAGTAGAACACAAAGTAGTTGTGGGTGTTGATGATGTTCAATATGCTTACCGTTACTAGTCTAATCTTGTTTCGACGGTATTGTGGGATGAAGCGGCCCGGACCGACCTTACACGCACTTCCACGTGAGGCAGGTTCCACGATCGACATGCACTTGGTGCATAAGGTGGCTAGCGGTGCCGATCTCTCCCACTTTAGTCGGAACGGATTCGATGAAAAGGGTCCTTATGAAGGGTAAATAGCAATTGGCATATCACGTTGTGGTTTTGCGAGGTAAGAAACGTTCTTGCTAGAACCCATAGCAGCCACGTAAAACATGCAAACAACAATTAGAGGACGTCTAACTTGTTTTTGCAGGGTATGCTATGTGATGTGATATGGCCAAGAAGAATGTGATGAATGATATGTGATGTATGAGATTGATCATGTTCTTGTAATAGGATTCACGACTTGCATGTCGATGAATATGACAACCGGCAGAGCCATAGGAGTTGTCTTTATTTATTGTATGACCTGCGTGTCATTGAACAACGCCATGTAATTACTTTACTTTATTGCTAACGGTAGCCATAGTAGTAGAAGTAATAAGTTGGCGAGACAACTTCATGGAGACACGATGATGGAGATCATGATGATGGAGATCATGGTGTCATGCGGTGACAATGATGATCATGGAGCCCGAAGATGGAGATCAATGGAGCTATATGATATTGGCCATATCATGTCACTACTATATAATTGCATGTGATGTTTATTATGTTTATGCATCTTGTTTACTTAGAACGACGGTAGTAAATAAGATGATCCCTTACAACAATTTCAAGAAGTGTTCTCCCCTAACTGTGCACCGTTGCTACAGTTCGTCGCTTCTAAGCACCACGTGTTGATCGGGTGTGATGGATTCTTACGTTCACATACAACGGGTGTAAGAAAGATTTACACACGCAATACACTTAGGGTTAACTTGACGAGCCTAGCATGTGAAGACATGGCCTCGGAACACGGAGACCGAAAGGTCGAGCATGAGTCGTATAGTAGATACGATCAACATGAAGATGTTCACCGATGATGACTAGTCCGTCTCACGTGTTGATCGGACACGGCCTAGTTGATTCGGATCATGTAATCACTTAGATGACCGGAGGGATGTCTATTCGAGTGGGAGTTCATAAGATGAACTTAATTATCCTGAACATAGTCGAAGACCTTTTGCAAATTATGTCGAAAGCTCGCGCTTTAGTTCCTTTGTTTAGATATGTTCCTAGAGAAAATATAGTTGAAAGTTGTGAGAGCGATTATGCGGACAGAGAAAGCTTATGTCCTTAATGCACCGCTCGGTGTGTTGAACCCCAAACGTTGTTTGTAGATGTTGCGAACATCGGACATACACGTTTGATAACTACGTGATAGTTCAGTTGAACGGTTTAGAGTAGAGGCACCAAAAACGTTTTCGAAACGTCACGGAACATGTGAGATGTTTCGAGGGCTGAAATTAGGATTTCAGGCTCATGCCCACGTCAAGAGGTATGAGACCTCCGATGATTTTCTTAGCCTGCAAACTAAGGGAGAAAAGCTCAATCGTTGAGCTTGTGCTCAGATTGTCTGAGTGCAACAATCACTTAAATCGAGTGGGAGTTGATCTTCCAGATGAGATAGTGATGTTTCTCCAAAAGTCATTGCCACCAAGCTGCTAGAGCTTCGTGATGAACTATAACAAATCAGGGATAGATATGATGATCCTTGAGGTATTCGCGTTGTTTGACATCGCGAAAGTAGAAATCAAGAAGGAGCATCAATTGTTGATTGTTGATGAAACCACTAGTTTCAAGAAGGGCAAGGGCTAGAAGGGACACTTCATGAAACGGCAAATCAGTTGCTGCTCCAGTGAAGAAACCCAAGGTTGAACCCAAACCCGAGACTAAGTGCTTCTGAGATAAAGGGAACAGCCACTGGAGTAGAATTACCCTAGATACTTAGTAGATAAGAAGGCAGGCAAGGTCGATAGAAGTATATTTGATATACATTATGTTAATGTGTACTTTACTAGTACTCCTAGTAGCACCAGGGTATTAGATACCGGTTCGGTTGCTAAATGTTAGTAACTCGAAATAAAAGCTACGGAATAAAAGGAGACTAGCTAAAGGTGAGCTGACGATATGTGTTGGAATTGTTTCCAAGGTTGATATGATCAAAACATCACACGCTCCCTCTACCATCAAGATTAGTATTAAACCAGAATAATTATCATTTGGTGTTTGCGTTAAGCATAGACATGATTGGATTATGTCTATCGCATTACGGTTATTCATTTAAGGAGAATAATGGTTACTCTGTTTATTTGAATAATACCTTCGATGGTCTTGCACCTAAAATGGTTTATTGAATCTCGATCGTAGTGATACACATTTTCATGCCAAATGTATAAGATAGTAATGATAGTACCACTTACTTGTGGCTTTGCCATGTAAGTCATATTGGTGTAAAGCATGAAGAAGCTCCATGTTGATGGATCTTTGGACTCACTCGCTTTTGAAAAGTTTGAGACATGCGAACCATGTCTATTGGTGCATACGCATGAAGAAACTCCATGCAGATGGATCGTTTAGACTCACTTGATTTTGAATCACTTGAGATATGCAAATCATACCACATGGGCAAGATGAGTGAAAAGCCTCGGTTTGGTAGAAATGGAACAAGATGGCAACTTGTTGGAAGTAACACATTTTGATGTGTGCAGTCCAATGAATCTTTGAGGCATGCAAATGAATATCGTTATGTTCTTACTTCATAGATGATTTGAGTAGATGTTGAGTATATTTACTTGATGAAACACAAGTCTGAATTATTGAAAGGTTCAAGTAATTTCAGAGTGAAGTTGAAGATCTTCGTGACAAGAGGATAAAATGTCTGTGATGTGATCATAGAGATGAATATCTGAGTTACCAGTTTTGGCACACAATTAAGACATTGTGCAAATTGTTTCACAATTAATACCGCCTGGAACACCATAGTTGATGGTGTGTCCGAACATCATAGTTGCACCCTATTAGATATGGTGCGTACCATGATGTCTCTTATCAAATTACCACTATCGTTCATGGGTTAGGCATTAGAGACAACCGCACTCACTTTAATAGGGCACCATGTAAATCCGTTGAGACGACACCGTTTGGAGAAACCTAAGTTGTCGTTTCTTAAAGGTTTGGGGCTGCGACGCTTATGTGAAAAAGTTTCAGGTTGATAAGCTCGAACCCAAAGCGGATAAAATGCATCTTCATAGGACACCCAAAACAGTTGGGTATACCTCCTAATTCAGATCCGGAAGCAATAGGGATTGTTTCTTGAATCGGGTCTTTTCTCGAGGAAAAGTTCGTCTCGAAAAGTTGAGTGGGAGGATGGTGGAGACTTGATGAGGTTATTGAACCATCACTTCAACTAGTGTGTAGCAGGGCACAGGAAGTTGTTCCCGTGGCACCTACACCAATTAAAGTAGAAGCTTATGATAGTGATCATGAAGCTTCGGATCAAGTCACTAACGTACCTCGTAGGGTGACAAGGATGCATACTACTTCAGAGTGGTACGCAATCCTGTCTTGAAGGTCATGTTGCTAGACAACAATGAACCTACGAGCTATGGAGAAGCGATGGTGGGCCCAAATTCCGACAAATGGTTAGAAACCATGAAATCCGAGGTAGGATCCATGTATCATAACAAAGCATGGACTTTGGTGGACTTACCCGATGATCGGCAAGCCATTGAAATAAATGGGTCTTTAAGAAGAAGACGGACATGGACGGTAATGTCACCTTCTATGAAGCTCGACTTGTGGCAAAGAGGTTTTCACAAGTTCAAGGAGTTGACTACGATGAGATTTTCTCATCCGTAGCGATGCTTAAGTCTGTCGGAATCATGTTAGCATAAGCTGCATTTATGAAATCTGGCAGATGGATGTCAAAATGAGTCTCCTTACCAGTTTTCGTAAGGAAAGGTTGTATGTGATACAATCAGAAAAGTTTTGTCGATCCTAAGGATGCTAAAAGGTCTGCTAGCTCTAGCGATCCTTCTAAGGACTGGAGTAAGCATCTCGGAGTTGGAATGTGCACTTTGATGAGATTTTGGGTTTATACAAAGTTTATGAGAAACTTGTATTTCCAAAGAAGTGAGTGGGAGCACTATAGAATTTCTGATGAATATATGTTGTTGACATATTGTTGATCAGAAATGATGTAGAATTTCTGGAAAGCATATAGGGTTGTTTGAAAAGTGTTTTTCAATAGAAAACCTGGATTAAGCTACTTGAACATTAAGCATCGAGATCTATAAGGATAGATCAAAAATGCTTAATAACACTTTCAAATGAGCACATACCTTGACATGATCTTGAAGGTGTTCAAGATGGATCATCAAAGAAGGAGTTCTTGCCACGAGTTGTAAGGTATGAGGTTAAGAGTTAAAGCTCGACCACGGCAGAAAAGAGAGAAAGGAAGAAGGTCGCCCCTATGCTTTAGACGTAGGGTCTCATAGTATGCTATCTTTGTGTACCGCGACCGGAAGTGTGCCATGCCATGAGTCGGTCAAGGGGTACAAGAATGATCCAGAATGGGGATCATTGGACAGCGGTCAACATTGTCCTTGGAGTAAATAAGGACATGTTTCTCGATTATGGAGGTGATAAAGAGTTGGCGTAAAGGGTTACGTCGATGCAAGCTTTAACACCTATCCGAGTGACTCGAGTAGCAAACCGGATACGTATAGTGGAGCAACCATTTGGAATAGATCCAAGTGGAGCGTGGAAGCAGCATTTACAATATGACATAGAGAATTGCGAAGTACACACGGATCTGAAGAGTTCGACCGTTGACTAAAACCTCTCTCACAAGCAAAACATGATCAAACCCCGAACTCATTGAGACTTAATCACATGGTGATGTGAACTAGTTTAAGACACTAGTAAACTCTTTGGATGTTAGTCACATGGCGATGTGACCTATCGATGTTAATCACATGGCGATGTGAACTAGATTATTGACTCTAGTGCAAGTGGGAGACTGTTGGAAATATGCCCTAGAGGCAATAATAAATTAGTTATTATTATATTTCCTTGTTCATGATAATCGTTTATTATTCATGCTATAATTGTATTGACAGGAAACAGCAATACATGTGTGGATACATAGACAACACCATGTCCCTAGTAAGCCTCTAGTTGACTAGCTCGTTGATCAATAGATGGTTACGGTTTCACGACCATGGACATTGGATGTAATTGATAACGGGATCACATCATTAGGAGAATGATGTGATGGACAAGACCCAATCCTAAGCCTAGCACAAAGATCGTAGTTAGTCTTGCTAGAGCTTTTCCAATGTCAAGTATCTCTTCCTTAGACCATGAGATCGTGCAATTCCGGATACCGTAGGAGTGCTTTTGGTGTATCAAAGCGTCACAACGAATGGCGGGTGACTATAAAGGTGCACTACAGGTATCTCCGAAAGTGACCATTGGGTTGACACGGATCGAGATGGGATTTGTCACTCCGTAGCGGAGAGGTATCTCTGGGCCCACTCGGTAGGACATCATCATAATGTGCACAATGTGACCAAGGGGTTGATCACGGATGATGTGTTACGGAACGAGTAAAGAGACTTGCGGTAGCGAGATTGAACAAGGTATCGGGATACCGACGATCGAATCTCGGGCAAGTACAATACCGTTAGACAAAGGGAATTGTATACGGATCGATTGAGTCCTTGACATCGTGGTTCATCCGATGAGATCATCGTGGAACATGTAGGAGCCAACATGGGTATCCAGATCCGCTGTTGGTTATTGACCGGAGAACGTCTGGTCATATCTCGCATGTCTCCCGAACCCGTAGGGTCTACACACTTAAGGTTTGGTGGCGCTACGGTTATATAGGAAGCTTGTATGTGGTTACCGAATATTGTTGAGTCCTGATGAGATCCCGGACGTCACGAGGAGTTCGGAATGGTCCGGAGGTAAAGATTTATATATGGAAGTCTGTTTTGGTAACCGGAAAAGTTTGGGCGATATCGGTAATGTCTGGGACCACGGGAGGGTCCGGGGTCCACCAAGTGGGGCCACCAACCCGGAGGCTTGCTTGGGCCAAGTGTGGTGAGGACCAGCCCCTAAGTGGGCTGGTGCGCCTCCCAAGGGCCCAAGGGCAGCTAAGAGAAAAAAAAGGGGGAGAAGGGGAAACCCTAGGCTTAGATGGGCCCTAAGGCCCACCCTAGGGGGCGCCTCCCTCTCTCCCCTCTTGGCCGCCCCTTGTTTCCCATCTAGGGCTGCCGCCCCCCCTAGGGGTGGGAACCCTAGAGGGGGCGCACCCTCCTCCCTCTCCCCTATATAAATAGAGGCCTGGGGCTGCCCATAAACACATGAGAACTTCTCCTCTCGCTGGTGCAGCCCTGCAAGATTGCCACGCTCCTCCACCACCACCACGCCGTTGTGCTGCTGTTGGATGGAGTCTTCCTCAACCTCTCCCTCTCTCCTTGCTGGATCAAGGCATGGGAGACGTCACCGGGCTGTACGTGTGTTGAACGCGGAGGTGCCGTCCGTTCGGCACTAGGATCTCCGGTGATTTGAATCACGACGAGTACGACTCCTTCAACCCCGTTCACATGAACGCTTCCGCTTAACGATCTACAAGGGTATGTAGACGCACTCTCCTCCCCTCGTTGCTAGTTTCTCCATAGATAGATCTTGGTGACACGTAGGAAAATTTTGAATTTCTGCTACGTTCCCCAACAATGTCATACATAGTCATCACTTAGTCACTCATACAACATGGTTAGCTATAAGGTTGGCTATAAGATTTTTTTACTTCTCTCTATCTCTTTGTTCATAGTATTTATTGCATTTGCCAAGGAGTAAGGGCCCTCATAATGCTCCACCTTGTACAGGTGCTAAGCTTGCCATGTTGGCAAAAAGATGATGTGGCATGGTAATTAAGAGAGGAGAGATGAGTGTGATGACCCAGGAAGAAACAATGCCAAGCGCGGGAACCTAGGGAAAACACTTAAACGAAAGAGGCCCACCAATGCATGGATAACATTAGTTGCTAAATCATTAAATGTAGGATGCTTAGCTACGACAAGTACCTTTGCATTGGGGACTTTAGTTGCTTAGCTCTTTAATGTGCTTAGCACCTCATCTTATCACTAGTGCATTGGAGGAGGTCTAAGGAGTACAGTACTTGGCACCTGTATACCATGGACGTGGCCAGGAATCGGGAGACTCACGACGTTCGTAGCGTTGCAGCAATAATGATAATGGCAAGTCAAATCACAGGGCCCCACCTGTCCAGCAGTAACGAGCCATCAAATCACAGAGCCCCATGTTTGGAACAACCTACTCCCTCATCTTCTCGCCTCTCTATCGAACCGACTAAGCGGAACTGCCCTGCCTACCGCACGGGAAAAGCTCCGCCCTTGACTTTTAAATATAATTTTGTATCCATTCATAGGTTGCGCCATGGAGCAAAGCCTCAAGAAAACGGTGTACACATGTATATAGCATTCTCGTCGCGTTCGCGTTGCACCCCAGACGGTCGGTCTGTCGGTCTGACACGCCGCTCTTCGAATGGAACGCGCATCATATTCCGTTTGCACATACATGTGGGACTGCAATTGATAATTGAGCATAGGCACACTCCCCGGCCCCGCAAGTCGGCTGAGTTAATAGAAGAGAGAGACGAGCGATAGTACCGGAGCAGTGTTGTACAGACGTCGGTGCCTAGACGATCTGTGCATGACACGGGAGATCAGTTCGTCCATGCATGTGACCAGATTCCAGCAGACGGCTGGACTGGCTATCGTCTACATATCGTGCAAGTTGTGTCGTAGAGGGTTGTAGTTCTGATGAGAAATCTAAAAAAAAGGTTTCTTGCCATCTCGTAATATTAGGTGTCATGTGCTTCGGATCACTTCGAGGGTTAAACAGCAACAACTGAGTTCCTGCAAGGAGCTAGTCATTGGGTGCACATGCACGAAGACTACTCGGCTGCCATCTAGGCCAGGCCGGCTATGTTAATTAGGACATCTATCGATTGACCCCTTTTCTATGAGTTTGTCTTTAATTTGAGCTTTGATCCTCGTCTAGTTTGTCCGTCGGGATTCATGTTATCTCCTTGGGGCAGTGAGGTTATGGTTTCTTGTCATGTGACATTTTTTGTTTTATATGTTAATCTGGTGCTTCACATCAAAATGATGACAACTGCGCCTCCGGGGCACATGCATGAAGACTTCTCGATAGTCATTGACGAGGTCAAGCCGGCTCTGGTATATAAAAGAAAACTACTCCACCATATAGGCAGGAGCCTCCGCGCTTGCTTGCTTGTGTTGCTCTCTTCACACTCTGTCGTCTTCTCCAGATCTAAACATGATAGCGGTGGCCACACTCTCTCTCTCTGCTCACCATTGGTCACAGATCCAACTGGATCCCCTCTGCCAGGGAAGGTGAGAAGGTGCAATGTTCACGCGGTCGTCCTCAGCGACAGCTCTAACCGACTGTCGACGCATCCCAATCAGTGTGCTTTGCCGTTCTCTCCCACGCAGCGCCGACTAGGGAGGGCCTCTGACCCCTTATTCCTCGCTGCCGTAGCGTGGGCAGATCCGGCCTCCCGCCGCCCACGCAGCGACATGCCGGCGACCCTCAGGTATTACTTCCTCCGAAACCAGCCTTGCTCTACTTCTCAGCTCCTGACATCACTGCATTTGTATCTTTTACTATTTCTCAGGCCCCCTCGTAGATAGGATCGATCGACTGTTCGAAAGCCACCTAAATTTTTGCTGTTAATAGGAGAAACTACTTCATGCAGTCGAATCTAGTACCACTTGGTTCAAACAGGGAAGAAAGGGGGTGGAGGTGGGGGAAGATTTGTTACCTGAATCTAGGACTTGGTCGAAAGAGGAAATAATGGGGGCAAAAAGTAGCAGAGACTGGCTATCCAACTAGTCTCTTGGTCTAATAGGGAAATAAAGGGAAATGCTGTACAAACTCGATATAAGCCGATCTATTGGTTGAAAAATGAAAGGAAGTGTGGAATGGGGGACAAGTCAACAGAGTATGTCCAGCACTAGATTTGCTAGCCTCACACAATATAAGGTGGCTATACCGAACATAAATGGGACCAACCAAGATATCCTGTTCTAATGTTTGTTGCCCCGAGCCCCTCTTATCTAATGCCACTAGTAAAATGTAGCAGTCCCACTATTAAAAGTAAGGACACATTAAACCAATGTTGTTTTCAATGTAATGCCTCCAGTAATATGAATCAAAGGCACTGGTTTTCATGTCCTACTAAATTTCCCACTAAGATAAGTTGCTTCTTTTCATTAGAAATACAACTGTTCTCGTCCGCCTACTCTCCCGTGCCCAAATACCAACTCTTTAGCAGATGTTAATGTAATGCTGCTGGTTAAATGAAGCAATGGCACCATTAAAGTAATGTCGTATTTAATGGTTGGCATAGTTAATCCTAATGCCCACACTAATATCTAGCAATGTTGCTGCTTTAGAAATTGCTACTGTCCTTGTAGGATCGCCATTCTGATAAGGAACATGCTTCTTTTCATTTGATGTATGTTTCATCACTTGTTAGCCACCCTCCTTTCCACATTTTTGTGCAAATAGAGATATACATTTCAGGCTTGATCTTAGTTGAACTTTAGAAATGATATCCAAATTATAGTTGAACATTCCACGAGCTTCACGACCAACCTTGATGTTGCTCAATTTTATTGCAACTAATGAAGAAGAAGCTGCTAGCGCATGGGACATTGCTTCATTTTAGGTGAACTACACAAAAAGGTCCCATGAATTGAATCATCCATGTTGGTGACTGCTGTCATCCCTTCTATGATGGCGTTGATTGCAGATATGGTTCCCATCACAAGGTAAGTTCCTTTTTGGTCTAACCGTTTGCCAAAGATCCTGCATGTTTAGTCTGCTCTTGTGCTACTGTTTTGACACTGCCATGATAAAGCAGTAATGTTATTATTCCGCACCTTAATCTAGTGGCACTATTAATTTGAGGTAATGTTTTGGCACCGCTAGTGCCACTATTTTTTTTATATATCGAAAGAGGGGGTTTCCTCTGGTTTCATTAAAGAAACCCAACCATAGAGAACCATTATCCGACAACATCCTAGTGTAAACGGACAGTTATGCAACTACTACTAGAACAGACTGAGTACTAGCAGGAGACAAGTTCGCCACATCAGCTAGGCAGGTAGGGGGACGCAGCACCAGCTCGACCAAGTTTGGATTACAACCCAAATGCTACCACAGAAACATCAGGGGGGAATATATGGAGTGAAAGAACCAGCTTCAAGGGTGGCGCTCTCTGTGGACGGATCTTTCTCGGCAGCAAATCCTCTTAGCAAATACTAGTAGCTAATATTGGCACTTTTCTAGGGAGTACTCTTTTCTGAAAGAAGCACCAATCTATTTTTCTTTATTTGTACACAGTGTCACAACTTTGTTTTTTGTCCAGAGCTATTTTAGGGTGATTGGTGTAGTACACGGAGACTGATTGTAAGCATGATTTTCATTAGCCGTCACATTGATTGTAAGCATGAGCATATGGAAGATTAGGTTAGTGCAAAGCTTACCTTAAACCCTACCGCCACCGTTGAAATGAGGCGAGCGACGAGGGAACTGTGGAGAACGGCAGGGAAGCGACGTCGCGCCATCCGACCTCCTCTTGCGGTTGGAGAACGAATACTCCTGTGGCTCTGGCTGGCACTGCACCCTCACGAATGGCACACCATACTCGATCGATTCGTTATCCTCTGGATGCTTGACCTTCGACCTGTACGCCCACCACCTCCACCCGACTTTCGTCGGCTAATCTATCTACTCCATCGCCCATAGGAGATACTCGATGAACTCGAAGGACCACGGCGTGACTGCCACCAAGGAGTACATCACCTCCCTCATCTCCGCTGTCTCGCTCTTTCGCATAAATTGCCACATGGCTCTCACTGTCCTTGAAATCTCCCACTCATTGTCAAACCAAGTAAGGATCTCTTCAACCTGACTAACTTTGCCTGGTTGCCGAAGGCGATCTGCCCGATTCGCTGCGCCATCCTCTCCATAGATGTCCTTCTGAGAGGTCTGGTGCTATCTTTGGAAGATGGGAGGAGAGACGATGGTCTTGCAATGGATAAGAGGGAGAGGCGAGATGGTGGTTTTGCATTAGAGAATATGGAGAGGAGAGGGGGTGGTTTTGCATGGAGAAGAGGGAGAGGCGAGACGGTGGTTTTGGAATGGAGAAGATGCAGAGGAGGGGAGGTGGTTTTGCAATGGAGAAGAGGGAGAGGAGTGTGCAGCAACGATTTAGGATTGGACGAGAGAGCCGGCGCGCTGTGACTAGGTCAAAATCAAAATCAATTTACCCTTCAATTAAGAAAGCGACCCCACATTAACTGGTCTCCCTTGTATTCTCGGTCATATTTGACAATGATTTTCACAACTAAAATATATGTTATACGTTGCAAAAATAATATTATTTGGAAGTACATTCAGATATGAACCAAACAATACAATTTTTGATGACATGCATTCACATTTTGCTTGTAAATATAGTGCGTGGTCGAACTTCGACCCAAAATAAGCAAAACAAAAGAAGTACTTCCAAGACCAGCGCCGCTCCTCTCCTCTTAAACCACCGCTGCTCCTCTCCTGTTCCAATCCAAATCCAGTGCCACTCCTCTCTTCTTCCATTTCAAAACCACCGCCCCTCCTCTCCCGTTCCAATCCAAAACCAGCACTGCTCCTCTCCCGTTCTAATCCAAAACCAGCGCCGCTCCTCTCCTCTTCTATTCAAAAACCACCGCCAACGAGTGAAGGTGTTGTGGAGGAGTAGACCGATGGAGGAGTACAACTGATATGTGAGGATCGCAGATGGAAACCTCGTGAAGCTAGCTAGGATGTTGGAGATACAGTCTTGGTTTGACAACAAGGACCAATTAGTGGCGAAGGCGACATCCATGGCCAAATATCTGCAACAGAGTGAAAAGGTGGCGATACTCCCGAACGGAGTCGCACGGGAGTACATAGAGATGCTCCTCTGGGCCATGGAGCAAACACATTCACCGAATCCGATTGTGAGGCAGCGGTGGTGGGAGTATCAATCCAAGATGGAGCATCCATGAGATACTGAAGGATCGAGCATCTACAGGGTGTTGTGCCAGAGCGAGCTGGTGGAGTCTTCATCGACCGAACCGAACTACAAGAAGCGAAAAGCATTTCGCCCGACGATGCTTCCCCGCCATCCTCTCCCTCTCCATTCACCTCGTCTCACAGGGTGACTGTCTATCGCTGAGGAATAGGAGGACACTACTGCAAGATGCTGCTAACGCGACTATACGATCAGTGACCCTTCGACGAAACGGTGTGCGATGCCATAATCGCAAACGGTGGTGTAAAATAACCGTCAAAAAAAGTGCAAAATGTTTGCTGGAGGATGCATCAAACACGGTTTATATTTTAGATGTGTGCGATGTACATCATACGGTTCACTCGGATGAACTATTTGTGGTTAGGCAACACAAAAGAAATGGTTAGCCAGATCAAAGGTGTGTGTAATATACGGCATGCGGTTCACTCGGATGAACTATTTGCGTTGAGATAGGAGAGCAGAAGCGGTTCAAATGAACAAGATGTGTGTGATACGAGGAAAACAGGTTGTAATTGGAAACATGTGCGAAGACCGATAACAACACAGACGATTACTGCTAACAAGCCGTGTGTGTTGTGAGCAAACGATTGCTGGTATACAATTGTGAGTAATTGATGAAAACATCACCGACGAGTTCCATTGTTTAGCCCGTGTGCGATCTGATTTTCTTTGTCCGCACAACATCTACGCTCTGTCTACAGAGCATCAACATATATACTTAAAAAGACAGCATTGCATAACCAAATTAAGCATACAATAAAACAAGTGACTACACACATAACATTTGCACACACCAAAGTAAGCAATTACATTCATACTGTCGGTGTACTAGAGTAGGGGTACCCTAGTATCCCGAACTTGTGCACGGCGATTCAGCACCGCTGCAAGGCTTGCGGGTGACCGCCAAGGTCCTCCTTGGTTCCTTTGGAGCCATTCAAGAACAAAGTATTTAAGCCAAGGAGACAAGGCCCGACAAGAGGAGCTTGCCGGAAGGCCAACCAAGGCACCTAGGAAACAAGGCCCGGCAAGAGGAGCTTGCGGGAAGGCCCGATGAGCGACAAGCTTCGGACGCGACAAGTCAACGACATGACAAGGCGCTTGCAGCGGCAGCTACCACTCTTTCCCTCCGCTCAAAGACATCCACCAATGTGTCGCCATGGGACCTTCGGTAGCGTGGCAAGAGGCTGTCTTGCCGGTGAGCCAGTGGTGGTAAGCGGCGCTGACAAGATTGCCATCGTGGCAAGCGGTGGCGCCCCTGACGGTCCCCTGTTTGCACTGTTTAGGCGACGTAGATGGGCATTTAATGCCTTTGTCCCCTGCCGTCAGGGTTAGGTATGATACACTGTACAAGTAGCTGTACCAACCGCATTCTTTTTCCATTTTTGCCCTTGTCTATGTTGCCACCGCCGGAGACCCTTGAGCATATAAAGGAGGCCCATGTATAACGAGTGAGGGGTTCAAAGGTTGAAGCCAGAAACACTCACGCTAGGTCTCGTTAGCAGCTGGTGTGTACTGTAGCACTCAGCGCTCCCTAGCAAGAACTCAATATACTCGGACAAGCAGCAGTAGGAGTGTTATCTCTCCGGAGAGCTCCGAAGCTGGGTAAACTGCTCGTGTGATTCGCCTCGATCTGCTCTTCGTGCGACCTCCGCCCCCCACCGTACCGGAAGGGGCTCGGTCCGCCGGTCCCATAGGTGTTCGTGGGTCCGATCAACTTCCCCGACATGGCTCCGAAAGCCGACAAGGGGAAGGCCGTGAAGTCGGCCGAGGGGCAGCGGCTTGCGGCGCTGCGAAAGGAGCGAGCCATCTTCCCCCCTCAGCTCGCCGCGAGGGAGCTGAGGGAGTACTACTACCTCTTCTGGTCGACGGAGACGCGAGCGCATCCGCGCACGAAGGTACTCCCAGCCGCTGCTTCGGAACTAGCTCCAACTGGGTACCCTTTCTTCGCGTTGTTCTTCTACTGCGGGCTCTGCCTGCCCTTCTCTGAATTTTTCTGCGACATCATGAACACCTACGGGTTCCGCCTCCTTGATTTCACCCCCAATGCTGTCCTGACCATGGCAGTTTTCGCACATCTCTGCGAAAAATTTGTCGGAGTCCATCCCAACGTAGCTCTTTTCCACCACTTCTTCATGCCTCGAGTTGAGAGAGGAGAGCCTCTTGCCGGAGGAATCGCTTGGATCTCAAGGATCGGCAAGAAGGAAGCGTATCTGGAAGGAGAGCTTCGCAGCAAGTGGGAGGAATGGAGGGCAGATTGGTGTTGGATTGTTGAGGAGAACCCGTAGCCCTTTACTGCCCAGCGCCAAACCCCAATAGTGCGCGGCAACGATTGGAGTAACGTGGCCCCGGAAGATGCTAGCCTGAAGATTGCAGTCACCCGAATCCTTCGCCTTAGACTTGTCGGGCTCACCGTAGGCACCGTTGGCGCAGATTTTCTTCGCCGCGACGCCTCTTGCGGAGAGGAGAGACCGCACAGGAGTTTCAGAACGCGGCAGATATCATGAGGCTGCACCCAGGCCTCAACTTCAACTTCACCATTTTGGAACTTGCGCGATGCTCTTGGAGCTGTTCAAGCCCGACCCTGATCATCCCGAGATGTTCAGGTTGCCGAGGGGCGTCGTTCCACTATGCAACAATTCCTTGCTCGACCGCATCCGTGCAATGATGCCGTTGTGCGACTCGCATGGAATTGTCCCCACTTGGCAAGAGCCTGCAGATGACGTCGTGCGGCAGTTCTTTGACAGCTTGGAAGAAGTGCCGATCCGCCCGACGAATGCGAAGAGCCTCACCCGCGACACCACCGATGATGAGATGCGCGCGCCACCAAGCTGGAAGAGGCGGCAGCAGCTGCTGCCATTGGCGCAGTTCAGTTCACCGTGGAGGAGGCGAGAGGCAGCAGAGGCGGCAAGCCTTGTCGGCGAAGGGAGTTTGCGGCGAGGAAGAGCTTGCCGAGCCTGAAGCTGAGTCGACGAGCCGCCGAGGGCGCCTCCTCCCCACCTTCGAACAGCTTGCCGCGAGCGGAGCCCCCTGCTCCACCAAGAAGGCGTCTTCGCAAGCCCGGAGATGTAGCGGGGCGGCAGACGGGCCAACAGCCGTTGCGCCGCGCGACGCGCTCCACCGCGGCAAGCACCGTTGCCGCGGGAGCACCTCACGCCGCTGCGGCAACCGGAGCGGGGCCTTCCCAGACCACCGCTTCTGCACCCGCCAAGTGTCCAAGGGAACCCACTCTTCCACCTCATCGCACCGGAGGCGAGCCAGAATTTGATCTCTCCGCACTCAGCTCCGACGAGGAAGAAGAAGAGTAAGATTCCTTGTTGTACTTGTAGTTCTTCAATTTTGTTGCTTTGTCTTGTGTCTGATCTGCTTCACTCTGAACCCTTTCCTTTTCAGGACGCTGGCCCAGAGAGCGTCGAAGAGAGCCAAGGCCCCGGTGATTGTCATCGAGGACGAACCCACCGCGGCAGCAGGAGGCGCGTCCGAGACCACCTTGCCGGATGCGGCAACTCTTCCTCAAAGCAGCCCCCATCGCAGCCCCCAGCGTAAGTATATAGTTTACTTTCTGCTGTTAGACGTGCATGGGTGCTCTTTCTTTGTTAATATCTGACTGTTGATTTGTGTAGGAGCAGAGCAGCCCCACCAGGAGTGCCCTGAAGCCGCTCCTGACATGCCATCTGCTTCGACCACACCGCCAAGGGAGGATCCCCCGGCAAGGGAGGCATCTCCGGCAAGGGATAACACCAGCGACCCTCTGGTGGTTGAGACCGCTGCTGCTGATCCCATCGCAGGTAATCCTCTTGCCTGAAAATTTCCCTTGGGTTCTTTTTCTTCTGACTTTCTCTTTGAATATCTGCTTGATTTTTCTTCATTTTCTGGTCGTCAGATCCATCTGCCACGGAGCCGATGGACACCAAGGTCGCCGACGAGGAAGACGCGCGCGGCAATACTGACGACGCCGCCGCCATCGAAGAAGAGGCTAGCGCTGACGAGCCCGCCGGCGAGGAGGCCGCCAAAGCTGCCGCCGTAGAAGCCGGCGAGGGGTCCGGCGATCACACTGACGGCCCTGAGGCCGCATGAGCATCAGGCGCTACACCGATCGCCGATCCCTCCGCCGCTGCTACAGCGTCAGGCTCCGAAGAGCCCTAGCCCGGCGCCTACTTGAAGGCCGGCGATGGCGTCTTCATCAAGCTTCCCTGGGCGTCGAGCTCCAGGCGCCCCGATCGAGAGACCTTTGACGAAGAGCTGCTCTCCTCCGCTGGGCTGGCGTTGGTCGACGCGCCAAGCAGCAGCAGCGGCGAGTCGAGGAGGAGCAGCTGCGGAAGCTTGCCGCTCTACCGCACCCGACAAGCCAAGCTGGAATCCCGGAAGCGCTTTGTCGCGAAGGCGGAGCGACATCGAGAAGCGCGGAGGAGCTCGGGGCCTTAACCAAGAAGCTCTCCGGGCCACCGCAAAGGAGCGGAGCAACTTCGTCGAGGCGTAAAGCCTTCCTCCTCGAGAAGGCTGAAGCTGAAGAGCAACAAAGGCTTGCTGCCGAGAAGCTATCTGCGCAGGAAGGCGAATTGGCGCAAAGGAAGGTCAATCTTGACAGCCATGAGGAGGATCTTGCCATGCGCGAGCAGACATTTGGCGGGCTTCTCAAGGAAGCAAAGGACGCTGCCGCAGCTGCCGACGCCGCCAAGAAGGAACTGGAAACGAAGGTGACGCAGCTGGAGGCCAATCTGAAGAAGAGCGGCGAGGAGCTTGCTTCACTCAAGCATGAGCGCGAGAAGGACGCCTACACTCTTGGGGAGCTGCAGGGCCGTCTCACTGAGAGGAGCAAGGAGCTCAGCGCCGCCAAGGACTCCAAAGCAGATCTTGAGTTGAAGCTGACCACCTTGACTCAGACGCTGGATGGTGCCAGGGAGCGTGAGGTGGCCTTATTGGAGAAGATCAAGGCCGACGAGGCGCTGCTGGCGAGTGCTGTTGCCGCCCAGAACACCTTCAGGGATAATGTGGAGCACTGGACCGAAGGTCTCGTGGATGTTGCCCTTGGTCATCGACGGGAGGCTGGCGGAGCTGGGGATGGTAGATCTTGGGTATTCCTCCGATGAGCACCTCCAGCCCAGCGCCAAGCTCAGCTTGTTCTTCAAGGGCGTGGTGACGGCTCTCCAGCGACTACGGGAAGAGATCCCAAAGCAGCTGGCCGAGGAGTCGCTCCAAATCTGTGCAGGAGCTCTTCAAAAGGTGCTGATGAAGGTGGCCTTCCGCAATCCAGGCCTCAACCTCACCAACGTCCTCAAGTCCCTGCCGCCGGATGCCGATGTGGAGGCGCTCAAGACCCTTGCCGCACCCATTGTGGACAAGGTGAGCAAGATCAAGAGGGTTGATGGCGACCGTGTAGATTTGGCCGCCCGTTTTTTTTCTTTTCCTTGCCGCTGCTGATCATGTTATGAGAACAATCTATTAGAGCTGCGGCAAGCTATCTTGTAATATAACTCTATCTCGGGCAGTGATTGCAATGTTATTTCCTTTACTTGATTCCTTCCTTTGTATGTTTTTGCCCTACGCTTTTAGGGAACTTGTCGCATGAGCACCTTTGCATGAAAGCGCTGAGTCTTGGACGTCGGCAACATGTGGCGGTGCCGCTTCCGACAAGCAACCTTGTCGCAACTAGTCGCAGCTCACTTAAGTTGTTGAGCGGACTCGAAACAAAGTAAGGGCTTAACTAGCTGCGAGTTGGTTCCTTTGCGCAGGTTTTCCATACAAAGTACGGTCGTTCGAGGAAGATAACTTAAAATTTAAAACTAATTGCTCAAAACTTTAGCAACTTAGCTTTTCTGCCGCTTGCTTCCGGTAAGGCGAAACTTTCTTGAGCGACGCTGGTCCACACCACTATCTTCTCCTTTCCCCAAAGCAAACTTGTGGGCGAGGAACCTTCCTTTCTTTGAGAAAGAGAAAGAAGAGAAAATAAAGATATGGAGCCTTATGCTCGTTATTGCTTACGGGTAGGTGCTGCACAAAGTGTCGATAATGCATGCAAAATAATAGAGTAGAAAGCATGATATTGACAAGATGTGCGGAGCACATTAGCTTTACTTATGCACAGGATCTGCGCCCGGCTTTGTACAAAGGATCAACATCGGCAAGACTTGTACAAAAGGTGGTTGCCGAAACAGGTTCCGGCAACCGCGCCCTACGGGTAAAACTTACGAAGATGCTCAATATTCCAGGAGTTGCTCACCGGAATGCCATCTTCGGTCTCAAGGCAGACAGCGCCAGGCCTAGTGACTCGTCTCACCCGGTAAGGGCCTTCCCACTTTGGCGTCAACTTGTTGGAATTCTTGGCGGACTGAACACGCCGAAGAACAAGGTTGCCTTCCTTGAGACTTCTGGCACTAACTTTGCGGCTATGGTAGCGGCGCAAAGCTTGCTGGTATCGAGCAGTTCGTACAGCAGCCTGAAGACGGTCCTCCTCAAGGAGCAGCGCGTCCTCTTGTCGCAGCTGCTCTTGCTCAAGCTCATCATAAGCAAGCACTCGAGGTGACCCGTATACGAGTTCCGTGGGGAGAACTGCCTCTGCTCCATAGACTAGAGCGAAAGGTGTCCGGCGGTGGCTCGATTTGGCGTCGTCTGATCGATTAAAGAACCACCGCAGCTCCTCAATCCAGTTTTTTCCGCACTTGTGCAGCCTGCCGAAAGTTCGGTCTTGAGTCCGCGAAGACTTCAAGATTCGCCCTCTCCGCTTGACCGTTACTTCTCGGATGAGCAATGAAGCGAAGCAGACCTTGGCGCCAAGATCTTGGACGTCTTGCATGAAGGTGCGGCTTGTGAACTGCGTGCCGTTGTCGGTGATGATCTGTTAGGAATCCGAACGGCAAACAATCGACTGAAGAACTTGATCGCCGACCGTGTCTGTCAACTTCCTCCTTGCTTCCACTTCCGCCACTTTGTGAACTTGTCGATTGCAACGTACAAGTACTCAAAGCCCCGACAGCTCGGGAAAGGGGCCGAGGATGTCGAGCCCCGGATCAAAATGGCGAGGATAAAGGGATCGTCTGGAGAGCTTGAGCTGGATGGTGTATCTGCTTGGAATGGAACTGGCACGCTTCACACTTGGTTACGTGTGCAGTTGCATCCTGGAGGGCTGTCGGCCAAAATAAACCTTGCCGGAATGCTTTGCCGGCAAGTGCTCTTGCGCCAATGTGGTGACCACATATGCCTCCATGTATTTCTGCCAACAGCTTTTGTCCATCTTCCCGGTGAATACACTTCAATTTCACACCGTTGAGTCTTCTTCTGTACAGTGTGTTGTCGACAAACTGGTACATACTTGACTGCCGGGCTACTCTTTCCGCTTCTTCTTGCTCTCTGGGAAGTTCTCCTGTCTGAAGGAAACAGACAATCTGCTATGCCCATGCTGGAGCTTGCGGCTCGACAACAAGGACTAAAGGCACATCTGCTGCTGCGGGAACATCCGCTTCTACGGCGAGATCCTGCGGCTCAACCGGAGCTTGACGTTCCTCGGCAAGCTTGCCGGAGCAAAACTTGTCGGGAGCGTCTGCTTCAACGAAACAAACCCTTGGGCTTGTCAGAGCAGACTGCTCCTCAGCAGTCTCGGTGTTGATCTTGGGGACCTTCTTGGCGGCGGCTTCGGGGAGCTCTGATGGAAAATAGTCACCAGAAATCAACTTCCTCTTCTTGTTCTGTCCAGTTGATTGTGTTACAGACGGTTGAGTCAGCTTGAGCACAAAGATCCTGGTTCCATTGTAACTTGAGGCTGGCGACTTTGACAAAGCCATGAGCAATGTCATTTCGAGCTCTTGGAACATATTCCATCAGAGGCCGTCAAAGTGCTCTTCTAGCTTTCTCACCTCATCAACATAAGCTTCCATCAACGGACTATGATAATTCTTGTTCACTTGGCGGACGACAAGTCGTGAGTCACCCCGACAATGAGCTTCTTGATCCCAAGGTCTATCTGCGATCCTAAGACGGCAAGCAAACCTCATACTCTGCGGCAGATTGTTTGTTGCTTGCTCCTTGGGAAAGTGCATCTGGACTACGTACTTGAGGTGCTCTCCGGTGGGTGCGACAAGCAGCACGCTCAAGACCGGCGCCTTTGCAGCAGAAGGCACCATCAAAGTACATCAGCCACTCTTTGCTTGCCTCCTTGACGGGATGCTCGCTTCGAATTTCTTCATCTTGTGTTGGCGCCCACTCTGCTATGAATTCTGCCAATGCTCTACTTTGGATAGTTGAAGTGCTCTCAAACTTGAGGCCAAAGCTTGACAGTTCCAGTGCCCACTCGACAATCCTGCCTGTTGCTTCTGGATTTTGCAGTATCCTCTTTAGTGGAAAGCGAGTGACAACTGTGATCTCATGTGCTTGGAAGTAATGGCGCAACTTTCTTGAGGCCATGAGAAGGCCGAAAAGTAATTTCTGCACACCAGAGTACCTTGACCTAGCCCCCTGCAGAAGGGAACTGACAAAGTAAACTGGGCGCTGCACCACTCTCTTTCGTGATCTTTTCACACGCTGCTGCAGATCCATCTTTGTCGGGACCGAGCTTGCCGGTGAAGTGCCTTGCTTGTCGCTGGATGCATCTGCCGTGGTTGCTAGCTCATCATCCGCCTCCCTCTCCGCTACTAACGCAGCACTAACCACTTGATTGGTTGCCGCTATATATAGCAGCAACTTCTCTTGTGGCTTAGGTGCGACAAGTATTGAGTGGAGGACAGTATCTCTTTAAGTCTCAAGCGCAGCCTCCACTTCCGAGTCCATTTCATTGACCTGCCTTTTCAATATTTTGAAAATGGCAGGTAGCTCAGCAGAACCTAGAGATAAACCTGCCGAGAGCAGCTACGCAACCGCAAGCCTTCGTACATCCTTGACGCGCTTTGGTGCTTCAATCTGCTCAATGGCCTTGATCTTGTCGGGATTGGCTTCAATTCCCGCTGAGATGAAGAACCCGAGAAGCTTGCGGAGGGGACTCCAAACACACACTTCTCGGGGTTGAGCTTGAGGTTGATCTCATGCAGATTTGCAAAGGTTTCATCTAAATCTTGAATCAGAGTTTCCTTGTCCTTGCTCTTGACCACTATGTCATCCATGTAGGCTTCCACATTTCTATGCATTTGTGGCTCAAAAGCGTGATGGACTACTCTCGCAAATATTGAACCAGCATTCTTTAATCCGAAAGGCATCCGTACAAAACAGTATGTGCCACATGGGGTGATGAATGCGGTTTTCTCCTCATCCTCTTCTGCCATGAAGAGCTGATGGTACCCTGAGTATGCATCAAGAAATGAAAGCAAGTCACATCCGGCCGTGGAGTCAACAATCTGATCGATGCGCGGCAAAGGAAATGGGTCTTTGGGACAAGCTTTATTAACATCGGTAAAGTCGATACAAAGCCTCCATTTTCCGCTTGCCTTACGCACGCTACTGGATTGGCCAACCACGTGGGATGGAGCACTCCTCGACAAGGCCTGCTGCTTCCAATTTCTTGATCTCTTCTACGATGAATTCTTGGCGCCCCCGCCGCTTTTCGACTTTTTCGTTTGACGGGCCGCGCGTGAGGACAGACGGCAAGATGGTGCTCAATTACTTTCACAGGAACACGGGGATGTCAGACGGTTGCCACGCAAACACGTCGACGTTCGCCCGCAGGAAAGCAACGAACGCGCCTTCCTATTTAGGGTCGAGAGTGGCACTGATGGTGAAGGTACCACCAGCACCGTCCTCCTTGGCGGACACCTTCTTGGTCTTTGGTGGAGCTGCCATCGCCTTCTTACACTTGCGGTGGAGCTCGATGGTGCGTCCTCGACGGTGGCGCAGCACCAAGAGGTGCGCTTGCCGAGTGGGCATCAGAGCTCTTACCGGATTTGGTCTTCTTCTTCGCCCCGGGAGCTTCAGCGGCAAGTGTCTTGCGATCTGTTGCGGCTGCTGCTTCCCGGTAAATCTTGTCGGCGCAGATAAGAGCATCCTTCGTGTCACCAGGGACAGAAATGACACTTATCGGGCCTGGCATCTTGAGCATGTTGTATGCATAATGAGAGGCTGCCATGAACTTGGCGAGTGCTGGACGGCCAAGTATCCCATTGTAAGGCAATGGAAAATCAGCAATGTCAAAAGTTACCCTCTCAGTCCTGAAGTTCAACTCGCTGCCAAAAGTCACCGGCAACGTGATCTTTCCCTTCGGCTTGCTCCTTCCCGGATTGATTCCTTGGAATGTGCCGGTCTCTTCGAGCTCGCTGTCAGGGATCTGGAGTTTCTGGAGCACCGCGGAGGAGATCAGGTTCAAGCCGGCCCCGCCGTCAACTAGCATCTTAGTGACCTTGAGGTTGCGGATAGTTGGTGAAACCAACATCGGCAAGCACCGACCGCAGATTATGCGATCGGGTGGTCCTCAATATCAAAGATGATAGGCGGTTGACCATTTCGAGAGGCTTGCGTGACTCAATGGATGGTTACGCCGCATTGACTTCCCGCATCCACCGCTTGAGTTGGCGGTGTGAAGTATGCGCAGAAGCACCGCCGCCAACGCACAAGACCTCCGTGGCTTCGGAACTCCTGCTCATCGGTCTCATCATCATCCATGTCTTCGTCGTCTTCGTCATCTTCATCCTTGTCGCGGCCGCGGGGAGGTCTGTCTCCTTGCCGTTGCTTGGCCTTGCCGTGGCGCCCTCCTCGGCCGGGACGTTTCTTGCCAGCTTCCCCAGCACCTTCTTGGGCCTTCTCCTTGTCGCGTCGCTCGTACTCAGCCTTTTGCTGCTTGACAAGCTGCTCGACCTTCTTGCAGCTCTGGAGGTCATGACCCTTGGTGCGGTGGATCTTGCAGTACTTCTTGTTGGAGCCGTCCTGCTTGTCGGCGGCCGCCACAGCCTGGCAGTTGGTGCCAGCGGCAACCTCCTTGCCGGAGCTACCAACTTTGGCTTTCTTGGCGCCAACTCCATTGCCAGACTGCTCAACAACTAGCACATCTTTGCCTTTCTTTTTCCTGTTGCTCCGCCGCCGACTTTTCTTTGCCGGGGCGGACCCCTCACTATCAGATCCTGCTGCCTCCACATTCTCTCCGGGGAGTCTCCTCCCTTCCTCAGCACATGCACACTTGTCGGCCAGGGCATACAGCTCACTGACATCTCTGATCTTGCACATCGCCATCTCCTCCGCATCCTCACGGTGTCGCGACGTTCGATGAAACGCGCTGATTACCGCGGCAGGTGGACATCCGCATGTTGTGCAGACAGCTGAATCTCTGAATGTACTTGCGCAGGGGTTCTCCTTCCTTCTGGGCGAGCAGATGAAGGTCACTCTCTTGTCCATGAGGCTTGTGGCCGCCCGTGAAGGCGCCGACAAACTGATGACATAGATCCGCCCATGAGGATATGGAGTTGTCCGGCAAGTGCATGAGCCAGGATCTGACATTGGGCTTGAGTACCAGCGGGAAGTAGTTGGCTAGGATCTTGTTGTCTCGCCCCCCGGCAGCTTGCACCGCAATGGTGTAGATGCTGAGGAACTCTGACGGATGCGTCTTGCCGTCGTACTTCTCTAGTACGTCTGGCTTGAAATTCTTCTTCTTTGGGCCTTGGCCTTGCCGCAGCTCACGAGTGAACGCAGGGCAACCTATCGCGACGGCAAGTCGCTGGTTCCTTCGGGCGCATGCATGTCAACAGAGGGCCCAGACGCTGGTCGGATTGACGCCGCTTCTCTCGGGCGCTCGGCGCGAGTCCGGCGTCTTCTTGCTGTCGTTCGTGAAGAACTTGGCGCTGATCGCGACGTAGCTCGTGGATCTGGCGACGCGGTGGAGTCGCTGCCGAGGTGGATCTCGCGAGTCGGCGATCTTGGCCTTCGGGGTGGAGAGTGCATGGTGGTTGCACCTCCACCGGTCTCGTCGCCACCGGCTCGTGCTTGGCAGTCCTGCCGCGGCAGCGATGTAGTCGGTTGCCATGGAGTGTCGCCGTTGGCAAAGCCGATGAGACTCTGGATGGTGGCCCTCCACTCATCGACATTGTCGGCTGTTGGAGGGTAATCCAGGAGCAGTTGAGCTCTCACCAAAGCTTCTGCTGGAGTGGTGGGCGGCAATGGCGAACGATGCGAGCAGCGGGATATGCTCGGACTTCTAACTATGTTAGAAGGAGCAGTATCCCGTCCAGGCGACTGTGCCTCGCTCGTGCCAACATGTTGGCATGCACGCTGGTCTTGAGGGCCCCGGGATCCACCAGCTCGATCTTGATCCAACGAGCGTATGGTACTGTGAATACAATGACGCTGCCGGTCCGCGCCCCCGAGATGGGCGCGGTGCATGCACGGACGCCGAGGTCTCGCGCCGCCTTGTCCTTGGACTTGGCAGCGTCGTGGGCTCGCTTCGTCGACGCTCGTTTCTTCCGCCGGCGTCTACCCCACCACTCATTTGCTCCGGTGGTGGTGGGATCGACGTGGAATGATCTGCTGCCGCCGAAGCCTTCTTCTTCGGTGGCATGTCGATGAAGATGATGAAGATCTTGCTTGTGTGAACACCGGTCAGATTCACAGCCTCGACGCCCTACCGGCGCGCCAAAGATGTCGGGAAGCTGATCGGACCCACGAACACCTATGGGACGGCGGACGAGCCCTTTCGATGCGATGGGGGCGGAGGTCACGAAGAGCAGATCGAGGCGGCACACGAGCAGTTTACCCAGCGGAGCTCTCCGAGAGATAACACTCCTACCGCTGCTTGTCCTGAGTATATTGAGTTCTTGCTAGGGAGCGCTGAGTGCTACAGTACACACCAGCTGCTAATGAGACCTAGCGTGAGTGTTTCTGGCTTCGAACCTTTCGAACCCCTCACTACGTTTCGCATGGGCCTCCTTTTATATGCTCAAGGGGTCTCCGACAGGTGGCAACGTTGACAAGGGCAAAAATGGAAAAAGAATGCGGTTGGTACAACTACTTGTACAGTGTTTCATACCTAACCCTGACGGCAGGGGACAAAGGCATTAAATGCCCATCTACGTCGCCTAAACAGTGCAAACAAGGGACCGTCAGGGGCGCCACCGCTTGCCACGATGGCAATCTTGTCAGCGCCGCTTACCACCAGCGCTCCGCTGGTCAAGACCTCTTGCCTGCCAGCGCTACCGAAAGGTCCCATGGCGACACGCTGGTGGATGTCTTTGGAGCGGAGGGAAAGAGTGGTAGCTGCATGACAAGCGCCTTGTCATGGTCGCTGACTTGTCGCGTCCGGAAGATTGTCGCTCATCGGGCCTTCCGGCAAGCTCCTCTTGCCGGGGCCTTGTTTCCTAGGTGCCTTGTTTGGCCTTCCCGGCAAGCTCCTCTTGCCGGGGCCTTGTCTCCTTGGCTTAAATACTTTGTTCTTGAATGGCTCCAAAGGAACCAAGGAGGACCTTGGTGGTCACCCGGCAAGCCTTGCCGCGGGGTGCTGCAACTGCCCGTGCACAAGTTCGGGATACTAGGGCACCCCTACTCTAGTACACCGACACATACTAAAGTAGGAGAAGCGAGGATCTAATCATCTACTTATTGTTGCGACAACGCTTGTCATTGATCTGCTTCCGGCTGGATCCCTGGCCGTTTTGGGGAAGGAGGCACTTCCTCATCTCAATGATCCGCCTGTACATGTCGTAGCTCGTGTATGCCTCCTTGGCTGCTTACACGACATGAGATTTGTTGAGTTCCTCCATCCAGGCCGAGTGCCAGGCACGCTTGTCCTCGTTGCACGAATCCTTCATGTCTCTGTAGTAGGGGTCGATGATGGCCTCGGCGAGGTGAACCAGTGAGTCCTTCTCATGCTCCTTGCTGCCCCTGATCTTGTATTGTCCCTGGATGTCGACAAGATTCTCGCAAGCGATGCCCGAATTCTTGAGTGCCTTTACATCATTGGTGATGTCCACTATAGTGAACATGTACTAGGGGCTGTTGACAAACCTGGTGAAACGCTCGCCAGGCCTTGTGGCCAGGCAGTAGTGGTAGACGAGGACGTGGTGGCAGACGCACATCTGGGCGACGGCGACCTTGGGACGAGACCCAGCACGAGCGCGGGTGTACGCGAGGTCGAACCCGACCACCTTGTACTTCTCCGCGGCAAGCAATAGCTCCATGATGTGGATGGAGTGCTCCACCCAGACCGGGTCGTTGATGTACACCACCGAGAGGTCCATGAACCTTCTGTGGGTGTCCACCACGACACGCATGGTGAAATGCTGCTCGTCGTCGGCAGCCGCACGGAGCGCCATTGGAGCTGCGTAGGATACCCTCTAAGAATTTCTCATGGTGGGTGTGCTTCTTGCGATGGTGGGGCGCGATCGAAAGGTTGAATAGACACGAAGGTAGGTTAAATGGCCGCTGTAATAAATGGGGGCCGGCCGGCCTGTAATCGTCACGTCTTGTCATGGCGTTCATAGCAGAGGACTCCAGTGCATGCTTGACAACACGGCACCGCACGCGTGGGCTCGAAGAGGCGCCAAATGTATCGTCGGTGAGCCTGTTCCTGCGCTACCGTGCTGTTTACCACGCAAGCTTCCCGCCCAGCTGGTTTGGCTACGCGTCGGCTAGAAGAGGGACAAATCGTGGGTGTTTATAGGCAAAAAGCTTTGTAAAAACAAAGTATGTGGAATGACTTCGGTCATATGTTTACCCTTGGGTGATGAGGTCAAAGTTACACAGAAGGGTGATGATGGAAACTCGAGTGCGATAATTAATTCTGTGCTCTACAGAGCACACGGTGGAAGAAACCAACTGTGTGCAAGAATGTCAAGATCGCAATGAAAGTTAGCTATACAGATCGTGGTGTCAGGTGTGATCGACAAGGTAAACTAATTCAAGAATGGTTAATAAAATCTAAGACCATTGCATATTAAGGTCAAAATAGTGCTAGCAGTATACGAGTCTCATACGATGCCATTTCAACGATTGTACCACAAAAGCGCGAAATGTTACTAGGTTCAAATTCCAGAGTTATATGGCTCAAATTCGAAGATTACAAGGTTCAGCCTGATATTAGAAATGAAATTCAGCTCATTAGCTGCAAACGCTCGCGCTGATCCACTGAACATGGATATCAGAGAGGTTCAAATTAATATCACTGCTTCTAAGTCTGGCTTTGAAACCTCACAATTTTTGCAAATGGGTCAGTCACTGAGAAGTCATGTATGGGGTTGACACGATGACTTTCGTTTACTATGTCATTTGAAGTTCCAAAATGAGCATTTTTGGAGCTTACTCCATTCTACCGCAGGCGCCGGCGCTGATCAATAGACCATTCATTTTTGCGAAATAAATGTAGGGCAAACCTCATTTCCTTCAGCACCCTTGCTCTAAGAACAAAGAACCTAGCGAATATAATCTTCGGTAAGGTCCCTCGGTAGGAGTTCGAAGTAATTTCTGAGAGATGCAGATCTAGGCATTCGACGTAATTGTTATATTGTATCACATTATCCACCACTGGGCCTAATCTTATCTGCAAAAGAAGAAAACGTGTTAGTGCCTACATGCAGATTTGAACATTACTACAGGCCTGGCTATTTGGTTTGTAGGATTTTTAAAATGCACTAACATGCCATCTTCGATCTGACATGATTAACATGGGCATGTGATTACATTCTAGAAAAATGTAGCCTTCTTCACAAGAGGTTGGAGTGGATGAAAAGTTCCCTAAGAAAACTAGTACAGATGAATCCAAAGGAGAAATGCTTGTTGATTAACCATATGGATCAGGCAACCAATATGGGGGGGACATGTATGTACTAAAATCCTCCAAAAGAACCTTCAGAAATCATAGTACATTGTCATTGTAAACTTGGAAAAAGGTGTCACAAATTGAACTACCTTATAGTTAACATTTAACAGGAAAGGAACATCACCTCGATATATAGCTTCTCCAGGCACGAAAAGCATCTCACGAAACTGGCAACTTGCTCCAGGTCGGGCCCGGTAGATTCTAGTGCCAAGACCTTCACTGTGCGGTTTCGGGGTCAAGCTTGTCGGAATCATTTTCTGAATGACATACGAACAAACATCTTCAAAATTAGAAATAATGTTAATTTCTAGAAGGAGAGGTAGAAGGCGGTTGTTATACATGAATGGGTGTGGATCCAATAACAAATTCGGAGCATTTGTCAGACGAGTAGCCCACCACTGTCAATTTCGGCGCAGAAATGACATTGATTCTTGTTGGACCTTATTGATCAACTACAAGTAATCTCTCAAGTGCAGCTGTGTCCTCGATGACCATACCGTGGTACACATCTTGTGATGTCTTCCTGCCGCACCAGCAACACACACAAATAGTCCGGAGAGTCATGGAGGTGATGTGGAAGGTACTCAACCCATTGATCGCCTCAAGACAAAGGTACTCGAGTGCAGTACAGCCATGGAGCAGGCGCTCCATGTAACCCTTTGAGAGGCATACGGCGACGAGCTCAAGGTGCTTCAGTCGTGGTAGAATAAGAGCGGGCACGTCATTAAGGGGCGGGAAATGGCAGTTCTTGAACTTGGTGACCCGCAGCGTGGACACGAGGTGGAGTGTGGATGTTGGCAGCGAGCGTATATGCCCATCATCAAAAGTGAGCTCCTCGAGCTGATCTAGGGCGGGGGATCAGAACCAGTCGTGAAGCTTGGCTCGTTCCTTGCCGTTGGAATGGAACTTGCCCATTCTAAGGCCTTTGGTTGGGCCAAGGTGATTGCCGAGCATCTTGGAGAACGCATCCAAGCTTTTGCGATAGCCATGGCAGATCTCGTGGGTGTCGATGAGGTCGAGAGGGCTGGAGTCCCATAGGGGGAGCCACCACCAGGAAAGGAGGGTTGTCCGCGCTCCATATTTGATTGGGAGGAGGGAGATGATGACTCTCAACATATCATCGGGGAGGCTGCTGATTAAGTCTAGGCCTGGTGGAGTAGCTTGCGGTTCTAGTTCGCCCCGCCTCCGCTTGTTGGCAGCCCCATTCTCCACCTCCGGAGTCTCCTTGTCAGCGGCGCTTTCTGATAGAAATGGGAGTACAGGGAATATTTAGTTAAAACAGGGCAATAGAAAAGTGTATTGGTAACTAGAAGTTATTAGGTAGGAATATACTAAGGAAAGGAAATAAAAATTGGTTGCTTAAATACTACACAATTCATTTGACATTGCTGGGTAAGTCAACATATGCAGATAGTTGAAAAGAAAACTTACTTCGAACAAAGTCTGGACGGATGATTTTGTCAGGGAAGTTAGCATATATCTGATGACCAGGCCCTTTTAGGTGCAATGCAATTTCATTGCCAGCTTTTAGTACATAAAACTTTGCAATTTCATTCCAAAAGCCAGTGCCAAAATAGGAGTCACCATGTTCATCAAGTCTTACAGTAGCAACAATTGTAAATCCATGGTTTGTGTGCAGTATGACATCTGTGGAGCCTTGATCTATGTAAACAGAAAATTTGTGCGCTACATAATCTGTTTCATAGCGAGGGATGTTCTGCAGAAAATGGTAGGATTGTTAAAGAAAATATGGTAACATGCAAATATGGGCCCAAATTGAAAGAACTGTACAATAGTTGAAATCGAAGGACATAAATCTATAATTAAACAGATAGGGTAAACATGATGTCATGGAAAAGTGAGAGTAATCGAAAGAACAATACGTCATTAATTTGCCTAATAAAGAAAGAAGAGGGGGGGAATCCCCCTTGACGTATATGGTGCATGTGGCACCTTTTATCCAAATGTAGCAATATTTAGAATTTGTTCAGGAAAGTAGGACATGCCAACCGATTTAGGGTGAGATTGAACATACAACATGCGTGCTCAAGTTATCTGGTACAGAGAGAAGGAATCTCTGGAAGCGGTCGCAAAGTCCTGAAGTGTCGGTGCACTGTACATTCTATGAATGAAAGAAAACCCTCAAATCAGCTCGAATAAAAATGAATTCATGGCGATTTCCACCGGGTGATTAAAGGAGGCAGATGAACTGGGATAAGAGATGAGGTAATATCTCGCTAAATTAGTTACCTTGTCGTCCATGAGAAAGAACCATCAGTACGGTAGATTCCCCAACCGAGCGGAGCTGGGTCGACCACGAGCAGCGTCGAGAAAATCGATGGCGATAGGCGGCGGCAAGCGAAAGTGGCGAAATGCGGTGGGCTTCGCCGGCAGCCTGGCGGCGGCGGCAGGAGGCGAGCTAAGTGTTTACCGCCGGTGTGTCGCGATAGGCGGTGCCATGGGGAATGGAGAACGTACCGGAGGGGCCGAGGGGGTGGCTGGCGGGGTGAGGGTTTTTGTGATGTGGGGATGGTGAGGGTTTTATTTTTTCTTTTTTGAATTGGGTGGTGAGAGTTTTCTGTCCCACAAAGAATTTTGGGAGCGATGGTTTGCTAGAGCGAACCATGTTTAATTGACACAACAGCCAAAATGAAAGTCATTGCACACGGTTCTAATTTTGGGAACCATGTGTGATTGACGTACTACCTCCGTCCTGGTTTATTGGTCCCCCGTTGTAATTCCTACCAAAATTTGGCGAAATATTTAATACTCAGACATAGATAATAAGCGTACACGTACATAAGCATATTCAACCATAAGTACATAGTTCAACCGTCATTAAGCATACTTAAGCATACATAGTTCGATCCATCCCACATCTCATCTCACATGCGCCCGGCACGATCCTGAAGCTTCTCTAGGTACTCGGCATATGCGCCGTGCGCCACGCTGCGAGAATACTTCTGCTTGAAGGAGCCAACAGCACATCCTCTTGCATGCGCCAGAACACTTAGATACGCGTCATGAATCTTGTGGTTCCAAAATGGGCATCCATAGCCGTCGTTCCAGGTCCTAATACGCCTGTTATGCATTCCCGCATAAAGCTCCCTCAGGATTAGCCTCTTGTACCTCCTCTGGGCATCTTCATCCTTGCTGTCCACATCGTCAGACAACACCTATACAAATAGTAAAACAAATTTGGCATCGAATCACTGATTACATGCCGTGTAGGATTAGGAATTTATGGCTATTTATTTATACATATCCAGAGATTATGGTTCGGATTTTAAGCACAATCGTCTATGTACAGACCAATCTTGAAGAAAATAATGGCACAAACATATGTAGGTCATTCAAAATCAATTGTCAAGTCCTGGCTAGGAATTATTAGCACAAACACTAATCCTAGTCGGATTACTAGCAGAAATCATTTGCACAGCTGAAACAACTAATCACTTATCACCTGTACCATTCAAACAATCAATACACTACATGGATCTAACGAAACTTACTCAGATTTCATGGATTGGGAGAACATAACCATAGGATTTCTATTCCAAAAAGGGGGACGCAGGAGTAACCAGAGAAACACTATGATCTATTGGACACATAAATGGGTATAGATGACTAACCAGCTATCCGTCGTTGTCGGAGTCATCGCCGGAGTGGTCATCGGAGTCATCACCGGAGTGGTCGTCGGAGTCGGTGTGGAACTCCGCCTCCGGCTATGGAAGCTCGACGCCGTCGACGATGTCAGGGTGCAGCGATAACTCGCCGGCGGTGACGGCAACCTCTGTCTCCATCTCCATGATGTGCTCCGATGATTTAGCAGCCCTGGCGTCACCACTCCCTCCGATGGGGCGCTTCGGCGGCATCCTCATACACTGACGGCTTTGAGGACTGGGAGCGGCGTCGAGGATGCAAGCGGAGAGAGAGGATTGTGTGTGCGTAGCGAGGATGGGGGTGCGGCCTCTCGGGCGCACCATTAATATCGAGTAGTGGGATTTGTGGGAGAGAGGCGGGCGGTGGTCAAACCGATGGCTCGCCTCCCGGTGAGCCTACGCACCGGACTGCTGGCATACCTACCAAAGTTTCACACAGCAACTCGCATGCCTCCCGATGACACTGTGTAACGAGCATGCCTCCGTCAATTCACACACCTGCACGCACGCCTCCGTGTCTGCCTGCGCGGCGGACTACTCGCATGCGTCCCGTCAACTCACGCCGCTTTCGCCGCCACAGGTCGGCAGCGGCAAGCGCACGATATTGTTTTTCTATTTGGATGATTAATGCTGCCGTTTTATAGCTTAACCGAAGCATGGCACATATCCATTGTTGGTCTAATGCTCACGGTTCGAATAAATAATCTGTTTGGGATATTGGTTCCTAATTATGAATAATCTCCCGTATGTAATTACATAAAGATTACATCAAAACTGGTCTCAAATTTGACAAAAAAAGTACAATGCCACTTTGTATTGGTGACTTCAAATAAGTTTTGGATGTACTAGAATTTAAAAATCAAGATTCTCAATGTTTGAAATTTGTTGCACGGGGAGTAAACATGCACCCAGTGAGACACATGTGTTTTTGCAATCCATTTAGGTGCACTTCCACGTGTGCATGTAGCTCAAATTTGATTTTTGCACACATTATACCCGTAGAAATCAATCAATCAATGTACTAAAACGTCTTAATGGTCTCCGTGATTTTTCTGAAATTAAAACGTCCCTCCTTTGGTAACATGTATCTTCACCGCGGGATAATTAATTTGACATGCATCTTATTTGCGGTGGATTCATGGTGTGTGTGGGTGTGTGCGTCTGGGGGTGGTGGGTGGCTCGCAGTACACTACGAGTTGTGAGCCACTGTGTGGGTTAGCCGTTTTGTTAGGCGGGCCGGTGACACCTCAGAGTCGTGAAATCGTTATTCAAAACATTACACAACCCTTTCATACATAAATATTTTGGCCACATGCAGTCGATGGTAGTCCTACATGACACTCGATACTCATGTATGACGCTTTCTGTGGGCCCGCGAGGTCGTCGTCCATAAGTTTGACGAACAACCGGCAGTGAGGTTAATTTGACCAGCAAGGTAGAATCATTTTTGTTTGTGTTATGGTGGTATATTGTACGCGTCGAAGAGGTGGGAGGGGAATAGCATATATACTATACGTACGAGTCCGTGAACAAGTACACCTCACTCAGTGTCGGGACTTTTTGGTTACCGAGGCATGTGCCACATCAAAATTGTGAAATTGGTTATTCAAACATCATACAACACCTTTTTGGGCCACATGCATATCCTAGCTAGGACACTCACGTGTGACGCTTCCATCTGTGGGCCCACGAGGCCATCGTTGATGCATGCATGCATCACTTTGTTCTACATCACACTACTAAGAAAAGGGCTATAGCTAATATGGACATTAATGGTGCACCATGTATGTGGTGCACCATTGCTATATAGTAGTGGCGCACCAGATACAGGTGCGCCATTAGTGTCCTCATTAGTAATGGCGCACCACACACACGGTGCACCGTTACTAACAAATTTTTTTCTCCAAAACTATTAATGGCGCACCAAGGCAAAGTGCGCCATTACTAGTTTTAACTAGTAATGGCGCACCACACACTCTGTGCGCTAGTATTAACAATTGTTTTTACTTTTTTTTCAAAACTAGTAATGGCGCACCAGGGTACAGTGCGCCATTACTAGTTCAAACTAGTAATGGAGCACCACAGCCATAGTGCGCCACTACTAACATTTTTTTTTGCAAAACTAGTATTGGCGCACGACATAACAGGTGCGCCATTAGTAACCAGGGTTACTAATGGCGGATTATTATGTGGTGCGCCATTGGTAACCTGAGAGCAGCTAGATATTTTGGACAACCACCTACCACACTCACTTTCCCCACTTCATTCTCTCCACCTCCTCCTCCAAGCTTGTCACGGCTGCCTCCTCCTCCTCACCTCATTTGCACCATAGATTCACCCAAATTAAGTGGTTAAATTACCTTTTTTTGATAGGTAAGTAAGGGGAAAGCTTTATTTATGTTGTAGATCTACTTTTTTCTCCCTCCAACAACGTGCACATGCACTTTTTATGGCCTAGATCTACGTATGTCTGTGGTCTTGCATATGTTTGTGGTGTTGCATATGTTTGTCTTTGCAGGTACCGGTATTTGAAATGCGATAGTTGCCAATATTTTGCCGGAATGTTGATTCATTTCCGTTTCAGCAGGAATTTGGCACTATGCATTCTTTTTTGTCCTATTTTTAGGCAAAGTCATGCCAAATTTTTTCTTGGTTCTAAAATATCTTTTGCTCTACCCCGTAGGCGACCATGGTCCGCACGATCACCGAAGGCATCATGAATAGGTTTTTGAGCTCCGTGAAGGCCGAGATGCTTCAAAAGAACGAGACAGAGATAAGATGTCCGTGTCGAAGATGCAAGCTGAAGAGCCTTATTACGGACCCGGATTCCAGACAGGTGCAGGACCACCTGATCTTGCGTGGTTTCATGGATGGCTATCGGTGGCAAGGTGATGAAGATGACTATGAAGTCGTCCATGGGGGCTGGGCAAGAAATGAGGAAGGGCAGCAAGACAACCACCGCGGCGAGGGCGGACGAGAAGACGAAGAATCTCCGGACATGATCACGGCGGTGATGTAAATACCGATCATCATGTAGAAGATGCCGGACATGATGATGAGGAAGATCAAGACGAAGGGCATGATCATGAAGATGAAGATGACGGAGCAGACGATGATGGACCATCGAGGGGCTGGGTGCAAGACCCTCATATTCAAGAGCTGCTTCTCAAGCAGACGGATAACGCAAGAGCTGCCGCCCGAGAAAGCCAAGCTGGATCAGCTGGAGATAGACGCGTTACTCCATTGTATGAAGGATGCAGGCCCGAGGATACCTGCACGAAAGTAACGCTCATGGCTCGAGATGAAGGTAAAACACAAAATGACCGGCGATGCTTCGGCGAGAACATGTCATTACGCACGAACGTCTTCCCAAGGGGAACAAGTGCCCGACCACTTTCGAGGAGGCGAAGAAAATCGTGTGTCCTCTAGATTTACCGCACGTGAAATACCATGTGTGCATGAACAATTGCATCATTTATCGGGACGAGCACGCGGAGTCTACCATATGTCCGGTGTGCGGCGTCACTCGATACAAGAAGAGGAAGAAATTTCCTCGAAAAGTGGTGTGGTACTTTCCAATCACTCCTCGTCTGAAGCGGTATTTCGCGGACCCTAAGCTAGCAAAGCTCCTGCGTTGGCACGCGGATAGGGAGGAGAAGAAGCGAGAAGATGATGGAAATGATCTGGAGATAAATAAAAAAGACAAGATGCCGAGTCACCCTAAGGAGCCAGTGGCAAGCATTGAACTTCGAACACCCAGAATTTGGGGACGATCCAAGGAACATCATGCTGGGCGCGAGCACCGATGGAGTCAATCCGTTTGGCAGCAAGAGAAGCACACATAGCACCTGGCCTGTGTTTGTGTGGATGTACAACCTTCGCCCCTGGTTGTGCATGAAGAGGAAGTACATTCACATGAGCATGCTAATTGAAGGGCCGAAACAACCAGGGAACGACATCAATCTGTATATGGGGCTGCTGAAAGAGGAGCTAGACACGCCGTGGAAAACGCCATCCAATACATGGGACGTCGAAGAGAAAGAATATTTCCCTATGAGAGCCTCACTACTCACGACGGTGCACGACTATCTCAGTTACGGATATCTCGCGGGGCAGGTGGTCCATAGATTTCCTGGATGCATCAGGTGCATGGATGACACAATGTATCGCCAGCTAGAAAGAGATCACGGGTCTTCAAAAACCGTGTTCATGGGACATCGAAGGTGGCTTCGCGATGATGACTCATGGAGAAAACGCAAGGATCTGTTCGATGGTGAAACCGAACCCCGAAGACGCCCGTGCACGAGGAGCGGCGAGGAAATAGACGCTATTTGTGAAGAGAAGGTCTCGGAAGTCGGTTGGCGTGAGGCAACTCAGAAGGCTATAGGAAGAGATCATGGTGATACTATGCGAGCTTGAGATGTTCTTCCCGCCCGCATTCTTCGATGTTATGGTGCATCTGCTGGTCCATATCGTGGAGGATATCATCCAACTCGGGCCGACGTTCCTGCAAAACATGATGTCGTTCGAAAGGATGAATGGTGTCATCAAAGGATACGTTCGCAACATGTCACGTCCAGAGGAAAGCATAGCCAGGGGCTTTCTAACCGAAGAGTGCATCTCCTACTGCACGAATTATCTAGGCATCGAGAACCCCGTTGGTCTGCCCGTCAACAGGCACCTCGGTAGGCTCGCTGGATGGGGTCACCGCGATGGTCGCCGCGAAATGCATGTCAACTTCGAGGGTCGACTCACCGACTTTGAAAGAGCAAACCTAGTGGCGTCGAGGATGGAGCTGTCCTAGGAGATGGAGGAAGAACCTCACCGCTATGAGGACGCCGCGGAAGACACCGAACCTGACTACACAACCCCTAGTGGCGTCGGGTATGACACCACTGATGGTGCCGCCGAGGATGCCACCACTATTGATGGCAGCGCACGTACAGATGTCAGCCAACCGAAGAGGCAACGGAACGACCGGCGCCAGAACATGCTCAGCACCGTCAAGGAGGAATTTACTGAAGTGTCCTCTGAGGGGCATCCAACGGCGCCCAAAGAAATAGTCAATGGGTACGCGGGACAGCTCGGGTGCATTCTCCAGAGCACCATCTCGATCAACACCGAGAACCTAAGGCATCGTGACCGAGGGAATTTGCGCAACCTCCTCTTCACAAAGCTGCACGAACGATACAAGTTCCCCGGTGACTTCGCAAACACACGCCTCTCAGAGAGTAAAGTGAACGGTGCCGCCCTCACGAAGATGAGCACGACCCTGGCTACTTGGAGCGCCGCGATGAAGAGAATGATTGAAAAAGGTGATAGTTATGAGAAGATCAAGGAGGAAAAAACCTTCGATCAACGAAGATGACTACCGGGAGTTCAAGATCAAGTGCAAGAGCAACCCAACCGTGGAATCAAGTCAGTGGGGGATAGATATGCGGGACTTGAACTTAGGGGTCCACAAACTCGGTTCCGGCGGTTACAGAGTGCGACAAGGAGGATGTGGAGCGTGGCGAGCAAGGCTTACCGCCCCTCTTCACGAAATACCGTGACAAGCAGACCAGGAACTATGTCAGGGCCCGGTACAAGATTGACCCGGTAACCAAGGAGCTTACCATGGATCCGAAGACCAAGGCACTTGAGCTTGTTCTGGTAAGGAATATACCCCCGCATAATTAGCTCCATATGGTTGCATTCTAATTAATGAAGCCAAATTTCTAAATGGTTCACGTTCCTTCCGCGGGACACTGAAAGCAGTAGTGCGGGGTCGTCTCAGAGCTCCCCTTTCGACACCCCTTTAAATAGGGCGTTGAATGTAATGAAAAAGAAGGATAAGATTAGTAAGCCGTCGTCAGCTGGTCGAGTGGCCGGCAAAGGCTTGTCCACAAAATGGTCGGAATACTATACCGCTAGGCGAAAGAAGAGAAAGACCAACTCAGAAAGCCAGGAGCGCGAGGTTCAACAACTCAAGGCACAAGTGGCGCGGATTCCGGAGATGGTCGAAGAGCAAGTGCGAGACCAATTGTGAGCGATGATCACCGCCATTATACCTACCTTGGTTTCTGGGCTGCAGGCGTGGATTGCGGGCGGCCAACAGGGGCCGCCCCCGATTCCCAGCTTCATGGGCAGCAACTCGCGCAACGCGCCGGCGATGCCATTGGTGTCTCCGGCAGAGGCGGCATTGGTGTCTCCCGCGGCGACGCCGGCATTGCAGCTTAATGCACCCGGGTGTGGGAAGAATACGCCGGCCGGCTCCTCGGCAGCAAGCGGCCCCTCCGTCACTTGCACGCTCGCCGTTGGCGGTGCCTCGACATTAGCCGAGCTCGACGCCATCACGGTAACTAATTAAGCCTCTCATCCGATGACTTCATCTCCTTGCCTTTGACTGGGCATCCCTGGCGCCCTACATGTTCTCGCAGGGCGCCGCCGACGTTCCATGCACTCTCCTGCACTTCATGGACGGCGAGTTGATCGATGTTGCCAAGGAAAGAATCGTTCAACCGGGCAACCGCCTATTCCATTGTAATCCGATGCCACCCAACGTGTATAGGGTTCAATTGGTTCGGGTGCTGCGGGGCTGCGACGACTTGTTACCTCCGTTTCGACCCCCTGGGCCGACGAAGATGATGTGATGACCCTCAGCGCCTACTTAAGCTGGCCCCTGCTTTGGCCGAAGAGCCAGATTCGTTTGGGGGTGGGGGACACCACTCCACAGACAACACCGCCAGTCGTGCCGGCGCCAAGCCATGGCAAGACCACCGCAACGCTACCGGACATGTCGGACATGCATAAGGCACATGATCCAGATGACGACGGCGACGATTATGGTACATTTACCAACGTTGATAAGTACTTCAACGAACATGGGTACGGTGACGAATTCTTGGGGCCTCCTTCTCAAGAACCCAACCCTGCAAAAGACGACCGCGATCTAGCTGGTACCGCGGAGAAACCCAATTGCAACAGGCGTCGTCTGGCGTTCAGTTCTCAGGAGACGCCTCCAACTGCCCCCTTCACCGAGCCTCAGATAGCCGAGGTGCGAAATATTATCAGCCCCAACACACTCAAGAAGGCGGTCTTTGAGCAGAACTCGATCCCATTACAGCAGAAGAAGAAGGGATGAAAAATAAAGACTAACAAGGGTGCGAGCCAGCCGGCACCGAGTACGATCCGTGCTCAGGACTGGCCACCTTCACCTAAGGATATCTCGAGGAGGGTGCATGTGGCGGGTAGGCCGATGCTACCGACTAATGTGCTCAATGGTGCAACCAGTGCTATGCGGAGTCTGCATGACAGTGTTCTTTATTTGGAGAAGCAGCGTCTCTCTGAGAATGATGTGGCATACCCGGTTTTCGTGGCCAAGGTGCCAGAGGGCAAGGGCTTTGTGGATAGCACCATCGGGGTATGATCGTCCTGCGGTTTGATGAGATCTTCGCTATGTTTAACCTTCATCTGCTGCACTACACCTTCGTTTGGCTATTTTCTCTAAGTATGGAGATGCGGATCATTAGAGACAAGACCCCGGACATCGTGATAGTTGACCCCTTCTACATGCGTGCCAAGATCTTGGGCAGCGCTGGAGACCGGCAAGTCGCGAGTTCATACCTCGAAAGCGTCATTACGCAAACCAGATAAGGATAACTTCCTCGTGCCTTACTTTCCGATTAAGTCATCCCCTCACCGCCCGTAACATATGATTTCTTAGATTTGATCATTCTTTTTTCCTAACATTCCGTGTTTGTGCGATTGACACATTGCACACTCATCCTCTTAAGCGAAATATTCCATGGCCACATATTTGAATCGGACCGTCGATTGAAGAAAGACTACACAAATATCAAGAAAGTTCTTGATGATGTTCTCTCTGGATCGCCAGATCTGGAGGCACCTTGACGGAGCCAATTCGTGGAATGCGGCAAGCACATGTTCACCAACAATCGACGTTCCCTGCGTCCAGCAGCTGCTGGCGGTCGAAGGATGCCTACTCGCCCTCCATCACATGCGAGGCGATAAATGCGGGACCATAATCACCTTCTACTACCAAATAATCTCAAAGATTGGGCCGCGCGCTTGTCGGCAATCCATGACGGACATCGACAAGAATTCTTTCGCTTCGATGGAGTTTGCGGAAATCATCCATCAAGATGTCCCGTACCTCGGGGCAGTTCTACCTCGAGATATCAACCGTCCAACGGTGAGATAGAAACAACGCTACAAATGTAGGCTGACAACGCCCGCGATTTCATGACCATCACGACAGACGGCAGCTTCATCCACGTTCCGGTCCCTGAGTCGATTCGAAAGTAGTGATGCTATGTATTTCTAAAATATCTATTAGCACATGTTGTAATTAAACTTTAATGAACTTGTATGTCTCTTTGGGTTGGACATTCGTTCAACTTATATGTAATCGATGCCATTTATTAGTAGGACCATGAATCGTGCTATTAATGTGTTGCTTTTCTCTTCCGATCCTTTTGTTGCATACTTATATATTGCTTATGTATTGTGTGTGAATTGCTACTAACGTTTTGTTTGGCTAGTGCATAGAGATGTCGTCGTATGTCGTGTACAAGGGTAAGGTTCCCGGAGTCTACGACGACTGGGAGAAGTGTCGGAGATAGGTTCACCGTTTCAGCGGTAACAGTTACAAAGGGTACACCACTAGGGCGGAGGCGGAAGCTAGATACGCACGCTATCTAGCGAGAGAGAGGAGGGAGCGGAGGAGGAACCGGATGAAGACCAGTTTCATAGCGATGATGCTAATCGTGATGACCGCAGCTCTCTTCTATGTGACGGTAGTTTAGATGATCGATATCGACTTGTAATGTGAAGACAAACTCGCTACTCGCGGTCTCGAGACTTGTAATGTTCTAACTTTGTTTGGTCTTTTGAATTCAAAGACTAATATGATGAATTGTATTCGGAGACTAATCTTCTATTGTATTCAATAAATCTGTTGTTTATATGTAGTGATGTCTATATTCTATGAAGTAATATATTTTGTAACCTGTGCAAATATCAGAAAAGAAAAAATTCCTAATATTCATACTGGTGGCGCACCACACTGCACTTTAGTGGCGCACTACAATAAACACACTAGTGGCGCACTATCTAGTAGTGCGCCATTAGTAACCCAGAACACAAGGTAAATATGGCCCCCTGGGAGGCACAGTAATGGCGCACCGTTTGACATACTAATGGCGCACTCCTGAGTGCGCCACTATTGTCGAGTATACTAATGGTGCACCGAAGTGCGCCATTAGTAATAATTACTAGTGGCGTGATGATAGTGGCGCTTTGTAGTGCGCCATTGTCGAAGCTGATCGGACCCACGAACACCTATGGGACGGCGGACCGAGCCCCTTCGATTCGGTGGGGGGGGAGGTCGCCGAAGAGCAGATCGGCGGCTAACACGAGCAGTTACCCAAGGAGCTCTCGGAGAGATAATACTCCTCTGCTGCTTTTTGATTGTATTGTGTTCTTGCTAGGGGCGTTGAGAGCTACAAGACCTAGCCTCGATGTTCTCGGTTTGAATGAACGAACCCTTCTCTGGTTTGAATGAGCAGAACCCCTCTCGGTTTGAATGAACCGAACCCCTCTCGTTATGCATGGGCCTCCTTTTATATGCTCAAGGGGTCACCGACATGTGGCAACATAGACAAGGGCAAAAGGGAAAATGAGTTGCGGTTGGTACAGCTACTTATGCGGTGCACCCTACCTAACCACGACGGCAGGGGACAAAGGCATTAAATGCCCATCTAAGTCGACTAAGCGGTGCGAGAAAAGGACCGTCGGGCGCCACCGCTTCGCCACGATGGCGATCTTGTCGGCGCCGCTTACCACCAGCGCTCCGCTGGCTGCTGACCTCTTGCCACAGCAGCTACTGGAATGGTCCCATGGCGACACGTTGGTGGATGAGCTCGGCGGAGGAGCGGTGGTAGTCTGCCTTGACAGCGCCTTGCATGATCGTTGCCTTCGTCGCCCGGAAGCTTGTCGCTCACCGGGCCTTCCGGCAAGCTCCTCTTGCCGGGCCTTGTCTTCTAAATGCCTTGGTTGGCCTTCCGGCAAACTCCTCTTGCGGGGCCTTGTCTCCTTGGCTTGAATACTTTGTTCTTGAATGGCTCTAATGGAGCCGAGGAGGACCTTGGCGGTCACTAGGCAAGCCACGCCACGGGTGCTGCGATTGCCCGTGCGAGTTCGGGATACTAGGGTACCCTACTCTAGTACACCGCAGAGCCCCGGCACTGGGCCACCTGCAGCCGGCGCTGTTGGGCCAGGCCCAAAGCAGTCTGCAGACGCAGCGCGCGCCTTGGGTGCGCCGTAACTTGCTCCGGACCACACGTCCCCCACGAGCAGCCTGCGTCGAGCAGCGTCGTCGTGGGAGAGATCGTGGGGGTTTTTTTATTCGAAAGCGGGCGTCCGCCCCTCTCCCTCCTTATAAACCACGGGAAGCAGGGGCAGTTGCCCACCTCGCCATTTGCTGTCTAATCTCGAAAACCACCGCTGCTCCCCTTCTTCCCAAGTCTGAAGATTGCAGCGCGCCCCTTCATCGCCACCAAGCGCCACCTGCGCCGTCGGTCTCCCCACCGCCTCCGCCATGGCTCGAAGCCGACAAGGGAAGGCGTGAAGTCGGTCGGCGCAGCGGCTCGTGGCGCTGCGAAAGGAGCGGCCATCTTCCCCAGCTCGCCGCAAGGGAGCCGAGGCTACTACCTCTTGGTCGACGGAGACGCGCATCCAGCGCCGCGAAGGTACTCCCAGCCGCTGCTTGAACTAGCCCCAACTGGTACCCTTTCTTCGCCTTTGTTCTTCTATTGCGGGCTCTGCCGCCTTCTCTAATTTTTCTGCGATATCATGAACACCTACGGGTTCCGCCTCCTTGATTTCACCCCCAATGCTGTCGACCATGGCAGTTTTCGCACATCTCTGCGAAAACTTTGTCGAAGTCCATCCCAGCGTAGCCCTCTTCGCCATTTCTTCATGCCTCGAGTAGAGAGAGAGAGCCTCTTGCGGAGGAATCGCACGGATCTCAAGGATCGGCAAGAAGGAAGCCTATCTGGAGGGAGAGCTTCGCGACAAGTGGGAGGAATGGAGGCAGATTGGTGTTGGATTGTGAGGAGAACCGCAGCCCTTTACCGCTCAGCGCCAAACCCCAATAGTGCGGCAGCGATTGGAGCAACTTGGCGCGGAAGATGCTAGATTGAAGATTGCTGTCACCGGATCCTGCGCCTCGGGCTTGCGGACTCACTTGTATGGCGCCCGTTGGCGCCAGACTTCCTCGCCGCCGCGCCGCCCCTTGCGGGAGAGGAGAAGACCTGCTTGGGAGTTCGAGCGGCGGATATCATGAGGCTGCGTCCGGGCCTCAACTTCAACTTCACCGTCTTGGAGTTGGATGCAATGCTCCTAGAGCTGTTCAAGCACGACGCTGATCATCCCGAATGGTTTAGGTTGCAGAGGGGAGTCGTTCCATTGTGCAACAATTCCTCGCTCGACCGCATCCGTGCAATGATGCCGCCAGCGACTCGCATGGAATTGCTCCAACTTTGGCAAGAGCCTGCAGATGGCGTCGTCGCGGCTGTTCTTCGACAACTTGGAAGAAGTGCCGATCCGCCCGATGAGCGAAGGGCCTCACCGCGACACCAGCGGCGAGATGCAGCGCATCACCACAGGCTGGAGGCGGCGATGCTGCTGCATTGGCGGTCGGGTTCACCGTGGAGGAGGAGAGGCAGCGAGGCGGCAAGCCTTGTCGAGCAAAGGGAGTTTGCCAGCAGGAGGAGCTTGCGAACACTGAAGCGAGTCGGCGAACCGCCGAGGGGCCTCCTCCCACCATCTAGTAGCTTGCTTGCAAGCGGAGCCCCAGCTCCACCAAGAAGGCGTCTCCATAAGGCTGGAGGCAAGCAGGCGGCAGAGCGGACCAGCAGCCACAAGCGCCCGCGCCTTGCTCCACAGCGGCAAGCCTTGTTGCAGCAGGAGCACCTCACGCCGCTGCAGCAAGCTGAGGCGGGGCCCTCCCAGCCACCGCTGCTACTCCCGCCAAGCGATCAAGGAACCCACTCTCGCCTCGTCGCTTTGAGGCGAGCAATTGATATCTCGGCGCTCAGCTCCGGCGAGGAAGAAGAAGAGTAAGCTTACGTGTTGTACTTGTATTTCTTCAATTTTGTTGCTTTGCCTTGTATCTGATTTGCTTCGTTCTGAACTCTTTCCTTTCCGGGACGCTGGCTCGAAGCGTCGAGAGAGCCAAGACCCGGTGGTGCGTCATCGAGGGCGATCCCAGCGGCAGCGAGGAGGCGTCGAGACCACCTTGCGGACGCGGCAACTCTTCTATAAGCAGCCCCAGCTGGCCCCAGCGTAAGTATATGGTTTAATCTTTCTTGTTGGGCGTGCGGGTGCTTTTTCTTGGCCGATATCATTTGTTGGTTTGTGTAGGAGCGAGCAGCCTCACCAAGAGTGCCGGAAGCCGCTCGGACGCGCCATCTGCGTCGACTACACGCCAAGGAGGATCCCCGGCAAGGGAGCGTTCTCCGACAAGGGAAGCTTCTCCGGCAAGGGGCAGTTCTCCGGCAAAGGATAGCGCCAGCGACCCTCCGGTGGTTGAGACCGCGCCGCAGATCCCATCGCAGTAATCCTATTGCTGAAAACTTCCCTTGTGTTCTTCTTCTTCGATTTTCTTCTTGAACATTTGCTTGATCTGTTCTTTCTTTTTCTGGTCGTCGATCCATCCGCCCTTGAAGTCGATGGAGACTGATGTCGCCGGTGAGGAAGACGTGCGCGGCAATACTGAAGACGCCGCCGTCGCTGAGGAAAAAGCCGGCAATGGCGAGCCCGCCAGCGAGAAGCCGCCAAGGCTGCCGCCGCAGAAGTGGCGAGGTCAGCGATCGCCACGCGGCCCGAGGCGCAGGGCGCCAGGCGCTACACCGACCGCCGATCCCTCCGCCGCTGCCGCAGCGCCAGGCTCCGAAGAGCCCCAACCCAGCGCCTACTTGAAGGCCGGCGATGGCGTCTTCATCAAGCTTCCCTGGGCGTCGAGTTCCAGGGCGCCGGTCGAAGGAAAAACTTTTGACGAAGAACTGCTCGCCTCCGCCGGGCTGACGCTGGTCGACGCGCCAAGCAGCAGCAGCGGCGAGTCTGAGGAGGAGCAGCTGTTGCGGAAGCTGCTATCGCTCTACCGCACCCGACAAGCCAAGCTGGAATCCCGGGAAGCGCTTGTCGCGAAGGTGGGAGCAGATATCGAGAAGCGCGCTGAGGAGCTTCGGGGCATCAATCAGGAAGCTCTCCGGTCCTTGGCAGAGGAGCGGGAGCAAATCGTTGAGGCACGCAAAGCCTTCATCCTCGAGAAGGCTGAGGTTGAAGAGCAACAGCGGCTTGCTGCCGAGAAGCTGTTTGCGCAGGAAGGCGAGCTGGCTCAGCGGAAGATCAATCTCGACAGCCATGAGGAGGAGCTTGCCGCGCGCGAGGAAACGCTTGGCGGGGCTCTTAAGGAAGCAAAGGATGCTGCCGCAGCTGCCGAGGCCGCCAAGAAGGAGTTGGAGACGATGGTGACGCAGCTGGAGGCCAATCTCCAGAAGAGCGGCGAGGAGCTTGCTGCACTCAAGCACGAGCGCAAGAAGGGCGCCCACACTCTTGGCGAGCTGCGGGGCCGTCTCGCCGAAAGAACAAGGAGCTCAGCGCCGCCAAGGACTCCAAAGCAGATCTTGAGCTGAAGCTGACCACCTTGATGCAGACGCTGGACGGCGCCAAGGAGCGGGAGGTGGCCTTGTTGGAGAAGGTCAAGGCCGACGAGGCGCTGTTGGCGAGTGCCACTACCGCCCAGAGCACCTTCAGGGAGAATGTGGAGCACTGGACCGAGGGTCTTGTGAATGTTGCCGCCGCCATCGATAAGGAGCTGGTGGAGCTGGCGATGGTGGATCTTGAATATTCCTCCGACGAGCATCTCCAACCCAGCGCCAAGCTCAGCTTGTTCTTCAAGGGCGTGGTGACGGCTCTCCAGCGACTCCGGGAAGAGATCCCAAAGCAGCTGGCCGAGGAATCGCGCCAGATCTGCGCGGGGGCTCTCCAGAAAGTGCTGATGAAGGTAGCCTTCCGCAATCCAGGCCTCAACCTCACCGGCGTCCTTAAGTCCCTGCCGCCAGATGCTGATGTGGAGGCACTCAAGGCCCTTGTCGCACCCATTGTGGACAAGGTGGGCAAGATCAAGAGGGTTGATGGTGACCGCGTAGATTAGGCCGCCAATTTTATCTTTTCCTTGTCGCTGCTGGTCATGTTAGGAGAACAATCTATTAGAGTTGCGACAAGTTATTTTGTAATATAACTCTATCTCGGGCAATGATTGCAATGTTATTTCCTTTACTTGATCCCTTCCTTTGTATGTTTTTTCCCTACGCTTTTAGGGAACTTGTCGTGTGAGCACCTTTGCATGGCTGAGTCTTGAACGTCGGCAGCCTCTTTGGCGGTGCCGCTTCCGACAAGCAACCTTGTCGCAACTAGTTGCAGCTCACTTAAGTTGTTGAGCGGACTCGAAACAAAGTAAGGGCGCAACTAGCTACGAGTTGGTTCCTCCGCGCACAGGTTTTCCATACAAAGTACGGTCGTTCGAGGAAGATAACTTAAATATTTAAAAACTGATTGCTCAAACTTTGGCAACTTAGCTTTTCTGTCGTTTGCTTCCTGGTAAGGCGAAATTTCCTCGAGCGACACTTGGTCCAGACCATTATCTTCTCCTTCCCCCCCAGCTAACTTGTGTGCGATGGAACCTTCCTTTCTTTAGGAAAGAGAAAGAAGAGAAAATAAAGTCATGGAGCCTTGCGGCTCGTTATTGCTTACCGGGTGTAGGTGCTGCACAAAGTGTCAGATAAAACATGCAATAAAATGATGAAAGCATGAAATTGACAAATGGTGTGAAGCACATGAGCTTTACTTATGCACGGGATCTGCGCCCGGCTTTGTACAAAGGATTACATGCAACATCGGCAAGACTTGTACAAAAGGTGGTTGCCGGAACAGGTTCCGGCAACCGCGCCCTACGGGTAAAACTTACGAAGATGCTCGTTGTTCGGAGTTGCTCACGAGCGCCATCTTCGGTCTCAAAGGCGAACAGCGCCGAGCCTAGTGACTCGTTTCACCCGATAAGGGCCTTCCCACCAGCGTCAACTTGTTGGAATTCTTGGCGGACTGAGCGCGCCGAAGAACAAGGTCGCCTTCCTCGAGACTTCGGCATTAACTGCGGCTATGGTAGCGCGCAAAGCTTCTTGGTAATGAGCAGCTCGTACAGCGGCACGAAGCGGTCCTCCTCAAGGAGCAGCGCGTCATCTTGTCGCAGCTGCTCTTGCTCAAACTCATCATAAGCGAGCACTCGAGGTGACCCGAATCTGAGTTCCGTGGGAGAACTGCCTCTGCTCCGTAGACTAGGCGAAGGTGTCGGCGGTGGCTCGATTTGGCGGCGTCCTGATCGACCAAAGAACCATCGGCAGCTCCTCAATCCAGTTTCTTCCGCACTTGTGCAGCCTGTCGAAAGTTCTGGTCTTGAGCCCACACAGCACTTCAGCATTTGCCCTCTCCGCTTGACCATTACTCCTTGGATGAGCAACAGAAGCAAAGCAGACCTTGGCGCCAAGATCTTGGATGTACTGCATGAAGGTGCGGCTCGTGAATTGTGTGCCGTTGTCGGTGATGATCCTGTTAGGAATCCCAAAGCGGCAAACAATCGACTGAAGAACTTGATCGCTTGTTGTCTTTGTCACCTTCCTCCTGCTTCCACTTCCGGCCACTTTGTGAACTTGTCGATTACAGCGTACAAGTACTCAAAGCCCCGACAACTTAGGGACGGGGGCCGAGGATGTCGAGCCCCGGACGAAAATGGCAGGATAAAGGGATTGTCTAGAGAGCTTGAGCTGGCTGGTGTATCTGCTTGGAATGGGCCTTGCGCTTCACACTTGGTTACTTGTGCAGTTGCATCACGGAGGGCTGTCGACCAAAAGAAACCTTGCCGGAAAGCTTTGCGGCAAGTGCTCTTCGCCAATGTGGTGACCACATATGCCTCCGTGTATCTCTCGCCAATAGCTTCATCCATCTTCGGTGAATACACTTAAATTTCACACCGTTGAGTCTTCTTACATGCAGTGTCTTTGTCGACAAACTGGTACATACTTGACTGCCCGGCTACTCTTTCCGCTTCTTCTTGCTCTTCAGGAAGTTCTCCTGTCTGAAGGAAATGGACGACCTACTGTGCCCATGCTGGAGCTTGCGGCTCGACAACAAGGACTAAAGGCATATCTGCTGCTGCGTGAACATCCGCTTCTACGGCTAGAACCTGCGGCTCAGCTGGAGCTTGATGTTCACCAGCAAGCTTGCCGGAGCAAAACTTGTCGGGAGCGTCTGCTTCAACGAAACAAACCCTAGGGCTTGTCGGAGCAGACTGCTCCTCAGCACTCTTGGTGTTGATCTTGGGGACCTTCTTGGCGGCGGCTTTGGGAAGCTCTGCTGGAAAATAGTCACCAGAAATCAACTTCCTCTTCTTGTTCTGTCCAGTTGATGGCGTTCTGATCGGTTGAGTCACTTGAGCACAAAATCCCTGGTTCCACAGGTAACTTGAGTGCGGCGCACTTTGACAAGCCATCAGCAATATCGTTCTGAGCTCTTGGAACATGTTCCATCTGTAGGCCATCAAAGTGCTCTTCTAGCTTTCTCACTTCATCAACATAGGCTTCCATCAACGGACTCTGATAATCCTTGTTCGCTTGGCGGACGACAAGCTGTGAGTCACCCCTGACAATGAGCTTCTTGATCCCAAGGTCTACCGCGATCCTGAGACCGGCAAGCAAACCTTCATACTCTGCAGTATTGTTTGTTGCTTTCTCCTTGGGAAAGTGCATCTGGACTATGTACTTGAGGTGCTCTCCGGTGGGTGCGATAAGCAGCACGCCAGCACCGGCGCCTTGTAGCGAGAAGGCACCATCAAAGTACACCAGCCACTCTTTGCTCGCTTCCTTGACGGGGATGCTCGTTTCTGGAATTTCTTCATCTTGTGTTGGCGTCCATTCTGCTATGAACTCTGCCAATGCTCTGCTTTGGATAGTTGAAGTGCTTTCAAACTTGAGGCCAAAGCTTGACAATTCTAGTGCCCACTCGACAATCCTGCCTGTTGCTTCCGGATTTTACAGTATCCTCTTCAGCGGAAAGCGAGTGACGACTGTGATCTCATGTGCTTGAAAGTAATGACGCAACTTTCTTGAGGCCATGAGGAGGCCGAAAAGCAATTTCTGCACACCATATACCTTGACCTAGCCCCCTGCAGAAGGGAACTGACAAAGTAAACTGGGCGCTGCACCATCCTTTTTTGCATCTTCTCACACGCGTGCGCAGATCCATCTTTGTCGGGACCAGAGCTTGCCGGTGAAGTTCCTTGCTTGTCGCTGGTTGTATCTGCCATGGTTGCCGGCTCATCATCCGTCTCCCTCTCCGCTACTAACGCAGCACTAACCACTTGATTGGTTGCCGCTATATATAGCAGCAACTTCTCTTGTGGCTTAGGTGCGACAAGTATTGGAGTGGAGGACATGTACCTCATTAAATCCTGTAGCGCAGCATCCGCTTCCGGAGTCCATTTCATTGGACCCGCCTTTTTCAATATTTTGAAAAATGGCAGGGCGCGCTCAGCAGACCTAGAGATAAACCTGCTGAGAGCAGCCACGCAACCGGCAAGTCTTCGTACATCCTTAACGCGCTTTGGTGCTTCAATCTGCTCAATGGCCTTGATCTTGTCGGGATTGGCTTCAATTCCCCGCTGAGACACGAAGAACCCGAGAAGCTTGCCGGAGGGGACTCCAAACACACACTTCTCGGGGTTGAGCTTGAGGTTGATCTTGCGCAGATTTGCAAAGGTTTCATCTAGATCTTGAATTAGAGTTTCTTTGTCCTTGCTCTTGACCACTATGTCATCCATGTAGGCTTCTACATTTGTGCATTTGTGGCTCAAAAGCGTCATGGACTACTCTTGCAAATGTTGAACCAGCATTCTTTAAACCGAAAGGCATCCGTATGAAACAGTATGTGCCACATGGGGTGATGAATGCGGTTTTCTATTCATCCTCTTCTGCCATGAAGATCTGATGATATCCTGAGTATGCATCAAGAAATGAAAGAAAATCACATCCGGCCATGGAATCAACAATCTGATCGATACGCGGCAAGGGAAATGGGTCTTTAGGACAAGCTTTATTAACATCGGTAAAGTCGATACAAAGCCTCCATTTTCCGTTTGCCTTACGCACGACTACAGGATTGGCCAACCACGTAGGATTGAGCACTCCTCTGACAAGGCCTGCTGCTTCCAATTTCTTGATCTCTTCTGCGATGAATTCTTGGCGCTCCTTTGCTTGCTTCGACTTTACGCTTGGCGGGCGGCGTGAGGACAGGCGGCAAGATGGTGCTCAATTACTTTCACAGGAACACGGGGATGTCGGCGGTTGCCACGCAAACACATCGGCGTTCACCGCAGGAAAAAGCAGCGCGCCTTCCTATTTAGGGTCGAGAGTGGCGATGGTGAAGGTACCACCGGTGCCGTCCTCCTTGGCGGACACCTTCTTGGTCTTTGGTGGAGCTGCCATCGTCTTCTTGCACTTGCGGTGGAGCTCGATGGTGCGTCCTCGGCGGTAGCGCAGCACTCCGAAGAGGTGCGCTTGCTGGAGTGGGCATCGAGCTCTTGCGAACTTGGTCTTCTTCTTCCCCAGGGAGCTTCAGATGACAAGTGACTTGCTATCTGTTGCAGCTGCTGCTTCCGGTAGATCTTGTCGGCGCGAGATAAGAGCATCCTTCTTGTCGCCATGGACAGAAATGACACTTATCGGGCCTGGCATCTTGAGCAAGTTGTATGCATAATGAGAGGCTGCCATGAACTTGGCAAGTCTTTGGGCGGCCAAGTATCCCATTATAAGGCAATGGGAAGTCAACAACGTCAAAGGTGACCTCTCGATCCACGAAGTTCAACTCGCGCCAAAGCGTCACGAGCAACTTGATTTTTCCTTTGGCTTGCTCCTTCCGGATTGATTCCTTGGAATGTGCTGTCTCTTGAGCTCGCCATCGAGGATCTGAAGCTTACGGAGTACCGCGGAGGAGATCAGGTTCAAGCCGGCCCGCCGTCAACTAGCATCTTAGTGACCTTGAGGTTGCGGATAGTTGGTGAAACCAACATCGGCAAGCACCGACCGATGATGCAATCAGGGTGGTCCTTAATATCAAAGATGATAGGCGTCTGGACCATTTCGAGGCTTGCGTGACTCGATGGATGGTCTGCCGCATTGACAGCGCATCCTTTGCTTGAGTTGGCGGTGTGAAGTATGCAGAGATGCACCACCGTCAACGCACAGGACCTCTGTGGCTTTTTGGAACTCCTGCTCGTCGGCTTCATCATCTTCCATGTCTTCATCATCGTCGTCATCTTCATCCTTGTCGCGGCCACGGGGAGGTCTGTCCCCTTGCCGCTGCTTGGCCTTGCCGCGGCGTCCTCCCCGGCCGGGGCGTTTCTTGTTAGGTCCTCCAGCACCTTCTTGATCCTTCTCCTTGTCGCGCCACTCGTATTCAGCTTTCTGCTGCTCAACAAGCTGCTCGACCTTCTTGCAGCTCTGGAGGTCATGGCCCTTGGTGCGGTGGATCTTGCGATCTTGCTTGTTGGGCCGTCACGCTTGTCGGCGACCGCCTGACTGGCGATTGGTGCGGTGGCGACCTCCTTACCGGAGCTGCCAACTTTGGCTTTCTTGGCGCCACCTCCGTTGCCGGACTGCTCGACAACTAGCACATCTCTGCCTTTCTTCTTTCTATTGCTTCGCCGCCGACTTTTCTTTGCCGGAGCGGACCCCTCACTGTCAGATCCTGCTGCCTCCATATTCTCTCCGGGGAGTCTCCTCCCTTCCTCAGCACGTGCACACTTGTCGGCCAGGGCATATAGCTCGCTGACATCCTTGATCTTGCACATCGCCATCTCCTCCCGCATCCTGCGGTTTCGCACGTTCTGATGGAACGCGCTGATCACCTGCGGCAGGGTGGACATCTGGGATGTTGTGCTGTACACGGCTGAATCTCTGTATGAACTTGCGCAGGGGTTCTCCTTCCTTCTGTGCTAACAGATGAAGATCGCTCTCTTGTCCATGGGGCTTGTGGCCGCCTGTGAAGGCGCCGACAAACTGATGGCACAGGTCTGCCCAAGAGGATATGGAGTTGTCCGGCAAGTGCATGAGCCAGGATCTGACATTGGGCTTGAGTACCAACGGGAAGTAGTTGGCCAGGATCTTGTCGTCTCGCCCCCCGGCAGCTTGCACCGCAATGGTGTAAATGCTGAGGAACTCCGACGGATGTGTCTTGCCGTCGTACTTCTCGCACGCGTCGGCTTGAAATTCTTCTTGCTGGGCCTTTGGACTTGCCGCAGCTCTCGAGTGACGCAGGGCAACCTACGCGTCTGACAAGTCGCCGAGTTCCCCGGCGCATGCATGTCGACAGAGGGCCCGGGCGCTGGTCGGATTGACGTCGCGCTTCTCTTCGGCGCTCGATGCGAGTTCGAGCGTCTTCTTGCTGTCGTTCGTGAAGAACTTGGCGTTGATCGTGACGAGCTCGTGGGTCCGATGACGCGGTGGAGTCGCTGTCGAGCTGGATCCGGCGAGTCGGCGATCTTGGCCTTCTGGGTGGAGAGTGCATGGTGGTTGCACCTCCACAGGTTTCGTCGCCACCGGCTCGTGCCTAGTCGTCTTGCCGCGGCAGCGATGTAGTCGGTTGCCGCGGAGTGTCGCCGTTGGCAAAGCCGATGAGACTCTGGATGGTGGCCCTCCATTCATCGACCTTGTCGGCCGTTGGAGGGTAATCTAGGAGCAGTTGAGCTCTCGCCAAAGCTTCTGCTGGAGTGGTGGGTGGCGATGGCGAGCGGCGAGGAGGCGGGATATGCTCGGACTTCTAACTATGTTAGAAGGAGCGATATCCCGTCGAGCGACCGTGCCTCGCTCGTGCCAGCATGTCGGCGTGCAAGCTGGTCTTGAGGGCCTCGGGATCCACCAGCTCGATCTTGATCCAACGAGCGTATGGTACTATGAATACCATGACGTTGTCGGTCCCGTGCCTCCTAAGATGGGCGTGGTGTGTGTACGGACGCCGAGGTCTGCGCGGCCTTGTCCTTGGACTTGGCAGCATCATGAGCTCCCTCGCCGGCGCCCGTTCTTCCGCCGGTGTCTACCCCACCACCCATTTGCTCCGGTGGTGGCGGGATCGACGTGGATGGCTCCACTGCCGCCAAAGCCTTCTTCTTCGGTGGCATGTTGATGAAGATGATGAAGATGTTGCTCGTGTGAGCGCCGGATCAGGTTCACACAGCCTCGACACCCCCTACCTGGCGCGCCAAAGATGTCGGGGAAGTTGATCGGACCCACGAACACCTATGGGACCGGCGGACCGAGCCCCTTTCGATTCGATGGGGGCGGAGGTCGCACGAAGAGCAGATCGGCGGAAACACGAGTAGTTACCCAGCTTCGGAGCTCTCCGGAGAGATAATACTCCTACTACTGCTTTTCTGATTGTATTGTGTTCTTGCTAGGGAGCGCTGAGAGCTACAAGACCTAGCCTCAGTGTTCTCTGGTTTCGAATGAACCGAACCCTTCTCTGGTTTCGAATGAACCGAACCCCTCTCTGGTTTCGAATGAACCAAACCCCTCTCTAGGTTGCGCATGGGCCTCCTTTTATATGCTCAAGGGGTCACCGACAGGTGGCAACGTAGACAAGGGCAAAAAGGGAAAATGAGTTGCGGTTGGTACATCTACTTGTACAATGCACCCTACCTAACCCTGACGGCAGGGGACAAAGGCATTAAATGCCCGTCTAAGTCGACTAAACAGTGCAGAAAAGGACCGTCAGGGGTGCCACCGCTCGCCACGATGGTGATCTTGTCAGCGCCGCTTACCACCGCGCTCCGCTGGCTGCACAGCCTCTTGCCACGCGCGCCTGGAATGGTCCCATGGCGACACGTTGGTGGATGAGCTGGAGCGGAGGAACGGAGTGGTAGTCTGCATGACAAGCGCCTTGCATGATCGTTGCCTTGTCGCGCCGGAAGCTTGTTGCTCACGGGCCTTCCGGCAAGCTCCTCTTGCGGGGCCTTGTCTTCTAAATGCCTTGGTTGGCCTTCCCGGCAAACTCCTCTTGCCGGGGCCTTGTCTCCTTGGCTTGAATACTTTGTTCTTGAATGTCTCTAATGGAGCCGAGGAGGACCTTGGCGGTCACCAGGCAAGCCCTGCCACGGGGTGCTGCGACTGCCCGTGCACGAGTTCGGGATACTAGGGTACCCCTACTCTAGTACACCGACAGCCATTAATGGCCAAAACAGTTGCGCCACTAATTAGCCTTTTCCTAGTAGTGTCGGGAGAGGTTAATTAATTTCACCATCGATGAGGATTCTTTTGGGTTTTACATATATTACGGCAGGAGCATATAGTATGCGGTGAAGAGGGGGGAAGGGGACCATCATATGTAGTACGCTTGATATGAACCTCACTCTATGTGGGTGCATGGTTTACGGTTTTTGAGGCATGTGGCGCATCAAAGTTGTGCATTTTTGGGTATTCAACATATATATGTTTGGCCCACATGCAAAGCGGTGGTGGTTGTCCTCTCGCACCCACTTAAGCGTTTATCAGCGATAACGATGCTTTCCATCTGTGGGCCCGCTTGGTCCATCACTATGTTTTGCCTTACAACAAGATAGGTTAATTTGACTTAGGAGGGGATTATTATTTTTCCTCTGGGATGACATGCATGATACAGTTTGAGCACACACACATGCATGTGTACAGATGAATCCCTCCCGTCAAGTCGAAGTGGTTAGTACAACGACACATCATGAACCGATCTCGCTCTGTGTGGGGAGCTAATGTACAATTTTTGACACACGCGCCACATCAATGTTGTGTATTCAAACATGCATGCAAGCATCACCTCCATACATATGCATGTACTGGTTGCCTTCGAACGATACACTCCCTCGCGTGGTTATCGGCGACAAGCCTATATATTCATGGGCTCGCATGGACATCCATGATCACCTTGACCAACAACAAGATAGGTTACCATGGCGTATTCTTCATTTGGTTCGTGTTATCGTACTATAGGTCATGGTGAGATTCATACCTAATTAAGTTTGAGCGCATATACTATGCACACATGTATGCATGAATCTCCTCATCATTGGCTTGAAGTGTGGTGTAACATACACATGCATCGTCAACCTAACCCTCACTCAGTGTGGGGATTTCTAGTTCGAAATCACGGTGCCACATCAAAGTTGTTCCATTGTTACTTAAAACACACCTCTGCATACATATGTTTGGTCCACATGCATGCAGTGGTTGTCTTAGGGGACTAGCTACTTGCGTGATTATTGGCGAGCTAGCCCATCTCCAGGGTCGCATGGACGGCCATCACTTTGACCAACAACAAGAGAGAGGTTGTACAACCAAGGTGGATTATTCTTGGTCCGTTTTACGATCCATCTTGGTGAGATATATGCATCTCTCGCCCGCCGACTGAAAGTGTGTGTGCTGGGGTTGCTACTGCAATTTGCGGTGAACCTCGGTTTGGGGGGCACATTCATTTCTTAGGATTCCCTTCATGGCGACACGAGGGGGTGGGGCTGCTAGCTACTTCACACTTTGCTAGGTGAGCCTCGGTTGGGGGGAGGGGGCATGCATTCATAGCTTAGGATTCCATTCGTGCCGACACGAGGGGGGCTGCTAGCTACTTCACACTTTGCTAGGTGAACCTCGGTTGGGGGGCATGTATTCATAGGATACGATTCCCTTCGTGCCGACACGAGGGAGGGGTGGTTGCAAGCTACTTCGCACTTTGCTAGGGTGAACCTCGGTTGGGGGGCGGGGGGCATGCATTCATAGCTTAGGATTCCCTTCGTGCCGACACGAGGGAGGGGGGCTGCTAGCTACTTCGCACTTTGCTAGGTGAACCTCGGTTGGGGGCATGCATTCATAGCTTCGGAATCCCTTCGTGCCGACACGAGGGAGGGGGTTGCTAGCTACTTCGCACTTTGCTAGGTGAACCTCGGTTGGGGGGGCATGCATTCATAGCTTAGGATTTCCTTTGTACCGACATGAGGGAGGGGGGCTGCTAGCTACTTCGCACTTTGCTAGGGTGAACCTCGGTTGGGGGGCATGCATTCATAGCTTAGGATTCCCTTCGTGCCGACACGAGGGAGGGGGGCTGCTAGCTACTTCGCACTTGTAACATCCCAAAATTCTAAATTTTGGAATATTATATTAAATATATAGTTTTGATTGATTGGTTGGTTGTGGTATGTTTGCTTGTGTGAAATTGAATGAAATTTGAAACTTTTTGAAAGTTAAATGAGAGGGAATAAAAGGACTTTCCCAAACATTCATTTTTGCATCTCCATGAATTCAAATTCATTTCATCACAAAACCCTGGAGTGAAGATGATATGACTTCTCCCATTAAATTAAATGAAAATGGTTTTTGAAAATATTTGAATTTCATTTGGAAACATTTTAAATTCAAAAACTTTAAGCAACTCAATGATTTTCATGAGAGAAGATAAAATGAATTCCTCAAAACATATGAAATATGAGTTGGAAGTTCAAAAGAATCAAATTTAAAGCCCCTTTTGAAATTATTTTCAATTGGGAGTTATTTGATTTTATTCAAATTACTTTTCTCCAAAAATAAAATATGTGGAAAATAGGGTAACATGATTCCTACAATAGAAAAATGGAGAGAAATAAATTTCAACTTATTTTGGTATTTTAAAATATTTTATTTGGTTTTTAAATAAACCAGTAGCATTGTTCGTTTTATTTAAATTTTTCAGGATTTTATTTGACGCTCGAAAAATGTTCAAGTTGTAGAAAATCTTTTTCTGAAAATTTTGATATATTATATGCCTATATAATATTCTTATTTCTTTTTGTTTTATTCTTTTGTCGTGTCTGTTTAAAAAACTCTTGGATCGATCGCCTGGCGGCCGCCCATTTCGCTAGGCCACGGCCCGGTCGTACGCCTTCCCGCCTTCGCCCCGAGCTCCGCTTGGAGTTCGCCGCCACCACCGTGTCCTTCACGGACACCGCGCCTAGTCGCCTTTGCCCTTACCCCTTCCCCACGCCTCCCGAGGCCGCGCCCCTCCTATAAAGCCACCGCCCAGCACCCCCTCTCTCTCTCCTGCATCTCGCTGCATCTAAGCCGCCGTCGCCGCCATCTAAAGTCGGCGCTACCACCGCCCGCCTCGCTCTCGGCCGCCCCCGACACCACCTCCAGACGTGCCTCGCCCAGCCGCTCCTCCCCGTCTACTCCGCCGGCGTCGCCTAGCCCCGGAGCTACCGCCCCGTACCCGTCCGAAGCCGCCGCCGCCGTCTTCCCGAACTCCGGCGATCACCGCGGTAACCGCCGACTCCCTCGCCGTCGGATCTGGATCCAACGATCCCGATCGTTTTTGTTCTTTTTTTGCAACATTTTCTTTATTTAGCGAGTGTTTGCCTGTTAGCTTCTGGCAGCGAACGTTTTCGTTCTGTAGGGTTCTGTAGTGAACGTTCCTTCGATAGGTTTTTTTTCTTTTTATTTTAGTTTTCTGCCAGGGAGCCATTCATAGTTTTATTTTACAGATTAGTCCCTCTGTTTCAAACTAGCACAACTTTTTACCCACTTGTCCAAATCCAACGAAACCAACGCCCACTTCTTCTATGATCCCCTCTATCCAGTAAAACAACTTAAAGATATTTTTGAAGGTTTAAAATTTGTTTTCAAACAGATTTGAATTCAAACTTCTTTCGTTCATAGCGTGAGTTTTATAACTCCGTTTGAGTTGATTCTCTTTGCAAATCGAAGCTCTTGACCTAAACTTTCTGATAAGGCCAAATTCACCTAATTTTGGTACTGTTAGAAATTGTTTTCTGTTGCAATTGTTGTTTGCTTGTTTTCGTAGTTCTGTTGCAATTGTTGTTTGCTTGTTTTCGAAGTTTCCGAGATCTTTTCTTCGATTCTTTTGCTTGACTGCTTATGTGTGATTACTATTGCTTGCCCACGATAGATTGACCGGAGTGTGACGAGTAGAACTATCAGGAGTTATGAGTGTGAATCATCTTCATCAACGGTACAAGGCAAGTTCAGACTTTGATCATATCCGTTTATTACCTAGTTTTTATGCATTAGTTTCAACCCTCAAACATTGCATGAGTAGGTTTGAGAACATGTGGGTATTGGGAAGTAGTGGATGAGGTAGAACCTATTGTCTTATATCAAACCCTGGGGAGTTACTACGTTATGCTTATACTGGTATGCTATGCTCGTAGATGTGGTTTGGTTTGAGTGATTCATGATAGATGTGAGAGTTATTATTAATGGTTAACTTAAGGTGGCTACTTTAATACACATCTGGGTGGATTGTTTGGGGCACCCTGGGATACCAGTGTATTTCCCGGACACCTGGGGAATCTAGTGTTGTCCTTGGAGATCCCGGGGTTACCGTGTGATCATCCTATAGTTTGCCACCCAGGCTCAAAGGGATCATAAGAATATTCATGCTAGAAACTTCCGTGTGCAGCCACAAGCCATTATGTGCTCTGGCATAGTTGAGTAAGTTGTGTGAAACCTTTCCATGGTGGGCTAGCATATGTAGGGGAATTGTAGGTGTACCGGCCTATCTATCGGTTAAGGGGACCTGTTCGGAAAGACTGTGTCTTGATCATCCGTTTCTCAAACATCATGTAGTGCGAGAAATTCAAAGGAGGAGATCAAGTCTTGTGGGGAAAAGTGCGCAAACCTCTGCAGAGTATACAAACTAATCATGATTAGCCGTGTCCCCGATTATGGACATCTTGAGTATCTGGTACTTGAATAATTGATTTGATCTCAACACTTTACTTAATTAATTTGATTGGGTTTAAATGATTATTATTTTGGGATTGAGATGGGGTTACCATTCTCAATAATTTTCAACAAACTTTGTAGTTAAATAAAATATATTCCTTTGTTGTAGGAAAAAAATAGCTTTATGCAAAATTAAACTTAGATCCTCCACCAGCCAAATATGCATGTAGTGACAGCCATTATTTCAGCATTGCTCTACAGTGTGAAATTACCAGTACATTCAATGTACTGACCTACATGGCTGCAATGTCTCATGTTGCAGGAATCTTACGACGAGTAAGTGATACGTTAGGGTTACGATTTCTACACTCAACTTTGCCGTTGGTGTTGATGGGAATCCATAACCTCGTTGTTACTTCCGCTATATGGATTGAGGTAATAGTATTTACGTTACTTTATACATGTGATTTACCTCGGTTATAAATCCTCGAGTACTATGTGTAAGCATACCGATCCAGGGATGACACTTAAGCACAGAGACTTGATCCATTCGGGTCGGGTCGCTACAAGATGGTATTAAAGCACATGTTGACTGTAGGACGTGACCCCTAGAAACTGGCAAGCCCATAGGAAAGATTTTTCTCGAAAGCTTTATTTTCAAAAAGATCTTTTACCTCTCTTCTTGTCTGAGCTTTACCAAATATTCCCCATTAGTTAGACTATACTCCTTTCCCCCTTTGACCATGCGAGGATTCAGACACTCCAAGAAGTATGAGATATCGGACAACTAAGACCACTTCGGAATGATGAGGATTTTACCGTGCATTATAATCATGGAAATTACAATGGTTGAAGACTCCGAAGAACTAGGAGAATTTGAAGGCTCTGAAGAATTTCCAGATTGGTATTACCTAGGAAGGCTACCTTTATGGAACTTATCAAACTAATGAAGCTGTCAATACTCGAGATAAAGGTGTGTCAGAGAAAGACTAGGAACAAGGAGCGTTAAAATTCAAAGTTTTTCTTGGGAAGAAAAACCCTAAGGCAGGAGATATCCACTATGGAAAGACAGATCAAGACAGAGACATGGGCATAAACACGGCTATCCATTATGTTATCGTCCGCTTATGCTATTGTCACCGTGCTGAGTTAAGCATGCATTTCTTTGGAAGGATTGGGTGACAAAAAGGGGCTAATGTAGCATCTATCAGCAAAAGATGAAGTTTTAACCTTAGTTGGTGTATCACCAGGATCTGGAGTGTTACATTAAGAATTTTGGATCGACCCTCAAGAAGCCGTTTTTGACAAGGAAGCAGTTCAAGAAGAACTCAGGACGCAGAAGATGAAAGAAGTCAAGCTGGTGGAGCAAAAACCTCGAGATACCGGAGATTCATCAGGAACTAAAGGACAGTAGGACCATGGTTCATGCCAAGGATGTTGAAACCCAGAAGTTTGGAATGCAAACTCCAGAATATTAAAGGACGTCACGAGAGACTTCGCGTCAACAGAAATGATCTGGCAAAAGAACTTGAGAAGGAGAAGCACGATCGGAAGAAGCCATTGGAGACATGAACAAAGCTTGAAGAGTTTGGCGATTTTTAAGATTTATTGACCTTTAGAAGACCAAACCCTTGTTATATACCTCCGTTAGATGCGACAATTGTGAAGTGTCATTTGTTTGATGTTTTTTCGACAGCAACAAAATAAAATCTGTCTTTTAAAACTATTGTTTGTATTGTGTGTATCCCTCTCTCTCTCTCTCTCATCTCACCCCAAAACCGATGGACCCAATAGAGGATGAATGGAGATGAACTCACATTTCCGAGACCGATAAGTCAATTGGAGACAGACTGTTGGATTCATAACATGGAAGATCATATGGAGAATAAAACTATAGACGGAAAGGATATGGCCCAGCATGCTCTTCAGTGCATTGAAAGAGGTGCTACTACTTGGTGGAGGATGCACCAAACCATCAAATGGATGGCAAGGAGTAACCACTTGGAAAGAATTTAAGTTGACTCTGCTAAAGTCTCGTCTTGTGTCCCAGAAATTCAAGCCTTATGGAAATGATATGAAGAAACCCTGTGCATGCAAGCTTTGTGGAGAAATATGACACAACCATAAAGAACACAAGAATGAATGCCCTAATTGTGAAGGAAGTCACCCAGCTGAAGAATGCCAACTAGGCAGATCACTTATTTTCTTGTGTGAAGGGACTACTCACTACCCTGCTTAGTGTCACATTTACCCCATGGTAAAACGAACCATCCAGCAGAAGTAAGAAGCAATGAAAGGAGCCTTCCTGGAAATTTTAGAAGAACCTGTGATGAAGGAAGAGGTGGAGGACACACCCGAAGAAGACCCAATTAATCCCTGCACCAAGTCATGCTATTTATGTGGAGAAGAAGGACACATCTCCCAGAATTTTGTGAATTGGGATCTAGTAGAATTCCCAACAGTGGAAGTAGAGTATGACCCATAGCAAATAGAAGCCCTGATTGGAATGGAAAAGTCCCGAAAGAGAAATTGATTGGATTCCAGGAAGGACCTGAGTCATATCACCTGCTTCAGGTGTAAGGAGTCAGGGCATTACTTCAGCGGTTGCCCAAAAAGGAAGCCGAGGACCCAAGAAGGCTATATAATCACAAGGAAACCTCGAGACTTGTTAGAAGTAATATGTTTTCGTTGTAATGGAGCAGGGCACTTTGCTAGAGAATGCCCCAAGGAGAAGGAGACTTGTGATAAATAGTTGAGTTGCAATGAAAAATATAGTAGTAGTAGTGGGGACATTTCTTTTATTAGTGAGGTGTTGAGTTGAGGCATGAAATGGAAGTGCAGGAGATTGTAAAACTTTGAGAATCAATAAAGTTAGTATCATGCATACTAATTTGGATTTTATGAGTTGTTACTCTATGAAGAATGTTTTTGACCATTTTCGAGGATATGAGAAATATGGTCTATGGAAGACTTTGTGCATTTCAAGGGCGGTAGTACCCTGTGAGGACCCTTGACCCCTGAAAAAGATAATGATATTCCACGGAGTGGACTACGGACAAATAAGTACGAGTCTTATCTCGATATGTGGGATACCCTAAGATTATGAAGAGATGAAGTACTATTGGATATGAAGGAGGTATAATGTTGGTAATATGGAGCAGTTGTAACTCCATGATGAGTCTGAGTAATCACGTCTTAGTTTGGTACCAATAGAAGGAGTAGGTTTATGGGGAGAAAACAAATCATGATTAGTCGTGTCCCCGGTTATGGACATCTTGAGTATCTGGTACTTGAATTATTGATTTGATCTCAACACTTTACTTAATTAATTTGATTGGGTTTAAATGATTATTATTTTGGGATTGAGATGGGGTTACCATTCTCAATAATTTTGAACAAACTTTGTAGTTAAATAAAATATATTCCTTTGTTGTAGAAAAAATTTAGCTTTATTCAAAATTAAACTTAGAGCCTCCACCAGCCAAATATGCATGTACTGATAGCCATTATTTCAGCATTGCTCTATAGTGTGAAATTCCCAATACATTCAATGTACTGACCTACATGGCTGCAACGTCTCATGTTGCAGCAATCTTACGATGAGTAAGTGATACGTTAGGGTTACGATTTCTAGACTCAACTTTGTCATTGGTGTTGATGGGAATCCACAACCTTGTTGTTACTTCCGCTATATGGATTGAGGTAATAGTATTTCCATTACATTAGACATGTGATCCACCTCTGTTATAAATCCTCGAGTACTGTGTGTGTCAGCATACCGATCCAGGGATGACACTTAAGCACAGAGACTTGATCCATTCGGGTCGAGTCGCTACAGCACTTATCTAGGGTGAACCTCGGTTGGGGGGCATGCATTCATAGCTTAGGATTCCCTTCGTGCCGACACGAGGGAGGGGGGCTGCTAGCTACTTCGCACTTTGTTAGGTGAATGAACCTCGGTTGGGGGGGCATTCATTCATAGCTTAGGATTCCCTTCGTGCCGACACGAGGGAGGAGGGGGGAAACTAGCTACTTCGCACTTTGCTAGGTGAACCTCGGTTTGGGGGGAGGGGGCATGCCTTCATATCTTAGGATTCCCTTCGAGCCGACACGAGGGTGGGGGGTGGGGGCAAGCAATACCGTGCGCTTTGCGAGAGAGGTGCCACATCAAAGTTGCATTTGGTATTTGAAAATCAAACCACCCTTTTGATACATAAATTTGGTCCACATGCAAGTGTGTTCGTGTTCTGACCCTCTCCCACGTCATTTTTCACCAAATTTGTGAACATTAGACAAGTCGGATGATGCAACAGACATGGTTCACTCAAACTAACCGTGTGCCAGGCCGGTGCACCTGTCACGCACACATCCACACAGTACATTGGGCTCGACGAGGCTCCCCCTCTCAAAAATATCTGCCCGCCTCGAGGGTTTTTCTGTTTCATAACACACGGTTCTTATCTCCAGACCGTATGCGATGTTTCTTGTTCCCAATCCCGCCTGCATCCCTAGAAAATATCTGCCCGCCTCGAGGGTTTTTCATTTTCATAACACAAGTTTGTTATCTCCGAACCGTGTGTGATGCACTATCATCAAAAAATTTCAATAGCCCGACATTTCACTCCCGCGTTTGACTCCCGCGAAGTAAAATTTTCAGTACCCGCATCATTTCCTCAAACACCCCGCGCCCCCTCCACACAAACACACACACACACACACACACACACACACACACACACACACACACACACACACACACACACACAAAACCTCCTCGGGCGTGCGAACACACACACACACCCTCCCTCGCTCGAAACCCTAGCAAGGTCCCCGCCACGGTTTGCCCGTGCAGCTTACCCACCGATCTCCATACCCAGGCCGCCCTGAGTTTCTTAGATGATGCCTGCCAAATGCCCCCTTTCCCACAGATCCCCATCCCCATTGCCCACTCCAGAGCGTCGCAGCCTAAGCCCGGCTATGCTTCCCGTCGAGCTCGATGAGGGACTGGCCCAAAAGAGGCGTATATCAGTCTCTTCGCCCGACGTCGCCGATGAAGCTGGCGGCAGGCACTCAAGCAGTGGGCTAGAATATGCGGGCATGTCTCGTCCTTCGGCTAAGACATCGAGGTCATCGACAGTGACCGCCCGAGGCGGGATGTGTCACAGGTTAAGTGACCCACCCCCAAGCCCTCGGGTTCAACCGCCATCGATCTCATCAATGGCCCCGCTGCTGATCTCCTCTAGCTCGCTGTCAACAATTTGCCATTCTACATCGCCATTGAGCCACTTTTGTCATTTCTGAAGGACACGGTCTGCAATGCTGGCTTGGGATCCACAGCTTCCAAGTCAGACCTCATCGACGGCGACCACGAGGAGGGCACCCTCTCTGGCTCTTCCAAGGGGAAAGAGCCCATCTGCTCTTCCAAGGGGAAAGCGCCCGTCTGCGACATCAAGGAGGGCACCCTACGGCCGTGCTCTTTCAAGGGGAAGGAGCCCATCTACGACAACATGGAGCGCATCCAGGGTTCGTGCTCTTCCCACGGGAACGAGCCCATCTGTGACAAGTGAGGAAACCCATGATTTGTTTTGTTGAGTCCCTTTTGTAGTGTAGTGAGAATATGTCCAGTTTTAATTGCTATATCTGGTTGTTTGCAGTATGCCTTGTTTATTTCAGTTGTTCACAATGTGATGCTCTATATGTGCAATTATTTACTGTGTAGTACATTTCATCAATCCAGTTTTAAACATACAGATAGGAATGCATATATTTGCTTGCTGTTAAGCCCTTTTTTTTGGCAAAGGCTCTTATAGCTAGCATATGCCTCTTTTAAAGTTTTTGATTGTTCGGTTGTTTATAGTTAGCATATGTTCAGCTTCAAATGCTATCTTTGGTTGTTCGTAGTATGCCTTATTTATTCCAGTTATTCACAACATGATGTTCTATATGTGCAAGTATGAACTGTGTAGTTCAATTTCATCAGTACCAGTTTCAACAATACCACTATGAATGACTACATTTGGTTGTTGCATCTTGTAGTTAACATGCCTTTCCATTTTTATTTAACCATAACCAATGTACTTAGACCGGCACAATACCAGTTTGAATGACTATGTTTGCTTGTTGTTAAATGTTAGGCCTGTTGCAGTTAGCACACCTTTCCACTTGTTTTGCTTTACTAGCATGCTTAAACCTGCACACTGAAGCTATCTTTTGGAGATTATTTTGTCTTCCATGTATAATTTTGGTTGATGTTTAGCCTGTTGAGCTTAACATGCTTCTCGATGTACCTACACAGGAAATTTTTGGGAACGACTGATGTTTTCCATCAAGGTTAGTTTCATCCCATGGCTTATATCTGCTCATTGTTCAGGATATCGATAGCTGGTACCATATAGGCGGGCGGCTGATAAGGGACTAATCGGTGAATCGGACTTTTAACTGAATATATCTGCAACCCATTTTTCTTTAGGTTAATTAGGGCCATATGTAATATATCTGAGGCTACATAGCAACATGCACTATACTTAATGTCTAAATATGCAATCATAGGCTTCATAGCAACACGGAAGAGTGTTACATTAATGTCATAATGATGTCCAGATATACCTAGAAGAGCAGCAGCAACAACAGCAACAACACATCCCTGTTTGGGCTCAACTTAGCTAGAGGTTAGAGTTAGTTTCTAACTCATTACTAACCATGAACTAACTCCATCCAAAGAGTTGTTTGGATGGCAGGGTTAGATTGACAATAAATGCACTAGGAGAACTAGCTCCAATTAGCACCTCTTGGGTTGGATAGTTTTTTGGGTTGGTTATAGATGCAACTAGCTCAAACTAGCCCTCATGTTTAGATATACTTTAGCGCTATTTAAGCCCGAACTAGCTCAAACTAAGTGTAACCCATGGATACAGCAACAGTTAATTGGCCGATAATTTTTAAGAATGAACTAAACTCCTTCCGGCCCATAATATAACATGTTAATTCATCTAATATGTGAGTATATTGGATGTTATAAGATACTCCCTCCGTTCATAAATATTTGTCTTTTTAGAGATTTCAAATGGACTACCACAAACGGATGTATATAGACATATTATAAAAGAGTGTTGTACAACATCATTGTGCAATTGCTATTTAGCTTCTAATATTAACTTGGTGCTTTTAGGTACATATGTCATTGGTAAAGATCCGCGTTTCGACCCTTTCTGCGTATGGGGCAATGAGATATCGATGAACCAACATCAAGTGAGGAAGCTGATAAAGATTGTTAGTAAAATGGGTCCAAAGATGACAATTAAACTATTTGTTTACACTTTATCCAAGACAACAATGAACTGCAGGATGGTAAGTAAGAACTCTGCAGCCTTCTTTTTACTGTCCATAATGAGTTGTGTTAGATGACAATGTCTGAATATTTTTCCTTTGCAGTGGTTGCCAAAGCAGTTTACTCAAGATTACCTCTCAAACTACATGATTGGTGGGCATGCAAAGGTTAAATTATTTCTACCAGAACATGATCTAGATATTTTCATGAAGAGCGTGAAGGATGGGCGGTCGGCCATCACAAGGGGTTGGAGTAGAGTCGTGCGTGCCTTCTTCATGGAGGAGGGCACAATATGGGCATTCCGCTTCACCTTGTTCAACAACGAGAATATATTTTGCCTCTTTCTTTACCGTCTTTAATAGTACAAGTATACAACTGTGGTTTATCATTCTTTATTTGGTTCTTATGTAATTCTTGAACATATGTACCTATGAATTGAATAATGCATTGGTTATTTGAACCTGATGGATATGAATAAAGTTGTAGCATACGTTCAAATTCAAATCCAAATCTGGTACAATTGGGAAAAGCAGCAATTAAATTACGGTGAAATTACGCTCTCCAGGTTGTTACGGCACACACGGTTGGTAAAACAAAACGTTTGTGTTAGTTGTCTTATCGTACACAATTCACAACCATGAACTGTTTCTGATGAAGTATGCATCGTAAACGTTTCACCATAGAATAGCGTGTGTGATAGTTGTCGTGTACAACGATGTTACGATGGTCCGACGTTTCATAATTCTATCCGACACTCGTACGACGATTATCTAATCTTCTCAACGGTGAACCGTTTGTGATGGTCCGCGCATCATACAAGTTCTATAATAGTGAACCGTTTGTGATCGGTCGCGCATCATAAACGTAGCAAAATAGAATAACGACTACGATGGAAATGCAAGCAGAAACGAGTAGGAGTACTGTAGGGGCCCTATCCCTGATAGTTTCTGGGTCATGTTGGAAGGACCCCCTATCGCCCACACTCACTTGGTGATGGTTCCAAATGCCATCGCGGAAAGGGGTTAAAAACCGTTTGTTTAGAACCGGCGCGTACCAGTGGGAGACTACCCCCCAACCCAATAGTCGGGTAGGTTGTGAATTATCAGGAGGAGCTTAGGGTTATTAGTATTTGCAGGTTGTGAATTGTCTTTTGTGTTGTGTATTTTGAGAGTACTTTCAGATATGAATGTCTTTTGAATTTCAGATTTGCAGTATTAAGCACATGAAGTATTTTATGAATTCCAGAGATCTATTTTTAGCACTTCAAAAAATGTAGTTTCATATCAAAGTGCAGACAATGTGATTCTCAGAGAAGAAACTGCAAGTTTCAGAGGCAGAGCATTTATATTACATGCCCTTTTCAAACAGGGATAACATCATGTTGGAAGTTTATTCATGGTCGAAAATGGAAGTACCAGCCAGTTAACATCATGCTGATCAACATTCATGCATAGCACATCTTCATATGATGCACATTCAAAAAGATATGCTATTTTCAAAATGCCCACACAATGTCGAGTGTGCGAAAAACAGAGAAAACGAGGGACGAAGTTTTGGCAAGTGTTGGAGGTGGTGTGTGTAGATGACAATGGGGACCCACATGTCAATAATGGCAGAGGGAAAAATTTTGGAGATATTTTCACTGCATCAGGTGGAATCGAACCCGGGTGGAACAACGGTCGGGTAGTGTCACTTGGCCACTGGTCTAGTTCAGTAGTTTCACTAGAAACTAGGCACAACATCTACCATTAGTGTAGCATGCCTTCCCTTGATCCGGTTCGTTCTCGTCCGGGGTCTGGACGTCATCCTCCATCTTTGTGCACACGCCGCGGCGCCGATGTCTGCCATTGTGAACATGCTGAACAAATGAGAGGAATCTGGAGAGGACTGTACATGGAGAGGCGGACAGTCGGGACCCACCAGGTCCATGGCCGTACGCAAGCAAGTGCCTCATTGAGAAAATAGTTCCTCCTAATGCTATACTGACATTGGGGCCCATGGGTTTGTCAACATAGTTACATTTTTAGGTGCTTCAACGTAGTTACTAAAGGAGATAAATTTACAATGAAGACAGGGAGCTGGCAGGTATCATTTATTATCAGTGGGCCAGCAAGTATCAGCTGGGTTGTGGGCTGCCCCGTCTATGTTTTCTTTTTAAATATGCGCAACCCAAGACATGCCAGTTTGTATTTTCTTGAGGGCTCTCATGTATCGACCGGCATATGGACCTCCCATCCTAGGTTTTATTTTTCCTGAAACATCCGCTACCCAACTTATGTATTTTTTTTGAAGAAAACGCAGAGGTATATTCTCTTTTTCTATATAAGAATAGGAACGCCAGGTCCAACTTATATTTCTCTTCTAACTACATTATATATATTTATATTATTTTATATGTTACTGTATATTTGTTATTGTCATCATATATTTAACAGATACTTGGCGTACCGCAAAACATAGGAAAAGGACTTCTCTTCGACCTCCTACGGTCGAAACAAGGTCCTGTTCATCAGGAGGGGTGGTGTGTACCATAAAATAGAGGAAACAGACTTCTCTTCGACCTCCTACGATTGAAACAAGGTCCTGTTCATCGGGAGGGGTGTGGCGTACCACAAAATGGGACTCCACGGGGCTACTGTTCATCCACCGTCGACCTCCTCCAGCCTCCACAGGCTACTGTTCATCCACCATCGACCTCCTCCAGCCACCACCTGCTACTATTCATCCAGGGCATCTCCCTCCTGCCTGCACGTGCTCCTGTTCATCTAGCCTCCACCGGCTACAATTGAAATAGCCCTCCACGGGGTCCTATTCATCCACCCCCAACTGGCTCGATCGGGGTCCTGTTCGTCCAGCGGCAACAACCTCTCCTACCATGGGGTCCTGTTCATCCAACCCCACCGGGAACTGTTCATCTAACCCCGAACAACAGTCACTCGTCATCAAGAGGCAGCAGCTGGTCCGATCAGCTTTAGTTAGCAGTAGTAGCGAAGGAATCGCTCGGGTTTACTTAACAGCCAAGGGACAATCGCTTGGGTTCAGTAACATAGCTAGTGCAATCGCTCGGGTTCAGTAAGCGAACACGCCTCGCTCGGGTTCAGTTAGAGTACAACGCCTCGCACACACGTGCGTAGTGTACGAGAGAAACACGCAAACCTCAGTCCATCGCTCGGCCCCGACCACCCACCGTAACTAGGAACTCCCTGATATTTTCCTCGCCCTCGCTTATACCACGGTTTTTTCCGTCATGGACGGCCGAAAGAATGTCATGCAGCCGCGTCTCCGGCCCGCTCAGGACGAAAAGCCCATTTTCTATGATGATACCGGGTTTTTTCACAATTATCGTCATAGAAGTGTCATAAGCATGACAAAAAAAATCCTTCGGCCCAAAATGTCACGGACGTGCCCATTTTTTGTAGTGCTAGCCGACAATCTTCATTTCTATCGCACAGATACAAACACAAACCTTGTCGGTCCCTCTCTCTCCCTCTCTTTCTCTCTCTATATATATATGTATATATATATACATACATATATATATATCTGTCGGTCTTTCTAGTTTGCATGCACTCTCCATGTATAGGTCTCTCTGGCACAATGTATGATTCTCTAGTCCAAGCTATATATCTAGGGTGCACTCGTAGTACGCACACAAATTCCCAAGCTCGTTGTCCGTAACTCTCTCATGCACCCCTCCGCCATCTCGTGGCTCTTCCCTCTCTCTCTCTCCATCTCCCTAGGTCACACATACACATGCATATCTCACTTGCACTTAATAGACCCATCTAAAACTCTTTCTCTCTCTCCCTCATTCACTCTCCATCTCACGCGCGCACACACACAATCTCACGCCTAGCCAAGTATGACTATTTCTCACTCCATTGTAGACACAAGCAGTCCCCCTATGTATATGACTATTTCTCAGTCTCCATCAAACATACGCATTGCCTCTTTCCCTCACTTGGTCAATCTAGATTTCTCTCGGGGCATCTTTCTATCACACACACACACATCGTCCCTCGATCTCACACCCATATAGTCCCCTCACGATCTCGAGGGGATCTCTGTATCACAAACACAGCCTCTCTCCCTCTCCATGCGTCCATGTTCTCCATACGTCCCTCTCGACCTCTGTCCCTTGTTGGCTAGACCTCCATTGGACATGTGCTATAAGGGGGGTCTCTCGCTGCAATCAACCACGCACTAGCAATCTCACTGTATCTCCTCACCTCGCTTTTCTATCTCGGAGATGCATGCGTGATATGTTTGCATAAGACATACTCTCTCTCTATATAAATTTTATTGTTTGTTGTCCCTTTCTCTTTCACACACACTCTTTTTGCACACTCACTCTTTCTCCTTCGCCCACACTTGATCTCTCTCGACTTAGGTACTCTCTTTGATCCATAGCATATAGATTTATTAAAAAGTCAAACTTCACAATGTTTGATCAGGTACGTGGAGAAAAACATTTACATCTAAAACGACAAACATATATCATTAGATTCATCACAAGATGTAGTTTCATATGATGTATCTTTGGTATTGTAGATATAAATAATATTTTGTGTAAACCTGGTCAAAGTTTCCAAAGTTTGACTTCTAAAAAATTTGTATGCACTGCACTATCGAACAAATGGAGTATCTCTTTCCCTCTCTCAGCTATCTGACACACCACTCAGCCGTATTGGGGCTCCTCTATCTCTCTCAAAATTTATATCTCCAACATACACATATCTCGCTCGCACTACATAGACCCATCTAGCACTCTTCGCCCTTTTTCTCTCTCTATGTGACACGCACCCCCAAAGTACCATAATATTTCACTCTACCGTAGGCACACACACTCCCCCCTTAGTATGACTATCTCCCAGTATCCATCAGGAACACACGTATTGTTTCCTCCCATCCCTATGTCTATCTCGATATCTCTCGGGGTATCTTCTATCATGCACACACGTTCTCAGTCGATCTCCCACCCATGTAATCTCATCATGATCTTCAGGGGATCTCTCCCTCACAAACAAACACACACTCTCCTCCCCATGTCTACTTTATCGTGTGTTGTCCATGTCTCTTTCACACACGCACACACACTTTCTTTCACTCACTCTTTCTATCTACACACACACACTCCCTCTCTAGTTAGGTACTCTCTCACGTCCATAACAGATGGATGTTCTGAAAAGTCAAACCTCAGAAAAGTTTGACGCGGTATATGTGGAGAAAAACATTTACATTGGAACGATCAATAGATTCATCACAACATGTACTTAGTTCATACTATCATTTATCTTTGGTATTGTAGATATAAGTAATTTATTTATAAACTTGGTCAAAGTTTCAAAAGTTTGACATCAAAAAAATTATAGGCACTACATTATCGAACAAGGGAGTAGCTCTTTTTCTCTCTGTACTATCTCTCTCTCTCTCTCTCTCTCTCTCTCTCTCTCTCTCTCTCTCTTTCCATGGCTCTCTGTGCGATCACACGATCTCTCATTACCGAGGGCTTATATGGCCACTGTTTTTCTTTTGACTATTATTATATGGCCACTGTGCCAACGTATAGCTCCATTATTGTTTAGTTGACCGGTCAACCAGTCCACATGCTGCCTTGTCAGCTCGTGTTCTCTATATTGGTGTGCTGGCGCATGTGGCAGTGGGTGAACATAAATAAACTAGAGGCCCATCTGACATGCGGCGAAGTAAAGAAAGTAGAAACCACTCATGGTAGCACCCCACATGCTAGTAAATTGAGGGCACACTTCTTCCGCATGAAGGACGCACCCGCGCACACTACACCACCGCGCAGCGGCATGCACACAAGGACGCACTCACGCACACCCAGCACATAGTACACACCAGCACACCTGTACACCAGCGTCGCCACCGGCTGAGATGGACAGCGAGGCAGCTAACAAGCAAGGGCGGCATGAGCCAAAACCACATCTGGTAGGTCTAGACTTGTTCAACAGCCTCCCCAACAACATGTTGCTTGATACGTCCATTTTGCATCATGTTTCCTTACTGTTATTTATAATGCTTTATCCACAATAATGCTTTTTGGAGTAATTCTAATGCCTTTTCTTTCATAATTTGCAAGGTACACACCAAGAGGGAGAATTCCGGCAGCTGGAAATCTGAAGCTGAAAAAGCTACGTCAGGCTACCTATTCTAACAACTCCAAACAAGCTGAAACTTCACTAGGATTTTTTATGGAATAAATAAGAATTACTGGAACAAATAACCACCAGAGGGGGGCCACCAGGGGGGCTCAACCCACCTGGGTGCGCCCTAGGGGGTTGTGGCCTCCTCGGCCCACCTCTGGTGCCCATCTTCTTGTATATAGGTCGTTTTGACCTAGAAAAAATAAGAGGAGGATTTTCGGGACGAAGCCCCACCGCCTCAAGGCAGAACTTGGGCAGGAGCACTTTTGCCCTCCGGCGGAGCGATTCCGCCGGGGGAACTTCCCTCGCGGAGGGGGAAATCATCGTCATCATCACCAACAACTCTCCATCTTGGGGAGGGTAATCTCCATCAACATCTTCAACAGCACCATCTCATCTCAAACCGTAGTTCATCTCTTGTGTTCAATCTTGTTACTAGAACTATAGATTAGTGGTTGTGGGTGACTAGTAGTGCTGATTACATCTTGTAGTTGATTACTATATGGTTTATTTGCTGGAATATTATATGTTCCGATCCAATATGCTATTTTAATACTCCTCTGATCATGAGCATGTTTATTATTTGTGAGTAGTCACTTTTGTTCTTGAGGTCATGGGAGAAATCATGTTGCAAGTAATCATGTGAACTTGATATGTGTTTGATATTTTGATAGTATGTATGTTGTGATTCCCTTAGTGGTGTCATGTGAACGTCGACTACATGACAATTCACCATATTGGGCCTAAGGGACTGCATTGTGGAGTAGCAATTAGATGGTGGGTTGCGAGAGTGACAGAAACTTAAACCCCAGTTTATGCGCTATTCCGTAATGGACTGATTGGACCCCAAAGTTTAATGCCATGGTTAGAATTTATTCTTAATACTTTTCTAGTAGTTGCGGATGCTTGCGTGAGGGTTAATCATAAGTAGGAGGTTTGTTCAAGTAAGAATAGCACCTAAGCACCGGTCCACCCACATATCAAATTATAAAAGTAGCGAACACAAATCAAACCAACATGATGAAAGTGACTAGATGAAATTCCCGTGCACCCTCAAGAATGCTTTGCTTATCATAAGAGACCGTTTTGGCCTGTCCTTTGCCTCAAAAGGATTGGGCTACCTTGCTTCACTTTTGTTACTACTATCCTTACTTGCTTGTTACAAATTATCTTGCTATCAAACTACTCTGCTACTTACAATTTCAGCACGTGCAGACATTGCCTTACTGAAAACTACTTGTCATTTCCTTCTTCTCCTCATTGGGTTCGACACTCTTACTTATCGAAAAGAGCTACAATTGATCCCTTATGCTAGTGGGTCATCAAGGCTATTTTCTGGCGCCGTTTCCGGGGATTGAAGCGCCTTTGGTAAGGAAACATTTATATAGTGTGCTGAAATTTATTGTCACTTGTTACTATGGAAAACAATCCTTTGAGGGGTTTGTTTGGGGTATCTTCACCTAGTCCGGAACCACAATTAATTACCCCTCAACCTACTCCACCTACTGAAAATATTGAATATGAAATTCCTTCGGGTATGATAGAACAACTACTAGCTAATCATTATGCAGGAGATGGAACCGAACATCCTGATATGCACTTGATATATGTGGAACAAATGTGTGGATTTTTTAAGCTTGCAGGTTTACCCAGGGATCAAGTTATCAAAAAGGTTTTCCCTTTATCTTTGAAGGGAAAAGCATTGGCATGGTATAGGCTATGCGATGATATTGGATCATAGAATTGGAATCGTTTGAAATTGGAGTTCCACCAAAAAAATTATCCTATGCATCTAGTTCATCATGATCAGAATTATATATATAATTTTTGGCCTCGTGAAGGAGAAAGTATCGCTCTAGCTTGGGGGAGGCTTAAGTTAATGTTATATTCATGCCCCAATCATGAGCTCTTGTCGGTGTTCTGGGAACGGGGGTCCCCAGACTTGCCTGCCTACGGCCCACAGCGTGGCGAAGCAGCAGGCCGTACGGCCCATCTTCATCAACAAGGCACCCAAGACCCTCGCGAGGGTCCAAGCCTCGCGAAGTGGACGACGCAAGACCTCCTCTGGAGTGGCCTAGCCAGGCAGGCTCACGAGGAGCGGAGATATCAAGGTGAGGCAAACCTCACGAGGCTCTCGTGACGTGAGCCATGACGAATGGTACTAGGCGGGTGCCAGGCGGGCGCCGGTGCGCGTAGCGTCCTTATTTCCTCTTTGGTACTAAGGAGGCCAGTGCACGTGAAGAGTACCGAGGCATCAGGCAAATGTTGCCATATTGGTGCAACAAGACCAAGACTAGGAGGACGGCAAGACGGAGGTCATCGTGGATCCCAAGACGGCGTCACCCCAGGGCTTTTCGCAGGCGAAGACCACTTTTGTCAGGATAGCTTGTACTAGCTGTCCCCCTTCAAATTTGCCCGCCATTGTTGGCTCCCTTCCCGCTCGATATTTGGGAAGAGGACCAAGGCCTCTATGAATAGGACTAGCCACCTCAGTAGGAGGGGACGGATCCGGAACCAGTTCAGTTCATCCTCTACTACACAAGAACAAGAATACCTCAACCTTAGGAGGCTGTTCTTCCCTTGTACTGTTCATCATCAACCCAAGAGGCAATCCACCACCGCCACACTGGAGTAGGGTATTACACCAGAACGATGGCCCGAACCAGTATAAACCCCGTGTCTTTCTGTGTTGCGAGTTCGTCGAGTTCGTCCGCAAGATCTTAGCGAGCTAGAGCGTAGATCGATAGGAGGGAGAGACTTCGCGCGCACCCCAGTGTTCGAACCTTAAGGGTTTGCCGGAACCCTACATCCGACATTTTGCGCACCAGGTAGGGGTGCGCCGGAGCTCCTCTCCACCAACCTACACCCCGTGCCGCCGCGCATCACTCCCATGGTAGGCGCGCCGCTATCCGCCTCTGCGACCGACGCCAACAGTAGGGAGTCTGGGTACCGAGCCCTGGCCCCCGCCCTGCGGCGAGTGTAGTGGCCAGCCAAGTTCAAGCCGGAGTTGCCGCCGTGTTACGACGGCACGGCAGACCCGGCGCCATTCCTGCAGGCGTACAAGGAGGCCGTCCTCTATGCCAGGGCGACGACAAGATCATGGCCAACTTGTTCCCCATGGCCCTAGCCGGTGAGCCACGGGCCTGGCTGCTCAACCTCCTGGGGTCAATGGTGGCGTCCTGGGAGGAACTCCGCGACCTCTTCACCGTGTGCTACGCGGTGCCAGCGCACCACGCGATCGCGGAGCTGCTGGGTGGCTCTCAAGCACCGCCTTCAGATCGCCACGTCAAGCCTTTCTTCCGTCGGATTGGGGCAGCCTCCAAGCACCCGGGGGCTCCGCCGGGTTGGGCTGCGCCGGAGGCCGACCTCACCTTCGATTTAGAAGACCACCCCGGCTCCACCGCCGGCTCTGGCATGCTCCCAATGCTCTGCACGCCTACCATCTGCAACATGAGCCTGTCGGATTTCGGGTTCCGGCAGACCCTCTAGGTTCGAACTCTGGGGTGCACGCGGAGATCTCACCCCTACCTACCTGTGCCTGGTCGCCTCGCAAGGATCTGAACTACACAAAGAGCAACACAAGGGACACAAGGTTTATACTAGTTCGGGCCACCTTTGTGGTGTAATACCCTACTCCAGTGTGTGGTGTGGTGGATTGCCTCGAGGCTGATGATGAACAATACAAGGAAGAACAGCCTCATGAGGGTCTGTTTCTTGGCGGTGCGATGAACTGCTAAGGGGAGTTCGGTCGCTCTCTCTCTCTCTCTCTCTAGATTGCTTGATCTCTAGCTCTGTTCTCGATTCCGGATCCTCTCTCCGATGTGGGAGGCTAGTCCTATTTATAGGCAGAGGCCCTGGGCATCTTCCCAAATATTGAGCGGGAAGGGCGCCAACAATTGGCCATTTTGAAGGGGAACATCTAGTACACTTATCCTGACTAAAATTGGTCCTCGCCTGTTCAAAGGCTCTGACAGTGACGCTGGCTTGGGCTCCACGATGACCTCCTTTCTGCTGTTGTGATGGTCTTGGTCTTGTTGCACCGAAATGGTTGCCTTTGCTTGATGCTCTCGCCTGCGCTTGCCTCCTTTGCACCAAAGACGAAATGAGGACACTGCACGGGCTGGCGCCCGCCTGGCACCCTCGGTCGTCATGGCTTGCGTCATGGGCACCTCGTGAGGTACCCCGCCTTGATCTCTCCGCCTCCTCGCGAGCCAGCCTGACGAGGCCGTGCCTGAGGAAGCTTCCTTTCGTCCGCCCGTGAGGCTTGGCCCTCGCGAGGTCTTGAGCTTGTCTTGATGAAGATGGGCGTCTTGGGCCACCCTTGAGCCACGCCGCGGCTGCAGCGAGCATGTCAGGTACCCCTGTTCCCGAGCGCCGATAGTAGCCCCTGTGCCAAAGCGCCGGACTTGGCTTAGCAGAGAAGCGAAGGGGCAAGTGCGAAGCGCCGCGGGCCATAACAGCCTGCGGCCTTGGGCGCCGCGTGGCGGTTGATTGGACATGGGCGTCTCTGCTTCCCCGCGACGCCTTAGCAACTGCGCGAATCGACAAAAGAGCGGCACCCGTCTAGGCCTTACCTCCTTTGCCTTCGTGATGCCACAGGGGGGATATTTGGAGCTCTGGTTGCAGCACGCCGGCTGCAGCAACCTTGCGACCGAAGCGGAGGCCGCGGTCGTCGCTCCGGGCAAGGTCTTCACGACTCGAGGCTGGGGCGAGGTCGCCCGGGTCTGCAGGACAAGGGGCGCCCTCGCGATCCACCTGGAGTACGACGGCGCTTCCGTGATTTTCTTCAAGGTCTTTGACGCGGAAGGACGCCGGCTGGAGTGCTGCCCTGAGAGAGGTGGTCGGGGCCCTGCCGCGGCGAGGGCCAGGCTCGCCGATCACTCCCTTAGCAGCTCCTCAGGCGGCGGAGGCGTCGGAGGATCTAGCGACTCCGCCGAGCTCTTCGTGACTCCGGAGACGAGAGACGACAGCTACGAGATCCCGAGCTTGCGTCGCTCCCGGAGCAGGGCGGGCTCGTCAGGCCGCCGCCACCTCTGATCTGGATGAGGTTGGCGCCGGTGCCTGACGGCCCACTGTGGATTATGGCGTCTCTTGTGGAGGCGCGTGTAGTTAGCGTTCCTTAGGATCTGCTCCCTCTGTTCCCTGCGAGGAGTCGAAAAACGCACCCCGTGGGGGCTTGTAAGGTGCCTGTGGTTCTGTTTGTTAATATGATCCTCGTCGTGAAGTAGTGCGAGGTGCTCATTCCGTCTTAGCTTAGTTCCTCCTTTCGAACCTCGCGAGGGCTTGATGCTCTGTGCCGACAGGTCCCGGTCCCAAGGCAGGCTTCAGCCGTCGCTGGTATGCCAGGTCACGATGCCGTGGTCAAGGCCAGGAGGTGGCGGCCCGGGTCCGAGAAGAGCCCCCGAGTCGCGATGCTCAGGAGGTCCCCTTTGGCACTCAAGCAGCCATCGTTCGGTGAGAAAGGAGCGCGACGTTGCTAACAGGGATTGCCTTAGGTGCGAGGTCGGTGTTGCGATAGCTAGTGTTTCCGGAGGATGACTTATCTCGGGAGTCAGGAACCGCTTCCTGGTGTGGTGTTAGGTCCGCGCATCGGCAGACGAGGAGTTGCCTGGCGAGGTCCCCACGTGCCTCTTCCCTCTCGCCTTTACTCCCCTTTCTGCTCTAAGTCCTCGGGTCCCGGCCCTCGAGCGGGGCTCAGCCGTCGCTGGTATGCCAGGTCGCGATGCCGTGGACAAGGCCAGAGGGTGAGGGCTGGAGAGCCAGTAGGAGCCCATGAGTCGCGATGCTCAGGTACCCCCCCCCCTTTAACGTGCAAGCGGTTCACGCGGACGAGAGTGAAGAAGACGCCGTGATGGCCTTGCCTGGCGCTGCTCCTTGAAGAGATCCTGCAGGCTCATAAGAAGAACAAGAGTTCGCCATGACAATCGACAGTCAGCCGTTGGTTGCTCTGGAGGGGTGACGAGGCGCTGAAGGCTTGACGAGGTGGCGTCATGCGGGGCTGCCGCGGCCAGAGCTTGGCCATTCAGGTTTGTCGGCGTTGCAGGGACGGACCCATGCGCAAGCGTCGTGCCATTAGGGAGCAGCTCCATTAGTTGGTGTCAGTCGAATGGGTGACTAGGTCAAACACGTTAATACGAAGGAGCAAGTTCCTTTAGATAGGTGCATGGAAGGTAGACATCGCTGGGTCTGGCCCGAGCGACTTGGGGATGATGCAGCCCGAGGGGCGCCCCCAATAAAGTAAGCTAGGAACATGAAGCAAAAGGGATACATGCCGCAGGGACGGACCCACACGGCCTGGGAATGATGCAGCCCAGGGGGCGCTCCCAGCTGAAAATGAAACTCGAAGGATGTCACCTGATAACGTTGAAGACGAAGGGATGCTGAAGTAGCGGACGTCGTGGGCTGCGGAAGCCGATCTTCACGAGCCCCCAGGCCCAGGAGCCTCGGGAGGCTCCGGAGGCGCTGGTGGCTCCGCGCGGACCATCTCCATCTCCGCCTGGACTGCGGAACGCCTGGCCTCTTGAGCCTCTAGGATGCTCCCCATGAGGCGCTGGCGCGTGGCAGCCGCGTTCGGCACGCCGTAAGGCATGCGAACGTAGCTGTGTGGTGGACCTTCACAGCGCCCCACGCGTGAGGGCCAGAGGCGCTCCTGAGAGGCGGCTCGGTTGAGCCCTGGTATGTCGATGCAGACGCGCAGCCCACCATCCTCGCCTGGATGGGGAGCTACGACGGGTAAGCGGCGGCTGCCAGTCATAACTCTTGACTCCTGCAGCTCCTGAATGATTTGGCTGACGAACTCCTGAGGGTTTGGCCCTCCTTGCCCCGCTCCTTCCTGAGGGAAACGTGCTTTGAAACACGCCTCCAAGTGGTGCCCAAGCGCCTCCCTTGTGACCTTAGCAAGGTCGGTGGCCCTCCAGGAAAGAGCCCCCGAGCCCTACTCGAGGAGGGCGCCAGGCGCGCCTTCCTATGTGACAGAAGGAGGTGCCCCCTAAACCGGCCGTACATATCGTTTTAGAGCTAACTTAGGTAGAATGGATGGTTTATGAGGTCAGTAAGCATATTAAGTCATTTTGGAGGAAAAAAAAGCTAACTCTCGGTCATTATGGTAAGCATATTGGAGGAAATAAAGCTAAGTCTAGGTCTTTATGCATTTGTTAAGCAAAACACTAGAGAAACTTACCGTGATCAGGGAGGTGTACGAGCGGGCTGGCTCGCGCCGGTAGCTGGAGAAGGATCGTGCGATGCGTTTCTGGAGTTAAGCTGCACCAAAGATCATTTCCAATGTCTCGTTAGCATTATGACACTCAATGTCGGGGAAGCTGATCGTGACCCACGAACACCTATGGGACCGGCGGACCGAGCCCCTTTCGGTTCGGCGAGGAGCGGAGGTTACACGAAGAGCAGATCGAGGCGAAGCACACGAGCAGTTTACCCAGCTTCGGAGCTCTCCGGAGAGATAATACTCCTACTGCTGCTTGTCTGATTATGTTGTGTTCTTGCTAGGGAGCAATGAGAGCTACAAAACCTGGCTTGAGTGTCTCTGGTTTCGAATGAGTCGAACCTCCTCTACGTTGCGCATGGGCCTCCGTTTATAGGCTCAAGGGGTCACCAACAGGTGGCAACGTAGACAGGGGCAAAATGGGAAAAAATGAGTTGTGGTTGGTACAGCTACTTTGTACAGTGTATTCTACCTAACTCTGATGGCAAGGGACAAGAGCATTAAATGCCCGTCCATGTCGCTTAACAGTGCAGAAAGGGACCGTCAGGGGCGCCACCGCTTGCCACGACGGCACTCCTGTCAGCGCCGCTTACCGCTGCTCTCCGCTGGCTGCATAGCCTCTTGACACGCACACCTGGAATGGTCCCATGGCGACACGTTGGTGGATGAGCTGGAGCGGAGATGAAGAGAGGTTGCCTGCCGCGGCAAGCGCCTTGCCGCGGCTGAATCCTTGTCGCGTCCGGAAGCTTGTCGCTCACCGAGCCTTCCCGGCAAGCTCCTCTTGCCGGGGTCTTGTCTTCTGCGTGCCTTGAGTGGCCTTCCCGGCAAGCTCCTCTTGCCGGGGCCTTGTCTCCTTGGCTTAAATACTTTGTTCTTGAATGGCTCCAAAGGAACCATGGAGGACTTTGGCGGTCACTAGACAAGCCCTGCCGCGGGGTGTTGCAACTGCCCGTGCACGAGTTCGGGATACTAGGGTACCCCTACTCTAGTACACCGACAGGAGCCCCCGGGCCTGGGCCACACACGGTGCCGAGCGCTGTTGGGCCAGGCCCAAAACAGTGCACGGGCACGCGCGGCCTAGATCACGCCGTAACTTTCTTCGGACCCACCACGTCCCCCACGAACAGCACGCGCCGAACGTGGCGTCGTGGGCGAGATCGTGGGAGTTTCTTTAATTGGAAAAGCGGAACGTCCGCCCCTCTCCCTCCTTATAAACAGGGGAAACAGGGGCAGGTCGCCCACCTCGCCATTTGCTGTCCCATCTCGAAAACCACCGCCGCTCCCCCCTTCTCCTCTAGTCTGGAGAGAGCAACGCTCCGCCCCCCATCGCCACCAGCGCCATCAACGCCGTCGGTCTCCTCCACCACCTCCGCCATGGATCCGAAAGCCGACAAGGGGAAGGGCGTGAAGTCGGCCGAGGTGCAACGGCTCGCGGCGCTGCGAAAGGAGCGGGCCCTCTTCCCCCAGCTCGGCGCAAAGGAGCCGAGGAGGGCTACTACCTCTTACGTCGACGGAGACGCTGGCGCATCCACGCACGAAGGTACTCTCCGCCGCCGCATCAGAGTCAGCTTCGAGCGGGTACCCCTTCTTCGCGCTCTTCTTCTACTACGGGCTCTGCCCGCCCTTCTCTGAGTTCTTCTGCGATATCATGAACACCTATTGGTTTCGCCTCCTTGATTTCACCCCCAACGCTGTCCTGACCATGGCGGTTTTCGCACACCTCTGCGAAAACTTTGTCGGAGTCCACCCAAACATAGCCCTTTTCCGCCACTTCTTCATGCCCCGCATCGAGAGAGGAGAGCCACTTGCCGGAGGGATTGCTTGGATCTCTAGGATCGGCAAGAAAGAATCCTATCTGGAAGGAGAGCTCCGCAGCAAGTGGGAGGAGTGGAGAGCCGATTGGTGTTGGATTGTTGAGGAGAACCCGCAGGCCCTTCATCGCCGCCAAACTCCAATAGTGCGCGGCAACGATTGGAGCAACTTGGCGCGGAAGATGCTAGGTTGAAGATTGCCGTGACCGGATCCTGCGCCTCGGGTTTGCCGGACTCACTTGAGGCGCGATTGGCGAGATTTTCTTCGCCACCGCGCTTCCCTTGCAGGAGAGGAGAGACCTGCTTGGGAGTTCCAAAACCCGGCGGATATCATGAGGCTGCGCCCGGGCCTCAACTGGAATTTCACCGTCTTGGAGTTGGATGCAATGCTTCTGGAGTTGTTCAAGCATGACCCTGATCACCCCGAATGGTTCATGTTGCCGAGGGGAGTCGTCCCATTGTGTAACAACTCTTCGCTCGACCGCATCCGTGCAATGATGCCGTTGTGCGATTCACATGGGATCGTTCCAACCTGGCAAGAGCATGCGGATGACGTCGTGCGGCAGTTCTTCGATAGCTTGGAAGAAGTGCCGATCCGCGCCGACGAGCAGAAGTGGCTCACCCGCGACACCACCGACGCCGAGATGCAGCGCATCGCCACCAGGCTGGAGGAGGCGGCAGCAGCTGCTGCCGCTAGTGAATTTGGGTTCACCGTGGAGGAGGCAGAGGCAGCAGAGGCGGCAAGCCTTGCCGATCGAGAGGAGCTTGCCGGCGAGGAGGAGCAGGCCGAGCCCGAAGTTGAGCCGAGCAGGTCCGCCGAGGGCGCCTCCTCCACACCTTCAAGTAGCTTGCCGCGAGCGGAGCCCACAGCTCCACCAAGAAGGCGTCTTCGCAAGGCCGGGGAAGTGACGGGGCGGCAGACGTGCCAACAGCCGCAGCGCCGTGCGACGCGCTCCACAGGGCAAGCATCTTGTTGCGGGAGGCGCCACCGCTGCAACAACTGAGGCGGGATCCTCTCAGGCCACCGCTGCCACCCCTGCCAAGCGGTCAAGGGAACCTACTCCTCCGCCTCTTCGCACCGGAGGCGAGCCGGAATTTGATCTCTCCGCGCTCAGCTCCGACGAGGAAGAAGAAGAAGAGTAAGCTTCTATGCTGTGCTTGTATTTCTTCAATTTGGTTGCTTCTTCTTGCATCTGATTTGCTTCATTCTGAACTCTTTTCCTTTTCAGGACGCTGGCCCAGAGAGCGTCGAAGAGGGCCAAGACCCCGGTGGTTGTCATCGAAGACGATCCCCCCGCGACAACAGGAGGCGCGTCTGAGACCCCCTTGCCGGATCCGGCAACCCTTCTTCAAAGCAGCCCCCAGCACAGCCCCCAGCGTAAGTATATGGTTTACTTCTTACTGTTAGGTGTGCATGGGTGCTCCTTCTTTGTTGATATCGACTTGTTGATTTGTGTAGGAGCGAGCAGCCTCATCGGGAGTGCGGAAGCCGCTCCCGAAATTCCTTCGCTTCAACTTCGCCGCCAAGGGAGAATTCTCCGGCAAGGGAGGCGTTCTCGGTAAAGGAGACTTCTCCGTGAGGGACAGCACCGATGATCCTCCGGTTGTCGAGACCGGGCAGCAGATCCCATCGCGAGTAATCCCCTTGAGTGAAAATTTCCCTCGTGTTCTTTTCTTACTGTTCTTCTTTTTGAGCGCTTGCTTGATATTCTTTCTTTTTTCGGTCGTCCGATCCATCCGCCGCAGAGCCGATGGGGACCGAGGTCGCCGGCGAGGAGGGCAGCAGGCAACACCGACGACGTCGCCATCATGGAGGAAGAGGCTGGCGCCGATGAGTCCGCGGCGAGAGGCCGCCAAGGCTGCCGCTGCAAAGGCTGGCGAGGGTGCAGCGATCGTCTTGGCGACCCGAGGCCGCGAGGCGCGCCAGCGCCACGCCGACCGCCGATCCCTCCGCCACCGATGCAGCGTCAGCTCAAGAGCCCCAGCCCAGCGCCTACTCAAGGCCGGCGGCGGCGTCTTCATCAAGCTTCCACAGGCGTCGAGCTCAGGGGCGCCGGTCGAAGGAGAGACCTTGACGGAGAGCTCTTCGCCGGCTTGGCTGACGCTGGTGGGCGCGCTTAAGCAGCAGCAGCGGCGAAGTCGAGGAGGAGCAGCTGTTGAAGAAGCTGCTGTCGCTCTATCGCGCCCGACAAGCCAAGCTGGAATCCCGGGAAGCACTTGTCGCGAGGGCGGAGCGAACATGGTGAAGCGCAGAAGAGCTCGAGGCGCCAACCAAGAAGCTCTCCGGGCGTAGCGAAGAGCGGGGCGACTTCATTGAAGAGCGCATAGCCTTCATCCTTGAGAAGGCTGAGGTCGAGGAGCAGCAACGGCTTGCCGGCGAGAAGCTATCCGCGCAAGAAGGCGAGTTGGCGCAGCGGAAGATCAACCTTGACAGCTATGAGGAAGAGCTTGCCGTGCACGAGCAATCAATTGGCGGAGCTCTCAAGGAAGCAAAGGACGCTGTCGCAGCTGCCGAGGCCGCCAAGAAGGAGTTGGAGACAAAGGTAACGCAGCTGGAGGCCAACCTCCAGAAGAGCGGCGAGGAGCTCGCCGCGCTGAAGCACGAACGCGAGAAGGACGCCTACACTCTTGGTGAGTTGCAGGGCCGTCTCGCTGAAAGGATCAAAGAGCTTGACGCCGCCAAGGACTCAAAGGCAGATCTTGAGCTGAAGCCGACCACCCAGATAGAGACTCTGGACGGCGCCAAGGAGCGGGAGGTGGGCCTGTTGGATAAGATCAAGGCCAACGAGGAGCTGCTGGCGAATGCTACTGCTGCCCAGAGCACCTTCAGGGATAATGTGGAGCTCTGGACTGAAGGTCTTGTGAATATCGCCGCCGCCATCGACAAGGAGCTGATGGAGCTGGGGATGGTGGATCTCGGGTACTCCTCCGACGAGCGCCTCCAACCCAGCACCAAGCTCAGCTTGTTCCTCAAGGGCGTGGTGACGGCTCTCCAGCGACTCCGGGAAGAGATCCCAAAATTGCTGGCCGAGGAATCGCATCAGATCTGTGCGGGAGCTCTCCAAAAGGTGTTGATGAAGGTGGCCTTCCGCAATCCAGGCCTCAACCTCAACGGTGTCCTCAGATCCTTGCCGCCAGATGCCGACGTTGAAGCACTCAAAGCCCTTGTCGCACCCATTGTGGACAAGGTGGGCAAGATCAAGCGGGTTGATGGCGACCGCGTAGACTAGGCCGCCAATTTTATCTTTCCCTTGTCGCTGCTGATCATGTTTAGGAGAACAATTTATTAGATCCGCGACAAGCTATTTTTGTAATATAACTCTATCTTAGGCAATGATCGCAATGTTATTTCCTTTACTTGATTCCTTCCTTTGTATGTTTGTGCCCTATGCTTTTAGGGAACTTGTCGTGCTGAGCACCTTTGTCATGGCCTGAGTCTTGAATATCGTCAAGAGTCTTTGGCGGTGCTGCCTCCGACAAGCAACCTTGTCGCAACTAGTTGCAGCTCACTTAAGTTGTTGAGCGGACTCGAAACAAAGTAAGGGCGCAAGCTAGCTACGAGTTGGTTCCTCCAGCGCATGGTGTTTTCCATACAAAGTACTATCGTTCGAGGAAGATAACTTAAAATTTAAAACTGATTGCTCAAACTTTGGCAACTTAGCTTTTCTGTCGTTTGCTTCCGGTAAGGCGAAACTTCCTCGAAGCGGCGCCATGCCCACACCATTATCTTCTCCTTCCCCCCGCTAACTTGTGGGCGAAGGAACCTTCCTTTCTTTGAGAAAGAGAAAGAAGAGAAAATAAAGTTATGGAGCCTTGTGGCTCGTTATTGCTTACGGGTGTGGATGTTGCACAAAATGTCGATAACACATGCAAAATGATGATGAAAGCATGAAATTGACAAGTTGTGCGCAACACATGAGCTTTACTTATCGCGGTGAAGCGCCGGCTTTGTACAAAGGATTACATGCAACATCGGCAAGACTTGTACAAAAGGTGGTTGCCGAACAGGTTCCGCAACCGCGCATCTATGGGTAAAACTTACGAAGATGCTCAATATTCCAGGAGTTGCTCACCGGAACGCCATCTTCGGTCTCACGGCGGACAGCGCCAGGCCTAGTGACTCGTTTCACCCGATAAGGGCCTTCCCACTTCGGCGTCAACTTGTTGGAATTCTTGGCAGATTGAACGCGCCGAAGAACAAGGTCGCCTTCCTCGAGACTTCGGCATTAACTGCGGCTATGGTAGCGGCGCAAAGCTTCCGGTAACGAGCAGCTCGTCAAAGCAGCTGAAGACGGTCCTCCTCAAGGAGCAAGCGTCATCTTGTCGCAGCTGCTCTTGCTCAAGCTCATCATAGCGAGTACTCGAGGTGACCCGTGATACGAGTTCCGTGGGAGAACTGCCTCTCGCTCCATAGACTAGAGCGAAGGTGTCCGCCGGTGGCTCAATTTGGCGTCGTCTGATCGGCCAAAGAACCACCGCAGCTCCTCAATCCAGTTTCTTCCGCACTTGTGCAGCTTTGTCGAAAGTTCTGGTCTTGAGCCCTCGTAGCACTTCAGCATTTGCCCTCTCCGCTTGACCGCTGCTTCTCGGATGAGCAATGAAGCGAAGGACCTTGGCGCCAAGATCTTGGACGATCGCATGAAGGTGCGGCTCGTGAACTGTGCCGTTGTCGGTGATGATCCTGTTAGGAATCCCAAAACGGCAAACAATCGACTGAAGAACTTGATGCGACCGACTATGTCACCTTCCTCATCGCTTCCATTTCCGCCACTTTGTGAACTTGTCGATTGCAACGCATAAGTACTCAAAGCCCCGACAGCTCGGGAAAGGGGCCGAGGATGTCGAGCCCCGGACCGAAAATGGCGAGGATAAAGGGATCGTCTGGAGAGCTTGAGCTGGCTGGTGTATCTGCTTGGAATGGAACTGGCATGCTTCACACTTGGTTACTTGTGCAGTTGCATCCTGGAGGGCTGTTGGCCAGAAGAAACCTTGCCGGCAAGTGCTCTTGCACCAATGTGGTGACCACATATGCCTCCGTGTATCTCTGCCAACAGCTTCTGTCCATCTTCCCGGTGAATACACTTCAATTTCACACCGTTGAGTCTTCTTCTGTATAGCGTGATGTCAACAAACTGGTACATACTTGACTGCCGGGCTACTCTCTCCGCTTCTTCTTGCTCTTCACGAAGTTCTCCTATCTGTAGGAAATGGACAATCTGTTGTGCCCATACTGGAGCTTGTGGCTCGACAACAAGGACTAAAGGCACATCTGCTGCTGCGGGAACATCAGCTTCTACGGCGAGAACTCGCGGTTCTCGCCGAGACTTGACGTCCCCGGCAAGCTTGCGGAGCAAAACTTGTCGGAAGCGCCTGCGCTTTAACGAAACAAACCCTAGGGCTTGTCGAGCAGATCGCCTCAAGATTCTTGGAGTTGAGCCTGGGGATCTTCACGGCGGCGGCTTCGGGAAACTCTGCCGGAAAATAGTCACCAGAAATCAACTTCCTCTTCTTGTTCTGTCCTGTTGATGGCGTTACGGTTGGTTGAGTCAGCTTGAGCACGAAGATTCCTGGTTCCACGGTGTAACTTGAGTGCGTGCACTTTGATGAGCCATCAACAATATCATTCGAGCTCTTGGAACATATTCCATCTGTAGGCCGTCAAAGTGTTCTTCTAGCTTTCTCACTTCATCAACGTAGGCTTCCATCAACGGACTCTGGTAATCTTTGTTTACTTGGTGGACGACAAGTTGCGAGTCACCTCTGACAATGAGCTTCTTGATCCCAAGGTCTACCGCAATCCTAAGACCGGCAAGCAAACCTTCATACTCTGCTGTATTGTTTGTTTCTTGCTCCTTGGGAAAGTGCATTTGAACTATGTACTTGAGGTGTTCTCCGGTGGGTGCGATAAGCAAGACGCCGCACCGGCGCCTTTGCAGCGAGAAGGCACCATCAAAGTACATCAGCCATTCCTTGCCGCCTCCTTGACGGGATGCTCGCTCGAATTTCTTCATCTTGTGTTGGCGCCCATTCTGCTATAAACTCGCCAATGCTCTGCTTTGGATAGTTGAAGTGCTTTCAAACCCGAGGCCAAAGCTTGACAGTTCCAAAGGCCCACTCGACAATCCTGCCTGTTGCTTCGGATTTTGCAAGATCCTCTTCAAGCGGAAAACGAGTGACAAGCTGTGGATCTCATGTGCTTGGAAGTAATGGCGCAGCTTTTCGAGGCCATGAGGAGGCGAAAAGTAATTTCGCACACCGTAGTACCTTGACCTAGCCCCCTGTAGAAGGGAACTGACAAAGTACACCGGGCGCTGCACCATCCTTTTTTGCATCTTCTCGCAATCCTGCGCAGATCCATCCTTGTCGGGACCAGAGCTTGTCGGTGAAGCCCCCTGCTTGTCACTGGATGCATCTGCCTTGGTTGCCGACTCATCATCTGCCTCCCTTTCCGCTACTAACGCAGCACTAACCACTGGGTCTTTGGGACAAGCTTTATTAACATCTGTGAAGTCGATACAAAGTCTCCATTTCCCATTTTCCTTTCGTACAACTACCGGATTGGCTAACCACGTGGGATGGAGCACTCCTCTGACAAGGCCTGCTGCTTCCAACTTCTTGATTTCTTCTGCTATGAATTCTTGGCGCTCCACTGCCTGTTTTCTTTCTTTCTGCTTGACGGGCCGCGCATGAGGACAGACAGCTAGGTGGTGCTCAATTACTCTCCTGGGAACACCGGGGATGTCAGACGGTTGCCATGCAAACACGTCGACATTCGCCCGCAGGAAAGCAACGAGCGCGCCTTCCTATTTAGGGTCAAGAGTGGCACTGATGGTGAAGGTACCACCAGTGCCGTCCTCCTTGGCGGGCACCTTCTTGGTCTTTGGTGGAGCTGCCATCGTTTTCTTGCACTTGCCGGTGGAGCTCGATGGTGTGTCCTCGACGGTAGCGCAGCACTCCGAAGAGGTGCGCTTGCCGGAGTGGGCATCAGAGCTCTTGCCGGACTTGGTCTTCTTCTTCCCCCCGGGAGCTTCAGCGGCAAGTGACTTGCTATCTGTTGCGGCTGCTGCTTCCCGGTAGATCTTATCGGCGCAGATAAGAGCATCCTTCTTGTCGCCATGTACAGAAATGACACTTATCGGGCCTGTCATCTTGAACAAGTTGTATGCATAATGAGAGGCTGCCATGAACTTAGCGAGTGTTGGACGGCCAAGTATTCCATTGTAAGGCAATGGAAAATCAGCAACGTCGAACGTGACCCTCTCAGTCCTGAAGTTTAGTTCGCTGCCAAATGTTACCGGCAACGTGATCTTCCCTTTCGGTTGCTCCTTCTCGGGTTGATTCCTTGGAATGTACCAGTCTCTTCGAGCTCGCTGTCAGGGATTTGAAGTTTCTGGAGCACCGCAGAGGAGATCAGGTTTAAGCCGGCCCCACCGTCAACTAGCATCTTGGTGACCTTGAGGTTGCGGATAGTTGGTGAGACCAACATCGACAAGCACCCGACCGCAGTTATGCGATCGGGTGGTCCTCAATATCAAAGATGATAGGCGTGTTGGACCATTTCGAGGCTTGCGTGACTTCACGGATGGTTCTCGCTGCATTAACCTCCCGCATCCATTGCTTGAGTTGGCGGTGTGAGGTATGCGAGAAGCACCGCCGTCAATGCAGAGGACCTCCGTGGCTTTCAAACTCCTGCTCATCGGTCTCGCTGCCTTCCATATCTTCATCGTCATCGCCGTCTTCATCCTTGTCGCGCCGCTGGGAGGTCTGTCTCCTTGCCGCTGCTTGGCCTTGCCTTGGCGTCCTCCCCGCCGGGTCGCTTCTTGCTAGCTCCCCAGACCTTCCTGGCCTTCTCCTTGTCGCGCCGCCAGACTCAGCTTTTCGCTGTTCAACAAGCTGCTCGACCTTCTTGCAGATCTGGAGGTCGTGACCCTTGGTGCGGTGGATCTCGCAGTACTGTTTGTTGGAGCTGTCCTGCTTGTCGGCGGCCGCCACAGGCTGGCAGTCGGCACCAGTGGCAACCTCCTTGCCGGAGCCACCAACCTTGGCTTTCTTGGCGGCACCACCGTTGCCGGACTGCTCGACAACTAGTACCTCTTTGTTCTTCTTTTTTCTGTTGCTCCGTCGCCGGCTCTTCTTCGCCGGGGCGGTCTCCTCACTATCAGATCCTGCTTCCGCATTCTCTCCTGGGAGTCTCCTCCCTTCCTAAGCACGTGCACACTTGTCGGCCGAGGCATACAGCTCACTGACGTCCTTGACTTTGCACATCGCCATCTCTTCCCTCATTCCGCGGTTTCGCACGTTCTGATGAAACGCGCCGATCACCATGCAGGGTGGACATCCGGGATGTTGTAGTGCACACAGCTGAACCTCTCGATGAACTTGCGCAGACTCTCCTTCCTTCGGGCAAGCGGTGAAGGTCACTCTCTTGGCTATGAGGTTTGTGGTCACCGTGAAGGCGCCAACAAACCGATGGCATAGATCTGCCCAAGAAGATATGGATCCGTCCGCAAGTGCATGAGCCAAGATCGACATTGGGTTTGAGTACCGGCGGAAGTAGTTGGCGAGGATCTTGTCGCCTCGCCCCCGCAGCTTGCACCGCGATGGTGTAGATGCCGAGGAACTCCGACGGATGCGCCCTACCATCGTATTTCTCGCACATCCGCTTGAAATTCTTCCCGCTGGGCCACCGGACTTGCCGCAGCTCACGAGTGAACGCAGGGCAACCTATCACAGACGCATAAGTCGCTCGTTCCTCGGGCGCATGCATATCGACAGAGGGCCAGCGCTGGTCGGATTGACGCCGCGCTTTCTTCGGGCGCCGGCGCGGTTCGAGCGCCTTCCGTTGTCGTTTTGAAGAACTTGGCATCGATCACGGCGAACTTGATCCGGCGACGCGTGGAGTCGCTGTCGAGGTGGATCTGCCGAGTTGGTGATCTTGGCCTTCGGTGGAGAGTGCATGGTGGTTGCACCCCCACAGGTTTCGCCGCCACCGCTCGTGTTTTGTCGCCTTGCCGCGCAGCGATGTAGTTGGTTTCAGGAACGCCGCCGCTGGCAAAGCCGATGAAACTCGAATGGTGGCCTCCATTCGCCGACCTTGTCCGCCGCTGAGGGTAATCCAGAGCAGCTTGAGCTCGCGCCAAAGCTTCGCTGAGTGGTAGGCGGCAATGGCGAACGGTGCGAGGAGCGGATATGCTCGACTTCTAAATATGTTAGAAGGAGCAGATCCCGCCCAGCGACCGTGCCCCACTCGCACCAGCTCGCTACGCCGTAAGCTGTTCTTGAGCGCCCTCGATCCACCAGCTCGATCTTGGCCCAATGAACGATGGTGCTGCGAGCACCATGACACCGCCGGTCTCAAGGCCTCGAGATGGACGCTGTGCGTATCGGGCGCCGAGGTCTGCGCGCCTTGTCCTTGGACTTGGCAGCGCCATGAGCTCCTCACGACGCTCGTTCTTTCGCTTCGCTTCCCCGTCACCCGTTGGCTCCGGTGGTGGTGGGTTTGACGAGGACGGCTCTGCTGCCGCCGAAGCCTTCTTCTTCGGTGGCATGTTGATGAAGATGATGAAGAAGTTGCTCGTGTGAACGCCGGATCAGGTTCACACAGCCTCGACGCCCCCTACCTGGCGCGCCAAAGATGTCGGGGAAGCTGATCGTGACCAACGAACACCTATGGGACCGGTGGACGGAGCCCCTTTCGGTTCGGCGGGGAGCGGAGGTTGCACGAAGAGCAGATCGAGGCGAAGCACACGAGTAGTTTACCTAGCTTCGGAGCTCTCCAGAGAGATAATACTCCTACTGCTGCTTGTCTGATAATGTTGTGTTCTTGCTAGGGAGCAATGAGAGCTACAAAACCTGGCTTGAGTGTCTCTGGTTTCGAATGAGTCGAACCTCCTCTATGTTGCGCATGGGCCTCCTTTTATAGGCTCAAGGGGTCACCAACAGGTGGCAACGTAGACAAGGGCAAAATGGGAAAAATGAGTTGCGGTTGGTACAGCTACTTTGTACAGTGTATTCTACCTAACTCTGACGGCAAGGGACAAGAGCATTAAATGCCCGCCCATGTCGCTTAAAAGTGCGAAGGGACCGGCTGTGGGCGCCACCGCTTGCCACGACGGCACTCTGCCGCCACTTTCATCTGCTCTCCGCTGGCTGCACAGCCTTCTTGACACGCACGCCGAATGGTCCCATGGCTACACGCTGGTGGATGAGCTGGAGCGAGATGAAGAGAGGTTCGCCATGCAAGCGCCTTTGCCGCGGCTGAATCCTTGTCGCGTCCGAAGCTTGTCGCCATCGAGCCTTCCCGGCAAGCTCCTCTTGCCGGGTCTTGTCTTCTGCGGCCTTGAGTGGCCTTCCGGCAAGCTCCTCTTGCCGGGCCTTGTCTCCTTGGCTTAAATACTTTGTTCTTGAATGGCTCCAAAGGAACCATGGAGGACTTTGGCGGTCACTAGACAAGCCCTGCCCAGGTGTCAGAATCGCAGCTGCACGAAGTTCGGGATACTAGGGTACCCCTACTCTAGTACACCGACACTCAAATGTTAAGACTAGCAAGTAATGTCCATTCTAATTAAACTCACCGTGCTCCTGTGAGCAATCACCTGCATCGCAAAGCGGTCCGACCGACTTCTCGCACACAGATCGCACATTTGGTTTTCACAACAGAGTCATACTAGTTAGTAATGAGACTCAAATGTTAAGACTAGCAAGTAATCTGCAGAAGAAACTTACCACAAGGAGCTCATACATGGCCCTTGCCTCGCATGTCATTCCGCGCCTCTCCTCCTCCAACATCTTTGTCGTCCTCTCCTCCAACTCCCGCTGCCTCCGCCACCTCCGCCAGAAGTTTCTCCGCTCTATCTCTCTCACTCAGATAGCAGCCTGCAACACCACTCACATGACCATTTGTAATCATTGATGGAAGCGCATACAATGTAATGGAGAAAGATAGCTGAGTACTTATAACTAACCTTGAAGGCGAGTTGGACTGGCCGCTCACGAGGCCTTATCTCAGAGCGGAGCTCGATCGGCGCGCTTTGATCTCCGGAGAGTGCTAGGACAACGGATAAGTCCATCTCCCATGGCTATGGAGCCATGGGACCTCCCGCCACCAGATATCATCAGCAGCTCAGATCAATGGGACCCCTGGCTTGCTAAAGTCCTCCCTTTCCTCGCCTTCCCTCGATCTCTATATTGCACGAGATTGTCGTGGGCGGAGATGTTGGTGAAGTTCTTGGATCATCGAGGTCGACGCAGAGAATGCCTTGACTTTCTTTTAAGAGCCAAAGCAGGGCTATGGCATACAGGTCATACACCTCGCACCTTATCCGCTTTATTGTAGCGTGCTCGAAAGAGAGAAACAAAGTAAATTAGTAATTAAAGGGCTAAAGCTAGCATGATGAATGAATTGCATGAATCATGAAGCAAACCACATACCCAGTTCCGCCAGATCAAATAAGTTGAGCTGCCTTGGTGGTGTGGCACACCTTCCATTTGGGCACGCTTGTCCTTGGCCTCAGTAGGAAGCCCGCCATTGTTTTGAGCACCACGCATTGACCAACACCTCCCAACAATCCATCCGATCCGCACACCATCTCGTGAGGGGCCTAAGTTAGCAATAGAAACTTTAGCGCCACGGCTATGAATTACTAAATGAAGGAAGTAAGTACAAGGCCTTAAGAATTACCTTCATGTACTGCCTCCTTACTCAAGAACTTATCGCATGCACTCCGCTTGGGCTTCTTGATACCACGCCTGCGTAGTAGTCTCGAACAGCCCGCACCAACCTCTTGCCGAAGTTCAAGTAGGCGCTTGCACTCCTTGTCGATAACATCTGCCGCCTCCTCCTCGTATCCCTCCTCACACCTATAGAATGTCGCAATCAAATGATACAATATTGATTAGTACAATTAATAACTAGCTAGTTCAAGATTTTTAATTGTGTAAATGAGAAATTACCTGTAACTTTCGATCACCACGCCCGCCTCGCCTTGCACAAGACACCGCCGACAATCTCACCCGGTGCGGGCCGGGCAGCCAAGTAGTGCTCCCAAATCAATCCAACCTCTCGAAGCCGACCTCACCAGTAACGGATAAACCCCGGAAGTTTTGCGAATCAGAACTCCAAGGACGGAGTTGGGCGGGCACTTTCATGGTGGTCTCCAACCCCCGCAGCATGACAAGGCCAACACATTAGTTATTTGAAGAAACGCAATGCAGAAGGTACAAAAAGATTAAATGCACTTACCTCTCCCCATCGTGGAAAATCAACCACCTCTCGCCGCGGGTCGCTGCACGGACGGGAGCCGTAGCACCACTGGCTGTAGACGCGCCCCCTCCTCCTCAATATCACCGGCTCCCGTCATCATCAAGATGGCCACTGCTCCCCGCCATCATCAAGATGGCTACTCGGCTCCTCAGTGACCCGACTAGGTACCCCATCCAGACGCAGTGCTCCTCCGGGTCTCAGGCCAAAGGCCCGCCGACCGGAGGCTTGTGGGCGGTAGGCCCGCCGACCCGAGGCTCGTGGGCTGAAGACCCGTGGACCGGAGGCTCGTGGACCGGAGTCTGTAGCCTCCTCCTGACGAGTCCACCCTAGCAGCCACGTGCTCGGTTGAAACAGCTGGGGTGGCGGCAGGAAGGAGCAGAAGAGTCACCCTACCTCCTCTCCAGCGACCACGGCTCCACCTCCTCTCTTCTTCTTACCTCGCCCCTCGGCCGGGCACCGCAATGATGAAGAAGGGCCTCACAGTGTCGACATACTGTCCAAAGAACACTCGGCGGAGAGGTGCGGTGCAATGGAAGACCTCGCAACACGCCGCCGACGAAGAAGGGGTTCAGGCGCCCTCCACCAGCGCCCACCATCTTTCAACACCTGCCATGACAAAGAATAAACGAAATTAGTACAACATAAAAAAAAGTAATCGACATGAATAATAATATGTATATCACTTAAGTGTATCATCATCAAGTACAACATAAAAAATTGAATAATTCGACACTACTAATAATCTCGACCAAAGATCATCAATAAATGCATAATCATCATCATCACTATAATCAATGATGGGCTCACTATAATCATTATCATCACTATCATCACTATAATCATCATCATCATCATCGACACACAACAATTATATATATAATTCACCACGAATTTATGCGCCGGATCCGGAGCAAAGCATATGCGCCGGATCGGTGTTGTTTCTGTGGTCGGGGTTCGCTGTCGGGCCGGTGTCGGTCAGTCAGCCTCGGGTCGGGTGTCGGGTCAGCCTGGGTCGGGTGTCGGGTCGGGTCGGTCTCGCGGTCGGGTGTCGGTCGGTGTCGCGGTCGGGTGTCGATCGGGTCCGCTCGGGGGTCGGGTGTCGGGCCGGGGTCGGGTCGGATCGGGTCGGGTCGAGGTCGGGTGTCGGGTCGGGTGTCGGGCCGGGGTCGGTTGTCGGGGTTAGTGTCGGGCTAGTGTCGGGTCAGTCAGGCTCGGGTCGGGGTGTCGGGTCAGGCCGGGTCGGGTGTCGGGTCGGGTCGGTCCCTGGTCGGGGTGTGTCGTCGGGTGCTGGTCGGGTCGGGTGCCGCTCGTGTCGCGGTCGGGTGTCGATCGGGTCGCTCGGGTCCGTGTCGGGTCGGGTCGGGTCGGGTCGGGTCGGGGTGTCGGGTCGGGTCGGGTCTCGGGTCGGGTGTCGTGGTTTGTAAGCGGGTCGGGTCGGGTGCCGGTCGGTCGGGTTTTTTGTCGACCCCGATTCCAAGTCACATCGACCTAGCTGGTAACACCTCATATCACTTTGCGGCCTCACGACGGTATCCCCACGGTGTCGCTTACCATGGCCCGGACCGCTTATGCCTTTTGGCTCACGATATGATAGTGTCGCTAGCATCCACATGACAAAGAACCCGGCCGACATGGCTAGTCGTGAACCCAAAGCGCACTAACCTATGGGGACAGGCATACATGAAACACTTCGAGCATGTCGGTCATCAACGATGAACTTGGGCTGTAGCACTGGCTAACAGACTCCGTATCCCGGCTGTAGAGTGCTAGGCAGGACTCCAAGTATCACCGCGTGACATTTCAAGGGACGTATATAGGAACGAAATGAATCACATGCCGCCACCAAGTGTCCAAGCAGAGTGCTGGCTAGCAGGACTCCGTGAACCGGCAGTAGCGGACTACTATCGCCGTAAGCACGAGACTACATTTCCCCATATGAGAGGCTGCCAAGGATAAACAACTAGATTGTCGGATCCCACTCATACCAAGCATTTCAATCATACACTAATATGCCCGATATGAGTAAATACAACAAGGCATCACAACAAAACTCTACAACTCAAGTACTTTATTTAAGAGGCTCCGAGGAGCCATACATAACATAGTCATATGTAGGGGTCACATGACCCAACACTCAAGTCATACAATCATACAAGCACATGCGGAAGCAAAGTAGTCTGAGTACGCACTCTAGAAAGAAAGAAAGCTTGTTGGAGCCTTTCTATCTACAATGGCCCTTCACAAGTCTTAGATCGCCACCGGTGGCTAGCTTACTCGTCAAGTCAACATCTACATAGAACTGGTCGGAGGGGTAGTATAGTCCTCTCAAAAATATTGATTACAAACATGAGTACAAAAGTACTCAGCAAGTCTTACCACGTAATCCTATCATACATGCACATTCTCAAGGAAGGAAGTGGAGTTATTTGCAGAAGCCAGCTTTGACTCTTGGCTAAGCTATCCCACGTGACACACTTTGTAAAGCATTTTGTCGCACACGAGTCCACTATTCACCATCACAATACTCCACTGTGGATCCTCTCTCGTCATCCCCGAGAGGGCCATCCACGATACTCACACTTATCTTGAGGCTTTTAGTAGTATCCATTTACTTGTCTATGAACCGATATAGGTAACCCGAAGTCCTTCTCCGTGGACACGGCTATTCAATAGATCATATTTAACCCCGCAGGGTATACTTCTTCACACACGCTCACCACTTATCGCCGCTTACACGACATGTACTGCAACCTTCAAGCGGAAGCCCAACGTGGGTGTCGGCCACAGCCTACCTAAACACTCAAGTCCCTAGTCCAGTTATCGCCTATTCGGGTTCCATCCGCAGGAGTCCGCCGAGGTTTCCCATACAGCCCGAACGATGTGTGCAGGGTTCCCGAGATACCAAACGGGCACTCGCACACCGGCCACGGTGTTTACCGCAACACAACCCACCCCTAAGGTCATGCTATGCGGCGGCCCCAAAGATGCTACAAACACCGTAAACTACTTGCAACTCCCTGACTATGAACAGGGTGGTTAAGAAGTCGAGAGGGTCCATTGGTTTCGGGCCCAATGCGTGGTAGTAGCTAGTTCATGGATCACAAACACAGATCTCAGTTCTAAGTTCGCCTCAATGAAACAACCCACCATGTACTCCTACATGGCCTCTCATCGATACCTTTACCAAATCGTGTTCAACACTTACACTCTCGAACCAACACAACCTTTCACTCCAGTTCATCATCCCGATGAGCCGACTGACACAACTCTAAGCATAGCAAGCATAGCATGGTAGGAATCACAAACATGGCTCAATCAACTCCTACACATACTAGTGGGTTTCATCTAGTTACCGTGGCAATGACAGTCATGCAAAGGAAGTGGGTTCAACTACCGCAGCACACAACAGTTGAATCGCGTTGTCTTAATGCAAGAAATGAGAGCGTAAGCGAGAACATGGGTTTGTATCGAATGATCAATGAATTGCTTGCCCGATGGAACTGGGTAGAGAACTGCGCCTTCGTGTGGGTAATCGAGGTTATCTTCGGGGGCAGAACCTATCATGAAAACACACCAAAATAAACATACAACCAATATGCAACAATATGATGCATGCTATGACATGGCAAGATGAATGTGTGTTGGCCTAATGCAAGTTGAAGGGATAGGATGATCTCATTTGAACCAAAGGTTCAAATGATAGATCATGTGAGTTAGTCCTAATGGTGCAAAATCTTAATCTGGTTATTCAGCATAGTTAACTTGTTTTAACATGCATGAAACCTGTACCAATGGATAGAGTGTATTTTTCTGATAAATTTTCATATATAAATCTTTGCATTTGGAGTTATAGAATAAAAGTTATAAGCATTTGAAATTTGAATTATATTCTGAATTTATTATATAAAATAATTCCAGAATTTGAATTAATGCGCCAAGATGAGGTCAAGATGACGCGTGGGGTCAACGGGTCGTCCAGGTCAAACTGACCAGTGGGACCCGCATGTCAAGTTAGTTTAACTAATTAGTTTTAATTAAAACTAATCCTAATTAGTTTAGCTGGGGGTCCACTGCCATTGACCTGAGGGTCAACAGGCCCACGGACGGGGTCAACTCACGGCGCCTAGCCGGGCGAGGCCAGACGCGGAGCAAGTGCTTTTGCACTTTCCGGCTCCAAATGGAGCTGGGAGCACCCACGTGATGCTGGAGGTGAGCCGCGTTAGTGGTGGAGTCGGTAGGGTTAGGGGTGGCCGGAGGGGCTGGCGACGAGTCGGGCGGGCGACTGGGCTCGCCACCGACGGGTTTGGGTTAGAGGGCCCGGCGAGGCGCGGAAGTGCACGTTAGACCCTGGGGTGTGGTGAGTGCGATGGACGAGTGGCGTGGCCATTAGGTGACCGGAGGCTCGCCGGCGCACGAGCTCAAGGGCGGGTTCGGTGATCATCGAGCGCCATGTGGTGCAAGAAGAAGAGAACGGAGAGGACAGGGAGTAGCTAGGCTCACGGTGAACCTGTGGAGAACTTCGCTGGGTCGGGGCGGACTGATGCGGCGGCGACGGCGATGGGGATCTCCGGCCGCCTTGAGCTCGGGCGAGGTCGGGGTAGTGGCCTCGGGGTGTTTTGGAGCGAGGGGAACTAGCTAGCTAGAGGTAACGGGGTGCGGCGGAGCTGCAGACATGGCGGGAGGAGTATGAGCGGCGGGAGCACGGGCCGACGGTGGCGCGTCGGCGATGGCGTCGGCCAGGTCGGGGGCGAGCGAGAGAGAGAGGCAGGGGGGAAGTGAGGTGTCCGGGAGGTCGGGGTGACGACGCGTGGGTCGTCCAGGCGGCGAGGCGGCGAGGGGATGAGGCAGGCGGCGGCCAGCTGCGTGGCTTCAAGGCCGGCCGGGCCGGCATTAGTTGCTCGCTCAAGCGAGCCAAGCAGCCACGGGCTGTCACTGGGCTGGGCAAGCAGTGGGCCTGGTCATGCACAGTGTAGGTTTTTTCTATTTTTAGTCTTTTTCTATTTCGCAACTCTGTTTAGGGTTTTAAAAATACCAAAACTATTTCAAAATTACCAAAATGCTCCTGGTCACTTGTTGGAATATTCCCAACATGAAACATTTTAGTTTGACAATTTTGAACACTTAAAATATTTTCCATAATTTAAAATGCCCATTTCAAAAACTTGTGATTTAAATCTAGAACCCTTAGGTGACCTAGAAAATGTTCCACCTTCTTTGACATGGATCCCGAACCCAAACAAAGAGGATGAGCATTTTGAAGGGCATTTCGATTCATTGAAATAAATTTTAGTAAACCCTAGTTATTTTAAGGGGGTGTTCTGGGGTTTCGCCTTTCCCATTTCAAATTCAGATGAAATTTAAACATGATGCACACCCTAATGCATGGTCTATCGGGATGTGACAACTCACCCCACTCAAAAGAATCTCGTCCCGAGATTTAGGATCTGCTATGAAAAAGGTGGGTACTCAAGTCAAGACGATCCTCCCTTTCCCAAGTTGCTTCTTGCTCGGAATGGTTTGACCATTGAACCTTTAGAAACTTGATATTCGACGCCGAGTGGTACGCCGGTTTGATCGAGGATACGAACGGGTACTCTCGATAGGTGAGGTTATCTTGGAGATCAAGCTGTTTGTGGTCCACTCCACGGATAGGATCCGAGAAGCAACGCCTGAGTTGGGAAACGTGGAAGACATCATGGACCTTGGAAAGATGCGGAGGTAGTTCCAATTGGTAGGCAACTTCCCTCGCTTGGCAAGAATGCGAAGGGTCCAATGTAACGAGGAGCCAACTTGCCCTTGATATCAATCGATGGGTTCCTTTAAAGGAGAAACCCGAGGTAAGCTTCTTCGCCAATTTCATAAGCCATAGGCTTATGTTTGCGGTCATATTGGCTCTTCCGACGAGATTGGGCTGTTTTCAAATTTCACGAACAACGCGAACCTGCTCCTCCGCTTCTCGAATCATATCCGCCAAAGAGTTGTCTCCCGGTTTCACCAGCTAAGAGGCGCTCACATTTTCGCCCATAAAGAACTTCGAAAGGGCTTTGCCCAGACTGGCTTGATAACTATTGTTATAAGCTAACTCGGCGAATGGAAGGCATTTCTCCCAATTCATGCCGAAGAGATGATGTAAGCTCAAGCATATCCTCTAAGATTTGATTGACTCGCTCTACTTGACCACTTGATTGGGGATGGAAAGCGGTGCTAAAGGAGAGACGAGTTCTATAGCGCTTTTGGAAACTTTCCCAAAATCGAGAGGTGAAGAGACTCCCACGGTCTGAGTTAATTTCAATGGAACACCATGAAGAGACACTATTCGAGAGATGTACAAATCAGCTAGCTGGCTAGCGGTTATACTCTCACTAACAGGTAGGAAGTGGGCTACTTTGGAAAGACGATCAACAACGACGAAGATAGCGTTATTCCTCTCTTGGTCCTGGGAAACCCGTAATGAAATCCATACCGATTTTATCCCATTTCCATTCAGGAATTTCCAAAGGTTGAAGGGTACCAAGAGGCCGTTGATGCTCGCTTAACTCGACGACAAACGCCGCAGCTTAGCAATGTATTGAGCGATTTTCTCTTCATCCTAGTCCACCAAAACCTCGCGAGATCTTGATACATTTTAGTACTACCAGATGAATGGTGAGAGGAGAGTCATGAGCTTCCTTAAGGATCAATCGCCTCAAAGTTGCGCACCTTGGGAACCACTAGACGGTCTCCAAAGAACACGACACCTTGTTCATCAATGGAGAAACAATCTGCACTTCTTTCTTGATGTTTCTCCCGATACGGAGATTCTCTTGATCTACCTTCCGTGCTTTGATGATCTGATCCGTAAGGGTAGGTTTCGCCACCTGTGGTGGAAAGGAATCCTCGAGGAACAATGTGAAGATTAAGCTTACGTAAATTCCTCGTGGAGAATTGGTTGACCTTGTTGTAACATCAAATTGTTACAAGAAGATTTGCGACTTAGTGCATCAGCCATGACATTGGCTTTGCTCGGGTGTAAGATATTCCTAAGTCGAAATCTGTATCAACTCGACCCAACGCCTTTGCCTCGAGATTCAAACCGTTGGGTGAAGATATATTTCAGACTTTGGTGATCTGTAGATTTCGCAACGATTACCTGTAAGGTAATGTCGCCAGGTTTTGAGTGCATGAACCATCGCCGCAAGCTCTAGATCGTGTGGGATAGTTATCCTCATGTGGACGAACTGTCGAGATGCGAGGCAATCACATGACGATCTTGCATGAGTATGCAACCTAGTCCTTGTCGCGAGGCGCCGCAATAGATAATAAAGTCCTTAGAGAAATCTGGTGGAACAAGTACGGAGCAGATGTCAGCGCCTTTTCAGCCTCGAAAGCTGATCTCAGACTGTGGGCCCATTCAACTTCTTATCTTTCTTGAGGAGTTCGTTAGAGGTTTAGCAACTTTAGAGAAATTCTCGATTTAAGCGGCGGCAATAGCTCGCTAAACCGAGGAAACTCCGAACTTGCTTGACCGATTCAGTGGAGTCCAATCAAGGACGGCTTGAACTCGCCGATTGACAGCAATACCCTTACCAGAGATTACATGTCCTAGATAGGTCACTTCGCAACCAGAATTCACATTTAGAGAATTTGGCATAAAGGCGGTGCTCTCAAGTTTCATCAATACTAGCCTTAGATGTTCGCATGTTCTTCCTCATTCTTGAGTAGATGAGTATATCATCGAGGTATACCACTATTTAATTTATCCAAATACTCCATGAAGATTGAGTTCATTAACCGAGAGAAGGTGGTGGAGCATTGGTTAAACCGAAGGACATGACGGTGTACTCAGATTGGCCATAACGAGTGACAAAGGCCGCTTTAGGTATGTCCTCGTTTGATTTTGATTTGATGGTAGCCCAACCTCAAATCCATCTTGAGAAGATCGAGGATCCAGCGAGCTGATCATACAAGTCGTTGATCCCGGGAGCGGATACTTGTTCTTGATAGTGACCAAATTGACAGTCGGTAATCTACAACCATCCGATCCGCATCATCCTTCTTCTTGACGAAGAGGACGGGCAAGCCCATGGAGATGAACTAGGACGGATGAAACCTTTTGCAAGGACTCATCGAGTTGTTTCTAAGTTCAGCTAGTTCTAGGGTGCCATCTTATAAGGTCTTCTAGAGATTGGGACGGTTCCGGAATAAGATCTATCACTTAACTCGACATCCCCGCCGTGGAACACCCGCAGTTCTTCCGAAAGACATCCGGAAATCACGGACTCACCGGAATATCTTCGAGATCCGGAAGAGGGTTGGCATTTAATGAGTAAAGTCGACGCTTAGACACTCGGGTTAAAACATCCACCGTTTTGCCCAAGGATGGGTAAGTTGAACAGTTCTAGTAGAGCAATCAATCTTGGCATAATGGCTGACATCCACCCATACCCAAGATGATGTTTATGTCCGAGGACTTAAGAGCTATTAGAGATGCAAGAAAGACTAATCTGTCGACAAGAATTTCATTCCCATGACTTATTCTAGAGGTTTGCCATCTAGAACCAGGAGTTTGAATTTCCATGGAGGTAGGCATGTCGCAGAATGTGGTGTTGTGCAATCGAGCATAGCTCTCAGAAATAAATGAATGAGATGCTCCAGTATCAAAAAGAACAGGTTGCCGGATGGCAATTAACAAGAAGCGCATCGAGGACACGCTGGGATCCTCATAGGTTTCTTCAGCAGAGACATAG